>CM057453.1:804260000-805510000 GCA_016271365.2 Neoceratodus forsteri
CAGCCAACTGGCATCATGAGTAAACTCCGGGCTGCTCCCTGCAACACATTTCAAATTATTTTGTTGTACCATTTGATTGTTTCAGTGTGTTACAAGGTTACAATGGACTGGGCCAGCTGACCAGGATTACAAATAATCAAAATCTTGTTTGTGCATGTTAACTGCCTTTCTTTCCATCAAGGGCCCCTCCAACAGCTGCACGCTGACCAACCCCAGGAATTGTATCTGGCCAGCCAGCTTAACATTCTGGGTACCCAGTGCTGTCAGACTGTTTGTTTTGGGACTAAAGTGCATGCACAGTAACCTGAATCAAATCAGTAAGGTAATCATTCTTCTAGATTCATGTCCCCATCCTTGTTCACATTCCCTTAATAAACCTGATTTGCCGTTTCACATTTAAACTGGCATATGAGCATATTCTTAGTTGGTGCACAGTACTGAAAGTGTATACTTGCCTACTAACATTGCCTTTACAGGGGGTTCTAGGAGAGTTGCTGAAGACCAGTCCCTGGTGGTACAGTAAATGCAAAGGGTGAGTGCATACCATTATGAAATGGGTAGAAAAATACTGAATTCTGATTGGCTGAGAGCTGCTTTCAGCTGGGCCATTGTCCCAGCACAATGGCCCAGTCAGAGATTATTATGTTTAAAAATGCATAAAATTTACTAAAATGACTTATTTCATAATGCAATAATAGGCACTCCAGGGGTGTATTATGGTGGGCTAACGGCCCTTCTCAGGTGGTAAAAGCCCTCGGCTATGCATCGTGCTTCAACCCCACCCTGATGTGGGCCATTATCCCACCATAACACACCCCCTGTCATGTCTTATTGCTTAATTAATGCTCATTGTTAAATGTGTGTCAACTACTGCAATGGGTTATCTCTGTTACAAGGTATTTTGGTCACTAGGCAGGCTTGTGGGTGGTTATAGCTTTCCAGAGGCCTATACCAGGTTAGGTAAATACCCCCACTATTGTTACTCTGGGTGGAGCACCATAATATCGAATCCAGGCCCCTCAACCTGTGGCCAGAAGTACAGGCAGGGGTAGTAACCCTAGAGATAGCACTGCCTAGAGGTTATATATGTTCACACTTGTGCAGACACAAACATATTGCTATGATAGTGGATTTAAGAGGTGTATCACTGTCAGTCCAAAGCAGGGCAGTCTATAATGGGCTCAACAGTATCAGACCAATCATCAGTCATCCTGATCATGATGCTCTTATGGGCTTGCTGGATGGAAACTTTGTGCAGTTCAAAGAAAAGAGCCACCCATATCACAGGGTAGTTCTTTGCTTTGATCTGCATGATGCTGCTCAATAAGTAGGTGATTGGTGTTATGATCAGCCTGCGCCTCATCCTCCTCCCTCTCAGCAATGCAAGTGACTGCACATAACCACTGCTCAACCTCCACTGGCCCATTTTAAACAATCCCACCCTCTGCCACTATCCTTCCACCTCCTCATCACTTAACGTGCCCCTATAAATATAATCCTGACACTGGGGTGTCCAATCCCTGGTGTTGGTACCTGAAATAATGAAAAGAATCCCCAAATATCCTTTTAATTTTTTATACCTATAAACAATAAAACAATCCATCGGTATCTGTTGCTGCCTGTATTACCCTCCCAACCCCACTCATATTCCCCAATTCTTACTTACCTACCGGGGTCTAACACCATAATACTCTCTGGACTGGAGACATATTTTCACTCTTCAGTGCCAGACTGGGAACTGAAGGAATCAAGTAAGCTGCAGTCAATGTATTTCAATGCATTTGAGCCTGCAGGACCTAATTTAATGGCATTCCAGTACATTTTGGGTACCAGATTTCATAACAGAATACCAAAATTCAAGCCCTGGTGCTCCACGGAAGATACTTGATTTTTCTGAATTAACACACAATGGGGAGCAGTCCCCATGTCGGTGCTATCCCACCTTCCAGTATTTTGGGACACTGGGAGCCCACTCCCAGTGTCCCAAAATGTTCCAGTAATTCCTCTCTGTTTCAAAAAGAAAATGGTCCCTCATCACCTCCCCATCCCCATCACCATCCTGACCCTCCAACTGAGCAGCCCACCACCCCACACACCCCTTTGCCCTATACTTGTCATCCAAGTTCAGCGGCTGTCATCTTCTCTGGGCTGGGACACATCTGCACTCCTCAAAACCGAACCGTGAACTGAAGAATAAAGCTACAAGCCATATAATATCGTTTTCAACTTATGTTGATATCTCAGCCATTTTTCAATATTTTTGTACCACATTTTAACTTGGGTTTTGGCACCCAACCTCATGAACACTGAGAGTGTCATTTTGTTACTCAGTCCCAAAAGGTGATTTCACAGTTGCTGTGTGGAATCACCTTTCAGGACTGAATAATGAAATGACAGTGCCAGTCATGAGGAGGAATCTAAAAACCCATGTAAATTTGGTGCAATGATGAAAAATATGGTCAAGATCTTGTGGTCATTGAAATTTTCTCATGCGCTTGTAACTTCGCCAATTTTAATATTTTCACTCCAAATTCACAATATTGAAATTTTTCACACCCCTCATGAACAGTATGGCACTCTTCCTCAGGTTGGGACCCAAAGGTGATGTTGAAAATGTGGTACAAAATACTGAAAATGCCTGAGATATGCATGGTCATTGAAATTTTCCTATGCAATCTCATAACTTTGGCAATTTTTATATTTTCACTCAAATTCACAACATTGCCATTTTTTCACATCCTTTCATAAACAGTACAGCTGTTATTCTTCATATCCTGCCCAAAATGTGTTTTCACACCTGTGACACAGAAGGGCAGGGTCATCATGCAAAATCACTTTTCAGGACCAATGAAAGAAATGACAGTGGCACTCTTCATGGTGTTGGTCCCAATAAGGCCATGTTGAAAATCTGGTGAAAAACAAATCCTAAAATGGCTGAGTTACATGTGGGTGTTCAAAGTTTTCTATGTACACATGTAACATAAAAACCCATTGATTTTTAGGTGGAATACCAGATTTCCAGGTAGGATACCAAAATTCTGAATCTAGCATTCCACCAAGAATACCTCTTTTTTCTTAAATTCTATCTCTGGCTTGTACTCACAACTTAATAGTTTTTAATTTTTTCCCAAAAAAATTCTGCATGGCCTTGTTGAGACCCCATGTCATGAAAAGAGTAGGTGACATTTTTACGTTCACTTGCACGCATAGAAGGGAACATTTTGGAGAGTAGCACACTTAGAGGTGTGCCTCCACCCAATGCACTGCTCCCTTGAGCAAGCGTGGTGGTCCTGCACCAATAGGTGCAGCAGCTCAGTATGACAGCGGTGTTCCTCTGCTTCAAAGAAAACACCGCTGCCATACTAGCACCGCCCCCCTCATGTCAGCGCTACCTCCCCAGCACATCCGTCCGCCGCCCCAAAGCTTTCATGCCACGCTGGGAGCCCACCTCAGTGTGGCAAACATTGTTTGCCGCGGGGTGCCCAATCCTCATCGGCTCCACAGCCCCCCAAAGTTATCCTGCTGCCACACTGGGGAGCCCACCCCAGCATGGCAATGTTTGCTTATTTAGGACGGGTGCCCAATCCTGTCAGCTCTCGGCACCCCAGTCACCTTCTGCCATGCTGGGAGCCCACCCCAGCATGGCAAACATCCCACGCCGCCTTTTTTTTCAAACCTGTAAACAAAACTGTCCTGCACGCCTCCAACCCCTTCCACAACCCGCACCCACCCACTGCGCACCCATCCTCCCCACCCCCTCACCCCATACTTACCTCCAGACTCCATCATGATGATCTTCGTGGACCGGGAACATGTCTGCACTCTTCAAAGCGACGCGAACTGAGGAAATGCCCGGTAAGCTGTATAATGGACTAGATGGGGGTTCAACTTTATTGCATAAGCTCAGTCATTTTGGAATTTTGCAAATTTTCAACATGGGTTTTGGGACCTTCTTCATGAATGATGTCACTGTCATGGTCATAATCGGGCCCAAAGGGTGATTTTGTGGCACTGCACAGTCACTGCGCAAAATCACCCTTTGGCCTCAAATAACACCATGACAGTGACATCATTCATGAAAAGGGGTCCAAAACCCCATGTTGAAAATTTGGTGCAAAATTCCAATAAAATGACTGTTTTACGAGTGTGCATTGCACAGTTCCTATGCAGGCTCGTAAGTCAGAATTTTCAATATTTTCACTCCAGATTTTCAACATTGCCATTTTATCACACCTTCTTATGAGCTGTACAGCTGTCATTTTCACATCTCACCCAAAACGGTTTCCACCCATGTAGCGCACAATGGGCGCAGTCGGTGTCTTGAAATCAATGTATGGAACACATTAATAAAATCACAGTGACACTGTTCATGAGCAGAGGTCTTAAAATGGCTATGCTGAAGATTTGGTGAAAAATTTCTAAAATTACTGTTTTACCCGGCGTCGTTCGCGGTTCCTCACATGCCTTTCGTGTCGCAATTTTCAATATTTGCACTCCAGATTTTCAACATTGCCATTTTACCACACTCCTCATGAGCAGTACAGCTGTCATTTGTCACATCCTGCCCAAAATGTGTTTCTGCCATGTAGCGCATCAATGGTGCAGTCGGTGTGCAAACTTAATGTATGGGACACATTAAGAAAATCACAGTGACACTGATCATGAGCAGAGGTCTTAAAATGGCTGTGCTGAAAATTTGGTGAAAAATTCCTAAATATGACTGTTTTATGAGTCTGTTGCACAGTTCCTACAGCGACTCAGTAAGTTTGTGAATTTTCAATATTTTCACTCCAGATTTTCAACATTGCCATTTTACCACACCTCCTTATGAGCACTGCAGCTGTCATTTTCACATCTTGCCCAAACGTGTTTCCACCCATATGGCGCACAATGGCACAGTCGGTGTGCGAACTCAGTGTATGGACACATTAAGAAAATCACAGTGTCACTGTTCATTAGCAGAGGTTTTAAACTGCCAATGTTGACAATTTGGTGAAAAATTCTAACAATCACTGTTTTACCAGCGCGCATTGCACAGTTCCCGCACACTCCTAGGTTTGCGAATTTTCAATATTTCCTCCAGATTTTCAACATTGCCATTTTACCACACTTCCTTATGAGCAGTACAGCTGTAATTTTCACATCCTGCCCAAAACGAGTTTCCGCCTATGTAGCACAATGGGGTAACAAAAGGTCATGCTGACAATTTATTGTGCAAATATCAGCAAACACACAGGACATTAGGGTAAAGCACCATACATGCAAACACCACTGCAAACACCTGCAGCTAACTTTCAGCATTGACAAATGCTTGTTTAAATAGAGCCTGGAAGGTGATTTCACAGTTGCTCCATGACATCACCTTTTGTGCAGGATTTAAAATGTAGATTCGTGAGGTGAGATCATAAGAAGACTAAGCTGAAAATTTGGGGTCAATATATTAAAAAAAGAAGCGTTGCCAGCCTAGTGGTGCTGAGGGCTGAGGCACTGGTTGCCTTACCTGCACTATGCTGGCAACCCGTGTTAGGGAACACATATGGGCCACTGGGATTCAGTAGGGGAGGAAAAGGATTGAGCATCTGGTGGACTGCTCTCCTTCTCCAGGGAGGGTCCTCCGTGGTCAGCGCTTCTCTGCTCCCTAGCAGAGGTTTGGGGACAGGGTGCTGCACTGCAGAAGTGGGAAGAGTTGGGGCAGATACTTATAGGGAGCATGTGTGTACATGCATCATTTCTCCACGGGTATCATTGCGCCCAACTCCTGGGAAAAAAACAGGGAAAAAAAAGAGCGAACACAGTGGTGGAGGGCACCTCGCGGCTCCACTCCCAGCCAGCCATGACTCTGGTCCACTGAATCCAGTCCCTGGTGGTGGTTGAGGAATCCTGCTGGTCCCGTCGGGAGGGGCAAGCCCTGGGAGTTGGTCAGCACTGGATGGTGGGCGCTGGGGATGGGGATAGGGGCTCCCTCCAGATAACAGCTGGCTAAGAGAAACAAGTAGCCAAAAAAAAAAACAAGCGTTATGAGGGTACTGTATGTTAACATATTTCAACGCACTTGTAACTTTGATAACGTTCAGTATTTTGACCCCATATTTTCAATATAGCTATTTTTTCACACTACCTCATGAATGTGACTGGTGTTGTTTTTAAATCCTGGCCAAAATGTGTTTTGCACTTATGGCATGGAAATAACATTTGGCTAGTATTTTATTAATAACAACTGTCATGTTCAGAAGAGGGATCACAAAAGGGTTCCATGTGATATGGTGACAGCACAATAGCAAACTCCACATGGCAGTGTACCTCGCCAAAACAAAAAACAGTGACGTGCACTACCCGAGAAACAAAAAAGTGAAGCTCAGCACCATGCTCCCCAAGGTAGATATTTACTACATTTTTTGTGATGTGCTATGCCCACTGCACCCACCCCCACACAAGGGGCTTTACCTCCACATCCCTCACTATAATTATAATTAACTCCGGGGGCCTGAAACTGGGTACAGGTGAAACTACAGGAGGGGCTATTGGGAGGTTATAGGTCATCAGGGTGAGAATGTTGGGGAGCAACCTGTGGATGGTGGGACTGTACCAGCACTAACTCGAAAGATCAAGAAGCCTGAAAAAAATAAATTCCAAACAGCACAAAATAAAATAATGTACACAGCTAACTCAAGCCCAGAGCCTCTCACACTGCAGGCATGCCCTCCTACCACAATACCGAACAGCCAGCTGGAGACTCCTCGGCTGGGCTACGTCTCATGTCATGAGTAATTATACCTCCCTCTCACAATCCCCATAGTCTTCCTTTCCTGGTTCTTGGCTCTCCACTCCCTATTACTGTTCTCGCCATCCTTTACCACTCCTCTTATTACAGCGGTCAAATTGAATCGCTTACATGAGTCACTCAATTTAGACTCACCCATATCACGAGATACCATAAAAGACTATGTTGTAAATCTGGGTCAAAATTTCACAAAACAACAAAGTTATGAAGAAACATTGAATTTGTTTTAACCTTTACTCATAACATTGCGATGTGTGCAGATTTTGGCCTTCAATTTTCAACATACCGCATCTCATGAACATGACATAGATACATAGATACATAGACAGTGTTGGCAGATAAGGGCCTATGACCCCACCAGTCTGCCCATTTGAGCTTGTAAGTTCAGTTTATGTTTTCCTACAAGTCTGTTGCCCTTAGCCCTGACCTCCAGAATTCCTTTATGTCTATCCCATGCATTCTTAAATCCTGTGATTGTTTCAGCCCCACCACTTACTCTGGCAGGTGTTCACTTGTACACCACCCGTTCTGTGAAAAATTCTTAATCCGTTTCCTCTGAATCGTCCTCCTCCAACTCCATCCCATGCCCTCTAGTCCTGGAACATCTTTTTGCTTAAACATAGTGTATTCCTGCACCCTGTTCCTCCCTGTAAGATACTTGTATTTCTCTATCATACCCCTTTCTCCTCCCTCTCCTCCAGGAGTACATGTTCAGTTCCTTCAACCTGTCTTCATAGGACTTGTGATGCAATCCATGCACCATCTTTGTTACCCTCCTCTGAACCTTCTCTATCATGTCTATGTCCTTACATAGGTATGGTCTCCAGAACTGTACACTGTACTCCAGGTGGGGGCCTCACTAGTGTCTTGTATAGTGGAATTATGACCTCCCTTTTCCTGCTGGTGATACCACTGCCTATGCATCCCAGAATTCTATTTGCTTTACCTGCTGCCTTGTCACACTGTTTTCTACCTTGAGGTCATCAGAGATGATAACCCAAGACAGGTGTTATTTTTCAAATCTCCTCCAAACATGTTTTTGTATTTGCTCCACAAAGTCACCTTTCCAATAGGATTTTAAAAATTCCACCTGCCATGATAACAAGGTCAAAAGATAAAAATAAAAAGACAGTGCTGAAAATCTGGGTTCAAAATATCATGAAATAACAAAGTTAGAAGAAAGCATAACATTGTTTTCGTTTCTCATAGCTTCATGATTTTTTGCAAATGTTGACCCCTAAATGTGCAAATTGCCCTTTTGTTATCCCACCTGATGAACATGACAAGTGTCATATTTCAAATCCCAGTTGAAACATGTTTTTACAGTGCTTGAAGAGATTTTCAAGTGCTTCCCCATACTCACACGTTATTACAACTGATGTCCATGTTAGTCATTCCAGCTGTGTTAATAATTTCAAGTCCTTACATTTGTGAAAGGGATCATGGTTTGGCCCTACAAGGTAGCCAGCTGATCCCTTCCACTTCTCGATAACATTGACATTTCCACACGCTGGGCACATCATTATGTGTGGCCAGGAACACGGGCACACACTTTTGAAATGAATGGGGCTCCACTGTAATGCCATTTTTATGCATAAGACTGGCCAGTTGGAGATTAATGAAGGCCACCACTCTGCTAAAAGGCCCATGTTAGCGCTATCGCGATGTGGAAAGGATCAGCTAGCTACCTGGTGGGCTAAACTGCAATCCCTTCCACAAACCTAAGGACTTAAAATAAAATTATTAAAAGCAGCTAGGGTGAAAATCACTGACATCAGCTTCCAGAATATGTGAGTGGCAGATGATGTAAAGAAAGTTGGAAAATCACTTTTAACAATTACTTCTGCTCTATCTTCAAAAGACCAACAGACCTGACAGAATTACCAGCACCAAGGTACTCCTGATGTCATCAGTGACCACTCCCAAATTATCTGCACATGGACTACATGGACTAACAAAACTCCCAAAACACAGCCCAAAGCCATCACCACCCAGGTACTAAATAAATGTCAACTCAACTCCTTAAAGCACACCTGCTTCACCAGGACTAGCCTACTATCTACAGCACAAAAGATGTGGACTCTGCCCTAGAAGACTTTGTTAGCAAATTCATCTCCTTCTGTGATATTTTACCCTATAGGACTAGGAAAATCAAGGGGACAAGTAACTCATGGATTTCCCAGCACTGCTAGATTTCATGCAAGTATGGGACAACCTATGGTACACAGCCAATAGCTCTGGGTTCCCTACTGACTGTCGGAGGTACAAGGCTGCCCGTAATGATACATTACGGCCCATCTATTCAACAAAAGCAATTACTTCATCCAGCTTGAAAACTCTTGGGAAGACGGTCACAAATTCTGGGACAACATAAAGTCACTCACTGTAAAACCAATAAAACACTGCCCACAATGCTTATTATCAATGGTATCACAACTCAAGACCCTACTGCAATCTCAAACCACTTCAACAAGGCTTTTATAGACCTAAGTGGTAAATTCCCCAGGACTTTTTTGCTCCAGATACCAGCTCTGACCCTAAAGGGTCAACAATAAGACTGGCTATTCTGTCCCTTCCCTACCTCAAAATCATCTCCAAAACCACAGCCAAAGTACCTTCAGCAAGTACTAAAGAAATCATAGTCAACCAGTGGTCCTGTAGACCTCACACTTCTAGCTTACACACTTGTGAGGTTCTTTCCCCACTAATGAGAATCCTCAACCTGTCCTCGTAACTGTTAAATTTCCGTGTCCAGGAATGTGGTACTGGTCACACCTGTCTTCAAAACAGG
This sequence comes from Neoceratodus forsteri, assembly GCA_016271365.2. Classification (NCBI taxonomy): domain Eukaryota; kingdom Metazoa; phylum Chordata; order Ceratodontiformes; family Ceratodontidae; genus Neoceratodus; species Neoceratodus forsteri. The sequence goes on from CM057453.1 coordinate 804,269,573, forward strand.
GATAGGTCTATTCACTCCAACAATAGACATATTTCTATCTTCACTGCTCTTGAAAGCACTTCAGAGGATTGATTAACGACCAGCTTGTAGAATATCTTGGCAAGTATAGCCTCCAATGCAATGAACAACATGGTTTTGGAAGCTTCATAAGTACGAGCACAGCACTTGTGGAATTCACTGGCTATATCAATGAGGCTCCTGATCAGGGGCCCTTGGTGGGGCTACTTACACTAACCTCACCAAGGCCTTCAACACGGTCAATCACAACCTACTGCTAAGTCAACTATCGAACACTGGACTATTCACAGAATTGGTGGAATGGTTCGGAGCTACCTGACAGGACGTAGTCAACAAGTAAAATACAAGGCACCATATCAGATCATCACAGATTCACAACAGGGGTCCCCAAGGCTCAATCTTGGGATCCCTTCTGTTCAGCCTGTTTCTCAACAATCTCCCTATGGCCTGCCGACGAATGTCCTATTGTACTCGAACAATGCAGTGCTGTATTCTAGCCAACACAACCAGCACACCCTTGAGGAACAATTTCAGAATGACTTTACCAAATTGAAACTTGGTTTAGTAACTCCAAGCATAGACTACAGGCTTGCAGTTTATGGCACCACCAACGTTACTGCACTCAAGTGGATAAAATATCACTCAATAAAGCTTGTAAGTGAGTCCTTGGTGCTCACAGGTTAACTCATACCTGTGAGCTTTACTCTAACACAAAGTTGCTCAACTTACAAAACAGAATCCAGGACCAGACTTGCCTCCTAGGCAGAAGGCCCCTCGTTTCACCATTCTGGAGGTACAGAACCTCCTCTGTCCATCCTCTCAACCAAGCACTACCAGGAGTGCTAGTGAAATATACTGCTTGTCCCCTTCAAAAGAACATCCCTAGGACAACATTCTTTTGCCTATAGAGCTCCTAAATGGATCAACTCTCTTCATGCCAACCTTCAAGCAGCACAAAGATTGGCTACTCAAAACCTTCTCTACAAACAATTGATCACCACAAGTGACTGTAACACCTAGCTCCGCTCCCCCACCTCTGCAGTTCTCCCCAGCCTACCATGGCTTGTCCAACTCCAGCACTTAATCACCCACCCACTAGCCCCTCTGTACCCCTCACTCCTCCCTACCAGACTCCCTTCAATGGTATCTCCCTCTTCCTACCCCACTGTGATCCTTTCACATTCCCTCCACCTCCCATCACTAGCACTTCCTCCCAATCTATACCACAATCCCTCTCTCATTTAATTCCACCCTCTGTGCCTCCCTCCCCACTACCTTCACTACCTCATCCCCTCTACCCTCCCCACCCCCAGGTTCCAGCCCCCATCCTCCTCACCCTCCTTGCCCCACCTAAACCCCCCTTCCACCACCTACCCTACCGTTTCTTCCTTTGACCATCCCTATACTGACTATTTCTGCTACTCTGACAAGGCCCTTTGGGGTGGCTGCTCTTCTAACTATCTTCAACCTCCTGTTACCTTCTGCTACCTCCTACTCAACTCTAGCCTTTCAGACCTCTACCCTACCTACTTCTACTACTCTCTCAATTCTTTTCCCCAACTCATCCCTATACCACATAGTAACATTTACATATCTGTCTGCTTGTCAGTTCCTGAATTTATTTCACTGCTGTAATGTTTAGTATTGATTTACTGTGTAACTCTTATTCCTGGTGAACAATACACTGTTTGCTGCAAAACCTGTAAATCCTGCTGCAACAAATTATCACCTCTGTTGTAATTATCTGTAATTTGCTGTGTGTGTCTGTACTGTACAAAGCAAAGTGGAACCATTGCAAATGAGCTTCTAGCTCAAAGGTGTTAATTCTGAGATTCTAATAACTAAATAAATAAATAAAAGAAGACAATGGCTCCCTGCCTGAAAGTGGCATCAAGGCAACTGCCAGGAGCATTCCTGAAATTAAGCAGCCAGTATTTACCAGAGAAAGGGTACAAAAGGGTCTTGAAGCCCTAAAGTTAGATAAAGCCAAGGGCTAGATGAGATGCACCAAGGGCACTCAAGGAATTGGCTGCAGAACTACCTCACTACAGGTCACTAGTGAGTCTGCATCTGGAATACTATGCTCGGTTCTGGAGTCCTCACCTAAGTAAGATACAGGAATAGCCTAGAGACAGTGGCAGTAGGGTGACCAAGATGATTCAGGGCCAACAGGAAGATCATATGAAGATTTTCTCAAGGCTGTGAACATGTACTCACCAGACATCAGACAAGAGAGGGGATATAACAGAGACCATCAAGTTCCTAAAAGGAGCAAACAAGGTGAACTCGGGGAGATATTTAGCAAGAGAACAGAGTCAAGAACCCAAGGTCACAAATGGAAACTGGTGGGTAGAAGGTTTAGGAGGTACATGCATCCGTCATCAAGGCTTCCAGGTCTGGAATCTTATTTCCCAGACTGCGGGCATTTGTGAACATGACCTTCCATGTTTCTCCTGCCTTCCCTCTGTTCCTGTTTTCTGTAGCCTATGACCCTCCAGTCTGCCCATTTGAGCTTGTAAGTTCAGTTTATGTTTTCCTACAAGTCTGTTCAGTATTTCTGCCTTGTCTAGATCCCTTCCTTTCACTCTCCCTCCTCCCTTTGAGCCTCACAATCCCACTGGTTCTTCTTCTATCGCTGATGTACCTATACAATGTCTTGTCCCTTTTTCACAGACTGCACTAAACCAGCCACTGTCTGTGCCTTGGCTTTCCTAACAGCCTTCCATGCCTCTCTAAGACTTTCAAGGTACACCTCCTGTCCTCCTCCCTTTGGGTCCCTTATATTTCCTGTAACCTGCTCTTTAGCCATTACTTTGTCTCCACCTCTTTAGAAAACCATAGTGGTTTATTTCTTCTTTCCTTGGCCACTATCATAATGCATTGGTTGGTTACCTCCAGAATGATTCGTTTTAGTCTCCCCACTGTTCCTCCATCCCCTGCATTACCTCTACCTTCTCCAGTACCACTTTTAAACATCTACCCATTTCATTGAAATCCACGCTTCTGAAATCTAATACTTTTGCCCTTGTGTGGCTTAATTGAGTCCCTGTCTCCATGTCAAGCCACACCATGTGGAGGTCACTTGATCCCAGCTGCCATTCCACCTGGATACTTTCAACTCTGTTCTCATTGGTTCATACCAGGTCTAGAATCGATTTGTCCCTGGTTGGCTCATGCACCAGCTGTCTGAGTCCAGCTCCTGCAGGATTCCAGGATGGCCGTCCTTCCGGATGGAAGCTGCTGCCTGGGTGGTCCAATCCACATCTGGCATATTGAAATCTCCCATCAACAGGATTTCACCCTTAGCTGCCATGTCATAAATTTCCTCCACTAGTACTATGTCCACTTTGTCCCTCTGTGGCAGGGGTCTGTAGATCACCCATATGTATTGCTGTACCATTTCCTGTTTCAGGGTGATCCATTGCTTCGACCTCCACTACCTTTTTCTGTGCTTCTGTAGCCTTTATGCCTTCTCTAACATACAGGGCCACCCCCTCCTTTTCACCTTCCTGTCCCTTCTAAACAGTGTATAGTCTGGTACATTGACATCCCAGCTGTGAGCAGCAGAATACCATGTCTCTGTTACTGCTGCTATGTCAAGGTCTGCATCAATCATCAAGGCTTCCAGGTCTGGAACCTTATTTCCCAGACTTCTGGCATCTGTGAACATGACCTTCAATGTTTTACTCCCTGTCTTCCCTCTGTTCCTGTTTTCTGTACTTTACCTCTTCCCCACCCCAGGTATTCATGCTCATCTGCTCTTGCCCCCATCCTTTCTTATAAAGTTTCCCTTCCTGCCCCTCACTGCTCATTTGTATTGTTCCTGTTATCAATTTGTACTTTTGCATGTTTTCACGGGGAGAGGGGTGTTTCTAAGCCACCTGTCTGTCCTGGCTCTCCCCTTGGCAGTTTAAATGCTCTGTGCTGAAGCATTCCATCTTCTCACTAAGGACTGAGGTCTTCTTCGAGACAGATGCAGGCCATGCTCCTGATACAAGCTTGCATCTGCTCAGGTTGGGCCTCAGTCCCCTAGGAAGCCAGAATCCTTCCCTTCCACACCAATCCTTCAACCAGGAGTTGAAGGTTTGGATGTGGAGTGCCCTAGCCTCCCTTGTACCTTGGACAGGTAGCACCTTTGAGAATGACACAGAATGTGCTACTTGCTTCACATCCTCTCCCAGCTTACTGAAATCCTCTTGGACTCTGCTAACTCTATCCTTCTCTCGCCAAGTCATTGGTCCCCAGGTGGACAATGATATCCAGCTCCTCCCTCCTGGCTATCACCTAGCAATCCTATAGATTTGCTTCCCATCCCTCCATGCAACACTTCCTGTAAGGCACTTTACCTCTCTCTCCCCTTGCTAGTTGTCCCTAATTTCACACCTGTACAATAGAGTTCCCCACTAGGAGAAGCATCCCCTCCTCCAGGGTCCCTTTCACCCCTTCCTGGACTACAGATTAGGAGGTCCCTACCATCCTCCCTGGTCCCAGTAGTGGGTGCCTGTCTGGGCAGTCCCGTTCCTCCAAAACAGCCGTAGGAGTTATTAAGCTGGACTGGTTAGGGATGTGTCTATGACCCCTCCCCACTCTCTCTGGCCCACCTGTGGTCCAGTCATCCTTCTTCTTGGGCAACCTTTGAGGTTGATGCTGTGGCACGGTAGTCTATGGTGGGGGGTGGAAGCTGCCTATAACCTGGCCAGCTCTGCATGGAGAAAGATAACCACCTCCCTCAGCCCAAAGAGGTGCCTGCAGATAGGGCAGCATCACAGCCTCCAGAACATCTCCCTGAAGACTGCTGCTCTACAGCCACTTCACTGCAGCACTCCTATCATGTCTGATGTGACCTGGCCTGATATATAACCTAGGTATGCCTCTAGATGAACCCTATGCTCCTCCCTTTCTTCAGTGTGGAACTTCCTGTGGGGTAGGAAGGTGTAACACTATGTGCCCACACCCTATAAAGGAGGACTAGACCAGGGGTCAGTGGGGTAAGGGTGGATGGGATTAACTTCTGGTTGAGTCCAGAAACAATCTGCTGAGGACCTCTTTACCCTATCTTCACAGAGGATAAACCCCAATGAAAAAAGAAAAAAGAAAGAAAAAAACAACAAAACGAAAAACAGATCCCCCAAATCTGTTGAAATATGAGAGCTGCCCTAAAGGTAACAGACTCAAACAAGTACAAACAGTTTAAAGCTTACCAGCAATTAAATATTTCACTCCAGTCTCTCCAAAAACTTAGCAGCAACAGAAAGGTAAATCTACCTGAGCCAAATGAAGTCTGCTTCTTAAGTTCTATTTTACAGAAAGGTGGTGGAGCCATGGAACAGTCTGCCAACAGGGGTGGTGAGCACGAGACTGTAAATGATTTCAAGCAAGGCTGGGACTAAGTAAAGGGTTTAGTAGTTACTCAGGTTTGTAACAGTAGAAAGGGAAGCGGGGTGGATTGGGAAGGGTAAAACATATACAATAGGTCATGGGGCAGATAGGGAACTCTGGACAAGCTGTCACTGTCTATTTTACTATGAGGAGTAAGAGGATAGTCCTCAGTAACCCTGGGAGAGAACCAAACTCCTGTTCATGAGGAGGAATCAGGCTTTATACACTAGGTTCATTCTCTTCCTCCTCTTCATAATGCAGTCTTAGTGGCTCAGTAGGTAGCACACTCACCTCTGAGGCCAGGAAATCAGAGGGCTGTGGGTTCAGTTCCCACATCTGGCAATTGGGTTAAATTCCAGTACTGACACTGTAGTTCAGCATGAGAGGGGTGCTGCACTTCGAGGTGCCGTCTTTCAGATGAGATGTTAAACCGAGGTCCCATCTGCCTGTTCAGGTGGATGTTAAAGATCCCATGGCACTTTTCAAAAGAGCAGGTGCATTTCCACTGTGTCCTGGCCAAATTTCCTCATTCACTAAAAATACCACCGCCAGCTTAATCTGGTTCAAGGTCAGTTGGCATTTATCTGTATCCCTCTCCCCGGGTCATGCCTGAAAATAGGCAGGAGTTGTCTAGTGCACTTACCCAGTCACAACAACTAAATAAAAAAATAAAATAATAAATTTCCTCTTCCAGGTCAGGCTACTGAGTTGGAACCAAAACCTGGAGTTGGGGGTAGGTATGTTCATAAAGTTTCCCATAGCCTGGAAAATGGCTACATTTTTGGCATGTCCTCTGCTGAGGGCATTTGATGCGCTGTCCCACTGTCTGCTCCTTATTCTTTGCAATACAAGTGGATGGGTATGCTTTTTTTTTTTTTTTGGGCACTGGTTCCAGTACCTGGTCTGAGGCTCTTTCATTTGCATTGTTGCCATCACTGGAATCAGGATCTCCCTTTCAGACAAACTGGTATCATTACCTTCTTTGTCCATGCCTTTCAGATGGCTGAGCAATGTTATATGTTCCTTCAGTCCCTTTTAACTGAGACTGCTGATTACGAGGAGAAGAACCCTCTGAAGTGTGCTTTCCAGTGTCATTGGGAACTCCATCAGAGCCTTTTGTATGCTTTAATGATATCGACAGACTAAGAAGCCTTGTAACATGGCAATAATTCTCACTGTTGAATCCAGGTAGACAATAGGTTGAAAGGCAACCCATGACACAAAATGAAGCAGGCATTAATTCCTAGTTTTGTCTGCTAAATTTTGCAGTACAAAATCTGTCCACAGCAAAAGCGAAAGCCGAGTGTAAAAGAACCCTAAATTTCCCACCCACCCAGTGGACACTATAGTATCATCACAGATTGAATCAGAAGCATAGCAGTAGATGAAAAGGTAAAATCTAAGACCACAGTTGCCAGCAAATCTATTGACCTGCCAGAGAAACCAAAATGTGTCCCAGTACAAAACCCACAACTGAACTGTAATACAGGCAGCAAGCTACACTGAAAGAGAACCACATTAATTATTATCGAGTCGGAGAGTGACAGCACCTCTCCCTGTGTACAACCTGAACCTGGAACCAAATAAAACTATTGAAAATCAGATACCCACCACATTCAGAATACAAATGTCCCCAATATCAAGGAAACGAAAAGAGAGAAATCGTAGCCACCAAATGTTTGTCCGAATCCTGAGAAAGCTGTGACCTGGAGCCCTTTCCACCTCAGTCATGTCACGATAACTGGGCCTGTCCATTTTAATTATTATGCCACCAGGAGCAGCAGCGCAAGTAGCCTACCACCCAAAAGCTAGACAGCAGGCAAAACACACTGAAAAGCAAATGGTTGATGTCACTGAAAGTAACAGAATACAATACAGTGTGAAATGTGAAAATGTGTTATTTAAACTCACAGAGTTTTGTTAGCGGGCAATATTTAAATAGTTACACCCACAATCCTTTGCACCACCACGGGCCAAAGAAATAGGAATCTACAAGCAATTTCAGTAAATAACTACCACCAAAAAGAAAATGTTTGTTATGTTTTGTATTACAGCACAATAAAGACTCATAAATGTATCTTGTTAAGTTGTAGCAGCCAGAATATTGAAAGATGTGAAATGTTTTAAAACACATTTGGCTCATTAAAACAAGTAATTTAAATGAGCATTGGCATCTGTGTTTTCTTCTAAATCATTATCATAGTACTGAATTATTGTAGCACTTGCCATGTTACAAGTGCATTAATGTACTCAGAGTCAGGCTCTACAAGGGAGTTAATGCCTGGTGCTGGTTGGAATCACTCAGCCTCCAGCCTTGCACACCAACCTCCCTCCCAACCGGCATTAATTCCCTAGTAAAATCCTCCTTTATTGTGCATAAAGTGCTTTCTTTTTCAGCCTTTTTCTTTTAAGTTTTAGGGCATAGTCAGTTGGGGAAAATTATGTTTACATATAAATATCTTTAGCAACGTAAGAATGGAATTTTCTGAAATTCTAATGTTTAGGAAAGGTTATGAAATGGCGTTCTGCTGATGCCAGCTGTCATTACATTCCAAGAGACTGGAAAACTTTCTTTAACATTTCATTCAAACTTCAGCTCCTCAGACAGGGCAACCCTCGATACCCATCCACTACAACTACTACACCATGGAATCAGCATTAGATATGAAACCAAGTCCCAGTGTAGAGGATTAACACAGAACCTTCAGCCAGAAACAAGTGTGCTGCCAACTGAGCCATCCTTTTAGCCTGGTGTTTTGTTTTTAAATTAAGTAAACTGGCAATTTCTCATCAGGCTGCATGCACGTCATTTGTGTTTTTATTTAAATCCAGCCAATGATAGTGTTCAGATATGGAATTTTCTGATAAACAGAGTCTGTGGATAAATGGAACCACTCTTATTCATTGAGTAATCAGCCATTCTGAGTTTTGTCATTAGGTTGAAACAAATACTAACTGTAAGATTTGGTATTGCAACAATCTGCTCTTCATTCTGATTTTGCAAGAAGAAACATTTACTGTAAATTTGTTCACAAATGTTCTTTTATAATCTCCTTAGCAGGTCAACAGGCTATGTTGGTAATAATAATGCAAAAGTTACCACAGTATATTAACAGTTCTTTACAGCAAAGGCCATGTGGGCAGTTGCAAACTATTGACTGATAATGGAATGTCTTTGATTTCCATCACAAAAGATTATTATTATCTTTGTGTGATAACGCAAGTGCATCATTAATCTTGTGTATTTCCATTAGCTCCAACAGTGAGAAACTCATTAAGGGAGATCTCTGCTGAACCTGTAAGTTATTTTGTAATCTAGAAGTTGTTTATAAATACTGTTTCACATTCTGTTATTTTCTCATATTTGCTAGCCTTTTGTAACTTAATGGCTTATTCTAATTTACATTCTGGTGATAATGACCATTTTAGAACTGTATGATACAGATTATGTCCCTCTTATCCAGAGAGTTCTGTAGAAGAGCTCAGATGAAGTGGGATAACAACGTAGGATGTTTAACAAGGACATAGACTACATCATACCATTCTAAAATGGTCATTACCACCAGAATGCAAAGTATAATAAGTCATAAATATGGTAAAATAACAGAATGTGAAAAGTATTTATAAAAACTTCTACATGAACAAATAGTTTTTAAAATGGTCCTTACCATCAATATATAAATCGCTGCCCCATTATATTGCTAAATGTCAGTAAGAATGGAAAAATAACAGAATGGGAGCTAGGATTTGAAACACTGCTCCTATGGGAAACAATATGTTACATGTTCAGGGCAGTTCTTTAACAGTTTATGAGGTAAGACAGTACAATGTACAACATTTCCACTGGCAAGTTATTCTTTGGGTCAAAACACATTTTGTTTGTGATTCAGGAAAGGGGTTTCCAGTGTAACCAGACAGCATTAGATATAACACACTCTGGGAGCTGCATACAATGCGTATTTCGAGCGTAGTTACAAAATCAAGACTCCAGCCCATGTGGATTAACTTGTATAATATTCAGTCTGCCAAATCTAAGTAAATTACAACTGAGAAAGTGCCACATAGCCTAAACCATTGCAAAGCATGAACAAGTTTTGACATATCACTCGAGCAATACTCTAAAAGCTTGTCGAGGTGATGGTGTATCTCCTGAATGGATGTTCATAAAATGGTGGTATATCCCCATAAATAAGTAATGACATACACGGACAGTATAGCTTAGAGGTTAGGATAACAAGCTGCAGATGAGCTTGGTACATACAGCAGACATGGGTTTGATTTTCCCTACTTCCACTTTGCATACCATGTGACTCTCAGCAAGTCACATAACCTTTCTTGTGCTCCTGGTTGCTATTAAAGACAGGCACTTGTGCCTAGTGGGCCTTACCCGTTACCAAAGAATAAAAAATTCCTAAGCAGTGCTCTATGTGCTTTTAAAACAGTGTGTACCTTGAAGAGTACTATAAGTGTCCTGTTCTCAAAATCATTTTGTATTCCTGGCTAAACTGTTCTGAGGATAGTGTCCTGTGTGAAAGTGAAGGTATATCCCCTGAGCAGTGCTCTGGCATTATCAGAGGTGATAGTACATTCCTAAACAGTTATTTCACAAACATTGGAAAAACAATATTCATAAATCATATCCCTGCCCAGCTCAGTGACTGAGAAGGCTGTGCCACCATGCATCTTACCTGCTGCCACACCAGTGACTCAGGTTCTGGAATGAACCTGGGTTGTTGGGGCTGGCTGGAAGAGGAGGACTGAGCATCCCACCTAGGAAACATGGTGGCAATGCAGGCTGGAACATGAACTTTACAGGGAGAGATGCCTATTGGCTGGAATGGATGCTGACACCTTGTGCCACTCCACTCTCAGTCAGCATCTTTATACAGTGGATAAAGAAATGGAAAACCTAGAGAGCTTCTGCACAGCACTGGGAACATGGCCACTTAACCTGACAACTGCCACTTCACCTGATTTTATTTATAAAATTATTCATATCACGCTAACCTTATGTCCTTTTTGTTTTATTCACTAGAATAAATAGTCCTTTAAAGTTTGCAAAAATGCTGTGCCTGGTACTTGTTTTTTTTTCCCATTGTTTAAAATTTACCCGACTTTCGAGAAATGGCCCTGACACACTCAGAGTTATTGGACACCTCCAACATGTTTCATCAAAGATTAGCGGTCACCATTAATGGCACTAGCTCATCAACCAGTAAGTCTGACCTACTACAAATAAATAAAATAAATTATACTAGTAATAAATAAATAAATAGATAAAATGCTGGCTACTATTCAAACTGACATTGCAGAAATGAAAAGCTCCATGGGCTAATTGAGCGGGACTCTGAAAAAACTAATAAATGGATGGAAGTAACAGAAATAACAGACTCTGATCAGAGCCAATAGGGCTGCAGGCAAGGAATTTGGTGTAAAATATTGAAAATTAACGTAAGCTCATAAATTTGTTGTTTTTGTAATATTAGTACACAAAATTTTCAGCATGGCCTTGTTGGGACTATGCCTCATGAGGAAGGGCAGAGCAAATGTTCAAATCCTGGCTGAAAGGTGATTTCAAGCAAGTACTGTAAAATCAACGCTCGGGACCCAAATACATATTTTGGGCAAGAGTTGAAAACTGTTAGCTGTCACACTCATGAAGTGCTGTAAAGAAATTGCTATGTTGAAAATTTGGGTTAAAAATATTGAATATTACCAAACTTATGAGCCTGATTTGCAAATTCAACATAGCCTGATAACTTTTAGTTTTAAATATTTTTATACTAAATTGAGAACATAGCCTTCTTATGACCCCACCTCATGAACAATGGCAGATAAAATGCTCCACTCCTAGCTGAAAGGTGAGTTCCTGCAGAGACTGTAAAATCATCTTTTGGATGTAAAAACATTTTAGCCAGGATTTGAAAATGACAGCTGTCACATTCATGAGGTGCTATAAAGATATGGCTATGGCTGGTTCGTGGTGCTAACGGTTGAGGCACTGGTTGCCACACATCACTCCACACTGATGACCGGATTGGAATTGGACCAGGTCACCAGAGGTAGCAGGGGCAGAGAGGATTGAGCATCTATGGGACTGCTCTCTCTCTCTCTCTGGTAAGGAGGATCTTCAGTTGCTGGTACACTTGTGGCCCATAGCAGAGGCTGTGGTAGGTGCACTGGCACTGAGCTTGGAGGGTGAGTAGGGATACATACCAGGTGGAGTGCATATGGACATGGTGCTCTCCGGTGTCATTGCACACCCACTCGGACAACCAGAGGAAGAAAAGGGAAAATGGCAGAATGGTCATGGCAGCTTAATGGCCATCTATGGGTTGCCCAGTCAGGGGTAGCGATGCATTACTGGATCCTGTTCAGTGGGAAATTAACATGTGCTCTCCACTGCCCTGCCATGGGGGGCAAGCCACGGGGTAATTGGCAGCAGGGGCCCATAGGCTGGGAGAGGGCTGGATGGTGGCTAGAACAACGGGATGCCTGATGTGAGGCAGACTGAGGAAGCCAAGGTAAAAAGGACTAACTAAAATAAATATATATATATATATATATATATATATATATATATATATATATGGCTATGTTGAAATTTGTGGTAAAATATAGAAAATTACCAAAGTTACAAGCTTGTATTCACAAAATTCATTATAGGCTCACAATTTTATTGTTTTTAATTATTTTTGTACCACAATTTCAACATTGCCATCTTATTACCCTGCCTCATGGAAAAGGGCAGAGAAAATGTCCAGCTCCTGCCCAAAGGGTGATTTCATGCAGGGACTACAAAATCAGTTTTGGGTTGTAAAAAAAAAACATTTTGGCCAAAATTTGAAAAATGATAGTTGTCATACTCATGAGGTGTCAGAAGTTATAGCTATGTTGTGAATTTGGGGAAAATATTGAAAATTACTAAAGTTATGAGCCTGTGTTCACAAAAATTCAACATAGGCTCATAACCTTGTTGTTTTTAAATATTTTCACACCAAATATTAAACATAGCCTTCTTATGACCCCACCCTAATGAACAAAGGCAGAGAAAGAGGCAGTATAGCAGTGGTCTAAGGTACTGAGCTATAAATTTGGTGACATCCAGCAGACTAGACCTGGGTTTGAATCCCACAGCTTCCAGTTGCATACTGTGTGACCCTGAGCAAGTCACTTAACCTCCTTGTGCTCCCAGGTTGCTCCTATAAAAAGTTTTCAGCTTAGTGTGCTATACCTGGTTAAACAACTAAATAAATAAAATGTTCAACTCCTGCTTGAAAGATGATCCTATGCAGGATCTGGAAATCACCATTTGAGATGTAAAAAAATATTTTGGCCAAGATTTGAAAAATGACAGCTGTCACACTCATGAAGTGCTGTAAAGATATGATTATGTAATGAATTTAGGGGAAATATTGAAAATTATCAAAGTTACAAGCCTGTGTTTGCAAAATTCAAGGTAGGCTCATAACTTTGTTGTTGTTTATTTTATTTTACACTCACATTTTCAACATAGCCTTCTTATGACCCCACCTCATGAGCACGGGCAGAGAAAATTTTCAACTCCTGCCTGAAAGGTGATCTCATGCAGGGATTGGGAAATCACCTTTCAGGTCAGATCTGCCTAATAACAGTTCAATTGTTCATGAGGTATGGTCCCAAAGAAGGCATGTTGAAAAATTTGATCCAAAAATTTGTAAAATGCCCAAATTATGCTATTAAGTTTAACATGCCACTGAAATACATAGAACTGCATACCTATTTCTTCAGTTCAGGATCTAGCTTTGAAGAGTGAAGACATGTTCATGGGTCCCAAGAAGATTACTGCATTAGACTCCCAATTGGTAAGGAAGGGCTTGGGGGGTGGGATGGTGGTTGCTGAGTGGGAGGGTCATTTGAGGGATCTAATGACCACAAAAGATGTTGATGGACATTTTTTTACAGGGTTTTATTTTTTTAAAAGAAACCCAAAGATCAGTGGATCATGACACTGGGGAATTGTTGCCCCAGTGTCACTCTTCTGTTTTTGGGGTGGAGGTGAGTTCTGACAGGAGAGTTGGGTGGGGGAATGGGTGGAAAAAGGAGAAATCCTGATTGGGACACTGGGAGATTGGGCACCCCAGTATCACTCTCATTCTTCTGGGGAGGTGTGGGGTGCTGGGTGTTGAGAGGAGAGAGGGCCAGATGGGGGTATACAGTACATAATTTAAAAAATTGGCACACTCAGCACTGGGGGAGTGGGCATTAAAACATTGTTATGTTTCTGGGGTGTGAAATGTTGGCAATGACAGAGGTGGGTGAATATGCATCATTTTAAAGAAAAATAAACAAACGGCAGTCACGCCAAAGTGCAGCACACTCCACTGTGACCAAGATAGCTGTCGCACTACAATGTGCATGCGCCAGTGCTAGTGCATGTAGTAGGGTGCAGGACATGGTAGAGTGTTCCGTGTTCTACTGTGACTGCCATTTGTTTTTTTTCTTTAAAATTAAGAATATGCTCCCCACCTGACCTCCATCTCAGCACCCACCATCCCACACCCTCCTAGAAACATAACAGTGACATTGAGATGCCTTAACTCTAAGCCCTGATCAGGATGGCCCAATTTTTCGCCAAGTACAAAATAGTGCAGTGTGACCATAGTGCTCCAGAGACACAGAGGCGACTGTGGTGATACTCAACATGTTGTTTTGCAGCAAAGAATGCAAGGAATGTAGAGTCCTTTTTGAAAGTAATAGGTCTGCAGGGCTCCGCCCATTGCAGCCCTAAAAATCAAACAATTACAGAATACTGTCCAGTTTTTGAATAAAAGTTAGATCAGCAGTCTGAGATAATACACTATCTACTTAAGAAAATTACATGATTTAGAGAACAAGGGAAGACATAACAATATCCAAACTGTAGGTGTCCCAAGTGAATGAAGTGAAACAACATGATTTCATTCCTCCAGCATCAGTGGCTATGGACTCTGGAAACTGAACAAGACCACCGTACTCTAACACCCAAACCCTAACAGGGAGCTAAACCTTGAGCTGTCATTGCTAATCTGTTATGCTATTCAGCAAAGGAGGAGATAATGAGGGTGGCCAGAGTGCGAAATTTCTTCAAATCATCAAATCAAATCATGCTTATTTCTAGCGCTTTTCTTAAATCAAAGTGCTTTTACAATTTAAAATCAACAAACAATTAAAAATACAGAATTAAAAGACAGCATACATATGATACTTTGACTAAGTATCCTCCCAAATGCTAGGCTGAATAAATAAGTTTTCAGGGAAGATTTAATCATCTCAGTGGACAGGCAATCTCTAATCTGACGAAGCAGAGTTCCACAGGGCTGGGGCCACAAAACAAAAGTCCTCACACCTGATGTCTGTTAACAGACCATGGGAACCTCTAGCACCTCGTCACAGTGGAGCGGAGAGGGCTGGTGGGTGGTAAGGTTGTACAAAGTCCTTCAGTAATCCAGTCCGTGTCCATGTAGGGTCTTATAGGCCAGCAATGTGACCTTGAAGATGATCCTCCATCACACCGCAGCCAGTGCAGTTCACGCAGCACAGGCATGATATGGCAAGATCTTCACTGCCCTGTCAACAACCTGGCCGCTGCATTCTGCACCAACTGCATGACGGAATTGCCCACTCCCAGTAACCCTAGGTATAGAGCATGGCAGTAGTCAAGACAAGAGGACACAAAGGCGTGAACCAACACAGGAAGGTCATCGGGTGGACAAGGTGATTTATCCAGGTGATGTTCCTCAGATATAAAAATGTGGACTTGACAACAGCTGACACCTGTGCTTTCAATGTCAGTTCATTGTCAAGCACAACCCCAGATTCCACATTTTCTCAGAAGGTCTCAACTGGTCACCCCCAGCACCAGGACAGACGGTTGCCCAGGAGTCAACTTTCTACCCGTGACCAGGGTCCACCACCAACACCTCAGTCTTATCTGGATTTAGCTTCAACCAGTTAGCACTCATCCAGTCCTGAATCTTGGCAAGGCAGTTGTTAAATACCAAGACAGCACTACTCTGTTCGGGTTCAAAGGACAGGTAGAGCTCAATGTCATCTGTGTAGCAGTGAAAACTCAGCCCATACTGCCTTATAATGTCTCCCAATGGCAGCATATACATCGTGAACAACATGGGGGACAGTATGGAACCTTGAGGAACCTCTCAAGGCAGGGCAAAGGGGCCGAGGAAAAAATCATAGACACCACCCTCTGAGACCTGCCTGTTAGAAAAGAGTGGAATCATCTGGGGACCATCCCCAACAGTCCACAGATTAACCGCAGAGTGTTCCAACAACACCCCATGATCCATGGTGTTGAATGCTGCAGAGACATCAAGGAGGACAAAGATCGAATGAGTCCTCCGATCCCTCACTATTAGGAGATCATTCATCACCAGAATTAGTGTAATTTCAGTAGTGTGCCTCTTCCTGAAATCAGACTGAGAGGACTGTAGACTTGTGGGTGGTAAGAAAGTTCTCAAGCTGCAATGCAGCTATCTTCTCAATAACCTTACCCAAAAGGGTAGGTTAGAGACCAGTCTGTAGTTCGCAAGACAGTCTGGGTTGCTGGATGATTTCTTTAAAGGGAGTCACCACCGCCTCCTTTAATGGATCAGGGAACACCACTGATCAGCAAACACCAGACTATCTCTGCAAGGATCTGTCCAATGACATCTATACACCCACCAGGAGGTGTGTTGGACCAGGATCAAAATTGCAGTAAATTGGTCACAAGTCTTAACTGAATGGGGAACACATTTTAATTTTTCAAGATTTTCCACCAAAATGTCAGAGAAAGGAGGTCTTTTAATGAGGTTAAAGGGAACTTCACAAGAATGGCTTCACTTACTAGTTCTATCACAAAATTGGTTAACAAGGCCCACTCACCAATATGTCTCAAACAAATATTATTTATTGACACTAATATATCAAGATACAGTTCATATAACACAAATGGTGTTGAAAAATTCTTCTTCAGTGTGAGACTGCATCTAACAAGAACAATAATGGTATAATCACAAAATAAAGAATCTTTATGCCACTCTATTCATTCCATTCTTTCAATCTCTGCTCACCTATATATGAAAGACCATATATCCACATTCTGGTATCCCCATATATACTTGGATACCATCTGTAAAATCAAAATTTAACAAAATCATTTGTTTATAGATCAGCTAAATATTTCTTTAGTAAAACACTTTTCTAATAAATCTTAATGCAGTATTACCTGTCTGTAATTCTGGGTTCTCTATCTCTTATTTTTTTTTTGTTCTGATTCTGCATAGGACAGCTGAAAATGTTTGAAACAATTTTAATGAGCATCTCTATATAGCTATTGTCACTTTCAAATGATATTTCTGACCACTATCTACCAATAGATTCATTACCACTCTTAACACAAATTTCCTTCTACTGATACTCTATGAAAGGTCCCTCATCGAGTCTGGCAGCCCTCCCCAACCTGCGCCCAACCTCTGTGCACCCCGCCTCCCCACACCCACCCTCACCCCATACTTACCTCTGAGCCCAGCCCAATGATCTTGTGGATCTAAAACACGTCTGCACTCTTCAAAGCCGACCGCAAACTGAGAAAAAATGCCAGTAAGCTGTATAATGGCATAAATAGGTTTTCTTTCAACTTTGATGCATATCTCAGGCATCTTTTGAATTTTGGCACCAATTTTCAACATGGAGTTTTGGGACCCTCCTCATGAATTCAGCCACTGTCATGGATGTATTCAGTCCCAAAGGTGATTTTGCAGTCACCGCATGGAATCACCTTTTGGGACTGATTAACTAAACAACTGTGCCAAGCACCAGTGTTCATGAGGTGGGCTCTCAAAAGTCTATGTTGCACATTTGGTGGAAAAAACAAATTTCATAACAGAATCCCAAAATTTGAGCCCTGTTGTCTGTGAAAGATACTTGATTTTTTCTGCATTTGACCTCGACAATGGGGGACCCAGTCCTCAACTCAGATATTTTGGGACACTGGGGAGCCCACTCCAGTGTCCCAGAATGTTCCAGTAATCCCTCTCTGTTAGAAAAAGAAAATAGTCCCCAGTGACTTTTTTCCTGCAAGAAAGAAAATGGTTCCTTGTCATCTCACCATGCCTATCCCCATCCAGACCCCTCCCACTGAGCAACTCACCATCTCACAACCCACCCTTACCCTATACTTACCATCCAAGGTCAGCAACTGTCATCTTCTGTGGACCGGGACACGCCTGCACTCCTCAAAGCCGAACCATGAACTGAAGAATCAAGCTCCATGCCATATATTGGCTTTTCAAGTTATGTTGATATCTCCAGCCATTTTCAATATTTTTGCACTGGATTTTCAACTTGTGGTTTTGGGCACCCCACTCATGAATGACCGGATTCAACTCTTGAAAGGTGATTTCACAATCACTGTGTGGAATCACCTTTTAGGACTGAGTAATGAAGTGACAGTGCCAGTGTTCACAAGTTGGGGTCCCAAAACCCATGTTAAAAATTTGGTGCAAAATATTGAAAATGGCTGAGATACTGTATGGGGTCATTGAAATTTTTCTATGCACGCTTGCAACTCTGGCAATTTTTAATATTTTCACCAAATTCACAACATTGCCATTTTTACACCCCTCATGAACATTATGGCTATCATTTTCACAACCCGCTCAAAATGTGTTTTCGCACCTGTAGTGCAGAATGGCTTAGTCATTGTGCAAAATCACCTTTGGGACCAGTGAAAGAAATGACAGTGGCACTCTTCATGGTGTTGGGTCTCAAAAGGCCATGTTGAAAATCTGGTGAAAAAAAACTCCTAAAAATGGCTGAGTTACATGCTGGTGTTCAAAATTTTCTGCATACACATGTAACATAAAATCCATTGAATTTAGGTGGAATACCAGATTTCCAGGCAGGATACCGAAATTGTGAATCTGGTATTCCACCAAAATACCCTTTTTCTCTTAAATTCTACCCTGACTTATACTCACAACTTTATTTTTTTTTACTTTTTCCCCAAGACATTTAGTATGGCCTTTTGGAATCCTATGTGATGAACAAGGTAGATGACATTTTTAGATAGAGTCTTAAAGGTGATTTCGAGTTGCTCCATGAAATCACCTTTGTGTGGGATTTGAAATGTAGATTCATGAGGTGAGGTCATAAGAAGACTAAACTGAAAATTTGGGGTCAAAATATTAAAAACAGAAACATATCGCCCAGTGGTGCTTGAGGGCTGAGGCACTGGTTGCCTTTACTCGCGCTATGCTGGTGACCCTTGTTCGAAATGCACATGGGCCACTTGGGGTTGGCAGCAGAAGAGAAGGATTGAGCATCCAATGGACTGCTCTCCTTCTGTAGAGGGGTGTCCTCAGTGGTCGGCGCTGGTCTGCTCAGCAGAGGCTTGGGGACAGGGTGCCATGCTGCAGAAGGGAGCAGATGGGGCAGATGCTTGGAGGGGCATGTGTAGATGCATGCATGCTCCTCTCTGCGGTGTTATTGCATGCCCCAACTCCTGGGAGAAAACAGGAAAAAAAGAGCCGCAGCACAGTGGTGGAGGGCACCTTGCAGGCTCTGCTTCTGGCCAGCCATGCTGCTTACCCACTGAATTCGGTCCCTGGTGGGTTTGAGGAACCCCACTGGGGGGCAAGTAGCTTTGATAACTTTCAATATTTTGACCCCATATTTTCAATATAGCCATTTTTTCTCACTCACCTCATGAATGTGACTGGTGTTGCTTTTTAAATCCTGGCCAAATGTGTTTTTGCACTTGTGGCATGAAATAACATTTCAACTAGTATTTTATTAATAACACCTGTCATGTTTCAGAAGGAGGGATCATAAAAAAGGGTTCCATTTGGTATGAGCGACAGCACAATAGCAAACTCCACATGAGCAGTGTACCGCCAAAACAAAAACAATGATGAGCACTACATTGAAAACAAAAAGTGAAGCTCAGCACCATGCTCCCCAAGGTAGATATTTACTACATTTTTGTAATGGCTATGCCCACTGCACCCACCCCCCCACAAAGGGGCTTTACCTCCACATCCCTCACTATAATTATAATTAACTCCGGGGCCTGAAACTGGGTACAGGTGAAACTACGGAGGGGCTATTGGGAGGGTTATAGGTCATCAGGGGTGAGAATGTTGGGGCAACCTGTGGATGGTGGGGCTGTACAGCACTAACTCGAAAGATCAAGAAGCCTGAAAAAATTAAATTCCAAACAGCACAAAATAAAATAATGCGACACAGCTAACTCCAAGCCCAGAGCCTCTCACACTGCAGGCACACCTCCTACCACAATACTGAACAGCCAGCTGAGACTCCTCGCCAGGCTATGTCCCATGTCCTGAGTAATTATACCTCCCTCTCACAATCCCCATAGTCTTCCTTTCCTGGTTCTTGGCCCTCACACTCCCTATTACTGTTCTCGCCATCCTTTACCACTCGCCCTATTACAGGTGGTCAAATTGAATCACTCATATTGTGCAGTGTCAGTGGCCCAGTAGGCAGCACACCTGCCTGTGAGGCTGGGAGAATCAGAGGGCTGTGGGGTCAGTTCCCACATCTGGCACTTGGGCTATTATCCCAGTACTGACACTGTAGTGCAGCATGAGAGGGGTGCTGCATTTGAGGTGCTGTCTTTGATGAGATGTTAAACCGAGGTCCCATCTGCCTGGATTGGTGGTAGTTCAGGTGGATGTTAAAGATCCCATGGCACTTATCGAAAGAGTAGGGGAACTTCCCCAGTGTCCTGGCCAAATTTCCTCATTCACAAAAAATACCACCAACAGCTTAATCTGGTTCAAGGTCAGTTGACATTCATCTGTGTCCCTCCCGGTCATGCCTGAAAATAGGCAGGATTTGTCTAGTGCACTTACCCAGTCAACAAAAGCTCAATAAATATTGAGTCACTCAATTTGACTCACCCTTATCACAAGATACCATAAAAGACTATGTTGTAAATTTGGGGTCAAAATTTACAAAACAACAAAGTTATGAATAAACATTGAATTTGTTTTAACCTTTACTCATAACATTGTGATGTGTGCAGATTTTGACCTACAATTTTCAACATATCCCATCTCATGAACATGACAGGTGTCATTTTTCAAATCTCCTCCAAACATGTTTACGATTTGCTCCACAAAGTCACCTTTCAAATAGGTTTTTAAAATTCCACCTGCCATGATAACAATGTCAAAAGATAAAAAAGTTAAAAAGACAGTGTTGAAAATCTGGGTTCAAAATGTCAAAAAATAACAAAGTTACAAGGAAGCATAACATTTTTTTCGTTTTCTCATAGCTTCATGATTTTGCAGATTTTGGCCCTAAATGTGCACAATGCCCTTTGTTACCCCACCTAATGAATATGACAAGTGTCACATTTCAAATCCCAGTTGAAACATGTTTTTACAGTCCTTAAAGAGATTTTCAAGTGCTTCCATACTCACACATTATTGACAACTGATGTCCATGTTAGTCATTCCAGCTGTTAATAATTTCAAGTCCTACATTTGTGAAAGGGATCATGGTTTGGCCCTGCAAGGTAGCCAGCTGATCCCTTCCACTTCTCGATAGCATTGACATTTCCACACGCTCAGGCACATAATTATGTGTGGCCAGGAGAGCATCGGGGCGACACTTTGAAATGAATGGGGCTCCACTGTAATGCCATTTTTATGCATAAGACGCCAGTTGGAGATTAATGAAGGCCACCACTCGCTAAAAAGGCCCATGTTAGCGCTTATCACAATGTGAAAGAATCAGCTGGCCACCTGGTAGGGCTAAACTACAATCCCTTCCACAAACCTAAGGACTTAAAATAAAATTATTAAAAGCAGCTAGGGTGAAAATCACTAACATCAGCTTCAGAATATGTGAGTGGCAGCTGATGTAAAGAAAGTTGGAAAATCATTTTAACAATTACTTCTGCTCTATCTTCAAAAGACCAACAGACCTGACAGAATTATCAGCACTAAGGTACTCCCTGATGTCATCAGTGACCACTCCCAAACTGTCTGCATATGGACTAACAAAACTCCCAAAACACAGCCCAAAGTCATCACTACTCACGTACTAAATAAATGTCAACTTGACTCCTTAAAGCACACCTGCTTCACCAGGACTGGCCTACTATCTACAGCACAAAGATGTGGACTCTGCCCTGGAAGATTTTGTTAGCAAATTCATCTCCTTCTGTGATATTTTTGCACCCTATAGGACTAGGAAAATCAAGGGGACAAGTAATTCATGGATTTTCCCAGCACTGCTAGATTTCATGCAAGTATGGGACAACCTGTAGTACACAGCCAGTAGCTCTGGGTTCCCTCTTGACTGTCAGAGGTACAAGGCTGCCCGTAATGAATGCACTCGGCCCATCTATTCAACAAAAAGCAATTACTTCAAATCCCAGCTTGAAAACTCTTGGGAAGATGGTCACAAATTCTGGGACAACATAAAGTCACTCACTGTAAAACCAATAAAACACTGCCCACAATGCTTATTATCAATGGTATCACAACGCAAGACCCTACTGCAATCGCAAACCACTTCAACAAGGCTTTTATAGACCTAAGTGGTAAACTCCCCTGGACTTTTTGCTCCAGATACCAGCTCTGACCCACAGGGGTCAACAATGAGACTGGCTATTCTGTCCCCCACCTCAAAATCATCTCCAAAACCACAGCCAAGAAGTACCTTCAGCAAGTACTAAGGAAATCACAGTTAGCCAGTGGTTCCATAGACCTCAAACTCTAGCTTACACACTTGACGCAGGTTCTTTTCCCACTAACAAGAATCCTCAAGCTGTCCTCATAATTGTGAAATTTCCCTTGTCCTGAAAGCAATACTGGACACACCTGTCTTCAAAACAGGGATAGGTCTATTCACTCCAACTATAGATGTATTTCTATCCTTTCACAGCTCTCAAAAGCAGTTGAGAGGATTGTTTACGACCAGCTTGTAGAATATCTTGGCAAGTATAGCTTCAATGCAATGAACAACATGGTTTTCAGAAGTTTCATAGTACAAGCACAGCACTTGTGGAATCCACTGGCTATATCCATGAGGCTCTTGATCGGGGCCCTTGGTGGGGCTACTATACTGACCTCACCAAGGCCTTCAACACGGTCAATCACAACCTGCCGCTAAGTCAACTATTGAACACTGGAATATCCACAGAATCGGTGGAATGGTTCTGGAGCAACCTGACAGGACATGATCAACAAGTGAAAATACAAGGCACCTTATCAGATCATCACAGATTCACAACAGGGTCCCCAAGGTTCAATCTTGGGACCCTTCTGTTCAGCCTGTTTCTCAACAATCTCCCTATGGCTTGCCGCGGAATGTCCTATTGTACTTGAACAATGCAGTGCTGTATTCTAGCCAACACAACCAGCACACCCTTTGAGGAACAACTTCAGAATGACTTTACCAAAATTGAAACTTGGTTTAGTAACTCCAACATAGACTACGGCTTTCAGTTTATGGCACCGCCAACATTGCTGTACTCAAGTGGATAAAATATCACTCAATAAACTTGTAGGCTGTCCTTGGTGCTCACAGGTTAACTCATACCTGTGAATTTTACTCTAGTACAAAGTGGCTCAACTTACACAACAGAATCCAGAACCAGACTTGCCTCCTAGGCATGAAGGCCGCCTCGATTTCACCCTCTGGAGGTACAGAACCTCCTCTGCCCATCCTCTCGACCAAGCACTACCAGGAGTGCTAGTGAAATATGCTGCTTGTCCCCTTCTGAAGAACATCCCTAGGACAACATTCTTTGCCTATAGAGCTCCTAAATGGATCAACTCTTCATGCCGAGCTTCAAGCACTGCAAAGAATTGGCCACTTCAAACCCTTCTTCACAAACACTTCATCGCCACAACTACATTTGACTGTAACACCTAGCTCTGCTCAGCCGCCCCGCAGTTCTCCCTCAGCCTACCATGGGTTGTTCAACTCCAGCATTTAATCACCCACCCACTAGCCCCTCTACCCCTCACTCCTCCCTACCACCCATACCACACTTTCTTCAATGGTATCTCCTTCCTCCCCCTGTGATCCTTTCACATTCTCCTCCACCTCCCATCACTAGCACTTCCTCCCAGTCTATACCACAATCCCTCTCATTTAATTCCACCTTCTGTGCCTACTCCCCTATTACTTTCACTACCTCATCCCCTACCCGCCTACCCCCAGACCCCACTTATCCTTCTCCCACCCCTTGCCCCACTCTAAACCTCCCTCCCACCACCTACCCTACCATTTCTCCACCTTTGACTGCCCCTACAGTGACTATCTCTGCTACTCTCTGAGAAGGCCCCTTTGGGTGGCTACCCTCCAACTATCCCCAACCTCCTGTTACCTTCTGCTACCTTCTACTCAACTCTAGCTTTTGGACCTTTACCCTACCTACTTCTACTACTCTCCCAGTTCTTTTCCCCAACTCATCCCTATGCTACATAATAGCTTTCACATATCTGTCTGCTTGTCAGTTCCTGAATTTATTTCACTGTTGTAATGTTTAGCACTGATTTACTGTGTAACTCTTATTCCTGGTGAATAATACACTGTTTGCTGCAAAACCTGTTAAGCCTGCTGCAACTAATTATCACCTCTATTGTAATTATCTGTAATTTGCTATGTTTGTCTGTACCATACAAAATGATGTTGAACCACTGTAAATGAGCTTCTAGCTCAAAGGTGTTAATTCTGTGATTCTAATAAATAAATAAATAAATAAAGAGAAGACTGTGACTCCTGCCTGAAAGTGGCATCAAGGTGACAGCCAGGAGCATTCCTGAAATTAAGCAGCCAGTATTTACCAGACAAAGGGTCCAAAAGGGCTTGAAGCCCTAAAGAAAGATAAAGTTAAAGGGCTGAGGAGATGCACCCAAGAGCACTCAAGGAATTGGCTGCAGAACTACCTCACTGCATGTCACTGGTGAGTCCGCAACTAGAATACTATGCTTGGATCTGGAATCTCACCTAAGTAAGATACAGGAACAGCCTAGAGACAGTGGCAGTAGGGTGAACAAGATGATTCAGGGTCAACAGGAAGATCATATGAAGATTTTCTCCAAGGCCCTGAACATGTACTCACCAGGCATCAGACAAGAAAGGGGATATAACAGAGACCATCAAGTTCCTAAAAGGAGCAAACAAGGTGAACTGTGGGGAGCTATTTAGCAAGAGAACAGAGTCAAGAACCTGAGGTTACCAATGGAAATTGGTGGGTAGAAGGTTTAGGAGTATAGAAACATAGAAACTTGGAAATTGTCAGCAGATAAGCACTGCTAGGCCCATCCAGTCTGCCCATAGGCCCTATACATATAGGCATCCACTCACCCTAAGTGGTCAATGTTTTTCATCACTCCCTTCCTGCCCAAGGTTTCTCTGAGCTTGTCCCAGGCATGCTTAAACCCTCCTCTGTGCTTGCCCCTACCAGCTCTTGTTGCAGGCTATTCCATGGGTTCATCACCCTCCTGAGTAGAAAACCTCCTCACATTACCTCTTAATCTCCCCTTCAATTTCATATTGTGACCCCTTGTTCTGGTATCTTTTCTACATTAGAAAGATCTCCGACTGCACCTTGTTTATGCCCTTGAGGTACTTTGAAGTTTCTATCATGTCGCCTTTTCTTTCATCTCCTCCAGTGAGTACATATTGAGGTCTCTTAGTCTCTCTCTCATATGTTTTGTGGTGCAAACCATGCACCATCTTTGTTGCCTTCTCTGGACAGCCTCCACCATGTTTATGTCCTTTTGCATGTATGGTCTTCAGTACTGCACACAGTATTCCTGGTGAGGCCTTACTAGTGTTTTATACAATGGCATCACCACTTCCTGCCTCCTACTAGTAATACTTCTGCCTATGCACCCTAGCATGTCACTGGCCTCCTGCAGCCTTTTGCTCACTGCTTTGATACCTTCAGGTCATCAGATATGATGACCCCAGGTCTCTTTCCTGTTTGGTGATGGTCAGCAACCCCCATCCTGACTTTTTGCATTGAACCTCAGTTGCCACACTCTGACCATCTTTTAAGCTTCTTCAGGTCCTCTTCATTACCTGCACCCTTCTACAGTATCCCCTTTTGCAGATCTTGGTGTCATCTGCAAATAGGCAGACCTTTCCTTTCAGACCCTCTGCAATGTCACTAATGAAGACATTGGACAGGACTGTTCCCAGTACTGATCCTTGGGGACTCCGCTGATCACCCTCTCTCCCCAGATTGGATCCCATTTACCACCAAGCTCTGCTTTCTGTCTGTCAGCCAGTTTCTAACCCACTGTATCACCTTATGCCCCATGCCCAGACTACTCCTCTTGTTAACCAGCCTTCTATATGGGACAGTATCAAAGGTTTTGTTGAAATCCAGGTAGGCGTATGTCTACAGCCCTAACTGATTCACTTCCTAGTCACCCAATCAAAAATCTATCAGATTTGTTTGACAAGCCCTTCCTGATGTGAATCTGTGCTGCCCCAGATCCTGGGCACCAATGGATTCCAGGTGTGACACTATCCTTTTGTCAGCAGTGTCTCCATGATCTTCCCCACCATTGAGGTGAGGCTGACTGGCCTGTAGTTTCCCGCTTCACTACTGCCACTTTTGTGCAGTGGGACTATATGTGTCCACCTCCAGTCCTCTGGAACCATGTCTGTGTTGAGTGACTCATGAACAGGGTGGCCAGAGGGTGCAGTTGTCCCTCCGCAGCTTCCTCACAATATCCTTTGGTATATGTCATCTAGCCCCTTGGCTTTATCCATCTTCAGCTTGGTGAGTTCCTCCTGAACTCTCCCCATTGTGAATGGAGTGGTGTCCACTTCTCCCTCCCATTTGTCTTTGCTCCCAACTGTGGTCCTTGACCTCTCTCCTCAGTGAATACTGAACAGAAGTATTTGTTCAGTATTGCTGCTTTGTCTAGATCCCAATCTTACACTCTCCTCCTCCCTATTGAACCTCACAATCCCCACTGTTTTTCTTCTTGCGCTGATGTACCTATAGAATGTCATCCCTTTTTCATAACCATGCTAAACCCTCCTCTGTCTGTGCCTTAACTTTCCTAACAGCCTTCCCTGCCTCTCTAAGACTTTAAAGGTACACCTCCTGTCCTCCTCCCTTAGGTCCCCTAGTACTTCCTGAAACCTGCTCTTTAGTCCTTACTTTGTCTCCCACCTCTTTAGAAAACCATAGTGGTTTCTTTTCTTTCCTTTGGCCACTATCCTAATGCATTGGTTAGTTACCCATAATGGTTCCTTTTAGGCTCTCACTGTTCCTCAACTCCCTGCATTACCTCTACCTTCTCCAGGGCTGCATTTAAACATCTACCCATTTCATTAGAATCTCCCTCCAGAAATCTAATACTTTTGCCCTTGTGTGGCTTCATTGAGTCCCTGCTTCCATGTCAAACCACACCATGTGGTGGTCACTGGATCCCAGCTAACATTAAACCTGGATTCTTTTGACTCTGTTCCCATTGGTCCGTACCAGGTCAAGAATCGATTTGTCCCTGGTTGGCTCATGTACCAGCTGTCTGAGTCCAGCTCCTTGCAGGTATTCCAGGATGGCCATCTTTCTGGCTGAAACAGCAGCCTGGGTGGTCCACTCCACGCCTGGCATATTGAAATCTTCCATCAACAGTATTTCATCTTTAGCTGCCATGTCGTATTTCCTCCACTAGTACCATGTCCACTTTATTCCTGTGCCACAGGCCTTAGATCACCCTTGTATGTATTGCTGTACCATTTCCTGGTTCAAGGGTGACCCACATTGCCTTGGCCTCCCCGCCTTTCCTGTACGCCTGTAGTCTTTATGCCTTCTCTGATGTACAGGGCCACCTCCTTTCCTTTTACCTTCCCTGTCCCTTCTGAACAGTGAAAAGCCTTGTACATTGACATCCCAGCCATGAGTAGCAGAATACCATGTCTCTGTTACTGCTACTATGTCAAGGTTTGCATCCGCTATCAAGGCTTCCAGGTCTAGAATCTTATTTCCCAGATCATGGGCATTTGTGAACATGACCTTCCATGTTTTACTCCTGCCTTCCCTCTGTTCCTGTTTTCTGCACTTTGCCTCTCCCCACCCCAGGATTCATGCTCATGTGCTCTAGCCTCCTTATCCCCTCTTATAAAAGTTTCCTGCCTGTCCCTCACTGCTCGTTTGCATTGTTCCTGTTGTCAATTTGTATTTTTTCATGTTTTCACGGGGGTTCTAAGCCACCTGTCCCTCCTGGCTCTCCTCCATTGGCCAGTTTAAATGCTCTCTGCTGAAGCATTCCAACTTCTCACTAAGGACTGAGTTCCCTTCCAGACAGATGCAGGCCATCCTCCTGATACAAGCTCAGAACTGCCTAGGTTGGGCCTCAGTCCCTATGATGTCAAATCGCTCCTCCACACCAATAATTCAATGAAGAGTTGAAGGTTTGATATGGAGTGCCCTGGCCTCCTTGTGCCCTGGACAAGTAGCACCTTTGAGAATGACACAGAATGTGCTACCCATTTCAGGTCCTCTCCCAGCTTACTGAAATCCTCCTGGACTCGGCTAACTTTATCCATCTCCTCACCAAGTCATTGGTCCCCAGGTGGACAATGACATCCAGCTCCTCCCTCCTGGCTATCACTCTGGCGATCTGATGGATTCCTTCCCATCCTTCCATGCACTGCTTCCTGGGAGGCACTTGACCTCCCTCTCCCCCAGCTAATTGTCCCTAATTCTCACACCCTCAGACAATGGAGTCCCCCATAATGAGAAGTTCCCTCTCCTCTGGGGTCCCTTGCTGCCCTTCCCTGGGACTCCAGATTGGAGGTCCTGACCATCCTCCCTGGTCCCAGCTGTGGTGCTTGTCTGGGGCAGTCCCATTCCTTCAAAACACCATAGGAGTTATTAAGCTGGACTGGTTGGGGATCTGTCTATGACCCTCCCCACTGTCTCTGGAGTCCACTGTGGTCCAGTCATCCTTCATCCTGGGCAACCTTTGAGGTTGATGCTGTGGACCCAGTGGTCTCTGGGTGGGGTGGATGCCAACTGTAACCTGGCCACCTCTGCAAGGAGACAGATAACCTCCTCCCTCAGCCCAGAGAGAGATGCCTGCAGATAGGGCAGCATCACAGCTTCCAGAACATCTCTCTGAAGACTGCTGCTCTACAGCCACTGCACTGCACTGCACCACTCCTATCATGTCTGATGTGACCTGGCCTGATATATAGCCTAGGTATGCCCTCTAGATGAACCCATATGCTCCTCCCTTTCCTTGGTATGGAACTTCCTGTGTGGTGTAGGAAGATGTAACACTATGATCCCACATCCTATAAAAGGAGGACTAGCCCGGGTGGGTGGGATGAGACGGGTGGGATTACCTTCTGTTGAGTCCAGAAACAATCAGCAGAGGACCCTTTACCCTAATTCGCAGAGGACATGCCCCAATGGAAAAGTAAAAGAGAGAGAAAGAAAACAATAACAAAACAAAAACAGATCCCCCAACTGTTGAAATATGAGAGCTGCCCTAAAGGTAACAGTCTCAAACAAATGCAAATAGTTCCAAGCTTATCAGCAACTAAATCCTTCACTTCAGCCTCCACAAACTTAACAGCAACAGAAAGGTAAATCTACCTGAGCCAAACGAGTCTGCTTCTTAAGTTCTATTTACAGAAAAGGTGGCAGAGCCATGGAACAGTCTGCCAGCGAGGTGGTGGAGCACCGAGACTGTAAAACAATTTCAAGCAAGGCTGGACTGAGTAAAGGGTTTAGTAGTTGCTCAGGTCTGTTATAGTAGAAAGGGAAGTGGGGTGGACTGGGAAGGGTAAAACATGTGCAATAGGTCATGGGGCAGATAGGGAACTCTGGGCAAGCTGTCACTGTCTATTTTACTATGACGAGTAAGAGGGATAGTCCTCACTAACTGGTGGAAGAGAACCAAACCCTTTTCATGATAGGCATCAGGCTTTATAAACTAGGTTCATCCTCTTCCTCTTCATAATAAATTTCTCCTCCAGGTCAGGCTACAGAGTTGGAACCAAAACCTGGGAGTTGGGGTAGGTACAAAATCTGTTCACAGAAAAGCGCTAGCCAAGTGTAAAAGAACTCTAAATTTCCCACCCACCCACCCAGTGGACACTATATTATCATCGCAGATTGAATTAGAAGCATAGCAGTCGACTTAAAAGGTAAAGTTAAGGACCACGGCCGCCAGTAAATCTATTGACCTGCCAGAGAAACCAAAATGTGCCCCAGTACAAAACCTACAACTGAAGCTATAATACAGACAGCAAGTTGCACTGAAAGAGAACCACATTAATTGTTATTGAGTTGGAAAAGTGACATCACCTCTCCCTGTGTACAACCTGAAACTGAACCAAATAAAACTATTGAAAAATTAGATACCCACCACATTCAGAGTACAAATGTCCCATATCAGAAGACAAAAAGAGAGAAATTGCAACCACCAAATGTTTGTCCGGAGCCTGAGAAAGCTGTGACCTGGAGCCCTTTCCATCTCAGCCATTTCACGATAACTGGGCCTGTCCATTTTAATTATTATGTCACGGAGCAGCAGTAAAGTAGCCTACCACCCAATGGCTAGATAGCAGGCAAAACACACTGAAAAGCAAATGGTTGATGTCAACGAAAGTAAGAGAATACAAATACATTGCGAAATGTGAGACTGTGTTATTTAAACTCGCAGAGTTTTGTTAGCAAGCAATATGTAAATAGATGTACCCATAATCCTTTGTGCTGCCACAGGCCAAAGAAACAGGAATCTACAAACAATTTCAGTAAATAACTACCACTAAAAAGAAGAATGTTTGTTATGTTTCATATCACAGCACAGTAAAGACCACAAATGTATCTTGTTAAGTTGTAGCAGCCAGAATATTGAAAGATGTGAAATGTTTTAAAACACATTTGGCTCATTAAAAACAAGTAATTGAAATGAGCATCAGCATCTGTGCTTTTTTCTAAATCATTATCATAGTACTGAATTATTGTAGCACTTGCCATGATACAAGTGTGTTAATGCACAAGGGAATTAATGCTCAGTTGGTGATTGGATGCACTCAGCCTCCAGCCTTGTGCCCCAACCCTCCCAACCGGCATTATTTCCTAGTAGAACTCCTCTATTGTGCATTAATGCTTACATAAATGCTTCTCTTTTGTCAGCCCTTTTCTTTTGTGTTTTAGGGCAAAGTCAGTTGGGGAAAATGATGTTTACTTGTAAATACAGTATCTTTAGCAACGAGGAATGGAATGTTCTGAAATTCTAATTTTTAGGAAAGGTTATGGAACAGAGTTCTGCTGATGCCAGCTGTCATTACATCACGGAGACTGGAACATTTTTAACATTTCACTCAAAACTCAGCTCCTCAAACAGGGCAACCCTCAACACACATACCTGTGCATGCATATACACATCCACTACAACAACTACACCATGGTATCAGCATTAGATATGAAACCAAGTCCCAGTGTAGAGGGTTAACACAGAACCTTCAGCCAGAAACAAGTGTGCTGCCAACTGAGCCATCCTTTAGCCTGGTGTTTTGTTTTTTAAATTAAGTAAACTGGCAATTTCTCATCAGGCTGCATGCACGTCATTTGTGTTTTTATTTGAATCCAGCCAATGACAGTGTTCAGATACAATATGGAATTTTCTGATAAACAGAGTCTGTGGATAAATAGAACCACTCTGATTCATTGGGTAATCAGCAATTCTGAGTTTCGCCATTATGTTGAAACAAACACTAACTATAAGATTTGGTATTGCAACAATCTGCTCTTCCTTCTGGTTTTGCAATAAGAAACATGTACTGTACATTTGTCTACAAATGTTCTTCTATAATCTCCTTATCAGGTCAACAGGCTATGTTGTGCAATAATGCAAAAAGCTAGTTACTACAGTATATTAACAGTTCTTTTAGAGCAAAGGCCACGTGGGCAGCTGCAAACTATTGACTGGTAATGGAATGTCCTGATTTCCATCACAAAAGATTATTTTTATCTTTGTGTGATAATGTAGGTGCATCATTAATCTTGTGTATTTCCATTAGCTCCAACAGTGAGAAACTCATTAAGGGAGAACTCTGCTTAACCTGTAAGTTATTTTGTAATCTAGAAGTTATTTATAAATACTGTTTCACGTTCTGTTATTTTCTCATATTTGCTAGCCTTTTGTAAACTTAATGGCTTATTCTAATTTACATTCTGGTGATAATGACCATTTTAGAACTGTATGATACAGATTATGTCCCTCTTATCCAGAGAGTTCTGTAGTAGAGCACAGATGAAGTGGGATAACAATATAAGATGTTTAACAAGGAAATAGACTACATTATACAGTTCTAAAATGGCCATTACCACAAGAATGCAAATTATAATAAGTCATAAATATGGAAAATAACAGAATGTGTAAAAGTATTTAGAAAAAACTTCTACATGAGCAAATACTTTTGTAAAATGGTCCTTACCATCAATATATAAATCGTCCCCCATTATATTACTAAAATGTCAGTAAGAATGGAAAAGTAACAGAATGGGAGCTAGGTTTGAAACACTGCTCCTATGGGAAACAATATGTTACATGTTCAGGGCAGTTCTTTAACAGTTTATGAGGTAAGACAGTACAATGTGCAACATTTCCACTGGCTAAGTTATACTTTGGGTCAAAACACATTTTATTTGTGATTCAGGAAAGGCATTTCCAGTGTAACCAGACAGCATTAGATATAACACACTCTAGGAACTACATACGATGTAGTATTTTAGGAGCAGAGTCAAGCAAAATCAAGACTCCAGCACACGTGGATTAACTTGTATAGTATTCAGTCTGCCAAATCTAAGTAAATTGCAACTGAGAAAGTGCCACATAGCTAAACCATTGCAAAACATGAACAAGTTTTGACATATCACTTGAGCAGTACTCAAAAGCTTGTCGAGGTGATGGTGTATCTCCTGAATGGATGTTCATAAAATAGCGGTATATCCCTATAAATAAGTAACGACATACACAGACAGTATAGCTTAGAGGTTAGAATAACAAGCTGCACATAGAAACATAGACTTTGATGTCAGATAAGGACCACTTGGCCCACCTAGTCTGCCCATTTCCTACCTAGAGGATAAGCTGTACAGTAGATCCTACTTAACCAACAGCCTATTTCTTCCTACCCCCCAAAAATTGCCTTGTGTCTGTCCCATGCATTCTTGAATTCTCCCACAGTTTTAGACCCCACAACCTCCTCAGGAAGGCTGTTCCATGCATCCACCACCTTCTCTGTGAAAAATACTTCTCACATTGCCCCTGAGCCGCTCTCTATCTTCTTCAAATTGTGTCCCTTGTTCTTGCACATCTCTTTTCTGAAAGATGCTACCCTCTTGGACTTTATTGATTCCACTGAGGTACTTAAATGTTTCTATCATGTCCCCCCTCCTCCTTTCCTCAAGGGTATACATATTAAGCTCCTTTAGTCTCTCTTCATATGGCTTCTCTTGCAGACCCTGCACCATTTTAGTTGCCCTCCTCTGAACTGCCTCCATCCTGTCTATGTCCTTGTGGAGATGGGGTCTCAGAACTGGATGCAGTACTCCAGATAGGGTCTCACCAACTGTCTGTACAGGGACATAACAACTTCCTGTTTCTGCTGGTGATGCCTCCCTGTACATCCCAGTATACCCCTCAGCCCTCTCTACCTCCTTCTTACATTGCTTGTCAACCTTAAGGTCATCTGATATTATCACCCCCAGGACCCTTTCCATTTTTGTTGTTGTTACTACCTCCCCATTGTGTAATCTTCCCTGGGTTTTGTTTCCCAGGTGCATTATTTTGCTTCTTTGCATTGAATCCAGCTGCCATACTTCTGACCATTCCTCCAACCTTGCCAAGTCCCTTCTCATCCTTTCCACACCTCCTTGTGTATCAACTCTGTTGCAGATTTTGTGTTATCTGCAAAGAGGCATACTTTTCCTTCCAGTCCCTCTGCAATGCCACTTTAAAGACATTAAAAAGGACTGGACCCAGTACTGAACCCTGCGGTACCCCACTAGTAACCCCTCTTTCTTCAGAGTGGACTCCATTTACAATTACCTTTGTGTCCTGTTGTCCAGCCAATGTTTTACCCAGGCTACCACCGTGGGACCCACCCCAGGCTGGTTAATTTGACTATTAATCTTCTGTGTGGGACTGTGTCAAATGCCTTGTTAAAGTCTAGGTAGGTCCTGTCCACAGCCCTCCCTGGTCTACTACTTTTGTCACCCAGTCAAAGAACTCAATTAGATTTGTCTGACATAACCTTCCCTCTGTGAACCCATGCTGCCTTGGGTCCCAGTGCCCACTGGCCTCTAGGTACTCAACAGTTCTTTCCTTCAAAGTAATTCCATCACTTTCCCTACCACACAGGTCAAACTGATAGGTCTGTAGTTTCCTGCCTCTGTCTTGGTCCCACTTTTGTGAAGGAGTCACATCAGCCTTCTTCCAATCCTCAGGTACTACACCATCCTCCCATGATTTGTTAAAAGGGTAGTCTGTGGTGTCATTAGTTCTCTGCTTACTTCTTTTAGAATTCTGGGGTGATTTCCATCTGGCCCCATTGCTTTGTCCACCTTCAGTTTTAGGAGTTCTTTCAGAACCCTTTCTTCTGTGAAAGGACTGGGATCGACCCCTATCCAGAGTGCTTCTGTTAATTGGATTAGGCACATCCCCATACCTCCTCTTTTGTGAATACTGAACAGAAGTATTCATTCAGTATCCCTGCTTTTTCACTGTCCCTTTCTGCCCACCCACCGTCCATTCTAATCAGCCTCACTATCCCTCCCTTTGTCTTTCTACGCTCCTGATATACCTATAAAAGGTTTTATCCCTTCTTAACCAAGTTCTCTATCTTCTCTCAGTTTGATCCTTTGCTATTCTGACTACCCTCCCGCTTCCTTCTGCCTTAACTGGTACAGTTCTCTGTCCTGCTCCTTCTGTGTTTCTTTATACTTCCTAAATGCTATATTTTTCTCCTTAATCTTCACCACCACCCTTTTGAGAACAATAGTGGCCTTTTCTTTCATTTTGATTTGTTTATTTGCTTCACACAAAGGTTTGTTGTCTCTGTGATGGCAGTTTTGATATTTCCCATTGTTACTCCACCTCTTTTCTAGCCTGTTTGCTAGTACTTTTCTAAGGCACTCTCCCATCTTGCCAAAGTCAGCCTTCCTGATGTCCAGAATCCTCACTTTTCTATGGCTTGACTCTGTAGCTGAGTTTATCGTGAACCACACTGTTTGGTGGTCACTTGTTCCCAAATGGCTACCCAATTCTAGATCTGAAATCCTCTCACTGTGCCCATTTGAGAGCATGAGGCCTAAGATTGCTCCCTCATGAGTAGGTTCCAAAACTAGCTGTCTGAGGCATGCCACCTGAAGGGCATCAAGATGGCCCTGCTTTTGGATGTGGCTGCAGCAAAGGTGCTCCAGTTGACATCTGGCATATTAGGTCCCCATTAACAGTATCTCCCTTCTCTGCCATCCTAAGTGTGCCTTCTATAATATCCTTGTCCATTCCCTCCCCTGACATGGGGTCTGTATAACCCTGTGTGGACTGTGGTGCCATTTCCAGTCTCTAAGGTGACCCACAGTGCCTCCTCTCCCCCCAGTTTACTCTTTTCTTCCATTGCTTTTATCCCTTCCCTTACATAGAGAGCTACTGACCCCCTTTCTCCCCTCCCTGTCTCTCCTGTAGGTGGTGTACCTGGTGTTAACATCCCAGTCATGGTTCTCTGTACCATGTTTCTGTGACTGCTGTGATATCCAGGCATTCCTCTTCCATCAAGGCCACCAGTTCAGGGAGCTTGGTACCTACAGCAGACGTGGGTTTGAGTTCCCTACTTCCACTTGCATACTGTGTGACTCTCAGCAAGTCACTTAACCTTCTCTTGTGCTCCTGAGTTGCCCCTGAAGACAGGCACTTGTGCCTAGTGGCCTACCAGTTTCCAAAGAATTAAAAAAATCCTAAGCAGTGCTGTAAGTGCATTTAAAGCAGTGTATACCTTGAAGAGTACTATAAGTGTCCTGTTCTCAAAGATCATTTTGTACTCCTGGCCAAACTGTTCTGAGGATAGTGTCCTATCTAAAAGTAAAGGTATATCCCCTGAACAGTACTCTGGTGTTATCAGAGGTGATAGTACATTCCTAAACAGTTATTTCCACAAACATTGGAAAACAATATTCATAAATCATATCCCTGCCCAGCTTGGTGGTTGAGAAGGCTAAGCCACCATGTGACTTACCTGCTGCCACACCAGTGACCCAGGTTCTGGAATGAACCTGGGTTGTTGGGAGCTGGCTGGAAGAGGAGAACTGAGCATCCCACAGGATGCACTCTTCCTCTGGGGAGGGAGGGGGTTTGTTCTGCCATGCAACTGCCACCTAGAAAACACGGTGGCAATGCAGGCTGGAACATGAACATTACAGGAGAGAGATGCCAATTGGCTGGAGCAGATGCTGACACCTTGTGTCACTCCACTCTCAGCCAGCATCTTTATGGAGTGGGATAAAAATGGAAAACCAGAGAGCATCTGCACAGCACTGGGAACATGGCTGCTTAACTTGACAGCTGCCACTTCATCCAATTTTCTTTATAAAATTATTCATATCATGCTAACCTTATGTCCTTTTTTGTTTTATTCACTAGAATAAATAGTCCTTCAACAAAGTTCACAAAAATGGGTGCTTGGTACTTGTTTTCTTTTTTCCATTGTTTAATATTTGGCTGCACTTCTGAGAAATGACCCTGACACACTCAGAGTTCATGGACACCTCAAGATGCATCATCAAGGATTAGCTGTCACCACTAATGGCACTATCTCCTCAACCAGTAAGTCTGACCTACTACAAATAAATAAAATAAATAATTCAAATAATAAATAAATTAATTAAAGAGATGCTGGCTACTATTCAAACTGACATTGCAGAAATGAAAATCTCCATTGGGTAATTGAGCAGGGACGCTGAAAAAACTAATAAATGGATGGAAGCAACAGAAATAACAAACTCTGGTCAGAGCCAATAGGGCTGCAGGTGGGTAATTTGGGGTAAAATATTGAAAATTACTGAAGTTACGGCCTTTGTTAGTAAAATGTAACATAGGCTCATA
This sequence comes from Neoceratodus forsteri, assembly GCA_016271365.2. Classification (NCBI taxonomy): domain Eukaryota; kingdom Metazoa; phylum Chordata; order Ceratodontiformes; family Ceratodontidae; genus Neoceratodus; species Neoceratodus forsteri. Next base: position 804,306,121 of record CM057453.1, read on the forward strand.
AATTTGTTGTTTTGTAATTAGTACTCCAGATTTTCAGCATAGCCTTGTTATGACCTTGCCTCATGAGGAAGGGCAGAGCAAATGTTCAAATCCTGGCTGAAGGTGATTTTAAGCAAGTACTGTAAAATCAACTTTTGGGCTAAATACACATTTTGGGCAAGAGTTGAAAAATGATAACTGTCACATTCATGAAGTGCTGTAAATAAATGGCTATGTTGAAAATATGGGTTAAAATATTGAATATTACTAAACTTATGAGCCTATGTTTGCAAAAGTCAACATAGCCTGATAACTGTTTAGTTTTTAATATTTTTTACACCAAATTGAGAACATAGCCTTCTTATGTCTCTACCTCATGAACAATGGCAGAAAATTCTCAACTCCTGGCTGAAAGGTGAGTTCATGCAGGGACTGCAAAATCATCTTTGGGATGTAAAAACATTTTGGCCAGGATTTGAAAATGACAGCTGTCACATTCATGAGGTGCTATAAAGATATGGCTATGGCTGGCCCAGTGGTGCTGATCGTTGAGGCACTGGATGCCACACTTCGCTCCTCGCCAATGACCTGGGTTTGGGAACAGACTTGGATCGCCTGGCATCACAGGGGTGGAGAGGGATTGAGCATCCGTGGGACTGCTCTCTCTCTCTTTCTCTGGGGAGGGGTCTTCAGCTGCTGGTGCACTTGTGGCCCCTTGTGGAGGCTGGGGAGTGAGCACTGGCACTGAGCTTGGAGGGTAAGTAGGGGCATGATGCCAGGTGGAGCACGTATGGATGCATGTGCACTCCCCATGTTGCACGCCCCACTCCACATCCAGAAAATAAAAGGAGAAAATGGTGTACTGGTCATGGCAGCTTGATGGCCATCTATGGGACCTCTGGTTGGGGGCATTGCTGCATTTCTGGATCCTGGTTCAGTCGGAGAGTAAGGGTGACTCTTGGCAGTGGGGGCTTCATAGACTGAGAGAGGACCAGATGGCAGCCGGAGGAACAGGATACCTGGACATGTGAGGCAGACCAGGAAGCCAAGGGTAAAAGGACTAAAAAAAGATATGGCTATGTTGTAAATTTGGGTCAAAATATTGAAAATTACCAAAGTTACAAGCCTGCATTCTCAAAATTCAATATAGGCTCACAATTTAATTGTTTTTATTATCTTTATACCACATTTTCAACATTTCCTTCTTATTACCCGTCTCATGAAAAGGGCAGAGAACATTTCCAGCTCCTGCCAAAAGGTGATTTCATCCCGACCACAAAATCACCTTTTGGGGTGTAAAAGAAACATTTTGGCCAAGATTTGAGAAAATGACAGCGATCACACTCATGAGGTGCTGTAAAAATATGATGATGTTATGAATTTGGGGGAAAATATTGAAAATTACCAAAGTTATGAGCCTGCATGCTTGCAAAATTCAAGGCAGGCTCATAACTTTGTTGTGTTTTGATATTTTATACACCAAAATTTTCAACATTGCCTTCTTATGACCCCATCTTATGAACAAGGGCAGAGAAAAGTTTCAACTCCTGCTTGAAAGATGATCCTATGCAGGGATCTGGAAATCACCTTCGGACAGATATACCTAATAACAGTTAAATTCTTCATGAGATAGGGTCCCAAAGAAGGCATGTTGAAAATTTAGGGCAAAAATATGCAAAATGCCCAGATTATCCTATTAAGTTCAAAACACTGCGGAAATAATAGAACTGCATACCTGTTTCTTCAGTTCAAGGTCTGGCTTTGAAGAGTGAAGACATGTCTGCGGTCCAGAGGGAATTACGGATTGGATTCCCAATTGGTAAGTAAGGGCTTGGGGGGAGGGGGTTGTGGTTGCTGAGCGGGAGGGTCATGTGGGGGATCTAATGGCCACAAAAGACATTGATGGAAAAATTTTTACTGGGCTTTATTTTAAAAAAAGAAACCAAGGACTACAGTGATCATGACACTGGGAATTGTTTACCCCAGTGTCACTCTTCTGTTTCTGGTGGGGTGGGTTCTCAGAGGAGGGTTGGGTGTGGGAATAGGGTTGAAAAAAGGAGAAGTCCTGATTGGGACACTGGGAATTGGGCACCCCCAGTGTCACTCTTATTCTTCTGGGGGAGGTGTGGGGTGCTAGGTGCTGAGAGGAGGATCAGGTGGGGGTATAGATCATTAAAAAAAATTGGCACATGCATCACTAGGGAAGTGGGCACCCCAGTGTCACTGTTATGTTTCTGGGGAGTGGAGTGGTGCTGACCGGAGGGTCGGGTTGGGGAATATGCATAATTTTAAAGAAAAACAAACAAACCACAGTCACATCAAAGTGCAGCATACTCCGCCATGACCAAGATAGCTGCCACGTTACAATGTGCATGCGCCAGTGCTAGCACATGTGCAGTAGAGTGCAGGACATGGTAGAGTGTACCGTGTTCCACCATGACTGCCATTTGTTTTTTTTTTTAAATTAGGAATATGCTCCCACCAGACCCTCCATCTCAGCACCCACCATCCCCCCAGGAAACATTACAGTGACATTGGAGGTGCCTTAATCCCCTAGTGTCCTGATCAGGATGGCCCAATTTTTGCCAAGTAAAAAATAGTGCAGTGTGACCATAGTGCTCCAGAGGCACAGAGGTGACTGTGGTGATACTTCAACATGGTGTTCGCAGCAAAGAATGCAAAGAATGTAGAGTCCTTTTGAAAGTAACAGGTCTGCTGGGGTCCGCTCATTGCAGCTCTAAGAATCGAACAATTAGAAAATGCTGTCCAGTTTTTGGTCAGATCAGCAGTCTAAGCAAATATACTATCTACTTAAGAAAATTACACAATTTAGAGAACAGGGAAGACGAACAATAGCCGGACTGTGGGAGCCCAGGTGAATGGAGTGAAACAGCATGATTTCATTCCTCCAGCATCAGTGGCTATGAACTCTGGAAATTGAACAAGACCACCATAATCTAACACCCAAACTCTGACAGGGAGCTAAACCTCGAGCTATCATTGCTAATCTGTTATGATATTCAGTAAAGGAGGAGATAATGAGGGTGGCCAGAGAGAGAAATTTCTTAACTGGAATGGGGAACAAATTTTATTTTTCAAGATTTTCCACCAAAATGTTGGAGAAGGAAGTCTTTTGATGAGGTTAAATGAGAACATCACAAGAATGGCTTCACTTATTATTTCTATCACAAAATTGGTCAACAAAGCCCACTCACCTATATATCTCAAACAAATATTATTTATTGACACTAGTATATCCAGATACAGTTCATATAACACACATGTTTTAGAAAAATCCTTCTTCAGTGTGAGACTGCATCTAACAAGAACAATAATATTAGTATCACTTAAAATAAAATCTTTAAGCCATTCTTTCAATCTCTGCTCTCCTATATATCCAAGACCATAGGATCAAGAATAGGTACAGATACAGGAAGAATAAAAAAGAAAAGAAAAGAGTTCAAGAACAAGTAGAAATCAGAACTACGTGATCAACTCAAATGAAAATTAATTAGTGTATAACATTTCTAAGAGGATTTTGAGCCCAGTAGAAGAACAGGTTTTAAGTAAGGGACTCTCCTTCTGTCCACATAACCAAGTTAACAGTTTTGAATTGAAATTAGATCTTAATAGATTATTTAGAAAATTAAAACTTAAATATATCTTTGGAAGTGAAAAGAACAACTGATGGATTCAATAACAGAAAAAGAATATAATTGGACAGAAACTACACCTGAAATCAAGATTTACCCTTCCAATTACACCACACATGATAGACACTTATATTGCATTGGTCAATAAAGATATTGAAGAAGTCATTAAACTAGAGAGAAACATGGGTAGAGAAAAAATATAATCTTTCAGCATTAAGAAATTTAGAAAATGACAACAGTATCATAAAAATGCAGATAAAGGGGAAGCAATAGTAGTGATGGACTACGAACAGTATAGACATATCTGTTCAGATTTACTTCAAGTAAAGGAAAATTACTTAGTTTTGGAGAATGATCCGACACATCTTGTTAAAGATTTGGGTCAGATATTCAAACTGCACCCAAAATGTGTGCAATAGCAGAAATAAGCACAAGTCAGTGCAGCATGCGCAATAGATCACGATATTCAAACATGGAGCAAGTCAAGTGCATAACCAGCCACGTCTGAATATCGCACAACCTGTGCCATAGCACAACCAGGAAGGGAAGCTGAGCAGATATGATGTGCCATAGTGTAACAAGGCCAGCCCAGCTGAGCAGTCCAGAGGCCATAGCACAAGCAGAGAGCTCCTCAACAGCAGAGCAATGGAACTGCACAACCAGGTAGGTAGGCAGGGCCCACCACCCATGCCACAGATGGGCACAGGAACACACTGCAGAACTAAAACCACACCCCGCACCCTAAGCACAGCATCACTGGGAGGGACAGAATATCCACCGCCCATGGGGACAAGCCAACAAAGCACAGCTGGGCCATGGTGCCGGCACACCCACTGGCAAGCTGAGACTGCCACACAAGGGGGTGGACAATCCATGCACAACAGCACCCCCTGTGCACAGCACACCCTGCACTGGTACCCCAAGACACCACCCAAGAGCAGTGACTGTCACTGTCACTGCAGGAATCCCCATGCCCCCCGCCACACTGCAACCTTGTGTACCACAGAACCATACAAGCCAGACCCACCAGGAGCACTCCAGCGATGTGTGGCAGCACACGGCCAGACCGACTGAAAGCCACTACCACACCAGGGACACCTCCCCATGCACACACACACACACACACACACATTCCCAGGACAATACCACCCCAGATGCCATACACACCACTGCAACTGAGCACCTATAGCCAGCTGAAAATCACAGACCACCAGAGTATTCATAACAAAATAGATTTATATAAAGAAAATATGAACAGGAACAACAGGAACAGACAACTATGTACAACTATATACAAGACAAGGGTGGGGTATGGGTACAAGGTAAGGGCGGGTAAGGGGCAGGGGTGTAGAACTGGGTGAGGAAGGCAGGGTGTGAGGGATGAGTAAAGGGGTAGGTGTAGGGCAGCTACTGCCCACCAGACCACACATCAGCCAGCTGCTGCTGGTCCCGTCCTCCTCGGATGTCTCACTCCCCTTCGCTGCATGTCCCTCAGTATCTCGAGAGACTCCAAGAGACATCTAGCAGGCGGTGGACAGCCTGCTCTATCTTTCTCAGGACCTGGACACCTAGGACAAGGAACAGAATCAATGGCTGTGACTGTCCACAGCCCTGAAGCCCACCCAACATGCATGGCATACAGCCAAGTGCCCCGCTCCTGTGAAGGACTGCACCCACCCACAGTGACCGTGCACAAGACAAGCCCAACCAGGCAGTAACAGCCATGTTTTCCACTGCACACACACCCCACCCATGACCAGCACAGCACAACCAAGGCTGTACAGTGACATGGCTACGCGGTGGAAGTTAGTGCCGCAGCCATGTGCCCAGTGCATGCATTGACCACCAGTGACACACTCCCAGACATGCAGTGCCACTGGACAGTGCTGAGTGTCACACGTTGCATGCATGGCAGTGTTGTCCATGGATGGTGGCCATGCCCTGCCCCCACAGCATGCAATAGCATCCATGATGTCATGACACTCACCCTCATCAAACTGCTGCTGCTGCTGATGCCGTGGGTCGACACCGCCACCAACTCAGACAGCCACTGCTGCCACCCTTCTCCGTGTCCTCATCCTGGGCCTGTCTCCGCCCTCCATGCCTGTGGAAACAAAAGGTGAGAAACACATCAGTGAAATCCCAAAGCAGACAGCCCCCTGCCCCAATGAGTGTGCCTGCCCACACAGCTAGACCCATAGATCACACACCTGTAAACACTGCCACAGCCAACCATAGACCAACCCTCCCCATGTGCTGGTCACAATACACAGTGTTACCCATGCGGACAATACAGGTGCATAGACAGCTCACCCACCTGGTCTAGGCACCATGCCCTCCTGGCACGCGTGACCGTAGGGCACACCAGCAGTGCCTGCCCTCCTGCACAGGTAACCATACTGGTGCCTGCACTGTTCCGCTGAGCACTGCCAGACAGTGGCCTCCTCAAGTTCAGTGGTCACCTGCTACCACATGTGTGTGGGCCACGCTCAGGGGTTCATCCTCAAACAGTGGCCCATGGTGAGGTTCCACCACAGCCACCAGGTTGGCCAGCTCCAAAACACTCCACTGTGGAGCTCTCCTACATGCCATCCCTGCAGGAATATAGTAGGCAATGTGGCGCTCCAGAGCCAGCAACCCACATGGAAATGTTGCGCAATACAACTCTGTCAGTCCCTATCGCGCTGTTTGTATAGCACCATCAGTCCCTATCGGCTGTTACCAAACAGCGCAAGAGCTGAACATGCAATACGACAGCGCCAAGGGGCAAAGGTCGGGCACAAGGTCATGGGTCTATGGCGCAAGGCCATGCACAGCACCATCGGACAGCCACGCATCCAGCACGATTGGTGCCGCGTGCCATTGCCACAATGGACTATTGCGCGGTTGTGCCACAGCGCCATGTGGTGACCGTGCTGTAGCGCCACTGGCACAATGGTGGCCATGTCCTGAATTGCCGATCCGTGCACAGCAAGTCATCAGCATGGCAGATGCCTGCGTAGGCTACCTGGGCATGCGCAGTGTGGTGTACTCGCGTAGTCACAGAACTGCGCATTGGCTCAGTTGGCTCAACCGTATTGGGCGCAGCACAACAGCGCCGATATTCAGCCGCTATATGCAAATCATCCGATCAGCCATTCAATGGTGCAGTGGCGCGATTGCATCTCATTAAAGTTGCTCCACTTCTAATTTGCATGCATTGCACTATAAATGTGCAACATTGATCTGCAGTGGCCGTATTCGGTTAGTGCAGCTGATAGGTGAGTTGCATTTTGCTGCTCTGGACCATGGCCCCAGAGAAGCTGTGTACTGCACAGTCACAGGTGACCACTCTCACCCATACAGGCTGTGAAATGATTGAGAGGACTGGGTGAGGAGGAGGATGATGGTGGGCGGAAGAGGAGGCCCAACTTACCAAGGTGGAGACAGAGGCACTGTTTGAGGCATACCTGGCTGAGGAGCCACTTCTCAGTGGATGGCGGGCACCCCTCAGGCCCAAACTGCTACATGGGAAGGGGTGGCGCGCGTCCAACCTACATAGCAGCCACCAGCGCTCCATGCAGGAGTGTAAAAGAAGATGGGGACTGACAGGAGGAGGGTGAAGGAGAAGGTTGCAGCCATCAGGGCGGCACGTGCTGCTACAGGCGGTGGACAGCTGGAGGTGGTGCAGCTGACCTTGTCAGAGGACATACTCACTGCAAGCATGCAGCGAGCACCATTGAGGGTCTGCCTGGAGGTGGCTTCCAGACAGGTGGTAGCCCATCACTGCATGATATGTCATGTTGGGGGGAAGGTAGTCCTTCCTTTCTGTTACAGATCCTGTGCATCTGCAGGGGTCTACAGGAGGGCCTGTCCACTGCAGACAGCCACCCAGAGTTGGAGGAGGGCCCATCCACCTCTGCAGATTGCGGCGTGCACTGCAGCAGTGTGCACAGCCATCTGCCTTCACAGATGTTGAGACAGGTGTGGGAGTGCCCTTCCTGTGTCCCAGCGGTCTGGCATGCAAGCATGCCAGCACACTGTGGCTGTGGCTGTGGCACAGACCTGCACCATCGATGATGCACCAACCACTATGAGCATTGACATGTGTGTGCACAGGATGGACACACAGCAGGCCAGCACAAGCCCATGGATCTAGCTGTTCCGACGTGTGTGCCAGCATGACAGCACAGTCCCAGGCTGTGCCTGTCAGCACTGGTGGGGCAGCACCGTGGCTGTGCAGGTCACTGGCACTGTTGCAGCCACAGCAGGGGAACCACTGATCCCGTGGGCACAGCAGGCAGAGGGACAGCAGCAGCAGTCACCCACCGGGACTGGGGGTACAGGGCTCAGCTGTAAGGGAGGTGCACCGCCTGTGGACATGCCCATATCTGGTCCGGATGAGCAGTGCCCACCCTCAAGGGGTGCTGTACATCAGGCCCTTCCAGACCCTGAGGGACAGGTTGCTGATGTGGCAGATGACCTCTTTGATGAGCACACCCGCCTGCTGCAGGCATCAGGTACAGCAGCAGATGTGGGTTGCATCATCTGTGGAGGCACTGTGTGTGGCTCTGGAGCAGCACAGCAGGAACTATGAGGATCCTGTCCCAGATTGACCATGTGCGGGTGGATGTGACCACCATCGACAGGCTGACACAGGTAGTGGCAGTGCCGTGGCCACATTGGGCACACAATCAGGTGCCCCTGTGCCACTCACACCACATAGTACGCTATCCACTCCCATCTCCGTGTCATACGACACCCATTCTGTCGACGCCGGTTCAGCTGTGGGCATCCCGAGCACCCCTTGTGCAGGTATGTTTGGTATGCTGCAGACCCCTGTGCAGACAAGGTTGCGTTCACGCTGTGGGACTCCTGTTGGTCCATCGGTGCCACCCCATGTGGCCCATGCTCAGCCTACCAGTGCTGCTGGGTCTTGGGGGCCGCCCATGCATTCAGGTGGCCATGGCACTGTGCCACATGACTGAGGTGTCTCCCAGTGCAGGCCCTGTCTGGTGCTGCCCTGTGTGCAATGTGTGCTTTGGTGGGCAGTGCACCAGTGGGTGCCCTGCCTACAAGCCGACACATGGACCACTTGCACACCCTCCCGACTGCTGTCCACAGGTGCATGTGCATGATGATGCCTGCATTGCACTGTACACCAAGATGCAAGGTGCCCAGCATCTGACACATGTATATGGACAGTACAGGTGGTGGTGGTGGCCTGTGGATGTGTGTGTTTCTCATGTATGTTCCTGCTCTGCTGTGCACCTGCCCTGTGCACTTTGTGCCTGTGTGTGTGTGTGTGTGTGTCTGTCCATGTGGCGTGTGACTGTTCACCCTTCCTGGTTGTGTGTTTGTGCTCCTGTACTCTGCCACTCCCTCGCCGTCCATGCACCCTGGTGTGTTACCCTGTGTGTATGTGGGTTGTGCCCTGGATAGTGTTGCTTGCACATGGCCCCATGACTTACCTGTTTGTAGCGTAAGTGCTCCTCTGTGATGGTGTCCCGTGCAGCTGGGCCAGCCGGATCAGTTGGGGATCACGCCATCCAGAGGGGCTGCTCATCACCATCATCACCGCATCACCAGCATCCCCATCGCTGTCCCTCCTCAACCTGTACGGCTATCCCACAGTCTTTGGCCATGTTGTGCAGGATGCAACAGGCCAGGAATATCCCACAGACCTTGAGGGGCTGTACTGTAGGGCACCGCCGGAGGTGTCTAGGCATCGAAACGTGCCTTCAGCATCCCAAACACCCGCCGATGATGTTGCGTGTGGCGGCATGTGCCTCATTGAAGCATTGCTATGATGGGGTCATGGGCCGGTAGGGTGTGAGCAGCCAGGACGGAGTGGTTATCCACTGTCACCTGTGTGGAGAAAGTGGAGGTTAGTGTCATGTTCAGGCCCATATTGCCCTACCCTGTGTGCCACCCCATGGCACCTGTGGCTTCCACCCTTGCCCCCACTTTGCCAATCCTACATGCATACTCACCCACTAGATGTCCTGTGGGGATGTCCCCACTCTTGAATCGATGGCACAGTGCTGACTGGTACCAATATGAATGAATCGTGTGTTCTGCCAGGGTGCGTGGCACAGACATTGATGATGCACCCACTGGCATCACACACCACCTGGCAGTTGACACTGGAGAACCTCTGCTGATTGCATAGGTGGCCCCATCGGGCCAGGTGGCGCTGCAAATGGCCACATGGGTGCAGTCTATTGCCCTCAGCATGCCAGACATACGCATACCCTGTGGAACTCCTGTATGTTTGCTGTACACTCTGCCCGGTGCTGGGAAATGGATGTACTCCTGGCATGTGGCAGCAGTGCGCTGAGGAATTGGGTGAGGATGTGTGACATGGCTGACTGTGTTATGCCTGTGGTGTCCTCTGTTGGCCTCTGGAAGGTACCCATGGTGAGAAAGCACATGCAGGCTGTTACCTTTGTCTCCACTGACAGAGCGTGACTGGCCGTGAGGGTGCCTGCATCACATCACTGCACAGCTCACAGAGCCGCCTCAGTATTGCCCTGTTCAGGTGGTACCAGCCCACAATCTACGCCTGAATACAGCTCAAAGCTGATGCGGGCCTGGTACTACCTGTTGGGGCACTTGCACCAGACAGGCCCCTTCCACGGCCACGCCCCTGCAGCATGCCTTCTCACCCCCCATATAGCTTTCCATGTGGAAGCTGGCACTATCCATCTCCTGGCTTTGTGCCCCCGCTGTTGTTGATCTGATATCTCGCTGTCCTGACTGCTACCTCCACTGCACCGGGTACACCTACTGGCCTCTGCACTCTGTGGCCCCCACACCTTCACTTGCCCCTATTCTGTCCTCTACACTCCCTGGCCTGTACTGGTTCCTGCTGTGGCCTGCTCTGTCTGTCTGCCTCATGTGCATTCCTGTCGTGTTCTTGTGCCTCTTCCTTGAGCCTTTTTATTTTGGCTCATTTCCGCCATATGGTGCAACTTCCGCTCTGATCCACTGTTGCGCATTGCAAGCCTTGAATATCGACAGTGCACTGTATGTATGGTTCCACCCCTTCAGTTGTGCATACTCTCATTTGCATTGCGTTGTTGTCAGCATGTTTTCTGTGGTGCAACTGCCTCCTGCTGAATATCGCACTATGGCATAATTTTGGACTTGTGCTGACGCAACCCCATTAGCATGGCGAATCCTTTTGAATTTTTGGCCCTAGTGTTAACGTTACTGACCACAGCCTATGAATAAAGAAATTACTGAGTGGAGAAAGAAGCCTTATACAGAAGCACATCTAGTATATCATTATTTTATATATTGCCAAAAAAACACAACAACCTAAGAGAAGCGCAGGACGCCGATTGTGTCTGGAATTAATTTGGTCCTGGAACCATTATCTATTTATATAGACCATCATATCAGACCTTATGTTGAACAAACTACATCCTATATAAAGGATTCAATAGACATTATTGTAAAGTTAGAACAGTTGCACAAAACAGATATAAACATATGAAGTACATTAGTAATGTGGGTCTAAAAGATCTGTACGTCTATACCCATAGATTGAGGTGTGAAGTGTTACAGAGGTTCTTGGATGAGGTGAGAACAGATGAAAAAAACATCTAATAATCTTATTGTGAAATGGACTGAGAGTGTCCTGACTCAAAATTACTTTAAATTTGAGAAAAAGTGTTTTCTACAAGTTAAAGGATCAGCTATGGGGTCCAGTATGGCACCCTCATATGCAAACATCTACATGAGTCATTTGAAAGGAATATGTTTTAAATGACAGGAGCCCATTCCAAAATTACATTACAAATTACTGCAGCATTGCTGAGAACACCCTCCTCACAGCTTCCTCAAACCCCGACCACTTCACCACGCACTGCAAACTCTCTGTCACAGCAAGACACCATGAGCTTGAAACTGTACTTTGAATTTCCACCTCATTCTAATATTCTTCAGTAACCAAAACAAAGTTACACCCATGACTACAGTGTTTTCACTATCCACAGGAAATCCAAGCCTGTGACCTACTTGACCCATTGCCAACTCCAATCTGGCTTCATCCCGAAGAGGTGAAAAGAGTCATAGTAATGAAGGTGCTTGTACTGGGAAATTTGGTGCCAGCTCAGGATCAGATGGCTACCTCCCAGTGGACTCACAGCCTTCAGAAACTGATGTTCCCAATTATTAACTTCCACTTCAAGCGATCCTTCCAGTTAACAAAGCATGCTGGGAGGAATGATCTTCAACTTCCTTTACCAGACCAGGAAGCTGCCTTATTACAACCTAATATAGACACTGTTCACCCTAACCAGATAGTCATTTATATTTCCCTTATTGTGCTGATGTGTGCTTTTGCAAAATCCTTTTTATGTTGATTGCGCTCATGTGCAAGAAACATATTATGGCAGCTTGCTGCAGAAGCAGGTTGCAGAGTTGTGGCCCTATTGTGGCCAGTGCCCCACAGCCTTTGGAGGTTTGGCCCACCTTTCCCAATGGGGTGGGACACTGCTACTGACACTAGTTCAGCCAGCGTGTGCTACAACTTTGTAAGTGTTTCAGCCACTGCAATCAGGAGGCCGCCTCGACTACTTGCAACGTAAGCCATTCTGCTGCAATGAGGGAGTGACCCGTCATTGGTGGGCGGAACCTTGCAACTATTCTGAGTTTGTTTGTGAACATGGTGGCAGCTGTCGCCATGTTCACAAACAATATTAGTGAGCCCCCAGTGCCAAGGTGTGCCCAATCCCCAGCAGCATGTGCCTCCCACAACAGTGGTTGTTTGCTGACAGGCACCCCAATCCCGTCGGCATAATCTCCCCCTCTCAGTTTGATTTGCCAATGAGGATCCCATTCCCTTTGGCATCATGTCCCCCTCACAACGAAACATAGGTGTGTGCCAAGGGGTGCCCAATCCCCTTGGCTATTGGTCCCCCTTCTTATATGCTGATGGGGTGCCCAATCCATTGGCTACAGTCACCCCGACACAATAGTAGGTTAGCATGCTGGAGCTCACCCCAGTGTGCCAAATGTCCATAAATGTCCCTGTTAAAAAAGTCCTACAATGGGGTTTTTGAGTTTTTTACCTGTAAAGCAAAAAACTGTCCCTGGTCGAGTCCATAGCCCCTCCCCAACCTGCGCCCACCCTCTGTACACCCACCTCCCTCATCCCATACTTGCCTCTGGAGCCCATCACAACAATCTTCGGTGGACCGGGAACATTTCTGTACTCTTCAAAGTCGACCACAAACTGAGGAAATGCGGTAAGCTGTATAATGGCATAAATAGGGTTTTCAACTTTGTTGCATATCTCAGGCATGTTTTGAATTTTGGCACAAATTTTCAACATGGGGTTTAGGGCCCCTCCTCATGAATTCAGTCACTGTCATGGCATTATTCAGCCCGAAAGGCAATTTTATGGTCACTGCGTGGAATCACCTTTTGGGACGATTAATGAAATGACAGTGCCAGTGTTCATGAGGTGGGCTCAAAAGTCTATATTGCACATTTGGTGGAAAATTTCCAGAAATTACTGTTTCATGTGGCGTGCATTGCGCAGTTACTACGCACACTCTTAACTTCACAAATTGAATATTTTCATTCCAGATTTTCAACATTGCCATTTTCCCGCACCTTCTTATGAACAGTACAGCTGTCATTTTCCACATCCTGGCCAAAATCTGTTTGCACTTCCAGTGCAGAATAGCATGGTGGCTGTGGGAAATCAATGTTTGGGACACATTACGAAGATCACAGTGACACTGTTCATTAGCAGAGGCCTAAAATGCCTATGCTGAAAATTTGGTGAGAAAGTCCATAAAATGACTGCTTTAGGAGTGTAGCGTTGTGCAGTTTACATGTACACTCGTAACTTGCCAATTGCAATATTTTCACTCCAGATTTTCAACATTGCCATCTTTCTGGCCCTCTGTATGAACAGTAAAGCTGTCATTTTTCATATCCTTGCCAAAATGTGTTATCGCAGTTCCGGCACAGAATAGCATGGCCGCTGTGGGAAATCAGTGTTCAAGACACATTAAGAAAATCACAGTGACACTGTTCATGAGCAGAGGTCCTAAAATGCCTATGTTGAAAATTTTGTACGAAGTCCATAAAATGAGTGTGTTATGTGCATGCATTGCTCAGGTTCCATGCATGTTACGTAACCTCGCAGCTTTGCAATATTTTCACTCCAGATTTTCAACATTGGCATTTTCTGCACCTCCTTATGAGCGATGCAGCTGTCATTTTTCACATCCTGACTGAAATTTGTTTTTGCACTTCCGGCACAGAATAGCGTGGCTGTGGAACATCAGTGTTCGGGATGCATTACGAAAATCCAGTGATACTGTTCAAAAGCAGAGATCCTACAATGCCTATGCTGAAGATTTTGTGTGAAACTCCATAAAATGACTGTGTTATGGCGTGCATTTACAGTTTCCACACACCCTTGTAACCGTAAATTAGTAATATTTTCACATCAGATTGTCAACACTGGCATTTTCACACCTCCTTATGAAAAGTATGGCTGTCATTTTTCACATCCTGGCCAAAATGTGTTTCACATTTCGTCAAGAGAATACCACAGTCGCTTTCAGAAATCAGTGTTTGGGACAGATTAGGATCAAGCAAGTGAGAGAGGGGAGTAGCGAGCTCAACTGAGCTGTGTTGGGACTGTTGCAGATTTCTTTGTGGGCAGAAAAATGCAGGCAGGAGCCCAGTACAAAAGGACAGCCTGCAGCGCCAGGAGAAACAGAATGAGCGTGTGAGGGAGGGGGGAGTGAGCAATCTCAACAGAGCTTTGTTGGGGCAGCTGCAGATTTCTTTGAGGGTGAGACAAAGGTGCCAGTGCAGGCAGGCGCTCAGTACAAAGGGCAGCCTGCAGTGCCAGGAGAAACAGAACAAGCGAGTGAGAGAGAGGGGGTGAGCGAGGCTCAACGGAGCAAAGCAATCAACATTCAGCATTGACAAATGCTTGTTTCTTTACATGTTATTTGTTACTGAAATGATCAACTCAGTTTTATCAGATTCTGCACCAGCAAACCCTTTTCCTGACAATGCCAGATTCTCCCATTCAGGATACTGTCGACCATACACCTTTAGAAGGGACTGTCCGTATCTGCACTACAATCAGAAAGATAACAATTCTGTTTCTACCCTCCACTTTGGACTGTGAAAGGGCAGCTAATAACCTTTATGGAAAAGCATCTCTTCCCCAATGTATAGATCATATAAAGCAACTGCCAGAACACCTAGACCTGGATGATTGTAAATGTGGTTCTAAATATCAATATACTATATTGTACATGTATCTATTTGTGATACTGTCAATTTGCCTTTGAACATTTATGTCTTCTTTACATGAGTCTATTAACTTAAAGTGCAGGTCTATTGTGCCTCTGTTGAAGGGTTGCTTTTATATGTTTTGCATGATTCTGAGTTCACCCTTTCATTACACTTAGTACCAGGCATTGACTTTGCAGTATGTGGCAAGCCAATACTAACTTTCAAACCTTTGTTCTATCAGCTCTCTTCATTGCCACCACACTTTATTGTTTTACCACTCTGACCTAAGCTTGTGGTAATGATTATTATCTGAATCAAATGGTAGTTTCTCCCACCAGAGAATCAGCTATCCAGGACCTGGTAATCTCTAACAGTGCCAGGGTATCAGACATACAAGTGGGGCTCAATCTGGGTGCCAGTGACCACAGGTCGATCTGGTTCTCCATTAGCAAGCCTGAGGACCTCTTCCACTCCAGAATCAGGAGCTCGATTTCAGGAAAGCAGATTTCCAAAAATGTGGGAAAGGATCAAGCCTGCTGGCAACAGATACCACATGAAATGTGGAGGACAAATAGACAAAGCTGAAAGATGCTATAGCATCAGTCACAGCATTATGCACAAAAATCATCAAGTCTAAAAGGAACCCCTCTGGTTCTCCAAAGAGATAGTTACTATAGTTAGGAACAAGAGAAGGCTTTCGGAAACACAAGGAGCCAAAGTCTGAAAAGAATAGAAGCCTACAGAGAGAAACTAAAGGAAGCCGGAAAGCTATTAGGGTGGTAAAGGCTCAGACCGAAGAAAAACTGTCTCAAGAAGTGAAAGGGGACAAAACATTTTATTGATACATTCAAGAAAAAGAAAAGAGCAAAGGAGGAATAACACAGCTGGCAAACAAGGAAGGACACCTGGTGGAAAACAACAAATACAAGGCAGAAGTTCTCAACTAATTCTTCTGTTCGGTCTTCACACAGGAAGACATTGGTAATGGTCCAGCACCAGCCAGGACACTTCCCCATATCAGGGAGCTGGTATATCCCCTTTACAAAAGAAAGGGTCCTTGAGGAATTGTCTAAAATAAGAGTGTACAAGGCAATGGGCCTGATGGAATACACTGAAGAATTCTAAAAGAACTTAGGGATGAACTTGCCGTCCCACTTGTTGAACTGTTTAACAGTTCACTGGAACAGGGATAGTACCACAGGACTGGAAAGGCCATGGTTGTGCCATTGCACAAGAGTGGAGCAATCACGGTGGCAGAAACTACCACCCAGTAAGTCTGACCTCAGTGGTGCGTGAAATAATGGAGACATTGCTTAAGAAAAGGGTAATGAACTACCTGAAACCAAGTGGGCAACTTGACCCAAAGCAGCATGCCTTCACATCAGAATGCTCGTGTTAAACAAATCTGACAGAATTCTTCGACTGGGTTACAAGAGAAGTAAACAAGGGGCAGCAGTGGACGTGGTGTATCTGGACTTTAGTAAAGCCTTTGATACAGTCCCACACAGAAGGCTAGCTAACAAACTGGAGCAAGCTGGCATCAGTCACAAAGTAGGTAAATGGATCACAAGCTGGCTGCAAGGCAGGATACAGAGGGTTATGGTAAATGGCGCCTTGTCCCTAGAGAGGAAGCTGTCAAGTGGCATGCTGCAGGGGTCAGTACTAGGCCTCATCCTTTTCCACATATTCATCAGTGACATCGCTAAAGAACTGAAAGAGAAAGTTTGCCTCTTAGCAGATAATACAAAGCTCTGCAACAGGGTGGACACACAAGGACTGCAGAGATGGAGGCAGATCTCAGGATCTAGAGGAATGATCCAGGAACTGGCAGTTGAGATTCAACTCAAAAATGTAAAGTCATGCACTTGGGTAGAAGGAACCCAAGCATGAAGTATGTCCTGGAGGGCAACTACTAGAAGATATAAAGCTGGAACGGATCTTGGTGTCATGATCTCAAACACTTTAAAGGAAGGAAGCAATGTGGAAAAACAGCACTGAAGGCAAGCAGCATCCTCAGATGTGCTGGTGGGGTATTACCAGTAGGAAGCATGATGTAATCCTCCTCTGCACAGGTCCTTAATGAGACCTCACTTCATTGTGTGCAGTTCTCGGACCTCACCTAAACAAGGACATAGACCATCTGGAAACTGTGCAGAGATGTGCCACCAAAATGGTACAGGGTCTGCACCATGGTACAGGGTCTGCACCATAAACATATGAAGCTAGGCTCAGCCAGCTAAATTTATTCTCCCACAAGCAGAGGAGGAACAGACATGACTGAGACATTAAAATTTGTTAAAGGGATCAATACAGTACAAACCAGGAACCTCTTCTGCAAAACAGGGCTGCACGTGCTACAGTATACAACATGCGCCTGGTGGAGGTAAATTCAAAACAAATGTTAGAAAGTACTTTTCATGGAGAGGATGGTGGACCCTTGGAACAGCCTGCCACCAGAGGTAGTGGCAGCCAAGATGGTCAGTGAATTCAAACAGACATGGGATAGACAGTATAGTCATCTTAGCAAGAGAAATTGATAGTGGGGGTGAAAACCGCACAGACTAGATGGCCACACAGTCTCCTTCTGCCAGCAGATTCTTACGTTCTTCGATTGCAGCTATATACTTGTCTTATTTGAATACACCTATGCTGGCTGGTGTTTGTAACATAGATATGGCATTGATAGCATTACCCATCAAGTCAATGTATGTCATGAATCACACTTGATATGAGTTGTGTGGTACATCCCTACATCAGCTGTTTGAAGGCGCACTCAAGAATTGCAGGGTGAACTTGCTTATCTTTGTCTCAGTACTTCACATTACTCTTTTTAATCTACAGTTTTAGTACATTTTACTGGTTTAAAATGTTATATTTAATTACTGTTAACATACATTATATGAGATCTGTGTTATAATTACTACTTAGCCCTTACCTTTTCATTTATTAATTAACAGTAGTTTTTAGGTTTAGCATTCAGTTGTTCTAATTGGGTTATCTAGCTGTTTCATTATGTTGCTAAGGTAGGCTCTGGGATTAGAGGTCTTTCCTTCTTGTTATTTTTTACTATAAAACCTTGCATAGTACTCTACTGTATTTAGAACTTTTTAATAACTGAGAAATAGGTAGGTCAAAGGAATTAATTTTATTATGTCAAAATCATGTAGTTACTTTCCTGGAAAGTTCAGGGTCTAGGTCACCTATTAATAGGAAAAAAGTAGTGTCATACCTTTATAAGCAGAGAGCTGGCGTGGTTTCCTTCAAGAAACACATTTATTGCTCCTAGGGGCAGAAAAGCTTAAAAGAGGGTAGATTGTGTAAGTAGAATACAGCTCCTTCAATTCTAAAAAAGGGATACAGCTTTCTTAATTAAAAGCGGGACAGACCCTTTTCATTAAACATAACCATATTTCTGATCTGGAAGGCAGGTTTCATATACTCACAGGGCTCCTTGAAGGCACCCCAGTAGCAATCTATAATATATCTGCTGCTAACTTAGTCAAAGAAGTTCTTTAACCTAGTAGCATCTCAACTGAAGGACTTGTCAAGACATGGAACAGTGTTCAGGGCTGATTTCAGTGAGGGTCTGGAACCCATTTTGGACAGGTCTTTTCCTAGGTTAATAACAAAGATAGCCCTACTCCAGCCAGGAGGCTTTATTTAAAATCCAGAAGGACTTTGATTGGCTGACTCATGGTGCATCTCTCACCAGAGCGAATAAAGATTATATCTTCATATCCAATAGGCATAGTTCAAGCAGCAGACTTGCTTATTAAAGTAATAAGGCATGACATGGTGTGTGTTATCGTGTAATAATGTCACGCCTCAAGTTGTCAAAACACAGGATCACAGGCTGAGTGCATTCAACACCCGGGTATAATGTTATTACACAATAACATACACTTAAAGTGCCTTATTACAATGGCTCTTTGTAAAGAAAAAGAACAAATAATGGTTTTGTAATTTTTATTTGATTTTTGTGTGTGGATGTATACTTATAGAAAAACATAGTCCAAAGTTGTAGTTTTTGCCTATAGGTGGCGCTGTTGCTTGAATGATGCTGTCTGTTGACATGCATAGCATTTCTCTCATGAAATTATTTGTTGTGTACTCCCTCAATCAGCTGTTCTACTTGTGCTTGTTGCATGTTGGGGTATTTCATTTTTTTATTTTGTCTTCTGCGCATTTACTTTGGTCATGAAGCTGCTTACTGAATGGTGGCAGTGCGGTGCTGAAGTTGGCTTGCACTGTCCAAAGCCAGGAATAGCAGATGAACTGATAGAGAAAAGAAGGGAAAAGTCAATTTGTATGGGGCTGCAGTTTTACTGACAGGACCTTATTTCTACTAAATATTGAATTAGACCACAGAAAAAGTTAAGGGACATTAGGGCTGTAACAGAAATTGGAGATTTGCTGCAGACTGACTGCACAACACAGCTCTGAAGTGAGCACACGCTGTCAATGACATGATGTTCAGTGGGGACAGAAAAGCAGTGTTGAGCTTTCTGCTTTTAGCATACTTTTTTAATTTTATTTTGTTTCTTTGGCTGTGAGCAGGACAAGTAGAAAGATCTGTGGCAGCATTAAGGGTATCGCTCTTTCATCCCCTGACCGGCAGTTACTTTCTACTGTATGTACTTCACTGAACTTTGGTGAAGCACTGCTCGTTCTTGGTGGGGAGTATTAGCACACAAGCTGCAGTGATCGGGACTTTTACAAAACATAAATGTGACTGAATGTGGGGAGAAAAAGATTCTATGTGGTGGTGGTGAGGGAAAAAATAGATTCTGTGTGATGCGGCGGATGGGCGGGATGTGACTTGCTAGAATGAAAGTTAGGTTCGGTAGTGCTTGAAGGTGGAGAATTTCTTTTAATGTTACCTGACCATCCCTGTGCCTGTCCTAGATACAGCGATGTTATTGTCATATAACATCACTGTCTCTAGGGCAGTCCAACTAATCAAAGGCCAGGATTCTTTCTTGCCATTGTATAAGTAAACATTAAGCCACGACAAAGGAGGGGTTGGGGCATGCTCCAACCACCCAACCAGACATTAATTTCCCAGTAGATCCCTCCTTTGGAGGGCTTAATGCACTTGTAACATGACAAGCATTTCAAGAAATAAGTAGATTTATTATTTGTACTTAACTTTTAATGCAAAAAGGCACACACACAGTTATTACATTTCTTATCTTTAACAGTGAATTGGTAGTACCGTTCTGCTGAATGTAGCCTGTCTTACATATATTGTGGGTGTGGAAGGCATTACTTTATAACTTTTTATTTAAGTGCATGGTGTTGTTACTGCCAAATATACTTCCATAATATTTACTATTATGGTACTTTTCTCCTAACTTACTGCCTGGATCAGTGCTAAATCGTCGATATCCACCTGTGTGTATTACAAGACATGGGTTGCACTGCATGATGGGATCATGCTAGGGCACATTTTCATGTTTTGTTCCTGCAGTTCCTTGGCAGGCCAACAGATGGCTGTGATTGCCGATAACTGTAATATCATGGTATAAACTGAATGATTTTCAACCAGTAATTCTATACATATTAACTTTACATTTACTCATATGATACTTTCTCCCAATTTACTGTCAGGATTGGTGCTACAGTACATGCTTTCAATTTTTGTCTGCATATATTACAATATATGGGTAGCACTGCATGATGGGACCATGCTAGGGTACATGTTCATGTTCATGTTTTGTTCCTGCTGTGAGAACAATGCTAGCAGTGCAGCACTGTTTTACAGCCATCTGTTGGGCTGACATAGGAACTGCACTTAAACAAAGAATTTATTCTGGTTCATAAGAGCAACAGGGCATTACTAGGAATTAATGCCTGGTTGCTCCTTGGTCTGCTGTTGCTATTGCTCCAATGAAAGTGTTTGTGTCTAACATTTATTGACATGCTCCAATGTCTTTTATCACCATTGCTGATGAACTTGATCTCTTCTGTAGACATTCACAGCATGGTGATGTCAAAGCATGCTGCAATTAGTCTTACATCAACTAAAGGAGGAGAAAACATTCAAATGGTGATTTAATGCATTGCTGTTTCATTACAAAGAATTCTGGATACTTGGATGCTTAGATATATTAGGAGAGGAAATTTACCTGACGGTACTAAGTCCACTCTAATAATCAGTGGTGTCATAAACACTCACCTATGTATCCGTTTCCCCATCTAACATAGTTTTAAAGCTTTCAATATTATATGCATCCACCACCTCCTGTGGTAATCTGTTCCACAAATTCACCACCCTTTGGGTGAAAAAGGCCCTCATTGGTTCATCTGATATGGTTTAGTCATAAGTCACTCATTGTGCCCCCTGTGCTTTTGTGCTTGGATTCAGACAGAAATGACTGATTTACTAAATCTTAATGACACAGGGGATGTAACAGTCCTGTTACAGAAACCCAGAAATCATAATTTAGAGGGCCAGACCGATACATTTCTCAACCTCCAAAAACCGAGAAAGGACAAAAAGTGTTGGTGGATTTAGAAATCCAGCTTAAATGGGCTGAAACATGTTACAATGAGGATCCCAGGGAGTTCCATGTGATGATCGTGACTGAAAAACAGCAATGCTATCATCACAAATGTATATAGCTGAAAAGCATTTAGCGATATTCATTTCTCAGCGAACTAACATCCGGTGAAATAAAGTGTTTTTGTGAGGGGTTGTACCCTCCACCCTCCATGGGGGCTTTGTCCCCACACCCCTTACTAAGGATTCTCAACTCCAGGAGGGTGCAACTCAAGGAAGGGGTGAAATTCTGTAAAAAAAAAAAAAAAAAAAGGATTAATTACACAGCCACAAGCAGCAGCAAAATTATTTCCCCAGCAGGTTTCAAACCCAGTATCTAATGTACCATATTAAGCCACCCTCCCACCACACAGGGCTGGCTCAGTTGCAAGCTCACCTATCCTCCTGAACTCTCCCTCCTATCCCTCCCATACAACTCCCCATCCAACTCCTTCCGGCCATTCTAAACACTATTCTTTCACTACCCTTGCAGGGTAGGGATCACGATAGCACTATAAATGAGTCACTGTTTCTACATTCACCCATTTATAACCGCTATCATCATAGGCTACCATCCCGGGGCAGGCATGAACTGTTAGCTCATATTGCTAAACTTAAATTTAAAATTAATCAACACTATACACAAAAAGTGGAATACACTGTATTTCACACAAACAAACCTTTTGGGAATCTGGGGAAAAGGCCAGTAAATTACTAGCTTATAGACTTAGAAAGCTGCAGGCTAGGAATGTGATTACCAGAACCCAGAACAAAAGGACAAAGATTTTTGTGAAAACATTTATAGAAGTAAAATTACTTGTACTGAAAATGAAATCAATGAATTTCTTAGCAAAATTGGTCTTCCCCTCATTCCCAAACAGGATTTAGATACCTTACAAGCCCCTATCCAACTCACAGAGGTACTATCTGTACTACAGAATCTTAAAATGGGAAAGCACCAGTGCCTGACGAAGTGTACAAATTACTAGCCCTTCAAATAGCACCTACTCTACACAGAACTTTCCTCTTTGCATGGACACAGGGTTCCTTCCTTCATCCATGTCAGAAGCTTTACCTAAAAAGGGGAGGATTTATCAGACTGTATGAACTACAGGCCTAATCTTTACTCAATCAGGACTACAAATGTTTGGATAAAATCTTATCTAAAACACTACAAACTGCTGGGATGGGACTAAGTAGGCTTTTTAAGGGGCAAATCAGGAGCAGATAATATAAGAAGGTTACTTAATGTAATCTGGGCATAAAATAAGCATAAAAATGAAAATTACATACCCATAATTCTTGATCTTTCTGTAACTTCACCATTCATCACTGTTGGGGTTCTGGCTGGAAGATCGGGACCCCGAGGAGCTTTTTTTTTTTTTGCAGGGGAGGAGTCAAGCCCTCGAGGCCGACACATTGCATAGCACCATGGGTTGGCCAGTAACCGCGCCCAACCACTACACAGCCCCAGGTCAGCACTCCAGAGAGAGAGAGACAGAGAAACAGAGAGGGTGGGGGCAAGTGAGCCTGAGGGATAGAAAAAGGAAAGGATGTAAAACTAAAAGGATTAATAAAGCTGTAGAGAGGACAGAAGAGAAGAGGCCTAAGGGACTGAGACAGGAAGGCCCCAATCTCTGGGCGAGTAAGAGAGGATGAAAGGGTGAGGGGTAGACAAGGCAGAGAGAGAGAGAGGGAGGGAGGAGACAACACCTCAGAAAATATAGCTCTGGCACTGCTCAAGAGAAGGATGGAAATATTCAGACCAGACCATATTTCAAGCCAGCGGAGGATCTAATAAGGCTGAAGCAGCAGACTGGCACCAATCCAGAGGAGCAGTTGAGTAGCCAGAAGGTCAAGGATGGATCGGTGTCTCCCCTCCTGCTGAGAAAATGTTTAAATGAAAAAGACACTCAGAAACATCCCTGGAGAGGAACCTCAAGGGATCTCGTTTAGTCTTTTAAGAGAGTCACCTCCAGAGGAGGAATTATACAGAAAAATGCCTATTCTCATTGAAGGAGAGAAACCACATTATGGGGTGACATGATGTGGCTGGATGGGCAGATAACTGAGAGAGTCACCAGTGTTCCCCTCTATACTTCCTCAAGACCCAGGCTGGAGAAAGAAGGGTAAATCCAGACAAAATTATCTGAACTGAAAGAGGGGTCATGGAGACTCTCAACAGAGAGAAGCCTCCCTCTCTGTCTACCAAGGAGGAAAAAAACAACATCAAGAGGGAAGGGGTAGGAGGTGCTGGAGATGGACCAAGGTCCAGTCAAGAGACAAACAGGGAGGAGGATTGCTCAGAGACTGAGGCCTGAGAGGAAAGAGGGTGGAATTCAGTGGTGAATGGTGAAGATACAGAAAGATCAAGAATTACAGTGGGTACATAATTTTCATATCTTATCTGTGTCAGTCTCCTACATTCATCACTGTTAGATGACCAAGCCCTGAAAGGGGCCCAGAACCTCCCTAAGTCCTGCAGCCTCCAGTGGGGGAGACACTAGAGGACAGAACCCTAACAGGCCTGTTTTAGGCCTGAGGCTGGTCTAGGTGAGGTGAGGTTCTCCTAGCAGGAGAGGAAGGTGCCCCTGAAGTTCTCGTCTCATCCAACAGAAAAAGATGGGTTCCTCAGAAGCAGGAGGCAGTCACCCTATGCTGGGCCAAGGGTGATAACCAGGAAAAGATGAAGCCATGCCATCCGCCTGATGCAGATCGCTGTCCCGCCAATCTGGAAGCCACCTCGTTGGCATCATAAGATCCCTTGGCAGTGTCTTGCAAGTTCCAGGCCCTGCATGAAGAGAGGGTAATGGCTTGTCAGTTCACCTCTGAGTCAGGCAAAGAGTCTAGGATCTGACCTAGCAAAGGCCACAAGTGCCTATTATAGGCAGCATGGTGGGCCTGATAAGCTGATAGACATTTATTTATTTTATTTATTTATTTTTTGTTGACCAGGTAAGTGCACTAGACAAATCCTGCCTATTTTCAGGCACGACCCTGGGGAGGATACAGATGAATGCCAACTGACCTTGAACCAGATTAAGCTGTTGGTGGTACTTTTAGTGAATGAGGAAATTTGGCCAGAACACTGGGAAATTTTTCTACTCTTTCGATAAGTGCCATGGGATCTTTAACATCCACCTGAACCACCAGTCCAGGCAGATGGGACCTCGGTTTAACGTCTCATCGAAGGCGGCACCTCAAGTGCAGCACCCCTCTCATGCTGCACTACAGTGTCAGTAATTGGATATTAACCCAAGTGCCAGATGAGGGAACTGAACCCACAGCCCTCTGATCTCCCAGCCTCAGAAGCAGTGTGCTACCTACTAAACCACTGACATGACAAAAGGCGTGCTGACAAGAGGCTCTCCTCCCAAAAATCAAACTCAGCTGAGTCAGATTCTTGAGGTTGGTCACATGAGCTTCTATGCCCGAAGGATGTGTCCAGGATGTGCTTAGGTTGAGGGATGTCATGAGGCCTGGTACAACACCTCCCGCAGGGGAGTATGCCAGTGGGGAACCAACAGGTTTGCCGCACTGAACTTGCCTAGAAGGCACGTGCCGAACCATCAGGATTGCAGCTACCTAGGGTAGAGATATGGAGCTCGTCGAGCAACCCCAACAGGAAGCACTGACAGCTGAAAAGATCAGCTGCAGGGAAAGGTGGACAGAGGACTCCTCTCCCTCAGAGGAGGATGACGAGGGCAGCGAGGCCCAGAGAAGTTAGGTTGAGGCTGCACTGGGAAGTGGTGGAATACCTCCTCGTCCATGGGCCAGTATTGGGTGTGGAACAGCACAGCCGTGAACCTAAACTGCTTCCAGGTAAGGGGTCCCATGGGACCGGAGTGACCTGATAGAGAGGAGGAGTTGGCAGAGTCAAAGGGGCCAGGCACCTTCAAGGAAAACACGGCTTCTGCAAAGGCTAGGGAACCGGCGGAGACCTCAAAGGTGGAGAGGACCGGTGGTCCCAGCAGATGAAGGCTGCTCAACTGAGCTGGAATGGCCAGAGCTGAGCATGAACACAGAATTCCCCTCCAAGGTGACTGGGGCTGCATGAGCCCAGAAGGGTGGCCCCTAACCTCTATAGATGAGATCCTCCCGAGGAGACCTTGGGAGAAGGCTTGACCAGCGCTGCAACTCCTCCCCGAACCCCTGCAGGTTCTCAGGAAAGGACACCACCCTGAATCCAGCCCCCTCAACCCCTCAGACTCCAGGAGAACCCTCTTCCTTAACATCAGCTGAGGTAACTGACACCCCGTGAGCTGACTCTTGAGAACCAGCTGGAGGTGGAGCACCCTCCTGCCTGAGACACTCCAGCTGGCCAGAAGTAGGGCCAATGAGAACTATCACAGGAGGAGGTACACCTCCCAAAGTGACAAACAGACCACCGACTCCAGGCTGCCCTGTGATGCCCCCAGGGCACCTGAAGACAGTTGGTGCCACTGACCCCAGAATCAGTGAAAGCCATCTGCTCCTAGGAAGGGGCTAAATAGGAGCTGATGCACTGGAAAAAGGAAGAATCAGAGGATTCTGAAGAATCTGAGAAACCAGTCTGGGTCAGTCTCAGCATCATCCTCCCCAGAGGGGCTCGAACCCAGACCACTCCCTGGTCTCTCCCAGCCATGACCCTGCAAGTGGCACCATGAACCAGCCCCATGCTGCCCACAGCACTGTCTCTATCCCTGGCACTGTGAAAGGTGCTGGAGTCAGAGCGATGCAGAGACCGACTCGTTCCACTTGCAGCTGAGATCCCTGGTGCTGCAAGTGATGCTGGGATCAGGGGTGCCACCAGCAGATAGTGCCAAGGATGGCAATGGCCGGGCCTTGAGGCCTCAGACCACAACATCATAGGGAGCCCTCACCTCCGAGGAGGCGTTGCCTGGAGCGGTGCCTCATGCCTGACCCCAGAGGTCAGTCCAGGCCTGCTGCACCATGGAAGAGATTCCCACTGAGGCAAGGCTAGAAAGAGTGGAAACACCCTCCTTCATAGGCCATATAGGACTGGGTGAGGACTTGGAGGAAGGGTCAAGAACCCTGCTTTGGTGACCCAGGTGCGCCCGTCCACGAAGCCGGCAGTGCACATCCGACTTTTAATGTGCACAACTAAAATACATGATGATCCATGGAGAAAGAGGCAACACATCTATCCATGTCATGGCTAGAGTCCCAAGCAGGTGAGACATCGGTCATGCTGATCCGAGATGGAGTACAGTCAGCCTCAGGGACACCAATGCATTGATTGCTGAACTGCCCTGGAAGACTTCTTTTTGTCCTCTGAGTCAGACATGACTGGATAAAAAATAAACAAAACAGCACTCAGCATTGATAGAGAAAATAATGGAAAGATCCTACCGGTTGATTGCAGAGGAAGCGCAGCAGAACTAGGACTTGAGTAAAACCGACAGACTAGACTTCTGGTGACATCACCGAGGTAATGGCAGTCTAGATTGAGACCCTCTCCTCTAACAATATAAATAGCCTCCACACACAACAGGAGTATCTAATATCTTGAAATATGGCAACAAAAGAGCAGTAGAGGCAATGATGAGAAAAATCCCTGTTGAAACCCATCAAAAAAAACCAGATAGCGAGATTAAGCCCAGTCAATTCTATTGCCAGCAGCGTGGAGTGCATTGGCTAGTATGGTGGATGAGGACACAAGTAGAGAGAAACCTTGTCATGCTCACACTTTGAAACACTCTATCTGAGATAAAGCAGTTTTCGAACAGACACAAAACAGGAGTTTGGTTACTACACTGACACTTATTACCCTGGAAATAGAGTTGAGTCACTGAGGAAAGAATCTCGACTGCTGAAGAAGATCTGCAACACCTAGCAGGTGGTCAATTTCCTGGTACAGCACAGAGCAGACAGCTGCTAAATGTCTTGACTTAGAGGCTTGCTCTACGTGATAATATGAAATTTATGGTGCTCCTGAGGGGCAGAAATCAGAGACATGTCGAGACTTTATCTCGGACATGCTAAAACATGTTCTGTCTCTCCCCAAGCGTTCATATTTAAAATGAAGAGCTTATCGAACATTAGTGACAAAGCCAACTGATCCCAAAGGCAAGACCCAGATCCATAGTAGTAACGTTTTCTAGCTTTAAAGACAAGGAACAGATTCTGAGGTCAGCGTGGCAGCAAAAACATTGACTACAATGGATCAAGGCTTTTATTTGACCAGAATCCCCGGTTATCCAGCAGCAGCACTGGCTTATGCCCCCTGCTCGAGTTTTCCTGCGCAGCTGGAGTGAAGTTTCAAACTCCTATCCAGCCTGTCTAAAGGTTTTCTGGAGTGAGGATACTGAAGTATACTCTTTAGTCGAGGATGCAGCAAAAGCACTACAGAATAGGAGTCTCAACATACCCTCAAATGGCGGCAAAAGCTACAGGCATCTAAACCATGATCCTCTGGCAGCCAGTGGCCCAACACAACCCAAGATCTGCAGGCAGGCGTTCTGCCCGGCCACATTGCAGGACATCAAGGGCATTCTAAGGAAGATGGCACAACCTAGGGGCATGATGGCTTGGGAATCAGCACAGAGACACGAACACTTGAAATTATAGTAGTACTGTTTTGTTACTACCCTGCTTCCTCGTGGACAGTGCTGCTAGGAGAACACGACCAGATGGTCTGGCTGCAGAGGTCCAATGTGGCGATCTTGTGGCGCTTAACAAGGCACCCGTGGCTATTGACTGAGCTTAGGGAATCAGCACAGAGAACCACGAACACTTAAGTATTAGTGTCTCTCTGTGCTGATTCCCTGAGCTCAGTCAATAGCCACAGGTGCTTTGTTGTTACCATAGCGTTGACGCCTCTGCACAAGCTTTCAAAGGACTGTTTCATTGTTCGATGTTAGAATAGATAGATAAATAAGCCAAAGAGCTGTGTCACTATTTTGATCTATTTTCAACCATAGTTTCTTAAGCTGCCATTTGGACTACGGTTCAGTTTCAATTTAGACATGATTTACTGTTTCATGGGTACTCTGCACTGCATAAGCCCACCCATCTTGGGAGGAAATTCAGAATTTCATCAGTGGGCTTTTGGGGTATATTTATACCCAAATGGAACATGTAGAAGCAGAAATTAATTCACTTAAAATCTGAATTTTAAGGGATTACTGTTTGATAAAATTTGCAGCCTTAAGGTTGGTGGGGAGGAGAAACTGGAAATAAAACTGCTTATTCTAGCATTTCTGCTATTGCTAGATCAGAGCTGCTCACGAGTTGCATCACAGGAGCAAAGCTCCCCTCCTTTCTGTTGACGATGTATAGTCGGACATCTGGCTAGGACTCACGTTTATTAGAGTCCAGAGGATTGAGTCATAAGGATGACTCCTTGTCCTCCTTTCCAAATAGGCGTATAGCATCTCAGCTCAATTGGACACTTAGAGTCGTGATACACTGCGCCCCTGCCCTGGAGGTCAATATGCATATAGTTTTTCCTCTGCAGAGGAACTTACGATCGGGCTCCAACTGTAGGGATGCTTTGTACTGGAAGGTTATTGTTTACTGTTATCTGTGTTGAATGTTGTCTGTTCTTTTATTAGGTTAGTGCCATATCGATGGTGCTGGGAAAATGGAGTGTAAGAATGGACAATGTCAGCAAGAAATGAAATTGCGTGTGTACTGTAATTAAGTCTTTCTGTGTATCTTCACCATTCACCACCTTTGGGCATATGGCTGGAGGTCATGACCCCATGGCAGCTTTTTTTTTAGATGGGTGGAGCGGCGCACCATCCCGCCACCCTGCGTGGCTGATGCACTCGTGGCACTCTCAGGTTGGCCATTAGGTGCTATTGGCTCTGCCCTCCCACCAGTTCTGAGTCACCAAGAGGTGAGGAAAGGGTTGGGAGGGTGGGATAAGAAAGTCCAAGGGACAGATAAAGGAAAAGATATATAACATAAAAGGAGAAATAAGCGACTGAGTGGACAGAATAAGAAGGAAGACTAAGGGATTGGGAAGGGGCCCCAATCTCTGGAAATGGGAAAAAGGAGAGGAAGGATTTAGGATAAGCTTGGGGCGGGAGGTAACAACATACCCTGGAACCTTGACTTGTCTCCAGATTGTATAGGAACTGCAAGGAGTAGAAAAGGCTCATTGTCAGAATTCAAGGCATGGAAGAATCACTTTAAATAACTCCAAAAGCAGAAAGTGGCTATTCTAGAAGAAAGACAGGACATAGGGAATTCTCCCCTCTAAGGGAAAAGATTTTTGGTGAAAGAAAATTTAGTTTTTTTTTTTTTTAAATAATAAATGATATGTCCAACGGACAAAGAAAATTAAAGATGGATGGAAACAAAGGAGGAGGAGAGAATGGAGGGCAACTGCCAACTCCCACCCACAGGGGTGGAGCTAAACACTGGAGAAGGAGTGCCCCCATGCTGACCTCTCCCTTAGAAACCTCATCCCCTATGTGCCCCTGTTTACCCCACTCCTGCCAAAGAAAGGAGGGGGGCGAGGCAGGCAGAGAAGGAGGGACCCAGAGACTGAGGCCCCAGGGAGATGGTGGGCGGGATTATGATGAATGGTGAAGATACACAGAAAGACTGGCACTATGGTAGGTACGTGCACTCTACATCTTATCTGTGTCAATCTTCTCACCATTCATCACCTTTGGGTGAGTGCTGAGCCCTCCCGAAGGGTTGTTTTTAACTCTAAGGGACAGAGTTCCTTCCGCTCTCAGTAGGTGAAACACTAAGAGGAGAACCTTCGGGGCCTGGAGAGGCCTGAGAGTGGGAGAGTGAGACTGGGACCTCCTGAGGGGGAAGGAAATTGCCCGACAAACGTCATCTCGCTGTACTGGAGAAGAGATAGGTTCTCCTGGTGAGTGGAGTTAATCACCCTATGCTGGGCCAAGGGTGATAACCAGGAAAATGCAGCCATGCCATCCCCCTGAGTGCAGATCGCTGTCCCTACAACCCTGGTAGCTACCTCATTGGCATCGTACAATGCCCTCGCTTAGTGCCTTGCTAGCTCAGCCCATGTGCAGAGGTGCAATGGCTCGTCTAGTT
This sequence comes from Neoceratodus forsteri, assembly GCA_016271365.2. Lineage (NCBI taxonomy): Eukaryota > Metazoa > Chordata > Ceratodontiformes > Ceratodontidae > Neoceratodus > Neoceratodus forsteri. Next base: position 804,336,574 of record CM057453.1, read on the forward strand.
TTGCTCCGTGTCAGGCATTGAGGCTAGGACCTGACTGAGCCTAGACACCGGAACCTGTCATAGGTCATGAGTGGGCCTGAAGTGCCGCGATAGAGGACAGCAACCGTATCGGGTAAAAGTCCTCCCACCCCAGAAGTCAAAATCAAGAGTCTTGATCTGAGGGCATGAAACCTGGAGACTCTGGGGAGGCGCAATACCACTGGCAGAGATCCCTGGGGTCAGGAACTCTGGAAAAAGGTCTCTGCCAGGAATGCAATGGCACCTCCCAAAGGGAGCAGGTCAGGAGGCACCATAAGGGTGTCCTCACTGAAATCACCTAAAAAGGCATGCACCGAGTGCTCTGGATCGCTTGAGTGGGAGGGTGATAAGCAGATCCTCCAACATCCTCACAGGAAGTGCCGATGCTCCACAAGATCAGCAGCTGGAGAAATATGTGGACAGATGTTTCCTCTCCTCCAGAAGAAGGAGATGAGGTCAGAGGTCCTTGGCTGTACGGAGGCGGCTGTTCAGGGGAGGTTGAGAAACCTGGCTGTCCACGGCCCTGATGTGAAGCAGGGAACTGAGCAGCCAGACTCTGAACTGCTTCCAGGAGAGAGGCCTGAAGGACCAAGAACACCTGGGAGCACAGGAGAATGGCAGAGGGATGGGGACAGAGCCGAGAAGAGAAGTCGACTGACCTCCACCAGGGCTGGGGTGGACCAAGAGCTCCATAAGAAGAAGGAGCTCCGAAGACTCCACAGCTGACAGCTGAACAACCATATCAGAACTGTCATGGCTGCATGGAAGATTCCCCAGTGAGGTGACTGGGGCTGTGTAGATCAGAAGGACGGGTCCCCTACCTCCAAAGAATAGGGTCCTCTCAAGAAACAGAGTGTCAAAGCGGAGATCCGCTACAGCTCCTCCAGAGACTGGGTGGATTTTGGAAAAAGAACCAAACAGAACTCACCCCTCAGCCCTCAGAATCTGAGAGTGCCCTTATGCTCGAGAGAGCCAGTCTAGGCAACTGGCAACCCTGGTCGGCCCCAAAGGAGCTATCCAAAGGTGCACCACCCTCCCTCCTTTGGGTGCTCCAATCGCCCCAAAGATGGGCAATCTAGGCATACCACATGAGGGGAACCACCACTGAGGGATCCAGGAACCCTCCAAGGCCAGACCGCAGAGCAATGGTGGTCTGCACCACTGCCTGCTGGTCAGTACCCTGACCTTGGCCATGGTAGTCGCCGTCCAGTCCTCAGAGGGGGTCATGGCCTGTCGAAGATACTACTAGAGTGTCCACCTGAGCAGCTAGCTCCAAGAAGCCAGCCTGCCTGTCCAACTCAAGTCCAACTCCTCCTCTGAAGAAGTGAGGACTGAAGTCCTGTGCCAGACAGTGGGTGGGTGCTCTCTACCATCTTGACCAAACAGGGCACCAGAAATGGAGACTGCACCGAGATGGTTCCAGTGCCCCCTCAGCACCCTTGAATGGTGGCAAAGGAGGCATGGCTCCAACAAAAGAGCAAGCGGTAAGAGGAAGTAAGCTGTTGGTTAACTAGGATCTGCAGCTTATCTGTTAGGTAGGAAAATGGGCAGACTAGGTGGGCCAAGCGGTCCTTATCTGCCGTCAAATTCTATGTTTCTGTGTTTCTAATCTTGGTGCCAGACCCTGACACGGCACCGTCGGGCCCCATGACACTGTGAACAGCCCCAGGGACAGAGGCGGTGCTGACATCAGCTCTGACAGCCCAATCGGTGGTGAGAAAAGTGCCGTCCGGCCCCCACGGTACCACAAGCAGCGATGAGGGCAGAGCGGCACCAATGACAGCGCTGACAGTGGTCTCGGTGCTGTGAATGGCACTGAGATCCAGAACTCCCATGGTGCTGTGACCTTGCTTGAAGCCACAAATGACTCCAGAGGTGGACACGGTGCCATGCTCAACCTCGGCACCACAAATGGTGCTGGGGTGATGAATGATGAAGACTGCACCGTAGAAACTACTACAGTGCTGGCCCGGTGCTGTGAACAGCGCTGACAGCAGCCATGGTGCAGAGCGACTGGTCAAGTACTCGACAACAGTGCCATCAGAGCCCACGGCACCATGGATGGCACCGAGTCCAAAACGGCACCAACCTGATGGCGCTAAGGACAGTGCTGACCCAGGCCTTCCAAGCCGGGTGACACTAGGGAGCCTTCACCCTCAAAGGGGCGATTGCCATAATGGTGCCTCAAGTCTGTTCCCTGGGGGAACAGACTGGACCTCCTGCACCATGGGAGGAGCCTCAGCCATGGCTAGGATGGGAAAAGCCGAGTCTCCCTCCTCCTCGGTTAGTATGGAACTGGGAGGGACCCGGAGGAAGGCTGAGAGAGCGTGACCTGGCCTCACAGTGCGAACCCGACCCTCAAATGCAGTGGAGCCGCCCACTTTCCTGGCGTTGTTTGACTACACTCAGGTCCATGAGGAAACAGGCATTACACTAATCCATGTCATAAAGCAGGCCAAGACACGTGGGGCAACAGTCATGCTAATCGGTGATGGAATATTTTTCGTCGCATGGGCACCGTCGCATGGGGGGCTGTCCCGTTCTGGAAGGTTTCTTGCCCTTTGACTGAGACATGACCTACGGAGAAAAAACACCAAAAACAGACTCGACATCACAGAAAATAGAATAACTGGAAAGGTCTTACTGGGTGACATTGAGTATGGCAAACAGAACCAGCAGGAAGGAACCAATAGACTTCGGCACTGGAATTGAGGAGAAAGCAGCGGAGTTGGTACACTGTGAAGCAGGTAGGCCTCAAAGTCTTCTTTCAAGCTTCCACGAGGTGACGATGGTGGGAGATGAAGAACTGGAGGGAGGGTGGAGTTGACAGCACCTAACGGCCAACCCACAGGCGCCACAGAGTGCGTCAGCCTCGAGGGTGGCTCCGATGGTGTATTGGCTCCACCCATCAGAAAAAAAAGCTCCCCAGGGTCATGACCTCCAGCCATATACCCAAAGGTGATGAATGGTGAAGATTGACACAGATAAGATCTACCCATCTGTAAGGAGATGGGGAGGGAAGGGGTCATTACCTTGTTGCAGATCTGAGGGCGGGGAGTCCTGGAATATCCCATCTAATGTACAATTAAAGGTTGTTATTTACTCTCCAATGGGTGAAAAGCCGCATTACAATACTATCCCACAATATAAATGGCCTCAACAATCCTGTGAAGAGGCAAAAAGTTCTCTTGGCTCTTAAAAAGCAGGCCCCTCTTTTGTATTGTTGCAAGAGACTCATCTTAGTAAATTAGAGCATGTCAAACTGGGAAATTTGGCTATTGTCATGAAGCAGCCTCCTCATATGGGACAGGGAAAAAAGAGGTACAGCCATTTGGTTTCTCCAGGGGCGTCCTTTTGTGTCTCATCCACATATTCTGACTGAAACAGTTACCTGATGATATTGGTGGGCACTATTGAGGGTGAGTCACTCAAGCTTGTCTCTCTACATCCCTCAGGATTCCACAGATGCTACAACCTTAGTCCTCCTTCATAAAATAACAAAGCACCATTCTGGCTCTTTAATAGTGGGCAGGGACCTAAACTAAACAACTGAGCAGATGATAGACCATACCAACCCCAACCTCACACAAAACAGAAACTAGTAAAGCTATTAGGGAATATATGAAGGAGACCCTATGGGTGGACACATGGCAACAGCTCCATCTGGGGACGAGGGAATATACCCCTCCCCCATGACTTTTATGCCCATTTGGACTATCTGTTGATATCAGAGGAACACCGTTATCAAATAAGGAGTTGTGAGCATATCCCTCAACCCTGTCTGATCACTCACAACTCTCTCTCAAACTGGACTGGGGTCAGAAAGGAGACAGTCTGTTTGGAAATGTAATAATTACCTGCTAAATTTGAAAGATTTCACTAACTTAATAAAGCAAAGAATTCCCCAGATCATACACGACAATGATTCCCTGAAATCTCTAGGGCAATTCTGTGGGACACCATCAAGATAGTCTTGCGGGAGATGTGATTAAATTTGCTTCCAATTTTAAAAACAGCAAAACATACAATTAGAAAAACTACAAACACAACTTAAGAGCTGCAGTCACTTCATGCAGCTGGGGATGCCAGTGCTTCCACTGTTGCAAATTACTAAGCAGCAAATTCAAAAATCATAGATGTCAAGACAGAGCAAGCTCTACAATGCCTTCATCAAAATATTATAAAACATGCCCAAGAGCAACTCATCTGCTGGCTCACCGATTGAGGCAACAGGCCACTTAATCCACAATCAGTCAAATTAGGAACCCAAAAATGGCCAGTTGTTGAGGTCCCTAAGCAAATTAGAAATCTTTAAGGAGTATTATCACAGTCTCTATACCCTAGAACAAACAGCTAGCGATTCACAGATCCTGGCGTACCTCTCGAAGTTGAAATTGCTGAAAATCACCCATGAGCTTAAAAAGCAGTTTGATTTGCCATTCACCTCAGCAGAGTTATTAGCTGCAATAAAAATCTGAAGCCTAACAAAGCCCTGGGCCCTGATGGTTACACACCTGAGTTTTTCAGATTCTTTATGAAAGAGCTGGGGATCCCTCTTGGCAGCTTGCAAGTCGGCCCAGGTCAGGAGGCAATACCAGAGACCTGGAACTATGCAGTCATTACTAGTCTCCCAAAGTTGGCCAAAGATATCACTCAATGTAGGTCATATAGGCCTATTTCTATACTTAATTTGGATTATAAACTTATGCTACCCTGTTGGTGAGGCGCCTGGAACAGGTCCTTCCTCGACTGATTGATCTTGACCAAACAGGCTTTGTCCGGGTGGCAGACCCAGGACAATATTAAAGGACCTATCTCTCCTATACCATGCCTCCCAGTCAGGGTCTCCTTTCCTTCTTCTGAGTTTGGACGCTGAGAAGGCCTTGACTAGGTTGCATGGCATTTTCTGGGTCTGACATTGAAAACCTTTGGTTTCTCGGCATCCTTTATCAACCTTATAAACAACATTTACCCTAAGCCCAAAGCCTATATTAAAGTAACAGGAAGGGTGTATGCTCCTATCTCTTTGCTTCGTGGCACCAGACAGGGTGATCTCTCCCACTCCTCTTTACCTTATACCTGGAACTGCAGGCTCAGGCCTTGAGGCAGGAGGAGGGGTGGAGGGCCTCGTCCGGGGACACACAGCTATCCCTATACACTGATGATCTTTTGATCTACCTCAGCAACCCTGAGAGACACCTATCCCATTATGGGACAACCTGAAGCAATTTAGCCTTGTGGCAGGGTATATGGTAAACACCACCAAGACTGAGGTGTTGCAATACATTACACTCCTCGATAGAATAAAAGAAGGCTTCCCTTTAAATGGAATCTAACATACTCGAGAGATATCTTGGGGTACATTTGGCTTTGGATAGTACTCAGATGTTTAAACTTAACTTTACTCTATACTGGAGAAACTGAAGAGGATCTGGAGAGATGGGCACCTATTCCTATTCCTCTGGTTCAGAGAAAAGAGGCAGTCAAAATGGTTCTGCTCCCCAGGTTCCTATACCTGTCACAGTCATTACCTATTCATATACCAGAAGACTTTTTAACAATTTAAACAAGGGCATTTCCCAATTTATCTGGGGGTGACAGAAGCCCAGAATAAGGTTTCTGTCCTGCAAATCCCTATGAGGGAGGACCTTCCCTCCCGAATTTACAGCTATATCACCAGGCAGCCCAGCTAAGGACAGCATTTTATTGGCTAAGTAGAGGGTATGAGGCTAAATGGAAAACACTTGAGATGAAAGAGAGTAATCTCACCAACATGAACAAGATTCTTCTCACCAAAAGGAGATCTACTCCCAAGAAGTGAGTGGAAATCCATACACAGACAACACTGTTCAGAACTGGTATGGTATACTGGATGATAAGTCTGCTCAGCCCTGGAGACCTCTTCTATCAGCAGTGTCCTATGCAGATGCATTTAACCAAGCTAAATGGGACTCAGGGTTCCGAAGATGGGAGAAAGGGTCTGTTTCTGGTCTGGCATTTCCTTGATGGTGAGAAATAATGTCCTTCAAAATCTAGTGACTAAACATGTTATACCCTGGCAAGACAGATTCAAATACTTTCAGGTCAGAGACTATATCCATTCCATTTGGTCCTCCTCCTGGTCTCAACTCCTCCCTACAGATTGCTAACCTATTAAGGTTAACCATAGAGGCAATGCACCTATGACCAAAATAATATCATATTTATACATGGCCTTCTTTCATGGAAGGAGACACAACTCAAACAGTAAGAAGGGCTTGGACTCTGGACTTGGGTACTCAGATATCTGATGAGGTCTGGACCAGGGTGTTGGAAAACATACACTGGGGAATCTCAGTAGTAAGTTGGTGGGAGTTTTCCTGGAAGGTCTTTATTAGATACATAGATACATAGACAGTGTCGGAAGATAAGGGCCTATGGCCCACCCAGTCTCCCATTTAAACTTGTAAGTTCAGTTTGTTTTCCTAGAAGTCTGTTGCCCTTACCCTGACCTCAGAATTCCTTTATGTCTATCCCATGCATTCTTAAATCCGTGATTGTTTCAGCCCCCACCACTTCCTCTGGCAGGGTGTTCCCTTATCCACCACCCGTTCTGTGAAGAAATTCTTCCTCATGTTTCCTCTGAATCGTCCTCCCTCCAACTTCATCCCTTGCCCTCTTGTCCTGGAACATCTTTTTGCTTAAAATAGTGTTTCCTGCACCCTGTTCCTCCCTGTAAGATACTTGTATGTCTCTATCATATCCCCTCTCCTCCTCTCCTCCAGGAGTACATGTTCAGTTCCTTCAACCTGTCTTCATAGGACTTGTGATGCAATCCATGCACCATCTTTGTTGCCCTCCTCTGAACCTTCTCTACACTGTCTATGTCCTTACGTAGGTATGGTCTCCAGAACTGTACACTGTACTCCAGGTGGGGCCTCACTAGTGTCTTGTATAAGCGGAATTATGACCTCCCTTTTCCTGCTGGTGATGCCCTGCCTATACACATCCAGCATCCCTATTTGCTACCTGCTGCCTTGTCACACTGTTTCCCTACCTGGGGTCATCAGAGATGACAACCCAAGATCCCTTTCCTGCTTGGTGCATGCTATATCCTCACCCCCAACTGATATATTGTGCCAGGGTTTTTGCCCCATATGCATTATCTTGCACTTCTTTGCATTAGATTTCAACTGCCAAACCCTGACCATTCTTCAAGTTTCTGCAGGTCGCTTCTCATTCTGTCTACACCCTCTGGTGTGTCTACTCTGTTACAGAGCTTTGTGTCATCAGCAGACAGTGAAATTCTGCCTTCTAGGTCCTGAATGTCACTGATGAAGATGTTGAATAGGACTGGTCCCAGCACTGATCCCTGTGGTACCCCACTGGTCACTCTTCCCTCTGTGGAGTGACAGCCATTTACCACCACCCTCTGTGTCCTGCCAACCAACAGCCAGTTACCTACCCACCACACTACTGTCCTGGCCACACCCATATTCCCCAGTTTGTGTAAAAGTCTTCTATGTGGCACAGTGTCAAAGGCCTTGCTGAAGTCCAGATAGGCCATGTCCACTGCCCTCCTGATCCACCTCCCTAGTCACCCAGTCAAAAATTCACAGAGGTTGGTCTGACATGACCTCCCCTGGTGAAACCATGCTGCCTTGGGTCCTGTAGTCCATTGACAACCAGATGTTCCACCAATCTCTCCTTCAGTAGTGCTTCCATGATCTTCCCCACTACCGAGGTGAGGCTGACTGGTCTGTAGTTCCCTGCTTCCTCTTTGTTCCCACTTTTGTATAAGGGGACTACATCTGCTGTCCTCCAGTCTTTGGGTACCTCCCTGTTTCCAGTGATCGGCTAAACAGGATAGCCAGAGGTTCAGCCACCACCTCTCTTAGTTCTTTAAGGACCCTGGGGTGCACCCCATCTGGCCCCATTGCTTTATCAACTCTTATTACTTCCAGTTCCTTCAGGACCCTTTCTCGTGTAAAGGGACTTGTCTCCATTTCTGCACCATTCTCACTCCTTGTACTCCTTCAGACCCATTACCCTCCTCTTCCTCAGTAAGACTGAGCAGAAATACCTGTTCAATATGTCCAGCTTTACTGTTGTCATCCTCCAAGCGTCCCCATCCTTCCCTTCAGTCTCACTATCCCTCCTTTGTCTTTCTTTTTCACTTATGTACCTGTAAAGGTTTTGTCCCCTCTACCCACTGATTTTGCAATGTGTTCTTCTGTCTGAGCTTTGGCTTCCCTTACTGACCTCCCTGCCTCCTTTGCTTCTCCTGGTACTTCTCCTATCCCTTCTGCCTGTGTCTTTTTGTATTGCCTGAATGCAATCTTTTGGCTTTCACTTTCTTTGCTACCTCTTTGGAAAACCATAATGGTCTCCTCTTCCTTTTCCTCTTGCCAACCTGCTTAATGCATAATTCTGTTGTTCTTGTAATCCCCATTTTAAATACTGCCCACTGTTCCTCAACCCCTGATTCCTGTCCATTCCTTAATGCCTCTTTCAAGTATCTCCCCATTTTCCCAAAGTCTGCCCCCTAAAATCCAGGATCGTGTTTTTGTGTGGTTTGGTTCTGCTCTTTCTGTGATTTCAAACCACAATGACTGGTGGTCACTGTTTCCCAGGTGCTCCCCACTGTTACCCCCCATCACACTGTCCCTGTTTGTGAGCACAAGGTCAGTATTGCCTTCTGCCGAGTTGGTTCCATGACCAGTTGCTTGAGAAGGCACCCTGAAGAGTCCAGGATAAATCTGCTCTAGTTGATGCTGCTGCTGCTGGGATGCTCCAGTCCCGTCTGGAATATTGAAGTCTCCAACCAGTACTACCTCACCCTTGTCTGCCATCCTTTGGATGGCTAGCATCAACTCCTATCTGTTTCTTCCTCCTGGGCTGGTGGTCTATAGACCATACCTGTGCAGATGGCTGTCCCCATTTCCTTTCCAGCTTAACCACAGTATCTCTCCCCATTTTGTTCCTCCTGGATCTCTGTGGCCCTTATGTCATTTTTCACATACAGTGCCACTCCTCCTCCCTTCCTGCCTGCTCTGTCTCTTCTGAATATGTTGTAGCCAGGTATGGCCATCTCCCAGTCGTGGTTATCATTGCACCAGGTTTCAGTGATGGCCACAATGTCCAGGTCTGACTGTACCATGACAGCCTCCAGATCTTCCATCTTGTTGCTAAGGCTCCTGGCATTTGCACACATGGCTTTCCATGATTTGACCTCCTAGACTGTTTCACTGTTCTACTCAGCCCCTTCCTTGGTTGTCATTTATCCCTGGTTCTCCTTGCTGTCTGCCCTTCTGCTGAATTTTGCCCTTTTCTGCTTATCCACCTCTTGGGCACTAATTTCCATCTTTTGCACACTGCTTTGCAGAGATAGCCACTCCTCTGATTCACTGGTTCCACTGCTAGCTGTGGGGGTGAGCAAGTAGGTACCCTCCTTGCTGGCCTGCCACCCCTTTGCTAGTTTAAATGCTTGTCAATGTAGCATTTAAACCTATCATTGAGTGCTTGGATTCCCTCCAGGATGGATGCAGGCCGTCAGGCTTGAACAAACCTCCATCCTCCAGGTGGGTCCCCAGTCACAATGAATCAAACCCTTCCTCACAGCACCAGTTCTTCAACCATGAGTTAAAGTTCCTGGTGCATGCACTCTATGCTCTCCTTGCCTCTCACAGGTAGTACTTCTGAGAAAGTGACAGAAGTAGCTACTTGCTTGAGACCCTCCCCAGTTTTCTAAACTCTTCCTGGAATTCCTTTGGCTCTCCATTTGCCAGGTCATTAGTACCTAGGTGGATAATGACATCCAGCTCACCCTCCGTCTTGCCTTCCCAGTGATCCCCAGGATCTTCCTTCCATCCCTCCATGCCCTCCATGATATTTCAGGACACCTGCAGTGCAAGGGAAGTTTAGGCCTGACGGCACCTTGGCTTGTTGGAAGAGTGAGGTCACTCCCCTACAGCCCTGACTCATATATTGTGTGGCTCCCGGCCCTGGGCCTTTTTCTTGGATTTACAGTGGGCCTTACATGCAATTTTTAGCCCAGATCTCCCTCTAACACCCATGCTTTATGTCTTCCTAGATCTATCGGCAGGACATAGAGATTCCTCCACAAGGAAGCTGATGAAAATAATCATTTTAGCAGCCCAGAAAACAGTTACCAAAAATTTGGCTCTCAATAGAAAATCACAATTGATCAATGGCACAATCTTATGATTAATATTTACAGATTGGAGGTCCTCACTGTGACCCTTAACAAACAGAGAACTCAGTTTGAGCTATTGTGGAAGAGATGGGTCATTTACATTGCATCTCACAGACCTGACTTTGTCCTATGAGGTGGAATGGAGGGCGGGATGGTCCCCCTCCCCTCGAGAATAATAGGCATATCACTAATAAGCTCACCCGGTGTTTAAAGTGCATACTTGTGCTGCGATTATTATCCTTAGCATAAACACTTCCAACTGGGTCTATAACCTTCATGCTATTGTTTATGTCTAGAGCTGAAACTAGCATAGATTTGACCATTATGATCGCCTTTGATTTTAAAGACATCGTTGTATGAATTTTTAGAGTCAGTATTTCTCTATGTTTCTTTTCTTTTAACTGGTTTCCTTTTCCCTCAGCACACCTTAGGAACAGTGACAATTATTAATCACACTGACATTGTAGCACATATATATATATATATATATATATATATATGTATGAATATTAGTTCTGTGTTATCTGTTTGTACATATCACTTTTAAATATAAAAGAAAGTTTAAAAAAAAGACAGACTAGGCCACAGATAAAATGGAACTCACACACAGTGGTGCTCAGTCAATGGCAGGAGAAGCAGAACTGGAGTTGAGGCGGGGTCGGCGTCAGTTACTGGACAGCCAGCGAGCACCATGCAATGCGTCGGCCTCAAGAGGCGCGCTTGTCCCGATGTTGACTCCTTGTAAAAAAAAAAAAAAAAGCTTCCCACGGGTCCTGAGAACCCAACAGTGATGAATGGTAAAGACTGACACAGATAAGATTACCTGGTTTTGTAATTTCACTTGATATGATGAAAGCATTTAATTCCCTGGAATGGAGTTGTTGGAGTTGGTTCTCATTAAATTTGGTCTAGGAGACTCATTAGGGGCCTGGACTGGGATTCTGTACAAGCATTCTTCTGCTGCGTCATTACTAATGGCACAATTCCACCACCCCCATTCAAGCTGTTCCATGGAACAAGACAGGGTTGCCTGCTTTCACTATACCTCTTTATCCTTACGTTGGAGCCCTGGAATTGGCTTATTGTTAATCCTCCCTCCATTCATGGAATCAAAGCTGGAAAACAAGCTCACACTGTACTTGCATATGCAGATGGCTTGCTATTAATTCTCCTAGACCCCTTGATTCTTATAACACACATAAAACTCTTTTCGTCATTTTGGTTCAGTATTAGGTCTCACGATCAACTGGAGGAAAACCAAATTATGCCCTTTATTGTCACAGTTATTTGAAAACTAGTTTCTTAAAGTGTTTTGGAAATCACCCTCACCGACAAACTACTGTATCTGGGACTAAGTACTCACAATAATCCTCAATCTTAATCTGTTGAATTGCCTACTGGAAACAGATTTGGAAAGGTGGGAGAAGTTAAATCTCTCCTGACAAGGAAAATAAACTCCATTAAAATGGTAATGGCACCCAACATTTTCTATATCATGCAAAACTTGCCTTTTGTAATTGATAAAAATACCTGAAGGATTTAGAATCTATTATGAAAAACTTTTGTGGGGGACAAACCACCTGGGGCCCAATATTCAAAACTGAGCAAAGAGGAGTGCAGATATTTGTGCTCCACCTTGTAGTTGCCCAGGTGTCCAAAATGCTGTGTTCAGTGGAATAGAGCACCGGCACTATTCGACTGAATATAGGTTCATTGCAGCCCAGTGCTAAGCCACCTAGTGCTAGGCAGACATGGCTTCTGAAATAGGTCATCATAATGGCTTACACCAGCGCTACATTTCTGATATTCAAATGGATCCATGAAAATGAACTCACTGGGCAAGCAAGACACTAAGGGGCATCTGCACCCCATTATAGGCTAATTTCAAGGGTAGACTAGCAATTTAGCATTGACCCCACTTCCGATCCCAGAGAGTTATTCCTGGTGCTAGTGATCCCTGCTGATCACTTGCCCGATGTCTCTAATGAAAGTTGCCCTGGTGCAAGTGGTCCCCACCCAATGATCGCCACCCCAAAGTTGAAACTGAAAATGTCCCTGGTGTCCAGGGAATATTACTGTAACATTGGCATGGGTGCAGGTGGAGGGAGGGACCACTGGACACCAGAATATTATGTAACATCAAGCTTGGGTGCGAGGGTCACTGTACGTCATGGAAACTTTCAATTTTAACTTTGGGATGGTGATCGATGGGGGGGACCACTAGCACCAAGGGAATCTTCCATTTATAACTTTGGGATGGCGATCGCCGAGAGACCACTAGCACCAGGAAAGCTTTGTTTGCAACATCGGGCCAGTCATAGTGGGGGGCACCACTAGGCATGAGGATGTCTGTGTTGGGGTTGGGGACACCTCAGTTCCTCTACCAACTGCTAGGGTTGCATGGGAGTATGTCAAGATTTTGACGGCGTATGCGCTGCACAGGGAACTGAGCAAAACAACCTTGCTGCGGCACACATACTCTTAATATTGGACTGCATCAATATTCAGGTGCCCACCCTTTGTTTACATTGTGCTCCTCTCTGAATATTGCCCAGGCCAAACCCTGTTTGCCCACACTAACCAGGCTTTTCAATATTGCGTATCGGGCAAAACCGGTTTGCGTGGGCAAACTGAGATTTGTGCCCAGACAATCTTTTGAATATCGGTCCTCTCTATTTATAAATTGAGAGCCCCTCCAGAAGACATCAGATTCTCTTTACCTTGGTGGAAAGGTGCTATTGGGCTTTCTTTTCCAAGCAGAAAGCAGTGGCTCAATGCATGCAGACATCTCTCATATGCTCTAGTATTGTCCTGTTTCAGTCAGTTATTGAACTCTGTATTGGATATCTGCTATTCTGTTTATAAACAAAAATTCTGTCCAGCTATCCTTCTCTTAGGCATAATTCCAGACAATCTATATCTGAATAAATATCAAATCAGTTAAGTGTTAGCAGCCTCATTGGGCATTAAGCGATTCCTTTTATCTTACTGTAAATCAGATTACTACCCCATCTGAATGGTACAGCTACATGAGTGTCACAGCAAACAACAAGATAATCTGTTACATGTTGCTAGATATGCTTTAATTGTTCACAACAATCTGGGCCCATTTCTCAAATACCTTGAGCCTGCACCACCAAATTAGTTTTACTTGATCATGCAGCAGATGGTATCTCGTCAATATAGTGTGGTGATTTCAGCTATGGTAATTTGAGTGATGGCAATTCAGCGAAAGTTAAGGGCGATGGGCAAGGCCACTGATTACGGTGATTAAAACAATGAAATTCCATTTTGAGCTTTCAGACTCTGGAATTGCACGGTAATTGTTACTCTAATTTCCAGATTTTACGGGATTCTGTTATCATTCTTTTAGTATATGCATAAATAATCAGAATAAAGAAGACTTAATATATATAGGATTAAATAAAGCAAACTGAAAATAGAACAGGAAGGAATTATAAGAAAAATACAAGTTTTGTAGATTTACTGATCTGATATAAAATGCCAGATTCCATGAAATCTTTGTTTTACGGTGTTCAGGCAGCTCTGATTCCGAATTTTACCAGGTTTTCGGTAAAACTGAAAATCAGTGGCCTTGACGATGGGGTATCCTGTGATAAGGTGTCTGCTACTGAGCACTTACAAAAGGCGACTCAATAGCGGTGCCTGTTCACAGGTCTACTGAACATGGGGTGACTACAGCTATAGTGACATCCTGGTGCTATATGTACATGTGCATGTGTGGGGGGGCGAGCATGCCGTGCGATGGGGTGGAAGGAGGAGGGTTTGTGAGGTGTAGCACAGTGGTGGGTTGCCGAGCTGGCCATGTGGCATGGTGGATTTGTGGCAAGCTAGGGTTCGGAGGGTTTGATGCTGGGTGCATCAGTATTTTTACACTGGTCTGGGAATTGTTTGTTTATGTTTTCACCCCCAACACACCTCCCCAAGCTGAGAGTCCTTTGAGTGGGGGGCAGGGGCAATAAAAGAATCTATGTTTTCAGTGCCCCTTTGGTCTGCGCTGCGAGTGTACATTGCCAAAACTGATTTTCATCGATGTACATGCAACCCTAGATGGCGCTATCCCAGGATACTACCCTGCCTGATTTGCCACTAACAGGTTGAGGGGCCTGGATCCAATGGGGTGCCTCCACCCAGAGGTCAGGGTTTGCAATAGTTAAACTAACTTGGTCACAGCCCTCTGGGACACTGCAACCCCTTTCTTCCCACTAGTGGCCCACAATATATCAAATTACCTTCACAGTATACACTTACCCCAGGACTGGTTCCGGCACTGGGACCTCCTGTGAAATGAGATACAGTGCAACAATCACAGTACAGTACTTTAACATAGACAAATACCTCAGGCAGTATAACTTTGCTGAAACAAGCAGCTCTGATTTATTTAGGGGATATAACAAGGACAGGGAAATCAGGTTAATTAGCTTATCACTCTAATAATCTACCTATGGCTCTGTGCACAGGCCTATCCCTATCAGTTACTGTCCTGGGTACCCAAGCCCTAGTGGCTAGTCCAAACCGTGGCAGCTGGTAGGGGCCCTTTCACACAGAGAAAAGGAAAATTAAACAGTCAGCAGTACAGTAATTCCATTTGGATTTAATGTGGCAATTCAACAGGAGCGACCCTGAATTAGTACTCCGACCTCCAAATAAGATAGGGTCCTTCAATATCAGCAGGGCTACTCTTGAGCTCAAGTGACTCTTCACACATTTATATGGTAAAAAATAAGAGTACTATACCAGGCAGGCTGCTTCTCTATCCCGATCGCAATTACTGCACAATACCGGAGAACACACAGCAGATTCAGTTCCTGACAGACCGAGTGCAATTCAATAATTTCTCCAGTCTTCTACAGGGTGAGCCTGGTTTCTACTCTTCAGAGATCCTTTGATTCTTTTCACAGGACGATTCAGTCCTAACAAGCAGTTACACAAGCTGCAGACCGGAACTCTGGGCCTTACACGTTTTTGACTAAAACTGCAGACTGAAAAAGCACAGGGCTCCTTCCTTCTTCACTGCCAAAGCTCAACTGAAACTCCAACCCGACAAAACCGGGCACTTCCTTTGAGTTCCTCCCAGTTCTTGACTGGATTGGCTGTCACTCACAATAGACTGCTGCTGTTGGTCAAAAGGCACTGAAGTCTAAACTACATCTCCCAAGTCACTGCCCATACATTCCTCTTGTGGCTGGCTCAGATTATGAGTCAAGTTCTGATTCGTCCAAGGCACCATTTTAGAGCTAGTTTACCCCACACTGATTGGTCCAGTTCAGCAGTTCAAAACCAGAATGGGGAACTAGGCAGACAGTTCTGACTGCAAAGAAAGCAGGTTAGACAAACTGTAATTTCATTATTACTGTAAATGATTTCTGGCAAACAGTTACATCTTTCAGACAGGTTCCTTTGCACTCCTAGTGACTGCAAAAATGGAGTGAATTGGCAGCAGCTTGAGTGGTACTCAATCAAAAAACACACAGTCCCCCATACAAACTAATTATGTCTGCAAGCAGACAGCTCTTAAAGACAGTACCAGAGGGTTCTAAAACACTCACTGATAAATGGCTTAAGCATAAAACACCATTCAGGCTTGGAGCATTCAAGCAAGCTCCTGGAAGTCTTTGGGAACCCCCATTTGCAGGGGTTACATACACTTGACCTAATGGTGATCACCTTTCTGTGATCACCGTTATAAACTAGAACTAGGCGATGGTGGATTTGGGCACTACAGTAAGGACAACAATTGACTTCTCCCTCCCCAAGATGCTACAACCTCAGAGTTAGTTATATAAGTAAGGGGTATGGGGCAAAGTCCCCATAATGAAGTACAGAGGGTGAATCCCCTGCAGAAATGCAGTAATGCAATTGTTGTTGTCCTTACTTTAGGGTGCCCAAATCCACCATCACTCTTTTAACATTTGTTGAAATGACATTGCTCAAATTACCATCGCTGAAATTGCTGCGCTCAGTTGACATGGAACCGTAGCAGATACCTACTTACTGCCATTTATTTGATGTTTTGTTTTATTGTCGAAATTGCTTTTGCTCTGTCTTTTGTATTATCCCAGTCTACCTATTATATAATATTTTAGTTTAAAGTTAGAGTGATTCTCAGAACTTTAAGCCGTGATATAAAGTTGTTTATATGAAATAGTATTATACTTCATCATTGCATTATCTATGGATGTTTAAGATATGTTCTATATTTTGGTCTGAACTATTTTAATCAATAAAATATAACCTTTCTATGGCAAAAAAGGAAAAACCTCAACCATGGTACAATACTAGCCATACCCTACTGCTGAACAATGCACCTGCCAATCTAATCAGCCCATGGGTGCTAAGTGGAGCTGAACCTTAAGACAGAGATATGGTCCACCTGCTATCCTCCACTATGGGGAGAGAATACCACGGTGACTGCTGGGAGGTAAGTAAGTCCTGGGAAAGGGGGTGATGGGGTTGATATAGGGCGGCAGACCTGAATGGGGCCTGGGGGCAGGTTGTCAATTCAGGAGATAAAGAATAAATAAAAATAAATAAAGTCCCTAACTGAACTATATATCTAATGGATGATGCAGATGCACAAGTTAAATGCACTTCCCCTACCCATGTGCTCACGCTCGCATGCTCACACTCCTCACTCTAAATGGAGGTTTTAAATTGTTTACATTGCATGGTTATAGACATGTACTGTATAACCAGGTGCAGTAGTCGACATGTTAAAAAGTGGCACTATCCACAATATCAGCATAAGTTTTCATATTAAACACATGGCTGGATTTTAATAAATTGAGGTACATCATACCCAGTATCCCTTCACTTCAACTCCTGACAGATGATAATGTTAGTTTCAGTGGCCCATTGGACTCCTTATATAGGAATTCTTAGGCAACATAGGGATATGGTTGGTAGGACTGGAATGATTGGTGGGAAACAGAATTATTGATAATGGACTTATAGGAACTGATGTAGACAGGAAGGCAGGTAGTGTGTAGATGCCTGTATAAAATGACTGTACCTTGGGCACGTGCTCTGTTTTTATGCTACAGGGGCCAGACTACCTGCAAGACCTCCTGGTTCCCTGTCTGTACTGTTTGATTCTCTGAGGTTGACTCCTGCTGGTTCCCAGGGCTAGATGCAGGTAATCTGAAGACTGTGTTGTCTCGGTTGCTGCACCAGTCCTGTGGAATTCACTGCCAGTCCATCTGAGGGAGCCACCCTCACTGAAAACCTTTAAAATGGGCTAAAACATTTTTATTCAATCAAGCCTTTGATTTAGATAGAGTAGAATTTCTGAAGATTTTATTATACTGACTGTTGTGTTTTATGTTTTATGTAACAGATTGTAAATACTGTTTAATTCACTGCAAGGTGTCATTGTAAATTGTGGTTGTTAATTATTGATAATATTGTTTTTAATATGTTTTACAGCACTCTAAGCCTCCAGGAAGAGGCACTTTATAAAATATCTATCTATCTATCTATCTATCTATCTATCTATCTATCTATCTATCTATCTAAGGGACTTTCTCCCTTTCAGGGTGCTGTGAAGACAAAAAAACTCTATTGAGGATGGTTCCATTCTCTAGATAAGCAAAAGGAATGATATACAAAATCACACATACCCCAATAATACAAAGAATCATGGAAGTATATGCAAATCCCCATGCAAATTTAAACGAGTCCTGCTTTAAGAGGAGTGCATGGTAAAAAAATGGCCTCTCACACAATCTGCAAAGACTAAGAACAGAAGACACAGACATCTGTTTTGTCATTCTCAGGAATCATAAGTGGCTTTATCTGTATCTCAACTTGGGGGACAGACCAATCCTTATGTGGTCTTACAGATTAGGGTCATGGTGTGCCCAAAATAAGAAAGCAACCTAAAAGACAAAGAAACTCAGCACAGAAGTACTGAGAATAGTTACCTAAAAGGGCACTGGCAACAGAGCCAGATTTCAAAGACATACAAAATCACTCACACCCCAATAATGCAAGGCATCATGGGATGTTTAAGCAAATGATTATGAACATTTAAACTTGTTCTGCTTTAAGCAGGGTGCATAGTGCCATCAAAAGAATGATATCCCTTAGACCAATGGTGCAGTACCTTAATGAAGCCTAAACCCATAAGGAAAGGAGGTGCCACTGGAAGAGGAGGGTAGATGGTAGCAATGAACAATTGTCTGCTAGAGGCTTAAACATGCACAGTTTAAGTACAAATCAATGGGGGCATGGCATGGGTCACAAGTGGCCCATCAAACCTCGTGTATATCCCTTTAATTTATTGGACCATCTGGCTCCTTATATAGCAGTGCTTATGTTAGCACCCAACTGGGTTTACCTGTTTTGGAGTCACAGCTTCAGACTCCCCAGTGCAGGTCAGTGGTCCCTGGCAGGATTCAGATCGATATCTTTCTTTGTGCAGTTCTGGCCACTGATCCTGGTGCTCGGTCTTTGGCGGGTGAGCAGAGCACGAGTTTTTGTTCCGTGCCTTCAGGCACCTTCCGGGATTAGCCAGGCTTGGGTGGCTATGGGGTGAAAGGCAAAAAAAAACCAGCCTCTGATTTTAAATAGTTCTATGGCGGACGCACTATAGCATGTGGCCACCAAAGAAGAAAAAATTTAAAGCAGTGGCTGCTCCAGTTCAAGAGGGTAGTGTGGCACTGGCTGGTGCTGTTAGGAGCCAATTATAAATAGTTTGAAACAGGACTTCATGTCCCACAAGCAGTTAGGTTGGTGAGAATTTTGAGTGCGTTTCTGGGAGAAGATAAAAGAGAGCAGGTGGGAAGAGAGGAGAGAGAGACTGAGTTGCTGAAAGGGCCGAGTGGGGATGACTGCCCACTTGGTCAGTGGAACAGTGGTCTAGGATTTTGTTTTTAGGCATTAAGGCACCCATAGAAGAGAGGGCGTGGCAACTGCCATCTGGTGTGGAGCCCTGGTCCTGGGGCCAAACTGAAGCTCAGTTCCTTTACATATTGTGAGAAGGAGCTGCCTTGCTGGAGTGAAAGAAAAAGGAGAGACTGCTGCTGGGACCTACAGCATGGGGATGGGCTAAGTGGTCACTAGCCCAGAGGACCACTTCGAGCAGAACCCACTCAAGGAATGCTGCCTCAGAGATCAGCAGGAGAAGCAGAGAGGACAGCAGAAAGGAAAGGTGAAGCTTGTGGGTGAGGGATCCAGGAGGCGGGCACAGCCCCTGATCTCAAGACTGTTCACTAGTTGGAGAGCATGGAGAGTCTGTGAGGAGAGAGAACCGGTAGGGACTTAAGGGTCTGGGGAAACTCCTGGCCCTGCAAGAGCCCTCTTGAGAGACTGCCCAGCTTCTGAATTCAGTGCCAGGGTGGGGACATTCACTTTGATGCCTAGGATAATGTCATTGGCCTAGAAAGGAGGACTGTTGCTGCTTGTTGTTAACAACCTGATTCAGCCACAGACTTTTGCTGCCTGTGTTTGGACTGTGGCTGCCTGGCCTGAAGGGTGGTTGCCTGGACTGAGTGCTCGGTTTGTGGCCTCCGGGTTCCAGAGTACTTTTCTAGCTTCTGATGTGACCTCACGATCCAGTACAACCTATTGTCTGTGTTCCTGCCCCATGAAGTGACTGTTTCTGTTTGGAATAATTGTTCATTAAATGGGATCCCCTGTTCCTGTAGTTCAGGTGTTTTGCCTCATTTGCTGGGATGAACTGTTTTGCTGCAAACAAGAACTTTGCCTCCTCAGCCCAGCAGCTAGTGTGCTCCAGGATGTGGAATGGAAGGGTCTGGGGACCATACCTGTACAGTCCTCAGACTGAAGAATCAGAGGACCATCGAGGGAGGCGGCAAGAGACCTTCCTGGTGAAGACTGTCTACAAAGGCTTCAGAGGCGAAGATGGCAAGGCCAGGCAGGTGAATATCCATGTTCTTCAGCACCCTGAGCATGGGGCACCCTGGTTTCAACAGATCTGGTAATCAGGTTAAGCAGGTATGTGGTTCCTTTCTGTTTTGTATGCAACCCCCTCCCTTTGGACTTCCACCATCATACCCTTTATGTGGGAGGGTGGCTACAATTATGCAACATGGGGAATGGACAGTAAGTAAGTTCGTATGGTTGAAATGATTGGTGGGAGCAGAATGATTGATAATTGACTGGCAAGTACTGAGGTAACTTGGAAGGCAGGTAGTATGTAGGTACTTATGTAACATAAAGTGTGGCTTTGGCATACAAAGAAACATAGACACAGATACTGATGGCAAAAGAAGGTCATTTGTTCCGTTTAGTCTGCCCTTATTCCTATCTAATCCATCAGACTGAGCCCTAGCGGTCAATCATTTCTCCTCTTCCTTTCTCCTCCCCATTGCCACCCACTAAACCCATGTGTCCATCTCAGATATGATTGAACCCTACTACTGATTTTACAACTCCACCTCCTTGGGCAGTCTCTTCCACTTGTTCACCACCATCTCTTTAAAAAGTACTTCATGGTGACCTGATCCCTCTCCACCAGCTTCTTTACATTACTTCCAGGGCTTGTATTTGCACTTAAGGTGAACAGTGTGTGGCTGTCCACTGTGTTGACCTTCATAGAAACTTGAATGTTTCTATCATGTCTCCCTGCCCCTCCTGATTTCCACTGAGTGGGACTACGGTCTGCCAGCCTTTCTATGTAGGACCTTTTCTGCTGCCCAAGTCATGATACATCTTGGTGGCCCTCTTCTGGATCAACTCCACCATGCCCTATAATTCCTCAGTGCGGTTCCAGAACTGTACACAGAACTCTAAGCGTGGTCTCAGCAGGGGCCTGAAAGGCAGTGTGTCCTGCTTGTACCTACTGCTGATCCTTCTGCCTATGCATCCCTGCATTCTGTTGGCATTGCCCACTGCCTTATTATGTTGAGTAGGTGATTTTAGGTTATCAGATATAATAACCCACAGATCTGTCTCCTTCTCTCCATCCTCACCCCATCATCCTGTATTCTGTTCTCAGGTTCCTTGCTCTTTTATGCATGACTTTCCACTTCTTCACATTCAGCTTCAGCTGCCATACCCTAGCTCACCTCTCAGCCTCTCCAGATACTCTTTCATCACCCCTCTTTCTTGCTTGCTTTCCACGCTCCTGCAGATTTTCATGTCATCTGTGATCAGACACATCTTGACCTAAATATCCAGCACCTAGGTCACAAGTAAAAATACTGAAAAGCACAACCCCAAGGAGCGACCACTGTGGCACCCACTAGTAACCACCTTCATCCAACAATTTCCATTGAGCACATTTTTGCGCCCCCAACGAAGTTTCCAACCGTGGTCATTAATTCTCCACTACACCAAGGTCAGACAGTTTAACTACTGTAGTCTTCTATGTGGGATGGAGCTGAATGCTTTGATGTAGTCTAGGTGTAGTTCATCCACAGCCTGACCCCTGTCCACAGCCTTTGTCACCAAAAGAAGAAGTCTGTCAGATTCACCTGACAAGATCTCCCCGCCCCCAAAAATACCTTGTGTTACCTATTGTCCTAAAACTCTATTTACTTGCAGGAGCTCCACCATGGTTCCCTTAATAATGGCTTCCATACAATCTCTTTTCTTGCTACAAAGGTACTACCCTTTCAAGCTGCTCTGAAAACATAAGAAGTCTCTGGAGAAGGGGTTCCACCCTTAGAGGTGCTACAAGATGATGTCCCTTAGACCAAAAGTACAGTACTCTGGGAAGAAAGCCCAAAAGTATAATGAATAAAACAAACACATTTCCTGTAAATGGAGAAGAGACACAACCAGGGTAAAAGATGCCAGTATGGAAAATGGAGGATCTCCTTCCAGCTCAGGCTCCTGGCTGAATAATGGACTATCATTAGGACAAGAACCGTCAGCATAGAGGAGAGGACCCCCCAGTAAAGTAACCCTCTGGGATCCAAAGCCTTATATAACTCTCTCTAGACATAACATGTTTCAGTGAATATGCTGTCCTCTGACTAAGTCCCAGTGCTTTAAAGCTTAGTGACTGTTCTCTGTAATGACCATGCCACAATTAGTGACATCCTGATCATTAATTATGGCTTTGCAAGGAGCAACATGAGGTGGAGGAGCCTTCCAGTGACTAAGCCACAGCGAGTGATGGCTCAGTGAGTGGCCCTAAAAATACCCATGTCACAGCTTGTCACAGCATGACAAGTGCCTACACAACTAAGGTTTAGTTATTATGTTGGGAAAGGACATGTCAGGCAAAGGACATCAGCTGTGCTGCCTCTTACTAAAGGAAAGTATGTTTCTCCTTCTGAGACTTCCACCTTCCAAATGTGTTCCAGGGCTGGCTGTAAAACCAAAGGAATTCCTATGTGGAAGGCCTCCCCACCCCTGGAAAGGTGCTAGGAGGCCAAAGCCCATGCCAAAGTAAGGATAGTATTTCTGATGAAACCCTGCAAGAAGAAAGGCTTACACTGCAGCTGCCTCAGGCTTGTCTGCCCAGATGTTTTCCTCAAGACAAGGCTCATGACTGGAACATTACAGTCAAGCCCTCAAAGGGCAAAGCCAATGGGTCAACATCGGAACCAATCTTTGAGAAGCAAAGCTCAAGCAGATAAGCCCTTAAAGAGTGAGGACTGAGGGAGAGAGAGAGGGCCACATGCCTGGAAGTAGTAGGCAGGGCATGATGCTAAAGTAGCATGTATGGGAGGACAACATCAGGGCAGATAGGATGAAAGAGTATAGTGAATCCTGAGTTGGCAGTGTAATCAGGATGGTGAAGTCTGGGCAAGTAGTAATTGTGTAACCCCTTACCA
Organism: Neoceratodus forsteri; assembly: GCA_016271365.2. Lineage (NCBI taxonomy): Eukaryota > Metazoa > Chordata > Ceratodontiformes > Ceratodontidae > Neoceratodus > Neoceratodus forsteri. Next base: position 804,359,557 of record CM057453.1, read on the forward strand.
ATTGGGGTTTACTAAAATGTCCTCCTGGGCTGCCTAATGCCCACTGTCAGGATGGTGTCCTGTGTTTGCAGTAGCCGTATGTGTCTGCATGAGAGTGCTATAGAAAGCGTCAGTGCCTGTCTCTTTAAGAGAGTCATTATGCTGTGTTAGAAATTAGTCTGGGCTGGTCCGAGTAGTTTGGGCTCATGACTGACCAGGCGAGTGGTATTTCTGTTCCATTCTGCAATTGTTACATGCGCAGAGGGAGTTCTGTTTGGAACTGCATTCATTTACTCTGCCTTATTAATAGTAGTATAGAAGTTTATTTTTTTTATTTAGTTGTTTAACCAGGTATAGCACACTAAGCTGAAAGCTTTTTACAGGAGCAACCTGGGAGCACAAGGAGGTTAAGTGACTTGCTCAGGGTCACACAGTATGCAAGTGGAAGCTGTGGGACTCAAACCCAGGTCTGGTCTTCGGATGTCACCAGATTTGCAGCTCAGAGCCTTAGACCACTGCGCTATACTGCCACCTAAATTTAACCTATTTAACCTATTTAACCTGCCTTCTCTTGCAGCTTGGACTTTTTGCAAAACAGCCACCATTTTGGTTGTGGACTGCCAGAGTTGGACCAATCGAACATCAGGGACCTAAAATGGAGACTGTTCCCAGAGGTCTTGTGGGATTGAAATCTGTAGGAACTGTAGTTTTAAATATTTGCACCTAAATGGACCTGGAGGGAGCCCTTGTTGTGACAGGCAGTTTCCTCAGCCAACCAAACCTTTTGGATCACAGAGGAAATCCCCAGAACTGCCTACAGCAGTCAGTCATGAGCTGCAGTTTGAGGTCTGAACAGCTCGAGCCATTGAGCAGGTGCTCCTGCGTGGGAGCAAGGGAGAGGGCAAGAAGGCTGAGCTGGCCTGCCTGTCACATCTTCCAGTGAGAAATCCTGTGAATGTGAAAGTTGGACTTAAACCTAATTCGTTTGTTTGAGATCTGAAGCCTGAAGAGAAAGAGAGTGATCACTGCCTGAATTTGGGACCAAATCTTGCTCCAGAAGTGATAGGCCTGCCAGGTTCGAAGTGGGCCACGGATTGAAAAGTTTATGCAGAACTTCTGCTAAATTGCCAGCAGACTTTTACCCAAACTGTGTCTAAGAGTTGTGTTGCTTATAAGTGTGCTGAATGTGCTGTGTGGTTCTCGACTGGGTTCCCCACCTTAAAGTGTGTTATGCTAGCTGGAAGCTGCTCCAGCACTCTCATGGACTAAATCTGAACTGCCTGCTCTGGTCTGGGCCCTGCCATCTCGGTCTAGTCTGCCACTCCATAGCAGAGACATTTCTGACGAAAAGACCCGCTTAGAGTTTGACTTCCTGCTCAACACCATCAAACAGTGGCGACCACCTCGGTGAGTCATGTGGGCCCTGCTTCCCCTGGCAAACCAGAGCACCATCCAGAGGTCTTCATCTCATCAGTTCTGCCTCCTGGCCTGGGTAGCATGAGTACCAAACAGGGTAGCTCCCTGCAACAAAGCTGCAATCACTGTGTGTCATCTGATTTATTTGTTTGGGTTTATTACAACAAACTGAGCTATCCAGCTCTGGATTACAAATTCTGGGTTGATCATGCTAAATGTTTTGTCTCCCAAGGTCCCCAACAACAGCTGCAATGATAGCCTACCCCAGGGCATCACTTCAAGCTAGCCTGCTTAACAATTGGGTACCCAGGCTTGTGTGACTGCATACAAGGGACTCACTGTGCATGCATGTTCAGCCTGAATTAATCAGATCAGTCAGTCATCCACTAGATTCATGCCCCACTCTTGTTCACTTCCCCTGAATAAATCAGACTTTGTTCTTTTTGCATTTAACCTGGCTGGTGTGTACCTTTTGGTGGGAGTATTATACTGCTATTGAACTGTTGCATTACAGGTCATACTTTACGGGGTCCAGGGCAGCTGCAGAGGATCCAGCCCTGGTTGTAAGTGCAAGGGTGTCATATTGTCATTTGGTACATGTGAATGTTTTGCTGCTATACTATTTAGGCCACTAGAGGAGTTAATGGGGGTTATAGTATCCTGGAGGGCTATACCAACAGCAGTTATGCTACCCAGAACCATTCCTCCAGGTGGAGCACCCATTCAATGAGCTCAGGCCCCTCAACATGTGCCTAGTCACGCAGGCAGGGGTAGTAGCCCTTAGTATAGCACCTCCTAGGGGTTACAATTGCATAGATTGAGTGTTGAGTCTCAAGGGAGGGCCAAGATGACTGTCTGAGCAGGCTGATGGGCATATTAGTAGCAACAAAAGAAGATAAGTGCGCTATTCTAAAAGCACCTTAGATGATAATAGAGACAATAAATGCAGTTCAGCACATTGTACTGTCATATAGTTAAGTGCAGATCAGAATTCATTGCATATACTGTTATTAAGTCCCATACGAAAGTGCAAAATTGTAATAAGGTGCTAATATAAAGTGCTCTGGCAGCAAACTCACTATGTGCATGACAGTAATTGCTGCAAGGCTTTTGCAACATCTCACTGCTCAAAACAGACAAAAGGCAATCTTACCCATGAGACAACTATTCTCTGTGCCCCAACACATTGCTTCAAGAGCTTAGTTAGGGGTGTATTAGTAAAGGTGAAGTGCCAGGATGGGCACAAAATTCAAAAGGTGGAGTACAGCAACAGTAGCGGGCCAGAGGAAGGAGTAAGGCCAGTATGAGTCAAGGGCAACAGAAATAGCGGGGAGGGAAAGAAGAGGGCAGTAGCACTAAGAAGGCAGGACAGGGAAGAAAGAAGCAAAACCATACAGATTGCAGCTGCAAGGTGGGTGGGTGCTAGTGAATGAAATACTGGGCAGAGCAATGTCTAAGGCCCCAAAGGTTCATGATAAAGAATAGCTACAGCAGAAGACCTAGGGAGGCCAACCCCAGGTCAGGCAGAGAATGAGTGCTGGAGGCGGCGGTAGAGAACAGTAGGGAGGAACCAGAGCAGCACCATCAGTAGGCTGAGCAAACCCCATGTGGCCATTCCCACAGAGACAGGAACTGATCAACAGGGCGCAAGCAGCTGCCACAGCTGACAGGAAGCAGTGAAGCAGGAAGGAGGCTAGCAGGGAAGACTGAACGCTGAGTGGATGACTGGAAGTCTGCAGTTGCACCACATGAGTGCCACCACCAGGAAGCAGACAGAGGAACCAGTACCATAGGAAGGGTGGGTTGGTGGTGCTCCACCTAGGCTAAGCCCGAGGGGCGATTTTTCCACACTGAAGCTCATGTCCTAATTCACTGCGCTGCTTTTAAATCTTTTTTAAATTTTGGTTCTGTAATTACAAATGACTGTCAGCGAGGGTGCATCTGCAGACCAAGGACCAGCAAGTGGTGGTGGTGGGGGGTCACATGGTTGCACAGTCTACTGCAGAAAATAATAATCATATTGTGCTGAGAAAGAGGAACTGTGAATGGCCAGCGTGCCACCCATTAGTATAAAAGAGTGCAGGAGGAGCATTTGGCACTGAGTGAGAGCGGTTTGTGTTGGAGACAGGGAGTGTGGAGCAAGTTGTTGGGCGTACTAGCGTGGAGTAGTAGACAGTCACAGAGACTAAAAAGTGAGAGTCAGAGAGAGAGATGAGTCACGAGACAGAGAAGACAGAAGAGATCCTTGTCTTATATTTTTTCATCACTTGTGTAATGTAAGCATAAACAGAATGCACACCACACTAGTACTCTGTCTCTTGTCTATGTAGACAAGACTGGTAATTGTCACTGTCAGTGACAGAGTGTCTGTAGTAAAAGTGATGGCACTGCAGACAAGCAGAAGAGCAGACCTGGGAAAGCGATGAATAATTCCAAATTAATTTCTGAATCCAAATTGTGAGATGATGAGATGGGATCTATGTGGCGAGAGCCAGTGGGGGGATTGATAGTCTCACTCAGGAAGTCAGGAGATAAAGATCTGCTTTCCTTGCCATTGAATTATTGGGCCTGGGCAGGCCTGTCTTGGAGTCGGCTCTGCTGGTGGGTGGGCAGCGACTGTGTAGTTCACTTGAACTTCATGCATTGGACTGGGGACTGGGATGGGAGTGAAGATTTTGAAGCAGTTGCCTCAGCCTTGGCCTGATTGCCATGGCATGGGCCACGGCACACCATCTCTTCTGTCCACCATGTTGTTACATTTTCTTTTTTTTCCTCTTGACCCGCGTCCCTTCTGCATTACCATTCCATTGCCTTTTTTTTCTTTTGTGTCCTCTCCTTCTGATTCTCTAGCAGAGTCCTTGTTCCATTCTCACCCGCCACCCACACCTGTCTTGCTTAGAAAATGAGGCCTTGCCTGCCAGTGTCTTGCCTAGTTGTCTTGGATGCCATGTGAGGATCTGTACAGTTTAGATCATAACATATTAACAGTTACATGTACCTGGATTGGCTTGGGCTGTGGAGAGGAACGGACGGGAATCAGGGGAATGAGGGGATTTGGGTGGGGCTCCTTCTGGCTGCAGAGATGCTGACTGGAGCAGTTAGGCTGGCTCAGCTGTACTGGGAGGGTGCTGTGCAGGGTTATTTACTGGGCAGAGAGAGGGGCTGCACTGCTAAGGCATACTGAAAACTGGTATTGGCTAGGCAGAATGTTTTTCCCTAATGACACTTCTCATTGCACCATGGGGTTCCTACACTGTCTCTCCAGGGCTAACTAAATGGGCCCTTGGGGTCCTCAAGCTCAAGCACTCTATCGGGCCTTTTTTTTTTTTACACAGGGCTCCGCCTAGACACTACAACTTGGGGACACTACTACATAATGTATCCCATCCCACAGCAAGACCCCCACCAGACAAGCTACCCCTACAACTGCCCCCCCACATGTCAGGAGGCCAGGAAGCAGAAGATCCACAACAGAGAACTGCTGCTACAGTGCTGTCCAGGGTCCCACAGTAAAACTTCTGGTAGAAAGGAAAGCTCCCGACTCACTAGGTCTGCTTGGCTTACATCCATGAACATAAAAGTTTTATTAATAATTTATAACACTACGTAGACTGAGCGTGTCACCTAAATCATGGATGTCAGTTGACCGCTTCTGGATCTTGACATCTGACAGTTTCTGCAGCTTATAAATTACATATAAAAATACCTGCCATGTTCGTGGTTGCCAACAGAGTATATGAGTCTGAGCTAGGAAAGAGAGGGAGGAGGGAGTGGACCAGAGGAGCAGCGCATTTTTGTATGCCAGAAGTTATGCTGTGGGACCCTGGACAGCACCATAGCAGCAGTTCTATGATGTGAATCTTCCTCCTTGGCCCTCTCCCAACTGGGTGGGGAGGGTAGAGGCAGATGCGGGGGTGCTTTTCTATGGGGGTTCCCTGCAGTGGAGGGATTGGATGCAGTCAGAGTATTGTTTGGTGGGGATGTCACTGCAGAAGGAGTTGTCCTCTGGAGGGATGCTAGACTGGGGCTGCATACCTCTCAACCTCTTACCTCATGAATCAGGACAAGACTTAAAATAATCGAGGACAAAGACCCAAAATCTTGGACACATGTTATAAATTGACACTATTCACTCAGAAGCTGATAGAAAAGGATTTGTGTTCATCTGCATTTTCTGAAGAAGAATAAGTCTGTAACTTTAATGTTTCACATTATTTGTGATTTTAACCCCCACTCCACTGTTCTCTACCATAAAAACAAACTTTATGATGGACAAATGCAAATTTTGTTGCAAAATTAAGGACAGTTTAGAGGTAGGTGCGGTTGGTCTAGTTGCAGGGATTGTTGGTGCATGGGCTTGTCTTGGTGAAGGGTGGTGGTTCAGCTATAGGGAAGGTAGGCAGCTAAGGTGAGTGTGGTGTTGTGGAGGTGTTCAAGCCACTGTAGAATGGTTGGGGCGGAGTTTGGTTATGGTCTAGAAGGGTGGTCAAGCAGCATTGAGTGCTGGAGATAGTCTAGCTGAAGGAAGGATGGTCGGGGTGGAGGCTTTTCCTTCTGTTAGGTGGTGGTGATTCCACTACAGGGGTAGTGGAGCCTGCCATCAGGGCTGAGTGAGTGGGCTCATGGGGATACATCCCCTATGTGAGGATGGGTGGTTGCAGGTGGGGCATCTCAGAGGTACATGTGTCCAGCACTCGAGGACTGCATCTATGCTACCGAGGTGCCTGTATATGCCCCCATGAGCCACTCTCGATGGAACTGTTGGTCAGACAGTTGTCCACAACAATTACAGCTACACTGCACACTCTGATGACAGCCAGCCAGCATCTTCGACTCCACACCTCAGATTCTATGGGAGCAAAGATTTCCCTGAAATTTGGGGTAGGAGCATTATAACAAAAGTATGTTTTCCTTCAAGAAAAGCCCCAAAACTCACTACAGAGCATGTAAACAACCTAGAGCTTGGGCCTTGACCCCAGACCACCACTGTTTTCTGGCGGGGGGCACAAAATTAGTCTCTTGCCCAGGGCACCAAAATGCCTTCCTCACGGCTCTGAGAGGAACTGTGGAACACAGCAGCTTCACAGGCACCAGGGAAGAAAAGGAGGCCTCACAAACAGAGCAGGTGGAAATGGGCGGGATGCCTAAAGCAAGAGCTGTGTTGGGCGGAGAAGAGGAATGCCCCAAGTAGCTGCTGCAGACAACTGGCTAAGGTAGGAGGATGGGTAAGGAGGGCAGGTAAACTGGCAGCCATGCTGCTGCATTAACAAATGAGCATCCATGTGTGATTTAGGTACCACTTTCTGGGGGCATGGTGTTAGTCACCTGTTGCCATGGTTACACTTTACTATAATATGGTACAAAACAGAAAAGCTAACCTAACCATCGTCCTGGACTCCTCCGTTCACTGCCACAGATCTCATCACCACAATCGTGAACCTCACATCCTCAGTGAACCTTACATTTGGGTGATTTTAACCAAAATTGGTTGGCATCCACCCTAAATAAGGCATGCAATGACATATCAGATCAAAATCTAACACAATTAATTTGTGAGCCAACCTGCCTGAATCCCAAAACCCAAAACCACTCCCTTATAGACTGGGCCCTTACCACTCATCCACACAGAGTCATCTAATCAGCTTACTTCCTGGCGCCTTTGGTAGTCATTATATGATTTATATGGTTCGAAAAATTCACAGGCAAAAGCCCCCCAAAAGTGCTGTAAATCCGATCATATAAATTTCTGGACCTAGCCTCTCCACTGAGACCTAACTCTCACTGACTGGTCCCCAATAGCCTCTGTAAGGTTAGTTGATGAAGGTCTGGAATATTTTAGAGCTAATTTTCTCAATACCTGGAATCAGCATGTCCCTTTAAAGCACGTCAGAGTGCGTGACAATCATCTACCTTGGGTCTCTCTGAACTACAGGCCTGCCAATGCACCCATGACCAAGCATGGAAGGCACATAAATTCATAAGCTACAGGGACTTAGAACTATATCATGCCCTTAGGAAATCTTGTACTAAAGCTATTCAACTGGTCAAGGCCGAATACTTCAGGTCCGCCTTCTGGTCAGTGTCAGTGGCTCAGTAGGTGCACACTCACCTCTGAAGCCGGGAGATCAGAGGGCTGTGGGTTCAGTTCCACATCTGGCACTTGGGTTAATATCCCAGTACTGACACTGTAGTGCAGCATGAGAAGGGTGCTGCTGCACTTCTGAGGTGCTGTCATTCGGATGAGATGTTAAACCGAGGTCCCATCTGCTTGGATTGGTGGTAGTTCAGGTGGATGTTAAAGATCCCATGGCACTTATCAAAAGAGTAGGGAATTTCCTGGTGTCCTGGCCAAATTTCCTCATTCACTAAAAATACCAGCAACAGCTTAATCTGGGTCAAGGTCAGTTAGCATCCATCCGTATCCCTCCCGGTTGTGCCTGAAAATAGGCAGGATTTGTCTAGTGCACTTACCGGTCAATGAAATTAAATAAATATAATAAACCCCTAAAATTCTGGAAGGTTGTCCAATCACTATTCCCCCAACTATGCCTCCTACACCCCTCATTAAGTAAATAATTCTCTAATAACTGACCACCCACCACTGCCACTGAATTCAACTCCTGCTTCTCTTCCTGTGCTTCTGCCCTCCTGTCTCCCTACAAACCACACCCCAGTTCAATCCCACCTCAAGCAATTTTTTCTTCTGAGTCACCCCTGACAATATCCTAAACTCTTGCCCTCAACCCCAAAAGGTGGTTTGCCTGATGGACTATTCCCAAGCTCCATTACCTGGTGGCCACTGCTGTCTCATCACCCATGTCTGATCTGCTAAACCTCTCCTTCTCTTCAGCATCCATCCTGATCACCTGGAAGCATGCCACTGTTCTACCCTACCTAAGGGTGGTGACCCCATCTTCTCTGAGGAACTACACCCCCAATTCACTTCACCTATCCTGGCCAAGCTACAGGAGCACCTGGTTCTCTCCCAACTCTCATCCTTTCTCTCTCCTTTCCAATCTGGGTTTTAGGAAAAATCACTTTCGACCACAACCTCCGTGACTTAGGCTCACTGACTTCATCCTCTCAGGGATAGACAGTGGCCTAATCACTTCAGCTATTTTTGTTGACCTCGCAAAGCTCTTCAGCACAGTCTCCCACACCTCCTTCTAAACTTCCTCACCTTGGCTCGTCTATCTACCTCTGCCACAAGCTGGTTCAGAGCCTACTAGTAGGTAGATCCAGTCAGTCAAGATCACTGATTCATTATCCTCTCCATTACAAATTAACACCAGTGTGCCTCAGGGATCAGTGCTTGGAACAATATTATTTTCCATTTTTCTAAATTACCTCCCGTCAGTATGCACCTCATCCTCCATTCACATGTACAGTATGCTGGCAGAGACCTTCCTTTACACCTCCGGCCAGTCTTCCTCTGATGTATCAGCTAAACTACAGCATGACTTTGATAAGATTCAGTGTTGGCTAAGCTCTCATCAACGCTTTCTAAATGCCAAGAAGACAGTTTCTATGACCTTTGGCACTAAGCAGAGACTCTCACGGCTACCATCCCTGCCTTCTTTCCACACCCTTGATGGGACAACCCTAAGGATACCTCTTCCTTTAAATATCTTGGGGTTTGGCTCGATCAACACCTCAACTTCTCTGGTCATGGATGCCATCCAGAAAAAAGTGCGCCCCAACTGGGCACCTGTACAGGAACTCTAGTTGCCTACTGCTACCAGCTAGGCGTGAGCTTGTACAGAAATGATACTCCCCATTACTGACTACTGCAATGTAGTTTATAGTGCTGCTCCCAAGTCTTCCTTAACCAGACTGGACACCCTCTTCAACTCCTTCTGTTGCTTCACTCTGGTCTCCCCTTTCACACCCATCACTGTGATCTCTATCACTCTTTGACATTTCCTCATGACAACAGAGGCGTCTCTCCATGGCGCCATATTCCTCTCAAAATATTGGTTTGGCTCCTCCCCTCTGCCTCTCCTCTGCCTATCCACTCCTCCTCCCTACTCGCTCCCTAAGATCTAGCGACTCGTGCACCATGGCCATACCTTGTCCTTACTACCTCAGTTGGCCAATGGCTTTCTCATACCGTTTACCAAAACTATGAATTCTTTACCTCATCAAATAAGGCACTCCTCTTCCCTCACTCTATCTCTTCATCCCTGCATAATTTTGTCTCTCAGCTTGTACCTGCATCTAAGCTACCTCCACGCCCCCTTTATTTTGCATCCATGATACTTCTATGCCCTGCTACAAACATACCTGTCTGTCTTCTCCTCCTACTTTTCCTACCATCCCTTGCTGCTGATACTGCTCCCACTCATTTCTAGGTGCTCACTAACATATTTATTAATAAACATTTGTCAATGCCGAATGTTTGCTTGCTGCATTGGCATTGGTAGTGTAGGAGTTAGAGAGCTGCATGATACAAATGGCACTGAAGTATTGAACTGAAGCCAACCCCGTCACCACCCTGCAGAGACTGACAGGCATTGGGGTGTGCCTTTGGGTCATCAGGCATAATGGCCACGCCATTTCACCTCACCCTACCCTGCAGACACCGACAAGTGTCACGGTGTGCCTTGGGCTCTTTGGCCCTTATGCTCACCCCATTCCATCAGGAAATACGGTGAGATGGGTGCTGTATAGGAGAAAGGGGTGAACTTTGGGGCCGAAGAGTCCAAGGCACACCTCAATGCCTCTCACTGGCTACAGGGTGTGGAATGGTATGAGCATTACAGGCGAGAATCCCAAGTCACACCCTGATGCCTGTCAATTTCTACAGGGTGGTGCGTTATGGTCAGAAACCCTAATGCCTCAGGCATTCGTTGGCATTTCACTCCAAATTTTCAACATGGGTTTTGTGACTCCCCACCTTATGAACAGTGGCAATATCAATTCGTTAGCCAAAGCTGATTTTGCACAGCGACTACGCCATTTGGCACCACAGGTACGAAAACACATTTCAAACAGGATGTGAAAATGACAGCTGTACTGTTCATGGGAGGTGCAAAAATGGCAATGTTAAAATCTGCAGAGAAAATATTAAAAACTGGTAAGTCACGAGCTTGCACAGAAACTGCACAACGCACACCTGTAATGCAATTAGTTTGGGGACTTTTACAGCAGATTGTCAACACAGGCATTTGGAACCTCTGCTCATGAACAGTGCCACTGTGATTTTCTTAATCTGTCCGAACAATGATTTCCCACAGTGACCACGCATTTCTGCGCTGGAAGTGCGAAAACACATTTCGCCATGGTGTGAAAAATGACAGCTGTACTGTCCATAAGGAAGTGTGGAAAAATGCCATTAGTGAAAATCTGGACTGAAAATATTGAAATTCATGAACTTTCACGAGTGCGTGGAAACTGCGCAATGGTCACTCGTAACACAGTCATTTTCTGGACTTTTTCACCAAATTTTAGCATAGCCATTTTAAATCCTCTGCTCATGAACAGTGTCACTGTGATTTTCTTAATCTGTCCCAAACATTGATTTCGCACACCGACTGTGCCATTGTGAGCTACATGTGTGGAAACACGTTTTGGGTGAGATGTGAAAATGACAGCTGCACTGCTCATAAGGTGGTATGGTAAAATGGCAATGTTGAAAATGTGGAGTGAAAATATTGAAGATTCACGAACTTACAATCGTGCATAGGAACAGCACAATGCAGCTCATAAAACAGTCATTTTGGGAATTTTTCACCAAATTTTCAACATAGGGTTTTGAGGGCCTACCTCATGAACTGTGACACTGTCATTTTGTAAACGGTCCCGAAAGGTGGTTCCTTGCAGTGACGGAAAATCACCTTTGGGACCAATTAACAAAATGACAGTGACAGAATTCATGAGGTAGGGTCCAAACTCCATGTTGAAAATTTGGTGAAAATTCCCAAAATACCTGAGATATGCATCAGAGTTGAAAAAACCCTATTTATTCTATCATACAGCTTACTGGCATTTCCTCAGTTCGCGGTCAGCTTTGAAAAGTGCAGGCGTGTTCCGGTCCACTGAAGATCGTCACGCCGGACTCGGAGGTAAGTATGGTGTGGGGGTGTGGGGAGACAGAGTGCACAGAGGGTGGGCGTGGATGGGGGACCATCAGTAAGGAAGGTTTCTTGCAGTTTTTTCCTTAGACGGCGGGACTTGGCCTTGCGCTGGGGTAGGTTCTAGCGAGGCAGCTGGAAGCTGTTTTTGGGGGCAGTGGGCCGATGGGGATTGGGCACCCTGTCGGCCATATGGACTGTTGCCACATTGGGGTGGGCTCTCAGCGTGGCACCGGTAGTCTGTTGGGAAACAGTGGAGCTGGCGAGGGTTGGGCACCCCGTCAGCCATATGGACTGTTGCCATACTGGGGTGGGCTCCCAGCGTGGCACCTGGAACTCTATTAGGAGTGCAGCAGAGCTGACGGGGGATTGGGCACCCGTCCAGCCATATGAACTATTGCGCACCTGGAGCGCTATTTGGGGGAGCCACAGCACAGCTGTCAGGGATTGGGCACCCTGTCGGCCATACAGGTGTGCGTGGGGGGATGCATGAGCATGCAATATGCTGCGTGTGTGTGTGTGTGTGTGTGGAGTGCATGAGCACGCATCTTATCGCTGCTTACTGAAGTAGAGCTCTCCGCTTTCAGCTGTGCGGCACTGCATTTTCAACTGCTGTCATCAGACAGCTGCAGCATTCATTAGTGAACTGTGGCGCGCTGCAAACACACTGACTGAATTGGAAGACAGGGTGCCACACCCACGAAAACCGGATGATGGCACTATGTTTGTTGTATATGCGGCAAGCAAACATAAAATGTGTACAAGCAAGACCCAGTACAACAGCAATCCTAGTGGTGAACTTTCGGCATTGACAAATGATTGTTCTTTTGTTGTCCTTCATTCCTGAACCAAGGCACAGGATTTTGAACTTTTAAAAGTATAATACAGATACAGAGCACTACATAATCAGACTCATACATACAGACACCAGACAGACACACACACACACACACACGCATGCACACACCTCTACATCCAAAGCAGCACACACATACACCACTGCACACCCAGGCACACACAGGGCTACATACAGACTTTCACACACAGTAATATACAGTATAAATATATATATATATGTATATATATATATATATATATATACACAGACCTGCACACACAAGTAATACATATACACAGCACTGCAGAAACAGACTCATGCACGTACACACACACATACACATCACTACATACACAGATACACATACTCACATACAGCAATGCATGCAGACACACACAGAGGATCCATACACAGTAATATATATGCAGACCTGCACACACACAGTAATACATACATAGACCTGCACACACACAGTAATACATACATAGACCTGTACACACACAATAATACATATACACAGCACTGTATAAGCAAAGTCATGCACACACACCCCTGCACACACACACACACTACTTACGCAGCTGTACACAGTCACACTACACCACTGAACACCCAGAGGATACAGCATGAACTTACACACACAAAGTAATGCATAACAGACCTGCAAATACACAGTAATATACATACACAACATTACATAAACATTCATGTATACACAAACACACTATATACACAGCTGCACACACGCATACAGCACTGCACAGACACACACACACACGTAATATATACACAGACCTACACACACACACACACACACACAAGTAATACATACACAGACCTGGATAGAAGGCAGTACTTATACACGAACTCCGTCTCTCCGACAGAGAATTATATAAAATACTGATTTTTTCACCAGCAATTTTGGAACTAATGTTGCAACTGATATTTAGCTTGAAAGAAAGTAAAGTAAGAAATCCTTACAAGGAAAAGGTAACTCAGGTCAATGCTAAAGGCAAGAACTCTTCTGTCGCTCAGCCCTCACAGTCGGAACCTGACACCCTGACTAGACAAGGCCTGGACAACATGTTAACAACTTTAGGGCTGAAGTTACAACATTTAATTTCTCTGTGACAGCACTCAATGCCAAAGTCGATGGTTTTAATTCTAGGATTAGCATAGTGGAACCAGCAATGGACCTTAAACAGGAGGCAGGAGGTCCACTGGCACTCTATGGCCCCACTGCTGCAAGGAGCCCGCTGGTTAAGGAGAACAACCACCTTGGAACAGGTTGGAGACCCTTGAAAATCTTTTCATATTCAGATCGTTGGCCTCCAGAAACAGATCACCCTTTAATGTTTTTAAGGTTATGGTTGGGAATAAACAGTTGCCAGGAAGAAAATCGTGTGACTTTAATTTGCAGAAGGAAGGCATATCACATCATATCACGTGACTTGGCCACACAGAAGACCTGTCAGAACCGCGCACATTGCTGATTACCGATGGTGTGGGCACTCGGGGCAGAATTTTAAATCTTGCTCACCGTCAGGGTCCAGTTATGTTAGAGGATCATCACATTTATTTATTTCCCAACATCAGTTTTGCTTCATGGCAAAGACGCAAGAAATTTGATGGCATTTAACAATGGTTGGGTTGAAGTGCAGGGGGCTCTATTGCCCATGTCATCGTTACCAGTGAGGCTCCAAATGGTGCATGAAGACAAAGTTTGGCTTTTTCAGCCCTCATGGAAGCAGGCAAGTGGGCAGCTTGTACATTCAGGAGCCAGAGTACTTGGGGTATGAGCCAAGGAGTCCCTGCTGTACTGGAGGAGGAGGACACTTGAACAACTTTCGGTAGGGTACAGACTTTCGGTCCCTCACACCGCTCAGCCTTAGAAGCTCCAGTTTAATACCTTTTCTGTTTCACTTGTTGCTCTCTACAGACTTTTCCTAAGTTTTGGGACAATAAGGTCTCCTAATCTGGGGCCGTTAGTTTCCAAAAATGGTGTTTCTGATTGTTTTTATCTGATCGTTGTTTGTGTTTTATGCCTTGGAGATGTTATTGGTATTGTGATTTTCAGTGGAGGAGGATATAGCCTCAAATCTATGGTATGGTAGAAAATTTCAGTGTTGCTGTCGCAATATATTATTATTCTTACTTTAGTCACTTAGCATGCATCTCATCGCTGCTTACTGAAGTGGAGCTCTCCCTTTCAACTGTCTGGCACTGCATTTTCAACTGCTGTCATAGGCAGCTGCAGCATTCATTGGTGAACTGTGGCCGCACTTGCAAACACACTGACTGAATTGGAAGACAGGGTGCCACACCTCTGAACTTCGGATGATGGCACTATGTTTCTTGCACATGCGTGCAAGCAAACATCAAAATTGTGTAGTTCCGCTCAGCTCAGCAGTTCTAATTGTTCATTATACCACCTAACCTGTTTACTGAAGTTTTGCAGAACAAGCACTTAGTATGTACCCTAATTTGGGCACTGTTTTGTTTCATACTGTAAGCTTTTACTATTTGTCACATGCATAAGCACTTCTAATTCTTACATGTTGTAAATGTCCATTTTATATATACCATGGACCTCGGACACGACCAATGAGAACGGCAGGCTGGCACCTTACCTCTGTTGTAAATCCTCTGATAATCACCATAAAGGTGCCAGCCAGCCACATCTGTAAAAAAGCAATACGACGCAGAAATCGCGGAACTCCGACCACCATCTTGTTTCCCCGCTAAGCAGAGACTGTAAAACAGCAGCTCTGTACATCAGGGGAAACTAAACAAAACACTGACTGCTGTACTACCGAGTCACTTATTTAAGCATTATACCAAGTACTGTTTTTTTAAATAATAAAAAGCAGTACTTGGTATAATCGAATAAGCCACCGGGGTGGGTTATCGGTATTTTATCGACGGCTGACGTGATTTACCCACTGCTGCACCCCGTGGGCAAACCACTCCAGCTCTGGTAAATCCTCTGATAACCCACACCCCTTGTGGCTTATTGCTTAACTGTATCCTTGTACTGTCTGCCATTCCTATACCCTCTCCCCAGCATGCCCAGGACGATGAGCACTTGTTGTTCAGTGTGCCTTTCCTAGTGAAACGTTTCAATAAATAAAATAAATAAATAAATATGTCTATGAACTCCCAAGTCCTGCATAGTTTGGGGCAGTTATTTACTATACTCTAAGCCTAGAAACACAGGCATCAACTGTGGCTAATTGTGGCTTGTATCACTTAAGAAACATTCCCTCTATTAGCTCCTATCCTCTTTTGGAATAGTGTAAGCATTGATACATGTAGTTGACATACTACATCAAGGTTGAATCACTGTACTGTATTGTTTTCTATGTGATCTTGGCCTAGAAATTGATCCACCCCTGCAGCTACTGAAGATACCAGTCAGAGTTTCCAACATAGAAAATTTCTTTTAATGTCACTTTATTATTACACTCCTCCCTTTATCTCTGCCCCCATCCTTCTGTCTACATCCCTGGGTTGGGGCCACCATGTCAGCATCTTTCCTCTGGCCAGGAGAGTTAGCACTGGCAAGAGGTTGCTACAACAAAACCAATGCCACTCCATGACTGCCAATCACTTCAGCTCCACAATGTGATTGGCCCCTAAGCTAGTATTTGAATGGTTGGGATTCTGAATTTTGAGTTGTCTCTCTGTGGAATAAGGAAGTCATGGACCACTCCCTACCACCCTCAAGGCAATCAGCTACCAGAAAATTTAAAATAACTTTGTTGAATATGTTTTGCACATTGGACCTTTGTAAAAATCTAATTGCGACAACACGTGAGCATGTCTGTCCATGTATGCTGGTGCACTTGCAGCAATGCCAGGGGCAATCCCCATATCTGCTCATGTTTGGAAGGGAGGCCAGGCTCCCAGAGAACCTTGCATTTGAGTGTCATCTCATGGAGACAATCTAGAGATTTATACTAAGTAAGTTCAAAGACTAAAACAATCAATCAGACTATGCCAACAGGCTGGCTGCAGAACTGTCTACAAAGAGAAACTTGGCAAACAAAACAAGATATGACGACTGTGTCACAGTTCAAAGTTACTCCCCAGAGATAGCGTCTTGGTCTGGAACTTGGGATTACCTGGAAACCATAACACCAGATCGATGGGGCAGCATTCTCTGTGTGATAACAGAAAACTTGTGGACTTGCCAGAGTACAGTGTTTGCCCAGAGGAGGATCCAGTAGAAGTATAACTTTGCACTGTATCAATTTGCTCCCCAACGGACAGTTGGATGTGCCAAATGGGGACAATAGCTCAGTACTCCCCAGAAGAATGGAAACCATAGATTCTTATAAACACAAAAGCAAACCTAGTCAGCCCCCCAACCTGGATAATAGTCCACTCAGGCCTCCAGAGATGCCTGCACATAAACCAGCGCAAATTGCAACAGATTCAGCTGACAAAGAGGATAACCTTGTTTGTTACACATTTGCTGTGGGCATTCTCCATCTGTGAAATGCTGCCATTGCATGAGCCACCATGCTGCAGAGGCTCCTCCCATGCTCCCACTCCTCACAATCATGCCAGCACATGCAGCTCACGGACCTGAAACCCATCCCACCCACAAGCAGATCAGATGATAACCCAGGAGAGATGAAATGAAACACTGAGCCAGCACACAACAGGGCACAGAAAATAAATATAAAACAAAAGATGTCTGGAGGAAGGGTTGCTGCACCCGCCAATTGGCCAATCAGAGAGCTAGAAAGCCCTAGGCTGCCCAGCAACAGACAGAAAGGAATTGTCAGGTAATGAAGCAATTGGATTATCCCTCAATGTACTTGCAGGCTAGGGGACCAATGAAAAGGAAGGACAGGGCAGAAAGACTAATAGACAGCCCTGCCTGGCAAATTAGACACTGAGTTTGGGAAAGAAGTTTCTGGGCTCACATAGAGCTCGTGGCAGTCTGGGAGAGATACTAAGGTGTTCAGACTTCCTGCTGATGTTTATCAAGCTAGAAGTCTAGCCAGGACAAAATCCTGCAAACCCTCAGTGGGGTTCATCCTGAAAAATCACTGTGACCTTTTTCCTGGGCTTATTCTGGTTGGAGTCTGTGCCAAGGAAAGACATCTGTTTAGTGAAAGCTGTGAAATTGTGCCAGATGGGCAGCTATTTAAGGAAACCACAGAGAATCTGTGCCTGTGGGCATAGCTACAGACCAAAGCTGCTGAACAGTACAAAGCAGAGACAGAGATCTGTATCCTACCCAGGAACTGGGTAAAGGGCCCTCCAGCCCTTATCTAGTAGGGTAGATTGAGGAACAGGGAGCCACAGAACATGTGCCCTGAGTACATGGGTACTCTTGGTCAGGAGGAGAGCTGGACCATGGGGTCGCTTCTGAGGTCTGGGCTTCTTGGGAACTGGAAAGCCACCGCGTAGAGTTCCTATGACTGAGAGCTGAGTCAGAGTGGCTGTGTCCTAAGAATGTTGAATTAGAAGGGCTGTGCTACTGGCAAGTGTCTGTGGGAATCCAAAGTGCCTCATATCCAGGCCACAAGATCCTACCCTCCAAACATTGCTTGGCCTATTGCTGTGTGATGATTCTGCCCTGTCTTAACTGCTGCATCCATGGGTCACATGATTGCCAGTGCTGCTCGCTGGGGTCTTTGGTACTTATCCCTTTTGGATTACAATGTCCTCACTGGGATTACAAAGTTGGGTTTTCCAAACATTTGGAGTTTCAAGTTGTTTAAGTAAGTAATAACCCACAATGGGGTATGAGGTTACTGGGGATTAATCAACACTGTGGGTGCATTGTGAGGCACAAGGCCACAGGCTGAATGTCCTCACAGCACTCGGGGTGTTGATTAATCCCAATAACTCCATACCCTGGAGTGGGTTATTGCACTTTTAACATGGGTTATATCCATATGCTAGTGTACTGTGGCCAGTTGGGGGTTAAATTGCAAGCTTATTAAATTTCATCAGTTGCACCACTGAAACAACCCAGACGATGTAACCAGCAAGCCTGCACTGGGACCTTAGTGTAATTCCTGGGTACCCAGAGTCACTGTTTTTGTGTCATACAGTGCTCCCTCACTATAAAGAACCTCGCTATAGCACAACTCTGGGTATAACAAACTACTCCCATGGCTCCTGATATAGGTACAATACTGTTCAATATGTTCTGCTGTAGTTCTTTTTGTTAAAACTTTTTATTAAGTTTTCTTACACATATATGACATCAAAGACTTACAATACAGATACAAGGATTGCCCCGTCCCCTGCCCAAAACTGGCTCGGATACTATGTACATCTAAAACTATGTACATACACAGCTGCGTTGACATTACTGTACCACTTATAAGCTGTCTGACCAGTGTCTAATCATCAGAATAGGGTAGGCCTTGATTCAGCTCAGGTATGTAGAACCTAACAGATAATTGCCACCACCATATGCTGTTAGGTTGTGCTGACACCTCCTACTAAGGTCAGACTAGCACCACAGCTGCGTCCCCAGAAAAGAGAGAGAGTCCCCCACCCTTCCTAATTCACAGATCTTTATGTTCCTATCTTATATAAAGCCAGAAATACAATTCTGTTTGTTTGCAGATGCACAAAGGCACAAACATAGCAACAAAGCAAACCTTCAAGCTGTTGTTCATCTGCTAATCTCACCATGACAGACAGACCCCCACTCCAGAGCTTACTAGTTGTATAGAATAAATGGCTTCCAAAGCCAGTCACCTTTTCTTATATAATCCCAACTTGCCCTTGCCCAACATCTGCCTTCATCCATTCCCAGGGTTCTCATGAGATCCTCCACTCACTGATCATAAGTATAGGCCAGGCTGTCTTTCCAGTGCTTCAAAACAAAAGATTTGACAAGTGCCGTGAGTAAAGAAATGTGATATTTGGGTGTAACCCTGAAACCCGTGACAGGTCCCCAAGCAACAAATTTCAGGTAATACAAACTCCGAATAATTTAGGATGGGGTCCATATTCTGTTTAATTTTGAACCAAGTGGCTGGATCTTAGAGCAATTCCACATCACATGCAATATGTCCCCTGTTTCTCACCACACCTGAAGCATAGGTCTGTCCGTTCAAGGCTTCTCTTTATAGCTTTGCGGGAGTATAGTATATATTAGAAGAAATAAACAGTTGCATATTCTTGAGTTTAGGTATAGTTATGTATTTACAGATTTTCCATACAACCTTCCAGTTAGGCCTTAGGGGAGACATAATCTTGTCCCAATGTGGGATTTGAGTTGGGAAGCTTGAGCCCACAAAGTCAAAACACCCTACTAATTTGGGAGATTGGCTTATTTGCAAAATCCACCCCATGTCATTTTCCCAGGTGAATCCATTCTCCTGGGCTCCACCATCCCTCTTTTCACCCTGTTCAACAAGTTAGGAAGCTGCATCTTCTTAAAGAAGTGCAGTCCCTCACATTGAGGAGGAAGGACAACACCATTCTCATTTATACAATCAGACAACTTAAGGTCCCATTACTGTCTAGCCACTGTTCTATGATAATTTGACCACCTAACCGAAAATTCAGGTTGCCCAATATCGTTGTTCCCATGCTTCCTCTTGTCCCTCCTTTGTGCTGGTGTCAAAAGGCCCACCATGCATCAACCGTTTTCCTATTGGAGTCAACTTTCCTTTTTAGGAGCTTTTCGGGTGGGAGAAAAGCAATGCTTCTGGGAGACTCCCAATTCCTTTAAGATCTGTCTCTGTATGAAGCCAAATTGGCACACATTCCTCCCCCCGTCCATTCCACCATCCCATTATCCCTAGCTGCCCTGCCAAATAATACAATTGGAGATCTGGCAACTTGAAGCCCCTATATCCTGTGGGAGATGCATAACCATGTGTTTTTCCTAGCAGACTTAGAGTTCCACAGGAAGCTTGATATCAACTTTCTAATTTTTATAAACCAGGACTGAGGGAAGAGATATGGCACCAAATGAATCGTATCGCAGCCTAGGCAATAGATTCATTTTGACCATTCCTAGCCTAGCTGTAAAGTTCAGTGGAAGTTTATTCCATATAAGTATATCACCCTGGATTATAGTTAACAGTTTTTCCAAATTAATCTCCGCTCCATCCTCTACATTAGGGGTGATCCAAATACCCAAGTATTTGATTACTTTAGGGGCCCAGTGAATCTGAAGTGGCTAAAAATCTGCCCTAAAAGTGTGTGGTGTAAGAGGAAGAATTTGTGTTTACTTAAATTTAGTTTATAATTCAAACTGCTGAGTATCTTCAGATAATTTCCAATGCCTGTCTAAAGCCATCAGCTGAGTCTTGTAAATGTAAAATTATGTTGTCCTCAAACACAGACAGTTTAAGTTCCTCACCCCAAATTTTAATTCCCTGGATCCGGGATCTAGGTTAAGTGCCCTAAGAATGGTTCTAAGTAGATGTTGAACAAAATAGGGAAAGGGGCATCCTTGCCTAGTCCCATTCTCTAGTTTAACTTCCTACGTATGTATCCATTGCATAACACCCTGGCTGTGGGGTTGCACGTAAAATTTTAATTCCCTGAGAAGACCTTCCAGGGAATCCCATCCTCTCCATGGTGGCAAAAGAAAGGAGTGAGAGAACCTGTCAAGGCCTTCTCAGCATCTAAAGATATCAGTGCCATAGGTATCTGAGAGCCCAGCGCATAATTAATGATATGATGCAGCTTCCTTAGTGCATTGTGGGTCCCCTTCCGGCATAAACCCTACCTGTTCCTGGCTGATTAAACTAGGGGCAACTTTCAAGATTCTATAAGCCAGTATCCTTGTCAGTATCTTAATATCCTGATTCATCAGTGCAATCAGTCTGTATCTCTCCGAAGCTCCATTGGCTTATCCAGTTTCGGATGAGAGTAATATATGCTTGGTAGAGTAGGGAGTGGGACACCCTGTTTGCATTATCCTAGTAAACATATCTTTAGCAGAGGTAGTACTGTTGAAATATGTGTTTTATAAAACTTGGCCATAAGGCCATCAGGCCCTGGAGTTTTACCATTCGCAATGATTTGACTGCCTCTAAAATGTCCCCTCGCTTATTGGAACCACCAGCCCTTGTACCTGTGCCGAATCTAAAACCAGGAGAGGTATGTGTAACCCCTGCAAATGGGGTTCCCAAAAGACTTCCAGGAGCTTGCTTGAATGCTCCAAGCCTGAATGGTGTTTGGCATTTAAGCCATTTATCAGTGAGTGTTTTAGAGCCTCTGGTACTGTCTCTTTAAGAGCTGTCTTGCTCAGACATAATTAGTTTGTATGGGGGACTGTGTGCTTCTCTGAGTACCACTCGAGCTGCTGCCAATTCACTTCATTTTGCAGTCACTAGAGTGCAAAGGAACCTATCTGAAAGATGTAACTGTTTGCCAGAAATTATTTAGAGTAATAATGAAATTACAGTTTGTCTAACCTGCTTTCTTTGCAGTCAGAACTGTGTCTGCTAGTTCCCATTCTAGTTTTGAACTGCTGAACTGAACCAATCAGTGTGGGTAAGCTAGCTCTAAAATGATGCCTTGGATGAATCAGAACTTGGACTCATAATCTGAGCCAGCCACAAGAGGATTGTATGGGCAGTGACTCTGGGAGATGTAGTTTAGACTTCAGTGCTTTTTGGACCAACAGCAGCAGTCTATTGTGAGTGACAGCCAATCCAGTCAAGAACTGGGAGGAACTCAAAGGAAGTGCCGGTTTCGTCAGTTGGAGTTCAGTTGAGCTTTGGCAGTGAAGAAGGAAGGAGCCCTGTGCTTTTCAGTGTGCAGTTTTAGTCAAAAACGTGTGTAAGGCCCAGAGTTCCGGTCTGCAGCTTGTGTAACAGCTTGTTAGGACTGAATCAGTCCTGTGAAAAGAATCAAAGGATCTCTGAAGAGTAGAAACCAGGCTCACCCTGTAGAAGACTGGAAGAATTGCTGAAAATTGCACTCGGTCTGTCAGGAACTGAATCTGCTGTGTGTTCTCCCGGGTATTGTGCAGTAATTCGATCGGATACAGATGCAGCCTGCCTGGTATAGTACTTTCTTTTATATGGATGTGTGAAGAGGTTTGTGTACCTCAAGTGAGCCCTGCTGACATTGAAGGACCCTATCTTATTTGGAGGTCGTGAGTACTAATTCAGGGTTGCTCCCTGTTGAATTGCCACATTAAATCCAAATGGAATTACTGTACTGCTGACTGTTTAATTCTCCTTTTCTCTGTGTGAAAGGGCCCTCACCAGCTGCCACGGTTTGGACTAGCCACTAGGGCTTGGGTACCCAGGGACAGTAACTGATAGGGATAGGCCTGTGCACAGAGCCATAGGTAGATTATTAGAGTGATAAGCTAATTAACCTGATTTCCCCTGTCCTTGTTATATCCCCCTAAATAAATCAGAGCTGCTTGTTTCAGCAAAGTTATACTGCCTGAGGTATTTGTCTATGTTAAAGTACTGTACTGTGATTGTTGCACTGTATCTCATTTCACAGGAGGTCCCAGTGCGGAACCAGACCTGGGGTAAGTGTATACTGTGAAGGTAATTCTGATATATTGTGTGGGCCACTAGTGGGAAGAAAGGGGTTGCAGTGTCCCAGAGGGCTGTGACCAAGTTAGTTTAACTATTGCAAACCCTGACCTCTGGGTGGAGGCACCGCCATTGGATCCAGGCCCTCAACCTGTTGAGTGGCAAATCAGGCAGGGGTAGTAGCCCCTGGGATAGCGCCATCTAGGGTTACATCTTGGAGGCTCACGCTGGGATTGTGTGTCCTCTAGTGGCCATATTTACGAACCACTGTTAAGAAAAAATGGGTACCCGACAGAAGTGGCTGTGCACCGGCTGGTGGAGTGGTGTACTGGGGAGGAGATCATTTCAAAATGCTATGCTTATCCTGGACATCCCCTGGGTATCAATACGGACACTGTGCAGGAGTACTTTCCAAGGTGGAAGGTTTACAAACCCTGTAGTGGTGGGTCGGCATGCTAATCTGCTCACCACACTTTCCTGGCCCTAGTAGAGTTTAAGGATCCCATAGATAGCTCCAAAGTGCCACAGACCATTACCCCAGAGGAGCCCTCACTGCTTGGAGAGTGATAACTAGGACAGTAAAGACCGGGAGAATCAGCCCCCACCACTATCTGAAACTTTTGAGGAGAAATTTGCTGAATGGTTGCTGGGAGAGGGAAAACTGTGGAGGACTTGAAGAAACTATTCTTGCCACCTGGGGTGTTCCTCCCCAACACCCTCTCCTGCTCCAGTGCCCGTATGGTGGCTGAACCAATGCAGACTCCTATTTCTGCACCTGCCATTAGTCACGACTCTTACCGAAGGTTGAGGATCTTCTCTGGCACCCTCCCCACCCCAAGGGAGGATGACTGGGAGACCTGGATAGAATATGTTGCCCCCAAGTGCTAGAATGGCAATGCTGGGAAGGTGAAAGCGAAAGAGGGTTAGTGAGAGCCTCCGAGGTCCTGCCCTGGCTACCATCCGTGCTAAACGGCCAGTAACCCTGAAGCGACTGCACAGGCCTATCTTGAGGCCTTGGAGAATGTGTATGGAGCCAGATTCTGATGAGGACCTATGGTGGAGAGTAAGAGATGCACAACAGTACCAAGGGGAGTTGTTGTCTGTGTATGTATCTCGGCTGGAAAAATTGTTGCAAGAATGCCTCAGAAAAGGTAGTTTGCCAGCGATTGAACTGGACGAACCAGGCTGGACAGGATCCTTAAGTCTGCCCCTTCTCAGAACTGCTGTTGCTTCAGTTACACCTGGCAGATCGACTGGAATCCCACCTCCTATGATGAGTTAATGAGAGAAATTCGAGAGTTGAGAAAAGGCGACCTCGGGAGGGACCTGCACCAATAGCTGCGGCTACGACCCGAGTGACTGAGGTGACCCATCAAGTGAAGTTCAGGGGCAGAGGTTGGCAGTCAATGAGTGCTCTGACAAGGAAAAGATATGTCACAATGGGGCGAACTGTTGAGAGAGATCCGGAATTCAAAACAGTCCCTTTATGAAGGCCACGCCTGCAAGTGCAGGCCCCTGACCTATCATCCGACTGCATCTGCTATGGGGGTGGGGTACCCACCCATGTATCTCCTGCTGATAACAGCTCGAACTCGATTCCTTGACCATGGAAGTGGAGAACTGACGAGATGTCTCCAAATGCTTATCACGCCGCAGACAGAGATGGCACCAAGGTTTCCAGTTAGTAATACCCCGCCCTGGCTCCCAGTGTGGCGCCTCGGCCAGCTCAAACTCCAGAAAGTATGTTTTGCTATAATTGTGGGAAAGATGGGCACATGAAAAGG
This sequence comes from Neoceratodus forsteri, assembly GCA_016271365.2. Classification (NCBI taxonomy): domain Eukaryota; kingdom Metazoa; phylum Chordata; order Ceratodontiformes; family Ceratodontidae; genus Neoceratodus; species Neoceratodus forsteri. The sequence continues at coordinate 804,384,143 of CM057453.1, forward strand.
GAATGCCAGTCCCAAAAGACACTGACAAAGTTGCATATAGGCTACAAGGAGAGCTTCGGAGAAGAAATCAGTGGTTAAGGTGCTGCACATAGATCCAGTGAGGCACCAAAATGCTAATTCACGTCCTTTTTGGCAAGGTCAGTTGCCCAGGCCCCACTACCGCCTCTCAGACTGGTCCAGAATAGTGGGTCCCTCCATGGAGACCACTGTAAAGGTGAACAGGTGTCTACAAAACTATATTAGACAGTGGCTCCCCAAGTGACAATTATGTTCCAAGATTGGTATCAGAAGCATTTGTCAGGCGTACCCTTACAACCATTAGAAGGACTGCATGTATGGGGGTTAAGTGAGAAGGCCTACCCTATTCGGGTATATCCGAATTTGGCTGTCTTCCCCACCTCCGTGGCTGGAGTGGCCGAACAAGTAGAGACCCTAGCCTTAGTGTGTCCCCACTGGACTGTATGATGGTGTCCCTTTGTTGATTGGAACAAATGCTCATATGTTAGGAAGGCTGGCACAGTTGTGTTATGAAAACAGGGTCAAAGACTAGTAGAGCTTTAAGAGTTCCGGCTTTAATTAAGAAGGCCTATGAGGCACAGAGATGCTGAAAAACAGAACCAGAGGAACGGTCGGAATTGTATGGAAGAAGGATCCTGAGTCTCTGATCCTGGCGCCAAATGCCCAGTGTACCTTACAGGAGAGGTCCGTATCAGAAAGGATGTTAAGAATAAAATATTAATGTTGGATGCACCAGGCGATGGAAAATTGCCAGAGGGACTGCTGGTCAAGCCTAGTATTTTGCCCGCTAGAGCCCATGCTTATGCCAGAAGGGTAATGGTCCAAGTTCATAATGTGTCTGAAAGAGACATTCGAGTAAACAGAGGTTGCATCCTGGCTAATGTGCATTGTGCAGACACTGCAGTGCTACCCAGCAGCAAGAGTTCAAGGAAGAATGACAGAGTAACGCCTGACTTGTTTGATTCGGGACTCCCGCTGCCAGCTGAATGGAAAGTGAAGATCAGTGAGAAGCTTGCCCAGAGAGACCAGGTGTTTTCTTTAAAGGAATGGGATGTAGGATCGTGCAAGGAGCTGAGCACAATATCCGGCTGCATGGCGAAAGACCATTTCGTGAGAGGTCTCGACGCCTGGCACCTGCTGACATAGATGATGTGAGGCGCATCTGCAAGAGATGTTAGCTGCTGGTGTAATACAAGAATCCAGAAGCCCTTATGCTTCCCCATTGTGGTAGTGAGGAAAAGAATGGAACAGTAAGGATGTGTGTGGATTATCGCACCTTAAACCGCGGACTATCCTGATCAGTACACAATGCCCCGCATTCAGGATGCTTTGGACTGCCTAAGCGGGAGCAAGTGGTTCTCTGTGCTGGATCTCCGCGATGGGTACTATCAGATCCCGATGGCCCCAGAGGACCGTGAAAAGACAGCCTTTATCTGTCCGCTTGGCTTCTATGAATTCATGAGGATGCCTCAAGGGATTTCAGGTGCCCCAGCCACTTTTCAACGATTGATGGGCGTGCAGTGGGGACATGAACTTACTAGAGTGCCTGGTATACCTAGATGATGTTATTGTGTTTGGCAGCTCACTGGAGGAACATGAGAGCAGATTATTTAAGGTATTGGACCGACTGGAGGACTTTGGCCTAAACTGTCCATTGATAAGTGTCAATTTTTTTCAAACATCAGTAAAGTATGTGGGACACAATAGTATCCACCGAGGAATAGAGACCGACCCAAGTAAAGTTGAGGCCTTGACCACCTGGCCTACGCCCAAAAATCTAAAAGAACTGCAAAGATTCCTGGGATTCTGTGGTTATTATCGAGCTTCATCAAGGACTATTCAAGAGTGATCCGCCTTTACTTAACCTTACTCAAGGGTATCCCCAACCCACAAAAATACCAAAAGTCAGCATCCCTCAAGACTGAAAGAGTGTATTTTCATCCGAGTGAAGTATTTGGGGCCGCTGGACTCTGATTGTGAGACTGCTTTTCATGAGATCATATATCAACTTACCCATGCTCCAGTGCTGGCCTATGCCGATCCAAGAAAACCTTACGTCCTGCACACTGATGCTAGCTTGCAAGGGTTGGGGCTGTGTTGTACCAAGAGCACGAGAATGGCCTGAGACCAGTGGCCTTTGCCAGTAGAAGCCTGACCCCATCCGAAAAGAACTATCCTGTACATAAGTTAGAGTTCCTAGCTTTGAAGTGGGCTATTGTTGACCAATTCCATGAGTACTTGTATGGGGCTAAAATACTAGTAAAACTGACAATAATCCTTTGACCTATGTGCAGACCTCAGCTAAGTTGGATGCCACTGGCCATAGGTGCTTTCTGCATTATCTACATATGACTATGCTCTCGAATACCGAGCAGGTCTGAACCACATAGATGCTTGATGCTCTCTCCGGAGGCCTGTTCCCCAGAATGATTGGGTCCGACTGGCAGAACCTGACATTCGGCACTCTGCGGAAGTTTGACAGGGAGGAACAAATGTCCACGGACGCAGTGGACTGCATGGTGGATTGCAGGAGCCTCTGAGAATTGCATACCTGGCTTATTGCCACTTTTCTGCAATAGACATTGGTGCACTGCCTCAGCTGGACAATGACAGTATTAGCGGGCTCAATCCCGCGATCCCATGATCAAAGCAGCTTTAGAAGCCCTCTATGCAGGAAAGATGTTCCAAATTACGCTCCACTGATTTGAGAACTGCACTGTTATACAAAGAAGGTCCTAAGTTGAAACTGATCAATAAACTGTTATACAGAGAAACAGTAGACAGAGGGGACAAGTAGACAAACAACAACTAGTGCTGCCCACTGCCTTCGAGACTCAGTATTGAGGTCCTTGCACAACCACATGGGGCACCTTGGTATAGACAGAACACTTGACTTGGTGAGATCCAGATTCTATTGGCCTAAGATGGGGCTGATGTGGAGCAACACATTCGAACTTGTAGTCGCAACTTACAGAGGAAAGCTTTGCCCCAGAGGGCTGCCCTTGTTAACATAACCACCAGTGCACCCATGGAGCTGGTCTGTATTGATTTTCTAAGTTTGAGTCAGATCAAAGAAATATCAGTAATGTGCTGGTGGTCACTGACCATTTCACGAGATATGCCCAAGCTTTCCACCAAAGACCAGAAAGCATCCACTGTAGCCAAAGTACTTGTAGAAAACTTTTTTGTTCACTATGGGGCTCCACAAAGGATCCATTCTGATCAAGGGAGAGACTTTGAGAGTCGTCTGATCAAAGAGATGCTTTCTCTGTGGGAGTGCGAAAGTCCAGAACCACTCCTTACCACCCCAGGGGACCCACAGCCTGAACGTTTCAACCGCACTTTGCTAGATATGCTAGGCACCCTGCACCCAAAGGACAAGCCTAGATGGAGCCAACAAATTAGCACCCTGGTACATGCTTATAACTGCACCAAAAGTGATGCCACTGGATTCTCCCCTACCGCCTGATGTTTGGAAGAGAAGCTCGACTACCAGTAGATGTGTGTTTTGGGGTCTCTCCTGATGGGGTTCAAGCTGACAACTATTTACAGTATGTGCAAAAGTTAAGGCCCAGCTAACTCATGCGTACCAACTGGCTCAAACCATGGCTGCCAAAAGAAATCTGGCCAACAAAGAAAGGTATGATAAAAAGGTGAAAGCACAGGAACTCCAGGAGGAGATCGGTATTGCTAAGAAATCTGGGACTGCATGGCAAGCACAAGATTGCTGACAGATGGCACCATCTCCCTCACATTGTAGTGGGCAAACTAGATGATCTGCCAGTGTACAAAGTAAGGCCTGAGAATAATTCAAAAGATGTAAAACAATGCATAGAAATCATTTACTGCCCATTGGACAAATCTTAATTGAGTCTGAGCCCTAGAAGATGCCCCTCTGGACCAGTGACTAGAGCTGCTGCTAAGAAAAGATCAAGAAAGTCTGCACCTACAGAAGTAAAGTTAAAGTGTTCCCTCCACAAGTCCCAGTTGAGCATGACTGTCAGTCCATATCGGAAGAAAGTAGAGTGACTTTGAATACTATCCTTCTTACGAACTGAGTCAATTGTTTGGGGCAATCCCTAGTCAATACTGGAGACAAAGCTGGGCCTTCTGGACTGTCTAAGCCCCCAGCTTCATCCCTGGAGCCAATGCTCCCAGAAAGTGAAGTGCAAAGCATCAGATCAGATGAAATGGAATCATTGTGCATGGTTGAACTGTTTGAGCTTTCAGGGAGAAAATGATAGATTGGGGCAGACTGGTGATACCCAACAAGAAGAGTATTTTGAGTGCCCTGACAGTCCACTGCCAGTGTCCGAAAGCTCTCCATGCGAGCCAAATGTTGTGGACTCAGAAACTGTAACTCCTGGAGCTGAAAGTGCCCCAAGTTCTAGCCTCTCTACCCCCATGGAGACTCCCTGACAAGTGAGGACAATGCTGAAAATGAGGCTCAGAGTGCAGAGACTATAACAGTTCCCCTAGAAAGACTGGTCGAGCTGTAAAGCCTGTGGTGCACCTCAGTTATGATTCACTTGGGAGGCCTGTGGACTTGCCTCTCAATGTTGTCCATAAAGGAGTGTATGTGTCCCCGAGCTCATTGCCCAAACTGAGCATCAGTGCTAACTCCAAGTTACTTGTGTTGCCCTCTAAGTATGGTGCCCTTGCCCCATCCAGCCCCAAGGTAACTGATAGGGAAGGGCCCCTCTCTTCAGGTTTCATGTACAAGAGGTAATAACTTGAGTTATGGTACAATGTGTATGTAATACTGTGTAAAGAGTGACGTACTGCAATGTTTCAGAAATGTGTTCTTGGTAAAATGATATATTGACTGATGATTACATGTGCGAGCCTAATGCAAATGTATATGGTTGCAGTTGAACTTATGGTACTTACGACGCTGGACGCCAAGCTTTCCCAGGCCAGGAAGGGTGTAACCCCTGCAAATGGGGGTTCCCAAAAGACTTCCAGGAGCTTGCTTGAATGCTCCAAGCCTGAATGGTGTTTGGCATTTAAGCCATTTATCAGTGAGTGTTTTAGAGCCTCTGGTACTGTCTCTTTAAGAGCTGTCTGCTTGCAGACATAATTAGTTTGTATGGGGGACTGTGTGCTTCTCTCGGAGTACCACTCGAGCTGCTGCCAATTCACTCATTTTTGCAGTCACTAGGAGTGCAAAGGAACCTATCTGAAAGATGTAACTGTTTGCCAGAAATTATTTAGAGTAATAATGAAATTACAGTTTGTCTAACCTGCTTTCTTTGCAGTCAGAACTGTGTCTGCTAGTTCCCCATTCTAGTTTTGAACTGCTGAACTGGACCAATCAGTGTGGGGTAAGCTAGCTCTAAAATGATGCCTTGGACGAATCAGAACTTGGACTCATAATCTGAGCCAGCCACAAGAGGATTGTATGGGCAGTGACTCTGGGAGATGTAGTTTAGACTTCAGTGCCTTTTTGGACCAACAGCAGCAGTCTATTGTGAGTGACAGCCAATCCAGTCAAGAACTGGGAGGAACTCAAAGGAAGTGCCCGTTTAGGTCAGTTGGAGTTCAGTTGAGCTTTGGCAGTGAAGAAGGAAGGAGCCCTGTGCTTTTCAGTGTGCAGTTTTAGTCAAAAACGGTGTAAGGCCCAGAGTTCGGTCTGCAGCTTGTGTAACAGCTTGTTAGGACTGAATCCGTCCTGTGAAAAGAATCAAAGGATCTCTGGAAGAGTAGAAACCAGGCTCACCCTGTAGAAGACTGGAAGAATTGCTGAAAATTGCACTCGGTCTGTCAGGAACTGAATCTGCTGTGTGTTCTCCCGGTATTGTGCAGTAATTGCGATCGGGATACAGATGCAGCCTGCCTGGTATAGTACTTTCTTTTATATGGATGTGTAAGAGGTTTGTGTACCTCAAGTGAGCCCTGCTGACATTGAAGGACCCTATCTTATTTGGAGGTCGTGAGTACTAATTCAGGGTTGCTCCTGTTGAATTGCCACATTAAATCCAAATGGAATTACTGTACTGCTGACTGTTTAATTCTCCTTTCTCTGTGTGAAAGGGCCCTACCAGCTGCCACGGTTTGGACTAGCCACTAGGGCTTGGGTACCCAGGGACAGTAACTGATAGGGATAGGCCTGTGCACAGAGCCATAGGTAGATTATTAGAGTGATAAGCTAATTAACCTGATTTCCCCTGTCCTTGTTATATCCCCTAAATAAATCAGAGCTGCTTGTTTCAGCAAAGTTATACTGCCTGAGGTATTTGTCTATGTTAAAGTACTGTACTGTGATTGTTGCACTGTATCTCATTTCACAGGAGGTCCCAGTGCGGAACCAGACCTGGGGTAAGTGTATACTGTGAAGGTAATTCTGATATATTGTGTGGGCCACTAGTGGGAAGAAAGGGGGTTGCAGTGTCCCAGAGGGCTGTGACCAAGTTAGTTTAACTATTGCAAACCCTGACCTCTGGGTGGAGGCACCCGCCATTGGATCCAGGCCCTCAACCTGTTAGTGGCAAATCAGGCAGGGGTAGTAGCCCCTGGGATAGCGCCATCTAGGGGTTACATATGCTTTCCAGAAATGCTTGTATTTCCTCCCTATTAACAGTCCCTCCCTTATAAACTCCTTGTAATAAGTTGCAAAGGCATCAGCCATTTCTTGGGGTCAGTTATAGTCCCCTTCCACTTTATTAAGTTTACCATTCTGCGACCTCCCATTCCCTCACTCTAGCCGGAAGAAGGTGGCCCGCACATCTCACTGCATTAAATACTTGGCCTGGATTTTCTCCAGCCAGAAATCCACCCTGGCATAGATCAAGTCTGCCATCTCATCCTTCAGTTCCTTAAGTTCAGCATCTAATTCTGCAGATGACCCTTCTAGAGGTGCTAGAGAATCTATAGCCCCATTATGAACTCCTCTCGGGCTTGTCTGAGTTTGTTTCTTCTCACTGCATATCTTTGAGCTACCCCGAATAAAGAACTTTACAAGTTGGCCAAGCTATTTGCTTATCCTGCAATGTTGGTAGTTGAACTTGAATAATCTCTAAGAGCCTCCTCTAACTTTGCCTGCAGTTTAGTGTCAGTCAATAATTATTCATCTAATCTCCATCTATATGGCTTGGGTGGAGAAGCTTTAGTTCCCACATCATCTGAATAGGGAGTGATCAGATAAGATTCTACTATAGGTAGCCATTTCTTTTATTCCCACCAACGCTTCCTTATTGACCAGGAAAAATCAATCCTGGAGTGCATTTTATAGGCCCCTGAAAAGAAAGTCATGCTATTCGATCCCTTACCATGTATCCAAGCAGGGTCCACCAATGTTCTAGCCTCTAAGAATCGACCCATTACCTCCTGTGCTCTTGATGGAGGTTTTTAGAGGGTGGATACCTATCTTCCCAATTATTTAGGCACAAACTCCAATCCCCTGCTAAAATGATTGGATGTGTTGGCAACCCCACTAGATCTGCTTCTAATGAAGCAACAAAATCTGGGTTAGGAGGCGTTGGCCATAAATGGAGGTGATTGACAAGTCTGAACACAATATAGAGCGAGAGAGAAAATTCTCTGTTGTCTCCTTTTATTACCACATTCTTTACCACAAATGGGCAAGCCATCCCCACCAGTGTAGCAACTCCCCGAAGCCGTTTTGTTTCCCACCCAAATACCTGACCACCCACATTCTTTTCAACAGATCTTGTTCCTCTGAGAAAAGATGAGTCTCCTTAAAGTCACTATTTGCGCCCCATTAGCTGAATATGTCACAGAATCGCCATCCTTTTCGTCTACCCTAAGGACTTTAACATTCAAGAAATAATTTTAATATTTAACATTGTATCGTATACTCCAATGTTTATTTCCATGCTGCAATCTGCTAATGTCTTGTTCCCAACTAACGGACTCTCTCTTTCTCCCCCACAGTTCCCGACCCAATGATCGCCTCCTAGAACAATAGCGATCCATGAATGAGCCGGTTCCCTAGTGTCCCCCGGTCCCCTCTCCAAACTGATGCCAGAGATTAGAGATAATCCCATCCTTCCACCGTCTCCTACCCTGCCCCTTCAGTTAGCATCTCCTCCCTCATCATCTCTAACCCCTTGTCCAAGGGAGATATTTCCTGTTGGTCTTCCACATTTTAGCTATTTTCAGGCTATTCTGCCTAATTATCTTTCAGTGTGCTTTAATGCATGATGTGGTTTCCTTCAGGGATGCTATTATAGCGCACTTCAGATTCTTTGCCCACTATGCCCCTGTACCCTCATTATTTCACAGAATGGCCACCTGCCCTGTAGTGTAGTTTCCCTTTTCCCAGTAGTGCTAGGAAGCCCCCAGACCAATATTAACCCCAGAAAGAGAAAAAAGGAAAAAACCCTCCTCTGCTTCCCCAAAAGACTGCTCACCATACTGAGGCTATCCGTTTACCAGAGTAAACTGTGTAATCATAAAACCCTAGCTCCCTTCCCCAGAATAAGCCTTCCACGCTCGTTTCTAAGGTTACCAAATTAAAGAGCTGCACGTTCTCTGCCTTCCTATACAGTGCAAAACCTGTTTTAAAGCAAACTTAGGCTGAGAGAAGCACTCTCCCCACATCCATTGAAATGGGCCTTAACCCTCACCCTCTTCGTAAAATCTTTAAAATACCTAACCTAAGGTACGCCTGCCCTCCAGTGGCATCACCCAGTAATCGCCTGCTGCAGCTCACTGTAGCCCTGAAAGAAAAGGTCTCCCATCCAAATTCCCAGCATCAGCCCTACCCACATTACCTCCCGATAGTTCTCTATACCTCTTTCTTCCACTCAATCCCTTAAGCTGCCCCCAAAACAAAGATGTAGGCTACCTGCCTAATACATTCAACAGACTGTTTTTAATTTTAATAAATCGTAAACGAGATTAGTCCATGCATAGTATTTCAACCGTTCCTTAATCATATCCAAATCAGGTTAGAAACCCTCATTGCCACTGCAAAGCCAGTCAAGTAGGTGACTTGAATAAGGATGGTAATTCGAATCTCGAGCCCTCCAAGGCATCATGCGCTGTTAGGTATTTTTTGTCTCCAGCATGGAGCTTAACTGTTAGGTCGCTGGATACTGCATCCAAAACTTTATCCCAGCTAGGTATAGTTTCTTCTTAATGTCGAATACTCTTTCTGGCGATCTCGAATAGATGCGGTTTGATCTTGGAACAACCACAAAGTGTCCCATTCCGCTGCAGATTTTTGATTGCTTAGCTTTACTGAGAATGAAGGCTTTTTCTTTATAGTTAAGAAACCTCATGATTAATACCCACAGACGAGCTCCGGGGGTCTCTCTAAGTGCCCAATGCACTCTTTCCAGATTATATGCCTCCCCATATGGAGTTGGGCCTAGTAGTTTCAATAGCAGATCCTGCAAGAAGGTTACACAGTCCGCCCCTCTGTTTTTCAGGAGCCCCGCCAAAACTAAATTATTTCTTCTGCTACGTGATTCCTGATCTTCAATGTGGTCCTCCAGCTTTTGACTTGCTTTCATAGCACAACCACTTCTTGCTCTGTTGTTGTAGTTTTTCTTTCCTGCGGCGAGACCCTGGCCTCTAGACCTCCCATCCTCCTTGCCAGCGCATTCAGAGCCGGTTTTACCGTTGAAAATCTGCCACCAACCCCGCAGCATTTGTTTAATCTCCAGAATGTCATCCCCATTAGCTTCTTCTCCCCTTCCCTCTCTCTCTTAGTCATCCTTGATCCTATGGAACAGGCGAAAGGGGCTTCTGGCGTTTACTGCGGAACCGAGCTGACGATGGCTCTGGAACTCCACACTCCATCTCAGCCATTCCCCAGGCCTTTGCAGATCACCCCGAGACCAGATATAAAGTTCAATCCGTGCCTTCCTGTTCAATCAAAAGGTAGAGGGCTTAGTAAGTTTCCCTGAACTAGCAGATTGTCAGATTGAGCCCAAAGACTTATTTAAAGGATAGCTTAAATTGACGAGGGCCCGGAGCGACTCTCAGGACGTCCTCTCTCCTCTAGCTCATCACGTGATCTCCCATTCTGCTGTAGTTCTGATCCCTTGTACTCACCACTCATGCCTGCAGTTGCTGTGGTTGTAGAAGCAGGTGTGCATCAAACATATTTTAAACATTTTAGTTTAAAAACCATACCTGTTAAGCCAGCCCAGTGGCACTGAGGGTTGAGGCGCTGGACACCACACCCGTGCACGCTGGCAACGAGGTTTGGGAACGAGCTCGGGTTGCCGTGGGTTGACTGAGAGGAAGGGTGTGAAGGTTGACTTAGAGGAAGGGTGACTCCAGCGTTAGGCGGGGAGGGTGGAAGGACCAGTACGGAGCCACAGGGTGCATACTCACCTCCACGGGCATGTACGACTGTGTTCTGGGGTCTCAGGCTAGGAGGAACAAAACCAAGAACATACCTATGTCTCCCAATTGATGAATTAAGGCAGGAGGTGGCAACGGGGAGCAAAAGCTAGATAAAAAAAATGTCTGTTTGCAAACACTGTACTGCATAGTACAGTACTCAGCTGTATGTCCATTCAGTGATCTGGGCTCACTCTCTCACTTGCATTATCTAGATCTGGACCGAATGCTTTCAAAACAGAAATGTCCTCCTGGTTTGTCAGATCACTCTACCACTATTGTTTTAACAGGGAGAAGAGACAGAAACATATGGATCTGGGTGGGCTGACTAGTCAGGATTAAGAGCTGCTGCATGAGTGCCTGGATAAAAACCACAACAGAGGATGTACTGTACTTATGTCTGACATACCACACTTGCTTGGACTTTGCTTTCTCTGAGTCAAGTGAGTTTACTGATTCAAAATTATAAATACCCTTGTGGTTTGCCAAATCACTGGACCACTATTTGTTTTGTTTGAATAAAGGGGAGGCAGAAAGACACAGAGTGAAAGAAAGAATCTGTTGGTACCTTTGGTACAGTGGGCAGGTGGGCAGTGCCATGGAAGAGTGTATTGGGGTAGATAAAACAATCAAAAATGAAAATTGTGTACCTACTATAATTCTTGATCTTCCTGTGTATCTTCACCATTCATCACTGGTGGGTGATTGGCTGGAGACAAGCACCACACGGGAGCTTTTTGGGTTGGCCAGTAATGGCTGTTGGCTCGTCCTCCACCTCAGTTCTGCGCGCCGGAGAGACAGAGGAAAAGAGAGGATAGAGAAAACAAAGGAGGGCAAGGAGCCCAAGGGACAGTAAAGGAAAGGATATAAACTGAAAAAGGAATAGGCCAACTAGAGGAAAGAGGAGGAGGAGGAAGAGGAGGACCTGGGAGGGATGGGCGAAAGGCCCAGTCCCTGGATGGCCAGTAAGGCAGGGAAGGGAAGAGATGAGCGAGAGAGAGAGAGAGAGAGAGAGAAAGAGAGAGAAAACAAGAGAAGAGGAAATAAGAGGAGAGACCAGTGTCAATCCAGGACACAGAACTTGCAACAGCAGATCCTCCGGGAGGCAACAGCCCGTCACTTGGGAGGCTTCGAGGCAGAACTTAGGTTAATAGAATCCTGAGGAGATGGAGAAGGTCCTCCCTCCAGCTCCTAACCCTAAGAGGATGCCCCACCCCTACCCCATTACTATTTTTAGGAGAACCCACAGGGTTCATGGGGGAGAGAGGGATCACATCTAATGTCTCTCCCGAAGGGAAGGAGACAGAAGAGGAACAAAAATAACAGTAGACAGAGTGAAGGTGAGTTCCCATCAGCCCCAGCCTTCCCATCCCAGGGACCCAGAGTCAGCGCATCCCAAAAGCTAGCTGACCCGGAGGTCATGCCCAGGATAAAGGGAGGGGCCCACCAAATGTTCCCCAATGGGCTAGAAAGAAGCCCTACCGCCTCCCTCAAAGAGCATTTCAGACATGTCCTAGGGAAGAGGCCACAAGGAGAAGAAGGGGAACCAACCGGATCCCCATGAAGGAGGGTGAGCAGGGAGGGGCATAGCCCAGGGACTGAGGCCTTGTGAGGGGAAGGTAGATGGGATTCAGTGATGAATGGTGAAGATACACAGGAAAATCAAGAATTATAGTATGTACATAATTTTCATATCTTCCCTGTGTCAGTCTTGACTCTGTGTCCCCTGAAAGGGGCAATAGTTCCCTGAGAGAACAGCATCCCTCAGCCCCCTGTGGGGATACATGGGAGACCCTCCACCGGCCAGTTGGGCCTGGGACTGATCAGGGTGAGTTGGTGTCCCCATCACCTGGGGAAGGAAGGCCCTGCAGTTCTTGTCTTGCCCTGTAGGAGAAAAAGATGGGTCTCCCATAAGGAGAGGCCATTAACCCATGCTTGGCCAAAGGTGACAACTTCAAAGGTGAAGCCATGACATCCCCTGACGCAGATCGCTGTCCATGCAAGTCATGAAGCGACTTCATTGGCATCATAAGATGCCCTTGACTGCGTCTTGCCAGCTCCAGACCTATAGCAGAGAGGGCTACGGCTTGTCGAGTAGCTTTCAAATCGGCAGTGATGCTAGTGCCTGGCCCAGCATCACCTACAGATGCTTGTTATAGGCAGCGTGGTACACCTAATGTGAAACATGGACAGTATCATCTGCACAGAGGAGAAACCTCTGCCCCAGATGATCAAACTCCTGAGAGTCAGGATCCAGGGGTTGGTCGTGACCAGACGCCTGTGCCCGGTAGGGGTGTCCGGATGCGTCAGTCTGAAGTGGGATGAGGTAGAGAGCCTGGCGACCCCTGGGGTGTGCAGTACCACTGCTGGAAGTCCACAGGGCTAGTGTGGCATATGGAAGCTGCCAGGTGCTGTCACGATGCCTCCTGGAAGGAATTGGCCAGGAGGAGACACCAAACGGTGTGCTCCAAATTGCCCAAGAAGGCTTGCATTGAAAGCTCGGTATTTTGACAGGCTAAATAGGAAATATGCAAGTCCATGACAAGCCTTGCCAGGAAGCACTGATACTGGACCTGATCAGTGTCAGAGGATATGTGGACAGAAGACTCCTTCCTCAGGGAAGGAAGACGAGGAGGCCGAGGAACTTGCAGAGTCAGACTCTGGCTGCAGAGGAGGAACTGGTCAAAAGACCTGTTCATCCATGGCCGTAATGTACTGGGGAAGTCCGCAGCCCGAGATCTGAACTGTTCCCAGGTCAAAGGTCCCGAAGGACCTACATGGCCTGGGCGAGGAGGAGCAGGATGCAAAGGCTTGGGAGAACTTGTCACCGTATGTGACATGCCTCTGCCAGGGCTGGAAGACCCAACAGGTGATTCTGGTGTAACAGGGAACCGCAGAGCTGCAATGTCACTGTCCTATTGAGAAAAGTAGCGGTCGGGACTGTGCCCTGTAGGGAAGATTCCCTGTGAGGGAACCAGGGCCGCATGGATCCAGAAGGAAGGACTCCTCGAAAAGATGAGGGAGAGAACTTGGACTCAGCACTGCGGCTCTTTCCCAGGCCCCGGAGGGCCACAGAGGGTGCCGCTGCCCCTCGCCCCTGTCCCCTTAACCCCGCCTACTCAGATGAAGACCTGCACCTCATCTCTGTGCCAAAGAACCACCCAACTCTACAGACTTCCCAAGGACAGTCACAGAGGAGGAGATCGGTCTTGACCTTGACAGAGAGGATGGCACCAGGGACAGCAGCTGACCCCTATCCCAAAGCCCGGACCACTGCACCTGTAACAATGGGACTGCCATCCCGCACCTGCCTTTGGGCCACCATCGGCCTGAGGGTTGGCGTGGGCCACAGTCATCAGAGCCACAGGTGGGAGCACATGGGAAGCCACAAGAGTGCTAGGGCCGTGGAGAAGCTCGACTCAGACATCAGGCCACCAGTCTGGATCAGCCTTTAAATTATCCAGCTCCAAGAGAAGCGATCCAGAAGATTTCCAGACCGGTGGCCCCAGGGGCTCTCCACAGACAGGCCTTGCATCCTTCATGGCGCGCCACCCTGGGATCCAAAGTGGTACCGACGGGCAAGCACTGAGGAAAGCCGTGCCGGGCCCCGCAACCATGGGCCCCAACAACGAGGGAGTCTGCACCTCCAAAGAGGTGACTGCCAAGGAGGTGCTTCCTGGCCCGGCCCCAGAATGGAGCCAGACCAGACCTCCAGCACCGCAGTAGAGACCTCCTTCATGGCAAGGCTGGAAGAAGAGGAGGCCTCCTCTTCACCGGACCATGTAGGCCTGGGAAGGAACCTAGAGGAAGGGACGAGTGTCCTTTGTTTGGACTGATAACAGCACTGCCACCCCGAAAGTCAGAGGAGTCCTGTTGACCTTCAATGCATGGTGCTCCAGAACACAGTGGTTCATAGATAAGCAGGCATCGCAGGTGTCCATGTCATGCTGGGGTCCAAGGCAAGTGAGGCAAACATCATGCCACTCGGTAATGGAGATTTGCTGGCCACAGGGACACTGATGCATAAGAAGCCAGCCTGTTCTAGATTAATGTTTCTTAGCTGAGGACCAGGCATGATGCAATGGTAACTAAACTTCAAAAACAGAAAAGACTGATACCACTTAATCAAAAGGAAAGATCTTACCAGTAACTTGACAACGGTGCTGAGTGGATGGCAGAACTGAGGCAGAGTCCAGCGGTGCCAGGTACTGAAGCTAGGCGGTCAAGAAAGACAGCTCCAAGAGCGACTTAAGGCTTCGTAGGGTCGACACTGGCAAACCAGGGCTGCAGTGGCGCAGATGAGAAAGCAAGCTGCAGGCAAGGTGCTGTCTCTACGGTGGAGAAGCAGAACTGAGGTGGAGGAGGAGCCAACGCCACTACTGACCAACCCGTGAGCACCATGCAGTGTGTCGGCCTCATGGACGATGCTGAAGTGCCGTCTCCCTCCTACAAAAAAAAAGCTCCTATGTGGTGCTTTGTCTCTGGTCATTCACCAGCCAGTGATGAATGGTGAAGATTGACACAGGAAAGATCTACAATTTTTTTCATTGCATCACTCTTCTATACTTTTAAACTTCTACTACTGTTTTTGATGAACAGAAGAAGAGAAGGTTCAGTGCTCTGCCCTTTTTAGCATCCTTCGATATAACAGATGAGGTTCTATAACGAACAGCAGCTAAGGCTCCCAGCTCATTTGTTATAAGCGGGGCCTACTGTACTTGAAATCATAGTTTTAGTGCTGGTACCAGCCGAAGAGTTTACTGCATCTTGTGTAGTGTAATTCCTCTTGCATCAAGGTGACTTGCAACTGTTTAACCCCTCTTCTCGTTCATCTTCCAGGCCTGTGTTCTTCAATAAAAGCACTGTTAATTTGTTGAATTTCACTTCTGTGTGTGAACCCACATTGTGTATACTGATTGAATTGCTTATTGGCGAAGGCAATAACTGTCTTATTAGTCCCCAGGGGTGGTCCAGTCCAGGGAGAGGAGGTGGGTAGGTACTGCATTCCAGAGGGTGATACTACACACAACATCTGGCCCACTTATTCTCTCTGGGTGGAGGCACTGCACTATTTCTTACTTGTTCTGGGGCAAACCCCACCATCACAGGAAAAAAGAAAACCCATGAACCAGCGGGCCGTGTACAGTCACCAGGTACAGGTGTGAACGCAGACACAGTGATCTGGGGACCACAGAAATATTTCCAAAATATCTCATGCTGCATAATGCTGCATAATGTCCCTGAATATCAATACGGTGTACATCCAGCATTCTTATTTAGTTCAAACTGCGTAATATCTCCTATGAATTAGATATAAATTCATGGTAAGAATATACTAACAATGTTACCTGAACGATGTCAGTGTGCAGATAAACAGCCCTAATGAGTACCATAATCACATTTTCCTGTACATGACATATAAAATCACTTTGCAGTGCCGGGCACACTGTCCCTTGTCCTTGCATATTTCAGCTACTGAGCACCTAATATAAAACAAGCACTTGTCAATGCCAAATGTTTGCTTGCTGGCATTGGCATTGGTAGTGCAGAAGTTACAGAGCTGCATTATAGGAATGGCAGTGAAGTATTGAACTGAAGCCAACCCCACTACCACCCTGCAGAGAGTGACAGGCAATGGAGTGTGCCTTTGGGTCGTCAGGCATACCGAGCACGCCATTTCACCACACCCTACCCTGCAGACACTGACAGGTGTCACGGTTGCCTTGGGGTCTTTGGCTCTAGGTGCACCCCATTCCACCAGGAAATATGGTGAGATGGGTGCGGTATAGAGAATGGGGTGAACTTTGGGGCCAAAGAGTCCAAGGCATACCTCGATGCCTCTCACTGGCTGCAGGGTGTGGAATGGTATGAGCATTACAGGCAAGAATCCCAAGTCACACCCCTGATGCCTGTCATTCTCTACAGGGTGGGGCGTTATGGTTGGAAACCCTAACAGCTCAGGCATTCGTCGGTATTTTCACTCCAAATTTTCAACATGCTTTTTTGAGACCCCCACCTCATGAACAGTGGCAATATCAGTTTGTTAGCGAAGCTGCTTATGCACAGCGACTACGGCATTTAGCACCACAGGTGCAAAACACATTTTGAACAGGATGTGAAAATGACAGCTGTACTGTTCATGGGAGGTGGAAAATGGCAATGTTGCAAATCTGCAGTAAAAATATTTAAAACTGGTGAAGTCAATGAGCGACATAGAAACTGTGCAACGACACCCATAATGTAATTAGTGTGGGATTTTTACAGCAGATTGTCAACTCAGGCAATTTGGAACCTCCGATCATGAACAGTGTCACTGTGATTTTCTTTATCTGTCGAACAATGATTTCCCACAGCGACCACGCATCTCTGCGCTGAAAGTGTGAAACACATTTTGGCCATGTTGTGAAAAATGACAGCTGTACTGTTCATAAGGAAGTGTGGAACAATGCAACTGGCGAAAATCTGGACTGAAAATATTACAAAGTCATGAACTTACGAGGGTGCGTGAAACTGCGCAATGCTGACTCGTAACACAGTCATTTTATGGACTTACCAGATTTTCAATGTAGCCATTTTAAGACCTCTGCTCATGAACAATGTAACTGTGATTTTCTTAATCTGTCCCAAACATTGCTTCAGACACCGACTGCACCATTGTGCGCTATATGCGCGGAAACACATTTTGGGCGATATGTGAAAATGGCAGCTGTACTGTTCATAAGGAAGTGTAATAAATGGCAATGTGGAAAATCTGGAGTGAAAATATAGAAAATTTGCAAACTTACGAGCCGCATGAGGGAACCGCGCAACGATGCTCAGAAACAGTCATTTTTATGACTTTTTTCACCAAATTTTCAACATAGCCATTTTAAGACTTCTGCTCATGAACAGTGTCACTGTGATTTTCTTAGTGTCCCATACATTGATTCCCGCACAATCGACTGCGCCATTGTTTGCTACATGGGCGGAAACACATTTTGGGCAAGATGTGAAAAATGACAGCTGTACCGCTCATAAGGAAGTGTAATAAAATGATAATGTTGAAAATCTGGAGTGAAAATATTGAAAATTCACAAACTCACGAAGGTGTAGAACTGCGTGAAAGATCAGAAAACAGTCATTTTTAGGAATTTTTCCACTGTACTTTCAGCATAGGCTTTTGAGAGCCCACCTTATGAACAGTGGCAGTGTCGCTTTCATTACTTAGTCCCAAAAGGTGATTTTGCGAGTGACCGGCGAAATCACCCTTCGGGCCCGAATAATGCCATGACAGTGCACACTCATGAGGAGGGTCCCAAAACCCCATGTTGAAAATTTGGGCCCAAAATTCACAAAATGCCTGAGATATGCAAAAAGTTGAAAAACCCTATCTATCCCATTATACAGCTTACCGGCATTTCCTCAGTTCAAGGGTCGGCTTTGAAGAGTGCTGACGGTTCCCGGTCCACCAAAGATCATCGCACTGGAGTCCGGAGGTAAGTATGGGGTGGGGGGTGGGGAGGCAGGGCGCGAGGGGGCTGGTGGGGCAGACACAGCGAGGGACCGCTTTTGATTTTCAGTTTTTTTTTTTAATGAGATGACACGGGACGCTTGCTACGCTGGGGTGGGCTCCCGTGGCAGAAGGACGGCTGGTTGGGGGCGGGAGCCGATCGGGGATTGGGCACCCCTGCCAGCTATAGTATCTGTTGCCACGCTGGGGTGGGCTCCAGCGGGCACCCTGTACTGGGAGACAATGGAGCCGATGGGGATTGGGCACCTCTGCTATTATTGAGTGTAGCCACACTGGGTGGCACCCCAGCGTGGCACATGGAACTGTGTTTCGGGAGTATGAACAGCCGACGGGGATTGGGCACCCCGTCCGGCTATACAGTGTGTGCATGGGGAGCGCGGGCAGCAGCATATGTGTGTGTGTGTGTGTGTGTGGTGTGTAGGGGAGCAAGCATGAGCAGGCGATATCTTATCGCTGTTCACTGAAGCATAGCTCCCCTTTCAACTGTACTCCACTGCATTTTGAGCTGTCTCAGACAGCTCCAGCAGGCATTGAGAACTGCGCCGTGCCTGCAAACACACTGACTGAATTGGAAGAGGGCTGACACACCTCAGAAAACTCAGATGATGGCACTATGTTTCTTGCACATGCAAGCAAACATAACAATACAGAATCTCATGAGTAACCAATTAACAAACTGTTTAAAATTGCTTAAGTCAGATAGTAAAATTAATAAACTCACCAATGCAGCACAGGGATCTCTTGCAGACCTCAGTCAGGCTCCCATAGTGAGAGAGAGAGAGCACCTGGGGTTGTAGACATGCATGATTTATATACCGCAATGCAGAGGTGAGCAGTGACATCACATGCTCTCAAACACCGCCCTATCATTATTGCAGGAGTCCCATAGGAAGCAGTCCTCCGTGTAGCTCAATAGCTCAATGAGCTGGGGCTCTGGCAAAGAGCTCACTGTAAACTGGTGGTTCACCACCCTCACGTGGTTGGTGTCCCAAATAGTATAAACATTTTTATTTTTTTGCTTTGGTCCCTTACATAAGTCTCCCCAGATTTTTATTTACGTGTGTATATACCAACAGCAAGATATGGAACAGGGTAAGACAAGCATTTGTCAATGCTGAATGTTGCTTGCTTGTATGTGCTGTTTAGGTATTTGAAGTCACTGAGTGCAAATATTGAAAATTTGCGAACTTAAGAGCGCAAGGAGGGAACTGCGCAACACACTCTTGTAAAACAGTCATTTTAGGAATTTTTTCACCAAATTTTCAACATAGCCATTTTAAGACCTCTGCTCATGAACAGTGTCACTGTGATTTTCTTAATGTGTCCCATACATTGATTTTGCATACCGACTGCGCCATTGTGCGCTACACATGAGGAAACACGTTTTGGGCAGGATGTGAAAAATGACAGCTGTACTGCTCATAAGGAGGTGTGGTAAAATGGCAATGTTGAAAATCTGGAGTGAAAATATTGAAAATTCATGAACTTATGAAGGCAGAAATTTTCAACATAGACTTTTTGAGAGCTCCACCTTATGAACACTGGCATTGTTGCTCACATTGATCCTCAAAGGTGATTTCACGTAGTGACTGTGAAATCACCTTTGGGCCCACTAACGCCATGACAGTGCAAGAATTCATGAGGAGGGGTCCCAAAACCCCATGTTGAAAATTTGGGCCAAAATTCCCAAAATGCCTGAGATATGCAACAAAGTTGAAAAATCCTATTTATTCCATTATACAGCTTACCTGCATTTCTCAGTTCACGGTCGGCTCAAGAGTGCAGACGTGTTCCCGTCCACCGATGATCGCTGCACGAGCTCCGGGGTAAGTATGGGGTGAGGGGGTGGGGAGGCAGAGTGCACAGTGGGTGGGTGCGGTGAGACGCGAGGGACCTTTTTATTTACAGTTTTTTTTTTTTGTAATGAAGACGATGCAGGATGTTTGACAGCTGGAAAGGCTGTTTGGGGTAGCTGGAGCTGATGGGGGATTGGGCACCCCGCCGGTTTTAATAAGATTTGCCACGCTGGGGTGGGCTCTTGTGGCACCTGGAAAGGTTTTGGGGGTTGTGTAGTTGCTGGAGCCAACAGGATTAAGCACCCCGTCAGCTATAAATTTTTGCCACGCTTGGGTGATCCCAGCGCACCTGGACAGCTTTGTTGGGGAGGCATGGAGCCGATGAGGGATTAGGCACCCTGTCGGCCATACAGTGTGTGCATGGGGGATGGAGCTCAGCACACAATATGCATGCTTGGCGCGTGGGGGGGGGAGCTCTGCTCACTGAAGCGGAGCTTCCTTCAACTGTATGTCACTGCACTTTGACTGCTGTCATAGACAGCTGCAGCAGTCATTGGAGAACTGTGGCGCGCCTGCAAACTCGCTGACTGAATTGGAAAACGGGTTTCCACACCTCTGAAAACTCGGATGATGGCACTATGTTTCTTGCACATGCATGCAAGCAACAAAAATGAATGTCTCCAGGGCAGGCCAGCTTAGTTTCAATTGTTCTGGCATCATGTTGCCTTCTCAGCACTGTCTGCAATCTATCCTCCTTTGTGTTAATGTATTTTTGCATCACACAGTATATACTTTAGATCTTTTGGTGTTTTAGAATGGATGCTGTGTAGCTGTCTTGGTTTGGCTCTGTGCACCTGTCACGATCCTTCATCTGTGACAATTATGTTATGTATATACTGTTCTGTATTTAGTGCTGTAACTTTGTCTTAATCAGGACCTCTGTGTAAATAAGCATCAGTCAGTGGAGCCTCTTCCTGGTAAAATGAAAAATACAAATGAGTAGGAGACAAAAAGACCAGAGGGGAAGAAATAGTAAATATAAAACAAAACATTCAATTCGTACTTTGAGGTCACCCCCCACCATACTAGAATCCTCTTAATTTTAACAGGAAGAAGCTCTACTGAATCATTCTCATCTGGCCCCCAGAGAGCACATGTTCAGTGGTATAAGCTTGTCCTCATAGGATCTATCCTGCTGGCCCTGAATCACTTTGGTTACACTATGCTGCACCATCTCTTGAGAATTCACTGCGGTGAATATCAAAGGGTAATCGGCCATAAGAAGGCAGAGTTCCTGTCCAGGAGATTGCAGCAGGGAGGAACAGACCAGCTCTGCTCTTTCAGACTGTGGACAGGTTACTTCACCCTGCCTGTCTGCAGCTGAAAAGAGCATTTTCAGTCGCTTTGTGTGAGGCATTTGCTCAGTTTTTCTCTGACAGGGTATCTTCTATCTGGTCCAGAATCTCCTGGGCAAGATCAGCCCCACAGTGGTGGGCCTTGTGTAGACAGAGGTACTCTTATTGTTTGGGGTGGGTTTCAGCCAGTGGGGTGGCAGAGGTCATAGAGGTAATCTCAAAGTTGTAACCCAGCTTTTGTGAACCAGACCTGGGCCTCACTTCTTCTCCTAGTGTGATGTTCCATTGGTCAAGTGTTCACCAAGATGGTCCAGCATTCACTCTCAGAGGGTCTCTTCCTGACACTTGAAGGAGTTGTTGGCGAATCCCTTCTGAAGAACCCATCTCTTGACCTTGATATCTTGGCGAATTATCGCCCATCTCCAACCTCACATTTTTGGGGAAGGTTGTTGAGAAAGTGGCGGTCTCTGCAACTTGAGGCACACCTCACAGCCTTTGACATCTACGAGCCATTCCAGTCTAGATTTAGGCAAGGCATAGCACCAAAACAGCACTGGTCATAGTGCAAAATGACCTCCTCAGGGCAAGAGATAGAGGAGACCAGTCAATTCTCATTCTCCTAGATCTCTTCTCAGCATTTGAAACTGTAGACCACATTATGCTTCTGGATCACCTTAGAGAGTACTGTGGACTCACTGGTACTGTCATCAATTGGTTTGAGTCCTATTTCACAGGCAGGACTCAACAGGTAGTGATGGTGAATTTCTCCTCCTGCCTGAAGCCCTTGCCCTGTGGAGTTCCTCAAGGCTCAAACTTGTCATCAATGTTGTTTGCAGTGTACATGCTACCCTGGGTGAGCTGTTGATGAAGTTTTCACTATTATGCAGATGATAGTCAGCTACATATAAAACATAGATAAGGACTGCCTGGTCCATCTAGTCTGCCCGTAAGCCCTTGTACTGATTACTGCTGCCGACCCACTTGCTGGTGTACCTCTATGCTTCCCCTATGCCTGTCCCAAGCATGCTTGAATCCATCCACAGTGCTCACTCCCACCACCTACTGAAGCAGACCATTCCATGCGTCCACCACCCTCTCTGTGAAGAACTTCCTCACATTCCCTTTAACCTCCCATGTTCCAGTTTCATGTTATGCCCCTCATTCTTGTGCTCCTCCTGTATTGGAAAATGTCTCCCCTGTACCTTGTTTATACCTTAAGGAACTTGAATGGTTCTATCATGTCCCTCTTTTCTCCTCTCTTCCAGCAGTACATATTGAGGTCCCTTAATCTCTCCTCATAAGTTTTGTGTTGCAAGCACTGCACCATCTTAGTCACCCTTCTCTGGACTGTCTCCAGCCTGTTAATGTCCTTATGAAGCTGCAGCCTCCAGAAAAGCACACAATACTCCATGTGAGGCCTGACCATGATTTTATATAATAGCATCAGTACCTCCTTCTTCTGCTGTTGATACCCCTGCCTATGCACCCCAGCATGCCACTGTCCCTCCCAGCTGCCTTAGCACTCTGGTTTGACATTTTCGGGTCATATGAAATAATATCTCCCAGGTTCCTTTCCTCCTTTGTGGCAATCAGCAACCCCCCATCCTGTAGCTTTCCCCAGGGTTTCTGTATCCCCGTGCATAATTTGCACTTTTTTGAATTAAACTTTAGTTGCCAGTCTTCAGACAATTTTTTAAGCTTCCCCAGGTCCTTCCTCATTTTCTCCACTCTCTAGGGTATCCACTCTGTTACAGATCTTGGTGTCATCTGCAAATGGGCAGACGTTTCCTCCAGCCCTTCTGCAATGTCGCTAATGAAGACATTGAACAGGACTGGCCCCAGGACCAATCCCTGAGGCACCCCACTGGTCACCCCTCTCCCATTTGCCACCACCCTCTGCCTCCTATCTGTTAGCCAGTTTCTAACCCAGTTTACCACCCTGTCCCCATGCCCAGCCTACCCAGCTTGTTTATCAGCCTCCTATGTGGGACGGTGTCAAAGGCTTTGCTGAAACTCTGTTAGTATGTCCACTGCCCCACCCTGATTTACTCCTTGTCACCCAGTCAATGAAATCAACCAGATGTGTCTGCCATGACCTCCCACTGTGAAACTGTGTTGCCTATGGTCCTGGGCTCCGATGGCTAGATGCCCACTATCTTTCTTTAAGCAATGTCTTCATGATCAAAAATGTAGTAGCCAGAACAGAACCAGGCTGACTGAGCTGCTAGTGGTTTAGCCCTCCACACCACATGAGCAGCTCACTGATGTCAAATATGTGCTTTCACCCAGAATCAAACCTCTGACCCTTTGCTTGTAAAGCCAGGGCACATCCAGTGTGTCAGCTGAGAAGCTGTCTATGTCTTTGCTCCTGGGACAAATAACGCCGTGAAAGCGTTAAATAAATACCTGACTGAGATCCAAGATTGCATGTCCACTAACTGGCTGTGACTGAACCCCAACAAGACAGAGGTACTGGTGATCGAGCCTGGTCACTGGCATGATATGGCTGCCACCGGGTCAGGAACAGGATTGTTCCTTGGCCCTACTGGTTGGTGGCTGCCACTAGGGTGAAAATCTGGGCATCATCCTTGGCGATGGTTTGCACGCCGAGTCTCAGGTGTCAGCCATCCAGAGTGGTTTTACCACTTAAGAAATGTTGCCAGGATTAAACCCTTAATTTCGCCTGGCGACCTGCCCTTGCTGGTACACACCTTTGTCATGTCAAGGCTAGACTACTGTAATGCTCTGTACTTCGAGTCAGTGGAGGAACCTCCTTCACTGCAGCTGGTGCAGAACGTAGCAGCCAGGTTGCTTGACAGGCCTCCCAGGTCTTGTCATGTGACCTTGGTCCTGCATGATCTGCACTGGCTACCTGTCAGATGGAGGGTCATCATCAAGGTGGGCTTGCTCACCTATAAGGCCCTATACAGATTGGGCGCTGGCTACCTCAGTGACCTCCTGACCCTTGCCTTCCTGGGCGCTCCTCCACTACTCCACCGAGGGCCTCCAACTGGTTCTGAGGGCCAGGCTGAAAACCTTGGGAGACCGAGCATTTGAGGTGGCCAGCCCGCCCTCTGGAATTCACACTTCCACATCTCTAAGGAAGGCTCGTCGGTGGAGGTTTTTAAAAGGGGTCTCAAGACACACATTTTTAAAAAGCATTTTTAGCAAGCCACTGTATTTATTTTATTATTATCTATTCTATTTTAACTGTTTGTAATTACTGACTCTTGTATTTTTCTGTTATGTAAAATTTAAATGTGTATGTCCTTGCACTTCTTTGTAAAGTGCCCAGAGCCTCGGGATTGGGTGCTGTATAAATAAATGCTTACCTACTTTTACTTACTAAAGGTAAAGTCCAATACTCTGTCCTCGGGTTCCTGTTCCTCATGTGTATCACCTCGCACTGTTTGGTATTCAGTTTCAACTGCCCTACTTGGGACCATCTCTACAAGCTTTGTGGGTCTCTGCAACTCCCTTACCCCTTCCTCCCTGTCTACCCTACCACTAAGCTTAGGGCATCTGCAAAGAATCACGTGTTGCCCTGAATTCCTTCTCTTATGTCACTAATGAGCATACTGAAAAGGACTGAACCCAGACTGATCCCTGTGGCAATCCACTAGTATTAGTAATCTCCCTATTCCTGGATCTGACTCTGGTTACTACTACCCTCTGCTATCTCCCTCTAACCATCTTACCCATCTAACTCTCTATTATTATATGTTTTGACATTTTTGTAGCAGGTATTACTGCCTCACCAGTCTCAGTTCAGGACCACGTCCATCCTAACATATACAATTTTATTTTTTACAGTACGCACAGTGGAGGGCTTTGATGCAGCAGCACTGGTTTTCAAAATACTCTCAACACCATACACAGCAGTTAAACTCCATGGTTAAACCAGACAAGTTAAGTTTCTCTCCTTCAAGCAGCAGAACCACTAACCACTGCGCTGCTCCCTCCTCCTGTTTTCTGACTGTTCTCCCGCCTGTGTTTTACCTGACAAAGCTAAGCTATGCCCTCAGCTGCTTATATGCCACCCTCCTCCTAATTTACCTATCCATCCTTACCTCAGTGTTGCAACTTTGTATGCTGTCTTACTGTATTCATGGTTATGCTGTTATCTTGATGTCTGAGCTGTGTTATTGCAAACTGTTTATTCTTATGTATGTTGTTTTTACCTGACGAGGAACCTATGTAATGAGCTTTTAGCACAAAGGTGTAATCCGAGACCAGAAATAAATAAATAAATAATAGCCCCAGCACTAAACACATAGGTTCAACCTTCCCCAACTTCAAATATATTTTAGGCCCTTCCCAATACCGTATACACAGGTTGGACTCAAACCAGACACAATTGCAGTTTCGCCTCAGAGTACCAGACCCATTTATAGCCCCTCTACACTAAGCACTGGACACACTGGTTCAACCCCTTCCACCAGGTTTGACACACATTTAGCCCCCACAGTACACACAGATTCAGCGCCCAACTACCCCCTTCCTTCACCCTGTGTCATGTGACGCCCTGGTATCCACCAGTTGTGCCCCTCCGTCACTCCTGCCCCAAGCAGCATTTGCTGGCATCCAGTTCTACCTCTCACCTTTTCCTCAAGCAGCATTCCCTAGTGTCCAATGGTACCTTCTCCCTCACTCTGACTCAAGCAGTGTTCCTTGGCATCCGTGGTACCCTCCTCTCTATCTCTGTCCCAGAAAGGATTCCTGGCATCCAGTAGTACCCCTCTCTTGCCCTGACCTAAGCACCATTCCCTGTGTACCCAGTGGTACCCCCTCACCCTGGACCAAGACGCCTTTCCTGGAATCCAGAGGTACCCCCTCCCACACTTTGCCCCAAGCAGCATTCCCTAGCATCTAGTGGTACCTCTCCTTGACCCAGGACCAAGAAGCATGCTCTGGAATCCAGTGGTACCTCACACTCTGCTAAAGCAGCATTCCTTGACATTCAGTGGTACCCCTCCCCGACCCCGGACCAAGAAGCATGCCCAGAACCAGTGGTACCCCACTCCCACACCCTGCCCAAGTAGAATTCCCTAGCATCTTGTGGTTCTCCTCTCCTTACCCTGCATCATGCATTATATCCTGGTGTCTAGTGGTAGCATGCCCCTCACCCTGCCCTAGCATTATTCCAGTGGTATCCCCTCACTTGCCCTCCCCAAGCAACATTCCTTGGTGACCAGTGGTAACCCTCCTCCCTCTAGTGTTAAAACACGTGTATGCAGTGTTTTGCTGGGGGAGGGGTTTAACTGCTATTGAGCAGCAAATGTGAGACCGATGTGACTGGTGTTTTGCTGGTGGAAGTTGAAGTGCATTCAAGTGGCAGATATAAAAGTCCCTGCTGGCCTGGAATGCATGTGTTACTGGTCTGTGGACCTCTGCTCCTCCGTTGCCTCATTCAACATGGATTGCCAAATGGAGGACCACAGGTGGAAGTCAGGTGACTGTCTTTTTCCATTTGCATGCCCCATTGAGAGCCCCCACTCTTTCCACAGGCTCCACAGTGCAGGTGAAAAACATGTAGCGTGTTCACAACACCTTTGCCACTTCATTCTTGTGAGGTTCACGCTCAACTATGCCATCTACGCATAGTTACTGCTGCAACCAGTAGTATGGTTGCACTATGGTACAGATGACAGTACCAACAAGTGGGTTCATCCACTTATTTTCCCAAATAAGTCGCAGCCCCAAAGAATTTCTATGGCACCACTGAAAACACTTCCTGACTTTGATCACAAAAGGAACTGCTCAAGGATTAGACATCAGTGTGGGAGCTGAGACAGATTTTTCTGGTGTACCATTAGCAGCTGATTTCAATTTTGTTGCTGCACTTAAGGCACCACAACAAGGGCTAGAATGACTGGGGTGATCTTGATTTTCAGCCACAGAATTTCTCACCCTCTGGGGCAGGAGGAAGTGTATTTAGCTACAGGGCATGCAGGGAGCAGAAAAGACTGTTTCCCAGGACAGCACTTTGGCGATATAGTCCTGGGAGCCACAATGCCAGGTGGTGGAAAGTCTTTGCCCATATCGGTATTGACAAAATGGTTGTCACACCGATATGGGTGAACCAATTTTCCTGGCTCATCATCCTTTGCTCTAACCATTAGACACCACATTGTTTGGTAGCTGGAAGTGGAATGAGGATCTCTGGCTCAGAAGACCATGCTCCAGCCATTACAGCACACTGTGAGTTTGAATTAGAAGCAGGATATCCTGGCTCAGAGCCCTTTACAATGCAGATGATACTGGTGAGTCTCATGGACCAAGTTGAATCTGATGAACTTCCTTCATAAGGATGCATGATCATTTAAATGGAACGGTCCTAGCCGCCCAGTGGTATGGAGAGCTGAAGTGCTGAGTGCCTCATTCCTGCCATCACTGGTGACCCGGGTTCAGAAACAGACATGGGTCTCCTTGGGAACTGGCTGGGAGGGGATTGAGCATCCCCAGGACAGCTTTTCTCCCTCAGGGAGGGGGGTCCAGTGCTCTGCTGCTCGTCTGTCACCTGGAGGAATTTGGCAGCAGCGCAGTGTGGTCATGCAGGGAGGTACTTGTGACAGGGTGGAATAGGACCCTGTCCCAGTTGTTGTGAGAGTTTGAATGTAGGATCTGTGCTGTTCTCCTTTTCTGTCTCTTGTCTGTCTGGTTGAGCAACCAAATTTTCCTGTAAGACCTAGGATTTGATCACCCCGACAGTCTCGCAGTTCTCTGCCTCTCGCTGTCTCACAGTCTTCCTTGATGTTTGTCTTTTCCTCCCTTGCACGCCTTGCATATCTGCTGATATAAAATATATGCAAATCATTGTATGGAAATGTAACTGATATTGGGATCCCTTTTGTTTAGAAATTATATAGTGATAATTTTTGAAATGTATATGATTGTGGTTTGAGATGATTGAAAAAGCTATTGGGAGCTCAAGAGGTTACCTGAGTGCAATTTTTAAGCCTTTTGTAGAAGAGCTGTGAAAAAGGGGCCTCAGCTCAGGGACAGTGTGTTCCTGCCAGCACCTGCCTGAAACATACAAGAACACTTTGGAAGAAACAGGATGCTTGTTAAGAATGGAGGTTGGAAGGACTTATAAGAGAGATGAGCTGCAATTGCATGCCAAGATGGACAAGAGATTGAAGAAAAACTCTGATGGACCTTTTCTGTTTATTTTGGCCTTTGTAAATAGTTATACTGAACAATATTATTTTTTTGTGTAACTGCTAGTACAAATAAAACTCTTGTTGTGAGTTTTACAACTGCTCCTGGTTTTCCTATGCTTTCTGACCTGTGCCTCAATGACAGTACTGCATGCAGGATGGTGGGGCATGTCTGTGGAGGCAATCATGCATACTGCATCCACAGTACGTGAGGCAGTCCTAGGGGTGAAAACATGGAAAATAAAACAGACACAGGATGCCAGGTAGCAGTTTGTTGGCCGGTGGTGCTGAGGGTTGAGGCACTGGATGCCACACCTCGCACAATGCTGGTGACCTGGGTTTGGAGCGAGCTCGGCCACCGGGGTTGACTGGGAGGGTTGAGGATGAGTGCCCTGTGGTGCTTGCCTCCCGGTACAGGGGGAGAGATGTCTCGTGTGTTAGTGTCCCTGGCAGAGGCCAGGGGCACTGCAGCAACCCAGACTTGCATGTAATCCAGCGTGGTCGGTGTCAGCAGGGTTGCCGTGTGCCAATTGCATCATCATGCACCACGCAGGAGAGGGGAGGTCCCACACAGAACAAGGGAAAACAACGGTGCAGGAAGAGGTGATGGCACCTGTCCCCATGCCCCTTGCTGGGTCTGCTCCAATTGGGACCATCAGGTCCTCCTCCACAGGGCCCAGCCCTGTGACCAGAGTCTGACTAGTGAGTGCACCAAAGAGGAGAGGGCGACCCACCCCAGGCGGGTTAAACGGGGGTGCTGGCCATGGGGTGTGGAGGAGAGGAAAGCACAGTTCGGAGAGGCTTCAGGCTGGGCAGGACAAGGATCAGGCTGCCAGAGAGATGCTTCATGGGGCCCCGACTGGAGGGAAAAGATATTAAAAAAAAAAAAAAGCAGCAGTTTAAGGTCTGTTGTGAAGTCTCAGGCCATCTCCAAGTCAGTTACCTTTATAACTTGACAAGTACTGGAAGGAAATGCAAGCAGCTTGAAAATCTGCCTCTGAACCAACACCTACAGTATGTCATTGGAAACTGGCAACTTTCTACCTCCCTGTAGTGTAGTGTCAGTAACAGGAGAAGGCAATCTGAATGAGTTGTCGGCAATGCAGTTTTGAGCTCCCTTTGTACTGTACCCGTACTTAAAATCCAGTACTCAGGCAAACCATCTGACCATTCTCATACCAGTGCAAGTATTACTTTTTGTCTTTAGCAGTGTTGTTAGGGCCTGATGTCCAGTATGTATGGTAAATTGGGAACTCCATAACCTGTTTCTCTCTTAAAGAAGGGTTTTGTGTGACAGGGTTGGGTAAAACCCTGTCCTATTTGTTATGCAGAGAAAGTTAAAAGGTAAGTGTCTATTTTCTCCTCTCCTATTCTACCATATGCTAATTCCACTACTCAGTTGGTCTGGTTCCTGATTCTCTCCTCTTCTTTGGGTGTCCTTTGTCTAAATTGTAGTCTACTTTGTCCGACCCTCCAGTGTTGGTCTAGTATAGGTTAAATTCATTATTTGCTTTTGTTTGTAGCACTTCAATGTGGGAACCAACATGATAATGATGATTTGTACTTTGACCCTTCTGTGTGAGGTCCTGATTGCCATACTGTACCATCTTTCAACTGTTAATGCTCCCTGTCATTTTATATCTCTGTATTTATGTACTCATTTCTGTACTCTCCGGTCATGCTTGAAAATAGGCGGGTCCATATTGCCTAAGGCACCTGCCTGGTTACCAAAAGCTATAAATAAATAAATAAATATATCTGTCTCCTGCCTGTCTGATTGTATAATCAAATTTTCTTTGTGGCACCTTGGAATTGACAACTCCGATGGCCCACAATTTCCCCATTATCTCCTTTCCTCCACTTGCTGTTTCTGTTCTTTCTTTATCTCCTTGCTTCTCTGTGGTAAAAATATATGTGAATCTGTATATGAAACTGGGATCCTTAGTTTGCAAATGTATTTAATTATACTTTTGAAATGCTTGCAGAAAGCTATTTTGGGTTTATCTGGAACACAAGGGGTTGCCTTAAAGTGCATTTGGACTCCACAAGCTTGTCTGCAGAATTATCAGTGGGAAATCAGCCCTAGGACAGGATGTCTTCATTGGTTGCACCTGTTAAGAAGACTAATGTACTCTTCAGGCTAGTCACAGAAAGTTCAATGAAAATAATCTTGCTGCATTTGTGAAAAACAGGAGATGTAACTTCCAAGATCAAGATACAGAATTTAAATGCCAGGCAAAGACATCTCATATAAAGAGAGCAATGTTACAAAGAGAGATTTAAATTTTAAAGAGAGAAGACAGATAAAGGACTTTGTTTTTTTGTTTGTACTGCCTCCAAGAAAAGCTATCCTGTACAATTTAATTTTTAAATGTTGTTGTTATTACAATAATAATTATATTCTGTTGTTATTATAATAATAATAAATGTTACTTGTGAATTACATACCTTCTTCTGGTCTGCCTTTGCTTCCTGACCTATGTCCCTATGACAGGGTTACATACATTTCTTTAGTTTAACACAGAGTACATTACAGGAGGAGCTGAGGAGGAAGTTGAGGAAGTAGAGGAGCTCAGATGTTCAGAGTCCTCCTGTGGTGATGGGGACAGGTGGAAGACTTTCTCATCCATAGCCCTGACATACCTAGGGAAGGCCGCCGCAGTAGCTCTGAACGCCTCCCAGGTCAAGGGCTCCGTGAGGACCCATATGGTCAGGGAGAGGAGGTGGTGTCTGCAGAGGAATTGTGGAAGGGCACCTGACAGACAGTGTCAGCCTCTGCCAGGGCTCTGAGACCCTGCAGATCCTTCCATGGGGTCGACCCAGTCAGCGAATGCTGCAAATTGGAAAACAAATCCTGGCTTAGCCCTGAGGGGGTTCTCCCTGTGGTGTGACTGGAGTTGCATTGTTCCAGAAGGCAAACCCCAGTGCCACCCACTAAGGGCACCTCTGCAGTCTCAGAGGAGGAGAAGCATGGTTCGGCACTGCGGCTCCTCCCCACCCAAGGGTAGTGGAGGAGGGCCCCATGCTTCAATCTGACCTTTCAACCCCTCAGACTCTGAGGCCACCCTCATCCTTGTGCCCAGTGCTAAAGGGCTCTCCAAACCCACTGGCCCCCCAAGGGAGGCCACAGAAGAGGAGGTCCCTGTCCCAGCCACAGTAGCCAGGGAGGTACTAGAAATGGCAGCTGCCATGGCCTCTGAGGCTGGGACCATCATCCCAGTGACCCCAGAACTACTATCCACCACCAGGCCCCCGACGCCAGTGTGGGTGCTCATGGAGATCGGGCTCTGGGGCCACTAAAAGATGAGCACTGGAGTGCCTTGGTTTAATGTCCAGGGGGTTCTCTGACTTGAGGAATTGGGTCACCAATCTGATCATCGAAAGCAGGTCATCCCTCCAAAGAGGAGGAGACCATGCACACCGCCAAAGTGACGACCCCAGGAGCCCCCTCCCAACGGTACCATGAATGGTGCCACCATGGGATGTAACACCACCCACTGCGCCCACCCTGATTACTGATGCTGCGAATGGTGCTGGGATCTGAGATAGCACTGGCAGGCAGCGCCGAGAGTCCGCAGGTGCTGGGCCCAGCAGCGTGGCACAACAAACAATCCAAAAGAACCAGCGCACACCCCACCCCCACACACAACAAAGCACATTTAAAGTTTCCACTGCCAAAACTGGCTATATTTAGTTTAAGTTCCATGTGAGGATGGGTCCTCTTAGTTTCAGACTGGAATTCCAATGTGAGCAAGCTAAATCACCAACGCCAAGGTGGGACCCTTGATTTACTCCCTAACTTTCCAATGCCTCAACGGCTAATGTGTCTAGCTGGCTTCTTTATACACTGTGCTCCCATCAAGGATTTTACACAGGTGTTCAAAGGAGTATGATAAGAAGGAGCACCACAGACCCTAAAACTCAAACAAATCCAAAATGAGCATGCTCAAACCTTTTAAGTTGCTTCACACACTAGAATTGATGTTTCTTCTGAGGGGTGCTGCTTGGCTGTGGCACACAACAAACAATCTAATGCCCCTCTCAATGGCTCAAGCATGTTATCCTGGCCTACAGGCTTACATCAGCAACAGTCTGGAATGAGTTTTTGTGGAAATGTTGTGAGAGATGTTTTGCACCCCAGATATACTTGCAAAATACTCAAGCCCTGAGAAGGGATCTTGCTGGCTGGCATGCGAGAAGCAGTTAACACACCAGGCACACATATTCTGGCTCTACTCATTGATTCAGCCTTTTCGCAAGGTGTAGTCCTGGAACTAGAGGTTATGTTTGAAAGCCTGGGAGTCATGACCTCTTAACTAGCACTGATGGCCATTCCTCCATCAGGGAGTACTTTTAGAGGGCAAATGCTGAGATTAATGCTGATTATGATCTTGGCTATAAAAAGGAAATAACACACTTGTGGCACACTAGGTGAGTCCCTCCGCTCACTCAGTGGAGAACTACATTAATAACTACATATACCGTAGGTTGGAGAAACTAACCTATGTATTGAAAATAAAATTCAGCTATTTAAAGATATGTGGAGTTGTTGTGTCCTGTATCAGTTGGACTACTATTCTGATTTTGTACTTTGATGCAAGGCCCTCTTCCCTTTCAATTCATGCCTTTCCTTCATTAGCTTCCTATTAATTAATGTGTGTCAAGGCTTTCAGTAACGCCTTCAAAACATCTGTTGCCGGAATAGTGTATATAAGTACTTATCTCTAAAAAATTAGATGCAGACATTGTTCTCCACTGTTTTATTAAGTCTGGAATTTCAAATTATATGCTTGTACACTGATGACTATGTAACCAATCTGTACAATTTTGTTGATTCTGGGTGGTATTGTTGCAACTGCTGATGTCCTCTTTCTCTGCATCCTATCAACAAAAATCAATAACAATAAATGACAATATAAAAATAACAGTTAAAATTCCATGTGGTGCACTAGCTCTTTAATGCAGTAACATGAGCCATACCTAGAACTAGTGTACCAGTCCTGACAATGTACAAATCCACAAGTGCACTTTTAGTTGTCATAAGTAACAGTAGAAGGGAGACAGTATAAGACCTTCAATGCTTGCTTGGAACATATAACAAGTTGTGTCTTGGGGCAGCTAAAGACAGTACCATTAAAATAAGACAGATACATCAGGTATTATAAGGCATATCCCCAGTGTAAGTGAATAGGAGAAGCTGCAGCAGGTGAAGATCCCTTAAACAGCAAGGAGGTCTTCATGTTCAACAGTCTTGAATATTGTCAGCATTCTAGAGTCCCATTCCATTAAAGAGCAACTGAAATGTTTCAGGCAAGCAACTCAGTCTAAGGAGTTGCCTGACTCAGGCGGACATTAAGCCTAGTTTGGAATGTTTTGGTTAAGTAATAAAAGAGCTGCTCACAATTTTGTGCCAGCTTATGACTTCTGAGTACAAGCCAGTGGCTGATTTAGCACTGCAGCCCCACCCCTAAAAATAGCATTTTGATGATGTGAAGTAGGGACGGGGCTAAGGTGTGCTATATATAAAAGCAGAGGAATCAGGGAAGGGGTCCTCTAAACATGTATATAGTTTCTTTGCTACTAGTCATACATGCTGAGGGGAGAAAGGTTTGAGATATTGTTGAAAAAGGAGACGGAATAGATCTACAAACTTCAGTCCCTACAACCACATGGGTTAAACACTGAATTAAATTTTAAACCATTTTGCAAATTTGTCTGTTTATGAGGGGTTAGGCTTCCTTATTTTACTACTAGTTTGGATAAAATAAGCAATATGAATTTATGAGCCTGAAGTATCCTCATAGGTTTTGTAGTTGTGGCTTAGGTGGGAGCTGATTATGATTGGCAGTATGATTTGGAAATAAATTGAAATTGAATTAATTTTTATGATTCTGTCATAAGTATAGGATGGGTATACTGTCGAGCTTGGTGAAGTTTGATGCATGCATTATGACGGCGACAATTTCAGGAGGATTGAAACTGTCGCTGTAATGGTCCGCTGGTGAAATTTCTCCATTTTGCAAGTGTGTCCTCCATTTCTAACAAACTCCAACTTGAGTTTGTTATCTTAGATTTGGGGGAGCAGACTCAATGTCTGACAGGCGAAATTTCACCCACAACATTGGGGATTTTGCCAAGCCACATTTCAACAACTTCACTATCGATGCGGCTTGGTGAAACTGTATAGGATGTGGACAGAGGTGAACTGTCCTTCTTTGATCTTCTCTCCCATTCCTCTGAATTTGAAAATTTAGTAAATAAGAGGAAAAGTCCAATTAAGACAAAAATAATAGTGAGCTAGCCATCATTATTGAGAACTGAGAGCAGGAAAATGTTTTTTTATTCATTTTTAGCTTTTTGGCACTTTTGAATAGGTATTATCTTTTTCTGCACAACATCATGTTTAGTGAATGATGGTACACTAATATTCAGATAGGGTCTGCACGAGCACTATACAATTTATTTTGTAATACAAAGGAATGTAGAATGAATATGTAAAAGTATACATTTTTCATGTATTTAATCACATGATGTTGAAACAAACACTGCCCCTTGATGAAGCCTGCAAAGGCATAGCTATGTAGGGGTGTTTGTATGGGTGAAGATTTGCTGCAATAAAATTTGATTAAGTGCTTCTGAGCATGGTGTGTGTGCCATTTTATTATTTTTTGAATGTTCAGAGGGCCCTCTCCTGAATCCATTGTTTTTATATATAGCACACCTGCAACCCCATCCCCTGCTTCATGTCATCAAAATGCTATTTTTAGGAGTGGAGCTGCAATGCTCAGAAGCCACTCTGCTCATACTCAAAAGTTATGAGTGAGGCATAAAACTGTAAGTAACTCTTTATCACTTAACCCAAAAATTGAAGGCTAGGCTTAATTAGCTCTTTGGGCAAGCAACTCCTTACTACAAGTTGTCTGCCCAAGACCTCAAATCATGTCAGCTGCTCTTTAGTATTTTCTAACCAACACTTCATTTCAAATTGAAGTGCCATAAGTGATGCTTTGCACATTACGGTAGTTTTAGTACTGAATAGTGCCACTCTGCACCTCTACCACATGCGCATTTCTAAATTACATAATAATAAACAATTTACACAGCAGACTGATATTGGAAGAGCAGGAAGCGAGCCCCTCCCGGCATCAGGTACAGTAAAATGCACATGAGGAGAATACATAGCAATGTCAGAGAGAGAGAGGGGGAAGAAACCAGCAGACCTATGGACAAAATTTCTACAGTCGTAGATCAGGTGTAGCAGTTCCAAGGTAATTCCCATGAGCAGTGTTTGTGAAGGGTGCAGCTCTCAGGCAGCCAGCCTGATAATCAGGCATACAATTCCAGGTAGAAAATGCACTCCAAACCATCATAGAATTTCAGACCAAACTGAAATATATTTAAGCTAGTAGGGCGGGCTATTCAGACTGTACCAGGCTGTGCGCAAGCCTGGGTGCTGGCGCAACTTGGATGCGCAGGGCGTTGACAGGGTGATATTCAACGGAACTGCGCCATGGCACAGCATCATTGAATATCGCTCCTTGGCCACCCACAGTGTGCATGGCACAGTGGCACCGCGCCAGCCCAGTGGCCAGAGTGGAGTAGGGGATGTGCTAGCACAAGTGCCGTTGCAATAGGTGCAACTACGCAGTATTCAAAAGTGCACATGCAAATGGAGCTATAATGTATGCAAGGCACAAATGGGGCCATTTGCATGTCATTCTATCCATTTGCCTGCAGGTATGCCGATCTCCGGCGACTTGCACCTGGTGTCCTGCCAAGCGGCAGCCGTCGGAGGACCGGCGCCCCTGCAAGTGACAAAGTGCCCCACTGCCCGATCGTGGGTATATGTTATTAAGAATAGTCCTATCCCTGGTGGTCAGTGGACCACTCACAGCTAATGTGGGCAGATGTACAGTACAACTACCCTCCCATAGCCCTGGTGGTCCAGTGGATCAGCTTCACAGCCCGATCGCGGGCATATGTTATAAAGATTAGTCCTATATCCTGGTGGTCCAGTGGACTGCTCGCAGCCGATCGTGGCGTCAGTAATATCTTATGACAAAACCAATGCAACCCTGGTGATCCGCGGTACCCCCTCCCCCCGCCCACCTGGGTCCCATTCACATTTCTGGACTGTGTAGTAGTGCGGGCTGCATGCCCTTGGCTCATGCTGTGGACCAATGAGCATACAGCCCTACGTGCGGAGTCAGTCGGGCGGAGCGGTGGAGCAGCAAGGTGGGGGGAGCTGCCGCCCGCCACTGACCGGGGGGAGCGGGTGGTGGGGCTCAGTGGCTGGTGAGTGGGGGGTACCACTGGACCACCAGGGTTGGATTGGTTTGTCATAAGATATTACTGATGCCTGCAATTGCGCGAGTGGTCCACTGGACCACCAGGGATATAGCACTATTCTTTATAACATATGCCCATGATCGGACTGTGAGCAGTCCACTGGACCACCAGGGATATGGGAGGGTAGTTTTACTGTACTTCTGCTGCTCGTGATTGGGCTGAGAGCAGTCCACTGGACCACCAGGGATATAGGACTATTATTTTCTACATATGCCCGTGATCGGGCATGAGGCGGCACTACAGGTGCTGCGGAGTTGGTGGCCACCCACAGGTGGCAGCTGCTGTGTTGCACCCTGCAATACGACAGCTCACCTGTGGGTGGCCAGCTGTTGCTCCTTTTGTTTGGCTCACTCAGTGTAGCGTGGTAGGGGTTGTGCATGCATAGGCTCAGCACATCCCGGCTGCATGTCGGATGTGCAGGTATGCATGGGCACCCCCACCTGTGCACGCATACATTACTGATGCGCCTCCGCGCATCGGGATTTGTGCCAGGCTCAATCCCCTTTGAATATCATGCCAGAGTAGCATCAGTGGGTTGCGATGGCACAACTGTGTTGCACCATGCGCAACCCTTCTGAATATCCCGCCTGTAGAATACTGTTTTATTTCACGGTCCAAGCACTACAGTAAGCGCCAATCCCTACTCGTGTCAAGCCTTCACAAAAGAATGATGTTAAAAGTTAAAGGGTTAAATACCAACCACCATCCCTTAATTTCTTATGAAATGTCAAATACAGCATTCTTATATTTTATCTTGTCAGACAGGATTTATTGCACTTTATAATATAAGTTTATTTTTCTAAAAGGGTAAGGATTCTGTTTTGAAATGCATATGTGTTTGTGAAGTTTTAAGGTAATATAAGATGATAAATTGATAGAAGGGAAGACATAGAAACATAGACTTTGATGGCAGATAAGGACCACTTGTCCCACCCAGTCTGCCCATTTCTACCTATTGGATAAGCTGCAGATCCTAGTTAACCAACAGCCTACTTCCTCCTACCCCCACCTAATTGTTTTATGTCTGTCCCATGCATTCTTGAATCCCCCCATTATTTTTGACTCCACAACTTCCTCAAGAAGGCTGTTCCATGCATCCACTACCCTCTTTGTGAAAATACTTCTTACATTGCCCTAAATTGTCCCCTCTATTTTCAAATTGTGCCCTCTTGTTCTTGCACATCTCTTTTCTGAAAGATGCTACTGCCTTGGGCTTGTTGATTCCTTGAGGTACTTAAAAGTTTCTATCATACCCCCCCTTCCTTGAGGGTATACATATTAAGCTCCTTTAGTCTCTCTTCATATGGCTTCTGGTGCCAACCCTGCACTATTTTAGTTGCCCTCCTCTGGACTGCCTCCATCCTGTCTATGTCCTTGCAGGAGATGAGGTTCCAGAACTGCATGCAGTATTCCAAATGGGTTCTCACCAACTGTCTGTACAGAGGATAACAACTTCCTGTTTTCTACTGGTGATGTCTCTCCCTATGTATCCCAGTATCCCCAGCCCTCCTTACTGTCTTCTCACATTGCTTGCCTACCTTAAGTCATCTGATATGACTACTCCCAGGTCCTTTCCATTTTTATGTTTGCTTGCACACATGTGCAAGAAACATAGTGCCATCATCGGAGATTTCGGAGGTGTGTCACCTCCTCCTCAATTCAGTCAGTGTGTTGGCAGGCGTGGCTCTGTAAGCCAATGCATTCTGGAGCTGTCTATGACAAGCTCCAAAATGCAGTGGCATACAGTTCAAAGGGGAGTTACGCTGAATGAGCAGCGAGAAGATATCGCTTGCCTGCGCGCAGCTCCCCCCACACACACACACAGACGCCACGCAGGTGTGCGTGCCCGCCCGCACGCACGCATGACACTGAATAGCCGAGGGGTGCCCAATCCCCATCGGCTGTGCTGCGCTCCCCACCTCCCCCAAAGTTTGAAAATGCCACGCTGGGTGCCCACCCAGCGTGGCAAGTAATGATATAGCTGACGGGGTGCCCAATCCCCATCGGCTCCACTGTCCTCACCCCTGAGTACTAGTGCCACGCTGGGAGCCCACCCCAGCATGGCAGTCCATACTTTGGCCGAGGGGGTGCCCAACTCGTCAGCATTACTTACCCCAATCAAGCCCTAGTTATCACGCTGGGAGCCCACCCCAGCGTGGCAAACCTCCCGCTACGTTTCTTTTTTTACCTGTAAAGAAAAACGGTCCCCTGTAGTCTCCTGGCCCCTCCCACAACCCGCACTCACCCACTGCGCACCTTTGCTTTCACACCCCTCACCCCATACTTACCTCCGGACCTCGCGATGATCTTCGTGGACCAGGAACACGCCTGCACTCTTCAAAGCCACCGCGAACTGAGGAAATGCCGTAAGCTGTATAATGGCTATAGATAGGGTTTCAACTTGTTGCATATCTCAGGCATTTTGGGATTTTCACCAATATTTTCAACATGGGGTTTTTGGGACCCCTCTCATGAATGATGTCACTGTCATGGCGTTATTCAGGCCTCAAGGTGATTGA
This sequence comes from Neoceratodus forsteri, assembly GCA_016271365.2. NCBI lineage: Eukaryota > Metazoa > Chordata > Ceratodontiformes > Ceratodontidae > Neoceratodus > Neoceratodus forsteri. Next base: position 804,423,167 of record CM057453.1, read on the forward strand.
CAGTCACTGTGCAGTCACTGCACGAAATCACCCTTTTGGGCCTGAATAACACCATGACAGTGACATCATTCATGAGAAGGGGTCCCAAAACCCATGTTGAAAATCTGGCACCAAAATTCCAAAATGACTGTTTTACGAGCAGGCTCGTAAGTTCGCGAATTTTCAATATTTTCACTCCAGATTTTCAACATTGCCATTTTATTACATTCCTTATGAACAGTACAGCTGCAATTTTTCATATGCCCCCAAAATGTGTTTTTGCACATGTAGCTACAATGGTGCTTAGGTGCGAAAGCAATGTTTAGGACAGATTAAGAAAATCACAGTTACACTGTTCGTGAGCAGAGGTCTTAAAATGGCTATGTTGAAAATTTGGTGACAAAAGTCCATAAAATGACTGTGTTACGAGTGAGCATTGCGCAGTTTCCACGCACCTCGTTGTTCATGACTTTGTCATATTTTCGGTCCAGATTTTCACCAGTGGCATTTTTCCACACTTCCTTATGAACAGTACAGCTGTCATTTTTCACAACATGGCTGAAGTGTTGGTCGCACTTTCAGTGCAGAGATGTGTGGTCGCTGTGGGAAATCATTGTTGTTGCACAGATAAAGAAAAATCACAGTGACACTTTTTCATGATCGGAGGCACCAAAATGCCTGTTGACAATCTGCTGTAAAAATCCCCAACCTAATTTATATTACGGTGTGCTTGCACAGTTTCTATGTACGCCATGGCGTCATCATTTTTTAAATATTTTTACTACAGATTTGCAACATTGCATTTTTACACATCCCCATGAACAGTACAGCTGTCATTTTTACATCCTGTTCGAATGTTTTTGCACCTGTGGTGCTAAATGTCAGAAGTCACTGTGCATAAGCAGCTTTTGGCTAACAAACTGATATTCCCCTGTTCATGAGGTGGGGTCACAAAAACAATGTTGAAAATTTGGAGGAAAATACCAACGATGCCTGAGGTATTAGGTTTCCAACCATAACGCCCAACCCTGTAGAGAATGACAGGCATCAGGGTGTGACTTGGGATTCTTGCCTGTGATGCTCACACCATTCCACACCCTGCAGTCAGTGAGAGGCATCGAGGTATGCCTTGCACTCTTCGCCCCAAACTTCACCCCATTCTCCATATCGCACCCATCTCACCATATTTCCAATGAAATGAGTGATAAGAGCCAAAGACCACAAGAACACCGTGACACTTGTCAGTGTCTGCAGGGTGGGTGTGGTGAATGGTGTGGTCGTTATGCTCGACAACCCAAACGCACACCCCAATGCCTGTCACTCTCTGCAGGGTGGTGGTGGGGTTGGCTTCAGTTCAATACTTCACTGCCATTCCTATTACACAGCTCTGTAACTTCTACACTACCACTGCCAATGCCAGCAAGCAAACATTCGCATTGACAAATGCTTGTTGTTGTTGTTAGTACTCCTCACATTGTGTACTCTTCCTCTGGGTTTTGTTTCCCATGTGCATTACTTTGCACTTCTTTGCATTGAATCTAACCTGCCATAAGACACCATTAATAGACAACATTTTAGCAAATTTATACTTTCTGAGTTCTTCATGCTATGTCTTCTTTGTTTATATATGTGTGGCATATGTCTGTATGTATATGTGTTTATATATACTAACACAATATTTCTTTTATTTCAGACTCTTTGAAGATGTCTCTAAGCTTTTCTGTCAAGCAGAAATGTGGAGAGGAAAATCCTAGGATCCTGCAATGTGTAGTGCATTACCCTGCCCAGACGACAAGAGACTCTGAAGTAACTCCTCTGAGTGACAAAGTTACTGCACACTTATAGAGAGCAAAGATATTTGAACCCAGTTAGGTGGTGAAAATCATCATGATGAGCAGTGTGTATCAATTCCAGTGCCTAACTATGACACTGCCAAGCATGGCTACTTTAGACAATGCTATCAAAAGTCCACAAAAGCTAATAGTATCAGAAAATCTTCGAGAACATGCAGATACTGGTGAATGTAGCTCACATCATAATCTCAGGGTCGTGTTCCTTGTGCCTTATCATCTAGAGTGTTATTTCCTGATACATGTGGAATCTGTAACAAATATGTAATCAAAGTGAAGGGAAGAAGTAATATCCAACTGCTATTGTTGCAAAACAGCAGAAGTCACAATTAAAAGGGTGGCAGAGCTACATGATGACAAAAGATATGCTCACAAAAATTAAGACAGAGGACCTCATTGCAAGGGAGTTTCATAAATATGACAAGTGCTACTAAATTATACAGTAATCACAAGGGACAGGACCCAAATGATCAGAATAGAAGTGATGATGAGGATGACAAGGAGCAGTTAGATGGAACTGGTTTGAAGCTGTTTGTCATGTAATTGAAGACAATGTGCTTCAATGACGCCAAGTCATTTCAATGAAGGCGTTGAATGAAATCTTGGGCATTGGAGTAGGAGATCGATGATACCAATATAAACTTAGAAACCAGCTGAAAAAGAAATATGGGGATTCATTTTTATTTTTAACAGTTGATCCTCAAAACCACTAGTTGTAATCAGTGCTGAATCATTAACTGTAGGTGCATCAGACACAGAGCTTTTGAGAACAGAGAACAATCAAGCCATCAAGCATGCTGCTTCCTTGTTGCATGACCATATCTTAAGATTTGTAGAGACAGCATCTTCCTACCATGGCCACCAACAGGGATGCTCTCCTTAATAAAGATCAACAGCCCCCAGAGAAAGTTCAGTCATTTTTTCACATGTACTAAAATCCCCAAACATACGGAGATGAGAACAAGTTGCCTAATTGTCAAAGTCCTACTTAGAAGACCTAATTCATGGTGTCACATTGCAAGTTTTTCACTACAAAACATGCACTTGCTGGAGTTGATGCACAATATGATCAAACAGAAAATGTCTGTGAACATTCATTTTCATTTAGGAAGTAGTTGCTGTTATGACCAAGTGTGTGAAATTGAAACTGATTTAGTGGAACTTTCTCTGCATTTTAAGAGCAAGGTTTGTTACTGCCACTTCAGCCAAAGTCAGAGTCTTCTGTTGTCTTAACAGTTTTCTGGATGGACAACTTTGATCAGAACATTAAAACAGTAACTGGACATGGGCAGTCAGAATAGCAAAGGCACAAACTGAGGAAAATATAGCCAACTCTGTTAAGAAGGGGATAAAACCTTTATAGGTACATTAGGGAGTGAAGAAAGACCAAGGGAGGGATACAGAGACTTAATAAAGGTGAGGAATGTGGGCAGAGGTGACAGTGAAAAGCAGGGATACTGAACAAATATTTCTGCTCAGTATTCACAACAGAAGAGGAGGGAGGTACCTAAACCAAACAAGAGAGAAACTCTGAATAGGGGGTCGATACCAGTTCCTTCACAGAAGAAAGGGTTTTGAAAGAACACTTGAAACTGTGGGTGGACAAAGCAATGGGGCCTGATGGATTCACCCAAGAATTCTAAAAGAACTAAGGGTAGAACTAGTAACAACACTGACTACTCTCTTTAACAAGTCATGGGAGGATGGGGTGGTACTTGAGGACTGGAGGAGGGAAAATGTGATTCCACTTCACAAAAGTCGGAGCAGGGCAGAGGCAGGAAACTATAGACCGTTAGTTTGACTTCAGTGGTAGGGAAAATGATGGAATCACTTGAAGGAAAAGAATTGTTGTGTACCTAGAGGCCAGTGGGGCACAGGACCCAAGGCAGCATGGTTTCACAGCAGGAAGGTCATGTCAGATGAAGCTAATAGATTTCTTTGACTGGGTGACCAAAGTAGTAGGCCAGGGAGGGCTGTGATATGGCCTACCTAGATTTTAGCAAGGCATTTGACACAGTCTCACACAAAAGATTAATATACACGTTAGCCAGCCTTGGAGTGGGTCCCAAGGTGGCAGCCTGGATAAAAACTGGCTGGACAATAGGACACAAAGGGTAATAGTAAACAGAGTCCACAGTGGAAGAAAGGAGGGTAACTATCAGGGTACCACAGGGTTCGTGACTGGAACTGGTCCTCTTTAATGTCTTTATAAGTGACATTGGAGAGCACCTGGAAAGAAAGGTATGTCTCTTTGCAGATTACACAAAGATCTGCAACAGGGTTGGTACACAAGGTGGGGTGGAGAGGATGAAAAGGACTTGGCAAGGTTGGAGGAATGGCCAAATATATGGCAGCTCAGATTCAATGCAAAGAAGAGCAAGGTAATGCATCTGGAAACAAAATCCCAGGGAAGAGTACACAATGGGGGTGAGTTAATAACAACAACAACAATCAAAAGAGACCTAGGAGTAATTATCAGATGACCTAAAGGTGGGCAAGCAATGTGAGAAGGCAGTAAGGAGGGCTGGGGATACTGGAATACATAGGAGAGGCATCAACAGTAGAAAACAAGAAGTTGTTATCCCTCTGTACAGACAGTTAGTCAGACCTCATCTGGAGTACTGCATGCAATTCTGGAGACCCCATCTCTGCAAAGACATAGACAGAGTGGAGGCTGTTCAGAGGAGGGCAACCACAATGGTGCAGAGTCTGTACCAGAAGACATAAGAGGAGAGACTAAAAGAGCTTAATATGTATACCCTTGAGGAAAGGAGGGAGGGGACACGATAGACACTTTCAAGTATCACAAGGGAATTAACAAAGTACAAGAGAGTAGCATCTTTCAGAAGAAGAGATGTGCAAGAACAAGAGGGCACAATTTGAAGATAGAGAGGATGGCTCAGAGGTAATGTTAGAAAGTATTTTTCACAGAGAGAGTTGTGGATGCATGGAACAGCCTTCCTGAGGAGGTTGTGGAGTCAGAAACAGTGGGAGAATTCAAGAATATATGGGACAGGCATAAGGCAATTCTAGTGGGGGTAGGAGGAAGTAAGCTGTTGATTAACTAGAATCTGCAGCTTATCCATCAGGTAGGGAAATAGGCAGACTAGGTGGGCCAAGTGGTCCTTATCTGCCATCAAATTCTATGTTTCTATGTTTTTACAGAACAATACACAATATACATGGTGTTGAGTACCAAGAAGAATCTGAAGGCTCCATTCTCCAAGAAGATTCTATTGAAATTCCTCACTGAAAAGGACAATTGTATCTAACAAAAGGAATTAGAACATTGACAGGTGAATTCAAAGAAGGAGCCAACCACATTTGGCAATATTCCCAAGTCTACTGTGCCAGCATCATTGGTAAATATTGACAAGGCAAAGCTAATGCTATGGAAACTCAGTCAGGAAGCACACAAGGAGGATCAGCTTGCCCTGTGTCTATTGATTGGCTGATGCTAGTTTGTAACAGTCATTTATTTATTTGGAAATTTGAAAAGACCTCTGAGCACAAGCTCTTTTACAAAGGTTTCACATCAGGTTAACAGACATTAAACAAATTAACATCATATGGACAGGCTACGTAGGTAGCTTACATTAGGTTACAGGGTTACAGAATCATTACTAGTACCATGGCTTAGTACAGTGCCAGTATAGATAAGGTTTAAGAGGTGGTGTAGCACTTGGGGAGAGAGGGAGAGGAGGGAGAGGATCCCTCACTGGGGTGTGGAGACAGTAAAGAGAAGGTTGAGCAGTCTCCCTGAGAGGCTTTGTCGAGTGGGGAGGTGAAAGTAGTGGGAGTGCAAGAGGAGAAGAGGGAAATGGGGAGGGGTAAGTTCACCAAAGAAGACTGTTACCACATATCTTCCACCCATCCACAAACCCATCACTGATTATGCCACTGTAGTTGAATACTCACACAAACACAAGTAATAGCTCAGCAAGTAAACATGCCTTATGTTCACCTGACACTTGATGTTGAAGCAGCAGCAAGGCATATCATGATGTGTGGAATTCTCCCGATCAGTTCCACAATGTCATAATTCATTTGGGAGATTTGCACCTATTCCTGGAAAACTTTGGCATTATAGGGCAGTTAGTTGGTGGCAGCGGCGGCTTTGAGGACATAGTATTTCAGACTGGTCTCTGTGCTCTGGCAGTATAAGGGAGTTTTGTGTGGTAAGCATTACAATCGGCATGGACTGTATATGAGCATTTTACAGATGCCTTAGAGTGACTGCTTCAGGTCAGTTTTCTAGAGTATTCAGCAGAATTGAATGCCACCCTGCAGTATTGCTTGACCTGATCAGATCATCACCTTAACCCATAGACTTCCATAAACTGCTTCAGGAAGGTGAGACTGTCACTTTTCAGACTAAGTATGAGGCCTTCACACAGTGGATTCATTGCAGTGAGCTGGGGAAAACTCAACAGTTCTGGATGACATACCTGGATATAGTGGATCAGCAGCATTTGCTCACACAGCAATAAAGGAAAACAACTTTGATCTTAGACTACTGTGTTAGAAATATTCACTGGCCTGTTCTTCACCTTCAACAAGCAAAATTATGCTCAATATGAGGCTTACTATATGCACACACTTGAAACTCTTAAAGCTTCTCATCCAGGGTCCAGGACATTAATTGAAAAGCAAAGGCTTTCAGTTCGAAGAAGCCATCACAAAGTTTCTAGGGAATCAGTTGACCAAGCTGGTGAGCAGACATACAATTGAAGTGCCAACATTCCAAGTGGAATCAAACACTTTGCTGCAAATCAAATGGCCTATGATAAATGGGTGTTAAATTGGCCACATCTAGCAAAAGTCAGAGACACTTTTGGAGATGACTAGCCTTTACAGTTCAGCCAGTAATCTACAAAAAGCATGCAGACCATCTGAAATCATCAAGTCAGAACAATTAGTCAAAGCCATATTGACTCTTCTCGATCAAGAGTTTATCAACCCATGCAGTGCTACTTTAGATGCTGAAAGATTGTACGATTTGTCCTCGAGCACCTGTTGCACCTGATATTGAAGAGAACCTCACCAGTATCATTGAATGAGGTACAGAAATGTATGAACAGTTTGTCAAAGAAAGATTGGAAAGTGGTCAAAATAAATATTTTATCCAATTTCAAAGCCCCAGTAAAACATTCAATGATGCAAACAAAAAGTGCAAGTAACTACCAAATGAAAAGTTACTGAACTTAAATTTGAAAGAGATATATTGGGAAAACTTTGGCCCTTTCAAACAAGCACAACTTCCTTGTAGATATAAACAAGTTATTAACATATTGCCTGGGCCCAGTCCCTCTGAGTCTAGCCAATGCAGATGGAACTAGACAGACAACACCAAAGAGCAAGTTACTTGAGGTGCTAGCAGTATACTGTCCAGTGTTAGACACTTCGAGCTTCCCCAGGAAAAGCATCCCAGCATACATGGTTGATCTACTGGCAACAGTGTGGATTATGACAGGAATCCTTGAAACCTTCGGTGATGTGGCAATGAAACTCCTGAATAATCTTCCAAATGGATCTGCAAGAGTGGATGTTGTTGCAGATACATACAGAAAGCAGTCAATCAAAGAGGCTGAGATTTCAATGAGGGTTTAGTAAGAGGCATCTTATCAAAGGTCCAAACACCAAAGTGCCAAAGAATTTCAGTTACTTCCTTTCTAATGGATCTAACAAGGAGTGCCTGATTGATTTGATCATGCAGGTCTGGGGAAAAAATTGCCAGAGGGCCAAGTGATATATTTTGTAGAGAGACAAATGTTACATGATCACCAAAGAAGGGACTGCAGTTGTGGATGATCTATGTTCTGACCAGGAAGAAGCAGACACAAAAATTGCCTTTCTTGTGCAACATGCCATTACAAAATGTCCAGGCCCTGTCATCGTCCATTCACCATCTGGTATACCGATATACTAGTAATTTTACTGTCACTATTTTCAGAATGCAAGTAATGTGTATGCCTGGACAATGGCCATGGTAACAGTAGGAAAATATTGGACATTAGCAAGTGTGAAATGACCACTGCAACAAAAAGCGTAATCAGTTTCCCTGCATTCACAGCAATGACTATGTTTCTGCATTCTTCAAAAGGGTAAGAAGATTTGCTGGAACATCCTTCAAAAGTACCCTAAATTCCTGGATGCCTTTCAGAAACTTGGGAGTGGTTAACAAGTGGATAAGGGTGTTGTAGCTCTGCTGAGGAGTACATCTGTAAACTGTATGGAAGGAAGTTACTAGTGTAAACATAGCTAGGCAGCAGATCTTCTGGGAGAACTATAACAAAGACAACAGAATAACTGATCTGTCTCTGCTACCACCCTGCCAGGGAACCCTGAAGTTACATATTCTATGAGATAACTACTCGTGCCTTCAGTGTCGCCAGGCTGACCCTATGGAACACTCTGACAGCTGTTATCAGGAGGCCACAACAGCCGAGCTGCTTAAAAGGGCTAAAGGTCCATCTCTTCTGTCTGGCTTTCCCCAATGAAGGTGACTGACCTGCATACATTTTGTGAAATTCTGGTTATGCTGAGACTTATTTATGTATTTATTTTCTAAAACGTTTATTGTGTGTTGTGTTATACTGACCCTATCCTGCCTTTTATTGTAAGGTGCCCAGAGCTTCAGGATTGGGCGCGGATAAATAAAATTTGCCTTGCCTACGCCTGCCGATTGTGGAGGCTTTCTTCTGTTGCAGTTATCAATGCCCCAAATGCAGCTTTGCATGGTTGGACTGATGATCTCAATGTAAAGTGGATGGGCACACCATTTCCAGATGATGTTATGTCTCTGCTCTATAATGCAAATGATGAGGACTCAGATAAGGACCAAGATGTATGTGATTACCAAGATGATATTGGCATATCTGACAATGACAAAGATTTTTCCTAGATGGACAAGACTGAATTCTATTACTTTAGCAACATATTTAAAATGTTACATTTTTGAAATAAAAATGTTTTGCGTAAACAAAGATTTTTTTTTGTTAAAAGTCCTTCTTTAAAAACTTTTAAAATGAACCTTTGAGGCAACTTGTGGGTATGCATTTTAAAGCTCTCACTCCCACGTATTCATTGAGATCACACTTGAATGCATATTTAAATTAGTCTTGAATTAATGGCCCAGGAATCTGCATTAAGTACGTGTAGCTGAAAATTGCAAAATTTGACAATGTATGAACTTGCTAAAATGTCTATTATTAGTGTCTTCACTTTTATCAATTCATCATCTTATATTACCTTAAGACTTCAAAACCACATATGCATTTCAAAGCAGAATCCTTACCCTTTTAGACAACATAAAATTATATTATAAAGTGCAAAAATCCTGTCTGACAAGATTAAATATAAGAATATTTTGAAATTTCACAAGAAATTAAAGGGTAGTGGTTGGTATTTAACCCTATAACTTTTAACTTAAATCTTTTGAGGTAACCTATGGGTATACATTTTAAAGCTCTAACTCCTGTCTATTTATTGAGATCCACGCTGAATGTATATTTCACTTACTCTCAAAGTAATGGCCCAAGAATCAGCATTAGTACGTGGAGTTGAAAATTGAAAAATGTGTCAAGGTGTCAGTACAAAATTGTGCAAACTACCATTTTGCCCCAGTGTTCATGCAATCAACAGACAGATCATGAATTTTGGGTATATCTGCTACATTAAGCAGCCATCAGCATTTATTTAGCCCTCAGGTGACACCCCACCTCCATCTACACCTGATCTATCACTCCACTGACTCGATAAACAGGCTGTTGATGGACATTGGCAAGATTAGCATCTCTGATTATGTTTTGCTTGTTTTCTTTACACATCAGGGGCCTGATTCCAAAAGATCCCCAGCGCATGTCGTAAGTATGCCATGGCGTAAAATTACACCTGAAACACTGCAACATGCAACTTGCACCATATTCCAAAACGCAGACAACGTACATCAAACACCAGTGAAATTACGATCTTGCAAGATATGCCACAGAACAATGGTGCAAATCACAGAACAAATGGAAACAGGTATGCATGTCACAAAGAAACACCGACAAAAAGGCCACAAAATGCAGTTGAGGATGCTAAAGCAGAAGGAGAAGACGTAGGCGGTGGCAGTGGCCAAAAACAGTAGTGGGGTGGGATTGTAGGCCACAACACAGAGAAAAAGGAAAAGAACTTCACAAATGAGGAGAGAGATGTCCTCCTCGATGAGGTGGAGGCCAATGCAAAACTGCTGCTTGGCAGGGGTGGGGAGAGGCATTGCACAAGCAGTGCAAGGATGTCTGGAACGAGTTGCCAGGAAGGTAAACGTGGTAGCCAACTCCAGGCGCACCATGAGGACCTGCAGAAATGCATAAATGACCTAAAGCATTGCACAAAGGAAAAGGAGGCGCACAACAAGCGCAGTCACGTCAGCAACAGGTAGGGTTAGCGAAAGAAAACACCCTCAGTGCCCATGAACAATGAGTGCTGGCCTTCCTCAGCATGCACAGTGTGCATGGGGACACAGACCTGGATACACCGACACTGCAGGGAGGCACAGGTAGGCCCACCATACCCACAGTACCAGTAATCTGACACATATGGGGGTGGGGAGTTGATGGTGGTTTGTGGGGGTGGGCAGCAGCAGGTATGGAGGTGGGTCACAGACATTCAGAGTGTTGACTATGCACCACGGCACTGCTGCAGGATGGATGGGGTCACAGCTGGGTGTGTGGGTGTGCCACTGCTGGATGAGGTGAACAAGGTGCCAATTCAGTAGCCCATGGTGGTGCACAATGGTGCAACACAGGAGCAACATGTGTTCACCTCAGGCAGTGTTGGGCAACACACACAGGGCACCATGTGCAAGGGCAATGCATGTGCAGGCAACAGTTGTGCACACGGTACACATGCTGTGGACCCTGGGATATGAAGCCTGTGTGCACCATAGTGTAGTACACCAGAGAGCTGGACACACCATGACACCAGTGCCACCACAGTAGCCTGTACATGTATCAAAGCTGTCATGGGAGTGACTGACACACAGTGTTGCAACCCCACAAGCACAGCAGGGAAACAAGCAGAGAAGCACCACAGCAGTGCTGAAGGCAGTGGTACAGAGGAAGCTAGTACCATGCCAACAGATGCTACCACAACAGACACATCCCAGGTGCTGAGCACACAGGAAATCGGAGTTGCAGACGTAGATGCAGCAGACTTTGAGGAACTGTTGAATGGGATGAGTGGAACACCAGCTGAGGATAACATGGAGGCATGTGATGTTGCCACTTATGAGAGCATTGTGGCAAACATTGCACAGGACCTTAGCCCCACCACCATTGAGGAGCTGGAGGCACATGTCTACAAGGCCGCCCTCTCATTGCAGGACCAGCCAGATAAGTCCCCCACCAACTATGATGGCTACTGCCAGTCAGTCGTAGGGTGCAGAAGGAGCAAACAGAAATGCTCGGCTGCACACAGCTGTGCCTTGAGAAGCACCACAGGACAATGGAAGACCATATGGGTAGCACAGTGTCCGCCATACAGACAGGCACACACCGGAATGAGGCATCACTTAACACACTGGCGGGGCCTGCAGGACTACACAGGCCATCAATAGGCTGGCATTGGCCATTGAACAGTCAGTTAAACAGCAGCGAGGCAGACAGACACAATTGCCATAGCGCTGCAGACCTACTGACAACACACTATGTAGGCCCACAAGGTGTGCACCCATGTGCGTGATGTAGCGACACAGGCACAGGACAGCATGCTGCAAACAGACATATGCACCAGGCATGGGACATACAGCTGGACATAGAGGCCACCGCTGGGAGCTGCAGGCCACCACACCAGCAGGACAGACTGTGACAACCATGCAACACACACCAATGGCTGCACCACAGAAGCAGGAGCCTGCATTGCATGGTCAGAGCCAGAGGTACAGCCACAGGTGCAGGACCAGGTTATGCCAGATACCAGTGGGGCAGTATGTAGAGGAAGGAGCATGTCCGTGGGACAGGCACAGTGCCACCAACGGTAGCAGTGTGGAACAGCAGGGACCCATGCAGCAGAGGACTATGGCAAGCTGTGCTGTTGTCCAGCATGACGTGCTACCAGATGTGCCTGCCACATGACAAGCAGAAAATGACACACGAGCACAGTAGATCCTCCAACTGTGTGTGCACCACCACTGGGCCAAGGAAGCGTGGCCGATGAGGGAAGGCAACAGCAGTGCAGGATATGACATCAACTGGACAGAGCACACCAGTTGTGATGCCAGGCATGTGTGGCACATCCAGTGGTGCCGTGACACAGTCAATGCAGCAAGCTGAGGAGACACAGGCGTTCCAGGCCCCAAAGTGCCATAAGACAATGCCAAAGCCTGGAAACCAGTGACATTGTCAATCATGATGGACTGCACAGTGATGGATGGGCCACAGCACAATGCGGACTATAGTGTTATTGGGACTGTGTGATTGGCTGACTGTGATGAGTGTGTGATGTCTCATGGTTTGTTCCTGTGGCAATGGGGGGCACAGGGTGTAAATGTGTGATGTGTGTACCCATTGGGTGAGTGTGTGTGCAGCCACAGGCTGGGAACTCACTGTGTACATACTAAGCATCACATACCTGGATTAAAGAATGAATAATGGCCATGCGTGTAGTGTTGTCTACTTCTACAGGATACACATTGTGCTGTGGGTGGCATGGATGGGGATCAGTCCCACACTGTCGGCAGCCCAACATGTGCACTGCAACAGTATAAAACACACTGCACAGGACATTCGGTGCACGGTGGGTGGTCCATGTGTGGGAGTGATGGAGCATGATGGGTGTGTAAATGGGATGGTGGACATTCTGTTCACCGTGGATGATCCTGTGAACACTTGATGACCCCCACTGCCTCTGCCAGTACGGCCTGCAGAGCCACAATTGTAGTTGTGGGTGCAGACCAGCTGACTGGCCATGACTGATGAGGGTGGGCCTGACAATGATGTCTGTGGTTGTACTGGGCTGTTGTGTAGGCAGTAGGGGTGTGTACTGGGGTGGCATGTGACATGTGATGGTGGGTGGACATGCTACTGGTGGCAGTGATGGGTGTAGACATGTGGCACACTAGCCTGTGATGTGAGTGGCTGTGTCAATGCTGTGCACTGTTCAGGTGCACTGTACATGCAGACACATGCGTCACAGATTTCATGCCTGTGCATCCACTACATGCATACCGCATATGTGATGTGTGAGTGTGTTAGCATCTGCATTTTGCGTGACTGCAGCACTAGTGCTCACATATGTAACAATAGTGCTTGCATGTGTGGCAATAGCACTGGCACTTGCGGCAGAATATGAATCGCTATTGTGGCTCGCATGTGCCTGCATGCATAACGCGATATGCACGCCATGGGCAGAGGCCACACGTAGGCCTGCACATGTCCTCGTACAATACGTGCATTCCTCAAGAAATCTGGATTGGCACCACAGTCACCGCGACGTAGCAGAGGCAGGGTCCACATTGCTGGGACAGGAACAGATACATACCTTAACTGAAAGTGTGCAGCAGTGGCGCACAACACTGCTGCCACCTGGGTGCAGGAACCACCTACCACTGCCAGGAACAGGGTATGGAGGCCACTGGGTCATGCCTGTGTGACATCAGTGGTGTTAGGTGCAGCACAAGGCAGCTCAAGATAAGTGGCAGGACCTGACAAGGCATGACCCTGCCATCCTGAGGCCCTGATGTCCAAGGCTGAATGGAGGAATGTGGAGATATGGACTGGCCAGCAACCCATTGAAGGTGGGTATTGCACCAGGTAGGCACACATAGACACAACAATGTCACATACATCGTGCCCATATGCCCTACACAGCTGACGATGTGTTATCTGTCCACACAGGTCTACACGGCGCAAAACCAGGCTCCATATGGGAGGCATGCAGGGATGGATGCCATGGAGGACAACAGGTGGATATGCAGAGACACAGGAGGCAAGGTAGGTGCATGCAATGTCCAACGTGTGTTATGGTTGTGTTGCCAGGGTATGACATATGGCTATGGGGTACAGTGTGCATACTAACATGCTAAAAACCAGCAGAATAGGCCTCATGGTCTGTCGTGTCTGCTCAGTAGCCAGCCACCTACTGGGTGCTCGCCTCCCGCCCCTCCACCCCCAGAGAGGGACTTCTTGGCTTCAGTTTCCCTTGTACCTGTCCCACTCCTTCTTGAAACCCTCCACTGTGCCCTCTTCCATCAGACTCCTGGGCAATGCATTCCACAGCTCCACCACCCTTTCAGTGAAGTAGTGTCTCCTACACCTCCTCTGTAATTTCCCTCCAGCTTCCACTCATGTCCTCTAGTTGTCCCCCTTCTTTAGCCTGAACATCTCCTTGGCTCTGCCCTTATTTATTCCTTAAACATATTTGAAGACCTCTATCATATCCCCTGCCTCCTCTCCTCAGTGGGTACAGCCCGAGCTCTTCCAGTCTCTCCTCATAGGGCTCCCCATGCTCTGAATCATCCTGGTTGCCTTCCTCTGGGCCCTCTCCAGCAGTGCTATGCCTTTCTTAAGGTGGGTCTCCAGAACTGCACACAGTACTCGAGATGCGGCCCATGGCATTATACAGAGGAGATTCACCTCCTCCTCCTGGAGGTAATCCCCTGCCTATGCAGCCCAGTATCCTGTTTGCTTTTGCTGCAGTTCTTCGACAGTTTTCAGTGTTATTCATTTTGACATCCACCACCATCCTAGATCCCTCTCACCCAATGTGGCTTGCAGTGTGATCCCCCAGGGTGTATACATGGCCCAGGTTTCTTGACCCCCAGATGCAGCACTTTGCATTTCCCTGCATTAAACTTCAATCTCCATCTCCTTGATCACCTCTCCAGGGAATCCAAGTCCCCTTGGATTGCCTCTCTCCTCTTCCCCATCCGTAGGTGTTCCTAGTTTTGAGTCATCCAAGAAAGAGACTCCAGCTTACCCTAATCCCTCTCCCCATGTCCTAGACATAGGCATTGGAACAGGAGTGGCCCCCAGTACTGAACCCTGGGGACCTCACTGATGAACCTTCTGGTGGAGAATACTATCCCACCAACCACCACCCTCTGTATTTGCCCCTTAAGCCAATTTTCCCCACCTGAGCAACTGCCCCCACCCCCATCCCCCAACTTTATTAGCAGGCCATTGTGGGTACCAAATTGAATCCATTGTTAAAATCCAGGTATAGGATGTCCACTGGTCTATGTCGGTCCAGGGCCCCCATCACCCAGTCATAAAACTCCACAAGGTTGGTCTGGCACGATCTCCCTGGGACAAAACTGTACTGCTTGTCATTCAGGTGCCCCAACCTTTCCAGTTGCCTCCCAAGCCTCTCCTTGATAATGCCCTCCATTACTTTGCATACCACAGATGTTACAGGGTATACCCTTGCAGGCTGGTGGACTGCTTGGTCACCTGGCCATATGTGCATGTGTGATGGGTCAATATGTGTCCCCAGTGTGCATGGGGACACTGCAGTTGACACAGTCCACAGTTGGGAAACTGTGGGGTGGGCAGACGAGTGCATGTGAGGTGTGGCACTCAGGTACAGTGTGTCAATTGTGGTGTTTCCATGGACCACATGGGCAGCACCTAGTCTCACACATGCATAGGTGTCAGGGCAATATTGGGGGTGCCCTTACACGCCACTGACATGTGTGCTGCAACATTGCAGGTGACCGCACCAATGTCATCTCACCACAGGGCACTGCTCACGCACAGTGGCAGAGCAGAAGATGGGCGATGCAGGAGGGCGCACTCCGCACAGGGCGACATCACCGCAGGGCTCACCCACTGCCACCGATACGGAGGAGAAGGAGGAGGAGGAGCAGGCTGACATGGACCACAAGGGGGTGGAGCCACATGGTGTGGAGGGTGTGACCAGGGCACCATGCAGGGCCAGATGGCAGAGCAGGTGGATGACGCCATTGATCGTGGCTGCACCGGAGGCAGAAGAAAACTTGGAGTGCCTGCCTCAGTACCATGGGGATGTTGCCGAGACACAGCCGAGGGGTGTGAGCAGTGCATGTCACGAAGAGGACAGCCAGCAGGGAGGCACAGACACTGATGGCCATGAGGGCCAGGGCATGCAGGAGGGTAAGGATGTGCCTGCAGCATGCCAGGTGCAGGGGGAGGAGGTTGTGCCAGTGGAGGACATGGCTGAAGGGCACGCTGGAGACTGTGCAATGGTAGAACTACTCGTGTGGCCCCAGTGGAGGACAATGAGGCACCCGCAGCAGACCATGAACAGCAGGCTGTGGCTGGACACCTATCACAGGCCCCGGTCCAACAGGCACAGCCCAATAACAGGGACCAGGTCCTCATGGAACTTGTAGCTGCCATAATGGGCGATGTTGCCCACCTCCATGGGTCCCTTGGTGCCCTGCTAACTGCCCTGAGGGACCGATATGGACAGGGACACCTGACCATATGTTCCAGGACAGTACCTGTTGAGGATGTAGTGCACTGTGCCTGTGCTTTGCTGTGTTGGGGTGGGGGTTAGCATTCCGCGATTAACAGGGATGTTATAGTTCAGTATTATTATTTACATTCTATGTGTTGTTGGTCGGAGGCATATCTAACATATCTGTACATGGTTGTTGTACATCTACATAGGCATAGTTCTGTCTGTTGTTGGGTGGGGGGGGTTGAATAGTTTAGCGTTGTTGTTTATTACGGTCTATTATTCCCTACTCATTGAGAGGGAGAAAGAGCCTTTAGATGGTGGCTGCGAGTGTAAGTAGATCTGAAAGATTTTTCTTAGCTGGGATTTCTGTGTGTTTGTAATTGTATTTAAGGGTTGGTCTTAACTGCCATTTATTGTGCTTTTACATTTAGTTTGGGCAGGAGTAAATGATTCTAGTAGACAAGTTGGTGTTTGTGTGTTTAAAAGTTGCTGTCTGGCCTGTAAGTGCAGGCATCATATTACAAAGGATTAATGCTGTTTGAATGTGAGGTAACTGCCATCTCAGTTAGTCTTCAGTTAGGGAGAAGAGCCTTTAGCTGGTGGCTGTGGAGTGTAAGTAGATCTGAAAGATTTTTTTTTTAGCTGGGATTTCTGTGTGTTTGTAATTGTATTTGAGGGATGGTCTTAACTGCCATTTATTGTGCTTTTACATTTAGTTTGGGCAGGAGTAAGGGATTCTGGCAGATAAGTTGGTGATTGTGTGAGGTGTCACTGCCAGAGGACTCCTTGGCTGATTGTGTTTTGCCTGTAGATTGATTGAGTGTATATGGATTTGAGGGTACTTTTATTGCCGAGGGGGCCCATATTGCCCACACCTAACAGTGAGGATGGGATCGAATGATGCAAGAGCTGGTATCTTCAGGAGGGTGATTGGGTGTACAGGGTGTGGAGTGGCCATAACATTGAATTGGGCATAGAGGTTTGGGGATGCCCAGTGTGTACCAGTTGGCAGGCCTCAGGCGGGAGGTCGAGGGATCAGGAAGCAGTTGAAGGGAGGGAGTGATGGGGCTGGGTTGGAGAGGAAGGGGGCAGGAACCATGATGATAGGCAAGGACAAAATGGCATACCCCAGGGGTATGGGGTGGGAGTGAGAGGACTAGGACCACATGGTCGCTCTGGAGGGAAAGACATGAAAATACCAGTGTACAGTCTTCACTCCAAAAGGAGGGGCAGCCCAGAGAGAGCCAAGGAAGGGGAGGAGAGGGACAGGAGTGGGTGAGCTTGGAACAGGCATCACACTTACAAATCGCTTTACCCTGCTGTACCCGGATGATAAGGTGGAAGAGGCTGGCAGGCAGGGATGCAGGATAACAGGGACGGATTGGTCAGGTGTCGAGGAGGGGCAGGGGATAGGAGGGGACCTGATACAAAGGAGGGAGGGCATGGGGAACGTGAGACCAGGGTACCAGATGGGTGGGGAGGGCAGAAGCCCAGGTCTGAGGAGGTAAGACAGAGGGATGCACAGAACAGAGTCACGGTGGACAAGGCCAGGACCCAGCACAGGGGCAGAGTTGAGGAAGGATAAAGCGGACATGGAGGGGGTAAGGAGGGGCACTCTGGATAGGCCAGCTCCGAGATTGGAATTTCAGAAGAGGGGGGTGTAGAGAGCACTAGGCACAAGGGTCCATTATTGCAGAACCTGAGGGGAGGGAGGGAAAGGAAAGCAGGAATAGGAGGCCTGGGTGGAAGACAATAGCAACAGACCAACGGAGAAGAGTTAAGGGGGACTAGTGATATTCAGGCTGTGAGGGGTGCGAGGAGCAAGCTGGGAGAGGAGACGGAAGGGGAGCCTGGAAGGGCACAATCAAACTAGTGATGCCCAGGCTGTGGGGGGCGAGGAGCAAGCGGGGCCATAGTCAGGAGAAGAGTCTGGAAGGCACATACAGACCTGTGACCCCAAGTTGCAGGGGTGAGAGGGAAAATGGGGGACACAGGCAGAAGAGGGAGCCTGGAAGGCACACACAAAATATAGACACCCAGGCTGTGGGGAGTGCAAGGTAACCCGGGGATGTAGACAGAAGGAGTATGGAAGGGGCACAAATGGGCTAGTAACTTGAGGGCAGAGGTGAAGGTGCTCCTGCTGGTGACTCCATTATTGGAGGTATCCAGTGGGAGGGGCTGGGGAGGGAAAAGGAAGCCCAGTCAAAGTTAAATGTATCCCAGGCCTATCAGTACATAAGGCCAAATTCCAGCTATACTCAATGGCAAGGGAACGGAGGATCCCCAAACTTTCTAGTTCACCTGGGAACAAATGATTTAGAAGGAACAGTGAACTGGAGATACAGGCAAGATTCAGGAATTGGCCAGGGTTTGCCACTCTGTAGGATGCTCAATCTCTCTTTCTGAGATACTGCCAGTACCAAGGGCAAGTGGGAAAATAAGCAAAACTTAGGGGGTGAACCAGTGGCTCAGGAGTGGTGCAAGTCAGAAGGGTATGGATTGATGGGGACTGGGGTGATACATGGGAAGACAAGGGCGATATGCCAGGGATAGGCTGCATCTCAACCTGGAGGGAGGGAGATCCTTAAACTAAAACTTTTTGGATTACGTTGGTGATAGGTGGAGTTTAAACTTGTAAAGGGGAGGGATAGAAAGACTGAAAGCCTCAGCGAGGAAGCTTGAGGGTTCAGGACTAGATCATGTAAAGCGGGCTGTGGGTAGTGTTAAAAGACCAGAGGGATCTGAGGGGAAGAGAGACGGGGATTGCACTGGGCTGAGAAGACTGGAGAGGGGTCAGGTGGAGGATGGTCTGATCAATGCCAGGAGCATGGGCAATAAAATACCAGAGCTCCAGGCAATGCTAGTTGAGGTACAGCAGACTTGGCTGCAATTACTGAGACATGGGCCACCCAGAGGCATGATTGGGACCTAAATTTAGAGGGATACACAATGTTTAGGAAGGATAGGGGGGTAAGAGGAGCGTGTGGCATTGATAGTCAAAAACGACATAGTAGTTGGTGAAATCAAGAGGCAGAAGAGATGTGGAGGCAATTTGGGTAACCCTACAAACGAGGGTAAAAGATTAAAAATAGGGGTGGTGTACAGACCCCCACAATGGAAGCGGAACTGGAGGATGATCTGGCTGAGAACATCAGGGGTCACTGTGGCCT
Organism: Neoceratodus forsteri; assembly: GCA_016271365.2. Lineage (NCBI taxonomy): Eukaryota > Metazoa > Chordata > Ceratodontiformes > Ceratodontidae > Neoceratodus > Neoceratodus forsteri. The sequence goes on from CM057453.1 coordinate 804,442,590, forward strand.
CAGAAAGGGCAGGGTGGTGATCATGAGTGACCTGAACATGCCGGGGCAGACTGGAGCACTATGACATCCTCAGTGGCCAGGAGCAGAGGTTGATGGATGTCTTCCAGGATGCCCTCCTAGTCCAGCATGTGGGGAGCCTACTAGGCAGGATCGGATCCTGGACATTTCCTAGCAGATAGTGACCAGATAAGGGGCTTGGTGGTGAGCAGCCCATTGGCAGTCAGTGACCATGCCACGGTCTGGTTTCTTATGTTCCTAGGGGAGAGAAATTTGCACTAACACAGAAGTAATAGATTTCAGAGGGAGGACTTTGTGGCATGGAAGGATTCTTAAAGGGTGCTTGGATGAGAAAAGGCCAACATGGATGCTGGTAGCTTGTGGGAGACAATTAAGAAGGGTGTAGGAGGCTTGAGGGCCTGCGCAAGGTGAAAGGCAAGCAATGTAGGACCAGTAAGTTGTGTTGGTGGACCCGGGAGGTGCAGGAGGCGGTGAGGAAGTAAAGGCTGCCTATGCGTGCTTAAAGCTCTCAAGGGGGCTAGGGAGGGGAGAGTATGATTTCCTGGCTAAGAGGGTCACCAGGGTGGTAAGGGGGCCAAGGTGAAGAAGGAGCTTAACCTGGCCAAGGATATCCGTGTGGGGTAAAGGGTTCTGCTCGATACATGGGGAGAAAAGAAAGCGAGGCACAGATCAGCAGGATTAGAACTGGGGGATGGGCACAGGAAGCTGGGGAACAAGCAGAGGTGCTAAATAAGTACTTTGCCTCCGTCTTTACCTGGGGAGGTGGGATCTTTCCAACCCGATGTGAGGGTAGAGGAGCACCCTGAACCAGGAGGTCAACTGGAGACTGAAGTACTGGATGAGACTAGGGCAGGGGATGGGTCATATCTAGAAGGGAGGAGAGATGCATGAGGAGGGGGCTGGGAGGGTGAAATCACAGCAGATAGGGTGAGAGAGACTCTCCGGTTGCTAAAGGCTGAGAAGGCACCAAGGCAAGATGGGCTGCATCCCAGGGTGCTGAAGGAACTGGCAGATATGTTGGCAGCTCCACTGGCCTCGCTCTTCAACATCGCCCTGATGACAGGGTGGGTGCCTCAAGATTGGAAGGTGGCTCATGTGGTGCCTATCCACAGGGGGGGGTCAGAGAGGAGATGGGGAATTCTAGGCCCGTTAGCCTAACGTCTGTGGTAGGCAAGGTTATGGAAAGGCATTATCAAGGAGGGGCTGGGGGCAGCTGGAAAGGTTGGGACACCTGGATGACAGGCAGTATGGTTTTGTTCGGGGAGGTTGTGCCAGACTAACCTGGTGGAGTTTATGACTGGGTGATGGATGCCCTGGACTGACATAGGCGGTGGATGTCTTCTATCTGAATTTCAGTAAGGTGTTCGATTTGGTACCCCACAATGGCCTACTAACAAAGCTGGGGGTGGGGGGCAGTTGCTCAGGTGGGTGGAAAACTGGCTTGGGGTGAATACAGCAAGTGGTGGTTGGAGGTATAGTCTCCTCCCTCAGGAGGGTCATCAGTGGAGTTCCCAGGGTTCGGTCCTGGGACCACTCATGTTCAATTCCTATGTCTCAGGCATAGGGTGGGGTGTAGGAGTAGGTTGAGTCTCTTTGCAGAAGACTCAGAACTGGGAGCACTGGCAGTCGGGCAGGAGGGAGAGAGGCCCTGCAGGGATCTGGATACCCTAGGGGTGGGCAAGGAGTGGGTTGGAAGTTCAATGCGGGAAATGTAGGGTGCTGCATCTGGGGTCAAGAAACGTGGGACATGCATACACCTGGGGACCACACCTGCAAGTCACATCGGGCAGAAGGACTTAGAGATAGTGGTGGACAGCAAAATGAATAACACAGAGAATTGTCGAAGAGCTACAGCAAAGCAAACAGGATACTGGGCTGCATAACCGGGAAATTACCTCCAGGAGGAGGGGTGATCCTCCCTCTGTATAATGCCCTAGTTGGGCCGCATCTTGATGCCGTGTGCAGTTCTGGAGACCCCATCTTAAGAGGATATAGCACTGCTGGAGGGGTCCAGAGGAGGGTGACCAGGATGATTCAGGGCATGGAGGGTAGGACCTATGAGGAGAGACTGGATGAACTCAATCTGTATGCCTTGGAGGAGAGGAGGGACAGAGGGACATGATAGAGACTTTCAAGTATGTAAAGGGGATAAATAAGGGCGGAGCCAGGAAGTGTTCAGGCTTAAGAAGGGGGAACTACCAGGGGCACGAGGGAAGCAGGAAGGGAAGTACAGGGGAGCGAGACACTCCTTCTTCACTGAGAGAGTGGTGGAACCATGGAACGACTGCCCAGGAGTCTGGTGGAAGAGACCACAGTGGAAGGATTCAAGAAGGGTTGGGACAGGTATAGGGGAAGCTGAGGAGAGGAGGGCCACCTCTGGGGGTGGGGGTGGAGGAATGAGCTCCTAGTAGGGGGCTAGCTTCCGAGCAGACACGATAGAACATGGGGCCTATTCTGCTGGCTTTACTATGATATTATGATTGTTTTTGTTGTTGTAACCTAATGGTGTGTGTTTGTTGTTGTTACACCTTGATTTATAAATGTATTACTATCCACATCATACCAGTGTCCCTGTCTGCTGTCTGCATGTCCGTGTGTGTGTGTGTGTGTGTGTGTGTGTGTGTGTGTGCCTGGCAATGTGCACATGCAATCACATACATGTAACAGATATGTGCTGTTATGTGTGTCCACATCAGCACATGGACCACGTGTGACAGCTGTACACCCCACAGCAGCGTCATGACCCAGTGTGCGCGTGACATCATGGTGCACTGCACTTGTGGCAGCGCTCTGTGGTGGGCACTGTACTCACCACCTCACTGTGTCTGTCATGTCATGTGTGTCCATAAACCTGTATGGCACCATTCACCTGATAACATTCAGGGCCCTGCAGGTGGCACCGGTGCCACCTCAACATGAATAAGGTCGGGACCACCATACTACAGCAGGTATGTGCTGCCCGATGATGTGTACCTGTTGTGGCGTCACTGTTAGCATGTACGGTGGCCATGACAGGTGTATGGTGCCTGGTGGCAACAACTACCCATTGTTGTGCCACTGTTCTGTGTGCAAACTGTTGCCAAGTGTTTCTGTACCAACAATGACTCACTTTGCATGCCCTGTGCACTGTTGTACTGTGTTTGCACCTGCCTGTGTTATGTTGTACACCATGAGGCAGATAGGCTATCTAGGGTATTGTGCTCTGGCGTGTACAGGTATGTCTGGTGTGTATGAGCAAGCCTTGGGATGTGTGTCTGGAGGTCCATGCCTGCCCCAGGCACATCTGAAAGGTGTTTGGGGTCACTGAGGTGGCATGGGTGTTGCAGACCTCTACTCATGGTGTATGGTGCTGGATCAATGGTGTTGTGTGGCATGCATGCTTGCCTGTCCATTTCTGCAACATTACTGTGGCATGGTGCCCTTGTACATCCCCACAGTGCAGCATGTCTGCCAATGACTGTGGGCTGCCACTGTTCACCCTCACACCCATCCCTGCCACACCACACATTTGTCTGCAGGCAGGGCCTTGTGCACTACGCGGTTCCTGGCACCCACAGCATGCTCCTGCAGTTTCGGTACAGTTGGGCACCGCTGTACTGTGTCACTCATCAGTACTCGCACATGGCCCCATGTTGTAGCTATGCCTATACTTCATCACATTGCTGGAACCACACTACATATCTGTATCCTGTTCCACCCTTTGTATCCCATTGTGCAGACTGTCCTCCCTGTGGCGACCAGCCATGCATGGGCACATGCTACTGACCACTGTCCAGTGCACAGCGGGAACTGGGTGAGCTATGGCAGAGAACAGCAAGAGAAGGAGCTGCTGTTAGAACTTTACTACTCTGCTGGACTAAAGGACTAGAACTCTATTACTGGGAACTTCAATTTAGGATAAAACAAACAAAAACAAAAAAAGAGTAAGTGTGTTTGTCTGAGTTGGGTGAAGGAATTGTTATCTGTACAGTTAGCTAGGTGAAGAAAGAAACTGCAAATTAGAGGGTGGCTTAAGAAGAGGAAGCCAGTTGTTTGCATTAAAAACTGACCTAGATAGCTTTTGGCACAGAACAGAAACAGGAAGGAGCTGTTGTTAGAACTTCTGGACAATATTGCCCTCCACCCCTCCCTCATTCTTAGCCGGTTCTACTTTTATAGGCACAGAATTTGACTGACAATAGGAACTTCCTGTTTGGGAGCAGGAAGGAGTGATCACAGAGGCACAACAGACTCCCCATCCTAGAAGGAAAAGAGTAGCTCTCCACCTCAACCCCAGCTGCTGGAGATCGGGACTCTGAACAAGTAAGAAGGAGACTACTGAGAATATAGGAACTTCCTGTCCCAGAACACGAAGATCAGGAGCTTTAAGGGCATGGAGGCAGTAGGAAAGTAGGGAGAAAAAAGATATTAAAAAAATAAACAGAGAGAGGAAAGATGCAAGTATGAATAACTCTGAGCAGTGCAGGAGGCGGCTGTCAAGGCAAACAGTTTGCTGGGCTATATTGCTAGGGGATCACCTCAAGGTGCAGGAGGTGATTCTGCCACTGTACAATGGACTGGTTAGACCACACTGCGTACTGTGTGCAGTATTGGAGACTGCACTTGCAGAGGGACATTCAGCTCCTGGAAAGGGTTCAGAGGAGGGCTACCAAGATGACAGAGGTCTAGGGGATTTGGCGTATGAGGAAAGACTAGAGAAGCTCAGCTTGTTCTCCTTGGAGGAGAGGAGGATCGGGGACATGATTGAGGTCTTCAAGTATCTCAAGGAATAAACTGGCTAAACAAGGGGATCTTCAGACTAAAGGAGGTGGTATCACCAGGGGCATAGTTTGAAGTTGAAAGGAGGAAGGATGGGGAGAAGGTGGCACTTCACCAAGAGGGTGGTGGAACCCTGGAATGTGCTGCCTGGTGAGCTCATTGTTTTGGCTTCTACAGTACAGGGGTTCAAGAGAGGTAGGACAGATACAGCATGGGATGAAATGGTTTGGCCTGGCCCGGGGACTGGCATGGAAGACAAGAGAAACAGAAATGGGAGGGGAGGGCCAGGTACCCAACTTGGGACCTAAGGCACAAGCAGACTCGATGAGACCATAGGGCCTAATCTGCTGACAAATATTATGTTAGTAAGTATACAAAACAACAGTTAAGGGGCTACAAATAAGACATGATGGGAGTGGTGCAGTGCAGGGGTTGTGGAGCAGCAGTCTTCTGGGAGCGTTCTGGAGGATGCAGTGTTGTCCCATCTGCAGGTACCTCTCTGGGCTGAGGGAGGAGGTTACTCATCTCCAGGCTGAGTTAGCCAGGATTCGAGAGGACCTCCTTTCCCACCCAGGGACCACCAGGGCCACCGCCACTGTCTCAGAGGTTGCCAAGAAGAGGAGTGGTTGGACCACAGTGGTCTCAGAGAGCATGAAGATGGTGGAACAGAGGCACAACCCTCCAGCTGCCTCTCACAATTCATATGCCATTCTGGCAAAGTGTGATTCCTTTATGTAGGCACCTGCAGGTGGTGACCAAGGAGGATGTTGGGAACCTCCACAAAGGAGACCCACAGGAGGGTGGCATGGGACCCCACAGGGAAGGAAACAACTCCTAGTGGGGGACCCATTGTTAGAGAGGTAGAACTGAGGGGAGAGGGAGGTAGGTGCCTGCCTGGTGCCATGGCTTGAGGGACAGGAGCGAATCCTCAGGATCACGGGAGCAACTACACAGGGAGGGAGCTGGATGTCATCGTCCACCTGAGACAAATGACCTGCCTGGGAAAGGAACAAGAGCAGTGCAGGAGAAGTTTATGGTGTTGGGAGGGGCCTTAGACAAGTCACGCAAGGTAACCTTCTCGGAGGTGCTGCCTTTCTATGGCATGGGTGAGGCTAGGTGCTCCGCACCATGGATTCAATCAGTGGCTGAAAAACTGGTGCAGAGCTCAAGTCTGGGCCTTCACTGGGACTGGGAGTCCACCTGGAGGGATGCAGGCCTATACTACGGTGCGATGGTCTGCATCTGTCCAGGAGGAGAACCAGGATCCTAGGTGATAGGTTTGAATGCTTCATTGGCAAGCATTCAAACTAGCCAAAGGGGGAGGCACAGAAAAGGTAGAGGGAAACTTACCCTCCCAAAAAAAAATCAGGGTGGTTAGAACCAGGATCTTAGGTGATAGGTTTGAATGCTTCATTGGCAAGCATTTAAACTAGCCAAGGGGCACAGAAAGGAAGAGGAAATCCTTACGCCCCAAAAAAAATTAGGTAGTTAGGTAACACACCAAGATAGAGAAGCAAATAGGGTGCAGGGCAGGGATAAATGGAGAAAAGACAAAGGCAGTAAGGACAGGGATGGGGCAAAAGCGGTAAGACCATCACAAAATGGAGGGTAATGAGTACCAATGCCCATAGTCTAGGTAACAAGCTCCCTGAACTGGTGACCTTGATGGAAGAGGGATTCTTGGATATTGTGGCAGTCACAGAAGCATGGTACACAGAGAACCATGACTGGGATGTCAACATACCAGTGTACACAATCTACATGAAGAACAGGAGGGTAGAAGAGGAGGAGGAGGAGGAGAAGTTCTCTATGTAAGGGAGGGATCAAAGCAATGGAACTAAAGGGTAAAACAGGGAGGAGAGGAGGCACTGTGGGTCCCCTGAGGCTGGAAATGACACCACAATCCGCACAGGGGTTGTATACAGACCCTGTCACAGGGGAAAGAAATGGACAAGGAAATTATAGACTGCATCCTTAGGATGGCAGAGAAAGGGAGATATTGTTGATGGGGTACCTGAATATGCCAGATGTTAACTGGAGCACCTTTGCTGCAGCCACATCCAAGAGAAGGCTATCTCTTAATGCCCCACAGGGGCATGCCTCAGACAGCTAGTGTTGGAACCCACTCAGGAAGGAGCAATCTTAGACCTGGTACACTCAAATGGGGATGGAGAAAGGATCTCAGATCTAGAAGTGGTAGCCATCTGGGAACAAGTGACCACCAAACAGTGTGGTTCACAATAAACTCAGCTGTAGAGTCAAGCCAGACAAAGTGAAGGTACTGGACTTCAGGAGGCTGATTTTGTCAAAATGGGAGAGTGCCTCAGAAAAGCACTACAAACAGGCAAGAAGGAGGTGGAGCAACAATGAGGAAACATCAAAATTGCCATCACAGAGGCAACAATCCTTTGTGAAGCAAATAAACAAATCAAAATGAAAGAAAAACACTATGGTTCTCAAAAGAGGTGGTGGGAAGGTTGGAGAAAAGACAGCATTCAGGAAGTACAAGGAAACACAGAAGGAGCAGGATAGAGAACTGTACCAGTTAAGGTAGAAGGAAGCGAGGAAGGCAATCAGAATAGCAAGGCCCAAACTGAGGAAAAGATAGCCAACTCGGTTAAGAAGGGGATAAAACCATTTATAGGTACTTTAGGAGCAAAGAAAGACAAAGGGAGGGATATTGAGGTTGAATAAAGAGGAGGGTGGGTGGGTAGAGAGGGACAGTGAAAAGCAGGATACTGAACGAATACTTCTGCTCAGTATTCACAAAAATAAAGGAGGGTGAGGTACCTAATCCAGTCACTAGAAGCACTCTGGATAGGGGTCGTCAGTCCTTTCACAGAAGAAAGGGTTCTGAAACAACTCCTAAAACTGAAAGTGGACAAAGCAATGGGGCCTGATGGGATTCACCCCAGAATTCTAAAGAACTAAGGAGAACTAGTAACACCATTGACTACCCTTTTAACAAATCATGGAAGGATGGTGTGGTACCTGAGGACTGGAGGAGGACGGATGTGGTTCCCCTTCACAAAAGTGGGAGCAAGACAGAGGCAGGAAACTACAAATCTGTCAGTTTGACCTTAGTGTTAGGGAAAATGATGGAATCACTTCTGAAGGAATGAATTGTTGAGTACCTAGAGGCCAGTGGGGCACAGGACCCAAGGCAGCATGTATTCACAGTGTGAAGGTCATGCCAGACAAATCTAATTGATTTATTTGACTGGGTGACCAAAGCAGTAGACCAGGGAGGGTCTGTAAGATGGCCTACTTAGACTTTAGCAAGGCATTTGATACAGTCCCACACAAAAGAGTAATAAACAAATTAGCTAGCCTGGGAGTGGGTCCTAGGTGGTAGCCTGGGTAAAACATTGGCTGGACAACAGGACGCCGGAGGGTAATAGTAAACGGAGTCCACAGTGAAGAAAGGGGGTTACTAGTGGGTACTGCAGGATTCAGTACTGGGTCAGGTCCTTTTAATGCCTTTATATGTGACATTACAGAGGGACTGGAAGGAAAAGTATGTCCCTTTGCAGGCGACACAAAGATCTGCAACTGGGTGATACACAAGGTGGGGTGGAAAGGATGAGAAGGGACTTGGGCAAGGTCGGAGGAATGGTCAAATGTATGGCAGCTTAGAGTTAAGCAAAAAAGTGCGAAGCAATGCACCTGGGAAATAAAACCCAGGAAAGAGTACACAATGGGGGTGAGATACTGACAACAACAAAATGGAAAGGGACCTGGGGGTAGTTATATCAGATGACACAAAGGTGGGCAAGCAATGTGAGAAGGTATTAAGAAGGGCTGGGGATACTGGGATGCAGAGGAGAGGCATCACCAGTAGAAAACAGGAAGTTGTTATCACTCTGTACAGACAGTTGATGAGACCCGATCTGGAGTACAGTGTGCAATTCTGGAGACCCCATCTCTGCAAAGACATAGACAGGGTGGAGGCAGTCAATAGTAGGGCAACCAAATGGTGTAGGGTCTGCACCAGAAGCCATACAACGAGACTAAAGGAGCTTAATATGTATACCCTTGAGGAAAGGAGGGAGGGGGCACAATAGAAAGTTTCAAGTACCTCAAGGAACCAACAAAGTCCAAGATGGTAGCATCTTTCAGAAAAGAGAATGTGCAAGAACAAGGGAACAATTTGAAGATGGAGGGATGACTCAGAGGTAATGTAAGTATTTTTTCACAGAGAGGGTTGTGGATGCATGAAACAGCCTTCCTGAGGAGGTCATAGAGTCAAAAACAGTGGGGAATTTGTGACCTTCCCCCCGTATCTACTCATTTTATCTGCCGTGCAAGGCTCTTGTCTGGCCCGACTGACGAGATCAACAACTTGTCCCCTATCTGCTAAGGCAGATGCGCCGCCACTACGCACTTCTATGTCTAGTAATGGAAGGGCCGTGGCACCCTAGAGCAATTTTAATTGCCGCACCCCTGATTCAACCCGATACTGCATGAGTAACTCATCAGCTGGACTACTTCTAAGTGGTACACATGGGTGTACCCTAATAGTTACTGCTATGATTTGTGTAAGATACTTAGCACATGAGCACCTAGGGATCACTTCCTTTCCCATATGCTAAATGATTGTTAAAAGGTTTGAGTGGATTGACAGATCCTCCCCTCCCATTCTCTCCTTTCTCCTACCCCTTGGTCGGATGTTTTCAACTAAAACCCACCCCCCTTCCTAGCAGGATGAGGGTGGCACCAGTCTATAGGTTGTTCCTGGAGGCTTGATGCAGCGCATCTAGCCAAACCATAGTCTCGGTCTGGGACAGAACACTTGGTTTAGTGGGACTCCGCCCGATCAGCATTTGGTGTCCGAAGCAGTGTGGGCTAGGGGCATTGCCCTTATGCACGCGTTCAACTCTGCGCCGCCAGTAACTGAGCTTATAGCTGATAGATTCATTGTGTGATATTGGTAATAACTAATTTACTGGTTAACCTGTTTACCTGACAGTTGTTTGTTGGCAATTTTCTGCCGTTTTCTCTCTTCTATTTCTCTAAACTTCCAAAGTATATAATTCTGGTTTTCACCGTTCCTTTTCTCTTCTTACTCTGTGCAGGCCTTATTACTGCTACAGGTAGTTTGTGATTCACGGTCATTCTACACACCTGGTGATTTAGAGGCTCATCAGCAGCACAAGACCATCTATAAGCCACCAGCCGGGTAGTCTCACCTCCCACCAACATCTACCTTTCTTTCCCTGCCGACTGGGTGAGTACACATTCTCTTTGCCACGTAATAGGAGGGTGATATCATGGCCACAAGCAGCAAGGCCACAAGGATGGGGTTGCATCTCCTGAACGTCATGTGGCCTCAATCATCTGGCAAAGCGACCAAAGTATTGCAGTATTTGCCCTCGCTGGGAACAGACATTGCACTACTGCAGGAGAAGCACCTTACCAGCCGCACAGTGCAATGGCTAAAAAAGTCGTGGGTGTGATGCGGTGTTGACCAGTTGTGCCCCCACGAAATCCAGAGGAGTGGCTATCCTCCTACGGAAGGCAGGCCTGTGGACTGTAGAAGGTCAGCGTCAGGACTCATTGGGTAGGTGTCTAGTGGTTAAGTTGGTATCCTGGGGCAAAGCTTTGATTGCCAATGTCTGCGGATTTAACATGGATATAGGGGATGTTTACTCTGAGGTGGGTCAAGCCCTCACAGAGCTCACTGGGGATGACCTGGATATCCGATTCTGTTGGGGGACATCACATTTGGTATGTGACATTTCCTTAGACAAATCCATACCTACACCACAGTCCCACCGAGGGTCTTGGAAACACTAAATTCCTTGATGTCGGAATGGGGTTAGGTGACCCGTGGAGGATTAACCACCAGTGGGCGTGACTACATGCCCTCTCCACAGTACATGAAGCGCACAGTAGACTTGAGTTTTGGCTGGCCAATCATACTGCTTTGCGGGATAGTAGCTCCACTATTGGCAGTATTGTAATTTCAGACCATGCCCCGTAATGATTACCTTCTCTCCCCAGGGCAGAGCCCCAATTCTACAAGATGGAGATGCAATCCATTACTAATGGAGGATGCAGCTTTGGAGTATATAAATAAGGAAACCCTCCTACTTCCTAGTTAACACCCCAGGAAACCAGTGCAGCCACAGTCTGGGAAGCCTTTAAGGCAGTCATACGGGCAGAATCATCTCCTTCTCTGCGGCCAAAAACAAAGAAAGGGCAAACGAATATCTGAGCTCCAAAAGATCTGGCGTCTCTAGAGAAACAATTTAAACTGTCACCTACCAACCCACTTAACTTCCCTTCTAGCAGACATCACTGGCGTAAAATATAAACTTAATGTGCTGCTGAACAGAAAGGCGGAGTGGCAACTCATCCGTGCTAAACACAGGTTCTGGGAGGGGGAGATAAAGGAGGAAATTGTTAGCATACTGCCTCACGGAAGCAACAGACTGCTTCCAGAATCCTAGCTTTAAAAACAAGGAGGGAAGGTGACCACAACACCAAAGGATATTAATGAAGCTACGAAAGTCTTCTATCAGGATCTATATCAATCTAAGAACTCCCTTTCAGCTACAGAGTTATCCCAGCGTGCGCAAAGCTTCTGCCATGGGCGCAGCTTCCTAGGCTCTCGGAAGAGCAGGTTCGAATGCTGGATGCTCCTATTACCCGGGATGAGATATGGTCTGCACTGTCCCATATGGCCAAAGGGAAGGCTCCTGGGCTGGATGGGCTATCTGATGAACTGTACCAAGTCCTACAGGACAAGATCACTTCCCTTTATTACAGGCTCTCCAAGAAGCCCAATCAGGTGGTACTCTTCTCCCCCACTATGCACAGGCCCATATATCACTAATCCCCAAGAAAGCTTTGGATAACATCGTGTGCAAACTATAGACCTATCTCGCTCCTCTCGGTCGACACTAAGATATTAGCTAAAATTTTGGCAACTAGACTGTCCTCAGTGCTCCAAAAACTGATCCATCCCTCCTAAACAGGGTTCTTGAAAGGAAATTGAATGCAGACAACCTATGCCTTATATTAAACCAAAATGGTTGACTCTGCACCCGGAGTCCATATGGCAGCCTTGGCGGTCAACTTTGCCAAGGCTTTCGACTCGCTGGAGTGGGGAGTATCTACACCAGACTCTACAGCCTATGATCCGGACCCCAATTCTGTTCATGGCACGCACGCTGTACCACCTGCCTTCGGCCAGAATCCTTACCAACAAAGATACCTCCTCCTCCTTTACTCTCCAAAGAGGTACCAGGCAGGGGTGTCCACTCACCACTCCTGTTCCTGATAGCTCTGGACCCCTTAATTAGAGCGCTGACCAATACTCCAACTGTAACGGTATTCCCATGAGGAGCACCTCATATTTAGTCAATGCATATGCAGACGATATGCTTCTCACCCTAGCGGACCCGCAGTCCTCCCTCCCACCTGTTCTATCCCTACTGCAAGAGTTCTCTGAGATATCTGGCCTCACGTAAATCAGGAAAAAACCTTTATCTCCCTAAATAAGAAATCCGGCAGACAGTGTTTAGCGGTGCAGATATTTCTTGGGTGCCGCTGGGCTTCCACTACTTGGGCATCAACATCACAGCAGCCTGGAAGGATCTTGAAAGGCCAACTTTTCTCCCTCCTAACAACCCTAACAGCGGAGGTCCATCGCTGGAGGAAACTACGCTAACTTTAAAGGGTAAAGTGGAGCGATTAGAATGTTTATCTTCAGAGGTCTCTTACCTATTAAACAATCTCCCAATTCCGCTTTCCCAGAAACCATTCCAAGTCCTAGATAGACTGGTGGCACTTCTACTCTGGGAAGGTGGCCTCCCCAGGTGGGGTAGAATGAAACTATGGGCACACTGGACTAAGAGAGGGCTTGGTCTCCCTGGTTTGTGGGATACCACCTGGCTTTTAATATGGCCCAGACCCTGATGTGATTTGCTCCTCATCATGCTCCCTCCTCAGTGGGTGGTGCTGGAAGCTACATTGGCAGAAGGGACCCCCTTTACTCTCTGTTATCTAATAAGAAGCTGACTAACTCCCAACTTACGCGGTTATAGAAATTTCTTGTGCTCTGTGGAGACGTACAATGGGTCTAACTGGAGTTCCTAGTTCTGATTATCCTCCCCTTAAGCTATGCCCGATTTGGAGTAACCCGCTTGTAAAGTGGACTGCAAGCCCTTCACTGGGCTTCCTGGGCTTCTAAAGGTATGCAGATGATAGCTGACCTTCTAATACCAAATAGCGTGCGGTGATGTCCTTCGAGCAGCTTAAAACTAAATACAAATTACCAAACCAAGACTTCTGAAATTTCTCCAACTCCGTAGGTGAAGCCCTCTACTCAAAAACTGGCCTTCTCGGTCCCCTTGGAGTTGTTTGAACAACATCTCCCTGCCTAACAGAGGCAAGGGCCTCGTAGGTGCTATATACAGAGCACTCCAGAGACTCCCAGCCCGATGTCACTCTACTCAGCAAAGCCACGTGGGAGCAAGATATCTACACAATTTATCTCTACAACAGTGGTGGATTGTCTCAGACTGGCCCATACGGCCTATGTAGACTCAAAAGAGCCAGTTGGTTCAATTAAAATTCTTCTCAGATGGTACCAAACTCCTGCAGTTCTACACAGGTGTAAGATAAGCCCACAGGACAGCTGCTGGAGATTCCACTCTTCTCCGGCCCACCTATATCATATACTGTGGCTGTGCCCAACTATTCGTACCTTTTGGACTTTAGTCCTGAAGGACTGCTCCACAATAGTGGGTACCCGTTATCTCTGAAATACTACTCCCTGCTGTTAGGAGATACTTTCTCACTTAATGCACTTACCCTTCTAATAAGGCCTGGCTCCTGGTCGCTATCATGGAAGCGAAGAGAGCACTGCTAGTGAAATGGAGGCAACCTATGCCCCTACACTTTCTCAATGGTGGGAGTGCCATGGTCAGATTGGCCACATTTGAAAGACTGACGGCAGTAGCTAGAGGCAAACTGACTGATTACTATGTAAAATGAGACGCCTATCTTCACTCACATATTTGCAGAGTGCCCTCCCCTTTACAGAACCCTCCTATTACTTAATAGCAAAGGTGAGTCGAGGATGGTATGCTTTACACCATGCATTCTCCTCTGTGGTGTAGACCCTGTAAATACTCTTTCTTTCCTTCTTTTGCTTAGTCAGTCTTCTCCCTATATTGTTTGCCTGTTGTCTCTTCTAACCCTAGTCCTATCTGTAGCTTAAGCACTGCTTAGTGGGTCTGTTGGATATAAGTTGATTAGAAGCACATAGCTAGTGTACACCTAATGTTTAAATTGAGAGGTCTGCGCTGTAAGGTAATGCTCTATTGGATCTTATGTTCTAGTATTTCTCACTCCATTTAAAGGCTGCAGTAACTAGTATATTGTTTATACAGGCCAGGCCTCCTATCAAGGTTAATGGAGACATAGATTTTGCACAATAGAAACGCAGTATGGCTGTAACCTGGTAACTAAGATAAGTTCTGTAAAATGGCAGTGACATCAGATATCCTGTAGTGTAGTGTCAGCAACTGAAACTTATTGTGAATACGCTGCTTTGTGCTAAGTGAACTAAATGGAAAACTGAAAACCTCAATAAAACATTATATGTTAAAAAACAGTGGGGAATTCAGGAATGCATGGGACAGACATAAGGCAAGTCTAGTGAGGTGTAGGAGGAAGTAGGCTGTTGGTTAACTAGGATCTACAGCTTATCCATTAGGTGGAAATGGGCAGACTAGGTGGGCCAAGCGGTCCTTATCTGCCACAAATTCTATGTTTCTATGTTTCTTTGTGTGTCCACACCTCCTTCCTAGCATACAAGTGCATGTCTGTGGATGGGCCCATTCGGCATCACAATGTGTGTGCAGCCATGTCAACCAGTTGCTGTACAACACACATGGACACTGGTACAGCTGCAGTGCTGCCACGTTTGTTGCATGGCACCTGGCAGACAGTATCCCATCCTGTGCTGTTATTCGGTCAGTGATTGTGGTGCCATTGTTGTTGCTGGCCACATCTGTGTGTTCTGTACTGCTGCAGGTACCACCCAAGGGGTGGTGTATGACACCCAGAAGTGTTGCTGTATGACTTCACGCCTTGCACGGTGTCCTGCAGATGCTCCCCATGTGTTGCTTCACTTGCCATGCTGTCAGGCTTCCAGTCACCTTCCCTGCTTCACCATCCTCCTGGTCTGTGTCAGGCAGTGGCACATGATGTGACAGTGCAATGTTATGTAGGATGCAGCAGGCAAGCGCAATCCTGCAGGCCATCTCAGGGCTGTACTGCAACGCACCACTCGATCAGTTGAGGCATCTAAATCTGGCCTTTAGAAGCCTGAATGCGCCCAGTGACAGATCTTGTGCTGGTTAGGCCTCACTGTAATGCATCTCTGCTGCAGTCTGTGATGTTCTCAACAGTGTCATCAGCCGTGGCATCTGGGGTATCCACTGTCACCTGTTGGGGTCCAGAAACATTACTGGTTAGTTGCCAATTCATATGTGCTGCACTGCACACTTCTGTTACCTGTTGTGTGTGACATGCACACACACACACACACACACACACACACAAAAGCGTGGACCATGTACATGCACAGCGTGGCTGTCCGCAGCCATTGTGGCTCACCCATGCCTGTGGGTGATGCACTGTGTATGATCCATGGCCCTGCATGCATCCCATGTGTGCTGTGCCACATGTCTGTGTGGCTGTCACATCTGTACTTTGCATTGCCTGTGCATCCTGTTCCCATGTTGTGCTGCCCTGTATGCATACCCCTGCCTACACTATGTTTGCAGGTCCAACACCGCTGACACATGCACTCTGTTGCGGGTATTGTTAGCTCCAGTGCCTGCCTATTAGCCATCCACCTGCAATGTCCCTCTCTGGAGTGCCTCCTGTAGGCCACTGTTGCGTGTAACCCTAGATGGCGCTATCCAGGGGCTACTACCCCTGCCTGATTTGCCACTAACAGGTTGAGGGGCCTGGATCCAATGGCGGTGCCTCCACCCAGAGGTCAGGGTTTGCAATAGTTAAACTAACTTGGTCACAGCCCTCTGGGACACTGCCCCTTTCTTCTCACTAGTGGCCCACACAATATATCAGAATTACCTTCACAGTATACACTTACCCCCAGGTCTGGTTCGCACTGGGACCTCCTGTGAAATGAGATACAGTGCAACAATCACAGTACAGTACTTTAACATAGACAGATACCTCAGGCAGTATAACTTTGCTGAAACAAGCAGCTCTGATTTATTTAGGGGATATAACAAGGACAGGGGAAATCAGGTTAATTAGCTTATCACTCTAATAATCTACCTATGGCTCTGTGCACAGGCCTATCCCTATCAGTTACTGTCCCTGGGTACCCAAGCCCTAGTGGCTAGTCCAAACCGTGGCAGCTGGTAGGGCCCTTCACACAGAGAAAAGGAGAATTAAACAGTCAGCAGTACAGTAATTCCATTTGGATTTAATGTGGCATTCAACAGGGAGCGACCCTGAATTAGTACTCCACGACCTCCAAATAAGATAGGGTCCTTCAATGTCAGCAGGGCTCACTTGAGGTACACAAACCTCTTCACACATCCATATAAAAGAAAGCACTATACCAGGCAGGCTGCATCTGTATCCCATCGCAATTACTGCACAATACCCAGGAGAACACAGCAGATTCAGTTCCTGACAGACCGAGTGTAATTTTCAGCAATTCCTCCAGTCTTCTACAGGGTGAGCCTGGTTTCTACTCTTCAGAGATCCTTTGATTCTTTTCACAGGATGGATTCAGTCCTAACAAGCTGCAGACCGGAACTCTGGGCCTTACACACGTTTTTTGACTAAAACTGCACACTGAAAAAGTACAGGCTCCTTCCTTCTTCACTGCCAAAGCTCAACTGAACTCCAACCGACAAAACGGGCACTTCCTTTGAGTTCCTCCCAGTTCTTGACTGGATTGGCTGTCACTCACAATAGACTGCTGCTGTTGGTCCAAAAGCACTGAAGTCTAAACTACATCTCCCAGAGTCACTGCCCATACAATCCTCTTGTGGCTGGCTCAGATTATGAGTCCAAGTTCTGATTCGTCCAAGGCACCATTTTAGAGCTAGCTTACCCCACACTGATTGGTCCAGTTCAGCAGTTCAAAACTAGAATGGGAACTAGCAGACACAGTTCTGACTGCAAAGAAAGCAGGTTAGACAAACTGTAATTTCATTATTACTCTAAATAATTTCTGGTAAACAGTTACATCTTTCAGATAGGTTCCTTTGCACTCCTAGTGACTGCAAAAATTAAGTGAATTGGCAGCAGCTCAGTGGTACTCAGAAACACACACAGTCCCCCATACAAACTAATTATGTCTGCAAGCAGACAGCTCTTAAAGAGACAGTACCAGAGGCTCTAAAACACTCACTGATAAATGGCTTAAATGCCAAACACCATTCAGGCTTGGAGCATTCAAGCAAGCTCCTGGAAGTCTTTTGGGAACCCCCATTTGCAGGGGGTTACATGCGGAATATGTGGGAGTCATGGCAGGATCCAGGGTACTTGACCACCACATCTAGTATGCTACAGTTGCTGTCACACCACCTGAATGTTCATGGAGTGGTACCCTTTTCTGTTGATGTACACATCAACTCTGCTGTTCGTGCCCTGATAGCCACATGTGTGCAGTTGATCACCCCAAGCACCACGGGGAACTCGTGCCACTGTGTAAAATGCCTGCTTCACATGACGCTTTGTTGTGCATCCCATGGGAAGCCTGGCACCCATGTGTGCATCGTGATCAGGGCTGTGAGGAACCTCCTAAGGCACTTCAACACCGCTGGCTGGGATACGCCCACTGTGTCACCTGTGGAGGTCTGGAGGTGCCAGTGGCCAGGAAACACAGTGCTGCACTGATCCGCACCTCCACAAGTAGTGGATGTCCTCTGTTGGTGGCACTGTGTAGGTCAGCCCACAGCCCTGGCATAGCTCCCTTATGGTACTCTTATTGAGGCGTGTACGTTATGCATTGTTCTTCTATGAGCTCCTCGAAGGACTTTCATGTATGTGTCACACATGGCACAGGTCTCCTTGGCACTGTCACCTGCAACTGTGGTGCACCATTCCCTGTATCCTGCCATGGCACCTGGAATGCCTTCATTGGCAGCGTTCCACCATCATGATGCCCAGTAGAGCTAGTGGTGCTCACATGTTTCCAGCTGTGAGTCTTTCAACACACTGCTATCAAAACATTGGCTCCTGTTGTTTGGTGGGGTGGGGGGCCTTTTATATGCTGCTACCTGCTAGACCACTTTCATCCTAGTCTAACTTACTACCTTGTTTTGTCATAGGTGCTTCCTACATTTGTTCTGGAATACCATCTACAGCGTAGCTTTCATTTCATATGTAGCATGTTGCAGCTGTCATTGACCTGCGGATTTTTTGGTCTGGGGGTGGTCATAAGTCCTGTTTTATGCAGTCCTTGCATCCATGAGCAACCTTCCTTCTGGAATACCGCATGTCACATGTTGCAGATGCAACTGGCATTTTCGTCATTTGTCCAGGATGTATGTCACTTGTGACAGTCATAGCTCTTCTGGAATCAGGCCTCAGGTTTTTAAAGCTCTTCATTTAAAGCAGACTGCCTTTTCGGAGAAAGTGTGTGAGTGGGTGGAGGAAGGGACCGCATGCTCATTGACAAGTACCTTGCATGCATTTTTGGGGGGATATTGAGTTGAACCCTAGCAAAACACGAGATGACACTCCTGATAAGCCAAAAGACATCTCAAGCCCCACTTACCTATAGTAACTCAGTATCAACTAACAGTTCTGCTGAGTACTCTGTCTCTAGTGTACTGCGATAGTTACATTGCACAATTGATTTCCTCCTTGGGGCACAGGAGCATCTAAGCTTAGGACTCAAGTTCACAGACAGCAACTTCACTTACAGGATGTGTGGAGCTACACACTTCAGCAAAATACATTTTATTTATTTCAAAAGTTTCAACAGAAAGACATACTGAGCTGTTAACAGCTCATTTCCAGATGTGTTCTGGGGGAGGGGAGGGGAAAGGAGGGCAATGAGAAATCAAGATCAAAAATAACAAAAATTGAAAATTGAAAATTACATGATAGGTAGAAAAGGAACCAAGCATCATAACTAAGCCTCATACATAGGCAATTTATGTAAGGATAAGAAAGTAAGCAGTGCGGTGAGGAGTAGGAGGGAAGAACAGCGTTAGAGGTGACATTCAAGAAATATAGTTCAAATGTGCTGAGGTGTTGAAGGGTTAACAGAATGTGCAAGAGTAGAAAATATCTCATTTAAAACATACAGTACTGTACTGTAAGTTGCACTCAAATGCCTTGGCAGGACAAGTTGGAAGATTTGCCAAATGTTCATGGGAACCACAATAGAAACATGATTACTGTACCTTCCCCAGTATTCATGCTGCTGTTTCACAACTGTAGCAGTGCCTGACTTTTCCTGTCCTGTAGGCACACGGTGTGTGCCCCTTATTGCAATGGTTTTAGCACTACTGATGGGAGACTCAATTTGGCAAACAATATTTTACAGCTCTTACAAACCACAGAGCAGTATCAGTCTTTTTTTTTATTTATAATTTATCCCAATTTTTACCCCCGTTTTTCCCTGCCCAAGTCTAGGCAGCATGCACACACGTGGTGGCAAGTGCTGTGGTGCCAAGACACCTCCCTCTGCTTGCGGACCAACTGCCTGCACTGCCTCGGCCCTCCACCTGGGGGTAGCAGAACTATGGTGGGTGACAGGGTTCCTTCCGGGAGAGGAGAGCTGCCTTTCAGCTGCTCAATCCTGCTTCCTCCCTCCCACCAGCTGGCTCGATGGCCCTGGTTCATTCCCAAACCTGGGTATAGCCAGCATGACACAAGGTAAGGCATCCAGCACCTCAGCCCTCAGCGCCACTGGACTGGCTAATCAACAATCTTTCTTAAATTCTTGCAGAACATGTTTTTCCACAAGCTGATCTTTAACAATTTGAGCAAACAAGCGTACAAAAATGGGACAGGAGAGACTTGTTGCCTATACCCCACACACACACACACATTTTTCAGTGGTAAAACCTTATTACATTTGTTTCCTTAAGTATGCATCTAAACATTAAGCTGTCCTGCTGGCACAGCAGTAGGCTATCACTCGTGAGGCTGGCGGACCACATTCTGAAAGGAGTGTGAGTCATCAAGGCCAGCTGGGAGGAGGCTCAAGCATCCTAGGGATTGCTGTCCTCACTTGGGGAGGGAGGAGGACTCTGGCTCTCAGTCACGAGACTGCCACTGGGTGGAAGCCAATTGGTAGTGCAGGCAAGTGCACCATAAAGGAAGCACTGCTGACAGGTGCTGGCGCATACCGCCATAATAGGTGCATGTGCATTTTGCATGCCAATGCCATGGTAGGAAGACGGAGGAAAATGCTCTGGCCCTATTTGGCACCCCCACAAAGGCATCTCATGACCAGCATGGCAGGTCACCCACTCCCATGTGTGGTTCTGGGCAAGTGGTGGATAACCAGTGCATCCATCAAAGGTCAGTGACAGGGCTGGGGACCACAGTGACCAGGTGATTGAGGAGCAGAAAAAAATACTGGAAGAAATATACATCTAAGCCTGTCCTGAATTCATTTAACTTATCAGAATTCACCTCCTCAGTGAAGACCCAAAATTTACAAGAAGCAGCTAATTATCTCAAAGTACAAATGTAGCTACTGACCAGGCCCATCAGCAGAGTGGAGTGCTGGCACTTGCAGTGCTGGTGACCCAGGTCAATCAGCAGAGTGGGAGTGGTAGTGCTAGTGCCTGCAGTGCCAGTGATCCAGGCCCATCAGCAGAGCAGTAGTGTTAGCATTTGCAGTGCCGGTGAGCCAGGCCCATCAGCACAGTGGTAGTGCTGGTGACCCAGGCCCATCAGCAGAGCACTAGTGCTGGTACTCACAGTGCCGGTGACCCAGGCCCATCAGCAGAGTGCTAGTGCCAGCACTCACAGTGCGGTGACCCAGGCCCATCAGCAGAGTGCTAGTGCCAGCACTCACAGTGCCAGTGACCCAGGCCCATCAGCAGAGCAGTAGTGTTAGCATTTGCAGTGCCGGTGAGCCAGGCCCATCAGCACAGTGGTAGTGCTAGCGCTTGCAGTGCTGGTGACCCAGGCCCATCAGCAGAGCAGTAGTGCTAGCTTTCGCGGTGCCAGTGACCCAGGACCATCAGCAGAGTGGTAGTGCTGGCACTCTCAGTGCTGTGACCCAGGTTCAGAACATGAGTTTCTGTCAGTGGAGGACCAGCCGGACTACTGCCATCTGCATGACCACAGGTGATTATGCAGCATCGGGCAAGAGGGAGGAAGGCAATCAGTCATGCTCCCCTCCCCACTGCACTTCTAGCGCTAAGACATCCTAGAAGTCTGGGAGAACAATGAAAATGCCCTCAGCGCCTGCAACAATGGACCCTAGTATTCCGGCCTCACTCCACTACCAGCAGCTCCTCTGACAAGACAACAGAGTCAGGGCATACCCCCTAATCCATGCCCACCTGTAGAGGTAAGCCATGGCTCTGTGGAGGGTGGTCATGGGTAGGAGTACAGGAAGTCGGATGTGCCTTGGGAACTCCAGAGTGAGGCAGGTGCTTGAGATAAGAAAGGGACATAAAGAGAAATAAAAACAAAAGAAATACGGTGCTCAGTTGACTCACCGTATGTTGGGTTCACTGCCTGAATGAATGTTGTTTAGCTGCCACATTGACCTTGGGGAAGAAGTATGATTCCAAAGCAGTAATGGCTCCTTTGTAAGTCTCATCCAGTAATGTTAATGTGTAGTAGAGTCACTGCCCTTCTGTACCTAAGCAGTGAAGCAATATTGTTCATTTCCTCATCTCAGAAAGTTATAACCACCAACTGCCAGCAAGTTGATTTCAAACAATATATTACATTAGGAGACTTATAACGTTAAGAAAGCATAGACTATCCCCATGGCCACTGTGCAAGTCATCATAAAAACATAGACAATGATGACAGAAAAGACCAACAGTCCACCAAGTCTGCCTGAGTTCCCTATTTATCCCTGGTACTAACTGTCCTTCCAGAGTCCTAGCCTTCCTCATCCTTCCCTCAGTTCTCCCAGTTTCTGCCTCCCCAAATGACCACTGTACCTTCATTCTGTCCCAACCATGCTTGAAACCACCAATGGCTTTAGGGTAACCTGTTAGAACAAGTGAATCTTGAATTATGTGGTTGTAAGCTGCGCAGTCAGGATAGCTGTGCAATACATCAACAGGGATAGAATGCCACTAGTCAGGTTAGCACTATCCCTGTGGCTGAATTGCAGTCGTTGGGGTGGGTGGGGAGGAGAAGAGATAAAGCCTCTGCTGGGAGGGTTCCTGCAGCTGTCTTCATGTAGAGGCAGTGCCACAGGCAGTGGAGGGAAGAAGAACACTGATGGACTGGGGCTTGATTCCTGGTCCCAGGAGGTAAGCATTCTTGCTTTTTTTATGTTGGCACTGTGTGTCTGTGTGTGTGTTTGTCTCTCCCCAACCTGTGGGGGAACTGTGTCTGCCCCCATGCCATTACCCTTCCCTCCTCAATGCCTCCCTGAGGTTTCGCCCTTCCTCAAGTTCCCTCCCTCTGAGGTGATTATATGTAGTTGGGGAGGTTCTGGAGACACCACCCCGTAACAAGGGGTTGGGGACAGAGCCCCTGCAAAAACAGAAATCTGTGTGTTATTTTATGGTAGCAGTCCGTGTCTTCGGGACTGCTACCATTACCGCTGTTCTTGCAGTCGGTGTTTAGGGTGGTGCTGTTGTGGTGAGAGGCATTTTACAACGCTTCTTCTGGACGCTTGTTGTGATGTGCGATTCTAACTTACTGCCTGGTTTTACACTCACTACTACAGCTGGTAGACTGTTCCATGGCTCCACCACCCCTTCTGTAAAATAATGCTTCCTCACGTCCCTCCTGAACCGTCCTGTCAGCTGCCACTCATATCCATGTTACCACAAGCTAATATTCAAGATAAATAGTTCCCTGCAGTTCACCTTGTAAATTCTTTTTAGGAATGTGAAGGTCTCTATCATATCTCCCTCTCAGAAGTACAAGCTCTGTGCCTTGAAGCACTCCACATTGGACCTGCCGTGTTGTCCCTGAATAATTTTTGTTACCCTGTGCTCACCGTCTCCAGCCTTTCCCTATCCTTCATGTGGTGAGGACTCCAAAACTGGGCACAGTACTCAGGTGTGGCCTCACTAAGAATCTGTATAGGGAAGTATTATCTCTTCCCTTCTGCTATCTGTACTCCTTCCAGTACATCACAGCATCCTACTAGCTTTACTATATGCCTTGTTGCACTCACTCGATTGTTTGAGGGAGTCACTCATGATAATTCAAGGTCCTGTTCCTCAGCCATAGTGTTAATTCTCACCCCTTCCATCCACTCTGTGCTGGGATTCTTGTTCCCTAGATGCATTACCTTGCATTTTTGGCAATGAATTTCAACTACCAAACCTTAGACCACCCTCTAGCTTTCTTACATCACTCTGCATTTCCTTGATTTCATCATCACTATCCACCATCCCACAGAGCTTAGTGTCATCTGAAGAGACACAACCTGCCGAGATTCCTTCCCAATGTCAGTGATGAATATTGAAGAGGACCGGACCCAGGACAGATCCTTGTTCATAGAATTTGATGGCAGATAAGGACCGCTTGGCCCACCCAGTCTGCCCATTCCCTACCTAATGGATAAGCTGCAGATCCTAGTTAACCAGCAGCCTACTTCTTTCTACCCCACCCCTAGAATTGCCTTATGACTGTCCCATGCATGCTTGAATTCGACCCGCTCATGACCACCCTATCTTCTGATTTGACCACACTGAACACAACTGTCTTCTGCCTCCCTGCTAACCAATTACCTACCCAGTTTACTATGACCTTAGCTGCATCCAGATCCTCCATCTGCTTCAGCAAGCATCTGTGGAGCACAGAGTTGAAAGCCTTGCTGAAGAAAAGTAAAATAAATCCATAGTGTGACCCGGATCCAGTTCCTTTATTACCCAGTTAAAGAAAACTATGAGGTTAGTCTGACAAGATCTCCCTGCCATGAATCCAAGCTGTTCACTATCCTGGAGACCACTACTCTCCAAGTTGTCCACAAGATCCTCTTTGACCAGTGACTCCATAAGTTTCCCAAAAATAGAGGTAAGACTGATACATCTGCAGTTCCCTGCTTGTTCCTTGTCCCAGCCTTTATGGAGCAGAACTATGTCCGCCACCCTCCAATCCTTTGGAACTGCTCTGTCCTTGTGAGCTGTTGAATAGACCTACCAGGAGTTCAGCCAGTATGGCTGCTAGCTCCCTGTTAACCTCAGATCTGATCCTGGGGCTTTATCTATCTTTAGACCTGCCAGCCCTTTCTGGACCTTTTGCTTGTGAATGTTGTCTACCTCATTTCTAGAACCCCTCCCTTAGTAGCTGCTTTGATGCCACTCTCTGGCAGGGCCCACTGTCCTCCCTAGTGAAAACTGAGCAAAAGTAATCATTAAGGACGGCAGCCTTCTGCCTGTCCTCCTCTTTCAGCCTGCCCCTTCTACTAGCCTTACAATTCCCCTCCTTTCTTCCTTTTGTTCCTATAGCAGAAGTACTGTTTTCTCTAGACCCCTCCACAACATGCTGCTCTGTGTCTGCTTTTGTCTCCCTCCCTGCTTTGTCTCCCTGTTTTTCAGTATGTAGTCTCCTATTCTTCCTCCCCTGCTTCTCTTTATACTTGTAGAAGGCCTTTTCTTGGCCTCACCACCTCAATGACTCTTGCCCTGAACCATAACAGTCTCTTGAACCTGTTCTTTTAGTTAGCTTTCTTATGCACAACTTAGAACGAACTGCTCAAATGTGGGGCACACTGGCTGTTTACGCGAAAGGCAGGCAGCACTTGACATGATCAACCAGATAAAAGATAATTTCTAATAAAGTACAGTAAGCAATTAAAACATTATTAAACAATGCAAAATGCACATGGCTGTTCCCCTTTCAACACTTCAGTAATACAGCTCACCACAAGACTGCTGGCTTTACTCCAGCACTCAGACCTCGTGCTCCCCTTAGTGGCATAAATTAACATCACATCAACTTTTTCTTTAAATGTTTATTTAGATTTCTACGGAGCTCTGTGACTATACAAAATCATGTTAGTGGTTGCAGAGACCACTGCAGCCACATTGAGAAACACTCCGTTGACCCACCAAAATAATGTCTGAAGGTGAAAGAAGAGTGGTCAACTTTAACATAAACTGCCACAATTCTAATTTCTTTCTTTATTAATTTATTGAAATGTTTCACCAGGAGGCACACTGAGCAACAAGTTGCTCGTCTCCTGTGTGTGACCTGGGGGTAGGAACAATGGGACAGAATACAGAGAAATGTTACAATGTTGGAATACAATTTGCTTACTTGCATACAATGAGGAGGGATTACATAGAGGATAATGTATGGTCCTCTATCATTAACAGGTTTGTTAACCATCGAGAGGTTGCGAAGGGTGACCATGTAAACCTCGAGAGTGAAGCTCGAGAGGTTTACGCCACCATGGCAACCCTCGGAAGTTACACAAACTGGTCAACGATAGAGGGACTATACATTATATTTTATAGTGTATGATCACCATAAACTGGCAAAACAAATCAATGTGGCTTACTTTTGGCACCACTGTGGATGTTCTGGGTCATTTTCTCGCCTCTATGTACTTTCGGAAGGCCATCGGTGCCGAGATAAAGGTACACGCATGCGCAGATGGGCTCCGCTTGTAATCCCATCGCTATGGCGCACTTAAGAGAGGTTTATAACCCCTTACATCATAGCGATGGGATTATCAAGAAATAATTTTGCCGGTTTTTAGCGTAATAAGGGCTCACCATACATTTTAGGTGGATAACATTGGCTAACAATACAACAGTTAAGTATAGCAGATATGAAGACACATATGGCAAATTGGCAACAGTTGGTGACAGTTGGTAACACTGGAGCATATAATAACTTAGCAACAGTATGTAGCACTAGATGGTAAGGTGACCCAATAGTAATTGGTAGCCATTAGTGTAACATAGATATTCAAGATTTACAAGGATTGGAATAAAGAGAGGAAGAATTGAAGGAGGGAATGAAAAATTGCAGAGGGCAGAATGGAAGAAGGAAATGAAATTAATAGAGAGGCCTAGACAGAACACAATTTACAAGGCAAACAGAGATGACAGGGTGGCCTAAAGTGCATATAAGAGAGGTATAGGGGTAGGTTATAAGTGTTTAATTGCGTGTAGAGTTAGGCCAGTGTTAGGCTAGGTTAATCAGAAGAGGGTAGGAGGAGAGGAGAGGTACAGTGTGGCAGGGTGAATGAGAGAGCGAGGTATTGTAGGTGGGGGTATCCAAGAGGGAAGAGGGAGTTGAAATTCAACAGTGTCCTATTATCCCTGTCTGAGCAGGGCAGTGGACAGCCCTACTGGTAGGACACCAGTTATAGGTAATGAGTTATTTATATATAGTGATGAGAGAGAGGGTGGCAGGAGGGATGTTGTGGGAGGGTAGCAGAGGTCAAATATAGTAGGGGGTAGTACCCCACCAGTGTGCTGGGTGACCTGCCTGCACAAGGCAATGATCTAGCAGTGACTGACGGGTGCAGTAAATGGAGAAATAGGGAAAGGGGTAAAGTTGTTGCCCACCATGCACTATGGATCCTGCAGACCTGGGCTTGATTCCCACACCCCACATGCATACTCAGTGACCCTGAGCAAGTCACTTAACCTCCTTAGAGCTCCTGGGTTGCCCCTGAAAACAGGCCTTGGGCCCAGTTGGATTACATGTGTAACCCTTAGGTGGCGCTATCCCAAGGGCTACTACCCCTGTCTGCTTGGCTAGTAGCAGGTTAAGGGGCCTGAGTTCTGAAGCGGTGCCTCCACCCAGAGGTCAGGATTGGTAGTGGTCAAGCTAACCTGAGCACAGCCCTCCGGGACACTATAACCCCCTCTTTTCCTTATTAGTGTCTGGAACAATACACAATAATCACTTTCACAATACCCTGATGCACCACACAAGTATCCACACTGTTTACACTTACCACAAGGGCTTTCCTCTGGCCTGGCCCTGAGGACCCCTGTAAAACAAGGTTATACACAGCAAATAACAGCAGTAAAGTACTCTTGCACAAACTGGAACCACAGTCAGGGTAAATGTAAAAAAATTAGATCTGATTTATTTAATGGACTTGAACAAGGGAGGGCGTAATCAGGTTAATTTGCTTAAAGGCTGTCTCAATCAAACAGTTATGCATGCACTTCAGGTCCATAAACAGTCACACACTCTGGGCATCCAGATGGAGAACGGTGGGCTAGCCAGAATGTTGCAGCTGGTTGAGGCCCTGTGATGGAAGAAAACAACATGTACAACACACACTATTTGTAATCCGAGCGCAGCGCTCCAGTTTGTGAAAAGAAAACAACAAGACAATCAGATGACACACTTTAGATTAGGCTGTTGTTGCAGGAGCTATCCTGATGATTACTCACGATACCCAAGACTGGACACAGGCTGGATGAAAATCAAGACAGCAGGTGGTTAATCTGGAGTGCCAGAAGAAGCAGGGCCACACGAATCCCTGAGGCGTCATTCCTGTTCAAACGTGGAGCAGCGGACTGATCCCCAGGCAGGTCTCTCGTCGATGGCTTTCTGTGCAGCAGGTAGTCTGGCTGGGCCAGTGTGGCAAGGCCCCGCCAAATGAAGACAAATTCGGATACAGTCCATTTTGGGCTGGCTACAGCTTCCAGCAAGCAGAACACAGTTCACACAGTGGGGAACCAAATCACCACCCACTAACAACTCACATCACATTTACATATAAGAAAATTCTACTGTACCAGGTAAACCGCTCTCTCCGGTCAAGATCACAACGTCTCTGCACAAACCAGGGATTCAAAAGCAGCTGGAAATCCTGACAGGCCAATCACATTCAGCAAAATCTTTGGTCTTCTTCAGGTATGAGCCTGGTAAAAAATCAGTGGCTTACCTGTTCTCACAAACTTGGATTTAGTCCGAAATAATTCTCTTCTCTCCTCTCAGGGGCAGCAGACAGACATGCAGGCCACAACTCAGGCCTTTCCACAGTTCTCCCGTGCGAAACTACTCAGATGACTGCTTGACTGTCTCAAGCTGTTGCTTCTTCAGCTCCCAACTTAGATCCGACTCAACTGTCAGCAAGCCTGGGACTTTCCCAGAATCCAAAAGGTTCTGTTGGCTGATCTGTCTGTCAGTCACAACAAAGGCTCCCCTTCAGGTGCCAAAAGCCCAAAACTACAATTCCTACAGATCGTGACTCCAGATAGCTCCTGTAGTCCGACTCCATTTTAGGTCCCACCAGAACTGATTGGTCTAATTCGGCAGTCCAGGACCAAGATAGTGGAGATAAACAAAACAGTCCTTGCTGCAAAGAAGGCAGGTTAAACAAACTACATTATCATTATCACTCTAAATGATTTTCAGCAAATAGTTACATCTTTCAACAGAGCTCCCTCTCAGATTACTTATGACTGCAACCCAGGCAGCTCTTAAAGAGACAGTGCACAGAGGCTATACAGGCACTCTCTCACAATCACATTTAAACTGCTAAAACACAGGACACCAGCCTGGCAGTGAGCATTTAGGCAAGCTCAAGGAAGACTTTTCAGGAACCTCCATTTGTAGGGGTTCACATGGCTACCAAAGAATTAAAAAAAAAAATTAGAGCACTTCACACTCATTCTTAGGGTGTGAGAACCTAAACTGAAGATGGGCTGTTCTGATACCCTAAGAATGTAAGTGATCACTCTTACAACCATAAGAGTGGTTTCAGTGGTGGTATTAATATGATATCGATTGAGCTTGAGCAATAATGTATTATTTTTTAAAACACCTTACTCAAACATGCCTGTTTCAGGGCAGCTGCATGTGAGACATTCTTCAAAGAATAAGAGTGTCTCACACATGGAGGAAAAGTGTGCTCCAATTAGTCATGAGCACTTCCTTGAGATATAATGAAAAATGCAGTAATTTAGAAAAATTACTCACCATAGTAATATTGCTTTTTCTAAGGGATCCTCACTAAGTATCAAATAGTAATCAGGTCCACTGAGCTGAGTGCCCGGAGATTAGAACTTAATGCTAATTAAGAAACGCTTATCAGAAATAGAATGAAGTTCAAACTCTGCTGGGTGGTTACAGCTCCCTAACAATCCAGTGTCATATTTGTTTCTAAAGCTAGAGTTGCTGTGACCACTGAATCTAGCTAAATGGCTACCTAAATTAACAACATTTCTAGAAGAAAACATTTTGAAAACACCAAGTAAATATGACAGTCAAAAATGTTCTTAATGATACAGTATGTAAACTAAAACAAAACGTATTAATTGTTGAAGAATTGTAACAACTATTGCTCAAATCTTATTAAAACAATTGATTCCTGTGAGAACCTTCTTGTCGGTCCTAGAAGGGGAGGCAGGTGTTAGGGATTGTGATACTTAGTGGGGATCCCTTAGAAGAAAAACATTTCTATGCAGAGTATTTTTCTTCTAACCCAGGAATCCCACTAATGTATCATAAATAGCAGACTCATAGCAGTACCTTGGGAGGCTGGGTACAGAACCTATCTTGGTAAAAAGGTTCTGCAAGACCGTAGTGCAAAGCTGGCACCCCTTCTAGATAGTATGTCTAGAGAGCAATGTTCTATGAAGGTGTGTACTGCTTTCCAGGCAACTGCTTTACAAATCTCTTAACAGGGGATGCCCTTTGTAGCTGCCACAGATGCTGATGTGCCCTTTTGAGTGCGACTGTAGACCTTTGGGTGGTATCCTGACGGCTTTCTCATGAAAGAATTGGATGCAAGAGACTATCCAGTGAGATATAGTTTCCATAGTTGCTGGTTCACTTGTTCCATTTCATCCTAGGTGATGCAAAACTGAGTGTTGTTGGACTTGAAATCTCTTGCATGGTCCGAGTATTATAACGATGTCCGCTTTGCATCCAGCGGCGTAGTTTTGCTCACCTGCACTGCAATGCTCAGGAAAACACATTAGAAGAGTGAGTGACTGGTTCAAGTGAAAACTCTGACACCTCTTTTAAGAAGACACTTTCCGTAGTTCTGAGAACTACCTTATTATCCCTGTGAAACATTATGTAGTTTGGATCTGTACACAGGGCTTGCAGTTTCTGCACTCTCTTGGCAGTAGTCAAGACAACTAGGAAAAAATGTTTTCAAGTTACATATTTTCAGCAGTAGCCATTGGCTCGAAATGACCTTCCATCAGCAGGGCAAGGAATACATTTAGGTCCTAGGGAGGGACAGGATCCCTCACAGGAGGGTATAGATGGCTGAGACCTTTGAGAGACCTTTGAAAAAAGGTTGTGAGGCCAAAGATTTAGGCATTTCAGACACCGTATAAGATGAGACTGCTGCCAGGTGTGCTTTCAGGGTGGGAGGCCTATGGGCTAGGGTGACCTGTAAGTGTACTAGATAGTACTGTACAGGACTATAAACAAGCCTGCCTGTATGAGTATTATCTTTCTGGCTGCATATCAACTTGATAACCTGCTCCATTTTGAGGCACATGTACAGTAAGCATTGTTGATGGTTTCTGGACACCTTTACTGTCTTCATTATCGCATCTGATAACCTGAAAAGAGAAATTTCTAGCTCTTCAAGAACCATGTCCTCAGGGGAGGATCCTAGGGTCCAGGAATGTTATCCTGCCGTGGCTGAGAGACAGCATTTTGTGTCTCTGTGGCAGACTGACTACATTCCTGTTATACAAAGCAGTAGCATGGAGTACTTGGCCTGACTGTCCCTGTCAGGGTTCCACCAGCCAGGGTGAGAACAAATAAACCAACAGTGACACAAAAATGCAGACAGCCCCTACATCAACACGGCACAATAACGACACACCAACACGATAAACACCATCCAACATCTAGCAATGCACCACCTCCCCATGCAGGAGGTTATGACCCTCCATCATTAATATGATCAACTCCTCGTCACACAGACAGTGGAGAAAAGGGCAGTTCTGCTGGCCAACCCATACCAAGGCACAGGACTGCATACTGATGTGGTATCTATTCACAGTGTCACGGACACCATTCACAACATACACAGCTCCATATACAGCCCACCACCACACGGCCATCCCACCCACAGCAACTACATACCCACCCAACACACCTGTCAACACTTCCACCTGTTAACACGGCATCCCTCTTGCTCCCATAGTCTTCGCTGCAGCACAGTCGCTGTAATTGATTCTCTGTTTTTCCATCGCTGTTACAACGGTATACCCCTGTCTAGAACTAGCAGTATCATTGTTGCAGGTTCTCTGCCCAGCTTTATAAGCACCCTCTGTATGAATTGGAATGGTGGAAAGACATATAGGAATCTCCTTGTCCACTCTAATGTTAGGGCATCCTCTGGTACTGTGCCCAGTACTGGAGGCCTGTGGCAAAATTGAGGAAACCAGTAGTTCTTCCATGGGTGAACAGATTTATTTCTGGGGTACCCATCTTCTGAACACTGATGTCAGGATTAGCTGGCTCAGTGTCCTTACATGATTTCCTGACTTATTCTGTTTAAAGAGTCTACCAGTATGTTGTTTTTCCTTGGAAGATGTACTTCAGATAGTCTCATATCTTGTGAATAAGCTAGGTTCTAGACCCTCATAGCTTATGTGTGAAGTTTGGGGGATCTGATTGCCCTTGGTTCTTTAAGTAATACCTTGTTATGGTATTGTCTGTTCTGATCTGGACAGACTGACCTTGTATTCTGGGAGCTTGTATGGCCAGGAACACTGTCTTGAGTTCTTGCAGGTTGATGTGCTTCCTCGTCTTGTGTGGACTCTTGATGACACTTACTGTAAAATCTTCTAGGTGGGCACTCCATCCTAGACACTTGCTGTAAAATCTTCTAAGTGGGTACTCCATCCTAGAAGTGAATAATCTGTTGTGAGTACACTTGTTAGAGAATGCAGTGGGAAGGCAATACCCTCTATGAGGTTAATTTCCTCCTCCACCAAGTGCATGTAAAAATATTTTTGTTACTGGCAACAGCTTTGAGGATGAGTCCACATTTATGGCAAGTGATCTCTGAAATTATACTTGATATCTGTCATTTTAATCTGGCCCTGGTACCACTGATATGTACTGTACGTAGGTTTTGTTAGTGTGTGTGTGTGAGTAGTTTAGGCTGGATGTCGGTGAATGGTTACAAAACTTTTATTCGGTTTAGTGACGGGTGTGAGTGGCTGACAGTGAACTCATAGGGTTTGGGTGAGTAAGAGGAA
This sequence comes from Neoceratodus forsteri, assembly GCA_016271365.2. Lineage (NCBI taxonomy): Eukaryota > Metazoa > Chordata > Ceratodontiformes > Ceratodontidae > Neoceratodus > Neoceratodus forsteri. The sequence continues at coordinate 804,474,704 of CM057453.1, forward strand.
CGGGAGGGTGGTTTCCTCACTGCATTTGGTTTCTTTGTGGAATGTAGTGACTATTTAAATATAGCTGATCAGTTTTCTGTGCTTTAAATTCTATCTTTGGACTAATTTTTAATTAACAATCTGGACTTAGCAGCATTACAAGACTGCCACGTTCTGTTTTATTAATCTGTATTTTGGTTTTCATCAGTTGTGTTTTATTCAAAGGGGCTGTTTGGTTATGAGTGGATAGTTTCAGGTGTGAGTGTGAGAGTGCATGCTCTTTAGTATTTAGAATAATTGGCTGATTGTCATGGATTGACTGTGCTAGGGTTTAACGTGTGTGGGGCCAGGGTGGGTTGATAAGTTAATTTATTTAAATTTTATATTTCAGTGTTTCCAGGTTTTACACTGTAGCGACACTCGATAGTAGTTGATTTTAAATAGCCAGTTTAAGACACACTATTCTAATTTAAATAACCAGTGCAGAAGACCACGAGGAAGATGACCACCCAGCTAGGCAGCCATCTAATTCTTCTCTCAAACTATCTTTTAGGAGAATCCCAAAGGAGAATCTATAAGTTAGTTAGCTACTTCCTTGGATTTGTTACCAGCGAAATTTGAATTTTAATCTGTACGTGAGTAAGGGCAGCAGGATAGTTTCAGCATTTTAGTTAGGGCAATTTTAGCACAGGCAGGGTACTTTAAGTGAGCTTATACTAGGAGGTAGTTTTATTATTTTTAGTTAGTCAGAAGAATCCTCTTACCGAGGGTTGTTGCATCCAAGAGTCTGTTGTTTGCTGCATTTTCATAGCTTAATTCACCAGTGGAATTTGTCCGGTGGTGGTGCTCTGGCTGTAAGAGGAAGAAGAGAGAAGTCGGATCTTTTATTCCACTTTTGCTTGGGACACGATAGTCATCAAGGAGGTTGTTGTTGCGAGGGATGAAATCCTGCACGAACTGCTGGCTCTGTTCTGGGGTGCACTGACAGCAGTGGCGGCTCTACACCAGGGCCCGCCAGGGCACGTGCCTCAGTAAAAAATGCTGTGCCCCAGTTGGTGCCCCATATGGTGCAGAGCTTCCTCCATAGTAACAATATATCAGTGCCCTGGCTGCCATCGGTTGTGCCCCAGCTGTGCCCTGGTAACCATTTGTGGCTAGAGCCGCACTGACTGACGGTCATTTCATGTCAATGCCCTGCTGTAGAGGATTTTTACCATGCATGTTAGATTTCATCCCACTGCGTTCTGCTTTGAATGGCTGTGGTCTGCTCCATTTCACCGAGAGGGACCCAGTGAGACTTGGCTTTGGCCTCTGGCTTTGTTTACACCCAGTTTACAATCGAGAAGATCTGTGGTGCCCCAAGGGTGACTGGCTGGTGACTTGTTATTGGAATCTGGCCAGGGTTCCCACACACATTTGGGGATAAGGCTACAAGTTTAGCCACGACTTGGTGATCGGCTAACTTTTAGGAATTTCCCTTGTCTTCACTTTCCGGCCAGTAAAGCTGCTGGTGGGCTGTTGCTGCTTTGGATCCCAAAAATTGAACTCTACCCCTCCCCACACACCCTTTCTGGACCCCGAACTGTTAAGTAAGTTGCAGCTTCTCTGTGGGCGGTGAGTGAGAGAACCACCCACAGTGTTGCTCATACCAGGATATTCATAAATCAGTGGTGAGAGCACTGTTTTTGACAAGCCAGCAAACAGTTGTGAGAGCACTGTTACCTGAGGGGAAATAAGAAAAATTACTCACCGCAGTAATCTTCTTTCTTCCAAGGGGTCCTTAGCATCAGTAACTCATTTGGCACTTAGCTGGCTAGGTGCAATTGCCCCAAAGGTGCGCCTTTAAGAGATATTTAAATGATTTTGGGCCAAGCTAATCAAAAGACAGGAGGGGTGCAAGCTGAGTGAGAGCTGTTGAAGGCTTCAGAATTTTTGAGGAAAATCGAGGGCAAATGCCCAAAAAGAATCAACAGGATTCAAAACATGCAAATCTCCACAAAAGTGGAAATAGAAACAACAGCAACACCAGCTAAAAACTCATTAATAAGAAACTCCAAATTAGGTAAAGGTGACATAAAGAGCCTTTCTCCGACAGGAGAACCGGGAGGAAGGGTGGAGCTTACTGATGCTAAAGAACCCCTTGGAAGAAAAAATTACTACGGTAAGTGATTTTTTCTTCTTACCCCAGGAGTCCTTTAGCATCAGTGACTTTTGCAGACTACCGAGCAGTACCGAGGGGGGGTGGGCAGAGAACCTACTAAGGAAAGAGGCTCTGCAGAACTGCCCTGTCAAATTTGGCATCAGAGCTGGTCTGCACATCCAAACTGTAATGTTTCACAAAGGTGTGCACAGATTTCCAGGTAGTTGCTTTGCAGACATCCAGCAGGGAATGTCCCTTGTTGCTGCAAGTGAGGCTGCAGTGCCCTGGTGGAGTGGGCCCTGAGCCCCACTGGAGGTTGTTGACCAGCTTTCTATAGTATAATCTAATACAAGAGACCAACCAATGAGAAATAGTTCTCTTGGTAGCTGGTCTTCCTCTACCTACATCCCTATAGGTGAGAAACAACTGAGTGGAAGAGCCTCTGGACTGTCTAGTATGCTTTAGGTAGTGAAAGATGGTTCTTTTGACATTCAAGCTGTGGAGCTTTTGCTCGCCAGAGTGGATGGCTCAGTAAAGAACACAGGCAGAGTAATGGACTGGTTCAAGTGAAACTCTGAAACCACCTTTGGCAGAAATGTCCTGTTTGTCCTGAGCTCAACTTTATTGTTGTGAGGGATGATGTAATTCGGCTCAGTGCACGGGCCTGTAACTCTGAAATCCTCCTGGCAGACATAATGGCTATAAGGAAGACTGTCTTCCAAGTTACAAACTTGATGTGGGCTGTGGACATAGGCTTGAAGGGTGGATTCATGAGCCCATCTATGCAAGGTTCAGGCTCCAAGGAGGAACAGGCTTCCTAGTTGGAGGCTGGAGGTGCAAGAGGCCTTTGAAAAACTGTTTAAAAATGTTGTGGGGAAAAATGATTTCTTCTTTCCCACCAAAAGGTAGGCAAGTTGCCGCCAGGTGTAGCTTGAGTGAAGATAGTTTCAAGCCTGATGCCTGTAAGTGTACCAGGTAGTCTAGCAGCTGAGGGTCTGAAGCTGATAGGGGTTCAACCTTTATGCTCTTGCACCAGAGGAAAAACCTTTCCATTTGGCTGCATAAGCCTTCTTAGTGTTTTTTTTTTAGCCATCCTCAGTATCTTAAGGACCTGTTCAGAGTACTGTGAGGATGGAAACTCTAACTCCTCAAGAACCAGGCCTTGAGGTGAAGAGAGTGTATGTCTGGGTACTGCACTCCCATCTGAGGAAGGGTCAGCAGGGAATGAGTTGGAGGCAGGCAAATGGGTCTGTTGCAGGACATTGAAAGAAGGAGAGGGTACCAGGCTTGCCTGGGCAGTCCAGAGCCACGAGGATCATCGATGCAGGCTGCTGTCTGAGTTTCAGCAAAACCTTGACTATCAGGGAAAGGAGATGTGTAGTAGGAACCTCCTGACCAGTTCAGGATCAGGGTATGCAGAGGAAGTGTTCCCAGAATTGGGGGTCTGCAACAGTACTGAGGAAGCTGAAAATTGAGAGGAGAGGCAAACAGATCCACGTCTGGTGTGCCCCACCACCTGAACACTGTGACTAGTACTTGATTGTTCAGTGTCCATTTGCTGATGCGGCTTAGAGCATCTGCCAGTTTGCCTGGGAGGTGAATAGCTGAGAGGCTGACTCCCAGGAGAATGCTAGAGACCAGAGCTTCAGAGCTTCCAAACAGACTATTCCTGATCTGGTACCACCCTGCTTGTTTATGTAGAACATTGCAGTGGTGTTGTCCATTCATTTGAACCACCTGCCCTTCTATGCTGGGGTGAAAGCTTTGAGAGCTAATAAGACTGCTCTGAGTTCCAAAGATTTATGAGCAGCTGTAACTCTTTGGGAGTCCAGTTGCCACTTACTGAAACACTGTCCAAATGAGCTCCCCAGCCTAAAAGGGAGGCATCTGTGGTGATCACCTTTGTGGGAAGAGGAGCTTGAAAGCAAACCCCTGCCTGCAAATTTGCAGGATTCTTCCACCACAGCAAGTTTTGAGGAACTGCTCTGATACAAGTATCAGCTTTGAAAATTTGTTGCTTCTCTGAGACCAGTGAGCTCAGAGGTAGGCTTGCAGGAGTCTCATCCTGTACCTGACCCCTGGAACTACTGCAGACATAGAGGCCATATGTCCCAGAAGTTTGAGGAAAAGTCTGGCTGGTCTTGGCTGTCCCGGGTGAAAGAATCTGCCACTGAAAGGAAACTCTGAATTCTTTCCTGGGAGGAAAGCATATCCTTCTGAGTGTCCAGCTGGGCCCTATGAAGGTGAGTATCTGGGTGGGTTCGGTGAGATTTCTTTAGATTTACCAGGAAACCCAGAAACCCAGAGTGCGTTCTGTGAGGGAAAGAGATTCCTTGACCTGGCAAGGAGGCTTTGCTACTATGAGACAGTCATCCAGATAGGGGTAGAGAGTGACACCCAGTCTCTTGAGATGTGCTGCTACCACTGCAAGACATTTGGTAAAGACTCTTGGGGCCGAGGACAGACCAAAGAGCATTGCGATGAACTGATAGTGACCCGAAGGAAGTTTGAACCTGAGAAACTTCCTGTGAGATCTCCTTATGGGTATGTGGAAGTAGGCGTCCTTAAGTCTAGGAGACAGCCAGTCTCCTGCTGTTAGGACTGTATGACCAGTGACAGAGTAACCATTTTGAATTTGGGTTTTTCAGATGTTTGTTTAAATATCTAAGATCTAAACTAGGTCGCCACTCCCCAGTTTTCATTTGTGTCAGAAAATACCTTGAGTAGAGGCCCTTGCCCTTCTCATGGGTGGGGACCCTCTCCACTGCTCATAAAGCCAGAAGTTTTTGTACCTCCATTTCCAACAGCGGTATCTGTGTTGGGGACAGAGGTCTTGACACCTGGATATGCTTGAGATCTGACAGCTGCTTGAACTATAATGACAGACCCTTCTCCACTATCTCCAGCACCCACTTGTCTGACATGATGAGGGACCAGTGCTGAAGATAGTGGGAGAGTCTGCGTCCAACTGGAAGCAGGGAGGGACCTGGACACTCACATCAGGACTTAGACTGAGAGGCAGATGGCTGGGTAAAGGTGGCTGTTCTTTGGCCCTTCTGCCCCTGCCTCTGAAAGACCCCTGTACTGGCTGAAGTCAGATTGGGAATAGGGATTGTAAGGCATGGGAACAAAACTTCTGCCCCTACCACCCTGGGACAGGATCTCTAAGGGGTGGCGGGCTTAGAGCTTGGATGAGTGGCTCTGCCAGGGGCCTTGTACTCATCGACTTTTTCATGTAGTCAGTGGTTCTGCAATCAAACAACATGTTTTAATCACAGGAAATCCATGGCCTTGTTCTGAGTGTCTGTGGTCAGACAGGTTGTTCTAAGCCAGGGAAGTGTCTCAGAGAGATGGCACGGGCCATTGCCCTAAAGGCTGCATCATTGTTGTCATCTGCCATGTGGAATTGGTACATAGTAGCTTCCAGGGCAGTTTGTGACGTATCCAAGTGCACCATAGAATCTGATCTCTGCAGGCGATAGCCTGGACAGATTTCAAAGGGCTTTCTGATATTTGGCAGTGAATGCCATGTAAGAAGATAGTCTGAGAAGCAGGAAGCTATGGCATACATTTTCTTTGCTATAAAGTTGCTTCTCTTGGAATCCTTGTCAGGGAGAGGGGACAAGGCGACTCCAGCTTTCTCACAAGCTGCCTGCTGCACTATACTCTCATGGCTAGGGTGTGCAGACAGGAACTCGTACCATTTTTAGACAATTTATATTTTCTCTCAAGCTGCTTATCAACCCTGATACTGAAGTGGGTGTTGAAGCACCTTCATGGTATTTTTCTAAATGCATTATATATAGGGACGAACAGGGTCTTTGAGGATGAAAGACTCTTCATCTCCTATAATCTTTGTTCATCGACATTCTGGTTGGGCTCCTCATGGGGAGGTCCAGGGTGTCCAGCATATTTTGTATAAATGTAAACATAGAGGAAGGATCCTTGTGGTCACCCAGGGATCCCCAAGGTGAGGTCCAGGGACTCCTGGGCTCAAAGGCCCTCAAAATCCATGTCAGGGCATCATAAAATTGATCATCATCTGTGTCACCCTCACAGTCTACAGAAGAAAGAACTGTGGAAGAGTGCTTGCCAGCCCCAGTAAATCGAGGACCCATCTTTTGAAGGGTCTGAAACAGTTGCCATGCTTTTCAATATCTTGCACTGACAGAAGAACCTGCACAGTTTGTAAGTGTGTTGTTTTTTCTGCATGCTTCAAGCTGCCTGTTGTCTCACCATTGGTTTCCCAGGAGCAACGGGAGCATATTTATCTTGACAGAGTTTTTTTTTAGCCACTTCATCAGAGGCTTGATCAAGCTTACTTTTTTGTCACTCGTATTATTTTTCAATTTGTGAGGAACTTCATCTTTGGAAGCTTTATTTTTGACTGGGATCTGGAGGTTTCTCAGCACCTCTGCTTTTGGTATTAGTACTTTTGAATGGCCCCTCATCATTGATTTATCCACAGCCATAATAATCAAAGGTTTGTCTGCTATGTTTGCCAATTTAAGCAAAGCAAACCAGTCCTGGACCTACAAACTGAGTGCAGGTTTCTGCAAAAATGCCACCGCCAGTCCTGCCCCAGTTAATAAACTCCGTCTATTACTAGTGCCTTTTTTTGGTTGTAGAACTGGGATCTACCAGTGCCAATCTTAATAGAAACCCAGTAATACTCAACTTCACACAGGTGGCTGCTGGACCCTTATGGACAGTCCTGACACAGATGATGCCAAGGTCCAGTAATATAACAAAAAGGTTTCCTTGTAATTGCCAATCTAGAAAAACCTCCAGGCACTGTTTAAATTTGAAACCCACTGCAGGTGCCTCTGTAAACCCCACAAGGCCTGAGGTAAAAACAAGCAACTGTCCCTAATCTGACTGCCCCACAAAAATTTGCCCAAAAATGAAGGAAACTGTCGAAATAGGGACCCGCGATAAAATTAGGCTTTAAACTAAATAGTCGCGTAAAATAGTCAAAATAAGCGTGGTCACACTAAAAATAAAAATTTCCATGCCACTAATGAATAAGTAAAACTTTCACTCAGCATACTAAAGGAAATAATTTATGAGGAAAACTTTACCAAGATAAGCACTAGGAGGCAGTCAACAAGGAAAGTTGGGAGACACCTCAGATGCAATATTGCTCAGTCCAGCGGAGAAAAATTCTGAAGCTTACAATAGCTCGAACTCAGCTCACCCCCACCCTGTCTATTGATTGGCAGCCTAAGCTCATTTAAATATCTCTTAAAGGCACACCTCCAGGGCAGTTGCGTGTAGCCAGCTAAGTGCCAGAAAAGTTACTGATACTAAAGGACTCCTGGGGTAAGAATCTACATTACTCCCACTTAAAAACAGTGGTGGGAGCATTGTTTTGGAGTTCCTAATCAACTCCGTACTTCTCTTTTTGGACTTTGCAGACTGAAGTTCTGTCTCTTGGAACTACGTGGACTCTGAGTCTGAGATTCTCCTTTTGCCTTATTTTAGAGTTAAATATTTATTGCTGAGGAGAGGGTGATGTGGGTTGAATGTTTGGGCTTAGAGAGTGTGATTGATGACTGATTGGACAGGGATTTTAACTGTATTTATTGTATGAATGATGTGTATATGAATAGTTAGGTTGTGTGTATTTAGTTGTGGTTTATTACTTTGTGTGTTTAGTTTATTACGCTTAGTTAACTAGTTATGTGGGAGTCTAGGGCCCCTCCAGATTAGCTGCCCAGCAGCCCTACTGCATGACCTCCACCTTTAATGACCCTCCTCCCCACTGCCTCTATAAGGCGTTGCAGGAGGTGGGTATTGCTAGGGGTGGGGTGGTCAGTGGCAGGGTGCTGGGAGCTCAACAGAGGTGAGTAGCACCAGAGTGATCAGGAGCAGGAGGTGTCCTGGGAAAAATGGAGCTTTGACAGAGGCCTGACATGTTTATTCTCCATTCCCAGGGTTCCCACTGGACCATGTGGGCAGGCAGCTAGAGGACCTACAGCCTTCACTGATCCCCTCCTGGCGGTGTTGTGCAATGCCAGTTCGACAAGTAATAAGATCACAGTTATGTTGGACTTGGTTTCTCAGTCAACCTGGCATGCATCAGGGGACATGGCTGGGGGATGATGCAGGACCAGTTTTAGAGGCATCTGTCTCAGCTGGGTACACCATGATGCACTGCCGAGAAGGAATGAAGGGGTGGATGTGTAGCCATTTGTTTTTGATCCAACTTCAACTTCTCCATTACATTCAGTGGGTTCTACTCGTCATTTAAATGTGTGGCAGTGCATAGTGGTCCAGTGCAGGGTTGCAGAATTCTCCTGATTTACCGACTCTGGGATCGGGCAGAGAATTTCTGCAGGAGGCTGCGGACTTCATCGCCGACAGGGTGTTGGGAGTTGCCCAGATGGCTTATTCTGGGGACTTCAATGCCTGGGCCAACAATGAATCCTCACAACTTGGTTCTGACCTCCTCCAGCTGATGACATCGCTGGGCCTGGCACAGGCAGTTGCCTCTGCGATCCATCACCAGGCCACCTTGGACCTGGTATTCTCACTGGGTCTCAAAATCACCGACCTTGAGATCGATCAAGTAATTTCTTCGATCACTGTACGGTGAGGTTCATGTTTGGGGCTCCCCGACAGTCCCTCCCTGTTGAGATGATCAGCTATCGCCTTTAAGAGGATTGTCACCTGAGGGACTGATGGCGGTAGTTGATTTTCTGGTGTTAGTGCCGTTAGTGTGGTGGGATTAAGTGAGTCGGTCACATCCTATAATAGGGCTGTTTACAAGGTGCTCAATACCATCATACTGATCTGTATGATCCAGGCCTTCTTGCTTGAGACCTCCATGGCTTGATGGGGACCTCAAGGTGATTAAGGCCATGGGTCAGAGGTTGGAGCATTGCTGACTAGAACCCAGTTAGAGGAGGATAGACTGGCTTTGAGAAATCACTATGATGATTATCAAAGGTCAATTGACCGTCGAAGGCAGTGTTCCTATCCAGGGAGACTGTGGCAGGGAAGGACAGACCATCTTAGGTTTTTGGACTGTGGACAGGCTTCTCCATCCTGTCTGTCTATAACCAAAAAATCTTTTTCGAAGCACTTTGCAAAGAGTTTGCTCTGTTCTTCTCTGACAGGGTATCCTCTGTTCAGGCTGGGATCTCGCCAGTGGGCCTGGGTCAGACCCGCAGGGTGGGGTCTTGTGAGCAGTGGCATTCCTATTGTCTGGGCAGAGTTTCAACCAGTGGAGGTTACTGAGGCCTCTGAGGTTATCTCGAGTTGCAGCCCACTTATTGTGTACTGGACCCTGGCCCAAGGAGTCTCCTAGTGGGATGTGTTGAGGTTATTGGAACAAATGTTTGTTGGGATAGTCGGTATTCACTTTCGGAGGGGTCTTCCCGACACCTTGAAGGAGGTGCTGGTGAAGCCTCCTTCGAAAAAAACATCTCTTGACCCCGATGTCACAGCGAATTATAGACCAGTCTCTGACCTCCCACTCCTAGGGAAGGTTGTGGAGAAGATAGTGGCTCCGTAACTCGAGGAACACCTGGAGACCTGTGACATCTACAAGTCATTCCAGTCCAGGTTTAGGGTGAGGCTTAGCACAGAGAAGGCACTAGTCCAGGTGCATAATGATCTACGTCATGGTTAGAGAGCGAGGGAAATGGCCAATTCTCATTCTCCTCGATCTGTCATCTGCATTTGATACCATGGACCACATTGTGTTGTTGGATCACCTTAGAGAGTGGTGTGGACTCGCTGGTGTTATCAACTGGTTTGAGTCTTTTCTCTCAGGTAGGAGGCAGAGGGTAGTGATGGGAAATGTATGCTCCTCTTCTTTGCCGCTGACCTGTGGTATTCCTCAGGTTCAATCCTGTCACTGATGTTGTTCTTGGTGTATATGCTGCCTAGGAAGAATCATTAGACAGTACAGTTTGAGTTTTCATTGCTATGCAGATGACACTCAGCTGTACTTGTCCTTCACCAGGGACAAGTGTTGCTGTCGATGTGCTGAATAAATGCCTCGTTGAGATCCAGGACTGGTTGAGACTTAACCTGAACAAGACGGAGGTTCTGGTGATTGAGCCTGGCCAAGGGCATGATGGGGATGCCTCCGGGATGACAACAGGTTTGGTCCTGGGTCAATTCCATTGATGGCGTCCCTAAGGTGAGAAATCTGGGCGTGGTCTTTGGCGACAAGCTGACATTTGAGTCTCAGGTGTCGGTGGTCATCAAAACAGCTTTTACCATCTGAAGAACATTGCCCAGATTAAACCCATAATTCCACCTGAGGATCTGCCATCACTAGCACACTTATGTGACATCAAGACTTGACTACTGCAATGCTCTATATCTCGGGTCAGTGGAAGGAACCTCTGCTGGCTGCAGCTGGTGCAGAATGCAGCAGCCAGGCTGCTGACAGGACCTTCTAGGTCCTGTCATGTGACCGTGGTCATGCAGGGTCTGCACCGGCTGCGGTCAGGTGTGGTTTTCTTCAAGGTGGGCTTGCTCACCTATAAGACACTATATGGATTGGACCCTGGCTACCTGTCTGACCTCCTCACTGCTGCCATCCTGGTCCACTCCTCTGTTCCTCCACCCAGGGCCTCCTGGCGGTTAAGGACTGGGCTGAAAACCTTGGGTGATCGTTCATTTGGGGTGGCCAGCCCAGTACTCTGAATTTGCTTCCAAGTTCCTTGAGAAAGGGCCCTATGGTGGAGGCATTCAGGAGGGGCCTGAAGACTCACCTTTTAAGCTCGCCTACCCTCCTCATAGTTTTAAATTGGCCTATATTGCCTTCTGCTGATTGTTTATAATTGTGATTTTAACGTGGTGTATATTGTTATTGTTTTACTGTATAGCACCCAGAGCCCCTGGTATTGGGTGCATTATCAAATAAATTTACTTACTTACTTAAGATGTGTTGAGACTTAAGACCCCTAGGCTTAGCTACTGCTCTGCCCAGCTATTGGATCGTCCCCCTTTAAGGACCACCCCTGTCAGCAGATGCATATAGATGCTGCAGGGCAGCAAGTGTTGGAAGAAGCACGGTTCCGGATGGAGGGGCTTGAGGAGGCTAACTGGGAGGCTGGTATTAGGGTGGTGAGATTCAGAGGGCACCCTGGGGTGAAATGGGAACTGGAGAAGGGCCCCCGTCTGGTTCCCATATCCAGGTGTTCCACTGATTCAAGTGAGCAGGTAGCAGGCTGTGCTCTGCAATGTTAGGTCAATGAGGAACAAGACCACCATTATGACAGACTTGATTTCCTCAGTTGACCTGGCTTACATCAGAGACCTGGCTGGGTGATAGTGCCAGCCCACTCTTAGAAGTGTGGGTCCGGCTGGGTTCTGTTTGTGCACTACCCAAGGAGGGATTACAGGGAATGGCTGTTTGCTTTAGATCCAGCTTAAACTTCTCTGTGCTCCCAGTAGGACCGTCCATGTCATTTGAGTGTGTGGCCATCTGAGGGGACCCGAGTGCAGGTTGCAGAATCCTCCTCATGTACCGACCTCCAGGCCATGAGGGTGCGTTCCTGTGGAAAGTCAGACTTCATGGCTGACCTGGTGTTGGAGTCACCCAAATAGTTAGTTCTGGGCAAATTCAATGCCTGGGTCAATGATGAACTCTCACTTTTGTTGAGACTTCCTCCAGATCATGGAATTTCTGGATCTGTCACAAGTAATTATGTCCACGACCCACTGGCACAGACACATCTTGGATGTAGTGTTCTCTCTGGGACTTAAGATTGATAAACTCAAGATTAATCTGGTCATTTGGTCAGATCATTGCACAGTGAGGTTCTTGTTTGGGGCCCTCCCAAGAATCCTCCCCTGTGGAGATGGTCTGTTACTATCCTTAAGGGCTTGATTCCAGTAGAATTTGAGACAGTATTGGACCTATCGAGTGTGATGACTACATGTGAGACAGGACCGGGGAGTCAAGTGATGGCCTATAACAGGGCCGTCACTGTGGCTCTCGATTCTGTAGCACCAATTATGTACAACCTAGGTCCTCACACTTGAGATCCCCATGATTTGATGGGAGCTCAAGGAGCTAAAGACTTAAGGTCAAGGTTGTAGCGCCACTGGTGGACATCCCCACTGATGAGGACAAGTTGAATTTGAGATCCCACTATAAGGTGTATCAAATAACAATCTCCCATAAGAAGGCAGAGTTCCTATCCAGGAGCTTGCCGTAGCAAAGAACAGACCAGCTTTGCTCATCTGGACTGTGGACAGGCTTCTCCATCCTGCCAGTCTTCAGCCAGTTAGAGTTATACCAGCCTCTAGATGAGAGGAGGTTGCTCTGTTCTTCTCTGACAAAGTCTACTCTGTCAGGGTGGGTATCTCCCAGGGCACCTCAAGCTTGTGGTGTCATGTCAGAAAGTAACAGAGGCTTTCCTCAGGTCTGGTGTGAGTTTGATCCAGTGGGGTGGAAGAGGTTAGTGAGATAGTCTTGAAGGTGTGACCAACATACTGTGACCTAGACTGGGCCCAATTCACCTCCTTGTGGGTTGCATGGAGACTACTGGTCCAGTGTTCACTGAGATAGTCTAATGTTCCCTTTCAAGAAGGTTTTTCCTGAGCCCTTGAAAGAAGCGCTTGTGAAACTAAAGTGGTGGCCATTCAACTTGGGGCACATCTCATTGCCTTTGAAATCTACTAGCCGCCCAGTCCAGATTTAGGTCTAGGCAAGGTACAGAGACTGCGCCGTCAAGGTGTAAAATGATATCCTTAGAGTGAGAGACAGAGGTGAGCGATCTTGTCTTGTTCTCCTCGACCCCTACACAGCATTTGAAACCTTAGATCATGGGGTGTTAATGAATCACCTTAATGAACACTGTGGACTCACTGGCACTGTCATCAGCTGGTTTGAGTCCTTCCTCACAGGCAGGATGCAAAAGGATGGTGATGGGAATTTACTCCTCTTGCCAGAAGCCCCTGTCCTGTGGAGTTCATGAGGCTCAATCCTTTCACCAGTCCTGTTTGTGGCATACTTGATGCCACTGGGAGATATATTAGACAGTACGAAAAAATTACTCACCTCAGTAATTATGTTTCTTCTAATGGAGTCTTGCTGTATTCTGACTATTGCAGTTAGCTCCAGCCTTTAAACTGTCCCGGAGAACAAAGTGTTAACTTTTCTATGCATGGCATAGAATGCTGAGCTCGAGCTCGGTTGAGGTCTCTGTCTGTTTCCCTTTGAATCTAAACCGTCAGATTCTTACGAGCAACAACTCACTAACCCTCCTATGTGGAAATTGTAAAAAATGTTACTAGCCAACTGGTAACAAGGAGTTTTGGATTCCCAAAAAGACTCAAGTCAGGAAAACCCAAAACCTAAAACCAACCCCATAAAGGGCAACAACAATAACAAAAGTACTCAAACAAATAAAGTGAAAGGTGTAATAGGCACCTCTAAGGTGCAACTCTGCACCTGCCCACCACTTCCCAAGAACAGGTTCTGAGTGGGGAGGCAGGAGGAGGAGGAGGTCAGAATACAGTAAGACTCCATTAGAAGAAACATAATTACTGAGGTGAGTAATTTTTTCTTCAAACAACATGAAGTCTTGCTGTATTCTGACTATTGCAGAACTACCAAGCAGTACCTCCACGGAGGAGGACAGAACCTACTTAGGAATAGGCTCTAGTACTGCTGTGAAACCAAGCATCACTCCTAGCCTGGATATCCAGAGAGTAATGCTTGGTAAAGGTATGGACTGTTTTCCAGGTGGCTGCTTGACAAATTTTGAGAGGGATATCCCTGGCAGCAGCCAGGGAAGCAGCTGTACCTCTTGTAGAGTGAGCCTCAGACCTGAGGGTGGATCTTCCTAGCTTCTCATAGCAGAATTGTATACAAGACACAATCCACCTGGCAATAGTTCTCTTGGTGACAGGTTTGCCTTTTCCACTTCCCCATAAGTGAGGAACAACTGGAGGATTCAAACCTGTGACCTTTAGTACGCTCTATGTAGCTAAAGGCTCTCTTAACATCCAAACTGTGTAGCCTTCTCTCTCCCCTGAGGAAGAATGATCAGTGAAGAAGACAGGGAGAGACATGGACTGATTTAAGTGGAAGTCTGAAACCACTTTGGGCAAGAACCTCCTATTGGTTCTAAGGACCACTTTATCTCTCTGAAAAGAGATAAAATCAGGTTCCACTGACAGGGCTTGCAATTCACTGATATGTCTGGCAGAGATGATGGCTACCAAAAACACAGTTTTCCAAGTCAAGTACTTAAGCTCTGCTGAGGACATAGGCTCAAAAGGAGGTTGCATAAGTTGGGCAATGCAAATATGTAAGTCCCAGGCAGGGCAGAATCCCTAAGGGAGGATTGGTATGAAGCAATCCTTTGAAAAATTTGCAGAATACAGGGTGAGATGACAGTGAGGAATGTTTTCCCACTGACAGAAAAGCAGAAACAGCTGACAAGTGTACCTTAAGAGTAGCTGGTCTAAGCTCTAGACTATTAAGATGGACCAAATAATCCAGAACTGCAGGCAATTCAGCAGTATCTGGGGATATATACTTCATGGAACACCAAATGCTGAATCTTTTCCATTTGGAGTTATAAGTCTTTCTGGTGGCAGGCGTTCGAGAGGCTTTGAGAATATCCAGAACCCTTGGGACAGATGCAAATCTGCATACTCTAGCTCTTCAAGAGCCATGCCTTGAGATTGAGGGACCAAGATTGGGGTTCCAAATCCTCCCTGAGAGGAGGTTAACAGGCTGCAATTCCTGTGAAGAGACAGGGGAAGATGGACTGTTAGAGACAGCAGCAGGGTACCAAGGCTGTCTGGCCCAGTCCAGAGCAATCAGGATCACTTTCCAAGGTTGTGACCTTATCTTGACTAGGACTTTGAAAAGGAGAGGAAAGGGAGGAAGGCATACAGAAATTTCCCTCCCAGTTTAAAATCAGAGCATCCAGAGGGACTGAACCCAAGACTGGGGTCTGCAACAAAACAGAGGAAGTTGGTGATTGTCTGGGGCTGCAAAGAGATCTATCTCTGGAGTGCCCACCTTGAAAAAAACACTCTCAAAACCAGGGGTCCAGGGACCATTCGTGATGGCCCTGGGAAATCCTGCTCAGTGCATCTGCTAGCACATTGTCCTTTCCTGGAAGGTGGACTGCTATCAGAGAGGTCTGCAGGAGTAAGCCAGGGACCACAAATTCATGGCTTCCATGCACAAGGCCGTAGACTGAGTGCCTCCCTGTTTGTTGATGTACCACATCATGGTGGTTTGTCTGTCCTGACCTGAACCACCTTGTTCTGCACCAACTTGGAAAAAGCTTGCAGTGCATGAAACACTGCCCTGAGTTCCAGGAGATTGATATGAAGGAGGACTCCTGGGAGACCACAGTCCTTGGGCTGTGAGATCCCCAGATGAGCTTCCACCCCAAGAGAGAAGCATCCATGGTAAGGACCATCAAATGAGACTGAGTGACAAAGGGACCCCTTGCCTTAAATTGTCCTGATCCTGCCACCATTGAAGAGCTTGGATCAGTGTTAGAGTACCTGGAATCAGTTTGGTAAGAGGGTCCTTCCTCTGGGACCAAAAGGCCCTCATATGGAACTGAATGTCCCTCATCTGAAATCTTGCCCTTGGACCACTGCTGTGGAAGCTGCCATGTGACCCACCTGCTGGAGGAAGTGCCTTGCAGGTCGGGACACCTGAAAGCTGAAGGACGAAACCAGATCTATAAGAACCCTTGCCTTTCCAGGGAAGAAAGGCTCTTGCTTTGACAGTATCCAGCTCTGCCCCTAAAAGGTAAGGAGCTGAACTGGTTCGAGAACTGATTTGGGGAGGTTGAGAAGGAAACTCAGAGAAGTGAGCCCATTGCTGAGTCGCTTGCAGGTGTGATTTGACTTGGTCTGGAGACTGATCTACTATGAGCCAATCGTCCAGATATGGAAAATGGAAATCTTTGCCTTGTTAGAAAGGCAACAACTACTGCCAGGCAATTTGTGAAGACCCTTGGAGCTGATGTTAGGCCAAAGGGCATTGCTTTGAACTGATAATGGCCTGAGGGCAACTTGAACCTGAGGTACTTTCTGTGGGAGCACCTGATGGAATATGAAAATAGGCATCTTTGAGGTCCAGGGAGACTAGCCAGTCCCTGGCCTTAGAGAGAAGAATTATTCCCAGAGTTACCATCTTGAACTTTGGTTTTAGAAGATGTTTGTTCAGGTATCTTAGATCTAGGATGGTCGCCACTCCCTGTCTTTTATGGTAAGGAAGTATCTGAGTACAGACCTTTTCCCCAGTGTAGGGTAGGAACTCTCTCTATGGCTCTTAGAGCCAGAAGAGATGAAACCTCTGCCTCCAGGGCAAGGGTCTCGGAGAGACCTGCAGGTGGAAAAGATCTGGTTCTCATCTTTGGAAATTTTTGAACCTGAGAACCAGTCTGACTTACTACTTCCAGGACCCACTTGTCTGATGTAATAGACATCCAGTCCTGGACATAGTAAGCTAGCCTGCCCCTAAAGGAATAGGAGAGTCGACCCAGGCAGACCAATCAGGGTGTCTGCTTGGCAGGAGCCTTAGGCTGAGGGTGGATGCAGCCCTGCTCATCCCCTTTGTTTCTCCCTCTAAAGAACCCCCTCTGTGAAAAGGGAGAAGAGGCCTGTGCTTGGTAAAAGGCCTATGAAAGGCCTGCCCTGCCCCTAGATTGCTGCCTCTGAGGGTTGCTTGCCTTTCTTTGGCCTGAGCACTCCTATAAGTGGTCCTGTACTCATCCTCTTTTATGTAATTCTCTGTCTGCTCCCCAAACAGAAAATTACCCACCACAGGAAAATCCATGGCCTTAGTCTGGGTGTCCTGTGAGAGGCTAAGTACATCTGAGCCAAGCCATCCTCCGAAGAGCCACAGATGTAGCCATGACTCTTGATGACACATCATTGGAGTCCACAGCCTACGAAACTGTACCTTAGATGCCTCAGTCCCATCAGCAGCCACCTCCTCCAGCTCCTTGGCCAGCTGGGGAAGCCTCTTAGCCAGTGCCAGTACAGTGTCCCACCTGGACTTCTGGTACCTGGCTGTATAGAGCCATATAATTGCCTGCCGGAGTCCCAAGAAGATGCATATACTGTTTTTTGCCATGGCATCAATCTTCCTGGAGTCTTTGTCTGGGGGTGTGAAGCCAAGGGAATGTTTGCCTTGTCACAGGCAGCAGCCTGCACTAGCCCAACATGGCTGCATTGCTGGTATAAAACTCCATATCTGAGCCTGATAGTGTATACCTCTTGTCCATCCTTCTGTCAACAGGAGGTATAGAATTGGGAGACTTTAGATTTTTGTGTCTGCTTCCCAAAAGATTTGTGAAGGGAATAGACAGTCTCCTGGACTCTGTGATGTCCATCATTTCCACATAATCAGGCTCCTCTTGATCCTCCATTGCCTCCTCCATAGGAATCTGGAGGGTTTCAGCCACCTTTCTGTAAAACAGAAAGTGGGAAGGACACACTCAAGGTTTGTCTGGGGAGATGTCCAGTTCCACAGGCACATCCAGACTTTCACCATCACCATCATCATCTTCCCTACCCTCCTCCTCAAACTCCAGTTCATAAAAGTCTTCAGGGTATAATCTTGAACCAGGGGAACCGACCAAACCGAACCCCTGCCAAAGGTGCTGGATCAGTTGGAACCAGGCGGCGATTCCACAATCCGAATTGCTCTGGCTATTTCCTCGGCAGTTGAAACATGAACTTCTGGATCCAAACCGGTCGATTTCTCTTTGTGTTTTCTTTTTGTAGAAACCGATCCCTCAGGATCCGCTCTCCTCTTGCCCGAAAAAGTACGCCCTGGTCAGAGGGCACTTTCTTCTGGTTCGGTCAGAACCGAACCGGCTGGCCATCCAGGTCAGCGGACTTCTCGGCCTCCTTTTCCCTCAGTCTACCTAATCTCTTTTCAAGGGTAGATTTAGAAAAATTTACATATTTGGCAGTCTGTATTGAGGTGTTCAAACCCCAGACAATAAACACAAGTGGTGTAGGGATCGGCCTTAGCAAAGACCCCCAACACTCACTGCAGTGTTGAAACCCAGTGGGCCCGTTTTTTCTTGGGTTTCTCAGACATGGCCAACCTAACAAACTTACCTTTTATGGCAACCGCCAGGCAAGACTCCCTATCGGTTCCTAAATGTGTCACGGATATTGGAAAAACGTTCAAAACACGTTTTTAGAACCGATAAGGACCGTAACCACACACCAAAGTAAAACACAAGGATTTACTACAAATGATTGGTTCAGCGAACCGATCTAACACTTTACAATTTCCACACAGAAATCAGAACAAAACCTATCTAGTACTCGTCGTACCGCAGACAGAGACTGAACAGACTATACGGAATAAATTTTGGTTTAAAACCAACACTAAACTGACTTTCGAACTGAGCTGCAGGAGAAATCTCCGAGTGACTGTTCAGTGAGGCAGAGTAAAGAATCTGACGGTTTAGATTCAAAGGAAACAGACAGAGACCTCAACCGAGCTCGAGCTCAGCATTCTATGCCATGCATAGAAAAGTTAACCCTTTGTTCTCTGGGGAGTGTAAAGACTGGAGCTAACTGCAATAGTCAGGAATACAGCAAGACTTCATGTTTGAAAGTATGGGTTTCCACTGTTATGTGGATGACACCCAGCTGTATTTGTCTTTGTACCAGGACTACAGAGCACAGTCTCTGTATTTAATTCCTCCCTGGCTGAGGTCCAGGACTGGATGTTCTCCAACTCATTAAAGCTTAGCATGGACAAGACGGAGGTATTAGTGATTGAGCTTGAACATCAGCTGGGTACCAGATCACCTGAGGATCCAGCCAGTCTTATGCTCGGTTCCTCTCAGTTGACTGCGTTTGTGAAGGTGAAAAACCTGGGCATGATCCTGGACAGTGAACTGACAGTGGAGGCACAGGTATCGGCTGTTGTCCAAAATGGGTTTTACCACCTGAGGAACATCACCTGGATTAAGCACTTTATCCTACACTATAACCTGCCTTCACTAATCCATGCATTTGGGACCTCTAGGCTTGACTATTGCAATGAATGTACCTGGGGCTAAGTAGACGAGACCTGTGTCGCCTGCAGCTAGTGCAGAATGTAGCAGCTAAACTGTTGGCAGGCCTCCCTAGGTCCTGCCATATAGCACTGGTCCTATGTGATCAGCCTTGGCTGCTGGTGAGGTGGCAGATCTTCTTTGGGATCAGCTTGCTGACCTACAAAGCCCTACATGGATTGGGGCCTAGCTACCTGCATGACCTACTGTCTGAATATCAACCCTCTGTTCCTCTGAGGAGGGCCTGCTAGTGGTTCCCAAGGCTCAGCTGAAGGCATCTGAGGAGTGTGCTTTTCAGTAGCAGCTCTGACCCTGTGGAACTCGCTTCTGCTGTCCTGAGTTTCACCTATTCAAGAAGGCTTTCTCCTTTTATTAATCTGGATGGCTACTTGTTTCTTAGTCACTTAGTTTACTAATTGTACATTGTCATTTATCTTATCTATTTTAATTATTTTATCTCTTTCATCTTATATTGTTGATTTGAATTATATGTTATTGTTCAGCACCTAGAGCCTCGGAGGATGGATGCTTAAGAAATAAAATTGTGCTTGTTTGTTGATGTATTGGAGTCATATGGGCTAGAAGCTGCAGAAAGATCCTTGAAGGCCTTGGCTTGCCAGGGTAAAAAGTCTGCAGTGGCAATCAGGCTTGATACCCTTGCATGTGGAAAGAGTGGTATTCCTGCAGGGTGTCCAGCTCTGCACTCATGAAATCTAGTCCCTGTGCAGACTGTTTGTGGCTTCAGTACATTTATTAGGAAGCCAAATTTACGATTGCTGTTGACATTCTGTGGAGCAGACTGTTACATGTTTTATTTTTTGACCAATCATCCGGTAAGTGAAAACCACCACACTTGCCTTCCGAACACCTTTGGTGTTGAGGTGAGGTCAAAGGCATGGCTATAAACTGGTATTAGCAGTTCCTAGTCTTATGTAATTTCTGTCAGGAGTCCTGACTGGAATATGGGAATAGGCATGTGTTAGATCCAGTGACCCCAGTTCAGAAATCTTAAATCTAAAAATGATCTGGCACTATTCATTTTTTATGTTTGCTTGCACGCATGTGCAAAAACATAGTGCCACCGTCTGAGTTTTGTAGGTGTGGCACCCCGCTTTCAATGCCCTGAGTGTTTTGCAGGCACGGTTGCACCCACACCAATGAATGTCAAGCTGTCTATGACAGCAGTTCAGATGCAGTGGGCGTATAGTTGAAAGAGAAGCGACTGCTACAATCAGTGGTGGTAGGTAGGCAATTTGCATACTGCCGTCAGCAGCATGCAAATTGCCTACACATCACCACCTTAGCAGTTGTTGTCTTTCAACTGTACGCCACTGCACCTCCACGTCGGCATGATGCACCCCCAGTTTGTTTGTGCTGAGGAGTGCCCAATCCTCAACACATGCACACTCCCCCAAGCACACTGTATTTCCAATGGGGTGCCCGATCCCCGTCGACTCCAGTGCCCCCCAAACAACAAACTTCAAGGTGCCATGCTGGGCACCCACCCCAGCACAAAAGTCCTGTGTCATCATGTGCTCCCCGCAACTGTATGCGCCAACAGGGGTTCCCAATCCCTGTTGGCTCCACTCCCCCCAACAAATTTCCAGGTGCCACACTGGGAGCCACCCCAGCGTGGCAAAAGTCTTGCATTGTCTTTAAAAAAAAAAACTGTCGGCCCGCCAGTGCAGCGGTATGGTTACTGCTTGCAGCGCCAGCAACCCTGGTTCGGGAATGGACTCGGACTGCTGGAGGGTCGGCCAGGGGAGGAGGATTGAGTGCCCAGAGGCCACTCTCCTCCTCCGGGTGGGTGGGATGCATGTCCGCCGCCTACTGCCACCTGGGTGACCACGGGTGGAAGTGCAGCGGGACTGCAGAAAGAAGGGAGGGGGCATTGGCAAGGGACTGAAGCACTCACACGCCTCGAGGTGCACCACCCTAGGTTCCCCTAGCATGCCAACATCCTGTGGGAGGGACAGAAAAATGGAAAAACCCACAGTACTCCCTGTGAGACGGAGCTCCAGGCCCCAATCGCAGTGCCCCTACCAGTGCCTGATGACAGCATCCCCTGACGAAAGACAGACACGTTGGGATGGTAAGGGTCCTGTCTAGTACCCACCTGGAGGTACAACCAAGGCTCCGTGGGGGATGGACTTCACCAACACTTGGCATGAGGAGCAGGGACGTACAAGGCCACAGTGGAGTCTCCTGAAGAAAGGAAGCAAGGCGGTGAGAAGGGGACCTGTAACAAAAGAAAACAGTTCCTCATTGACTCTTTGCTCTCCTCACCCAACCCGCTCCCACCTCTGTGTACCCCACACCCCTCATCCCATACTTACCTCTGGAGGCCAGTGCAATGATCTTCGTGGACTGGAAACACGTCTGCACTCTTCAAAGCCGACCGTGAACTGAAGAAATGCTGGTAAACTGTATAATGGCATTAATAGGGTTTTTTCAACTTGATGGGCTCTCAAAAGCCTATGTTGCAAATTTGGTGAAAAATTTCCAAAAATGACTGTTTTACTGAGCTGCATTGCACAGTTTCACAAACACTTGCAAGTTCACAAATTTATAATATTTTCACTCCAGATTTTCAACATTGGCATTTTCACACCTCCTTATGAACAGTATAGCTGTCATTTTCACATCCTGGCTGAAATGTGTTTTCGCACTTCCAGTGCAGAATAAGCGTGGTCACTGTGGGAAATCAGTGTCCAGGACAGATTAAGAAAATCACAGTGACAATGTTCATGAGCAGAGGTCCTAAAATGCCTATGTTGAAAATTTGGTGACAAAAGTCCATAAAATGACTGTATTACGAGTGTGCATTGCGCAGTTTCTGCACCTACGTAACATTCACAAATTTGTAATATTTTCATTCCAGATTTTCAACATTGGCACTTTTCCACACATCCTTATGAACAGTACAGCTGTCATTTTTCGCATCCTGGCCAAAATGTGTTTGCACTTCGGCGCGCAGAATAGCGCGGCCGCTGTGGGAAATCAGTGTTCGGGTCAGATTAAGAAAATTACAGTAACACTGTTCATGAGCATAGGTCCCAAAATGCCTATATTGAAAATCTGGTGAAAAAATCCCACAATAATTGCATTACGGTGTGCGATGTGCAGTTTCTATGCACGCTTCGTGACTTCACCAGTTTTTTTATATTTTCACTCCAGATTTTCAAAATTACCATTTTTTATGCCTCCCATGAACAGTACAGCTGCCATTTTTCACATTGTGTTCAAAATGTGTTTTCGCACCTGTGGCGCCAAATGGCGCTGTCACTGTGCAAAATCACCTTCAACTAACAAACTGATCATGCAGTGGGGTCACAAAAGCCCATGTTGAAAACTCGGAGTAAAAATACCAAGAAACACTGAGAGTGTTGGGCTTCCTACCATAACGCCCTACCTTGTAGGGACTGACTGGCATCGGGTGTGACTTGGGATTTCGACTGTAATGCTCATGCCATTCTTCCCCACCACCCTGCAGCCAGTGACAGGCATCGAGGTGCACCTGGACTCTTTGGCCCCAGAGTTCATACTATTCTCCTATACTCACCCATTTCAGTGTATTTCCTTATGGAATGAGGTGAGTGTAAAGCCCGAACACACCAAGGCACACCTCGACACTTGTTAATGTCTGCAGGGTAGGGTGAGGTGAAATATGACCATTACGGGTGATGACCCAAAGGCACACCTAATGTCTGTCCACCTCTGCAGGGTGGGGTGGAGTTGGCATCAGTTCAATACATCACCGCCATTTCTATACTGCATCTGTCTAACTCCTACACTTCCACTGCTAGTCCCAGCAAGCAAACATTCAGCATTGACAAATGCTTGTCTTGTGAGTTAAAAATACTTGGATAGCAGGCCTTTGCTGCATTGTGAGAGAGAGGCACTTTTCCCACAGCTTTTACTGACAGCATTTTCTTGTCTCCAGCTCCAGCAGTATTCTCTCTGGTGGAGTGTGGATTGAAACACTGTTGGCCTCGCAGTTTTGTAAACCTGTAGAACTGCAGGAAAATTTATAACTCACTACTTACAGGACCCACTTGTCTATGGTTATCTCTATGATTTGTGGAGTAGTGGACTAGCCTTACCCTACTGGCGGTGGTTGGGTGACCAGGTCAGAACTGTCAGGGGTTCTGTTTAGGTTGTGGCTGGGGTGCTGGTGTTACAGCAGCACACATAGAACCCCTTTTATATTTGCTGTGCGTGTACCGTAGTGAACATTTTGCTACAAGAGTGGGTTTTGAGAGGTGTGTCACTGTCAGTTCAATGCAGAGTGGTCTGCAGGGGCTCGTCAGTGTCACACCAATCATCAGCTAGGCTGGTCATGACAGTGTTCTGGCTTGCTCGGCAGAAACATTGGGTAGTTCAAAGGAGAGAACTGCCCCACTCATAGGGTATCTCCTTCCTTTGATCTACATAGCATACCCAGCAAGCACAGCTGATTTCTCATAATCAGCCTGCTGAAAACTGTCCCTCATAGTTTTTATTACACCCTGTAAAGAGAAAAACAACTATCAATGTCTGTTGCTGCTGCTGTAACTGCCCCCAGCCCAGCAATATTTCGCACAGGGATGCTCAATCCCCCATGCTGGCTGCTACCCACCCCAACCTGCCTGTTTACTTCTGCAACACCAGGAGCCCACCCCTGGTGCTGCCAAACATAAATGAAAATTACGTACCTACCGTAATTATGATCTTTCTGTGTATCTTCACCATTCATCACTGTTGGGTTCATGGCGGAGGTCGCTGACCCGTGAAACTCTTTTTTTTTTTTTTGGTAGGCAGAGCTGATGCACCATCGGCTCTGCCCTCGGCTCGGCAGCATTGCGTGGCTCTTCGCAGGTTGAAAGCGTTAGGAGCTGTGGCTCCACCTGCCTGCCAGCTCTGAGTCGCCGGAGAGAGGAAGGGAGGTGGAAGGTGGGACAAGGAAGTCCAAGGGACAGGAAAAGGAAAAGATATAAAACTAAAAGGAGAAATAACGACTGAGAGGACAGAAAGAAAAGAGTCAGAAACTAAAGGGATTGGGAGGGGCCCCAATCTCTGGAAATAGTGGAAGGAGGTAGGGTGGGATAAAGAATTTAGAAGGAAGGAGAGAGGAGAAGGTTAAATACATCCCAGACCCTGGTCCATCTCCAGATTGTATAGGAACTGCAAGGAGTAGCCAAAGGCTTCTTGCCAGAATTCAAGGCACAGAATGGCTGGCAAAACTCCATCTGAGCAGAATCGGCTATTCTGGAAGAAGGACAGGGCACAGAAAATTAACACCCTCTCAAGGAAGATTTTTGGTGAAAAAAGGAAAGGAGTTTTTGTTATAAAGATAGTCCAAGGACAAGGAGAAATAAGTTGGACGGGAACAAGGAGGAGGAGAGAATGGAGGGCAACTGCCAACTCCCACCCACAGGGGTGGAGCTAACGCACTGGAGAAGGAGTGCCCTCCATGCTGACCACTCTCCCAGAACCTTATCCCCTATGCACCCTTGTTTTACCCCACTCCTGACAAGAAAGGAGGGGGAAGGGATGGGCACAGAGAGGAGGGGACCCAGAGACTGAGGCCCAGGGGATGGAGGGTGGGATTGTGATGAATGCTGAAGATACACAGAAAGATCATAATTAAGGTAGGTATGTAATTTTAATATCTTATCTGTGTCAATCTTCACCATTCATTACTGTTGAGTGATGCTGAGCCCCCGAAGGAATTTGTTTACACCCTAAGGGATAAAGTCCCTTGGCTCTCAGAGGGTGACACACTAAGAGGGGAAGCTTCAGGGCCTGAGAGGCCCAAGAGTGGGAGAGGAGACGGAACCCCCGGAGGGGGAAGGAATTGCCCCAACAATGCCATCTCACTCTACGGGAGAAAAGGTAGGCTCTCTGAGCAGAGTAAATCACCCTACCGGCCAAGGGTGACAACCGGAAAGACTCAGCCACTGCCGTCCGCCTAGTGCAGATCGCTGTCCCTATGACCCTGGTAGCTACCTCATTGGCGCATAGGATGCCCTCGCTCATGCCTTGCTAGCTCCAGGCCACATGCAGAAATTGCAATGGCTTGTCTGGTTTGCCTCAGACAGGCAACGAGGCTAGGAGTTGACCTAGCCTGGACCACAAGAAGCTGTCATAGGCTGCATAGTGGGCCTGATGTGTAGAAATGGAAAGCAACAACTATGCTTAGTAGAAAGTCCTCCTACCCCAGAAGTCAAAAGCTGAGGAATCTTGATCTGGGGGCCAGTCACAGTGAAGTGCAAGCCCATCAGGAGTATCCGACTGCATCAATCCGGACTGCGGATGAGGCATGCAGCCTGGAGACTCAAGGGCAATACCTCTGGCTGAGATCCCATGGGCAGGAACTCCAGAGAAGGGCCTCTGCCCAGAGTGCAACGACGCCCCGAAAGGGAGCAGGCCAGGGGCACCACAAGGGTGGCCTCACCAAAATCTCTAGGAAGGCATGCGCCGAGTGTCTGGATTGCTAACAGTGGCAGGGTGAGGTGCAAGTCTTCCAACATCCTCACGAGGAAGCGCTGATACTCAGTGAGATCAGCAGCTGAAGAGATGTGGACAGAAGGTTCCTGTCCCCAGAAGAGGGATGAACAGCTGGAGGGCACCGGCTGCTCAGAGGGGCTGCTCAGGAGGAGTTGAAAACCTGAATGTCCATTGCCCTAACGTAAGCTGGGAACCGAACAGCCACAGCCCTGAACTGCTCCCAGGAGAGAGACCCGCTAGGACCAAGGATGCCTGGAGCACAGGAGAATCTGGCAGAGGAATGGGGACAGAGCTGAGAAGAGATGTCGGCTGACCTCCACCTGGGCTAAGGAGGCGGACTGAGAGCACCCGGGAGGAAGGCGCCCAGAAGACCCCACAGCCGACAGCTGAACAACCATTTCGGTACTGCCTTGGCTGCACCCGGAAGAATCCCCTGAGAGGCAGGAGGCCATCGAGGCTGTATAGGTCCAGAAGGACGGTCCCCACCTCAAAAGAATGGGTCTCTCTCAAAGAAACCACTACGGCTTCTTCCAGAGCCTGGTAAGCCCACAAAAGGCCGCCATGCAGACCTCATGCCCTCGACCCTTGGAGTCTGAAGGAGCCCTCCTTCTTGAGAGGGCCAGCCTAGGTAGCCACGAACCCTGGGCAGCACCAAGGGAGCTATCCAGGCACAGTACCTCCTCCGTAGGTGCTCTGATCGGCCCCAAAGTTGGGTGATCCAGGCACACCACAGGTGGGGGTACCACTGCTCAGGGGTCAGTGAACCTACCAAGACCAGGCTGCAGAGCAATGCTGGCCTGTACCACTGCCTGCTGGTCAGCACCCGGACCCCAGTCTCAGTAGCCACCGACCCCACCTCAGAAGGGGGCTGACTCCGCTTGTCGAGGATACCACAGGGCTTCCCACCCAACAGTCAACCCCAAAGAGTCAGACTGTCCATCTGACTCAGATCCTGACTCCGCCTCCGAAGAGCTAGAGGCCAAGGCCCTGTGCCAGACTGTGGAGGGCGCCCACTGCCATCTTTGCCAAAGGGGTGCCAGAAAACAAAACCATGTCAAGCCAGTGCCAGTGCCCCACAGCACTGTGAGCAGAATCCACAGGGGCACGGCCCAGCCCGAACAGGAGCTCCAGACTTGGACCAGCCATGGTGCCATCCGGCCCCACAGGCGCCACAAGCAGTGCCAAGGGTGGAGACGGCACCAATAACGCCCCGACGCACCATCGGCATTAGGATGGTGCCGCCAGCTCCACAGTGCCACAAATGGCGCTGAGGGAAGAGGCGGCACCAACAACAGTGGACAGTGGAATCTGACAGCCCCATGGCGCTGAGTCCCGAGGGACACCACGCGTGCTCAACCGTGGCACTGCAGACAGCACCGAGTGAGACGCAGACAAAGATGATGCTGTAGAAGCTCCCATGGCACTGCTAGCTGTATCGGCACAGCGAACGGCTCCTGACAGTAGCCATGGCGCGCGTGACAAACTGGCACAGACAGCGGCCGTCAGGGGCCCACAGTGCCACAAGCGGTGTGCCAGGCTCACAAGGGCCGCGCTGACAGTGTCGAGGACAGTGCCAACTCGGCCTTGTGAACGGGTCCGACACTGGGAGCCTTCACCCCGAAGGGCACCAGCTGCGGAGGTGCCTCCCACCACCCCCAAAGGAGCGGATGGGCCTTCTGCACCACGGAAGGAGCTCGGCAATGGCCAGGCTATTACTAGTAGTAGAGGCTCCCTCCTCCTTGGTCCATGTAGAATCAGGAGGGGCCTGGAGGAAGGCCAAGAGTGCGTGGCTTGGCCCAACGAAAGTGCGCGCCCGACCTCGAAAGTCGGCGGAGCCGCCCACTTTCCACGCTGCTGCTGCTCGATGACCCAGCTGTCCATGGAGAAACAGGCGTCACACGTAATCCATGTCGTGAAGTGGGCCAAGACACAAAAGGCAACAGTCGTGTTGGTTGGTGACAGAATATTTTCGGCCAGCATGGGCACCGCCTCATGGAGGGCCAACCCGTCCCTAGAAGTTTTCTTGCCCTCCGACCGAGACATGACCTACAGATAAAAACACCAAAACAGACTCGACATCACCAAGAAATAAAATATATAGAAAGATCTTACCAGTGACATCGAAAAGCAACTAGAACCGGCAGGACACAGCACCGACGGACTGCGTGACGGGAAATAGCGGTGAAAATGAACTGCATAGGGGTAGGATTCAATCAGAGCTTGCTTCCATGAGTGACCTCTACAGTGGGAGATGAAGAACTGTCGGGCAGGCAGAGTCGGCCTCAACGCAACCCGTGAGTGCCATGTAATGCGCCGCCTCAGGGGCGGCACTGATGGTACGACCAGCCCACCTACCAAAAAAAAAAGAGTCCTCGTGGGGTCATGACCTTCCGGCCATGAACCCAACAGTGATGAATGGTGGAGATTGACACAGATAAGATCACTGACACTGGGGTGCCCAATCCTACCAGGGTCGCCACCTGAAATAAGAAAAACATCCCTCATAGTTTTTAACATACACCCTGTAAAGAAAAACATCCGTCGATGTCTATTGCTGCTGCCACCATTACTGTCCCCACCTGACCCTCCCTCAGCACCCATCACCTCTCCTAAGCTCTTACTTACCTACTGAGGGTCCAGCACCGTAATCCTTTCTGGACCACAGACACGTCTTCACTTTTCAATGCCGGACTACAAACTGAGGAAATCAGCAGTGCGGTTCAATGTAATTCAATGGGGTTTTTAACTTATCATAACTTGGTCATTTCTGAATATTTTGCCCCAAATTTTCAACATGCCTTTTTGGGGCCCCACCTCATGAACAATGGCAGTGAAATTAGGCAAATATGTCCAAAAGTGATTTTGTGGTCAGTGCAGGATATCACTTTTCAGATGGACATTGAAAAATGTCTCTGCTCTTGTTCATGAGGTAGGGTCATATAGAAGGCTATGTTGAAAAGCTGGGGTAAATATATTAAAAACAACAAAGTCATGAGCCTATGTTGAAATTTACAAACGCAGGCTCGTAACTTTGGTAATTTTCAATATTTTGACCTCAAAGTTTCAACATAGTCATTTCTTCAAGTACCTCATGAATGTGACAGTTGTCCTTTTCAAATCCTGGTCAAAATGTGTTTTGCACTTGTGGTGAAATCACCTTTCAGGCAGGATTTGAAAATGTTCTCCACCCTCGTTCATGAGATGGGATCATAAGAAGGCTATCTGGGATCATAAGAAGGCTATGTTGAAAATCTGAGGTACAAATAAGAGAAACAAAGTTATGAGTCTATGTTGCACTTTTTCAAAGCACACTCATAACTGTAGTAATTTTCAGTATTTTGGCACCAACTTTTTAATATAGCAATTTTTCCACCACCTCATGAATGTGACAGCTGTCATTTCTCAAACCCTACTCAAAATGGTGTAAGTTGATGTTTCGCCATTGTTTCATAAATGATATCTGTCATGTTCAGAAGGAGTGGTCAAAAAGTATATTGAAAATGTGGGGCAAAATGTAAAAACTAGGTTATGAGGAACCAGATTGTTCCAACATGTACTCATAACTTTATTTTTGCAGATTTTGGCCCCTAATGTTCAACGTATCCCTTGTGTTACCCACCTCCTGAACATGGCAGGTGTCATTTTTCAAATCTCTTCCAAAACTTGTTGCACAGTCGCACAGGAAATCACCTTTAGATGGGATTTTAAAATTTTACCTGTCATATTCATAATGTCAGATCATAAAAAGACTGTTGGACATTTAGGTCAAAATGTGGGAGCCCACGTAAAAGTAGGAATATTGCCCTCAGCTGTCCTATCCTGGGTAATTACAATCTAGCAATGTATTAAAGCAGGAGGACACCACTGAAAATGAGACATTGCATCTCATCTGCTCTATCCTTAGTAAATATATAGTAGAACGTGTACAACCAAGACCTAGTACAACAGCAATACCAGCGGCATACATTTGGCATTGACAAATGTTTGTCTGCCTCAACTCCTGAAGTATTCTTTTGAGGTTAATACTCCTAAGGGACATGTGGTCTTGAGTCGTAACCTTTACTTCTGCCTCCTTTCCATGTGGTCTACTGAAAGTGGATGACTCTTCTTTTTAATATTATTCTTTTAAGTGGTTTTATATTCATTTTCATGCAAGCCTCTATTATGTCACCAAACAGGAGTTTCCTTCAAAGGAAAAAGCCATAGCCTTGAACAGGGAGTAGACTTAATTCAGCTAAACCTGAAAATGCTGCACATGCCAGGATCCTTGAGGTTGAGACATTGGTGTCCATGGCCATGTGGAACTGATATTTAGTGGCGTCCAGGACTGATTTGGCTGTAGTTAACAAGTGCTGTGCCACCTCCTATTCACTTTTCTTGCTCATTGTCAGCATTGCATTCCACAGTGCTTTTGGTATCAAGCAGAATATGCCAACTAGCTGCCTGCTTGAGAAGCAGGGTACCTGTGTTATACACACTTTTGTCAATGTATCCAGCTTATTAGAATCCTTCTCAGGGGTTGGGTAAAGAAGGCTATCTAGTCTTTTCCCAGGCAGCAGCCAGTACCATTCCCTCGTAAACAGATTTGAGGATGGGAGCACTCTCATGGAAGGTGCCAGCTCTACCTTATTAACAAATTCTGCTTCCTCTTCATCCTTCCTCCGATGCATGAGGAGATGTTGAGTGTGTTTACTATCTGCCGTATTTATTTATTTATTTATTTATCTGCTCCAGTGCCAATTATCAGCCCAGTCACAGCCCCCCCGCCATCCCCATTCTCAGATTAGCTGTCCTCCTGCCGCCTGGTTTGCCCCCCAGGGTGGGGCCATGCCACCAGCTAAGGTGTAATGGACCCAGGGTCTGGAACAGTCAGCCTGAAGAGCTATGAGGGATGGTGAGGTGACTTAATGTGGAAACTGATGCAGCGAGATTTCTGCTTAAGCTCCCTCTGGAGCTGGATGCGTGCAATGATGCCAGCCAAAGTGGCCCGCACTTGCGCTCCGTGCTCTCCTCTCTTGAGACATCTGCACCCAAATCCCCCATGTACGTGGGCTACACCTTGCTCCCCAGCCTCCGCTAGGTGGCACACAGGTGCCAGTGCCATGATCACCCCTCCCCAGGGAAGGAGAGCAGTCCTCCAGATGGTCCATACTTCTCTGCCCCTTCTGACCCCAGCAGCCCACACATCCATTCCCCGAACATGGGTCGCCAGCGTGGCACGAGGTGTGGCGTCCAGTGCCTCAACCCTCAGCGCCTTACTATTTGCCTTTTAAAAAGGAATATGACATATAAACCTCTGAAGGCTTGTGGAGAGAAGTAACCTCTTGGGCGGCATTTTCAAAGTGTCACATCTGTTTTCAGACATGGCTGCTGAAATCCATCCCAGGAGTTAGATTATGAAAAGCTGGTCTAACTCCCAAAGTGGAACCCACACTTGCATCTGAAGAAGTTTAAAAGCAACTTTAGATGTACTTTTCACAGAGAGAGTGATAGACCCATGGAAGAACCTGCTATCAGAAGTGACAGCTTCAAAGTCAATAAGTGAATTCAAGCAAGCTTGAGACAAGCATTAGGGCAGTTTAGAAATCAAACAATATATAACTGGGGGGGCCACCTAGGGCAGACTAGATGGATCACACGATCCCCATCTGCCGACACTTTTCTTATGTTCTTATGATTCCCACAGTTGTTGCAGAAATTGCTGTAAACTGGAAATTATACTAAATGTGCCAAATGTATGTCAATAAAGCATTGACATTTGGCCACATTGCTGATCAGCATGCAACCAACATACAGATGCAAGTGCTGCATTCCCTCATTTAAAAATCCACCCTTGATCTGGAGAACCTTCTGATTCCAGGGGTTCACCTTTCTCCTCCTCATCATAGTAACATCCTGCTCCACAGACAGTTGGTAGGAACTGGAGCCTGAGAGGGAAGTGTGCAAGTTTCCCATAACCTGGAAGGCCTAGAAATGTTGCCATACTTTTTTTCATGTCCTCTATTGAGGGCATTTTTATTTTGTCAGTTGCCTGCTGCTTTTTTCTTCTTCAGGGGAGTAGCAGACACATTTTATTTTGTGCTCTTTTCTTGGCAGGCAACATTTCCAGCGTCTGCTCTGAGGATCTTTTTGTTTGCCATCACTGGAATCAGGGTTCCTCCTTTCAGGTACCCTGATGCTGATCCATCTGTGCCGCACCTGTCTGGCTAAGCAGATTTGACCTTTTTTTTTTTACCTGTCCCTTATAATAGGAACTGTTGCTTTTCTTAACAGGAGTTGAACCTTTCTGATCTGTGCTTTCCATCATAACTAGGAGCACCCTCTGAACTTTTGTTATGCCTTGGTGATATAGAAGCAGACTGAAAAGCCATAAAGACTTCCTTTATTTTTAGCTCTTTTTGGGCAAAGTTTATTACAAAATAAACAATTTATAAAATAGTATTCTGGACCCAGGCAATTCAACAAAGCTCTTGGAAATCTGCCCTTGCCAGGAGCTAAAACAGTTCTACAATTTAACTCCTGTAGGTTCTGTAAGTTTTTGACTGGTATATCAGTTATGCAAGCACTGATAAACCTTATTCATTTACTGGTCCCCAAATTATTTTAAAAGGGTTTTTTGTTTTTGTAAAATATAAACACATAGAATTTTGCTACTCCAAACCAGCATTTAGTACTCAGTGTAATGATTTTGCAGTAAAAAGTTAAATTCAAGCAACCATGGTTTGGTTCCTGTGACCAGGAACCATGAAAATGGGACATAAAAACTGCAAAATACTAAATGTAGTGAACCAAACACAGTTTTTATACAAAATATAGCAGTCTCTTAAAAAGGAAGCCATGGAAAACATGTTTTTCCCAGTTCGGAAATGCAGAACTGTGAAAAATGTCGAATTGCTTTAAAAATACTTAAATAATGCAGAATAATACTATTAAATTTAAAACTACTAATTAATAAAATACATTAAAATAAGTTGTCAGGTGTGTTGTGTTACAGCTTGTCATGTTAATATGTTTGAGCGATGTTGCTAAAATGTTTTGTAGAATGATATAATACATGTATTGTGTGTAATATGTGCAATATTTTAAATGTTTGGAACCATTTGTATTTAAACACCATTAACAGGATCACAATGAAAACAGGCCTTGTATAAGACCCTATGGTGTAAACGTTTTGCATTGTCATATTGTTTTCTGCCTGTATAAATAAAAATGTTTTTACTACTACTTACTACATAATAAACTATTTTGGATGCCAGAAAAGAGGAGCTGTACTACAGGACAACTCCTTTTGCAGTGGAGAAACAAATCTGATTTTGGGTTGCTAGGGAGCTATAGTCACTCAGCAGAGTTTTTGATTTTGAAGTTAATGGCAAGATGGCAGAAAGGAGGAGGTGCTGGTGGGGGGACTTGGTCTGCGGATGTAGATTGGAACCTCCCAGCTGTGGTTTCAGCTGGAAGCGGGACATCCTGGACTCCCTGCAGGGTGCATTCCTCAGGCAACTAGTCAGCAAACCATTTGTGCTGGGCAATACTGCACCTGGTACTCACTAACAGGGCAATGTTGCAGATGTCAGGAGTATGAGGCCACCTGGGGAACAATGATCACCATGAGTGTGGTTCAATATAAGGACAGATGTGGAATTGAACCACACAAGGATGAGGGTCCTGGACTTCAGGAGGGCAGATTTTAAAAGATGTGTGAATGCCTCAGGGACGATCTGGAGGAGAGAATGACCTGGGTGCATAGGTGTGAGGCAGGCATACTCCAAGCACTCCATGGTGTACAATTTTATTTCAGGGGTAGCAAAAAGGCTCTGACCTGCTTCCTTTTCCATGAAAACTAACAAAGAAAATACTGAGCCTTTCTGTAATTTTATTCATAAGAGTCGAAAATTTACCCATGCATGGCAACAACCACTGTCATGAGATACAAAAGTTGTATTTATTGTGCCGAAATGAAGCAACACACATGGTCCTGGTGTACATTTGTATATTGTCTGGCTACACCCTGGGGGGTAGCTCACCCTAATTGGGGGTAGCAGTGAGTCCACTTGGTGCAGGTCTGAAATCCCTGGCTACACCCTTGCCTGGGTGGGGTGGAGAAATAGTGGTGAAGCCAAAAGGGCCTTAGGGAAGGCAACAAACCTCTGCATCAAGTAAGTAAGCAACAGCAAGAGGAAAAAGGGACCACTATAGTTCTCAAAGAGGTGGGGAAAAGATAAAGGCTAAAAGGTAGCATTCAGAAGTATAAGGAAACACAAAGGAAGGAAGGTAGGAGGTATATCAGAGGAAACAGAAGGAAGCAGGGAGAGCAGTAAGGAGCACAAAGGCAGAAACTGAAGAGAGAGAGAATAGCCCAGGCAGTATCAAAGGAGACAAGACATTTTTATGTTCACTTGCGCAGATGCACAAGGAACATCTTGTAACAATACAACTTTTTGGAGAATTGTGTGACACTCCTCACGAATGCAGTGCTCAGTGTAGCAAGCAACCCTACTGGACCAAACATGCCAAGCTGTGTATGACAGCAGTTCAACTGTGTTGGTCTCACTTAAGAAAAAGGTTTGCTGCAATCAGCGGTGGTAGCAGCGTGCACTCTGAGGTCAGCCGAACTGCTGTCATACACAGCTCAGCATGAAATCCTCCTGCTTCCTCCTCTGCTAATGTCCTCCCTCCCTCATTAGTGTTCTCCCGCCCCCATGTCGTGTGCTGAGGGGGTGCCCAATCCCCTCAGCTCATGCACCCCTCAGTACACTGTGTGGCCGGCGGGGGTGCCCAATCCCCCATCAGCTGCAGCCCCCAACAAACAACCAGTTGGCATGTTGAGAGCCACCCAGCATCTCATGCCCCACCCACGCACACTGTATGGCGGCCAGAAGTGCCCCAATCTCCACCGGCTCAGTGTCCCCCAAAACAAGCATGTAGATGACATGCTGGGAGCCCACCAGGCGTGCAAAAGTGTTTATCTTTTGCTGTTTTAAACTTCCTGTGAAAGAAAGCGGTCCCTCGGTGAGTCCCTTGCTCCCCCAGCAAACCAGCCCACCCTCTGCTACCCTCCTCCCCACACCTCCATCACCCCATACTTACCTCTAAAGCCCAGCAACGATCTTTGGTGGACCGAGAACATCTCTGCACTCTTCAAAGCCGACTGCGAACTGAAGAAATGCCGGTAAGCTGTATAATGGCATAAATGGTTTTTTCCAACTTGGGTGGATATCTTGGCCATTTTTTGACTTTTGGCACCAAATTTTCAACAATGGGTTCTTGGAATCCTTCTCATAAATTCAGTCACTGTCATTGTGTTATTCAGTCCCGAAGGTGATTTCACGGTCACTGCACGGAATCACCCTTTCGGGACTGATTAACAAAACAACAGAGTCAGTGTTCATGAGGTGGGCTCTCAAAAGCCTATAATAGAAATTTGGTGAACAAATTACAAAATGACTTTTACGAGCATGCGTGCAGTTTCATGCACACCGTAAGTTCGCCAATTTGTAATATTTTCACTGCAGATTTCAACATTGGCATTTTTCCACATCTCCTTATGACCAGTACAGCTGTCATTTTCACATCCTGGCTGAAATGTGTTTTCAGCACTTCGGGCTGAATAGCGCAGTCATTGTCGAAATCAGTGTCCGTTACAGAGTAAGACAATCAGAGTGATACTGTTCATGAGCAGATGTCTTAAAATGCCTATGTTGAAAATTTAGTGAAAACATTCCCAAAAATTACTGTTTCTGAGCATGCGTTACAGTTTCCACACGCTTTTTCGTAACTGCGAATCTGTAATATTTTCACTCAAGATTTTCAACATTTGCATTTTCCCACACCTCCTTATGAACAGTACAGCTGTCATTTTCACATCCTGGCTGAAATGTTTCCACACTTCGAGGCATGAATAGCACAGTCGCTGTAGGAAATCAGTGTTGGTACACAGTACTGTAATGTTAATCAGATGCAAGAGGAGTTGCAGAGAGGTACTCTGTTGTGACATGATTGCTGAAGGACATGGATACAACTTTGGGGGGGCACCTGCCTAAATGCCAACACCACTGCAAATACCTGCAAGAACGTTCGACATTGACAAATGCTTGTTTAGGTAAGTAAGCAAAAGGAGGAAGACCAGGGTGGGATTGTGGGATTAAAAAGGAAGGGGGAGTGTGCAGAGGGGACCAGGAAAGAAAGATATCCTGAACAAATACTTTTGTTCAGCATTCAACAGGAGGAGAAGGATAGGGGACACAAAAAGTTAAGAGGAGGATTGGAGAGGAATGAGGACACTAGGCCATTTTCAGAGGAAGTGTCTTGAAGGGACTCCCTACTCTGAAAGTGGACAAAGCAATGAGGCCAGATGGAGTGCATCAAAATGTGTTGAAGGAGCTCAGGAAACACAGGCTGCACCTCTGACAGTCCTATTTAATTTAAGAGGACTGGAGGAGGGCAGATGTAGTCCCACTTCACAAAAGTGGCAACAGGGAAGAAATCTGACATTGGTGGTGAGAATGTGAATGGAGTCACTGTTAAAGAAAGATTGGAATATCTTGAATCCAGTGGGTTACAAGACTGGAAGCAGCATGAACTCACGGAGTGGTCATGTTAAATGAATCTGATAGATTTCTTTGACTGAGTGACCAAGGAATTAGATCAAAGTGGAGGCGGTGGACATGGCGTACCTAGTTTTCAGTTAGGCATTCAACACAATTCCACATAGGAGACTAGTAAGCAAGCTGGGTAGTGTGGGAGTGGGTCGAAAGTAGTAAACTGGGTAAGAAAGTGGTTAGGGATAGGTGGTGAATGATGGTGGTAAACAGAGTTCACTCCAAGGAAGGAAAGATGATCAGTGGAGTACCTCAGGGATCAGTGCTGGGACCAGTCTTCTTTAATGTCTTTATAAGTGACATTGAAGAGGAGCAGGAAGAGAAGGTCTGCTTCTTTGTGGATGACACCAAAGTCCATAATAGGGTGGACACTCAGGGGTGGAAAGGATAAGCAGAGGCGTCAGAAAACTCAAGAAGTGGACAAGGGTGTAAATACCTGGTTTCAATGTAAAAAAGTGCAAAAGTAATGCACTTGGGGCACAGAAACCTGGGGAGCCGAGTACACAAATGAGAGGAGTGTTACTGACAACCACCAAGTAGGAAAGAGACCTGGGAGCAATCACATCAGGTGATCTAAATCTGGCCATGCAGTGCGGCAAGGCAGTTGGGAGGGCTAGTGGGATACTGGGGTGCATAGGGAGGGCACTGCCTCTGTACAGATCGCTAGTAATACCTTGCCTAGAGTACTGTGTCCAGTTCTGGAGAACATCTCTGGAAGGACATAGACAGAGTGGAAGTGGTCCAGAGGATGGCAACCAAAATAGTGCAGAATCTGCATCAGAAAACCTACAAGGAGAGACTTAAGGATCTAAACATGTATACTCACCCTGGAAGAGAGGAGGAGGGGTGATATGACAGAGACCTTTAAATACCTTACAGTGGTAAATAAGGTACAGGAACTATTTTTCAGAAATAAAGGCGTTCAAGGACAAGGGAGCATGATAAGAAGCTGGAGGGGTAGATTCAGAAGAGATGCAAGGAAGTACTCTCAGAAAGAGTAGTGGAGTCCTGAAATAGCCTTCCAGAGGAGGTGGTGAGGGTGAAAATTGTGGTGGGTTCAAGAATGCACGGATAGGCATAAGGAAATATTAGGAAAGGGAAAGAAGGGATGGGTGAATGGGCCGAAGATCAAGTAGGACCTGTGGTGATACTACAGGCAGGGAAAAACGGGCAGACTAGGTGGGCCAAGTGGTCCTTATCTGCTGCCAAATTCTATATTTTCTGTTTAACTTCATTCTAATTCCAATAAACATTCCTTAAGTAGCATAACGTTCTAAATTATTGGGGCACTCGCCCAGTGGACCTGACAAGAGAGGTACAGCTAGCCTGGGGTAAAAACAGGTGAGAAGGCATTTTGTCAGGTATATAAGGGGAAAAAGACAAAGGATGATATTGTCAGACTAAAAAGGGAGGTGGATTGCAGAGGGAGTGAAGAAAAGCTAGAGGTATAACGGTACTTCTTCAGTCTTCACTTGAGAGAAGAATGGATCAGCACTACAAGGAGTAGGGGCTGGGGACTGGGTGGGGAAGTCACATATGGCAAAATTCAAGCAGACAGGGTACTGAGGGTCTAAGGGCTGTGAGGGACAAACCCCAGGGCCAGATAACATGCGCCTGAGGGTCCTTAGAGAACTGGTGAGGTTCTGCGGGTCCCCTGGGCAAACCTGTTCAACACTTCTTTGGAGTCAGGAAATGTGCCTCAGTACTGGAGAACACACATGTAGTGCCTCTTCATAATAGTGGGCCAATGGATGAACCAGGAATGAACCACGGACCAGGTAACTACAGACCAGTCATCCTGACCTCAATAGTGGATAAGCTGAAGGAGACCATCCTGAAAGCAAAACTGATTGACTTTCTGGAAAAAATGGACCCCAGGATGAGAGGCAGCATGGGTTTATGTTGATTGGGTCACTAGGGCAGTGAACAAGGGCCAAGTAGTTGATGTCCTACATCTGGACTTTAACAAGACTTTTGACTCAGTGCCCCACAGGAGACTGGTCAGGAAGCTAGTGGGCCTGGGGTGGGGACAAGTTCACGGGATGGGTCAGAAGTTGGTTGCAGGATAGAAGTAAAGGTGTTAGTCAGGGAGAATTCTTTGGAAGCGAGGCCTGTGACAAGTGGGTCTCCACAGGGCTTGGTGCTCAGCCCAGTATTATTTAACATCTTCATAAGTGACATCACAGATGGGATCAAGGGTAACAACTGTCTCTTGTGGATGACACCAAACTGTGTTGGAGGGTGGACACTTAGGAATAGTGGTAGGCGAAGTCGGCTCAATCCGCTCCATGAAGCATTTCATGGAGCAAAGGCAATTCGCGTGAGTGCTCCCTGCGATGAAGCAGAGTACTTCACGTTATAATGAGGCGTGAAGTCCATTACAAATGCTGACTTAACGTTCCTCCCGCCTTCCGCCACTACTCTTCCAAATTTAAGGCGGCCAGAGACAGGCACACTTCGCCTCACTTTGCCTTGTTTTTGAGCTCCAAAGGTGAATTTTGCAGTGATTCATGGGATTTCAGGTCACATGGGCTCTATATTGATCTGCACAGCCTCAGTTCGGGGTAGTATGAGTAGGAAGGAGCAGGAGGCAGTGTGCTCTGATAGCTGTCTGTAATAGAATCTTGTAAAAGGTGTTCAAAAGAAAACCCTCCTGTGCTCATATCATCGAGCCTTTTGTTTGTGTGTGGATTTTGAATGTTAATTTACAACACTGAGTGTGTGTGGTGAAAGACAGTGAAAGTGTGCTGTGGGGAGGTGTATCTGTGGTGTAGGTAGATTTAAGTTGGAGAACTAGTGATTTCTTTGTTTTTTGGTTATATTTTTGTTATATAACTGACTGTTAATGTACACATAGTATTATTGTCAGTAATAGTACAAATTTTCTTGTTTGTTGTGTGGATGTGGTGCAGCAGTTCATAAGGTCAGGTTGTTTAAATTAGAAATTTACATTAACGTAGCATAGTACACTGAACTTTTGCATTTGCGTTGCATTCCTCGTTCAACATTGTACACAAACTGTTCTGTGTTGTATGAGTGTGTGTGTGCAGTGTTGCGTGCATCAAATACACCTTTTATTGTGACACAGACTAGTGTAAGTGCAGCTAAGCATAGCAGTGTGAACCTGCTATCCACTGCAGCTGCCTGATTTTGTACTGTGATCATGTTCTCTGTTCTTAGTTTTGCTGCTCGTGGTGCCGTGAAAATCTGCACTGTCTGTACTCAGTGCTCCCCACTCCCCACGTTCAAAAGGTATTTTTACCAGACTGGATTGTTTTTGTGACCCCATCAGCATCACTGGTTACTGAAGTTGTTTTAATTCCATGACAGTCTCAGAGTAGTCTCTTATCTGTTGCTGAAGCCACAGTTGTTTATTTTGCTTCACATCCAGTCAGCATCCCTCCAGTCAGAAAGTGAGCGTATCAAAATCTGAATTTGGTAATAATATTTGTGGTTGATCCCCAAATGCCTTCAAAGAGACGTGCAAGCAAAGCTGTTTCTCGCCATGGCAATGTTGGCAGTAAGATGGTCTGTGGGCATGGTAGTGAATGCATGAGCAGCAAGTGCATTGTTGATGTGAGGAAAGGTATTCTCCTGCAATGTTTTTTACAGCCCAATCAGTAGCTTCACTCATAGTTGGAGGAGATGTTTTCCCAGCCAGTCATGTTAGTGTTAGTGGTGGTGGAGGTAGTATTAGTATTATAGTATATGGTTACCCTTTGTTATGTATAAAAATCAGCCTGCTCAAAATCCTTGTTAAGCACATTCTAAACTGTTACACACATTCTAAAGTGTTGTTATTGCATTCTGAACAGTTGTTATGCACAGTTCAAAGGTCATACAATTTTAAATTTCTCATTTATGCTACACCTAGCTTCTTACTAACCACCCAGTGCCCAAAGTCCTCCTTTTACCTTTCAAAAGTCTGGAAATTTGATTTTGATATGGGAGTAGAACAAAGAAATGGCAAGATTTTTTTTGTTTTCTCAGTGAGGGTCTGTCACTCTAGTGTAAAAACCATATACCATAAAAATAAAATATGGTCAACCACACACAGCTCGGCATGTGTTTCCGTCTCAGGGTTGAGATGACAGCATGGAGCTCTCGAGCTTAAGCTGTCAAGGTTCATACGCTATCATCTCAACCCGTGATGGAAACACAGCCTTCGTCGGTATGGTTGCCCATACATTATTCTCTATGTTGCATCAAGTTCTAATCCGACCAGTGTACCGTATCCAAACATATTGAGTGTGAAGCAGTGAGTGAGCGCAGCATAGATGATGTCATACTTACCAGTAACATCCCAGTAACTGAACCCGAGGATTCTGATGATCATGTCAATGATAGCATACAATGTGATATTCTCCACTGTGGCACTTAACATCATGCATTTTCCATGCAGTGATTCACAGTGGTGAAAAAATATCAGGTGGTGGTGTAGATGCTGATGATGAATGTGATGATGATGATGATGATGTTGTTTCAACATGCAGTCCACATGCTAGCATCCAAGCAGAAGATGTGGATGTGGGTGATGTTAATGAATATGATGATGATGTAACTGACCCCAGTTGAGAACCGGAGAAAATAAATTAACAGTGGCTGTGTCTGAGTCTGTCTGCAGGAATCCTCGTAAAATCTTGTGATCTACCTCTTTAGTTGATGATGATGATGATGATGATGATGATAACCCAGTAATCAATATGATATGTAGTCATGGTGGTCAGTTGCAGTCCAGGTGTGCAGTGCTAGAAACATCATGTCCCCCCTTCAGTGCTTAAAAATAACAGACTTCAATAAGCCCATCATCATGGACATGTTAAAGCAGAGCACCACACTCCTTGTTTGGGTTTTTTTGTTCAAGATGCAAATGATGATTCAGTTGCAATCTGCCAGGTTTGCCATGTGCGTGTGAGTCGAGGTAAAGAGGAGCCATCTGGGGACAGGAGGACAGCATACGCATGTTAAGAATAGGCACTTGGCTTTGAGGACCCAGCACAAGCTAGCAGCTAATACCACAGTGGGCGCTCAGCTGTGTCACTAGCAACCATAGCCAGCATGTTATCCCCTTCCATGACTGTTAAGTCCAGTAGGAAATTAAACGTAGCAGTAGTGTGGTAATAAGAGCAGAGGATTACTACAGGCATGATGAGGGGAGGACCATAATGACTTTGAAATATTGCCCAGTGCTGTGAGAGTAGCAGTTTTGTGGTGGTGGTGGTGGTGGTGGTGAATGCAGTATGTCTAGTGCAAGTGGTACATCAACTCTGCTGACAGATCTGGAAAATAACATCATTTCGCTTTGTCATCATCACCTGTGCAACCGTCTTCATCAAATGTCCACACTCCACCCCTGCCAATGCCATTCATCACAGAGCACAACCATTTGTGACCAACAACACACCACGTGTAAACGTTTAAGTCAACCCACGTTACAGAGTGTTTTTATGCATATGCTGAAGTACCCCAATCATACAGTGTCACGTGAACTTAATGCTGCTGTAGCAGAAATGCTGGGAATTGATCTTTTGCCCTCTCCTTTGTGGAGAATTCTTGGTTCCGGCGGTTTGCTGCACGTGTCTGTCCAAATGGAAGGTCCCATCCAGGACATATTTTCTACACGTGCTGTCCCGAGTTGTTCCAAGACTGTGTCCAACTCAGTAGACATGCCTTCAACATTCCTCTCTCCATTCATCCATTTAAGTATGGATATGTGGACAAGTGGCAAAACAGCGGGAGTTCATATCTGTGTATAACTGCACACTGGGCGCAGGTGCTGGAGGTTGTTTGTGATGTTGGTAGTGTGAATAATCAGTGCAGTAAGGTAGATTGTCGCGGTAGCAATCTTCCTGGAATTTGCCAGCATGCAACAATTGCTATGCACAGTGTGATCTGTTCACACTGTGGTGAGAACATGTTGGACATGGTACTGACTGAAATTGACAGATGGCTAAACCCTCTGTCCCTGAGAGCTGGGCTCATAACAAGTGACAATGGGTGAAATGTGGTGAAATGCATCATGAATGGTGTTTTTTTTTCATGTTCCTTGCATGGACCACTGTTTAAATCTTGTGGTTCAGGAGTTTCTGCAGCACCCTGATATAAAGGAAATGCTGACCGTTGCACGATACTATCTGCCTCTCACTTTCAAGATCTGGAAAGGCCCGTGACCAAGTCGGCAGTTGCAGATACAAAACAACCTGCCTCAGCACCGCTTGAAGCTGGAAATTGTCACCCAATGGAACTCACGTTATACATGGCAGAGAGATTGTATGAACAATACAAAGCCATTTCAGAATATCTTGTTATGCACACTAGCGTGACAGTTCGGGGCCTCTATGTCTATGACAACAACAGTGGCCCTCATGGACTCTGTAATAACAATTCTGCGGCCTTTTGAATATGCCACACAGGCAGTGAGTGGCGAGTCTGCCTCCATTAGCCAATCAATTCCACTGCTGCGGGTGCTGAGGCAGACATTGGTGAATGTACAGCATAGCTTGATGTTGCGGAGGCGGTGGTAGCAGTATGTTGCTGCAACACATGCTGACAATATTCGACTATAATTGTCACGTTGTGAGCATTCAGCGTAGTGACAGCTTTTGCCATAACAGCAATGCTGGACCCATGATACAAACATGGAATTGCATCAGTACTGGAGGGAGGGCCTGAACAGGTAAAAATATCAGTGGACAACTGTGCGCTTGGTTCATGGGGCACAGAAGTCACGCGCTAAGGTCAGCAAACCTCAGCAGCATAATCCGCTGAAGGTGTACCTGGAGGACCATCAAGCATATCCTGCAAGGGAAGAGGACTGTAGTTCCAGGTGGTCTGTCATCCAAAATGGGTGGCGTCAACCCACTTTGGGAAGCTTTGTCCCAAGTGGGTATTTGTGAAATTAATGATTTGGGAGAACAGGATGATGCATCAATAATTGGACTCAGTGCGGCACAGAGACTGGTTGAGTCATATTTGTCTGAAAACAAGCATCTGACAAAACTGAAGATCCTGTTTTGTACTGGAGTGGAAAGGTCAGTGAATGGCCAGAGCTGACTGCAGTGGCACTGAAGTAGCTCACATGCCCACCCTCCAGTGTAAGTGTTGAGAGGTATTCAGCTCAGCAGGTGCAATAGTCGAGATCGCCAGACAAACCTGTGTCCTACAAATGTTGGTTTGCTAACATTCATTAAATGAATGAGAAGCACATACCAGCACAGACTGCAACCTCAGTATTTGTACCCGGCCTAGTTATGGTGGTCTTGCTGATGTGAAATGGAGCATCCTGGTGGCACTGGCAGTGGCTGCCTGAAAGGCCCACCACTGATGTAGATGATGACACAACGGAGAAAGAATTTCCCAGTGGTCAGACTTCAGACATCGATGACTGTGAGGGCAGTTTTCTTTATGAGGATGATGATGATGTGGTTAATGTTGGCAGGTTTTAACTGCAGTATTTAAAGCGGTGTGCCACCCGGACCACCATCACCAGGACTGATGTTAGCCACTGCCACCACTGCCACCATGAGTCTGTCTGCCCCTGGACCACCATCACCACCGAGACCGATGTTATCTAAGTCTGCCACCATGAGTCTGTATGCCCCATGGACCACCACCACCACGTCTTAATATTTAAACCGTGTAAGTAGTATGTACTCATGTTTGTTATGCTTCTTCACTTCCTTTAGTTGTATGTTTTGCTTTCTGTAGCTTTTCAGAGCCGCAGTGGTAAAACACATGCAGTGCACTTCTTTTGTTTCTTTCAGGGTAACAAAAAAGGCTCCATCGCTAAAACTCATTGGGAAAGATGCTGTAGCTGTACTGCACAAGAGAGGAACTGATGTCATATCCATGTGAAATCCATTCTGGTAAGTATGAAGATTTTATTTCATCCATTTCATTGTTTTGTAAAGACTGCAGCAAATATTGCACATAACAGGTTGTGTTAGTTGACAAGATGTGTCTTTGAAATGTAATTTGACTTTAGGGATTGAGATTTGAGAACCAGGAGGGACACATAACAATTAAGTTGTAAGAAGTCATTCATTTCTTTTTAGGAAACCTCCAGATGCGTTGTTGTTCTGTCAAAGTGGCCTTATCCAAAAAGTTCTTCAACATCAGGCACTCCCTCCCGAGCTTGGGCACACATGCACACACAGAAGTTGTTTCATTACATGACCATGACCATCCTAAGACAACCAGACTCAGAAGGATGCTGATGAAATCTGTGAAGAAGTAACAAAATAAGAAACCATTACAGACAAACCTGCATATATCAATCAATCAATCAATCAATCAAAATCTTTATTTATTCAGGCAAACATCATTGAGCACAGTCGTTTACAAGATCGACCTGAGTGGTCATAAC
The DNA here is from genome assembly GCA_016271365.2 of Neoceratodus forsteri. Taxonomy (NCBI): domain Eukaryota; kingdom Metazoa; phylum Chordata; order Ceratodontiformes; family Ceratodontidae; genus Neoceratodus; species Neoceratodus forsteri. The sequence continues at coordinate 804,519,311 of CM057453.1, forward strand.
AATATAAGGTTACAAATTTTACACAAAAACATGGTACTGAATGAACACAAATACAAAGATTTATGAATGAGACAGATATACAAATATTTACATATATACAAGGCAAAATGACATTGGACCTAGATCATATTAAAAGGAAAGAAACAAACAGTATTGTAGGGATAAAGCTAGGGTAATGGGACTTGGGGGCATTTTGTATGAAGTAGGTTGGAGAACAAGCTAGAAGAACAATAAAGAAATAGGGGGTAGTATAAAAGGGTAAGGAAGGAGGGGTGTGAGAGGACTAGGCCTTATGGAAGCAGTTGCATGATTCTGGGAAAAGACTAGTGTACAGTTTTTGAAGGATGTTAAAGGAATGAGGGTATCCAATTTCAAGGTCTTTTGAAGAGAATTCCAGATAAAGTGCTAGGAATAGCTGATTGCAGCCCTTCCATACCGGTGCAGGTGATAGGAATCTTCAGCATGATGAGTTTATTGATCCTTAGGGTGTAAGGCCTGGATGTGATCAGTTGAAACAATCTGAGATGTAGGAAGGAGTTTGTTTGTCAGAGCTTTGTAGATCCAGACAGCAGCATTTTTGTTTCTTCTATGTTGTAGGGATGTCCAACTGACTGCATTGTAGAGAGCAATGATGGGTGCTGGAGGAAGATCTGTAATGAATCTAATAGCTCTATGATACAAGGTGTCTAATTTATTTAAATGGGAGAGGAACAGTGACCATAAAGGAAGTCAGCGTAGTCAATGAGGGATAGGAATGATGCCAGGATTAGCCTTTGTTTGGAATCTCTGGTCAGGTAGTGTTTGATCCTATAAAATAGGACAAGTCTTTGTCTAAGCTTTTCAGGAGCTCTTCAATGTGGCTAGTATAGTCAAGTTTATTGTCAATCCAGACTCCAAGATATTTGAATTTGTTCACATATTCCAGATTTTCACCAAGGATGGCAGATAATTGTGGGAGGGTGAATGATGGGACAGTGGAAGAGCAGCTCTTGGTGGCAAAGAACATAGCTTCGTTTTCTTGGCATTTAGTAGTAATTTCTTTTCTAGTAAGTTGTGCTGTAGGAGGAGAACTCAGACTGTAAAACCTCACAGGCTTTTGATGGTGAGGATTATTGACTAATAGTACAGTATCATCTGCAAAGAGGTGAATATTAGATTGTGAGAGATTGGAGTCAATATTGTTGATATAAATGGCAAGAGGATGGGGCCCAGGATGGAACCTTGCTGTACACCTCTTAGGAGTGGTTTAGAGGTAGATAGGTCACCTTCATTTTTACCAGTTGTATTCTTCGGAGAGATAGCATCTGAACCATTTAAGAGAGAGTGAGTCAAGGCCTATGGAGTTCAGAGAGAGATTAGTAGTTCATGGTCCACAGTGTCAAAGGCTTTGCTTAGATCCAGGAACACAGCACAGGTGTTATTCTTTTGTCTAAGGCAGTCTGCCAGTCATTTGTAACTTTTGCTAAGGCAGAGATGGTGCTGTGCATAGATCTAAACCCAGATTGAGCTGGGTTAAGGAGATTATTGGTATCAAGGTAGGCACTTAACTGAAAGTTCACTAACTTTTCAAGCATTTTGGACAGTACTGGTAAGATGGAAATGGGCCTATAGTTGTTGAGGTCCATGGATCACCTGCCTTAAGTAGTGGAAACACTTGAGCTGTCTTCCATATTGAGGGATAGAACCAGTGGCTAGGGACAGATTGAAGAGGTGAGTGAGGGGCAGCTAAGGCATGCAATGCTACTTTTAGAAAGTAGGGATCCAGGAGTCTGCACCTGCGCTTTTAGTTGTATCTAGTTGGAATAGTAGGTCTTCTACTTCTTTAAGAGTATTGATTTGAAGGAGAATGGAAGCAGCCTTTTGTCCTCAGTAGAATGTAAGTTTAGTGATGACCTCATTAGGTTTGCAGGTGAGGAATCGAAAGCTAGGTCAGCTGTAGTGAAATGATCATTGAAGGCATTTAAGATTTCTTGCTTGTCAGTGATTTCAACACTATTTAGGTGCACTTTGGGTGGTAAGACAGGGTAGAAGCTTGACCTAGAGTCCCCTTTATGGTACCCCAGAACCTGGAAGGGTTGTGATAGGAGGCATCCAATTCAGCTGTGTAGAAGGCAGCCTTGGCATTTCTCACTTGTTTTGTGCAGGAGTTTCTGGCTTTTCTGAATTGAAGCCAGTCATTTGGATCCTTGGTCTTTCTTGCCCTTTTCCAGAGTTTATCTCTGGCAAGAAATGGATTTAAGGTCAGCAGAGAACCAGCGACAAGATTTGAGTTTGGTTCTGACACTGGTGGGTGCATGTATATTGAGGGCACTTATGATAATATCACTTAAAACCTGAAGAGCTGTCTCTATTGAAGCTGTGAGATAGAATTCTTGCCAACGTGTGTGGGCACAAATCATGGAGATATCCTGAAATATTAAAGTTCTTTTTGACCTTCTTGGGAGAAATTTTGCAGGTTGGGTGGCTTGATTGTTGATCTTATGCCAGCTATGGGACAGTGATCACTTATGTCACTGAATAGCACTCCAGCATGAGAATACAGATGAGGCTTATTTACCAACATGATGTCCAGGAGTGTGCTGTTGAGATTATTCTTTGGATTAATCCTTGTTGGTTCTTTGATTAATTGAGTGAATCCATAAGTGTCACAGAAGGTTACCAGGGGTGCAGATGCATTGGCTAGCCAATTTAAATTCAGGTCACCTAAAATGATGGTGTCTTCAGGGCCTAGATTAAGTATAGATCCTAGGTGGGATAGGAGTTTGAGGCCTGCAGAGGGGCCTGTAGCAGCCAATCAGTTGAAAAGATGATATGTTGGGAAGGGTTATTTTAATTGATAAGCATTGAATTCCTTTGGCTGTGATGTAATATTGAGGCAGGATGCAGAGATGTTTGCTTTGACATATGATTCCTTATGATTTGATATATGATTCCACCCACCCCAAAAAAATACTTACCTTCATGTGCTTGAGAGTTATCCGTTTCCAATTTCAACACAAACAATTTTCATTGAGCACTGGAATGTGCACACCAACAGTTTCTGTGTGACCTGTGATGCAGAACAATACCATGAGTACATGTCCATGTCAACCCCTCCTCATCTACAAAAATACAACCATATATCTGTATATATATATATACTACTCACCAAGGCTACTATTAGTGTACAGGCAAAGGGCACCTTCAATCCAGTTGAGATGATCACATTGCATTTGCTCAAATCGTCTTAGAACACATTGGACCAGCAACACAACGCTCATAGTCATCATTTTGTACTGGGGTATGTGCTGAAACACTCTCATTCCTCTGTGTTACCACTTGTCAATTTTCTGCACACAAGGAGGAGGCATTTTGGGCCTGCAGAAAAAATTTGGGACTCTGTGCCACCACTCTGCGCATGACTGAGCATGCCATTAATTCTGGGGACTTTGTATGTGCTGAAACAGTCTCATTTCACTTCATTACCACTTGTCAATTTTCTGCACACAAGGAGGATGAGTTCTGGGCCTGCAGGAAAAATCTGGGGACTCTGTGCCACTTTTAATGCGTATGACTGAGTGCGCCATTAATTCTGGGGACTTTGTATGTGCTGAAACAGTCTCATTTCACTTTGTTACCGCTTGTCAATTTTCTGCACACAAGGAGGATGCATTCTGGGCCTGCAGAACAAATCTGGGGAACTCTGTGCCACTTTTGTGTGTTCTGTGATTGTTGCTGTGAGCTCATGATATCATACTGACATTTTACCATTAAGGCAGCATTGCAAGAATGTCCTCACAGTTCTGAACTGTACTTTTTATGCTACTTTACCTTGCCACAGCCACCACTACTTACCTCTGAGTCGTAAGTAACTTGAATGATACGATTCTTTTCGCAATTTATGTCTGATTTACTTACTTGACTAATTTTTTCATGTATGAAAAAACAAAATGAACATGTCTTCCAATATTATTCGGACCAGCTTTGTATTTATTTGCAGCTGCTTTTCAATATCTATTGTTCCATGGTGTCATAAAACACTGACTGATGCATAACTGTTAACTAACAACAGAAGTGATATATGACAGCTACTTGATGTGATGGAGAAAAGCAGAGGAAAACAATGACAAAGACCTGGTCAGCACCAATTAAAAGGAATGCTCCTTTCATTATTTCACACATGAAAAAGGTAGTACAGCAGACTCAACTACTGCAAATTATCGTATCATTCCAGTCAGTCAGGTGTGTAAAGGAAGTTGTAACATAGCATTAAAAAATATAGGTCAGAGTTCTCAACAGATTGTTGCACTGCTTGCTTTACAGACAGTCACCACATTACATAGTTATGGTGATGCACATAAACTAATATGTGGGGACATTACCACCACTGGAATATTTCTTGCTCCACCAACCATAATGTCATTACAGTGAGTCACGTGATGGAGGAATCACCAATCAGAAAAAGCCACCCATATTCTGCCACCCTTTCTCAGCAACGTTAGAACGTGATGCCAGGGGAGCAGGTGCATGCTCCACTATATTCACTGTCTGGCAGCTATCCCAACCAGTGTTTCCTTATGTTATAAGGTTCACTTTGTGGTGAAATGTGGGATGTTTCCACTAACAAGGCTCTTCTCGCTGGAAACGTGGCACCAATTTCACCACAAACTGACCATTAACATAATGAAACATTCAGAAACCTGCTGGACAATCAGATATTCACTGTAAGAGCACACACACGTGCTCTCCCTGCCATCACGTCCTAACATTGCTGAGAAGGGAGGCAGAATGTGGGCAGATTTTCAGAGCAGGAATTTCTCCATCATGTGACACACTGTAATGAAATTATGGGCAGTTTTCACTAAAATGTATTGCACTATGTGGTGCAAGAAAGATTCCCTGGAAGGGAAAATGTGTGATTAAACAATAACAAACAAAAAACACAAAAAGTACAGCACAGTAGTGGGTGGGGTCAGGGGTGGGTGTGGGGGGGCAGAAAACAATACCCTGACTTACTATGGATGTGGGATGCCGTGGTGGTCCAGCAGCAGGTGCAGCATTGAAAGTATTTGCTGCTGCTGTGATTCCACTCTGTTAACCTGCTGCTCCAAAGCACTGAAACGCACATTGTTTTCCTCGAGTGCTGCCCACACCAGGCTGAGGTCAGACTGGCTTGCAGGGACTGTGGCGGGGTCCACTGCAGTGGGGAATCCAGGTAGTGGGGCTGGTGGTGGACAGGGTGGTGCTGGTGGCTGTGGTGGCAGTGGTGGTGGTGGTGGAGCAGCTGATATAGTAGACCTCCTCCTCCTCCTGCTGCAGCGGTGACTGCTGCAAGGCATCTCCCACCCCAGCATCACCCTCAGCCACTGCCATGGAAGGGCTAGCAGGTGGATGCCTGGCCTTCTGGGGCAGCCTGCCACTCTGCCTTGTGGTGGTTCAGTATGTGGGTGCGTTGGCCACGGTCCCCAAATGTGTCCCGGAGGAGGCCACAGCAGCTCACACACACATGGCACTCCACCACTGTGCTGTCTCCCCACACAATTAAAAAACTCCCACACTAGGGAGCTGGGGAGACCAGACAGAGTCCACACACTCGGCACGCAGTCCTACCACCACCTATAATTGACGGGCCACCTCCTGTGGCTGTGGAGGTGGTGGAGAAGATGTTGCTGGAGCCCCAACAGCTGCTGCTAGTTGTGGTGGTGGTAGTGGTGGAGAAAGGTGGACATGCAACAGCCACCGGTGACACTGGTGCTGCTGGCGCTGCTCCTGTTGCTTCTCGGGGAAGCAACACCGGCCAGGAGTCTGGAGTGGTCCAACATCACACGACCGCCCCTGCCCCCACAGGTCCACACTCCTCCCTCCTAATGCGCCCACAGTCCAGCCGACTTGCCTTCTCCAACATGACCCTCCATCCTTCTGAGTCCACGGGACGACACACACACAGTCCGTCACACACACAAGACAAAACAAAAACAAAACTTATACAAAAAGTTCATTAACAAAAAAACACTAAGACAATACAAAAACTAAATAAAATAGCTTTTTAAAAAGCTGTTTATTTGTTCTGGTTCTGGCAGTAAAAGAAAGCAAACAAAGCACACTCCTCTCCTCTCACAATTTTGCTTTTCCTCTACAAATGCAAAGGAGAAGTGAAACTGCTTCTCTAACTCACTTCCTTCCTGCCTGGCTAAAGCATGTGACTTACAGTACTGCAAGCCATGTGATGTGCCTATTTTCTTCTCACTTAGCCTTACTTCATTAAGGCATAATGAGAACGTGAAGTGTTACTATAACGCAAAATGAGCACTTTACAGGACCCACTTTGCATTGTGTTTCATGGACGCCAAGTGCCCACTTTGCGCCCACTTACGGGTGGATTAATAATTTGCTGGTTCTCTACTTAGGAAGAAAGACAGGAACTCAGGGAGGACCTGACTAGGCTGGAAAAGTGGCATTTGGCAGCTGGGTGCAATGCTAAAAAGTGCAAAGTTATGCACTTGGAGTGAAGAACCTGGGGTCAAATACTGGTTTGTGGAGTGCAGATAACTAGGTCAGAAGAAGAAGAGAAGAAAAGGACCTGGGAGTAATAATTACAAGTGATCTGAAACACTCTGTACACTGCAGGAGAGCAGCAGCCAAAGCAAATTGGATGCTGGGCATAGCCAGGAATTACCACCAGGAAGGCAGAGATCATTCTGCTGCTGTACAGGTTACTGGTAAGACCACACCTGGAGTACAGTGTGCAGTTTTGGTGCCTTATCTGCTGGCAAGCTCGTATGATTGCTATTTGCGAAACATTATTGAGGGATTCCTGGGATTAGAAGAAGACAATTTTGAAGAAACTGCACTTTTTAGATAAGAAAATAAAAGCATTATGCAGCTGAATAAATTAGCGCACTTGTTGCTTTTTGCCTAGGTGTAGTGGAAAGTAAGTTTTACTTATCTCAGCATGCTGAATAATGTATTTTATTTGTTATTTTCTTAATTGTAAATTTTCTTGACCAGAAAAGGTAAAGCTCATTTCCAGATGCATTCTGGCAGGGGAAGAGGGGTGGGTTTACAAGAACCTGTTTCATTTACAGGGTAAATGATGGCCAGGACACTGCAGAAAATCCCTCGCTCTTGCAAGAAGTGTCATGCAAGCTTTAACTTCCACCTGATCAGAAGAGATGGGAAGAATGAACTGCAGTTAAAGTCTCATCCAAAGGACAGCACTTCAACAGTGCAGTACTCATCTTATGCTGCATGATAGTGTAACCCCATAGAAATGAGGGTTCCAAAAAGTCTTCCTTGAGCTTGCCTAAATATTCACTGCCAGGCTGGTGTCCTGTGTTTTAGCAGTTTAATGAGCTTACCAGAGCCTGTATAGCCTCTGTGTACTTTCTCTTTAAGAGCTTCCTGATTGTAGCCTAAGTAATCTGAGAGGGAGCTCTGTTGAAAGATGTAACTATTTGCTGAAAATCATTTAGAGTGATAACGATATAGTTTGTCTAACCTGCCTTCTTTATAGCAAGGACTGTTTTGTTTGTCTCCACTATCTTGGTCCTGGACTGCAAATTGGACCAATCAGTTCTGGTGGAACCTAAAATGTAGCGAATAGAGAGCTGTCTGAAGTCAAAATCTATAGGAATTGTAGTTTTGAACTTTTGCGCCTTTTGCAACTGAAGACAGAGCTCTTGCTTTGACTGACAGCCAAATCAAGCCAACCGAATCTTTTGGATCTTGGGAAGTCCGGGATGCTGGCAGTTTCAGGTTAGTTCTGAGCTGGGAAATGAAATGAGAAGAGCTCAGGTGTATTTTGGACAGCAATCCTGAGTGGATTCGCATGGGAGAACTGTGAAAAGGCTGAGTTTTTGGCTTGCCTGTGTGCCAGCTGCTCCTGAGAGGGAGAAGAGAATTATTTTGGACTAAATCCAAGTTTGTGTAACTGAAGTAAGCTACTGAAGTGGGCCAGGCTCAACCTGAAGAAGACCGAGGATTTTGCTGAATGCGATCGGCCTGTCAGGAGTTCCAACTACCCCAAGCTCCCGGTGTGTGCAGAGACTTCGCGATTGTGACTGGGGAGTGCTTTGCCTGGTACAGTAGAATTCCGTACATGTAAATATGTATGAGCTGCTACTGGGTTGTGAGTTAGTTCCCCACTGTGTGTACTGTGTTCTGCTTGCTGGAAGCTGTATCCAGCCAAAGCGGACTGCATCCGAATTTGTCTCCATGCGATCTGGGCTTGCCAGACTGGCACAGCCAGACTACCCACTGCACAGAGAAGCCATCGACAAGAGACCTGCCTGGGATCAGCCCCTGCTCCACTCTTGAACAGGAATGATGCCTCTGCTCGTGTGGGCCCTGCTTCTGGTATTCCAGATCAACCATCTGCAGTCTCGATTTTCATCCAGCCTGTGTCCAGTCTTGGATATCGTGAGTAAATACCAGGGTAGCTCCTGCAGCAACAGCTTAATCTGAGTGTGTCATCTGATTGTCTTGTTGTTTCGTTTCCTTTACTGAACTGAGCCCTCTGGCTCCGGATTACAAATATTGTATACTATGCATGTTGTGTTTTCCATCACAGGGCCCCAACCAGCTGCAACCCTGGGCAACAGTCCTGGCTAGCCCATCTCTTCTCCACCTGGGTACCCAGAGGTGTGACTGTGTGGGGACTCAAAGCACATGCATAACTGCTTGATTGATATAACCTTTAAGCTAATTAACCTGATTTTGCCCTTCCTTGTTCAAGTCCCTGAATAAATCAGATCTAACTTTTTCTGCATGTAGTCTGACTGTGGTTCCAGTTTGTGCTCAAAGTACTGTACTGTTGCTACTTGCTCTGCATAACCTTGTTTTACAGGGGATCCCCAGGTGAGCCAGAGGAACCAGCCCTGGTGGTAGTACAAACAGTGTGGGTACTTGTGTGGTGTACCAGGGGTATTGTGAAAGTGATTATTGTACAGTGTTCAGGCCACTAGAGGGGAAAGAGTGGGGTTACAGTGTCCCGGAGGGCTGTGCCCAGGTTAACTTGACCACTCCCAACCCTGACCTCCGGGTGGAGGCACCCGCTTCAGAATTCAGGCCCCTTAACCTGCTACTAGCCAAGCAGGCATGGGTAGTAGCTCTTGAATAGCACCACCTAGGGGTTACATCTTGGAGGCTCACCACTGGGATTAGCATTCCTAGTGGCCAAATTGCAATTACTGTTAAAATAATAACTACCCTAACAGAAGTGGCTGTACACCAATTGGTGGGGTGGTGTACTGGGCAGGAGATCGACCCCAAAATGCTATACTTATCCTGGGTATTCCCTGTACCAATAAGAACACCGAGAGGGAGTACTTTCCAAGGTTGAATGTTTATAAACCCTGTGGTGGTGGGTCGACAGGCTAATCTGCTTGCCCAAAGTTTCATGGCGTTAGAGTGTAAGGACCCAGTAGACAGTTCCAAAGTGCCACGGACTATCACCCACAAGGAGCCCTCACTGTCTGGAGAGTGATAACTAAAGACAGTAAAGACCCTGGGGAGAATGAGCCCCCCACTATCTGAGACTTTTGAGAAGAAATTTGCTAAGTTGTTGCTGGAGGAAGGAAAACTGTGGAGGACTTAAAGAAACTATTCCTGCCACCTGGGGTGTTCCTCCCCAACACCCCTCCGTTCCAGCACCCGTTGTCCCTCCTTCTGTGCCCGCACCAATGCTGGCTCCTATGTCTGTACCTGCCATTAGTCATAACTCTTACTGAAGGTGGAGAATCTTCTCCAGCACCCTCCCCACCCCCAAGGGAGGATGATTGGGAGACCTGGATAGATTGTGTTGCGCCTTTGGTACCTGAATGGCAGTGCGGAGGCTGAGAAATGGAAAAGGATCTTAGAAAGTTTGAGGGTCCTGCCCTAAAGGCCATTAAATTTCTGAGGTCCACAAACCCTGATGCATCTGCCCAGAAGTACCTATCTGCACTCGAAGGCAATTTTGGGAGCATTGAGTCAGGGAAGAACTCGATGTGGAAATTTCAAGGTACAAAACAATGGCCAGGAGAAAGTTTGTCTGCATATGTTACTCATCTGGAAAGAGTGCTGCAGAAGGCTTACCAAAAGGTGGGTAGCCGCCAGTGACTTAAACCATGAGAGGTTGGGGCACATACTGCAACATGCAAAGCATTCTAAATTGCAGCTTCTTCAATTAAGGCTCCCAGATAGAAAGGGTAAACCACTGGACTATTGTGACTTGATAAAAGAACTCCAAGAGGTTGAATATGAAGAGGGCATTATAATTCTAGGGTGGCTAGCCCAAGTGATCACGGCATCGGAAGGCCCTTCCAAAGTGGGGACCAATGAGGTGTGCCGCCATGGGATGAATTGCTGAGGGAGTTCAGGGAAACAAAAACAGTCTGTTTATGAAGGCCGCTCCTGCAAGTACAGGCACCGACTGTTATCCGACTGCATCTGCTATGGGGTGGGGGTGTCCACCTTGGCATCTCCTGCTGACAGCAGCAAAAACTCGATGTCTTGACTATGAAAGTAAGAGAATTGATGAGATGTCTCCAATGCTCACCACACAGCAGACAGAGATGGTACCAAGGTTTTCAGTTGGTAGTACCACTGTCCCAGCTCCCAGTGTGATGCCTCGGCCACCCCAAATCCCAGAAAACATATTTTGCCATACTTGTGGGAAGGATGGGCACATGAGAGAGAGAATGCTGGTCCACAAAGACCTAGATAAAGTTCTATGCAGGCTTCAAGGAGAGCTTCAGAGAATGAATCAGTGGTTGAGGAGTGCCCAAAATGACCGCAGTGAGGGTTCCAGAAGTAGTAACTCAAATCTCTATGTGGCTAAATCATCTATCCAGGCCCCTGCTGCTGTCCTTCCAGACTAGTCCAAAATAGTGGGGTCTTCAATGGAGACTACCGTGGCTGTGAATGGTATTCCTCGCGGGCTGTGCTGGACAGTGGGTTGGAAACGACCATTGTATTTAAGGACTGGTATGACAAACACTTATCTGCTGTGCCCTTACAATGCCTGGAAGGCCTACATGTGTGGGGGCTGAGTGACAAGTCTTATCCTTACCTAGGTTATGTCCGCCTCTGGTTGTCATTTCCTGCAGCTGTAACTGGTGTAGAAGGAGCAAGTCAAGACACTGGCCATAGTGTGTCCCCTACTGAACTGTATGATGGGGTTCCCCTGTTAATTGGGACCAACGACCATATGTTTGGGAGACTGGCACAACTCTGTCATGAGAAACAAGTTCAATGGACTGGGAGGACCCAAAGAAATCCCGCTCTGATCATGAGGGCCTATGATTTGCAGCAGAACTCCAAAGGAGTGGACCAGGATGAACCGTAAGGGTTGTGTGGAAGAAGGATCCGATTCAATGGTACTCGCCTCAACACCCAGTGTACCGCTCAAGGGAGGTCCACCTCCGCAAAGATGTCAAGAACAAAATACTGATGTTGGACACGCCAGGCGATGGAAAATTGCTGGAAGGATTATTGGTTAAGCCCAGCATCTTGCCAGCTCATGCTCATGCCTATGCACTATGAGTGATGGCCCAGATTCATAATGTGTCAGATAGAGAGATCCAGGTGAACAGAGGATGCACCTAGCTATGGTACACTGTGCAGACACTGCAGGGTTGCCCAGCAACAAGCACCCTGGCAAGACAGATAGAGTGACTCCGACTTGTTTGATTTTGGTGACTCCCCATTGCCAGCTGAATGGAAGACTAGAATTAGACAGAAACTTTCCCAGAGAGATCAAGTGTTTTGTTGAAGGAATGGGAAGTGGGATGTGTCTAGGGTATGGAGCATCACATACGCCTGCACAATGAATGGCCATTTCGAGAGAGGTCTCGACACCTACCCCTGCAGACATACTGTAGATGATGTAAGAAGACACTTGCAGGAAATGTCTCAGCTGGTGTATACAAGAATCCAGAAGCCCATATGCTTCTCCCATTGGTTGTGCATAAGAACAGATCTGTGAGAATGTGTGTGATTATCGAACTCTGAATCAGCGGACCATCCCGATCAATAGACCATGCCCGTATACAAGATGCTCTGGATTGTTTGAATGGGAGCAAATGGTTCTCGGTGTTGGATCTTCAAGTGGATATTACCAGATTCTGATGGCTCAGAGGACTGTGAAAAGACAGCCTTCATCTGTCCTTTGGGGTTCTACAAATTTCTGAGAATGCCACAGGGATATCGGTGCCCCAGCCACCTTCCAGCGACTGATGGAATGAGCAGTGGGAGACATGAATTTTCTAGAATGCCTGGTGTACTTGGACAATGTCATTGTGTTCAGAAGCTCCCTAGAGGAACATGAGAGTCAACTGTTCAAAGTACTAGACCGACTGGAAGATTTTGGCCTCCAGCTGTCCATCGACAAGTGCCAGTTTTTCCAAACCTCTTTGAAGTATGTGGGCACATAGCATCTACAGAGGGATGGAGACTGATCCTAGTAAAGCTGAAGCCTTGACTACTTGGCCCTACAATGTTTCCTGGGATTCTGTGGCTACTACCGCCGGTTCATAAAGGACTATTCCAAAGTGATTCGCCACTCTTGAATCTTACCCAGGGTTACCCTCCTACCAAACGGAAATACAAAAGGGTCCGTCAAAGAACCAGACAAAGCATATTTCTGCCCAGGTGAACTTTTGGGTCTCATTGGATCTGACTGTGAAGCAGCTTCCACGAAGTCATATACCAGCTCTCCCATGCCCCCATCCTCGCTTATGCTGATCCCACCAAACCCTATGTGCTGCATACTGACGCCAGTCTGCAGAGTCTAGGAGCCGTGACTGTATCAAGACCATGAGGATGGTTTGAGATCAGTGGCATTCGCCAGTAGGAGCTTGACCCCATCAGGTGAAACTACCCTGTGCACAAGTTGGAGTTCCTTGCGTTAAAATGGGCCATTGTCAACCAGTTTCATGATTACCTCTATGGGGCAAAAATATTGGTGAGGACTGACAGTAACCTGTTGACCTATGTACAGACTACAGCTAGTTAGATGCCATGGGGCACGGTGGCTTTCTGCATTGTCAACATATGATTATGCTGTCGAATACAGACCAGGCCGAATCATATTGATGGAGACACCCTATCTCGGAGGCCCATTTCCAAGAGTGACTGGGTCAGGCTGTCTGAACCTGACATCCAAGCATTGTGCCAAAAGTTTGATAGAAATGAACAGATGTCTACGGACACAGCAGACTGCTTAGTAAATTGCTTGGGCCCTCTGACACCTGCATACCTGCTGCATACTGTCACTTCTGCTCTAGATATTAGTGCATTACCTCAGTTTGACAATGACAGCATTCAGTGGGCTCAATCCCAAGATCCTATGATTCAGCCAGCACTTGATGCCTTCGTGCAGAAAAAGATGAGTCCAAGTTGCGTTCCTCTGATCTGTGAACCGCTTTATTGTTTAAAGAAGGCCCCAGATTGAAGCTGCTTAATCAGTTGTTGCATAGAGAGACTGTAGATCGGGGTGGCCAGATAGACAAGAAACAATTGGTCCTGCCCACAGCCTTCAGATTTGGTACTGAGGTCCCTCCACAATCCATGGGCCACCTCGGTATCGACGGATCCTTGACCTAGTATGATCTCGATTCTACTGGCCCAAGATGGGGGCGATGTTGAGCACCATGTAAGGACTTGTAGCTGCTGTCTGCAGAGAAAATCCCTGCCATAGAGGGCTGCCCCTTGTCAACATTACTACCAGTACCCCAATGGAACTAGTCTGCATAGGCTCTTGAGTTTAGAGCCTGATCAGCAAAACATGGGCAATGTGTTAGTGGTTACGGACTATTTCACCACGGTATACATAAGCTTTTCCACCAAAGATCAAAAAGCATCTACCGTGGCCAAGGTGCTAGTAGAAAATTTCTTAGTCCACTATGGTGCCCCAACAAATTCACTCTGATCAGGTCCGGGACTTTAAGAGTCGGCTAATCAAAGAAATGCTCTCTCTATGGGGGTGCGAAAGTCAAGAACCACCCCTATCACCCGCAGGGGATCCTCAACCAGAACACTTTAACTGCACCCTGCTAGACATGCTAGGCACCCTCCACCCAAAAGATAAGCATAAATGGAGCCAGCAGATTAGCACCTTGGTACATGCATATAATTGCATGAAGAATGATGCTACGGGTTCCTCCCTACCATCTCATGTTCGGAGAGAGGCCCGGCTGCCTGATGTCTGTTTTGGGGTTTCTTCTGATGGGGTCCAAGACGAAGATTACCTGCAATATGTACAAAAATTTGAAGCTCAATTGAACCATGACTATCAACTGGCCCAGACAATGTCCACCAAAGAAATCTAGCCAACAAAGAGACATGATAGAAAAGTAAAGGCTCAAGAACTTAGGCCTGGAGACCGTGTGTTGTTGTGAAATGTAGGATTGCATGGTAAACACAAAATTGCTGATCAATGACACCATCTTCCCTGTGTCATAGTTGGAAAATTGGATGATTTGCCAGTGTACAAAGTGTGCCCAGAGAATAACTCCAAAGCTGTCAAGACCATGCAACGTAACCACTTGCTACCTATTGATCAAATTATAACTGAGGCTGAACCCACTGAGATTGATCCCCTGGACCAGTGACTCGTGCTGCTGCAAGAAAGAAACAGTCAGCCTGCCCCGTGGTTGCCGATTTAAGACTTCCTCTGCAGCAGGCCCAGAATGATAGTGACTGCCAGTCTAACTCGGATGAGAGTGAGGTGATAATGCCTATTACCCTCATATGAACTGAGTCAGTTGTTTTGTGCAAATCCTATGTTGAATTATGGGGCTGAAGCTGGGCCTTCTGGACTGCCTAATGCGCGCATCATCCTTGGAGCCAATGCTCCTGAAGGTGAAATGCAAAGTATCACGTCTGAGGATGCTGAGTCTTTGTGTATTGTGGAACTGTATGATTTGCCTGAAGGAGAGGCTGATGGTATGAGTCTTTCTGGTGACATGCCAGAACTTGAGGAACACTATGAGAGTACTGACGAACCCCTTCAGTGCCAGAGTGTCTTCAAAATGAGTCAAGTGTTGTAGAAACAGAGACAACAGAGCAAGGGCTGACAGTGCTCCCAGCTTGGACATTCCTTTCATGCAGAGGCACCCTCACAAGTGATGAAAGCTCCAAGAACATTGCTGACAGTACAGAGACTGTGATTGTTCACCCCAGAAAGACTGGCCGAGCAGTCAAGCCAGTGGTGCGCTTCAGTTACGATTCCCCAGGAGGCCAGTGGATTTGCCTCTCAATGTAGTCCACAAAGGTGTTTATGTCTCTCAGAACTCACTGCCCAAATTGAGCTTGACAGCCCATTCCAGGTTACTTGTTTTGCCCTCTCACCATGGTGCCCCTGTCCCATCCAGCCCCAAGTTAGCTGATAGGAAGGGCCCCTCTGCATTGTTTAAGGTCAAGAAGTTATTACATGATTCTGGATAGTAATGTTCAATTTACCTGTGTGAAATATGCATAGTGCATTGTCAGAATGGAAATGATATAGTGAAGTACACTGAAATGTATAGTAAAGTGACAAGTTATGCCAATTGATGAATCAGATAGTACTTGTATAGCATGCTAATGGTATAAATGTCTTGTATATGTTGCATTTTCAATGTTATGATGGTACAGACTCTGACGCGACGCCAAGTTTTCCCAGGCAGAGAATGGTGCAACCCCTACAAATGGGAGTTCCCAAAGTCTTCCTTGAGCTTGCCTAAATGCTCACTGCCAGGCTGGTGTCCTGCATTTTAGCAGTTTAAATGTGATTACAGAGCCTGTATAGCTCTGTATACTGTCTCTAAGACTGCCTGATTGCAGCCTAAGTAATCTGAGAGGAGCTCTATTGAAAGATGTAACTATTTGCTGAAAATCATTTAGAGTGATAATGATAATGTAGTTGCCTAACCTGCATTCTTTTTAGAGGACTGTTTGTTTGTCTCCACTATCTTGGTCCTGGACTGCAAATTGGACTAATCAGTTCTGGTGGAACCTAAAATGTAGCGTACAGGAGCTGTCTGAAGTCAAAATCTGTAGGAATTGTAGTTTTAAACTTTTGTGCCTTTTTGCAACTGAAGGAGGAGCTCTTGCTTGACAGCCAAATCAGCCAACCAATCTTTTGGATCTTGGGAAGTCCCGGCTGCTGGCAGTTTTCAGTTAGTTCTGAGCTGGGAAGTGAAATGAGAAGAGCTCAGGTGTATTTTGGGCAGCAATCCTGAGTGGATTGCATGGAAAACCGTGAAGGGATGAGTTTTTGGCTTGCATGTCTGCCAGCTGCTCCTGAGAGGAGAAGAAGAGAATTATTTTGGACTAAATCCAAGTTTGTGTGACTAAAGTAAGCTACTGAAGTGGGCCAGGCTCAACCTGAAGAAGACTGAAGATTTTGCCAAATGCGATCAGCCTGTCAGGAGTTCCAGCTACCCTAACCTCCCGTGTGTGGAGAGACTTCAGAATGTGACCGGGAGCGCTTTGCCTGGTACAGTAGAATTCCTTACATGTAAATGTGCTATGAGCTGCTAGTGGGTTGTGAGTTAGTTCCCCACTGTGTGAACTGTGTTCTGCTTGCTGGAAGCTGTATCCAGCCCAAAACGGACTGCATCTGAATTTGTCTCCATGCAGTCTGGGCCTTGCCAGACTGGCCCAGCCAGACTACCCACTACACAAAGAAGCCATCGACGAGAGACCTGCCTGAGGGATCAGCCCCTGCTTCATGCTTGAACAGGAATGACGCCTCTGCGACTTGTGTGGGCCCTGCTTCTCCTGGCATTCTAGATCAACCATCTGCAGTACGATTTTCATCCAGCCTGTGTCCAGTCTTGGGTATCGTGGTAAATACCAGGTAGCTCCTGCAACAACAGCTTAATCTGAGTGTGTCATCTGATTGTCTTGTTGTTTCGATTCCTTTACTAACTGAGCCCTCTGGCTCCAGATTACAAATATTGTGTACTGTGCATGTTGTGTTTTCCATGACAGGGCCCCAACCAGCTGAAACCCGGGCAACAGTCCTGGTTAGCCATCTCTTCTCCAACTAGGTACCCAGAGGTGTGACTGTGTGAGGGGACTCAAAGCGCATGCATAACTGCTTGATTGATATAACCTTTAAGCTAATTAACCTGAGTTTGCCCCTTCCTTGTTCAAGTCCCCTGAATAAATCAGATCTAACTTTTTCTGCATGTAATCTGACTGTGGTTTCAGTTTGTGCTAAAAGTACTGTACTGGTACTATTTACTGTGCATAACCTTGTTTTACAGGGGTCCCAGGGTCGAGCCAGAGGAACCAGCCCTGGTGGTAAGTGCAAACAGTGTGGGTACTCGTGTGGTGTACCAGGAGTATTGTGAAAGTGATTATTGTACAGTGTTCGGGCCACTAGAGGGGAAAGAGAGGGTTACAGTGTCTCGGAGGGCTGTGCCCAGGTTATCTTGACCACTACCAACCCTGACCTCTGGGTGGAGGCACCCGTTCTAGAACTCAGGTCCCTTAACCTGCTACTAGCCAAGCAGGCAGGGGTAGTAGCCCTTGGGATAGTGTCACCTAGGGGTTACAATGGTATCAGTATTGGGTATAAGTTCCTGGCATGAGACTAAAACACAGGACCTTCTTCTATTCTGATCCAGCAGGTGAGTGTGTTACCTACAGAGTCACGGAGACTGACTACTAATACTAAAAACAACATTTAAATTTCTAAAGATCGTGGTACTGTGGCCTTGCAAGGAATCTTGATGAAGCGAGTCTTCCTAAGGACAGCTACATTAGAATCCTCCAAGGATAAATCATTCTGTAGAACAACTGGGACAGTTGTGAAAGAACCAAATCATCTAGACGCAGTATGACTTTGATCTTCCCTTGCAGCCGACATAACTTTTATTTAATGATTTTTCAAGACAACATAGTAAAGAACCCAGAATGTTATCTGATTAAAATTATTGGCAAAACCTGTAGCAGGGCCTTGATCAGGTCCCCATAATATGGGGAATAATGTGTTTCAGCATGCCTTTAAATTCACAGTAACATCACTTATACCTAGGAATAAGAGGGCAGTTTATAAGATGAGCTGAGTGAGACTTTTCCTGTTGACAGGGCATCAGTTTCAGTATCCTTAATGGGATAAATATCCTGATGCCTAATCTTATGTTTAATTAAAACTGGGTAATAGAAAATTAAAGCACATCAGGCAATATACTTACTGCATTATAAATCTCCAGTATGGATCGAGATGCAGTGAATATTGCTGTCTGCCAACACTAGAGCACATGAAATCTTTCCACATTACTGGAAACAGTTCTGGATTGTTACAGTGCTGTACTTCATGCACTGTTAACTAAGGCCCTGTTCACAAACATTAGCTGAATGCCCCTTGCTCACCAGTTTGTAAATGCAAAGATGCATTTCTGGCAGTTCAGTATTCTAATCTGTTTATGAAAATATTTTACCAGAGATAATCCTTGATAATAAATCATCTCCATTGAGCTTTGATATCTCCGATGAGGGAGGGATTTACAGTAAGGTCTAAAATTAAGAGGCTTGTTATCCTCTCAGAACTCTCCAGACCTTCAGATAAAAAGCCTAACATTTCCAAATGAGGGTCAGAAGAAGCCTTCCTCTCCACGAGCTGGAAGAACCCATAATCAAGATTAATATCTTAGCTACTGACCTAAAAATGCCTCCCACTTTCCTTCTTTATGAAATTAAATTCCTGCTTTCCTACCTAGTGTTACACTGCACAAAAGCAGTAGGGTAACGGTTTCACTACTTATATTTGAAAACTGGTGACTGAGAGGCACACTGAGCTAAGGCATGTTTCCAGTTGTGATCCTGAGGAAGGGTTACAAAACAGGGTAGTAGTTTTAACAAATACAATGGGAGGTGCAGTCAACTAATAATAATAAACAAGCATTTGTCAATGCCGAATATTGTTACGCTGGCATTGGCATTGGCAGTGCTGGAGCTAGAGATGCATAATAGGAATGGCAGTGAAGTATTGAAGTGAAACCAACCCCACCCCACCCTGTGAAACAACGGGCATTGGGGTATGCCTTTGGGTGCGTCAGCTATAACGCTCAAGCCATTGTACCTCACCCTACCCTGTAGACACTGACAAATGTCGGGGTGTGGTTTAGGTCCTTGGGCATTATACTTACCCTATTCCATAAGGAAATATGCTGGACGGGGTGTAGTATAGAGTGTAGGGTGAACTTTGTGGCTGAACAGTGCAGACACACAACAATGCCTGTCAGTGGCTGCAGGGTGGGGGTGGAATGGCGTGAGCATTACATCCGATGATCCCAAGTGACACCCTGATGCCCGTCAGTCTGTACGGGTGGGGTGCTACAGTTGGAAACCCTTACACCATAGGCGTGTGGTGGTAGTTTTCACTCACATTTTCAACATGGGCTACTTGTCAGGCCACCTCATGAAAAGCGGCACAATCACTTTGTTAGCTGAAAAGTGGTTTTGCATGTGGCTGTGCCATTTGGTGACAGAGGATGAAAGCACATTTTTGGGCAAGATGTGGAGAATGACAACTGTATTGTTTATGAGGCGTAAAAAAATGGCAACGTTGAAAATCTGGAGTGACAATATGAAATTCTGGTGAAGCTATGACCATGCATACAAACTGTGCAACACATCAAGTAACCCAATTATTTCTGGAGTTTGTTAGCCACATTTGTAACAAGCATTTGGGACCTCTCTTATGAACAGTGGCACTGTGATTTTGTTAATCTGTCCCAAAGTTGATTTCCCAGGCGAACACGCCATTATGCTACAGTCTTGGAAACACATTTGGTCAGGATGCGAAAAATGACAGCTGTACTGTTCATAAGGAGGTGAAAATGCCAGTATCAAAATCTGGCATGGAAATATTGCAATTTGCAAATTACATGGGTGCATGGAAACCGCAATGCACGCTTGCAATACAGTCATTTTATGGAATTTCAGCAGCAAATTTTCAACACAGGCATTTCAGGACCTCTGCTCATGAACAGTGTCACCATCATTTCCTCAAACTGTCCCGAAAAGTGATTTCTGCAAGCGACCACGCTATTCTACGCCTGACATGTGAAAACATACTTTGACCCAGATATGTGAAATGACAGCTGTACTGTTCATCAGGGTGTGGAAAAATGGCAATTTTGAAAATCTGGACTGAAAATATTACAAATTCACGAAATTCTGACTGTGTGGAAAAAGCATGGCCTGCAGCTCATAAAACAACCAATTTTTTATTTTTCCACCAAATTTGCAACATAGGCTTTTGAGAGCCCCCTTCATAAACAGTGGCACTGTCGTTTGTTGTCGGTCCTGAAAGGTGATTCTGTGCAGTGACTGCGAAATCACCTTTAAGACTAGTCTTTCATGAAAGTGCAGATTCTGGAGATCCCAAAAACCCATGTTAAAATTTGGCAAAATTACAAAACATGCCTGAGATATGTATCAAAGTTGGAAAAACGCTATTTGTTCCATTATATAGCTTACGGCATTTCCTCAGTTCACGGTCAGCTTTGAAGAAGTGCAGAGCGTGTTCCCGGTCCACGAAATCATCACTCGGGACTCCGGAGGTAAGTATGGGAGATGGAGTGTGGGGAGGCAGGATCGCAATGGGTGGGCATGGGAGGCGGGCAGGGAGACCGAGGACAGTTTCTTTTTACAGGTTAAAAAATTAAAAAGTAAATATCGAGGACAGTTTTTTGCAGGGCTTTGGCATGCTGGGATGTGCTCTGCATGCCACCTAAAGTGTTTTCTGGGGGATGCTATAGCCAGAGGGATTGGCACCTCTGTCGGCACACAAGCAAAGCAGGGAGCAAGAGCTGAGGGGTATTGGGCACCCCCTCGCTTTATATTAAATGGGGGATACATTTTGCCAACGAGGTGAGGCTCCCCATCAGCATATACATTGGGCCAGAGTATGCCGGCGGGATTGGGCATGACCAGGGAAAGCACTTGGGAGGTCGCTGCATGTAATGAGCTAGCTGCATTGCAGCTGACCTTTCATTTGATCCCATTGCCACATTAGGTATGCACTGTGTGGCGCGGCCCTGAGCTAATTGGGAATGAGGGACACACCTACTGATGCCTGCCCTGCATTAGCCCAATGAGACCGCTGCCAAATCTGCACTACCGCAAGATGTTGGCTGCATAAACCACCCAACATAAAAAGGACAGTAGAACAGTGAAGTAAAAGTGGATGACTGGAAACACACACAAATACAGACAGGCATAATGACTAGAAGTATGAGCTATGTTACTGTTCCTCCTTCATGAGAAAGGAGGTAGTCCCACTCAGTTTTACAATATATTAATTGCTAGGCTAGCTAGTTAACTGGCCTACAAGTCACATTATTAGTTATATAACAGTAAAAGGTTGTGAATGAAGTTAGAGAAATCATTCCAGAGGTCTAGGATGACATGGCGATCCAGCAGAACTGAAAGCAGAACTCTGCCAGATATGGGACAATATAACGTCCCTAAGTTAAACTGACCTGGATCGTTTCGTATTGGTTATAAAGAGGAGGAATATTTTATTTATTTGAAATTTGGTGACCAGGATAGGAATGCTGAGCCAGAACTAATTTCCTGGTGGTGCAACCTGGGGAAAAGTTACAAGTGGGAGTGAACAGCAATAAATAAGGCATCAGAAGGGTGCTGTACTATTGAGGTGGGTAGTCGTCAATTTGGCAAATCAATTACAGCGAGTCAATTTCAGCTATGCTATTATAGCGACTGCAATAATAGTGATCGTTGCATTACAGCGAACACCACATTTAGCGACAATGGTTTATTAGCCTCCTGTGAGGTCCAGGTGCACATTTGAGGATGTTATTGGAAAACAGAAGGCATGAAGTGTTTAATGGGACACAGGTTTGGGTGCCATATAAAGGGGGCACAGTGTATGGTGAGGGTGTTAGAGGATGTTGGTGGAAAACATTCGGAGGCAGCATGGGATTCCCTTTTTGATCCATGGGCTTTGTATATCGAGGGAATAAAGTGGTGCAAAGATTGGCATACGATTATCTGCTATAGATGTATCTGGGTAGCTGAATATGTGTCTTGCAAATTGCAGTTAGCTATCATTGCCGTCACTGTAATAATGTCGCTAAAATTACACTCACTAATACTGATTCGCCAAATTGACATGGAACCATTGAGGTGCCATCCTTCAGATGAGACATTAAAATGAGGTTCCTTCTGCCCATCTGGGGTTACTGTCCAAATGGAAGTTAAAGATCCCATGGCATTTTAGAAGAAAGAAAGGGCATTTTCCTAGTGTCATGGCCACCATTCCCCATCGATAAATCAGATCCCAGTAATCCACACCCAGGATGTGCATGAGACAGCCTATCACACCTAAGTATGCCTTTCCTGGTAAAATCAATCAATCGTGAGAACAACAGCATGCGTACAAGAACAATAAATGTGAGGTACAAATAATCAAATGTAGAAGTATAAAACAATAAATATTTTGTAAATGCATCAGTTACAAAGTGGAAGAGCAATAAAAATAATATGGTGAGACCAAGCTGGTGCATGTAAAGGAAAAGTAATGCAGGGGCGACCAAATAAAAAATTAGAAAGATACATAATAGGCAAAAAATGCAAAAAAGTTAGAAAATGAAATTCAGTGCTACAAATTAAACAAATTGTAGAAATAAAATATTTTGTTGTCAGTTGTGCTGAGCACAGCATTAATATTAAGCCCCAGTTTGGCACCTTAATAACTTTAGCACAGTTTGAAGGCAGCTTCATGAAATGTTGCATGCACATTAAGTGTGCCAACGTCTTAAAGTGTGGCAAGTTTTGTGATGGTTGATAGCCCAGATTCTGACATTCATAGACTTCAAAAACATAAAAAATGTGCTTCATGGCCTGTTTTGCTTGCATCTGAAGCAAGAGTGGTTTGGATTTTTGTTCTGAAATTTTCAGTGCAAAAGTGATTGCTGCTCATCCAGATTCTGAGACCCAGGGAGTGTAAAACATAAAAAGATTGGGAGCTATTTTTTGCTTGCATTGAGAGCAAAACAGTTTGGCATTAATTCAAAAATTTTCAGGATAGAAGTGGCTTGGCCCAAGGCGGTGTCTTTCAAACATATGGTAAAAAATATTGATTGTTTCTGGCGTTATAAGGTTTTAGAAATTTGGCTTCTGAGCATGCTCAGTAGGGTTTTGAGGATATCTGTTTCTTGCAACCTAAAATTTTTAGGTTTTGAGACAATTCTTAGGTCGTGAGAACAAATGTTTAGGTTGTATACCACCATCTTGTATTTATTTGGGAAAAAACTTAGAAGCATAAAAGTGATGTTTAAAAACACTGAATCTACCTACACAGGACCTGTTTAGCTAGATTCTTGAGGGTTTTTATAAAAAATGACCCAGAAATGTTTTGAGCACCCCAAAATCTTAGGTTTCAGGCTTGGTGTGGGTTCCTGATTCTAATGATGTGAGCCGAGAATTTTAGGTTGCAACAATGTGTGACTTAAAATACCGTCTTGCGACATAAAATTTTGACTTAGTACTAAAACATTTAATCATAACTCAGCAATTCTTTATGATTTTTTTCACAAACTGTCCAACTATTTTATTTTATAATGCCCTTAGATACCACAGTGGGTGAGAACTTAACTTCCATCTTGAAATGTGTTTTACATTGTAACACCTTAACATAACACCTTGGGAGAGGTGTAATCAGCAAATTCTAACTCTTCCAAGAGCCAGGCCTTGAGATTGAGAGATTTGAGATTAGGGTGCCAAACCCTCCCTGAGCACAAGTTAACAGGTTGTAATTCCTGGGAAGACACAGGGAAGATGGACTGCTAAGGACAGTAGGAGTGGATATCAGGGCTGTCTGGAGCAATCAGGATCACTTTGCAGAGTTGAGACCTGATTTTGACTAGCACTTTGAACAGGAGAGGGAAGGGGAAGCATACAGGAACTTCCTTCCCAATGAGAGAACTAAGGCATCCAGGGGACTGAGCACAACACTGGGGGCCTGCAACAAAAAGGGAAGTTGGTGATTGGGGCTGCAAAAGATCTATCTGTGGGTGCCCATCTGGAGAATATCACCTCCAAGATCAAGAGATCCAGTGACCATTCATGATGGCCCTGAGATATCCTGCTGAGAGCATCTGCCAGGACATTGTCCTTGCCTGGGAGGTGTACTGCTGAGAGGAGGTGTTCAGAGAAAAGCCAGGGACCACAACTTCATCGGCTTCTGTGCACAAGGCCGTAGACCGAGTGCCTCCTTGTTTGTTGATGTACCACATTGTGGTGGTATTGTCTGTTCTGATCTGAATAACTTTGTTCTGAACAGACTTGGAAAAACTTGAAGTGCTAGAAAAACTGCTCTGAGCTCCAACAGATTGATGTGGAGCAGAGATTCCTGAGGGACCACAACCCTTGGGTGGTCAGGTGCCTAAGTGAGCCCCCACCCCAAGAGGGAGGCATCTGTAGTAAGGATTAAAGAGTGAGACTGAGTGACAAAGGGAACTCCTTGTCTCCAGATTGTTCAGATCCTGCCACCAGTGCAAGACCTGGATCAGGGTTCTGAGTCACTGGGATCAGTTTGGTCAGAGGGTCCCTTTCTGAGACCAGAAGGCTCTCAAATGGAACTGAATGTCCCTCATCTGAAATCTTGCTCCCTGCACCACTGCTGTAGAAACAGCCATGTGCCCCAGGAGCTGCAGTAAATGCCTTGATGGTCGAGACACCTGTAGGGTGAAAGAGGAGGCCAGAGTGATAAGGGTCTTGCCCTGCCCAGGGAAGGAAGGCTGTAGCCCTTTCTGTATCTAGCTCTGCACCTATGAAGGTGAGGAGTTGAACAAGCTCTAGAACTGACTTTGACAGATTCAGAAGGAAACCTAGAGAAGTGAGCAGTTGCTGTGTTACCTGTAAGTGTAACTTGACCTGGTCTGGGGACTGGCCTACTATGAGCCAGTCGTCTAGGTATGGGAAGATGGCAATCCTTGCCTTCTCAGAGAAGCAACTACTACTGCCAGACATTTTGAACACCCTTGAGCAGAGGTTAGTCCGAAGGGCATTGCTCTGAACTGGTAATAGCCTGAGGCAGCTCGAACCTGAGGCACTTCGGTGGGAGCTTCTGATAAGAATATAGAAGTAGGTATCCTTGAGGTCCAGGGACACTAGCCAGTCCCTGGCCTTAGAGAAGGTAGAATTATTCCCAGAGTCACCATTTTGAATTTTGGCTTTAAAGGTGCTTGTTTAAATATCTGAGATCCAGGATGGGTCGCCATTCTCCTGTCTTTTGGGGTA
This sequence comes from Neoceratodus forsteri, assembly GCA_016271365.2. Taxonomy (NCBI): domain Eukaryota; kingdom Metazoa; phylum Chordata; order Ceratodontiformes; family Ceratodontidae; genus Neoceratodus; species Neoceratodus forsteri. The sequence goes on from CM057453.1 coordinate 804,544,535, forward strand.
AGAAGTACCTGGAGTACAATCCTTTGCCCTGGTATGAGGGTGGAACCCATTCCACAGCTCTGAGAGCCAGAAGGGAAGAGACCTCTGCCACTAAGGCAAGTGCCTCTCAGGGATTTGCAGGTGGAAAGATCTGGTTCTCAGCTTTGGAAATTTTATGAAGCTGAGAACCAGTCCCTGGCTTACTACTCCAGGACCCACTTGTCTGATGTTAGAGACTTCCAGTCCTGGACAAAGTAAGCCAGCCTACCTACAGGTGGTGGAGAATCGGCCCTGGCAAACCCATAAGGGTGCCTGCTTGGCAGGGGTTTTGGCTGAGGGGTGGAAGCAGGTCTGCTTGTACCCTTCTGCCTCTCCCTCTAAAGAACCCCCTCTGAGCATAAGCAGAAGAGGAGGCCTGGGCTTGGTAGAAAGGCCTGTGAAAGGCCTGCCCCTGCCCGGGATGCTGCCTTTGAGGAGTGGCCTGCCTTTCCTTGGCCTGGGCACTCCTATAGGTGATCCTATACTCATCCATTTTTTCATGTAATTCTCTGTTTGCTCCCCAAACAGAGAATTACCTAACAAGGAAAATCCATGGCCTTAGTTTGAGTATCCTCAGACAGGCTAGTACATCTGAGCCAAGCCATTCTCGAAATGCCACAGATGTAGCCATGACTCTAGATGACACATCATTTGAGTCCACTGCAGCATGGAATTGCACCTTGGATGTCTCAATACCATCAGCAGCCACCTGCTCCAGCTCCTTGGCAAGCTAGCCAGGGACCTGTTTTGCTAAAGCCATGACAGTGTCCCATCTGGATTTCTGATACCTAGCAGTATAAGCCATATACTTGGCCTGTCTGAGTCCCAAGGATGCTGCCATGTATTGTTTCTTTGCCATGGCATCAGTCCTCCTGGAGTCCTTATCTGGGGAGTGTGAAGCCAAGGGGAATGTTGCCTTGTCACAGGCTGCAGCCTGCACACCCAACATGGCTGCATTGTTGTGTAAGGAACTCCGTTATCTGAGCCTGACAATGTATACCTCTTGTCCATTCTTTTATCCACAGGAGGTATGGTGTTAGGACTCTTTAAAATCTTAAATGTCTGTTTCTCAAAAGATTTGTGTAAGGAATAGACAGCCTCCTAGACTCTGGGATATCCATCATTTCCACATAGTCAGAATCCTCCTGGTCATCCACAGCTTCTTCCATAGGAAGCTGGAGGTTTCAGCCACTTTTTATAAAACATGAAATGGGAGGAGACTTAGAAAGCCTAGGAGGAGACACTCCTGAAGGTCTGTCTGGGGAGATGTCCAGGTCAATGGGCACATCCAGACCTTCAAAACCATTCACTTTCCTCATATTCGTCTTCCTCCTCCTCTGGTTCATAAATTCCTCTAAATCATACTCTTGAACGGTGGAACCGGCCGAACGAGCGCCTCCCGATGGTGCTGGTTCGGTCGAATCGAGAAAGCAACTGCACAATTTTTATCGCTTTGGCTATTTCTTCAGCGGTTGAAGAAGAAAGTTTTGGATCCATACCAGCTGATTTTTTCTTTCTTGTTCTCTTAGCTGGAACCGACTCCTCAGAATCGGATCTCCTTTTGCCCGAAGTCTCGCCCTGGTCAGAGGGCACTCCTTCTGGTTCGGTTTGAACCGAACCAGGCTGGCCATCGGTTCAGCGGACTTTTGGCCTCCTTTCCCTGAGCCTACCAACTCATTTTTCTAGGGTAGCTGCAGGAAAATTTTACAAATCTGGCAGTCTGCATTGAGGTGGTCAAACCCCAGACAATAAACACAGGTGGTGTGGGGATCAACCTTGGCAAAGACTTCCCCACACACACTGCAGTGTTGAAACCCAGTGGGCTCGGTTTTTCTTTTGGGTTTCTCAGACATTGTGCCAATCCTAACCAAACTTACCCTTTTAATGGCAATCCGCCAGGCAAGACCCTCTTATCAGTTCCTGACCGTGTCACGAGTCGTGGAAAAACGTAATAAAATCCGCTTTTTAGAACCGTAACCACACTATAAAATTTAAAATAAAGGTTTTTTAGCAACTTGATCCGCTCAAACCGAACCGATGAACTGTTTACAAGTTCCGCACAGAATAGAAACAATATAAACCTATCTAGTACTCACGAATACCACAGACAGAGACTGAACCGACAGGTTGCAGTTTAAATTCGAATAAAACCAAGAAAAATGGGTACTTAATCCACAAATTGAACTGAGTAGGAGAAATCTCCTCGATGGAGTAAAGAATCTGACGGTTTGAGTTCAAACAGCAACAGACAGAGTCTCAACCCGAGCTCGAGCTCAGCGTTCCATGCCTGGCATGGAAAGTTAACTCTTTCATCTCCGGGCAGTTCGAAGATTGGGACTCACTGCTACTGTCAGAATACAGCAAGACTTCATGTTTGAAATGGGCAGACTAAGGTGGGTCAGATGGTCCTTATCTGCCATCAAATCTGTTTTCTATGTTTCTGTGTTTTCTATATGCTAATTGGCTACTATCATATATAGGAAATATATGATGTTTTTTCTATGGGGACAAGGGCCCAACCATGCCTATATACATACAGCAAATAGCCATGAAGGAAAGAGAAGGGCAGAGGAGTCACAAGATCGATGCTAAAGAAGTGACACAGCAGAAGCAGTTTGTGAGAGTGGTGGAAGGGAATAGTCTAATGTGCAGAGGGAGGGTGTCTCAGAGAGCAGGGAGGTGGACAGAAAAGGCAGACTGGTCTGTAGAGTATAGCGGTAAGGAATGTGAAAAGAAGGAGCACTGGAATAGTAAAGAGAGTAGAAGGAAGGACTGAAAGAGAGAGGAGAGAGGAGAAGTAGGAAGGAAGGAGATGAGCAAGTATTGAGCCAGAAAAAGAATAAAAAGAAAGGTGTCAGGCATCCAGGGCTGGGAAGGTCAGACTAGAGGAGTAATGATGGGTAAGAGTGGGGCATTTAAAGCAAAGCAGCAGAATGAGTGGAAAAGAGGTTCAATCTTTTTATGGTAATTTTGAAGACCGCACTGAAAACCACACTCACATAGTCAAACACCATCAGTATCATTTTGATAATGAGCTCATTGTGGACCAGAACTAGGAGGCAGAATTTGCTGAGGCACAATGCGCCAAGCTTAGGGCAGTTTTTGTGAATGGCATTGATGTGGGGAAGAAGGAATGGGTTTGACTTTGCTTCACACTGAGTTACTTAAAGTGTCAAACAGCTTCAAGGAGGTCACTATCAAGGATTTGTTGTAACTTCGCTATATATAGCATGGGGCACCAAGGAAAAGCTCGGACTCAGCAGGAAAATGAAGACGGTAAGGGTTTTGGCAGACAAGTCAAGCACTGATAGTACAGAGGCTCACAAATGGTGGAGATGGTGGTAGATGGCCCAACTTCCATGCTGACACCAGAGACATAAAGGTTTGATGTGAGTTTAGTGATGTTGACATTTAAGATACAGTACCAAAGGCTGGTCCTCCAGCAAGCAGATTACTGCTCACGACCTCATGACCCAGGTTGGGGAACAAGCTCAGGCCATCGGACAGCTGGCGGGGAGAGGAGGACTGAGCATCCCACAAGGTCTCTCCTCCGAGACAGAGAGGGAGGAGATTCACTGTTTTGCTGCATTACCACCACCTGGCTGACCACAGGTGTTGTGCAGGGAAAGTGTTAGTGCGGAAGCCTTGACCTAGTGTCACATCATCTGGGTACATCAGCGTGCTGACACCCAGTGACAAGACATACACTGAGGGGACTAATAATAGGATCAAAACTCTGGACTGGCCAAGGGCAGATGAATCCCCTGTCTGCCGCCCACCATGCTCAACACTGGACCCCCACTACCACTGACCAGAGGATCTCTGGGCCTTCACTCCACTGCGGATGGCCAGATAGACTGTGGGCAGAACGTTGAAGTGGTTGAAGGTGGACCCAGCCCCAGAGGGCACGTCAGGCGGGCAGCACAGCAGTGTGTCACGGTGAGCCTCAGAGGATTGTGCTAGGTGAGTGATTGGGTCTTGGTGAGTGGGATTGGGATTGGTAGAGCTGAAAAGAGGACTCTACCAGAGCTCTGGGGAAAAATGTTAAAAATATACATTACCAGGTGGGAGTAGAGATATGACTTACTGTAACAAAAGTAAAGAGCAGATGTCAGACAACACTAAAGCTTTGGGTGACTTCTACATAAGCACTGACAAAACAGATTGCATTTTGGTGCTGATTTAACAAAAACAGATAGAGTTGGAGGTGAATCAGGATAACAGGAGAGTACAGAGCACTGTAACAACCTGAGACTTTATGGGGTACTGGAAGGGATGAAGGACACCCAAATCAGACTTTCTACATGACGTGTTCTGTGAGTTTTTCAGCTTGTCCCTGAATATGATGCAGATTTACTGGGTTCTTCAGGCCTTTACTCCTGTCGAGGCAGACTTAGGGGCAGGCCACATTCCACTTCCCAGAAGCTTTTGTAGGCTATGGGTCCCATTAAACTTCAATGTCCCAAACCTAGAATTCATCTTCAAATAGTACAGTATTTTGCTGTGCAGTCTGCTGTCTGTGATGACAAGTTTCAGTCACCCCAAAGACCCTATAAATACTGCTCCTGAACTGAAGACATTAAACACACACTTGTTGATTAGTTCTCACTTTTTACTTCATAGAAATGTCATGCCTACATGTTCCCCATCATCTGACTGACGAACCCCAGTATCTACAGTATGTGATTGGAGCATCCATTGTCTCAATTTATGGACACACCTTTTCTCCTTCTATTAATACTGTACATTTCTGTGGCATTTAATCCAGTCTTCTGGAGATTCATTTTGAAAAACAAGACACCACTTTCACAACATCATCATGGCCAAGAAACTGGACGTATGAATGAGCCATTCTGTTCATGACGCACACTAAAAAGAGACTCCGTGAAGGCAATACAGGACTTCCTTACAGAGACTGTAATTCTGAAGTCTCTCTCTGACCTTTACTGTCATCTTCATCACTGTATGGAACCCCTGCACAAACCAACAGTGTGCATTACGTGAACATCTGTGAAACCCTAGTACATTACAGTTATGATCGGTGCTGCCTCAGTGCACTTGACAAGCCACATTTCCTAGCACTGAGGAGGTACAGTGCAGCCTCAGTGGCCTTAAGCAAATCACATTTCAACAACAATTAAGATGTACTGTGCTGGCTCAGCAGACTTGAACAAGTCACATTTGATGGCAGTGAGGAGGTACTGTCTAATAGCCTTGAGCCCCTGCAAACAAGGGTGCTGACAGCCATTTCTACTATCCTGCAGGACATGCCCTCTTGTCTGTGAAGCCAACAAAACTAGGTGGCTGGAGCAGGCCAGGGCATAGATGGATGTGAACAAGAAATCTTCAAATGTGATTTTTTTCTCACAAAAGTACTGTTGCCATGCAATCCTTTTGTCCTATGGCTTTCTGAAAAAGAGGACACCTAGTACTGAATCAACAGTCAAAAGACCCACCGAAAATCCACATCTTGAGTGTCATCTCACACCAAGGGTCTGAGCCAGTACTAGTACTATTCAGTGGCATAATGAAGGACACTTTCTTCAGAGAGCAGATTGGATCAAATATATTAGTGTCCTATATACAGAGAGTATTTGCAGATGGACATTGATTTTTCCTAGGTAACATACAGCACTGCACTTCGTTGTACAGTTTTATATGAGTTTTTGCAAGCATTATCATCTGGAGTATTTGATTTAGTGTGACCACTGAGATAGTGGTGCACGCCGCTGGCATGAGGTAATACCATGGGAAGGCTGGGGGCATGGGCTAACCACAGTTGACCAGTGAAGTGCACCATTTCCCAGACCCCTCAGCATTTCCCCTGCCAATGGTGTGCACCATGCCTCCCACTGGCATGAGTTAATGCCTGGGGGCAGGGGAATTGGGGGTATGGTGCACACAACTGCAGACTGCCGTCGTGGGTGCTGCAGCTCAAAATGTATAACAAACTTTGGCTTTCTACAAGTGTTTGTATTACAGTAAGTAACTGTTTCTTGGTAAATAAATCTGCCTTCAAATGTTTGTATTAATTACAATAAATAAACTTTCCTCCATGCTTTTTTTTTAACGGCACGTTAGTTGAGCTTTTCAGAAAGAAAATAACATATAACAGACATATAGAGGATTGTCTATGGTGAGGTATCACAAACAGGATATTTTCGATTAGAGTATCCTTGGCAACGTTCGACCTCGAGAGAGAAGCTCGAGAGGATGTCCGCTATTAAGGATACTCTAGATCTGAGAAGATCCTTGTTTGTGAATGACTCTCATAGACAATCTTTATAGTGTATGGGAGTCTATTCATTTCAAAACAGCGAATAGAAGCAGCATTTTTAAAATAACGCCTTACTTGGCTTCCGTGTTGAGACTCGCCCAGCGCTACTAGCTCCCTCGCCGACACGGCTTTTAACTGCATGTGCGAATGCTGCTCGATCTTGTTGTGCTGCACCGGTGACATACCCAGTGCAGCACAACAAGATCATGACGACTGAGGCAAAAGCACAACAACACTGTTGGGAGCATGGATTTCCATGCCCAACAGCTGCCCACCATACACTATATATATCCAATACATGACACACTCAAGATCACATAATGCCACAAGCACTAACTCATATGTCTGCCTCATGGGTGGCGCCATCCCTGACATTACATAGAAACATAGAACATAGACTTTGACGCAGATAAGAACTGCTTGGCCCATCTAGTCTGCCCATTTCCTACCTACAGGATAGGTCACAGATCCTAGTTAACCAACAGCCTATTTCTTCCTACCCCCACAAGAATTGCCTTATGTCTGTCCATGCATTCTTGAATTCTCCACAGTTTTAGACCCCACAACCTCCTCAGAAAGGCTGTTCCATGCATCCACTACCCTCTCAGTGAAATAATACTTCCTCACATTGCCCCTGAACTGCCCTCCTTCTATCTTTAAATTGTGTCCCTTGTTCTCTCACATCTCTTTTCTGAAAGATGCTACCCTCTTGGACTTTGTTGATTCCACTGAGGTACTTAAAAGTTTCTATCATGTCCCCCTCTCCCTTCTTTCCTCAAGGGTATACATATTAAGTTCCTTTAGTCTGTCCTCATATGGCTTCTCTTGCAGACCCTGCACCATTTTAGTTACCCTCCTCTGGACTGCCTCTATCCTGTCTATGTCCTTGCGGAGATGGGGTCTCCAGAACTGGACACAGTACTCAGATGGGGTCTCACCAACTGTCTGTACAGAGGATAACAACTTCCTGTTTTCTGCTGCTGATGCCTCTTCCTATACATCCCAGTATACTCCCAGCCCTCCTACTGCCTTCTCACATTGCTTGCTAACCTTAAGGTCATCTGATAAGATAATCCCCAGGTCCCTTTCCCTTTTGTTGTTATTACTACCTCCCACCCATTGTGTATTCTTCCCTGGGTTCTTGTTTCCCAGGTGCATTATTTGCACTTCTTTGCATTGAATCCTAGCTGCCATACATCTGACCATTCCTCCAACCTTGCCAAGTCCCTTTTCATCCTTTCCACGCCTCCTTGTGTATCAACCCTGTTGCATATCTTTGTGTCATCTGCAAAAGGCATACTTTTCCTTCTAGTCCCTCTGCAATGTCACTGAAGACATTAAAGGACTGGGCCCAATACTGAAACCCTGCGGTACCCCACTAGTAACCCCTCTTTCTTCAGAGTGGACTCCATTTACAATTACCTTCTGTGTCCTGTTGTGCAGCCAATGTTTTACCAGGCTACCACCCTGGGACCCACTCCCAGTCTGGTTAATTTGACTATTAATTTTGTGTGGGACTGTGTCAAATGCCTTGCTAAAGTCTAGGTAGGCCATGTCCACAGCCCCTCCCTGGTCTACTACTTTGGTCACCCAGTCAAAGAAATCTATTAGATCTGTCTGACATGACCTTCCTGCTGTGAACCCATGCTGCCTTGGGTCCCAGCCCCACTGGCCTCTAGGTACTTAAATATTCTTTCCTTCAGAAGTGACTCCATCACTTTCCCTACCACAGAGGTCAGACTGACAGGTCTGTATTTCCTGCCTCTGTCTTGGTCCCACTTTTGTGAAGGGAATCACACCCGCCTTCCTCCAGTTCTCGGTACCACACCATCCTCCCATGATTTATTAAAAGAGTACCCAGTGGTTTCACTAGTTCCTCCCTTAATTCTTTTAGAATTCTGGGGTGAATTCCATCAGGACCCATTGCTTTGTCCACCTTCAGTTTTAGGAGTTCTTGCAGAACCCTTTCTTCTGTGAAAGGACTGGGATCGACCCCCTATCAAGAGTGTTTCTGTTAATTGGATTAGGCACTTCCCCTCCTCTTTTGTGAATACTGAGCAGAAATATTTGTTCAGTATCCCTGCTTTTCCCTGTCCCCTCGGCCCACCACCGTTCATTCTATTCAGCCTCACTATCCCTCCCTTTGTCTTCTCGCTCGCTGATGTGCCTATAAAAGGTTTTATCCCTTCTTAACTGAGTTGGCTATCTTTTCCTCAGTTTGGGCCTTTGCTATTCTGACTTCCCTCCCTGCTTCCTTCTGCCTTAAGTGGTACAGCTCTCTGTCCTGCTCCTTCTGTGTTTCCTTATACTTCGGAATGCTATCTTTTTCTTCCTGACTTTCACAGCCACCTCTTTTGAGAACCATAGTGGCTTTTTCTTTTATTTTGATTTGTTTATTTGCTTCACACAAAGGCTTGTTGCCTCTGTGATGGCAGTTTTGATCATTCCCTTTGTTGCTCCACACCTCCTCCTAGCCTGTTTGCTAGTGCTTTTCTGGGGCACTCTCCATATTTGCCAAAGTCAGCCCTCCTAAAGTCCAGTACCCTCACTTTTGTATGGCTTGACTCTGTAGCTGAGTTTAGCGTGAACCACACTGTTTGATGGTCACTTGTCCCCAGATGGCAACCCACTTCTAGATCTGAGATCCTCTCACTGCCCCGTTTGAGAGTATGAGGTCTAGGATTGAGCCCTCATGAGTGGGTTCTGAAACTAGCTGTCTGAGGCCTGCCACCTGTAGGGCATCAATAATGGCCCTGCTCTTGGATGTGGCTGCAGTAAATGTGCTCCAGTTAACATCTGGCATATTCAGGTCTCCCATCAACAGTATCTCCCTTTCTCTGCCATTCTAAGAATGCCTTCCATCATATCCTTATCCATTCCTCCTCCTGATATGGGGATCTGTACACAACCCCTGTGCGGATTGTGGTGCCCTTTCCAGTCTCAAGGTGACCCACAGTGCCTCCTCTCCTCCTGTTTACTCTTTTGTTCAGTTGCTTTTATCCCTTCCTTTACATAGAGAGCTACTCCTCCCTCTTCTCCCTGCCTGTCTCTCCTGTAGGTTATGTACCCTGGTATGTTAACATCCCAGTCATGGTTCTCTGTGTACCATGTTTCTGTGACTGCTACAATATCCAGGCATCCTCTTCCATCAAGGCCACCAGCTCAGGGAGCTTGTTGCCCAGACTATGGGCATTGGTACTCATTACCCTCCATTTCCTGATGGCCTTACTCCCTTTGCCCCATCCCTGTCCTTCTTGCCTTTGTCACTTTCTCCATTTACCCCAGCCCTTCTCCTAGTGACACCTCTATGTTGGTGTTTGCCTACTTTCTACCGTGATTATTTGGGGCTGGGATTTCCCTGCTCCTTTCCAGTGCCTCCCTTGGCTAGTTTAAATGCTTGCCAATGAAGCATTTAAACCTATCACCTAGGATCCTGGTTCCTCCTGGACAGATGCAGCCCATCATGCCAGTATAGGCTTGCATCACTCCAGGTGGACCCCAGTCCCTAATGAAGCCAAATCCCTGAGCCCACACCAGTTTTTCAACCACTGATTGAATCCCATGGTTCGTAACACCTAGCCTCTCCTATGCCATAGATGGGCAGCACCTCCGAGAAGGTTACCGTCGTGCTACTTGACTAAGGCCCCTCCCAATTCCACAAACTCTTTCTGCACTCTCTAATCCTTTCTTAGCCAGGCCATTGGTTCTCTAAAGGCATACGCTCCTGAGTGGTCCTAGTGCCTCCAGCCTAAAACCCACCAGTGATGAATGGTGAAGATTTTTTCTTGAAGATCCCCACTTATCACCTTCAAAGAGATGGTCTACCCTAAACACATATGTTTAAAAGGTTTCTGAAAGGTGAAGGGAGAGGACCATTACTTACCTTACCTGCTCTTTGCTTACAAAAGAAATGCCACAAGCATCAACAGGGTTTTCACACTTTGAATGTTGTATGGTGGATGACCTAGAGGTCAGTAGATGTAACAAAAGAAACACAGAAAGATAACACCACTCAGAAAGAATCTATTACATCTTATATCTGTGCACAGAGAAATAAATTATCAGCAAAATATTTTGAAACTGCCCACAGTTCTCAGGAAGAAGCCCCAAAACAGCAGAAGGTGTATTATGACCATGGGTGTACAAGAAAAGTTTTGAGCCAGGTAAAAGTATTATTACTGTTATCGTTACAGAAAATAAATTGCCAATGAAGTGACAAGGACCTTATAAAGTGATTAGACTTACTGGTACAGTTAACTATGAGACTGAGACCCCTGATAGGAAATTCCTACCAAGATATACCATGCTAACCTCCTAAAGAAATGGGTGAAAAAAATACCAAAGGTTGCCTTGTTAGTATTACATAAGCTGATAAAGGAGATATTGATATAGCCTATGACAGACTGGAACAAAGTGTAACTTCTGACTGTAACTGTAAATTCCTCCTCCCAGCCTTGAGATCTCACTTTGCCTGCTCTCTACTGCATCCCCTTCTGGAATATAGCTCCACAGTCTATGCCCTCCCCGCATCTGTGCTTTTCTCCAAATTAAGAACCTCATACCGACAACATCGCCTATTTCGTCACGGGCCTCCCGTTGTCCACTCATCACTGTTCCCTCTACCCACCCCTTATGGGGCTACCCTCGTAGGCAGGTTTCAACTTAAAATACTTCCCATGCAAGGTCCATCTGAACAGACTGCCACAAGTGTTCTTGGACCTCTTCCCAAATCTGCCCCAAGCGTGGCACCAGAGGAAGCACCTGTCAAATTATTGAGGTTCCCTTCCTTCATACCACACATCACAAAACTCCATCTGCTATCAGGGGTTGAAGCTCTACAACAATTTGTCTCCACATATCCAGAGTCATGTGAATCCATCCTTATTTACGGACACCATCAAACTTTTCTCCTGGAAAGTAACGCTTGTAGGTGCCCCCTGCCATAAGCTTTTCATACAACACTAGTGTGGTTTCCTTCTCCTCTCCCACAAGGAAACCTCCTACTTTCACCTCCTCTTTCCACCTTCTACACTCCCACCCCTTCCCCCACCTTCTACACCTCCCTCCCCTGTTCCCAGCCACCTCTTCTAGCACTTTGCCTATTTGTCTCATCTCCTTCCCTGCCTCCCTCTTTGTATACTTGCATCATTGAAATATACATGCCTATCTCATTTTTAATCTAAATTTTTGTTAACATTATTACTTAGCTCTTGTATCTTCTGTACTATTTTGTTGTGTATGTCCTGTAACCTGGACAAATGTGAAAACAGGCATTTTTGCTCACACTCTTTCCAGTATGAAATAAATAAACTTAAACTTGAAACTTGATGCTGTAAAGGTGAATGTTTCTTTGCTCACAGAACAAACTGCAGAAATTTGAAACTTGCTAAAGACATTTAAAAGTACTTTTACCACAGTAACAGGATGAGCAAAGGGCGAGCACATGATAGTAACAGAAAATGTTCATCCTATCAGACAAAAGACATACAGATTATCAGAGCAGTTACAAGCAGATGTGGTTAAGAAAATACAGAATTTGAAAGTTTGTATTATTGAAGAATCAAGAAGTGATTGGTCATAATCAGTGGTGATTGTAAATAAAAAAGAATGGGGTGTAAGAATCTGCCTTGATTTTTATAAAACTTAATCAAGCGTACATATTTGACAGCTATCCTATGCACAGAGTAGATAATTTGGTGGACAGATTGGGAAGTGCCAAGTACATTAGTAACCATGATCTCACCAAGAGTTACTGGCAAATTCTATGGCAAGCCATTAGGGACATAATTCAGGATCTCTGGCTATATGTAAAATGTATACACTACACAGTGAAATACATCATATAGGAAATATATACATTATATAGTGAAATGCTTATACAATGTAGTGAATCACATACACTATCTACTGAGATATATACACCATACAGTGAAATACATATAATGTATACTGAAATGCATATATCATATAGAGAAACACATATATTTTATAGTGAAATGCTTGCATTATATAGTGAAATACATATACTATCTACTGAAATACACATACTGAGTACTGAAAATCCACATACACTATATACTGAAACACATGTACTATGTACTGAAACATATACACTACCTATTGAGATACATACACTACAGACTGAACAAACTCTAGCCAGAGCTGATAAGGCTGTAAAAGCTACCAAATGACCAAAGTTATTTTCTTGTTGCTGCCATATAGTGCTGTTTAGTCACAATCACAGTGCTCCCAGATCCAAATAACCATTTCCTGTAACAAGCCCTCATTTTTCCTGTATTTTCCTGTAGAGGCAGCATCAAATCCTGTAGATTTTCCATAAGCCACTAGTTCCTTATTTGTGACTTTGTTATTTATTTAAATGTAATATGTGACTAGTGGGGTGCTGTGCAGGGTTCTGTATTGGGTCCCGTGTTGTTTGGATTATATATTAGTGATATGGGTAGGGGCCTTGTTAGTCTGGTTTCCAAGTTTGCTGATGATACAAAATCGGTGGAGAGGTTCTTTCTGATGATAAACATCATATTTTGGTGAATGACCTTAAAATATTGAACAATGGGGACGCTTTAAATAAAATGGTATTTAAATAAAACAAATGTGGGGTACTACATTTGAGAAGTAAAATGTATATTATAAATACCAACTTAATGGCAAAACACTAAGTGACAAAAGGTGAGAAGGATTTAGGAATCTGGTAGACTCAAAGTTGTCATCCTCAACCCACTGTCGTAATATCACCTCTAAACTGCTTACCATCACGGGCAATTAAGAAATCATTTTTAACTAGGGACAGTGGATGCATCTTACAACTTTATAAAACATATGTTTTTCCCATTTAGATTATGATTCTCCCTATGGAGCCCATACCATAAACAGGATATTAATTTAATTGAGAAAGTTCAGAAAAAATTACTAAATCTATTAAAAGTTTTGGTAATATTGAGTATGGTGAGAGATTAAAAAATTGGAACTCTTTTTCCTTAAGATCGGAAGAGTTGGGGAGACCCATTGCTCTTATACAAAATCTGAGAAAATGGTTCACTTCAAAATCAATTTGTCTTTCAAATGGTGCAGAGAAGCAAAACATTGAGATCCCACAATAAGCAAATTTTAATATCAAAGGTACTTACTGTTAAACGTTATAATTATTATAATATTTGAGTGGCAAGATTATGGAATGAACTCCACATGTTCTGGTGAATGCTACTACCTTTGGAGTATTTAAGAAACTTTTAGATGATTACTTCGAATCATATTCATGAATGTATGCCCACTGGAGTGGGAGACAATTTAATGGGCTTGCACCTACTTTGTCTCATTTACCAAGTTATACCAAGTTAATATGTTGGCAGCCTTTATCAGGAAAAGGCTCTGATTTGCTGTTAGGCATTAAAATTATATGTCAAGATGGCCTTTGAATGATTTGGATTTACTGTATATGGAATAAATAAGGCATAATGGGGAATTTATTTATTCGTTGGATTTTGTTGACTGGTAGGCCCACTAAGACTAGAAGTCTCTTTTTCAGGAGTGGGGCACAGATGGTAACCAACTGAAATTGTAACATGGTATAAACTTACTTGAACCAGACTAAGCTGTTGGTGGTATTTTTAGTAAATGGGGAAATTTGGCCAGGACACCATGGGAATTTCCCCACTCTTTTTGAGAAGTGCCATAGGATCTTCACCATCCCCTGAACAGGCAGACAGAAAGACAGAAGCACTCCCCTCCCCCATGCTGCAGTACAGTATCAGTACTGGGATTTAAAGAGCTTGTGGAGCCAAACCAGGCAGACAGGAAAATAATATAAATTTTAAGAAGTAGTCAGTTATAAAATTTTATTTCTGAAGTACCTTTTTTTCACCTTTGCCCATCAGAGAGTTTTCTATGTCATAATGTTGTGGTGGATGTGTGGAACAGCTCTTAGCATAACAGCTGACATATCTAGCTCTACTGCCCCCACTAGATCATCAGCATTGTGATTTCACTGGCGGTGAAATCACAGGTGAACAAACCTGGCAGTCATTGAATTGCTGTTCCTAAGTAGCAGTGATGTCACAGTCAGTGAGGTCACACGCTGGTGATGTAGTAAGGTATAGCTTGCTATGTCAGCTGCCACACAGAGTGCCATTCCACACATCATACATATTAACATCAGGTAAACAATCTTCTGATTAAACAAAGGGAAAAGATAAAGTACCTCAAATATTAAAGGTAATGGTTGACTGCTTTAAAATCTAATATTAGTTTTAGGCAGTACACAAGCTCTTTAACCCACATGCCTAGTGTGGGGATAGAACCCACAGCCTTCTGATGTTCCAGTCTCAGAGGCCAGTGTGCATGCTATTTTTTGCATCTTTCATTTGTTAGTTTTTCACAAATTCTCTCAGATTTTTTCTGACCACTTGATGGAATCTTGAATTAGTTACATAAATGTTATTATTTTCTTCAAGGCCCTGACCCTGCAACTAAACACACATTCAGTATATTATATTCTAAAATGAGAAAAGCAAGTCTTCTGTTTCCACTCTTGCCTGCAGTCTATGCTGTGGAAAGGAATGTCAGGCAGCTAGCAATCTACATTCCACAGTATGTAATCTGATGCTGAGTCTACAGATGATTTTTGTTTTCACAAAAACCAAGAAGAAATGAGTCCCCTAGGTGTTAGACTGAGCCGGACAGATAATAGAAACAGCAGTTTAAAAACTTTTTTTGTTAATATCCTGAGAAGTTCTGAGGAACAATACAGTAGCATCCTCCCCACTTCAGATGCTTTTAATAGAAAGCAACAAATAGCAAATATTTGGGGTGCACTACTTTGCAGCTGTGAAGGAATACATACAAACATCTAAAATGGGAGTTCTAAGAAAAGCTGTTTTAGAGCTACAGATGATAGAAGGGCTGTAGGTCTACCACAGCCCCTAAAATCACATAAACTATCTACTGAAACAAATACTCTATACATTGTAACACATACACTATATATTGAAAAATCTGCATACACTATATACTGAAACAAACACACTACATATTGAAATACATACACTAGCTATTGAAATACATACACTACACTTTGAAAATCCACATACACTGTCTACTGAAAGAAATACACTATATATAGAAACATCTACACTTTATATTGAAATACATACACTATCTATTGAAATAAGTACACTATGCATTGAAACATTTGCATACACTATATACTGAAACAAATACACTATATATTAAACACCCTATCTATTGAAAAATGTTGCATACTCTATATACTGAAATAAATATATTACATATTGAAATACATACAGTATATTTAAAATCCACGCACACTATATACTGAAATAAATACACTACATGGTGAAACATATACACTACTGTATGTATTGAAATACATACACTATAGACTGAAAAATCCATGTACACTATATACTGAAACAAATAAACTATACACTGAAATGGACTCATTCTGAAATTACCCTCCCTTGAATGGCTTGCCCTGCACCTATTTCCTGTTGCATTCAGTTAGCTGCTGGCCTGATGAGAGGATGTCTAAAGTTGCAGAGCAAAAGGTAAACAAAACAGGGCTATCTCTTATTCTACTTCTTTATGGGGTTTTCCATCTTGTTTTGCTTGCACAACTTTAATCAAATTTCAGAACACTGTGATGTGACAATAAACTTTAGAACTAATCTAAAATGTTGTAGTTTATTCTTTGAAATAAGTGCTTCCTCATTTACTGTTAAAACACATTTGTATGGGAAGCTAATACTTAAGATATTCCTAACATAAACATAAGGAGCTGCATGCATTTTTCCAAGTTAAATTTTTATCAGATTTATGTGTAATTACTGTGTTAATCCAGCAATTTATCTGAGCTGAATGCTTGGGAAGTACTACAGGAAATATGATACTGTAAGCAAAAGCTTTGCTAGCTTGTACTCTATGAACCATGTTTTGAATTAGTTTTTGTTTTTATTTTTATGTTTCATTTGCTAAAAGTTTCTTTGTTAAGAAACAAAATATATATTTTTTTGCTGCAATACCTCAGTGCCCAGTTCTCATCAGGAGCTTAGCTAGCATATGCATATAATTTGCATGTTTCTATACTAATAACTTTACTGTGATGTCTCACTGGCACTCACAGTCTATTTTAAGGTTTGAGCTTCTCAAACTGTGTTTTTTTTTTTTGTTTCATAGAGATTTTTATCTCCTTAGTCACTCATGACAACCTTGCCCACAGACATCTCCAGCCCAATCACCCACCATCCCCAGGACTTACCTGCTCTGAGATCCCCAACCCCACCACATACACATATCCCCATGTTGGAGCCAGGAGGGGAAGGCCATTGACAAGGAGACGATATTCATACAGGAGCAGAGCCTGGTTAGTAGTGTAGAATCTGCAGCAGGATGTTGGATCTTTTGCCATTGGGGGTTTTCTACCTTTGGTTTCATCCCCTAGGCAGCCAAGCATGCAATGATGCAATTATGATAAAGGCACATGCTTGCTTTGCACCTGCCTGAGCCTCCCCTTGTGCAACTCCACTGCCCTGCCAGCCTCCTCAGCTAGGTGGATGTTGAAGAGCGGAGTGGTCAGACTCCCTCCCTGAGAGGAAAGCATTCCACGAGATGCTCAATCATATCTTCCCTAGTTAACCTCTGTGCAACCCAGGTCCACTCCCAAAACTGGGCCACTGGCATGAGAGGCAGTACAGTTACCACCAAGCTGTTAGGCAGCCTACTCAGACTGTGTTTTATAAGTAAATAAAACAGCATTCAGATGAAAGAAGAAAAAGACTGTATTCTAACTAGTTTGTTATAAACGCTTGAAGTCACATCACATGTTTTGAATTGGATAAAGTTTTGCAAGCAAAATAAGATAAAACAATACCTAAAGAGATAGATAAGATAGTCCTTTTATGTTTACTTTCTGCATCTTAAGAGGCATCAGCCAGGATGTTTAGTCAATTAGGGCCCCATTTTCAGAAGGTTAGCATAGTGCTAAACATTATGCTATGTGGGAACAGCATGGTTAGATGGGTGTCATATTCGCATCCCCTGATGCTAACCTGATCACACGCATGTGCATATGTACTACTATGATCATGCAAATAAGTAATCCTCTCCTGCATACAGAGCACACAGAGCACAGTGCTATATAAAGATTTCCTTCTAAGTAACCATCCGTATTCTCCCTACATGTTTTACTCATCCTCTAGGTTTCTATGCCCTAGATGCTTGATTTTACACTTTTGGCTTTGAACCCAGCTGCTATGTCCCATACCACTCTTCAAGTTTTCTAAGGTCCCTACTCATTCTCTCCATCTGCACCTATCAACGCTATTACACATTGTGGTGTCCTATGCAAAAGGCACATCTTCCTTCCAGTTCTTCTGTAATGCCACTTATAAAGACATTGAAGAGGACTTGTCTCATTACTGAGCCCTCCGCACCCTACTGGTCACTCTCTCTCCTCCTCATTGGAGTGAGTGCCATTACCACCACCTTCTGTGGCTGTGTGTATCTCAGGTGCAGCACTTAGAGTGCATGACACTAATGACTGGCTCTGAAAATGATGGCCAGGCATGTACCACTGTAATGGGATTAGCACTGCACTGTGATAAGCATGCCTGGTACTATTTTAAAAGGCACTCTTCTGTGCAGTGCTAACCTCTTAGTGTGTCACAATTTTTTTTTGCACAGGATTACTAATTGCAACAAGGTGCCCATACAACTGGGGATTACTCTAATGCATATAAGGTGTACAGGTATACTAAATTTTTCTGGAAGTGCTAACACACTGCCTGGTTAGTGGCTAGTTAATGATTCTGGGAATTGTGTTTAACTACACACACGCAGCCTGCCAGCAACTTCCCCACAAGCACCCACACACACTGTCAGTCCTGGACAGAATAAAAAAAAAGAATTCCTGGTAGTCTGGTGATCCCCACTCACCTAATCCAGGTAGAGCTAAAACATTTATCCCTCATTCTCACTGCTGTTATATTACACATATTCTCAGCCTGTCTGGCGGGTGAAAACAAGTTTCAGCATTAGCAACCGGCTGGAAAATAACTAAAAATGCTATATTTTGTATTGGGCCATCAGAGGAAGAGGCTGCTAAAGAGTACAGCTTCAGTGAAGACTCTTGGGGAAGAATACGGAACAATCTGGGCTCCTTTTAGCAACCAGTGAGGTGTCGAGGAAACATTGTACATGTTAATTTTGGATGAGGACAGTGGCTCCTGCTAATGGGAAGCTGCCAGAAAGCTCCCAAGGGAAAGAACTTGGTTTCAGAGTTCATTTTGTTGGGAACCCCTCCACAGGGAGGAGGTCTACAGCCCTAGGGAGAAGGTGGGGCTGCAGGGCTGTGAGGGGAGCTGCCTGGGGACTGCCAGTGGTCTGTCCCCAGAGCTGGTTATGCCTTTCCCATCTAGAGAGAAAAGAGAGATTTTACCGCAGCTCTGCAGAGAGGGAGAACTGCAGTATTCCATTGCTGCATGGAGAAATTGCACCACAGCGATGAAAGTGTTCAGAGTAAATGGATTATGAAAAGGATTAAGGAAAAGCACAGATTTGTGCCAAAGGATGGGGAGAAAGCCTTTTCAGTTTCATCTGTGCCACATTGGTGAAACACGGATGATCAATGATTTTGATGAGAGAAGAAAGAAAAGGTGTAAAAGGCTCTGTCTGACCCTGGCAAAGACAAAGCGCTCTACAGTAAAAGGAAAAGACAAGGTTAAAGGACTGTTTTTGCAGAGAATATTGATTCTAGAAATGGATATGAAAACTGGATTAGAACTCAGGTTTTAAGAAGCTGAAGAGAGAGCTTTTCTGTCTGAGTCGACTAACACCTGCACGGTGAAAAAACTGACTTTCTTGATGTATTTTGAAAAGAGTTGCCGAACTTGTGTGTGAGCCAGAGCACAAGAGTGGCTACTGTGTTGGAGTTGAAAGACTGTGAGGGCAGGGGGATGAGTGGGTGCTGTCTGGGTGGGTGACTGCTGTCTGCTCTTGAGATGCAGCAAGATGGGAGACTGTTGTGGTAAACCGCTGGATTTTCAGACTCTGCACAGTCCCCCAGAGCCTGAAATTCGGAAGGTAGCTGAGACTGCTTGACTACACCGTAGCAGGTAACTGAGGAAAGAATGGAAATGATCTGAAGAATCTATCCTAAACCCAGTGCCAGGTGGGGAGCTCACTGACCCCATCAAGTGGGGCCACTGGCGCAAGGGATTGTGGGCTTTGCCTGGGTGCTGGGGTGCTCCGACCTGTGGGGGAGCGGCGTGGGAACTCTCCTGTGTCTGAGTCCCTTGTGGCTGACGGGCCTTGTGTGATGCCCTGCAGTGGGTCTCTGTAGGCCGGGGAGATGGTCATGTTGAAGATCCAAGCTGCAGCTTCTACTCATTCAAGTGTTAAGCATCTGGCCTGGTTCCCTGGTTCTGTGTCTGCTGATCCATCTACCCCAGGACTTCAGTCATGTGTGTCATCAGAGGACTAATACAGTAGAGCCATGAGTGGGCAGGAATTGCCCTGCACCTGGGAAATATTTATATAGTTATCCATGTTCAAGTCCACTGGTGCTGAAAGCCAATTCAAGGTTTAAAGCAATCAAGGGGAACAGTGGGGGTTGCTTGGTTCAGGTGGGCGTGCCGGTGCCAGCTGACCAGCTGCACCTCAGGCCTACAGCTTGGCATTTAGGTACCCAGGGACAAAATTCAGAGAGTCATTCTGAACTGATACCAGTGGGTTTGGTAATACCTGCAGCAGTTAGATAGTCAGGTAGTTTGGTGACTGCATTATCAAAAGGTGATTTGAGTTAAAATCTAAAGGGGAATGCTGTTTGGGAAAATGTTAAATCTTTTAAATGCAAATTTAAAATGTTGCTTAACCTCTATTCCATTCTACCCCATCCTAACCTCCTGTGTAAATAAATTATGTTGTTACTGTTTTAAAAGGTCTCCTCAAAGTCTGATTTTAGTAAGCATGTTATTACTAGAACTTAATGATGGACAATGTGGAATGTGAGGATGTTCGATTCTGATAATCCATGTATGGGCAACTGTTGGGGAGGTGGGTTGGTATGACAATACAGGGGTTGTACTGGTAGAGATCAGACCCACTTAAATGTACTCTGGATGGCACCGCCATTTTCTTTGTGATCTTGGGAAAGGACCCCAGTAATATCAAGCATGGGAACCCAGGCCCTTAATGCGGTCAGGCCTGCATGGCAGGGTAGTGGACCCTCTAAGATGGCACCAGAGAGGAACCACAAGCAAAAAAATGAAAATTATGTACCTACCGTGATTTTTGATCTTTCTGTGTATCTTCACCATTCATCACAGATGGGGGTATCGGATGGAGGTCGTGACTCGCTGGAGCTCTTTTTTTGTATGGGTGGCGCCTGATGTGTGACCTGCACCACCCTTTGAGGCTGATGTACTATGTGGTGCTCGAGGGTTGGCCATCATCTGTCATCGGTGCCACCCCTTGCCGGTTCTGAGTCACCTGCTGAGTAAGACTAGGTGGGAGGTGGGACAAGAGAGTCCAAGGTAGATAAAGAAAAGATAAAATAAACAAAAGGAGGAATAAACGACTTAGAGGACAGATGAGGGAGAGAGTAATCTAAGGGGATTGAGGGGCCCAATCTCTGGAAGAGGAAAAGGAGAAGAAAGGAAAGGGAGGATAAGAAATTATAAGAAAATTGGGAGGGCAGGGGACAACACCAAGGCTCGCGACCTGGATCTGTTTTTTCTTTTTTTTTTCATAGGGATGTATAATACTTCCTGGGAGTGGCCAGAGAACTTGGCAAGGCTGGCAAGTTTTCCAACAAGGAGAACACTAAAGAACTCCTGGCAGAATACGACTTTTCAGCAGAGTCGAATTCAAGGAAGGAGCGAGTCCAGGAGCTGAGGTATGTCCCCTGTCCTGATCCAACAAAAACAAGGGGAAGAACCCTCTGTCTAAAAGAACTATAAAAGATTCAAAAGAATCATAAGGGGTTAGTCCCAGAGGACAAGGATTAGGGAGAAGAGAGGGACAGCAACCAACATCCCACCTCTAAGAAGGGGTGAAAGCCATAGGCATGATGAGGAACAGCCCCATCTCCCCACAGCTTCTAAGCTGTAGGAGAAGCCCTGTGTGCCTAAGGTCTCATCACTCCTGGCCAAAGGGAAGGAAGGAGGCACAGAGGGTGGGGACCCAGAGACTGAGGCCCCAGGGGATGGTGGTGGTTGATTTGTGATGAATGGTGAAGACACAGAAAGATCAAGAATTATGGTAGGTACGAAATGTTTATATCTTATCTGTGTCAGTCTTCACCATTCATCACAGATGGTGAGTACCAAGCCCCCAAAGGGGCCGAACCCTAAGGGACTAAGCCCCTTAGCTCCCAGTGGGGAAGACACTTGGAGGGAGAACCCCTATGGGTCTGGTGAAGCCCAAGAATGTGGGAGTGAGATGGGGACCCTCCCAGAGGGGGAAGGAAGTTTGCCCGACAACTGCCACCTCACCGCGGGAGAAAAGGTGGGTTCTCTGGTAGGCGTAAGGAAATCGTCCCACCAGGCCAGGGATGACAACCCGGAAAGATGAAGCCACATCATCCGCCTAATGCAGATCACTGTCCCTATGACTCTGGAAGCTATCTAATTGGTGTCGTGAGATGCCCTTGCTTGCGTCTTGCTAGCTCCAGGCTCTGAGCAGAGAGTGCAATGGCTTGTCTGGTTACCTCGAATTAGGCAAAGAGGCTAGGAGTTGACCTAGCTTGGACCACAAGAACCTATCATAGGATGCATAGAGGCCTGATGTGAAGCTATATACAATAGAAGCCATGCGGTAGAAGGTCCTCCTACCCCAGAAGTCAAAATCTGTAGAGCCTTGATCTGGGGGCCAGTCGCTGTGAAGGGCACGAAGCCCATCAGGAGTGTTCAACCATGTCAAACCTGACAGAGGGTGAGGCATGCAACCTGAGACTCCTGGAGAGCACAATACCGCTGGGTCAGTTCCTCTAGGGGCCAGAACATTGGAGAAGGGACATTGCCAGAAATGCAGTGATGCTTCCTGAAAGGGAACAGGCCAGGCAGGAACCACCAGGTTGGCTGCACTGAATTCACCTAGGAAGGTGTGCGCCATGTGCTCAGGATTGTCTCGGTACTGGGGTAATCCAAAGATCTTCCATCATCCTCATGAGGAAACACTGATACGAAGCAAGATCAACGCAGGGAGATATGGACAGAAGGTTCCTCTCCCTCCAAGGATGGGGTTGAGGAAGCAGAAGATTTCAGGATTTAGGGGTGACTGCTCAGGGAGGGTGGAACACCCACTCGCCCATTGCCCTAACATATGTGGGGAAGCGAGCAGCTGTACTCCTGAACTGCTCCCAGGTCAGAGGTCCCTAGGACTGACAATACCAGGGAGAGAGAGAGAGAGAGAGAGAGAGGAAAAGGAGGCAGAGGAATGGGGCCAGGTCCACAGAAGGAGAGGAATGTCCTCTGCCCGGGTGAGAGGACTCGCCAGATGCTCCCAAAAGGAGGGAGACTCGGGAGTCCAACAGCCAACAGCTGCTCAACCACACTGGAACTGCCTAGATCATGCCCTGAAGAATGCCCTTACATGAGAAAGGGTCCTGAAGGAACTGGAAGTAATAAGAGTTGATAAAGCAATGGGGCAGATGGGTGCACCCCAGGGTCCTTAAAGAACTAAGAGAGGTGGTGGCTGAACCTCTGGCTATCCTGTTTAGCCGATCACTGGAAACAGGGAGGTACCCAAAGACTGGAGGACAGCAGATGTAGTCCCCTTATACAAAAGTGGGAACAAAGAGGAAGCAGAGAACTACAGACCAGTCAGCCTCACCTCGGTAGTGGGAAGATCATGGAAGCACTACTGAAGGAGAGATTGGTGGAACATCTGGTTGTCAATGGACTACAGGACCCAAGGCAGCATGGTTTCACCAGGGGAGGTCATGTCAGACCAACCTCGTTGAATTTTTTGACTGGGTGACTAGGGAGGTGGATCAGGGAGGGCAGTGGACATAGCCAATCTGGACTTCAGCAAGGCCTTGACACTGTGCCACATAGAAGACTATTACACAAACTGGGGAATATGGGTGTGGGCAGGAAAGTAGTGTGGTGGGTAGGTAATTGGCTGGGTGGCAGGACACAGAGGGTGGTGGTAAATGGCTGTCACTCCACAGAGGGAAGAGTGACCAGTGGGGTACCACAGGGATCAGTGCTGGGACCAGTCCTATTCAACATCTTCATCAGTGACATTGCGCAGGACCTAGAAGGCAGAATTTCACTGTTCGCTGATGACACAAAGCTCTGTAACAGAGTAGACACACCAGAGGGTGTAGACAGAATGAGAAGGGACCTGCAGAAACTTGAAGAATGGTCAGGGGTTTGGCAGTTGAAATTCAATGCAAAGAAGTGCAAGATAATGCATATGGGGCACAAAAACCCTGACACAATATATCAGTTGGCGGGTGAGGATATAGCATGCACCAAGCAGGAAAGGGATCTTGAGGTTATCATCTCTGATGACCTCAAGGTAGGGAAACAGTGTGACAAGGCAGCAGGTAAAGCAAATAGAATGCTGGGATGTATAGGCAGGGGCATCACCAGCAGGAAAAGGAGGTCATAATTCCGCTATACAAGACACTAGTGAGGCCCCACCTGAGTACAGTGTACAGTTCTGGAGACCATACCTACGTAAGGACATAGACAGGGTAGAGAAGGTTCAGAGGAGGGCAACAAAGATGGTGCATGGATTGCATCACAAGTCCTATGAAGACAGGTTGAAGGAACTGAACATGTACTCCCTGGGAGAGGAGGGGAGAGAGGGGATATGATAGAGACATACAAGTATCTTACAGGGAGGAACAGGGTCAGGAATATACTATTTTTAAGCAAAAGATGTTCCAGGACCAGAGGACATGGGATGAAGTTGGAGGAGGACAATTCAGAGGAAACATGAGGAAGAATTTCTTCACAGAACGGGTGGTGGACAAGTGGAACACCCTGCCAGAGGAAGTGGTGGGGCTGAAACAATCACAGGATTTAAGAATGCATGGGATAGACATAAAGGAATTCTGGAGGTCAGGGTGAGGCAACAGACTTCTAGGAAAACATAAACTGAACTTACAAGCTCAAATGGGCAGACTGGGTGGCCATAGGCCCTTATCTGCCGACACTGTCTATGTATCTATGTATCTATGAATCCCTCTGTGAGGTGACCGGGACCGTGAGAGTCCAAAAGGATGGTCCCTAGCCTCCAAAGTAGAGACCCTCTCAAGGAGAGAGAAGGGGAGGGGCAAGGATCCCACTTTGGCCCTCCCAACCTAGGTGGTGCCAGGATAGACCATTGCACAGAAGCCAAGCCTTTAGACCACTTGGATCTGAAAGAACCCTCTGCCTTGTAGCCACTAGCCTAGGCAGCTGGCAACCTTGAGTGGTCTCCAAGGAAACCACACAGGGTGCAGCACCCACCCCTCCCATGGGTGCTGCAGACTGTTGCAAAGTTGGACTATCCATGCACACCACAGAAGAGGGTACCCCAGCTGAGGAGGCAAACAACCCCCAATCCCAGGCTGCTCAGCAGTGGCCACATGGACCGCTGCCAGCTGGTCAGTACCACCAACCCCAGAATCAGGAAAGTAGCCCACTCCTCAGAGGGAGGCTGAGTGGGGCTGCAGAGGTGGTTACCAAAGAGTCTGAAGACCTTGAGGAGTCTGGAGTCAGTCCAGATCAGACCCAGAATTCCACCCAAGGAGGTGGAAACCGAGGCTCAATGCCAGACCACCCTCTGACCCCTACCCGTTCCTGGGCCGCAAGTGATGCCAGTCCCAGGCCCGCACCACTCTCAGCACCGTGTTCATCCCTGGCACTGCAAATGGTGCCTGTCAGAGGCGGCACCCACCATGGCAATCAAGACAGAATTGGTGCCAGCCACGTGCCGTCTCTGCTCCCGCACCGCAAAATGGCACCGGAGTCGAAGATGATGCCAGTGGTGGCACCCAACTCCCCAGTGCTGCGACTGGCGCCAGAGCTAGAGATGGCACCAGCCACGGCCCCATTCCTGTCATCGGCACCATAAATGGTACCAGCCCCAGAGATGGTGCCAACCACAGTGTCGTCCTCCTCCCCTTCCCTAGTGCTGTGAACAGTGCTGGGCTGGAAATGGTGCCGTCTATGACCTTGGTGTTGCAAGTGGCACCGAGACCAGAAACAGCTCCAGTAATGGTGGAAACACCCATCCCAATGCCGCTCCCTCATTGGTGCCACGAACAGCGTCGACAGCAAGAACAGCACCGAGCAACAGCTGGCACCGACCATGGCACCACCCAAGACCCTGGCACCACAAGCAGCACTGAGGTCCGGGCAGTGCCAGTGGATGGCATCAAGGCAGGTGCCGCCTGGACCCTGCAGGTCCCAGGATGCGACATGAAGGGAGCCCTTGCTCCAAAGAGGCAACTGCCAAAGCGGTGCCTCCCTCCCGACCCCAAAGGGATGGACTGGGCCTCCTGTACTGCAGAAGAAGCCCCCACCGCGGCAAGGCTAGAAGAGGTGGGATCCCTCCTCCACAGTCCATATAGAACTGAGAGGGACCCAGAGGAAGGGCCAAGCATCTGCAGCTTGAAATATGACTGTGCACCATCCTCGAAAGTCGGGCGGTGCGTGCCCACTTTCAATGCGGCAACTCAATGACTCAGTGGTCCATGGAGAAGCAGGCATCACAGTTGTCCATGTCATGAAGAGGGCCAAGGCAGGAAAGACATCGATCATGCTGGTCCGTGACAGAGTACTGATGGCCGCAGGGCACCGACGCATTGGGGCCACTTCCTTGGACAATTTCTTGCCCGCAAACCAGACATAATCTACTGGTAAAACAACCAAAAAACAGTACACAATGTCGCTGAAAAAATAATAAAAGGAACAATCTTACGGTAATCAGCGGCATCAAGCAGATGGCGAAACAGAACCCGCGACTGAGCACAGCTGCTAGGGCGAACAAAACTAGGCTGCGATGGTGTAGTAGGAAAATCAAGCTCCACATGAGGTCTGTCCTCAATGGCGGAAGATAAAGAACTGGCGAGGTGGGCCGATGACAGATAACGCCAATCCTTGAGCGCATGTAGTATGTCGGCCTCGAGGGCAGCGCTGTCACTGCATCGGGCGCAGCCCATACAAAATAAAAGAGCTCCCGTGAGTCGCGAACTCGCTGATACCACATCTGTGATGAATGGTGAAGACTGACACACATAAGATCACAGATTTTGGTCGTTGTGGTCGTCTTAACCCATGTTTCAATACAAATCACTTCCACACTGATGTCAGCATGGGTTAAGGCAATAGTGTTATTAAACTGTGCTCTTGCCTACCTCTGAGCAGGGTTTAAGCACAGTTTTAGAACGAGGATTGCAGCATGGTTTTTACCAAGCTACAGTCTGGAAATCTATTTATTGAAATGTTTCACCAGGAAGGGCACACTGAACAACAAGTTACTCATCTCACAGTGCATCCTGGGGAAAGGGGAATGAGAGTGTACAGCAAATTCATCCACATGAAGCAGTAGAAGGTACATTATTGCATTGCAGCATACAGCAATTAAACATTAGCAACTACAGACATGAGGGCACAGAGCATACAAGCATGACATCAAGCAAGACATCCTAGAGACTGAACTTACATAGAACTAAACATGGAAATAAACATTTTAAACCATGTAACAGAGTTACAATGATTTTTAAAGCCCTAAGGCAGAATATTGAAGCTTTTTTGAGAGTGCTAGGTTATCAATTTGCTAATCCCAGTTTAGACCTCTAAAGCAGGATAGTACTGCAAAGGACAATATGATTGCTTGTTACCAAGTCACTAGCCCATTTACAAGTGGCCCTAATCCATCCTTGTGCACCTATGTAAAGCAGCTGACAGATCCCTGGGTACGAGGCACATCGGCATGCTGGGAGGGTTTGGGAGGTGTAGCGATCCATTAGTGCAACACTAGTTACTGGTTCCCCAAACCAGTGTTATGGGCTGCACGCCCTTCACTCCCAACACCTGGCCATGTCAAGCTACCACTAGCCCTGGTCCCCCACTGGTACATGGCTATAACTGGCCAGGTGTCCAGTGCCCCACCCCCAAATTGCATGCCTGTGTAATAAAACATCTGTCCCATGTGTCCAGCAGAACCCCACCACTGATCAACTGGGCCCCAATCAGACACTTGATAAGATCAGTAATTCCTCTGTACCATTTGCCTGATATTCAGACCAGGGTGCCCATGTGCCCCAATTAGTAGTCTGGTAAGAGCTGTTATTCTTCCATTCCATGCTTGTTGTTGAGTGGTTCCCCCCCCATAAGTATGATATCTACCCCCGACAAGACCACCAGGTACCACTACAACTGCCCCCACTTGCCCCAACCTATGGTGTATGGCGCACCAGCACAGACCGTCCACTCACTTCCATAGCAGCCACCAACTGAATGACAGTTCACAATCAGATGCCTACTGTAGTAAAAGCTGTTTCTGTAGTAGGTGTGCACTCATGAACATAGAAACACTGAATCTGTCACCAGAAAAGGACCGCTTGGCCTACCTAGTCTGCCTAGATGTTACCTGCTTCATCTTCCTCCTCACATGCTGTCTAATCTCCATTGACCCTCCCACCTCTTCTCTAACATACCGCTATGTCTACTCCATACATGCTTGAAGCCCCCTACTGTTTTAGCTCCACCACTTCAGCTGACAATCTGTTCCAGACATCTACCAATATTTTCTCACATCTCTCTGACTCCCCCAGCTTCATTGCATTCTCCTGGTACTGGTGCTCTTCACACTTAAAAGAGACTCCTGGACCCTGTTCACCCTGTAAGATACTTGTAGGCCTGTATCATGTCACTTTTCTCTTCTCCTCTTCTAGGGTGTACATGCTGAGATCCCTCTCTCTTAGGGCTTCTCATGTAAACCCTGCACCATTTTAGTTGCCATCCTGTGACTTCCTCCACCCTGTCAATGTTCTTTCTGAGGTTTGTTCTCCTAAACTACATCATTCTCCAGGTGGGGTCTGGCAACACCACCTCCATCCTCCTGATGGAGATACCTCCTATACACCCCAGCATCCCACTAGCCCTACCCACTGCTTTGTCATAGTGCCACCTTGAGGTCCTCAGACATAGTAACCTAAGATCCTTTCCTGTTTATTGATTGTCAATAACCCCCCATCCTGTACTCAGCACTTGGATTCCTATGCCCTAGGTGTATGATTTTGCACTTTTGGAACTGAACCCAACTGCCATGCTTTTACCACTCCTCAAAATTCACAAAATCCTGATCATTCTCTCCACCACTCCTGGGTGTCCACCCTATTGCAAATTTTGATATAATCTGCAAAAGGCATACCTTCCTTCAGTTCTTCTGCAGTGTCCCCTACGTTCAAAGGACTGATCCCAGTACTAAGTCCTGTGGTACCCCACTAGTCACTCTCCCATCATTAGAGTGAGTGCCATTAACCACCACCCTCTATCTCTTATCCATTAACTAGCTACACAGGCTGGTGTCAGGTTTGTAAGCCCGGGCAATGGACCTCTAGAAGGTCTTCCAGACTTGTCTGTCTGTTAAAAAAAAAATGCACCACCAGCCATCTTGCCATCACCAAACCTCTCCACACAGCAGTAGTACAGAAACAAGCAATTCAGAAAAATTCCACACCACCCCAGCAGCAGCAGACCAAGCCGCTCATGCTTGAATTGCGACCTTCAGACCTGTAGAAGGCCAGCCCCCAGACCCATCTGTCTGTTAAAAAAAATGATAAAACCACACCACCAGCTGGTTTGCCAACACCAGCTCTCTCTCCTCTCAGCAGACAGTACAGTAGCAAAGGCAGATTTAATACAGACAGTACAACAGGCTACAGCTCAGCCTCCCTTCCTGAGTTCCTCCCTCCTTCCCTGCTCATTCCCAGGGTCTCTACCTGTCTTACTTGCCAGTGTGGTGCAGTGCGGTGCAGTGCGGCACCATGTGGGTCACAAAGAGAGCTTTATTTAAATTATCCACACCACTGCTGTCGACTTCTTGTCAATGGTGCATTGGTGCCATTCGCTCCAAGTCCACACAAGCTCAATGCGGTCACACTGACAACCAATAGCTCTACAGTCCTGGCCAGCAGTGCTCTTTGCTCTGCCACCACTCCCCACCTGCAGAGAACTTTAGAATTCAATTAAACTCCCACCTTCACGGAGCCACTTGTACCACCTTAGCAACAATAACGTTAAAGCAACACAATCAAACAGCTAAACTAAACTGACTGACCGGTTGCTCAGGCCCACCCTCCACCACTCTCTCCTCCAGCCATTGGCTGCCTGCATATTCCTTTACACACCCCACCCCACGGCATGGAATGCTAATGGATTAGGCCCTGCCAGTCAGGATCAACAAGCAGGGTTCACAGGCAGGCAACCTTGGCTGATTCGGAAGAGAAATGCCTGACCTGTTTTGCATAGTTTTCTTGTCCGACAATCGGCTCGCGGCAGCAGCAGTGCAGTATGTAAATAATGTCTTCACGGGCCAGCCGGCTTCACCAGTAGGCAGTGGTTGGAGGAGAAGAAAAGAAAGCATGCTGCCAGTGCAGGCGCTACAACAAAGTTGATCCTTTTTTTGAGCCCGCTGGGCCCTTTCTGGTGTGTCAAGGCCCCGGACAGTGCCCAGGTGCTAATGTTGGGCCTGACTAGCTACTGTACTTATTGAAGGCTACAGCCTGTAGTTGAAGGGCAGTAGCGACACACCCCATTCAGCCCAATTTAAGGACTGCTCTCTTCACTCCACACACAAGCATTTTTCCTTGCCTTCCATCCACCCCCTCCTCCAACGGCATGCCTCTCTTTCCCGTGGGCTTCTTCCTAAGGTATCTTTAGGCAAGGAATCAGTTCTGTGGCACCTCAAGGGGTGGAACCTTCCTCTAGGGTTTCTTTCCTTCATACCCGTACAGGGTGGTATATCTCACAGATAGAGAGGAACAGCCAAAGATTATTTATGTTACACAAGCACGAAACCAGTTCCACAGGCACACTGAACCCAATTTACCATTTTGGATCCCACCCAGGCCATTCAGTTTCTTTATCAGTCTTCTGTGTGGCACAGTGTTGAAGACCTAGCTAAACTCCAGATCAATCATGTCCACTGCTCTCCCCTATCTATTTCCCTGGTTATCCAGTCAAGAAATCTACCAGATTCATTTGGCACGACCTTCCCCTGTGTATCTGTGCTGCCTGTGATCTTGCAGCCCACTGGATTCAAGATACTCTAAGTCTTTGTTTTAGTATGGATTCCATTAATTTCCCCATGACTCAAGTAAGACAGACCAAACAATACTGTACTGCTAACTTCCACCCTGTTGACGCTTACAAAATGGGACTATGTCTGCTCTCCTCTAGTCCTCTGGAACCACTCCTGTTTCCAATGAGTTGTTGAATAAGGCCATGAGTAGTGCAGCAAGCACCTCCTGCCTAGTTCCTTAATACCCTTGGGTGTATCCATCCAGTCCTATGGCCTTGTTCACCCTAAAATTTGAAGTCCCTTCAATAATACTTTTCCTTCAAAATGGACTTGTGTCCACTTCCCCAGTGTTTGTGCTGCTCCTTGGTGGTCTGTCCCTGTCTCTCCACTGTGAAAACAGAAGTACCTGTTTAGGATGTCTGCTTTTTCTGACACCCCACTGTGCAGTCTCCCTTTGTCATCCTCCTTGTCCTCAGAATCTCCTCCTTGCCTTCCTCTCCTTGCTTATGTACCTGAAGAAAGTCTGGTCTTCTTTTGATACCTTTTGGCTATGCTTTCTTCTGTCTGAGCCTTTGATCCCCTCATTACCTTACCTCGTACCTCTATTTTACCTGGTACATCTCTCTATCCTCATTCTTCTGTGTTTCTTCTTATCTCCTGAATGGCGCCCTTTTACAAGCTTCCAAGAAGGCTGTTCTGATGTATCTCCCCATGTCAGTGAAGTCTGCCTTCTTGAAATCCAAAATGTTTGCTCTCGTATGATGGACTGGGTCCTGGTTCCCATGCTAAACCGCACTCTGTGGTGGTCGCTGGATCCTAGTTACCCCTCCACACAGACATCTGCGTTCTGTCCCGTTGGTCAGTATCATGTCAAAAATGGCCTTTTCTAGGGATCAAGCACAAGCTGCCCAAGATCTGCCCCGTAGAGAATCCAGGATGCTGTCTGCTTCTGGCTGAATCAGCTGCCTGGGTGGACCAATCCACGTCTGGCATACTGAAATCCCCAGCAGCAGGACTTCACCTTTTGTTGCCATCTTGTGTATTCCATCACAAGCTCCTGTCCACTTCTTCCCACTGTGCAAGGCCTATAGATCACCCTGTGCATATTGCTCAGCCTTTGCCAGGTTAGAGGTGACCCACAGTGCCTCAGTCTCTCCCTCTCTACCCTGCACCTCTGTCACCTTTATACCTCTCTGACGTACAGAGCCACACTTCCTCCTTTTGCCCCCATCCCTCCTGAACAAGCATAACCCGGTACATCAATGTCCCATGATTAACAGTGTACCATGTCTCAGTTATTGCTACTATGTCCAGGTCTGCCTTTACTATCAATGCCTCCAGGTCTGGGATTTTATTTCCCAGGCAGTGGGCATTGTTACCATGCCTTCCATGTTTTGTATCCTATACCTCTCCTTACCATGCTGCTGCTCTCCTGCTTCTTTCCCCTCCCTCCTCTGCTTCATCCCCCAGTTGTCTTTCTCGTGTGGCCTAAATTCACTGCTTCCCACTCTGCTTCTGCTCTCATTGTCCCAGACTTCAATTCATTATCTTGCATGTGCCCTGGGGATACTAAGCCACCTGATCTTCCTGACCCCCCTTTGGCCAGTTTAAATGCTTGTCACTGAAGCATTCAAACTTCTTACTGGTCCCTTCCTGACAGATGCAGGCCATTATCTTTATATGGGCTCGCATCTGTCCAAGTGAGGCCCTGTCCCCATGAAGCCAAAACCCTCTCTTCCACGCCATTTCTTCAACCAGGAGTGGAATTTCTGGATGTGAAGTGCCCTAGCCTCTCCCTGGATAGGTAGCACCTCCAAGAAGGAGACAGAGTGTTCTGCTTGCTTCAGGCTCCCCCAACTTCCTGAAATCCTTTTGATTCTAGCTACTTCCACTTTGTCTCCTACCAGGCCATTCATCCCCAGGTGGACGATAACATTCAGTTCCTCCTCCTTGCCATTAACCTTGTGATCCTATTGATCTGCTTCTCATCCTGCCATGCAGTGCTTTCTAAATGCACTTTATCTCCTTGTCCTTCCTGCTAGATTCCCCTAACTTCACTCCTTGGACTTAGTCCCCACCAGGAGAAGCTTCCTCCTCCTCTGGGGTTCTCTTTCCCCTTCCCTGGTGCTGCATCCTGGAGGATCCACCCATCCTCCTTGGTCTTGGCTGTGGGTGCCATTGTGGGGCTATCCTGCTGCTCTAAAACAGCGTAGGAGTTGCTTAACCAGATTGGTTGGGGATGTGCTTCAGACACCTTCATGGCCACTTCCCTACAGTACCATAATGGTCATTTTTCCTCCTGCTTGTGCTCACTTCCTTCATGCAGATGCTGGTTGCCTTCCTATGGCTTTACTTAATGTTCTCCTCTGTTTCTCTACCCTCTCTGACAAGCCTTCCCTGCTAGGTTGCTTCTGAAGCAGTCTC
Source organism: Neoceratodus forsteri (assembly GCA_016271365.2). Classification (NCBI taxonomy): domain Eukaryota; kingdom Metazoa; phylum Chordata; order Ceratodontiformes; family Ceratodontidae; genus Neoceratodus; species Neoceratodus forsteri. The sequence continues at coordinate 804,577,536 of CM057453.1, forward strand.
CCATTTCTTAAAATCCAACCTACTAAAGTCCAGGACTCTGTCTTTTTGTGGCTTGCCTCTGCACCCATCTTAATGTTGAAATACACTGTACAGTGATCACTGGTTCCCATTGGATAGCCCACTGTGACATGAATCGGCACTATCATAGCCTCCAGTAAGACAGGGATTCAGAGGAGCAAGGGAGACAGCATGTGCCCCAGGGGTGGGATACTAAGCCACCTGATCTTCGCGCCCCTTGGCCAGTTTAAATGCTTGTCACTGGCATTCAAACTTCTTACTGGGTCCCTTTCCTGACAGATGCAGGCCATTATCTTTATACAGGCTCGCGATCTGTCCAAGTGAGGCCCCTGTCCCCCATGAAGCTAAACCCTCTTCCACGCCATTCCTTCAACCAGGAGTGGAATTTCCAAATAGGATAGCACCTTTACCCCATGAGTCAGTTTCAACTCTCTGCATGATAAGTCCATAGGGCAGGAAAGGTGCTAATGGGACATTGCTGGCCATATGGCTAACTAACATCTCCGCACAATGCCTCTGTGCATGACTGCATGAAAGAATTGTACAGAGCAGTACCACCCTCCACTACCTGATTGCTATTCAAATGCCCCTCATGATGGAGGCAGCAGCACAGTGGTTTAAGGCTCTGAGCTGCAAATCTGGAGACCTGGGTTTGAATCCCACAGCTCCCGCTTGCATACTGTGTGACCCTGAGCAAGTCATTTAACTTCCCTGTGCTCCCAGGTCGCACCTGTAGGCAGCTTTCAGCTAGTGTGTCTCTCCTGGTTAAATAATTGGAAAAAAAATTATAATAAAATGATCCCTGGCATCTAGTAGTCCCCCTCCAGTCACATTCAGATGACCCCAATTAGTAAAATGATCCCTGGCATCTAGTATTCCCTACCCCCAGTCACCATTCAGATGCTCCTGATTATTATTAAGAGGATCCTGGTGATCTAGTTCACCCTGATTGCAAGTCTGAACCCCTCCCAATTCCACACTTAAGGTCCTTCCACCTCTCCCCATGGTAGCCCATAAGTACCCCAGCTGCCAGTCCCTCCCACTCGACAGTGACAGTCCCAGCCCCTCTGCTCACCACCTCGGCTGGCCTCAGTGAAAGAGGTGAGCACACACCTACTATAGAAACAGATGTTTTACAGTAGGTGCACACTCACTCCCTTTCACTCAGACAGTGGCCAGCCAAGGTAATGAGCAGAGAGGCTGTACCGATCACAAACGCAGGGAGGTGGCTGCCAGCTTGGTAAATGGGGGACCAATGGTGAGGGGATGGAGGGACCTGGTTGGATGGCTTTGGGAGGAAGCTCAGATTTGTGACTGGGGCTACTAGATGTCAGGGATCATGGAAAATAGAAACACAGAAACATAGACAATGATGGCAGAAAAAACAATGGTACATCCAGTCTGCCCTTGTTCCTTATTAAACCTTGGGACCTACTGTCCATACAGGGTACTAGCCTTCACTATCCACTCCCTGTTCCTCTCCTACTACCATCAGCCTGAGTAACCATTATACCCTTCACTTTGTCACAGCCGTGCTTGAAACCATATATGGTTTTGGTGCTGTAATCTTGGTTAGCCAACTATTCCACATTTCCACCGCCATTTCTGGAAAAATAAAACTTTCCAGTATCCCTCCTGAACCTCTCTCAATCAGTTTCTACGTGTGCCCATGTCCTTGAACTGTTACTCATGCTAAGTAGTTCTTCTCCATTCACCTTGTTTATTCCTTACAGGAACTTGAAGGTCTCTATCATATCACTCCTCTCTTGTCTTGTCTCCAGTGAAGACATGTTCAGTGCTTTGAGCAGATCCTCATAAGATCTGTCCTGTCAGCTCTGAATTATCCTGATCACCCTTTGTTACATGGTCTTCAGCCTGTCCTTATCTTTCCTGGGTGAGGTCTTTAGAACTTGGCACAGTACACAAGGCGCAGCCTCACCATATCTATGAAGAGGCAGTAAACCTCTTTTCTTCTCCTATCAGAACCCCTTCTGGTACATCCAGCATCCTATTTGCCTTACTAGATGCCTCACTGTACTACCTTGATTGTTTAAGGGAGTCACTAATGATGACTCTTAGGTCCCTTTCCTCAGCTGTAGTGCTCAGCTCTACTCCTCCTATCCAGTACTCTGTCCTGGGTTCTTGTTCCCTAAATGAATCACCTTGCACTTTTTCGCATTGAATTTCAACTGCCAAACTTTAGGCCACCTTTCTACTCTTTGCATGTCACTCTGCAGTTTCCTACACCCATCACTATCTACCCTCCCATGAGCTTGGCATCATCTTCAAAGGACACAGCCCCAGATTCATTCTCAAACATTGTTGATGAGCATATTGAAGAGAACAAGACTCAGGATGGATCCCTGGCATTCCACTCATGACCTCCCTCTCTTCTGATTGGACACCATAATCATGACCCTCTGCTTCCTCTCTTTCAATTAAATCCCCTCACCCTCACAAAACACTGCCTATATTTTCCTTCCAAATCCTTGGACCTCACCCCCCTTGCACCGTGACCTAAGCCACTCTGATTGGTCCCCTATCTCATTGGCCTCCTCCATTGACTCCATGCTAGTGTATTTCATAACAAAATTCCTCAAAATATGGGACTGCCTTGCCCACCAGCACAGGACACAAGAAAAGGTACCCCACCTCCCCTAGATCACGGCCGAACTCATAGCTTGCTTGCACCTCTTTATCACCAAATGCTTACTCCCTATTGCTGCCTGCTTCCCTCTGATCATGCTCTTCTTGGATTCCCACATTTCTTCCTCCAAGGAGCTCTCCCTCTTCTTCTGTACCCTTACTCCACTACCTACAATCGACTCCCTTCCACTGTGCTGACCACTGCTTTGTGCAGGCAGGTCCATAGAGTCCATAGCATACGGTGGGAAAAGTCCACCTCTCTTTCCTCTCCTTTCATGCTGCGATACCCAAACTCTCACTGCCTACTTTCTGCTCCCCATTCAGTCACTGCTAGACCACTGCCTTGTGCAGGCAGGGTCCCCAGCACATTGGTGGGTTGCAATCCCCCTCCCCTTTTTCCTCCTCTCTTACTTCATTATGTAAAGTAACTCTCACAGCCTATAACCTGCTTCCTTTCAGTTATGTTTGTCCACCATCTCGTGCAGGCAGGGTCACCAGCAAACTGCTAAGAACATATTCCCCTCCCTCCACCCACATCACTCCCTCTTCACCCCTGCTATACCCTCCTTTTCTGCTGATGTACTCAATTCTCATGCCTACTTCCAGCTACCCTTCAGTCACTGCTAGATCACTGCCTTGTGCAGGCAGGATCACCCTTCTGCAACATCACTTAATCTTCACCCCTGCACTCTACCCCCCTTCCCTTTCATCTAGCCAGAGTTACTGGCCTACCCCAAACTCTCAAATATACACTTATAGGTCACCCTACTATCTCTGTTCACCTGCAAATTGTGTTCTGTCCCCAATCACCCCCGTATCCCTCCCACAACATCACTCACTCTTCACCTCCCCACACTCTACCACCCTCCCCTTTAATCTAGCCATAGTTACTGGCCTACCCCAATTTCTCAGTTACACATAATCATTCTCCTTATTGTTTCTGTTCACCTAACATTGTGTTCTGTCCGTGTCTCTCATGCGAAATTCCTTTCCCTAGTTGCTATCTTATTTTCTCTACTCCAATCGTTTAGATTTTTAAAACTATGTCCCACAAAGGTTTACCAATTCTTATTGTGTTGTCATATAGTCTAGTGTTAGTGTTACCCTGTGTTTGCCAATTTGTTAATTATGTTATCGTATCTATTCTAGTTTTAAAATGTTACCATTTATAGCCAACTAGAGTATACCTGTAAATTCTTCCCTTTCAGCACTTCTAATTAACCTGTTCTCACCGTATGAATGTAATCAGATTGTATTCCTACACAAGCAACTTGATGTTCAGTGCGCCTTCCTGGTGAAACATTTCAATAAATAAATAAACATGATTTGGCCTGGTCAGAAAATAAATGTAACCCATCCCCATGACCTCCAGAGGTATCGTCACCTCTGCAACACCTGTACCAGGGCACTAAGGCTTACCAAAGGCGAGTATTTTACATCCATCTTCAGTGCTAACATTGGTCACCTGCCTAAATTTTGGAAGGTTGCCACAATCTCTTCTCCCTCCCACTCAATCCACTTTGCCTATCCTCAAAGTGGGTGACACTATCTCTAACCCTCTTCATCACCACAGAGGTTTAATTCCTTTTTATCACCTGCACCTCCTCTCTCCTCGCTCCTCTTCTCCCTCCCTCCTCCTCTCTCCTTCCTCACCTCCTTCTCCACCCTGCCAGCCTGAATGACAGTCATCTTCCTTCCCCTTATATTTCTTCTCTCCAGTAACTCCATCCTCCATTACTGACACTCTTCCACCCTTAACCCTTCCAAGGGTAGGAGCCCAGATAGCCTGGATAGCAAGCTCCTCCATGCTCTGCTTCTGCAGTCTCCTCCCCATTGGCTGACCTCCTAACCTCTCTTTCTACAGTTCCTCCATCCTGCTGACTGGAAGACTGCCACTGTTACTCCTCTTCCAAAGGTGGTGACCCATCTGCTACTAACAGCTACTGACCCATTTCTCTCCACCCTCCAAACTACAGAAACAAATTGTCACGTCACAGCTCTCTCCTTTCTGGATTCCTCTTCTTTCTTCACCCACTACAAGTCTGGCTTCCACAAGAACCACTCTACCACCATCTCTCTGCTCAGGCAATCCAAATCCATTCACAATGGTATGGATCACAGCCTATTCACCTCTGCTATCTTCATCAATCTAGTCAAAGCATTCAACACTGTCTCCCACCCCAATTATTAGCCAAACTCCAGGCTGTCAGCCTCTCTGACTCAGCCATTGGCTGTTCCTCCTACCGCATGGGTAGGTCCCAGGCAGTCAAAATTGGTGACCCCATCTCTCTCCTGCCTGTATCCACTTGGGTCCCACAAGGATCTGTGCTAGAGCCCTCTACTTTTCCATTTTCCTTAATGAGGCTCCCCTCCATGTACTTGTCTGCATCCATTCAAATGTACACGGATGACAGGGTCTCTTCACAGCAGGCTCACAGACTCCAGCTGGACTTTGATCAAGTTCAGCCCTGGCTGCACACAAATCAGCTTTTCCTCAATGCCAAAAGACTATCTCCATGTCCTCTGGCAGAAGGCACAGACTCTCTAGACTCCCTCCCTTCCTACTTTCCATACCCTGGATGGCTCCCTTGTGGAGGATATTACCACCTTTAGGTATCTTGGTATCTGACTAGACCAGCACCTAAACGTTTCTGAACAAGTGGGTGCTATAGTCAAAAAGCTGCACCCAATTGGGTGTACTTTACAGGAACTTTGACTGTATCCCACCAACATCATACCGTGCTATTATACAGAAAATGATCCTCCCAATCTTTGACTATGGTGATGTGGTCTACAAGCGTAGCCCCAGTCACTACCCTTGCCAGACTAGACACACTCTTCAACTATTTCTGCCATTACACTCTTGACTGTCCTCCTAGGACTCATCACTGTTCTATGTATAAATCTCTCTCCTTCTCTTGTGGACAGACACCATGCCCACTGTGTCAGCTTTGTGGACAAATTCTGGTTTATTTCCCTATCCTCCCACCTCTGTGCTCCCCCATAGCCATACCCTCAGAAACTCCAATGTTGGAACACTAGCACCCTTCAGTCTCACAACCATCAGCAAAGCCACATTCAGCCACCACTTCCTAAAATCTGGAACTCCCTTGCCCCAGCCATTCACCAATCTCCCTGAATCCTTTCAAACCACTTCAGAGGTCTCACCTCCCCTCCTGCACTTGCCCTAATTTTCCCTCCTGCTCTCCTATGACTTGTTTCCAGTTTAGGTACAGCTATAATTTAGGCACTTATACTTCCATTCTAGGCATTATACACAAATGTTTACAACTAGTGTTGATTTAAACTGCTCTGTATTTGATTGCCAGCATATGTTTGTAGCTCCTGACTGTGCTGTATATGCATTGTTGATTGTTTGCTTGTCACTCAAGTTCTCACATCTTGCATGTATTATTTCCAATGTAATTTGCGATTGTGTGCCACTCTGCTCTGCTCTGTCAATGGTCTTCCACCATGTATGTTATGTATTTTTAAATCTTGTGCTGCCTAAGCCCCACTTGCACAAGTTCCCCTTCCCCAGGATGCATCTGGAAATGAGCTCCCAGATTAGTATGCCTTTCCTGGTGAAACTTTAAAATATATAGGTAAATAAATAAATAAATTCTACACCCATGTTATTATAATAATTGGGTTATCTGAATAGCAATTTGGGGAGGGCACTAGACACCAAGGATCATTTATGATAATAACTGGAGCCATTTAAACTGCGATCAGGTGTATGGAACCTTTAGATTCCAAGGATCATTTTGGTATACTACTTGGGAGTATCAGAATGGTGACCAGGGTAGGGTGACAATATGCCCCACTGTGTGCTCAAATGAAGGCAGGATTTTGGAAGCAGTAAACAGTATTGCAATTTCAGTTGTTAAGCACTTTCAAAACCTTTTATATAGCACTGTGCTCTGTATGCAGGAGGGAATCCCTCATTTGCAAGGCTTTAGTAATACGTATGCACATGCACATGATCAGGTCAGCATCAAATATATGGTACCTGTTCAACCATGCTGTTCTCCCATGGCACAGTGCTTAGATGTTTAGCATTCCACTAACCTTCTGAAAATGGAACCCTAATTGACTAAAAATCCCTGCCGAGGCCTCTTAAGATGCAGAAATTGAACAAATATGGATTATCTTATTCTGTATCTTTATGTATTTTTATGTTATTTTCCTTGAAAACTTTTATCCAATTTCAAAACATTGTGATGTGTCTTAAAATATTTATTACAACTGTAGCTAAAATACAGTTTCTTTTTCATCCAAGTGTAACCCCTTGTTCCGGGGTTACTAGAATCCCAGTAAGACCTAGTGGTAGGCAGGAAGGCAGCTTGGAAACTCCAGTTAAATGGGTTTCACACTGTCTCACTCTGTTCTCAGTCTCAGCTGAGACTGAGGGATGACATCACCATAGAACTGTCACAGCTGCATGAGCTACAATGGAATCTGCAGCAGGGAATTGGAGTAGAATGTTGGGAGGTTTGAACAGTAGTCTGTAGGTCAGTTGGAGTTTGGAGCTTGTAGTGAAAAGGCGCTGCAGCTCTGTGTTAGGCTCTTGGAGCCTCAGCCTGACATAGGGCTTCATTTAGGAAAATAGGTGTGTGTTTTCACCTAAAGAGAGACACAGAAGCAGATTTAAAGTGGTGGAGACGCTGATTTGGAGTCACAGTGCCCCATCCCTCAGGGGATGGGGCAGGAAAAAACCATCCTACATATTCAGGGGCAACCTCCTGGTTCTTCTGCTAGTGGAGAAGCTGCCTATTTGGTCCAAGAGTTGTGGGAAACAAGAAGATTTCGTGATTAGCCCGTGGGCACCTGCAACCGAAGGGTGAGTTTCTACTCTTTCTAAAGGGCCCATGTTTTCACCCTGGGAATTGTGTGATAGTGGGATTGGACTACTGAGTAGTGGGAGGCCTAGAGTAATAGGCTTAGCCAAAAAGTAAAAGTATGTTCAAGTCCAGCACATAGTGGAAGTCAAGACATGTACAGAAGATGTGACATATGTCTACCCAGTAATCTACATTGCCAAGCTTTCAGAAAAGAGTTGTTTAGTTTCCAGAGAAATGGCGGGTATGGATTGTGGAAGCTGGAGGTGGGAGACCCCATCTTTAGTAACCAGGTCCACCTACGGATTTGCTCTGTGGATTTCTACTTTGCCTCATGCACTTGGCCAGTGATGAGGAAATACCCAGATGTGGGACTGGAAGGAAAATTCCTTCTAGGAGTCAAAGGATCTAAGGTGGTTTGGGAGCCACCAATTGGAAAACTGGTTCATTTCCCAAAATGGACCACAGATCAAGTGGACGGCAGGAGCTGGGCCAGTGAGGAAAAGCCAAGTAGTGTACAAGTTGGGCTGTGTACCCAAAGCTGCGTGCAAGTCGGGCTGTGTGCCTGGTGGGTTCAGAGCCTGAGGGTTGGAAATGTGAAGAAGTGTTTTGTTGTCTCTAATCTGCATTACCAGGAATGTAGCCCGTGAGAGTCCATCTATGCTTTGATTGTTCAGCTTGGATGTGAATAAAAGCCACACTGTAGAATCCCATTCCTGGTTCTGGACATTACAGTTATTGCTTCCTGTGTTCGGATTTACTTGGGTGCCCCTGTGCAGGTAGCCAAACCTAGGCCCCTGTGCTGAGTAACCTCATCCTCCCAGAACCCAGTCTCCACCAGGTATTGCTGTCAGCTTCAACAGCATGCCACCTGTCGTTTACAAAAGGCAGGGGTCAGGGGTTACATGGTGCTGTTTTATTTACTTATAAAATGCAGTCTGGTGGGCTGAGCTTAAGCGGCTTGGTGGTAGCTTACTGCCTCCCATGCCAGTGGTCCGTTTTGGGAGGACCTGGGTCAAAGAGGAGTTAGTTGGCAGGAGATAATTGAGCATCTTGGGGACTGCTCTCCTCTCAGGAAGGGAAGTCTGGCCACCTTGCTCTCTAACAGCCACCTAGGTGAGGAAGGCTGGCAGGGCATCAGAGTGGTATAAGGGGCAGGCATCAGGCAGGCACAAAGCAGTATTTGCCTTTAATTGGATTGGCATCATTGCATGCTTGGCTGCCCAGGAATACACCAAAGGTAGAAAACCTCCAATGGCAGAATAATCCACCAACCTGACACAGACTTTGCACTACGAACTAGGCTCTGCTCCTGTCTGAATATGTGTCTCCTTGTAGATGTCCCTCTCCTCCTGGCCCCACCACAGGGATGGTGGGAAGCCATGGGAGAGCTCAGAGCAGGTAAGTCCTGGTCATTTGGGTATGGGGATGGACAGGTCAGTGCCCAGGGGGTCAGTGGGTGACCTAGAAGATAAACATCTCCATGGAAAAAGAAATAAAACACAGTTTGAGAATCTCAAACTCAGTAGCACAGTCATACCATATATAGAGAATACTGGATGGGTAACTATGCAGAACCAGTGTGTTCTGCCACAGAAAGGTCTGATTCCCTGTGACCTCGAGGTAGGCACAAGAGGTCTTGAAATCGAACCGCAGTAGACTACTAATTCTGTATCCCATCAATCTAACCCTTATAGTATATGGTGCCCCTCAAATTATTTTTAAAACATTTTTAGGCTTTGAAACTGTATTTGAATTGTAGATAAAGAAATTGCTGCCTCTAGCTGGGAAGCCGGAGTTGAGTGGTAGCTAGGGACTGGAGTGTCCCTAACGAGTGCCCTTTCATGCCCATTGGTTGCCGCTCTGCTGTGGGAGGATTTAGAAAAAAAAACATGGTGGACTAGACGTCTCACTTAGCGAGGAAAATATCTGTCCCAAGGCCGAAAAATGTAAGTTGAATAATTTTTATGGATCAAAATCTAGTTGATCCAGCTTTTCCGTTAATCAGTGATTAACTGTTAGCTTGTCTAAAAACCGCCGCCAGTTATTTTATGTCTGTTTAAGTGATATTGGCCCATGGCGGTTTTATTATTGTTGGCTCGAGCTTCACTGTCTAAATGAATGGAATGCTGTTCTGCACGTACAGTCAGTACAGCATTCCATTCATTCTTATAATGGATGAACAGTGTTTTGGTATGGTGGAATTTCGAGTTAGTATAACATTCCACCATACACTATAATGGGATTTACTCACCTTGTAAAGGTGATTATCTGAGTACCCTTTATAGTACTCCACAGTCAAAACCAGTGGGTATTCCTCGTCCATCCTATAGGTTGATGCTGCGATACAGTCAAATCAAAGTGGGCAAGGACATACCTCTCTGCTCATCAGATATCTCCAGTGTAATTCTTCCTTAGCAATAGTGGGAAAACAGAGAAATCCAAGCCGGAAAAAGAGAGGCACTAGAAATGGAACCACAAAAATGACATTGTTCTTTGTGTAATGTCCCCTCACTAGTGCCTGGTAGCCCTTACTATAATGTAGGATATAACAGAAGACTTATGCAGACCTTGTCCGGAACACCACACTCTTTATTGCAACACATTCATTGCATCTCATTGAATCGTAATCATCTCATGCTAGAATAAAATCTTATATGCCATATGTCGTATGCTTATATGCTTAAGTACTAATATTCTTTACCAATATGCTCATTGGCCACATCTGCCATGATGCTAATTCCTTTATTAACCCAGCCTGTGATGTAATCTGCCATCCCAGGTGGGGCTACGAGATACAATAAAGGGTACTCAGATAATCACCTTTACCAGGTGAGAAAAACTTATTATATTTCATATCCTTTATAGTACTCCACAGTTAAAACCAGTGGAACCTTAGTAGCAGTGTAGTTAGAGAAAGCAATTACTCTTGGGTGGGTGAAGGAAGGCAGATTAGAACATTGCTATATAGACTGAGTCCCTGCCCTTAATACTGTTTAAGCAAATACTTTCTTTTGACAGATGCTACACCTAGCAGATAAATGCTTGGTGAATGTATGTAGTGAATACCATATGGCTGCTGAACAAATGTCTAGTATTGACACATCCCCCTTTCCACCCAGGATGTTGCTACTGCCCTGGTGAGTGTGCTTGATCCTTCTGGTGGGACCTGCCCTGTTGCCCTGTAGGCCTCGATGATGGTCTTTTTAATCCATCCAGCAATGGTGTCCTTAGAGGCTGCATGCCCTACTGTCTGCCCTTTGATCAGTATGAAGAGCCTGTCTGTCTTGCTTATGCTATTTGTCATGCTGAGGTACTTCCTCAGCTGACAACCACATCAGAAGGTGAGGTTGTGGATTGTCTGGGATGTTGTCTACCTCTATGTAAGGTAGTAGGACATCTTGGTCCCGTGATCATTCTTAAAGTTGCAGCTCCGAGTTCTGTCATGCGCAGTAGCACCTGGCGCTACTGCGCGTGCCTGAATCAGAGCACAAGGTGCTACTGCGCATGGCCAGACTCGGGTGCAATTTTAAGAATGATTTTGATACATTATATGGCTCCATTTTCACTAGGAATTGGCTGTAGAGGTTCAGTTAACATACCTCTACATACCACAATAGTTCTTTTCTCTGGTGTAGATCGCCTCACTCATCATTTGTATGAGCCTCAGGCACAGGACAGGATGCCAGGGGCACACTCCGTCTCCCGGTGTAGCAGCACTTTTGACATGGCACATCCAGGAGAAACATTAAAAGCTAAATAACTCAAGAAAGGTTAGCAGCATTTATTTTAAACCATATGCGCTGTTTTAATCAGGCATTTTTGCAGCTCTGGTGATTGCCCCACTGTTTAGGACAGTTTTCCTTTAAGTCTCCACTCTGGCTGGTTGATGGTGACTCTGCTCAGCCAGTCCGCCTTGGTGTTGGATGCTCCTGCAAGGTATAATGCAGCGATGGATTGCAGGTGTTGCTCTGCTCAGAGCAGGCGCTGGCGTAACTCTTTTATCATGGCTTTGCTTCTGGTGCCTCCTTGCTTGTTTAGGTATCGACTGTTACTTGGTTGTCACGCTGAAGTAGCACTGCTTTGTTGGTAAGAAGAGGTGCAAGAAGGTCAGGGCTAGGTGCATGGTTCTCATTTTCAGGACATTTATCAGGAGTGTGGACTCAGACTTAATCCATAGTCTCTGGGTGACATGGTTCTTGTACATTGCCCCCAGCCTGACAGACTCGTGTCTGTGGTAATCACCTCCGTGGACCCTTGTGTCAATAATCATCCACGCTTTATGTTTGCTTTGCAGTGTCCACCATCTCAGGCTGTTGAGCACCCATATAGGGGTTGTGATCCAAAATATGAAGTTCTGTGTTGTCTGGTCCCATGACTGTATCAGAAATCTCTGTAGTATTCGCATGTGTAGTCTGGCCCATGGTACCATGTCTATTAACAATGCCATGACTCCCAGGACTTGGAAGTAGTCCCATACCACTCTGTTGGGTCTGCTCATTAGGCCCGACACCAGTGTATGAATGTTGGGATTTCTCATGTGTTGGAGTTACTTTGTTGTTTGTGTGTCGATCACTGCGCCTAGGTGCATGATGGATTGAGAGGGTGTCGGCTGGCTCTTTCCTGTGTTGATTATCCAACTGTGTTGTCATAGACAGTTGATTGCCAGTTGGATGCTGTGCTGTGCTTGCTCCACTGTTCTTGCCATTATTAGCCAGTTGTCCAGGTAGGGAATGACATGTACCCTTGTTTCCTTAGATGTGCCACTAAGACCACCAGAGTCTTGGTGAATACTCTGAGTGCTGATGCCAGACTGCCGGTAGGCAGGTGTATTGAAAATGTTGTCCCTGAAGCTGAACCTGAGGTATCTGTGGTGTGAGGTCTGTATGGGATGTGAAGGTAGGCATCCTTGAGATCTATCGAGGTCAAGTAGTCCCCTGGTTGTAAGGCCAGCAGTGTCGACTGCAGGGTTTCCATTTTGAATTATTTGTACATCACAATCCAGTTCAAGTACTTGAGGTCTAGTATGGGTTGTATTCCCCATCTTCTTTGGGACAACAAAGAACAAAGAGTGAGACAGCTGTGTCTTTTTTCCTCTGTAGGGATGGGCGTGATTGCCCCATTGTTTAGTAAATCTTGTATTGCCTCTTTTATTATCTGTATCTTCTTTGGACACCTTGGCAGAGGAGAAACAAAGGGCCTGTGCTGTGTTGGTTTGCTGTTGAATTCGATCGCATAACCCTTTGTCAACCTCCATCACCCATTTGTCTGAAGTTGTCTGGGCCCAGTGTTGCACAAACTACAAGTCTCCTTGCCAATGGTAGGCTTGTGTGGGCCTGCACACCTTCATTTTGTTTCCTCGGGATCTGAAGTTTGGCTTGTGACCTCCATTGGCATATTGCCCACCTGTGCTCCCTTTTGCCTTGTTATTGTAAGCCCTGTGCTGGAATTTGGGCCTCTGGTGCCACTGTTTGAACACGGTGGGTTGTAGGACTGTGCATTTGGTTTAAAAATTTAGTTTTGGGATGAAAAAGCCTGTCCAAGGGCAAGTAGGCGTCTTTGCTCCCTGCACTTGTCCCCCCCCCTCCGTGTTTGAGATATGGTGTTAGACCATCTCTGAACAGCATTCCCTCTTTGAATGGGAGCTCCATTAGGGCAGCCTGGAAGAATCCTCTGATTTGTTTTCGGTGAGTGTGTCCAACCACCTGTGGAGAGCTCTGCACGTAAACCACACTGCTGTGTCCGCTGGGCGCAGCATGCCGAGACCTTGTGTATTTTTCTGAGGTGCTCTTCAATCTTTTTATCCATCAGGTCTTTGAGGGCCGCGTGTTCTCACTTGGTATAGTTGTGCACTTGAGAGTTTGGAGATGGGTTGGTCCACTTTGAGGCCTTCCCCAGTGCTCGCTTCTTTCTTGGGACGGAGGTACCATTGCTTCACCATGCTCCTCTCGGGCAGTCTGGTTGAATTTGGTGCTTTGTACTCGTTATTTAGGAGTGTATCAGTGGTTTTACAAGTGGGAAATGGATCTTCTTCTCTGGTTCCCCATCGAAAGTAGGGGTCCTCCGATGTGGATGGTCGTTTGGACTGTTGTGCTATTTTGAGGACCACTTGGATCATTGTACGAGTTCATCAATGCTGTCACCATGGCACATTCTGTTAGACTTGTCCACAGTGCCCTCCTCCAGATCCCTGTGGTTTCGGTCATGTTGCTGTCCGTTTCCAGCCTAGGATGTTTTGTGAGGACCCATCCCCAGAGGGTTTTGGTGTGCATGGAACTGGAGCAGGATTGCCTGCTTTCAGGGATTCAGAGCTGGAACAAAGCTGCACCTGGCTAGCATCCAGTGCTATTGAGTGCGGTTGGTGGTGGTGGGGATTTGGTATCAGATCCCCCTTCCATCCTTCCCAGGTCTGTACAGGGCATCAAGTGCACACTGTACAGGTTGTGTCATCTTCCATGACTGCTGTGAAAAGTATTCCACATTCCTTGCATTTCCTCATGATGCTGGTTGATCTGTGGAATTGAAGAAAACTGCATCAGATAAGGGCCACATATTTGCCGTCTACTGCCTCAGATTTGCTGCACTGTGAACTATTGCTGACTGTCCCTTTAACTGGGGACAAAGCCGTCCTGCATTGGCATAAAGAGACCCAAGCAACATGGCGGTGGCCAGTTCTTATGGGAAACCAGAGGTTTGGAAGCACTGTATGCTATGCCTTGCCCCACCTAAGATGGCATCATAATCTGAGAGATTTCATGCATGGTTTGTGATGCCCTCCAGCTCTTGTGACTCCAAGTCTTGTAAGAGCCACAGAGCACCATGGGCTTCATGAATCTCTGAGGAGAGAGAGTTATGGCTGTAAGCTATCTCGGGGCAGAGTACATGGATTTATTGCTCCGTGAGACAAAGAAAATGCAGGGAAGTTCGGAATGGTGCAAATCTGTCCCCATGTGGGAGAAATGGCAGCGAGGAGGACTTGATCTGCTTTGCCTCATGATCTGACAGAGAGAGCATGGAGCTGCAAATGGCACCTCATATTTAAGGTATGCTGCCTTGCTCCATTATTTTCTGTCTTCAGTTTCCTGCATTCGGATGAGGGGCTACAGGAGGCCCTCGTCCCATGCTATGCTCTTCCTTAGTGTCCTGGCATTTGTGAGGCAGCTTGTGGCTGGATGGTAGCACTTGGAGAGGTCGCTGCAGGAGGATCTCATTCAAGTGGTAAGCACTAGAGCTGGGAATTTCTTTGGTGGGCAGGGGTCACTGCAGGAGGGACCCAAGATGCTGCCCAAATGGGAGAGATAGTCACTGTGGGTTCAGGACCCACTACAGGAGAAGTACCTTTTCCTATACTGTTCTGTGCAGGTTATTCCACAAACTTTTCTTTCTAAAATTAACCCAGTATCGAGTGCTAGTGAATAGTCCTCTGAGTTATCAGCTCTAACTGCTATAGAGCTACCTGGAGCAAAGTATAGGCGCTGCTTATAACCCTGATTGCATGCAGTTGGTTACTAGACAGGTCTTGCTGGCTGCCAGGCTGCTTGCATAGTGTTAGTTAAGTAGAAATGAAACTGTACCTGTAATTTAACAAAGGTTTTGGAGCAGTTGTGGGATGTGGCCAACCTATCTTGATGCAGAAGTGAACTGGAGATAATCTGATGAGTATCAAAAGCTGAAGCACACACAAATCCAATAATGGAGCGGACCCAGAGCTAGAAAAATATTTATTACACCAAAAAGCAACCACTTGGCGCGTTTGGACAGCAAGTCCTTTATCAAAATAAATAAAGGACTTGCTGTCAAAAACTTGAAATGTAATATTTTCTCTAGCTAGTCATCATTGAGATTTGTGTGTACTTCAACTTTCAAATATCTGTCTTTAATTTGCTGAAAGCACCACGATTACCTTGTGCATGGTTCTTTAGCAATGAGATAATCTGATGAGCAGAGAGGTATGTCTTGCCCACTTTGATTTGACTGGATGGTGCATCAACCTATAGGATGGATGAGGAATACCCACTGGTTTTGATTGCAGAGTACTATAAAGGGTGCAAAATATAAACAGCGTAACTCCTATGCAATATGCAGCTAGATCAGGGTGGGTTTATTAGTGGAGATCAAGTGCCTGGCAAGTTCTGTCCACCTTGCAATGCTCCACAGATATGTAATGGGAGGTTAGGAGCTGTGAGTGCCACCAGTGAGTCATCATAGTGAAATTATTCAGAACAGAAATATGTAAATTATGTATATGCCAGCTGAGCTCCTGATGAGAACTGGACCCTGAGCGATTGCTGCAAAAATATACATTTTCTTAACCAAGAACCTTTATTAAACAAAACATTCAAATAAAAACAAAACTAAATCAAAATGAACTCAGTAGAGTACAAACTAGGAAAGCGTTTGGCTTACACTTTCACAGTTCCTGCAGTGCTTGCAAGCATTCAGCTCAGATAAGTTACTGAGCTAACACAGTAATTAATTACACATAAATCTGATCAACACTTGAACTTAGAAAAATGCATGCAGTCCCTATGTTTATATGGTATGACAATGATATGTTAGGAATATCCTAAGTATTAGCTTCCCATACTAATGTGTTTTAACAGCAAATGAAGGCAGCACTGATTTAAAGAATAAACTACAGCATTTTAAATTAGTTCTAAAAGTTTCTTGCCACATCACAATGTTCTGAAATTTGATTAAAGGTGTGCAAGCAAAACAAGATGGAACTCCCACAAAGTAGACTAAAGATAGCCCCATGGCTTGGAGGGACAGTAAGCGCATCCTCAGGACCACAAGAACAGCTGCACAGGAGACTGAGCTGGACGTCATTGTCCACCTAGGGACGAATGACTTGGCTCAACATGAGATTAGAGCAGTGCAGGAGGAGTTTGTGCAGTTGGGGAGGGCCTAAGGCATAAATCACACACAGTATCCTTCTCAGAGGTGCTGCCTGTCTATAGCAAAGGGTAGGCGGTACTTCACACCATACAATTCAATAGATGGTTGAAAAAAATGGTGCAGGGCACAGGGTTTAGCTTCATTGGGGACTGGGGTTCCACCTGGAGGATACCAGCCTATACTGGCAGGATGGTCTGCATCTGTCCAGGAAGGAACAAGTCTTCTGGGTGGTCGGTTTAAATGCTTCATTGGCAATCTTTTAAACTAGTCAGGGGAGGCACTAATAAGCAGCAGGAATTCCCAGCCTCCCCTACAAAACAGGGTACTATATGAGGTAAAGACCAAGGTAGAAAGGTCAGTAGGGAGCAGGACAGGGGTGAATGAAGAAAGCAAAGTCAATAAGGACAGGGATGGTGCTACAAGAGGTAAAAGCCATCAAAAATGGAGAGCAATAAGTACTAATGCCCATAGTCTGGCTAACAAGCTTCCTGAATTAGTGGCCTTGACAGAGGAGGAACATCTGGATATTGTGGCAGTCACAGAAACATGGTACACAGAACCATGACTGGGATGTAAACATACCAGGATACACTATCTACAGGAGGGACAGGGAGGGTAAAGAAGAGGAGGTAGCTCTCTACATAAGGGAAGGAATCAAGCAACAGAACAAAAGGGTAAACAGGGAGGCGAGGAAGCACTGTGGTTCAATTTGGAGACAGGCAATGGCACCACAATCTGCACATGGGTTATATACAGACCCCCATCTCAGGGAGGACATGGACAAGGAAATGATAGAAAGTATCCTTAGAATGGCAGAAAAAAGGGAGATATTGCTGATGGGGCATCTGAATATGCCAGATGTTAACTGGAGTGCATTTGCAGCAGCCACTTCTAGAGTGGGGTCATTCTAGATGCTCTACAGGAACATGCCTTAGACAACTAGTATTGAAACCAACTTGGGAGGAGCAATCTTAGACCTGGTACTCTCAAATGGAGATGGCGAGAGGATCACAGATTTAGAAGTGGATAGCCCTCTGGGAACTAGTATGGTTCATGATAAACACAGCAGTAGAGTCAAGCCATACAAAGGCAAAGGTACTGGACTTCAGGAGGGCTGACTTTGCCAGAACTGGTGAGTGCGTAAGGAATGCACTAGCAAATGGGCAGGAAGGAGGGTGGAAGAACAATGGGGAATAATCAAAACTGCCATCACAGAGGCAACAAGCCTTTGTGTGAAGCAAATAAACAAAACAAAATGATGTAAAACCACTATGGTTCTGAAAGGAGGTGGCAGGAAGGTTAGGGAGAAAAAAAGCATTCAGGAAGTACAAGGAATCACAGGAGGAGCAGGACACAGAATTGTATCAATTAAAGCAAAAGGAAGCAGGGAAGGCAGTCAGAACAGCAAAGGCCCAAACTGAGGAAAGATAGCCAACTCAGTTAGAAGGATAAAACCTTTTATAGGTACATCACAGGCGAAGGAAGACCAAGGGAGGGATAGTGAGGCTTAATAAAGGGAGGTGGGGTGGACAGAGGGTGACTGTGAAAACAGAGATTCTAAACAAATATTTTGCTCAGTATTCACAAATGAAGAGGAAGTACTGAAGCCAAATAATAGAAACACTCTAGATATGGGGTTGATACCAGCCCATTCACAGAAGAAAGGGTTCTGAAAGAACTCTTAAAACTGAAGGTGGACAAAGCAATGGGGCCTGATAGGATTCATCCCAGAATTCTAAAAGAACTAAGGGTAGAACTAGTGACACCACTGACTACTCTCTTTAACAAATCATGGGGGATGGGGTGGTACCTGAGAACTGGAGGAGGCAGATGTTATTCCACTTCACAAAAGTGGGAGCAGGGCAGAAGCAGAAAACTACAGACCTGTTAGTTTAACCTCAGTGATTGGGAAAATGATGGAATCACTTCTGAAGGAAGAATTGTTGAGTACCTAGAGGCCAGAGGGCACAGGACCCGAGGCAGCATGGATTCACAGTGGGAAGTTATGTCAGACAATTTAGTAGATTACTTTGACTGGGTGACCAAAGTTATAGATCAAGGAGGGGCTGTGGACATGGCCTACCTAGACTTTAGAAGGCATTTGACACAGTCCACACAAAGCTTACTATATAAGCTGACCAGCGTGGAGTGGGTCCCAAGATGGTAGCCTGGGTAAAGGAATGGATGGAGAATAGGACACGAGGGTAATAGTAAACAGAGTCCACTCTGAAGAAGGGAGTTACTAGTGGGGTACCACAGAGTTCAGTACTAGGACCAGTCCTCTTTAATGTCTTTATAAGCGACATTGCAGAGGATTGGAAGGAAAACTGTCTCTTTGCAGATGACACAAAGATCTGCAACAGAGTTGATACACAAGGAGGGTGGAAAGGATGAGAAGGGACTTGGCAAGGCTGGAGGAATGGTCAAATGTATGGCAGCTTAGATTCAATGTTAAGAAGTGCAAGTAATGCACCTGGGAAATAAAAACCCAGGGAAGAGTACACAATGGGGTGAGATACTAGCAACAACAAAAATGGGAAGGGACCTGGGGGTAGTCATATCAGATGACCTAAAGGTGGGCAAGCAATGTGAGAGGGCAGTAAAGAGGGCTGGGGATACTGGGAGAGGCATCACCAGTAGAAAACAGGAAGTTGTTATCCTCTGTACAGACAGCTGGCTAGACCCCATCTGGAGTACTGTGTGCAGGTTCTGGAGACCTAGTCTTCACAAAGACATAGACAGGATGGAGGCAGTCCAGAGGAGGGCAACTAAAATGGTGCAGGGTCTGCACCAGAAGACATATGAAGAGAGACTTAAGGAGTTTAATATGTATAGCCTCGAGGAAAGGGGACATGATAGAAACTTTCAAGTACCTCAGGGAATCAACAAAGTCCAAGAGGGTAGCATCTTTCAGAAAAGAGGTGTGCAAGAACAAGGAGCACAATTTGAAGATTGAGGGGACGGTTCAGTGGTAATGTGAGGAAGCATTTTTCATGGAGAGGTTGTGGATGCATGGAATAGCCTTCCTGAGGAGGTCATAGAGTCAAAAACAGTGGTGGATTTCAAGAATGCATGGGACAGTCATAAGGCAATTCTAGGAGGTGGGGGTAGAAAAAGTAGGCTGTTGGTCAACTAGGATCTGCAGCTTATCCATTAGGTGAGGAAATGGGCAGACTGGGTGCGTCTTTCCAGTAGCGCTCATACTGCACTCAGTCAGCGACTGGCTGTGGAGGTGAGCAGTGGGCTGTGCCAGTCGCCAGCTGGGGATGGGGGGGGGTGCTGGGTGGGCTGGCATGGCTGGGTGAGGGTGGGGCCACCAGACTACCAGGGAACTGGGGCAATATTGCTATATCTTACTATGATGGGGGCACTAGACTACCAGGGAAATGGGGTGATCTTCATTTATTTTACTATGATTGGGAGGGCACTAGACTACCAGGAAATGGAGGCAATATTCATTTAATTTACAGTGATCGGGGCACTAGACTACCAGGGCTTCACAGGGTATATATCGCATTTGCAGCTGGTGACTCGAGGTCGAGAACACGGGTGGGGTTGACTGCGCCACCCTGGGGCGACTGTGCAAGGGGATTCAGGGGGATGGGGGTGTGGGAAAGCCCTGCAGAGTGCCTATGGCTTGCTGGGTAGGGAGGGGCACTTACTACCTATGTTGCAGCTTCAACATGCCCGCCAGGTGTGCCCGCAGTTCGGCATACCTGGCGCATGTCGCAAGTCACAGGACTTATTGCATGACCCTCACCTTCTAGAATAGGCGAGGGTCAATGTCACAGTTGCAGGTGGCGAAGTTGCATAAGGCCACTTGCACCACCCTTCTAGAAATTGAGTCCCATGTATCCATGCAAATTTCCTCAGTAATTAATAATGGGAGGAGAAATATATAGAATATATATGGAATGCAAGCAGAACTGTACCAATTTATTTTGTTTTTTAAAGTTTTCTTTGAGGTGTCAAGTAGCTCTTTAAATTCAAAGTGATGCACAAATCTGGAAAAGAGATGTCATTGCTGATTTTCTGTCAAGATATGTTCAGGAATTGAGCATTTAGAAGTCTGAAAAAATGTGTGTGCTTAACTGAAATGTTTGCTGTAAAAGTGTTTATATATATATATATATATGTCACCTAGAGTCACTCATTGCTGGATAAGAGTGTTTCATGATGTCTGCTCAAGAGGACAGCGAATGAAGCTGAGCTTTTCTGGCTCAAGCAGAACACAAGTGAAACTCACTCTTATCGGCAACGAGTGGTGGCAGGGGACATATTAAATATTATAGGTCCATCAAAACATAAATGCAATCCTTGTTCTCAACCAGTGTAATTAACATCAGTTTCTTATGTGTCAGATAGGTAGCAGCATTTCAGTTTGATTATGTGTGTATTGACTCAGTGAGACTGTTTTTACTCTATTTTGGGTGGTGCTTTACAGCTGTACTTTCTATGCAGTGCAGCTGAATGTGAACTTGAGAGAAAACTGCATGTGTGGATCGCTAAAATGGAAAATTACTTACCTACCGTAATTCTTGATCTTCCTGTGTACCTTCACCATTCATCACTGTTGGGTGAATGGCCAGAGACAGGCACCCGTGGGAAATTTTTGTGGAAGGAGGAGCTGGCGCGTTGGCTGCCACGAGGCTGACACACATTGCGTGGGCGGCTAGGTGGGTTGGCCAGTAACGCCCATTGATCCTCCCTCCACCCCAGTTCTCGCACACCAGGGACACAGAAGGAAAGAAGGTAGAGAGAAAATAAGGGCAGGGCAAGGGAGCCCAAGAGACAGCAAAAGGAAAAGGAGCAACTGAAAAGAATAAGCCAACCAGAGGACAGAGAAGGAGAGGGACCTAGAGGTTATGGGGGAGGATCCCGGTCCCTGGATGACCAAAGTCAGGAAGGAGAAAGAAAGAGAGACAGAGAAGAGGTTTGAGGAGGCGGGATGAGAAAGGGAGGCCAAGACCCATCAGGATAGATTGGCTGATCATAAGATCATTAAGAGATGGTCACAAAGGAGGTTCCAAAGATTGGATAATCACAAAGGGTAAGGCTTTCTCACTCTGATCCCAGTTCCCAAGGGAAATTCTCTTCCTTCCCCTGCAGTTACCAAAAGTAGAAAACAAGGTTTCGAGGGTGAGGGGAGGGAGAGAAGGAACCCTAACAATAATACCATCCCACAGGGAGGGTAAGAGAGAAAGAAGAAACAACAAGGGCAAGGGGTTATGGTGGGCAGCCCAAAACCTCTTCATCCTAGATGACTGAGAGCTGGAAACTCATGGGATAGCTATACCCCACAGAGTAGTTCAGGATAGAGAGGGGGCCCACCAGAAGACCCTATGAAAACCCCCATAGGGGCCCTACTAGATCCCACCTCCAACACCCCCGGAGAACCTCTTGGCAGCCTGCCAGAAAGGAGAGGAAATAATCCATGGTGGGGAGGGGGACTGAGAAGAAGGCGGTACAGCTCAGGGACTGAGGCCTTGTGAAGGGAAGGTGGGAGGATTCAGTGATGAATGAGTGAAGATACACAGGAAGATCAAAATTATGGTAGGTACATAATTTTCATATCTTACCTGTCAGTCTACCATTCATCACTGTTGAGTAATTCTGAGCCTCCTCAAGGGGTCCAAAATTCCTTGAGAGAATATCATTCCTCAGTCCCCCGAGGAAAATGGGGAGAGGGGACCTCCACCAGCCAGTTAGGCCTGGGACTGGTCAGGATGAGGCAGGGTCCCCTGACCTAGGGAAAGGAAGGCGCCCTGTATTTCCCATATCACCCTGAGGAGAAGATATGGGTCTCCTGGAAGGAGGAGGCCAGTAACCTACTCCAGGCCAAAGGTGACAACCTCAAAAGCGAAGCCATTCCATCTGTCTACTGCAGTTCGCTGTCTCTACAAGCCATGAAGTGACTTCATTGGTGTTGTAAGATGCCCTTGACTGGTGCCTTGCCAACTCCAGACCTATCACAGAGGGCCATGGCTTGCCAGATAGCCTCTGAATCGGGCAGCAATGCTAGTGCCTGGCCCAGCATGGCCGCAGATGCCTGTTATAGGCAGCATGGTGCGCCTGATGTGAGATGATAGCAAGCATCATCTCATGAGGAGAAATCTCTCTGCCCCAGCTGATTAAACTCCTGAGAGTCAGGATCAGAGGCTAGTCATGGACCAGGTGTCTATGTCTGGAAGGGGTGTCCAGATGTGTCAGTCCAGAAGATGGATGAGGCAAAAAGCCTGAAGACCCTGGGTTGCACAATACCATCTCCAGCAGTCCAGAGGGGCTGGTTCTGAGGAATATGGAAGCTGCCAGGCGCTGTACGGTACCTCCTGCAATGGAACTGGCCAGGATGTGACCACCAAATGATGTGCCCTGTATTACGCTAAGAAGGCTTGCATCCTCACGCTGGTATTGTCTCAGGCATAACGTGAAATGTACAAGTCCTGACCAGCCTCGCAAGGATGCGCTTGATACTGGGCCTGATCAGCGTCTGAGGACAGATGGACAGAGGGCTTCTCTTCCCTGTGGAGGAAGACGAGGAGGCTGAGGAACTTGTAGAGTCAGATTTTGACTGCGGAGGGGAACTGGTCGGAAGACCTGCTTGTCCATGGCCCTAACATACTGTGGGAAATCCAGGCCGAGATCGAACTGTTCCCAGGTCAAAGATCCCAGAGGATGCACGTGGCCTAGGGAGAAGGGATCTGGGCACAGAGGCATGGGTGAGCCTGCCACCTGACATGACGTGTCTCTGCCAGGGCTAGAGGAATCTACAGGAGAATCTGGCATAAGTGGGAATCTGCAGGTCTGTAAATTCACCAACCTGTTAAGGAACACAAATCGGTCAGGGCGTAACCCTGTGGGTGAGCTACCTATGAGAGAACTGGGGCCACATGGATCCGAAGGGCTGTCCTAACCCCGCAATGAGACCTCCCAGAAGAGGACGAAGGGAGGAAATTGGGCTCGGCACCTAAGGCTCCGCCCGGCCCAGGGCCATGGAAGTGTGCCGATGTCCTTCACCCTGTTTGCTCCAACCCCATTGACTCTGAGGCTCTCTTCCTTGCGCCTGTGCCCCCAACCACTCAGATGACTCCCAAGGGGGCCGCAGAAGGAGGCTCGATCTTGATTCTGAGAGGAGGGATGGCACCAGGGATGGCAGCCACCCCTCAGTCAGGATCCCAATAGCCACTCCCACAGCAGCAGGACTGACAACCTGCAGCTGACCCACTGAGTCACCATTGACTCGAGAGTCAGCACAAGCCACAGCAGCCACTGGAGCCGCTGAAGGGGCACTTGGGAGGTGCAAGGGTGCTAGGCTGTGGAGAACCTTCTGACTCCAAAGAATCAGTCCTCCAGTCTGGATCAGCCTCCAAATCGTCTGGCTCAAGAGGAGATGATCAAGAAGTGCTCCCGGACTGGCATCCCGGGGTTCTCCAACTCACGGCGCTGCTAGTAACCGCCGACCTGACCCCACCCCTTGCGGCACTGCCCCAATCACTGGAGCAATGAATGGCCCCAGGATCTGGGATGGCACCGTCCGGTGGCACCGGAGACACACCACACTGGGACCCATGCCAGGGGCCCTGACAATGGGAGAGCCTGCACCTCCAAAGAGATGACTGTCAGAGCAGTGTTCCTGGCCCTGAGCAGAGCTGGACCAGACCTCCGGTACCATGGTAGAAACCTCTTCTATGGCAAGGCATGAAGAAGAAGAGGCTCCCTCTTCACCGGACCATGTAGGTCTGGGAAGGGACCGGAGGAAGGCCCGAGCATCCTGTGCTTTGATCGACATGAGAGACACCGCTCCTGAAAGTTAGCAGAGCCCTGCAAACTTTTAATGCACAATACTCTAGAACTCAGGTGGTCCATAAGAAGCAGGCGTCACAGAGATCCATGTCATGTGGGGGTCCAAGGCAGGAAAGGTAAGCGTCATGCTGGTTGGTAACAGAGATCTGTCACTGCAGGGACACCAACGCGTGCCGACCCTTTTCTTCTACCGCTTTCTTGTCCTGAGGACCAGGCATGATGCATACTGTAAATAAAAAACAGACCAGAAAAGACTCAATGCCACTTAATAAAAGGAAAGATCCTACCGGTCTGGAAAATGGTGTCGAGTAGTCAACAGAATTGAGGCAGACTCCTGGTGGAGAAATTGAAGAACCGCAGTGAACAGCTCTGAGGCATCGACGTCAAACTAGGTCATATAGAAAAACTTGGGTGAGCCGCTGTCTTAATGGCGGAGAAGCAGAACTGAGGTGGAGGAGGATTCAGCGCGTTACTGGCCAACCCACGAGCACCACGCAATGCATCGGCTCGTGGGTGACGCCGACGGTAACTGCCCTCCCTCAAAAAAAAAAATCTCCGTGGGTGCCTGTCTCTGACCAGTCACTCAACAATGGTGAAGACTGACACAGGTAAGATCCATGGTTGCTTCATTTTAATCTGCATACTGCTTTCCATAATTACTAAAGAGGCTGCAGGGGTGGACTAGTTTCATTGTCATTGTACAGCCAGCACAGATACTGGAGTTTACAGGCAGTGTTTCAATGCAGCTGCACACATCAATTGGGACCTTTCTTTTTATGGCTGTTGGCGGAGCCTACAGTCCTATTGAGATCGGATTGTGGCTCTAAAACAGCTGACCATGGAACCTTCCATTAGACATTTGGAAGTATCCTTCCAAATGTCCATGAGCTTCGAAACCCTCATACAATCGGCCACTATGGAATAACAGCCATACTATTTTGGCTGTTACTTTCACATTCTGTTGCATGAACTGCGCATGTGTGACTCAGATGCATGCACATTCTGCTGGCACCATCAAGTTGTGAATAGCAAAATGCCATTCACACCCTCCCACTGCTGCTGTCCTCTCATACGACAGCGGGGCCTCAATCCTGTGTCGGCATTATGTAGCCCCTAACTCATGTGGTACTCAAATGTACTTGATTAGCCCCGTGCCGACATCTGGGTGCCCAATCCCGATCTCAGCACTATGTGCCCTCACTCATGTGGCACACTGGGAGCCCACCCCAGTGTGCCCAAATTTATTTTTTTCCTGTAAACAAAGAAAACCTTTCCCAAGCGTGTTTTTGTTTTTAACCTATAAAAAAGCGGTCCTAAATCGTTGCCTCAGTCCCGCCTCCCCAACCCCACCCTCCCACAGAGCACCCACCTCCCGCACCCCTCTTACCCCATACTTACCTCTGGAGGTCAGCGCTGTCATCTTCTCTGGGCTAGGATACACCTGCACTCTTCAAAGCCGAACAGCAAACTGAAGAATCAAGGTAGCGTGCTATAATAGCATTTAATGGGTTTTCAACTTAAGTTGATAAATCAGCCATTTTTTTATTTTGACCCCAAATGTTTAACAATGGGGTTCTTGAGATCCACCTCGTGACCAGTGTCACTGCTATTTCGTTACTGGATCCCAAAATGTGATTTTGCGGTCGCTCTAGCAGAATCACCTTTTAGGACTGATTCATGAAACAACAGTGCAACTGTTCATGAGGTGGGGTCTCAAAAGCCCATGTTACAAATTTAATGAAAAAATTCCAAAAATGACTGCATTAGGAGCTGCATTACGGAGTTTACACATGCTCCTAACTTTGCCAGTTTTTAATATTTCACTCCAGATTTTCAACATTGCCATTTTGCACACCTCCTTTTTAACAGTACAGCTGTTAGTTTTCATCCTGCCGAAACATGATCTTATCTGTGGCAGTCTTCACCATTCATCACATAAGGGTACTCGGCGAAGGTCAGGATCCCAGAGACTTTTTCTTTTTTGGTAGGTGGAGCCGACCACGCTCGGCACTCACCCTCGAAGTGACGTTCTACGTGGCGGCCTGCGGGTTGGCCATTAGGCCGTCAACTCCACCTGCCTGCCAGTTCTTCATCTCCCGCCATCGAGGTCACCTCGCGGGAAGCTTTCTCTAGCTTGAGTTTGGGTCTACCTGCCGTAGTTCATTCTTGTTGAAAAATTTTTCGGCGTCAAGTCCGTCAGTTCCTCCTGCTGGTTCTGCTAGCCATTCGGCGTTGCGGTAAGACCTTTCCATTTTACTATTTTCCAGTGACGTTGAGTCTAGTTTGTATTTCTTTCCGAAGGTCATGTCTATGGTCAGAGGGCAAGAAGACTTTGAAGACTTGTCAGCCCACCATGCCAGGTGCCCATGCGTCAAAATTTTCCATCACTGACCAGCACAACCATTGCTTTTCGTGTCTTGGGCCCTCTTCATGACATGGATTTGTGCGACACCTGCTTCTCCATGGACCACAGGGTCATCGCGGCGGCGTGGAAAGTGGGGCGAGCTCCGTGACTTGGGCTCAGGTTCGCGCTCGTCAGGCCAAACCACGCCTCTCTGCCTTTTCTCCAGGTCCCTCCCGGTTCCTACTGACCGAGGAGGAGGGAGCCTCAGCTTCTAGTAGCCTAGCCATGGCTGAGGCTCCTCCCATGGTGCAGGAGGCCAGTCTGTTCCCTTTGGGGGCAGGTGGGAAGCACCACCATGGCAATCACCCCTTCAGGGGTGAAGGCTCCCTAGTGTCAGACCCGTGGTTCACAAGGCCCGGGTTGGTGCCGTCGGTCAGCGCTGTTTTGGGCCTCGGTGCCATTCACGGTGCCGTGGGCCTAGCAGAGTCATCGTTGTCTCCGGTCCATCGCTCAGCACCATGGCTGCTGTCAGCACCATTGTGGGGCTGATACTGCTAGTGGTGCCATGGGAATGCTACTGGCGCTGTCCTCTTCTTCTTGCCTCAGTGCCGTCAGCGGTGCTGAGGTTGAGCTGATGCCGTGTCCAGTTTTGGAGCCGTCAGCGGTGCCGAATATGGGCACGGGCACGCGGGAGTTCAGGAAGGCATCGTCGTCAGTGCCGCTTGCTCTTGGTGCCATGGAGCAGGTCGGTGCCGTGGGGGTTTTGACTGCGGTATCCGCTGTGCCGAAGCACCATCAGAGCCATCATCGGCACTATCTCTGCCCTCAGTGCTGCTTGTGGCGCCGTGGGGCATGACAGCAGGTTCTGACTCTGAGACTGCTGTTCAGGCTGGAGCCGTGTCTTCTTTGGCCACTGTTCGTGGTGCTGCGGAGGGCACTGGCACTGATTCAGGTGCAGTCTCCATTTCTGGCACTCTGTTTGGTAGGGGTGGCGAAGGTGCCCACCTGGTTTGGCACAGGGCCTCAGCCTCCACCCTTCAGAGGAGGAGGAGGAGTTGAACTCTGGGTCAGATGAGCAGTCTAGCTCTTGGAACTAGCCGCTAGTGTGGGTTGTCTGGTGGTGCCTTCGACAGACCAGAGTCAGCCCCCTCTGAGGAGTGGCCGGCGACTTCTGAGGCTGGGGTCTGGGGTGCTGACCAGCGGGCAGTGGTGCATGCCACCATTACACTGCAGCCTGGCCTTGGAGGATTCACTGACCCTCAGTAGTGGTACCCCCTCATGTGGTGTGCCTGGATTGCCCAACTTTGGGGCCGATCAGAGCACCTATGAGAGGAGGTACTGTGCTTTGGATAGCTCCTCGGGTGCTGACCAGGGCTGTCAGTTACCTAGGCTGACCATCTCGAGGGAGGCACTCTCAGATTCTGAGGGTCGAGGGGCATGGAGTCTGCGTGGAGGCCTTTTTCAGGGGCCCATCCGGGCTCTGGAAGAAGCCACAGTCTCGGATCTCCGCTCTTCCCCTTCACTTTCCTTGAGAGAGCTCGTTCTTTTGAGGTAGGGGACCGTTCTTCTGGACCTATACAGCCCTGGTCACATCACAGGGGAGGATTCTTCCTGGTGCGGCCAAGGCAGTTCTGAAATGAGTTGTTCAGCTGTTGGCTGTGGAGTCTTCCTGAGAACCTTCATCTTCTGGCACTCCTGGTCCGCTCCCTAGCCCAGGTGGAGGTCAGTCAACTTCTCTTCTTGGCTCCTGTCCCATCCCCTGCCACCTCTCTCCTGCGCTCCCAGGCATCCTTGGTTCTAGTGGGCCTGTCTCCTGGGAGCAGTTTAGAGCTGTGGCTGCTCACTCCGCTTAAATCAGGGCAATGGACAGACGGGTTTTCAACCTCCCCGAGCAGCCACCCTCTGAGCAGTTGAGGTCCTCTAACTCTTCATCCCCCTCTTCTGCGGAGAGGAGCCTTCTGTCCACATCTCCCCAGCCACTGATCTCACGGAGTATCAGCGATTCCTCGTGAGGATGTTGGAGGACCTACATCTCTCTCCTGCCACTCAGAGCAATCCGGAGCACTCGGCGCATGCCTTTTAGGCAGCTTCAGTGAGGACACCCTTGTGGTGCTCCTCTGGCCTGCTCCCTTTGGGAGGCGTCATTGCGTTCTTGGCGAGACACTTATCCGAGTTCACGCCCTAGGGATCTCTGCCAGTGGTATTGCACCCTGGAGTCTCCAGGTTTCATGCCTCATCCTCATTCAGGATTGGCGCAGTTGGACACTCCCAATGGGCTTCGCCCTTACCGTTACCGGCCCTCAGATCAAGACTCCTCGAGGTTTGACTTCGGGTAGAAGGACTTTCTACTCGGCACAGTTTCTGCTTTCTATTTCTGCATCAAGCCCACTATGCAGCCTATGACAGGTTCTTGTGGTCCAGGCTGGGTCAGCTCCTAGCCTCTTTGCCTGACACGGAGCAAACCAGACAAGCCATTGCTCTCTCTCTCTGCA
This sequence comes from Neoceratodus forsteri, assembly GCA_016271365.2. Taxonomy (NCBI): domain Eukaryota; kingdom Metazoa; phylum Chordata; order Ceratodontiformes; family Ceratodontidae; genus Neoceratodus; species Neoceratodus forsteri. The sequence continues at coordinate 804,606,578 of CM057453.1, forward strand.
CGTGGCCTGGAGCTAGCAAGGCACCAAGCAAGGGCATCGTATGACACCAATGAGGTAGCTACCAGGGTTGTAGGGACAGCGATCTGCACTGGGCAGTCGGCATGGCTACGTCTTTCCTGGTTGTCACCCTTAGCCGGCATAGGGTGGTTAACGCCGTGCACCAGAGGACTATCTGTTTTCCCATAGGTGAGGCGCGCCTGTCGGGCAGTCTCCTCTTTCTCCGGGGCCTCAGTCTCACTCACTCCCACTCTCAGGCCTCTCCAGGCCCAGAAGGTTCTCCTTCAGTGTGTCACCCACTGAGAGCTAAGGGACTCTGTCCTTTAGGTTATTTAAAACATCCTTCAGGGTGGCTCGGCACTCACCACGTATGTGATGAATGCTGAAGACTGACACAAATAAGGTATGAAAAGTGCATTACCGTAATTATGATCTTTTCTGTATATCTTCACTATTCATCACAGCCCCACCGCCATCCCCTGGGGCCTCAGTCTCTGGATCCCTCCCCTCCTCTCTGTGCCTTTCCTTGCCTCCTCTCCTGTCTTGTCGGGGTAATCTGGGGCACATGGTGGGATGGTATGTCTGGGGAGAGTGGTCAGGATGGGGCAGCACTCCTCTCTAGTGCTCTGGCTCCTCTCCTTTGGAGTGGGAGAGGTGGTTGCCCTCCATCCTTGCCTCCTTCTTGTCCCTTTTCAAAACTCAGTTTCTTGTCCTCTGGACATGTTTAAAGCTCATTTAACCCTACTAAAATTCTTGTTTTTACATGCCAGAGGGCAGAACCTCTGTCCCTGTCCTCTAAGAATACCCATTTTTCTGCCATGAAGGAGTTTCTTTTGCCAGTGATTCTCTGCCCTGAATTCTGGTAATTAAGCCTCTTAGCTACTCCTTGCAGTTCCTATACAATCTAGAGACAGGACAGAATCCAGAATGTTCTGGCATTTTGTTCCCCTGTCATGCTAAACATTTATGTCTCAAAAATTCCCTATCCTTCCCTAATTCCACCCTTTTCTGTTTTCAGAGATTGGAGCCCCCTTCCCAATCTCCTAGCATTTTTCTCTCTTGCTCTGTCATCTCGGTCATTTATTTCTCTTTTGGTTTTATATCTTTTCTTTTCTGTCCCTTGGACTCTCTTGTCCCACCTTCCCAACCCTCCTTTTCCTCCTCTCTCCAGCGACTCTGAACTGGCAGGCAGGCAGAGTCGATGGCTAACCGACCAACCCGCAAGTGCCATGTAGAAAGTCGGCTCAGAGGGCAGCACCAAGAGTGCGCTGCTCCACCTACCAAAAAAAAAAATACTCCCGCTGGGTCCTGACCTCCGGCCGAGTACCCATATGTCATGAATGATTAAGATACACAGAAAGATCATAATTACGGTAGGTATGTAATTTTCATTTTGCACATCTGTAGCACAAAATGGCATGGTTACTTGTGAAATTACCTTTTGGGACAAGTGAACAAAATGACACTTGCACTCTTCATTAGGAGGGGTCCCAAAAAGTCATGTTGAAAATGTGGTGCAATACTCAAAAAACGGAAGTTACACCTGTGCATTGAATAATTTCTATGCACATGTGTTACTTTCATCATTTAGTAGTTTTTCACAGCCCTACCGGCTCTGGCTAGAGTTTTTTTTGTTACATTTAGTGTTCCTAATACTCCTGTTCACCTGGGCGCATCATTCTAACTTCCAGACCTCAGACCCATCAGTCAGCCGAGACTACTTCAACTCCCAGGCACCTGGCTTTCCCCTAGGGTAGGGCTGCTGGGTGGGCCCTCCCTTTTGGAAACTGAACTGTATGGTGGGAGTGAGAGCCTGGTCAGTGGCATAGGGTATGTGGTGTGCTGGCAGACATTATTGTGCAGTGGTCGGATCACTTTTTCCCTGTTTTCTCCCCAGGGAGGTGCAATAATGTTAGTGGTGTACACGCTGAACATCTGACATGCCTTCCAGTCATAATCAGTCCTGGCTGTTGAACCCCAGCTTCCACAAGGGGTCAGTCAAGTGCCAGAAGCTATCCCACCCTCCCTGGAGGAGGAAAGCGGTTTGTAGAATGCTTGATCCGCCTCCCTCTGGTTGGGCCTCAGTTTCCCAGGCTCACTCCCAAACCCAGGTCATTGGCATCACAAGTGGTAGAACCACTGCTGTGCCAGTGGCTAGCTTCAATGGGACCTTTAGCACATGCACCATGGCTTAGCTTTCCTTTTGTTACAAAAGCTGTAGCAGTTCAGAGGACACAAGTAAAGCAGGAAGTACAATGGAGTAAATATTTCTAGAAGGCTTCATTATTAAGACCTTCTAGTGGCTTCTATAGTAAAGAATACTGCAATTGTTTTGCAGAGGGTGACTGACAGTAGACAGTGAGAAAAATTAGTCACCTGTAGTAATCTTGTTTCTTCCAAAGGGATCCACTATTATTACTCTTGCAGTGCTCCTTTAAATCAGTACTGCCCTAGAGAGAATAGAATGCTATGTTAATCATGGAATGTTTAGCTAGTGCATCATTTTCAAACTGCCCAGTGTCAACTGCCTACATTCTACCTCAGATTTCTTAGAAGCCTGCAAAGAGGCCATAACAATATGTGAATCACTACTTCAATAATTATAAAAATGATGCCCAACTGGGGCAACTAACAACATTAACCAAAGGACTAGTATAAACAAATGTCCCTTTTTCGGAAGTCAGATATGCCTTTAGAAAAGAACCTATGAGTTAAGACAGTACTAGAAAGTGCCAGCAGGTGTCATGCCACTCCAACTATACATCTTATCAGCTGTGGAGAGGCTTTTTCTTGTTACTGATTCTGAAAGGGAGGCAGAGGCGGGGAGTAATAATGTTAGTGGATCCCTTTAGAAGAAACAAGATTACTACAGGTGAGTAATTTTCTTCTAACCCAGAATCCACTAATATTATTACTCTTACCAGACTAAGCAACAGTACCTCAGGAGGTGGGCCAGAATCTATTTAGGAAAAAGACTCTGCAAGACTGCTGTGCCAAATCTGGCATCACTCCTTGACTGGGTGTCCAGGCTATAATGCTTAGTGAAGGTGTGTACTGATCTCCAGGTAGCTGCTTTACATATTTCCATTAGAGGTACCTCTCGGGCAGCTGCATTAATAGCAGTTGTGCCCTTATGATTGGGTCCTAAGACCAGAGGAGGAACCTTACCTGCCTTTGAGTAGTAAAACTTGAATACACTGGATTAGCCATTGACAGATAGTCCTCTTTGAAGCAGTAGTACCTTACCTACTTCTCCATAGGTGAAGAACAGTTGTTGTCTGTCCTGTCTATGATCTTTGGTATGAGTCATGTAATAACTCAGCACTCTTTTCCATCCAAGCTGTGCAATCTACACTCACCTGAGCTAGAATGTTCAGTAAAGAAAACTGGCAGTGTTATAGACTGGTTCAAATCGAAGTCCAAAACCACCTTGGGAGGAACTTCCTATTAGTTCTCAACGCTACCTTGCCCCTGTGGAAAGAAACAGTCCTTTTTCACACAGAGGGCCTGTAGCTTGTAACCTTCTGGCAGAAGTGATTGCTACTAGAAAACTACCTTCCAGGTAAGAAATTTAAGCTCTGCAGATGCCATAGGCTCAAAGAGTGGAAGCATAAGCTGAGGCAATGCAAATATTAAGGTCCCATGCTGGCACGGGTTCCCTGTGAGGGACACAAATGAGAGAGCCTTAAAAAATCTTTGAATATTGGGTTGGATGCCAGGGAGGTATCCTTTCTATCTAAAAGGTATGTTGAAACTGAAGCCAGGTGCACCTTCAGAGTTGAGTGCTGCAGCCCCAGGAATGCAGGTGAGACAAATAATCCAGAAGGGTTGGGATCCTGACCTGGGCTGGGACTATACCCTTGTCACTGCACCAAATGGAAAATCTTTTCCATGTTGAGGCATAGGTTTTCTTTTTGTTGTTAGGAAATATCTGGAATAGAACCCTTGCCCTCTTTGGTTGTGGGGCACAGAGCTCCACTGCTTTTGTCAGCAGTAGGACCTGTACCTCCTGCTGCAGTAATTTTCATTCTGAGAAGGAGCTGGTGCAAAATGTTTTAACCTTGGAGGAGGAAGGAACTTGAAGCAACGAGAGAGACTCTGACTCGTTGTTTCCAGGACCCATTTGTCTGTGGTTATTTTCAACCATTTCATTTAATTTCATTTATTGATTTACCCAGGAAAGTGGATTGGACCCAGACGGACCCTTTTTCAACCATGCCTGGGGAGGGACTAATACAAAGGATGCATAAACACAATACAATAGACACATTAAATTAACAAATATTAAACAACATTCACTCATAAAATAATAAAAATCATAAAAGTCATACAGCATATACAATACACTATCCACGGTATGTCAAAGTGCAAATACATCATGTAATCACAATACATTTGCAACCAGAAACACTTTCAAGTAATCTTCAAAGTTCTTTTAAATCGCCTCTTGTTTTTGTATATCTAAGTTATATAGGGGTAATTTATTTATTAATTTTGAACCATAATAAATCAAAGAACGCTCAACAATTTTAGTATTTATTTTTGTTCTATAAGTAATTTTATCGATGATTCCCTAAGCACTCTAACTGAGACTGTTACGTAAGTGTTCTGCCAATACAGAGAGTGTATGTATGAAATAATCTATGCAAAATAAGTAGGTAGTCTTCATGATTCTATCTCTTGGGATAATGTCCCAAAGATGGAATATAAGTTACAATGATGTTCTTTTCTTCCAGCATTTCGACTGCAAACCTCGCAATGTTGTTTAAAGTTACCGTATATTTGTTATACAAAGTTTCTGGAGCATTTATTAACAAAATATTATTATATTCAAGTGCTGGAAGTAATACTTGATGTGCTATTACCTACTTCTTAGCTTGTACTGTCAAATAACTAACATTTCTATATAGGAAGCAACATTTATTATTTACCTTCTTTGTTACTTTTGTGATATGTTCGTTTAAAAGTCAATCCACTATCCAGATTTACCCCCAAGTAATTAAATACCTCCACCTGCTTCAATTTTACTCCATTTTCTCCAGTTATAGACAAACGAATTTCCCTTTAACCTATGTGCAAGACCAAATAACATTGTAACTGTCTTTTCTCATTTAACAACAATTTATTTTGTGTAAACCATTTTGTAAATCATTATATAATGGCTACAGTCTAACTCGAGGTCCGCCCGTTCTTGCTCCACAATAAATCTCTCGTCATCTGCATACATAATAACAGATGCATCAGTGCATACATTTGGTAGATCATTTATGAAAACAGAGAACAGGAGCGGACCCAGAACTGAACCCTGCAGTACCCCAGTATGAATAAACCTTAAGGTTAATATTTCTGAACCAATCCTTACTTGTTGCTTTCTATCCTGTAAATAATGTCCAACCATGGGCTAGCATACTCTCCTACCCCAGATACTTCAATTTTGCAATCAGGATCGGGTGGTCCACCAGGTCGAAGGCCTTGGTCAGATCAAGAAAATCCCTCCTGTCAACAATCCTCTTATCATATTATCATAAATCTTACTCGTTAACCTGACCAAGAATGTCGACATGCTGTACCCCTCATGAACTCATTTTCATTTAGTAATTGATTCTTCTCCATGTAGTCTGCTAGTTGTTTAACTACTATTTTCTCAAGTAATTTTACCAATGCCGGCAGTACAGACATTGGTCTGTAGTTTGTAATCTGATGTCTATCCCTTGACTTGAAAATAGGTGAAATTATGGCAGATTTCCATACACATACATACTGTATGTTGAATCATCATTGAACATAATGAGAGGTTATACAAATAAGTGACTGGCTTAGTTAATGGTCCAGCTGCCACCCTCAATATTCTTGGGGTATTTCATCAACTCCTGGACTTTTATTTTCATTGAGGGTGGCAATAGATCAAAACTTCTTTTTCATGTATTTTCACAAAGCAAATGTTTGAAAAGTTCCAGATTTTGCCTGTGGTGCTGTCTTAGTTTCATTCTTTTATTTAAATCAACTTTTGGCGTTCACATCTATTTGATTTTTATTTTGACTCATATCCATAAAAATTCATTAAATCCATTTGCTACCTTACAATCAGTATCCAATGTTATATTGCCAACACTAACTTGTTCAATCTTATTTTGTTTTAGTAGTATACAAATCTTTGAAAGAATCCCAGAAATTTCTAGGGTTCAATAACTTTTTGTTGCTCTTCTTTAAAATATTTTTGTTTTGCTTTTTAATTTCCATTTTGCACACTTTTCTGCTGTGCTGAAAGTTAATTAAATCAACCTGAGACCCAGTTTTCTTATAAAGTTTCCATAGGGCCTGTCTTGATCAAAATAAATCTGATAAACTTTGAGTTAACTGTGGCGTACACTTAAAATTAACCCTATACTTCTTTTTGGAGCTAATTTATTTATGATATTTAAAAGCTGAACAGTAAAATAACTTGTGCTTCATTAATATCAGTAAGACAGAAAAGTGGGGACCAATCAACATTAATTACTTCCCTAAAAATTGTTTCCTCTGTTACATTCTTGTATGACTGTCTTTCTCTTATTTGAAACTCTCTCAATGGGTATTTCATTTTTACTAATTAAAATACCAGATATTGATCAGAAATGCTATCACGTATTACACCTGATGCTGTAACATAATTGGCCCTATTACCAAGATCCAGTCAATCAAGGTCCCACCTGTTTTTGCTTTACAATTTATTCTGGTAATGGAGTTAATTATTTGGTGGTACCCATTTGCTACAATAGCATTCTTTATTTTATCAGTTTGTTTTATATTTGTCCATTCCTGGAAATAGTGGGTGAGTCTGCCCCTACATGATGTGGAGAGGCAGCCTGAAGGAAAAGTCATGGGTTCTGTTTTGCTTGCTGCTTGCTGCTGAGGCTGAGCTGATTGGGATCCTCTCTGAGAACCCTTCTACCTCTAGCTCTGTAAAATCCAGTCTGCTGTGGTTGGTACTGCTGCTGGGAAACATCCTGTACCTGAAAAAAGGCCTCCTAAAAGAGGAGCTGCCTCTGCCTCCCTAGAATAAGACAAAGTTAAAGTAGAGGCTCTGTCTCTAGTCAACTTGCTCCTAAAAGTGGCTTTATATTCATCTACTTTTTCATATATGCCTCACTCTGAGCACCAAAAGAAAGTGGCCCTCAACAGGAAAGTGCATTGTCTTACTTTGGGTGTCCTGGGTGAGGTTGGTAGCCTTAGCCAGGAAAATCTTCTTAGAGCAATGGTACCAGCCATCCACCTTGCAGCTGTATTATTAGTGTCAGCTACCATCTGAAATTGGTATTTGGAAGCCTCAAGCCCAATTTTCCTGTGTCTAACAGCTCTGACTCTGTTAAAGAGGTTAGCCTCAGTATTGTCCAGTACTGACTGCCAGAGAGCTTTTGATAAAGGGCTGCATAGGCCTGGTAGCTGGCTTGGCCAATTGCCAGGGATGCCAAAAGTACTCATTTTTGCCATATTGTCCACCCTTCTCGAATCCTTCTCGGGGGTGAGAGTTTTAGCTTTCTCATAGGCAGCCTGCTGTACAATACCCTGGTGGTCTGGGTGACTAAAAAAAACTCAGCACTAGATCTTTCTAACTGCTACTTCTTGTCACACTTTTTGTCAGTGGGTGTGACTGTATTGGGAGCCTTTAGGTTTCTAAAACATCCTTCTTAAAGAATCTGTAAATAGGCAAAAGGAGCCTCTTTGAGGGTGTCATCCCTATCAGCTCCATGTATTATGCCTCCTCTTCTTCCTGTATCTCTTCAGCTGTCTGGAGATCCAGGGTTTCTACCATTTTCTTGACAAAAAATGGGAAGAGAAATCCCTGAGGGTCTGGGAGGGAGCCAAATCTTGCTCTGATGACACCTTAGGTTAAATTCCTTCTTCCAGGTCATCCTCCTCATATGCCACTGTAGCAATAGGCAACAGAGAGGCAGCAACAGTTGCTTTTTCAGCAATAGTAATCACAGGCTGCTGAGGGGCAGTAAATCCTGCAGAGCCTGGAGTAAGACTAAAGCCTGTGTCAAATCAGCAGGAGAAGGAGCATTAATAGACACCTGAGGGACCCCTTGAGGCATTTCAGCCAGGGTGTCAGTGTGTTTGGTTTTCTTTAATTTCTTGGCAGGCACCAGGGAGTCAGCGGTTGATTGCCTTTCTTGCCAGAGTCCTCACCTGTATCAGAGGAGGATTTAGAGCTCTGGTAGGAACTGCCACAGTCTTAGAGGCGTGGACTGATTAGAGCCAATGGACCCCTCCTCTAGTTTTCTTTTAAGCCTCTCCTGCATTTTTATACTGTCTTAACAGGGAAAGACTTAGAAATATCACAGTCTTAAATGAAGTGCTGTTGCCCAAGGCAGATCAAACAAAGATCATACTCGTCAGCCTTGGCAAACACCTCTGCACACTTCATGAAATTCTTGAACCTAGGGGTCCTGTTTTCTTTTAGGCTTGTCTGACATTATAGAAAGCAGGAACCAGTAACCGACCAAAAAATAGACTAAATCCAAATATTTGCAGTCAGTTTCAATAGAGTAACGGTCAGTTCAGGAACTGATAAAGTGAAAAAACTATCGGTTCCAATCAGATCCAGAACTGAGAAACCGCTGGGAAAACCGATAAACCTCGGTTCAAAAGCATTTAAAATTAAATAAAATTAAAGAATGAAATAACCAGAACCCTCTAAAAGGATCCAATCAAATAAAAAAAGAAGGCCTGTTGCCACTTGGTTCAAAGGAACCATGAGGAACCGCTAAACAAGTTTAAATTTGAAACTTATGAGGTATAAAACACTGAAGAACAATGACACTAGGCAGTAATGAAAAATAAAACAAAAATACTGAAGTTTTTTTCCTCTATGCACTACAGGAATCTGTATTGATTGAGGGAGATCTCCAGGGTGTCTGAACTTTGCAGCAGAAAGAAGAAATCTGAGGTAGAATGTAGGCAGTTGACACTGGGCAGTTTGAAAATAGATGCACAAGCTAAACATTCCATGATTAGCATAGCATTCTATTCTCTCTGTGGGCAGTGCTGATTTAAAGGAGCACTACAAGAGTAATAATATTAGTGGATTCCTGGGATTATAAGTATCCTTTTATATATGCTGAGTATTATTACAACTGTTGAACCATGGCTGTAACCGCTCACTGATTGTATGGAAGTTTTCCTGATGGGGGCAAAGGCTTTAAAATAAGCATGTAGACTTAAACAGTACCAGGTTGCTTATATAGTGAATATTTTGCTGTGGTGTGGGCAGTGGCAGGTTAAAGCGTGATCGGCTTTTGCTGTTGACAGGTATCGCACTGGAACTCCTTCCTGTGGATTTTGGCATGCCCACCCAACTCAGCATCTCAGAACTCAGTTTACACTACCTGCTCATGTGACTAAATCCTGTTTTGCACTAACCCTAGCATCTCCGTGTTTTGGTTATATGTGCAGTAATTGTACTTGTATATGTTTTAGTTCCTCCCACAACTACCTGTCCTAGTAATGTGTACAGACACCCTAGCAGTTGCTGGGTTGCCTATCCATACCCTGTAGCAAAATTTGTTTTGTACATGCTCATTATCCTCTGTGACTTTGTCTCTGTATTTATGCACTATCTGTAATTATGTATTCTCCTCTACCCTCACCCCAAGGGCGCATCTGGAATTGAGCAGTACTCTGCTCAGTATGCCTTCCTGGTAAAACTTTTAAACAAATAAATTTGAAAATCAAGTACAAAAACAAATAAAATTTCCGAATTTCGATTTTAGAGTGGAAACATTTTGCATAGCTAGTGAAATGCTATTCACTGTATAAGAGTGTTTCACAAGCTATGTAAGAAGCACAGTGATTGGTTAATTTCTCACATAGGACCTAAAATGAAAAAAGGAGATACTATATATGCAAGGAACTGTAAATCTTATAAGGTAATGTTAAATGGCAAATAAAAGATGACTTTGGAAACCTGTTTTTTTATTTTAAAAACTTCCCTCTTAAAGAGGGATGTTTGTGACAAGACACCATCCAGTTGTTGTGCAGAGACAGTTAAGAGCAAAGGCCTATTTTTGTTCTTGTCTATTCTGCCACTTCTCTGTCTCTAGCCTGCCTGATTGTATACATAATTTTTCTTGTGGCACCTAGGAATTGGCCACTCCGATGGTCTCACTATTTCTTCCTGTTACCTCCCTTTCTTCACTTGCTGTTTCTATTCTTTCTTTCTCCCTTGCTTCTCTGTGGTTAAAAAATATATGTGCATATTTATGTGAAACTGTGATTACTTGGTTTGCAAATGTATATACTAATATTATTGCAATGATTGCAGAAAGCTATTTGGGTTTCTTAAGAAAATAATCTGTGATACAGGGGTTTGACCTTGAGATGTATTTTGACCTCCACAAGCTGGTTTACAGAATTGTCAACAAGAGACTGGGACAGAACGTTCTAGCTTGTTGCAACTGTTAAGCCTAAATGTACTCTTCAGGCTGATCACAGGAAAGAAACTGACATGGTTTTGAGATATTTTGTGAAAAATGGGAGATGAAATTTACAAGAACAGGAAGCAGAGTTTAAAACTGCCAGGAATGACATCTTATGAATGAGAGCAATGTTTTGTTGAGAGATATAAATTGAGATTTAAATTGAGAGAGAGTCTCAGATGTACAGTAGGACTTTGTTTGAACTGCCTACATGAAGAGCTATCCTGTACAAATGTTATTTTTTTGTATTTAATAATAATAAAATGCTACTTGAATTTTATAACTTTGCCAGGCCTGGCTATGTTTCCTGACTTATGACCATATAACAGGCATACACCGAGGCAAATGCTACTTTCTGTTTGTCCAGATTTCCTTCACTAACACATACTTGCCCTCCGACGGGTCAGTAAACACCCTTTCACAAACAGTAAATTCCTATGTATAAGCATTTGTTACAATTCCCTTTAGTGGGAATTGTAGAGGCAGTGTAGCATTTAGCCACAGGGCAACAGTTCAGAAACAACGGAATGCCTTCCATAAATGACAGTTCTATAGTAATGCATAACCCCTACTGTAATGGGCTCTTACACGTCTACATAAGTGAGAGTCAGTAGTAAAATGTTCACGCTGGCAGGAGCAGCCACCTTGAAGATTCCAGGGTAAACTACAGTATACAATGAGTGGCAGGCGGTGCCATTTTATATAGGCAGCCATGTGGATCTTCTCATGGGCTGACAAAAACCCTTGAGGTGACCAAGTTACAGACCACAGTCTTTTGAAATATTTGCAGGCTGATGCAAAAGGGGTGATAGAAGAGAAGGAATTACCTTAGTAGAAAGTCTTCGTCCCTGAATTCAATTAGCTAGTGATCCTGCCTGTGGTTCCAGTGTATCCAGGGAACACGGCATACTATATCAGGCACAAACACCAGGGTTTCTGGGACTAAACCAAAAAGTACATGAGATGGGAAAGCCATTTACTGTAGGAAAGTTGGAACCATGCTGAAAATAACAAGGGCTCCTGTTTGTTGGTAGATCGCGAGTACCAGGGGTAATCAAAAAGTGGAGGGTAGCCACAAACAGCCAATAAACCATGCACAGCAGGCTACAGGATGTAAATCTAAACAGGAGATGAGAATTCTGCTTCTCACTACTTGCCCATATTGTCTTTAATAAACTGCTTAGCATCTGGCCATTCCAAAATGTGTAAAGGTACCTTCATGCATGAATACATGGCATGTGATAAGGTCATGCCTACCCTGACTTGGAAGGACTCTGTACTTTCATCTTTTCCCAAAGACTGTTGCAAAAGCACTATTACTTCGCTATCCTTTCAATTCTTCTTAGTTCTGCCAGGCCGACCATGCAGGCCCTCTCCCAGCTCTCTATCTTTTGTCCTCTGTATTTTCCCTTTTTCCCTTTCCAGTCCTTCCAAGGTTATAAAGGTGTCTATGATGCCAAAGGTGCCAAGCAAGAAAGTAGTAAATTCAATGTGTGATGTGCTGTTAGGAATATAGCCATGTAATAATTTTAATTAGATATGTTTTCCCAGAGTCAGGCAAGCAGGCAGGGATCTTTTAAACTGTCCTCCGGCTTCTAATTTTAAGTTAGAAAAGTGTTCTGGCCCCTTTTGAGTATTGTGTTAAATTGTTTTATTTTGTTGAGCCATCAAAGAACCATCTAGTGCAGATATGAGTGTGGCTGTGGCTGAAGCAGAGCAGCTTTGAAATTAGCAGACCTCTTGTTTCTGCTCACTGCCCTTTATTATGCTTTTAAAGATATTAACACCTTAAAAGATGGGGAGGTGCTTCACCCTCTGGGTTTATGTAGCATCCCCTGCCATGGGTGTGTAAAATTGTAACATACACCACCCCATCCTTTATTTTATGTAATTGCTGGTGGCGTTTTTTGTCACAACAGTAACATAAAATAAAATAAAAAATTATTGTTGTTTTCTTACCATGAAACAGCGGTTGTGGCAGGTATCAGCACGAGTAAAGGATCCAAGATGACCCTGCCTATTCTCTACTTTTACCTATTCCGGCCTCCTTTTGGCTGCCTACTCTTTCACCCCAATTTCTACCCTTTTTCCTTAATACCTCCTTATTTTTTATCATTCAGGTATGAGCTCTTACTCAGCAGAGACTATATGGGATTGTTGTCTCTTCTCATTCCATTAAAGCTTATCATTATTGTACCTTTGCATGTTAATTATGTTGACGGTATGTATAGGCCCATATTGACGGCACCTTCACAATGTTTTTCTTTTTTCTTTGCACCACTGTCCACCATAATTGTAATCTTATGAAGTGTACTGTATTGTATTGATGCTCAGGACCTCCTTGAAAATGAGCTTGCTCAATGGTGTTTATGCCTGGTTAAATAAAGTGATTGATTGAATTGATTGATTAAAAGGAGAGAGCAGCTGGTGCATGCACAGAGTCCAGGAAACCAGCATGTATTTGCCATAATAACTAGATGGTTATTACGGCAAATACTGTATCAACTCAGGTTTTCCTTTGGAGGGGAAGCACCCACCAGTAATTATTATACTTTTAAAGATAGTAACATCTGAAATATGTATCTGGGCATCAGAGCCTTAAAGAAAATGTGGAAATCTGTCCAAGGGTTTTAATTTTATTAACTATAAAAACTGAGGTGCTAACCCTTGCTCCCATTATGGAGCATGTCTCTCAGAACTTCATAGGCGTGTACCCAGGCGCTCTGTGGGCAACTTTTTGGGAGTGCTTTGGGAAACATTTAATTTCTTCATAATTTCACCACTTCTTGTCTCTGGGTTCATTTTTGTTATGTTTGCTTGCCGCATCTGCAAGAAACATAGTACCACCATCTGAGAATTTGTAGGTGTGCCTCCCTACTTCCAATGCCCTGCTGCCTTTTGCGACACGGCCCCACCACGCCAATGAATGTAGGGCTGTCTATGACAGCGTTACAAATGCAGTGGCATACAGTTGAAAGAACGTAGCAGCAGCGTTGTATACTCTGCATACTGCCACCGCCGGCAGTATGCAAGAGTTCCACATCGGCACTGTAGTGCAAGAGCTGTCACAGACAGCTCCTCCCCAACAGTAGCATGCTGGGAGCCCACCCAGCATGCTCATGTCCCCACACACACACAGTATGACCGACAGGGTGCCCAATCCCCGTCAGCTCCAGTGTCCCCCAAAACAGCCTTCCAGGCGCCATGCTGGGAGCCCACCCCAGTGTGGCAAATGTCCATTTGGTGCCCCAAACACACTTCCAGGTGCCATGCTGGGAGCCCACCCCATCATGACAAAGCTCCTTTAGCAACAGGGTGCCCAATCCCCATTGGTTCCACTGGCCCCAAAAACTTCCAGTTGCCATGCTGGGAGACCACCCCAGTGTGGCAAATGTCCTGCATCATCTTCCTACAAGAAAAAGAAACTTAGAAAGAAAGAACGGTCCCACGCTGACTGTCTTGACCCCCTCTCCCACCGCCCTCTGCACACCTCAGCTCCTCACACCCCCTCACCCATACTTACCTCCGGGGTCTGGGCGCAACGATCTTGAGTGGACCCGGAACATGTCTGCACTCTTCAAAGCTGACCAGGAACTGAGGAAATGCCAGTAAGCTGTATAATGGAATAAATAGTTTTTCAACTTTGATGCATATCTCAGGCATTTTTGGAATATTTTCACCAAATTTTCAACATTGGGTTTTGGGACCCCACCTCATGAATGCTTGCACTGTCATTTTGTTATTCAGTCCAGAAAGGTGATTTCACGGTCACTGCACAAAACCACCTTTGGGAACAATGTACGAAACAACAGTGTCACAGTTCATGAGGTAGGCTAAAAACCCTATGTTGAAAATACTTGGGAAAAATTCCCAAAATGACTGTTTTACAAGTATGCATTGTGCAGTTCCTACGCATGCTCATAAGTTTAATTTTTAATATTTGCACTCTTCAGATTTTCAACATTGCCATTTTACCACACCTCCTTATAGAAGTACAGCTGTCATTTTCACATCTCACCCAAAATGTGTTTCTTTGCACGTAGCACACAATTTTTTGTTTTATTTAGTTTTTGTTGACCGGTAAGTGCACTAGACAAATCCTGCCTATTTTCAGGCACGACCCAGGGAGGGGATACAGATAAATGCCAACTGACCTTGAACCAGATTTGGTGGTATTTTTTTAGTGAATGAGGGAAATTTGGCCAGGACACTAGGGAACTTCCCCTACTCTTTTTGATAAGTGCCATGGGATCTTTAACATCCACCTGAACTACCACCAATCCAGGCAGATGGGACCTCGGTTTAACATCTCATCCGAAAGACGGCACCTCGAAGTGCAGCACCCTCATGCTGCACTACAGTGTCAGTACTGGGATATTAACAAATGCCAGATGTGGAACTGAACCCACAGCCCTCTGATCTCCCAGCCTCAGAGGCGAGTGTGTACCTACTGAGCCACTGACACTACAATGGCAGTCGGTGTGTAAAATCAATGTTTGGGACAGATTAAGAAAATCACAGTGACACTGTTCACGAGCAGGGTCTTAAAATGGCTATGTTGAAAATTTGGCGAAAAAATTCCCAAAATGACTGTTTTACAAGCAAGCATTGCGCAGTTCCTATGCATGCTCATAAGTTTGTGAATTTTTAGTATTTGTACTCAGATTTTCAACATTTCCATTTACCACACTTCCTTATGATCAGTACAGCTGTCATTTTCACCTCTCCCCACAATGTGTTTCCGCATGTAGCGCACAATGGCGCGGTCGGTGTGAAATCAATGTTTGGGACAGATTAAGAAAATTGCAGTGACACTGTTCATGAGCAGAGGTCTTAAAATTGCTATGTTGAAAATTTGGTGACAAAAGTCCATAAAATTACTGTGCTATGAGCGAGCATTGTGCCGTTTCCACGCACCCTCGTAAGTTCATGAATTTGTAATATTTTCAGTCTAGATTTTCACCACTGGCATTTTCCACACTTCCTTATGAACAGTACAGCTGTAATTTTTCACAACATGGCAAAATGTGTTTTCACACTTTCTGCACAGAAATGTGTGGTCTCTGTGGGAAATCACCATTCGGGACAGATTAAGAAAATCACAGTGACACTGTTCATAAGTGGAGGTCCCAAAATGCCTGTATTAACATCTGCTGTAAAAAATCCCAAACTAATTACATTAAGGGTTGCGTTGCGCAGTTTCTACACACGCCGTGACTTCACCAGTTTTTACTATTTTCACTGCAGATTTTCAACATTGCCATTTTTACACCTCCCCATGAACAGTACAGCTGTCATTTTCACATCCTGTTCAAAATGTGTTTGCACCTGTGGTGCCAAATGCCATAGTCACTTTGCAAAATCATCTTTGGCTAACAAACTGATATTGCCACTGTTCATAAGGTGGGGTCACAAAAAACCATGTTGAAAATTTGGAATGAAATACCAATGAATCGCCTGAGGTCGTTAGGGTTTCTGACCATAACACCCCACCCTGTAGAGACTGACAGGCATCAGGGGTGTGACTTGGGATTCTTGCCTGTAATGCTCATACCATTCCACCCCACCCACACCCTGCAGCCAGTGAGAGGCACCGAAGGTGTGCCTTGGACTCTTTGGCCCAAGTTCACCCTATTCTCCTATACTGCACCGTATTTCCTGATAGAATGGGGTGAGCACAAGGCCAACACCCAAGCACACCGTGACATTTGTCGGTGTCTCAAGATAGGTGTGGTGAAATGGCGCGGCGTCATGCCTGGACGACCCAAAGGCACACCCCACCAATGCTAATGCTAATGCTAGCAAGCAAACAATTGACAAATGCTTGTTATAACCTGTTGTTAAATAAAATTAGTTTCTTTAGCTGTTATGCTGGATAGCGGAGAACCACACAGATGTGCTGCAGTAACGCGTGATTTCTCTCTCTCTCTCTCTCTGTCATTCCTGATGCTGTCGTGCTGTGGTGCATTACTTGCCATAAGCACAAAATAAATAAAACACAGTCTGCCTCTTTCTGTTTTCTTTGGAGTTCATGATACTCTTGCACTGATTAAACATTTTCCATTAGAAGGTATAAGGTAACAGCACATCACACACTGAATTTTAATTACTGTCTCGCTTGGCACCTATGCATCACAGGCACCTTATAAACCTTAGGGAGTCAGTATAGTACAGCAATTTAAGGCTCTGAGCTGTGAATCTAGAGATCTGGGTTTGAATCCTACAGCCCCCACATGCATACTGTGTGACCCTAAGTAAGTCACTTAACTTCCCTGTGCTCCCAGCAACACCTGTAAACAAACTTTCAGCTTAGTGTGTCTCTCCTGGTTAAACAATTGGAACCTTGGAAGGACTGGAAAGTGAAAAAGGAAAATATAGAGGGACAATAGAAAGAGAGCTGGGAGGGGTCCTGCAGGTGGCGGTCTGGCAGAACTAAGAAGAAATGAATGGATAGTGAGGTAATGGCTGTTGTAACAGTCTTTGGGAAAAAAAGATGAAAAATCTAGCGTTCTTCCAAGTCAGACAGAGCATAACCCTATCACACAGCACAGCAGGGAAAGAGAAGGTAAATTCAATTTTCTTCAATCTCTGCTCATCTGTTACAGGACTAAAGCTTTGCCGTTTCTTACGCACCCTTTTTGAATAGTCTGATAAATGTATAATTGATTCCTCGAACATCAATTTCTGTTGTATCTTGTAAGCCCGTTAAATCTTCTGCTTGTCTCAAGAAGTTGCAAAGCTACAAACACTAGTGCTACAAGAGGGCCCTGGTCCTAAAAGATCTGTTAGTGCATAGTTATTTTGAAACCAGGAAGACAGGGACTTGGCTCGAGCAGACAAGGGAATGTTTTCAATTTAAGAAATGCATCTATTGCCCCTATGTAATGATACTGCAAATACAGAAGAGAGCATTATATCAAACAGTGTGTAACATACAGCACGAAGGTGCTATATATATATATATATATATATATATATATATATAATGTGTGTGTATGTATATATATATATATATATATCTATAGCAATTCAATTGCCATCATTTTATGTCAGAGAAAAACAAAAGGCACTTCAAAGTTCGCATGGGAGACTTATGAATTGCAAAATGAGGAACTGTATCTGCAGAGAAATGGAAATTACATACCTACTGTAATTCTTGATCTTCTTGGATGAAGTCTCCACCACTCATTCACACTAATGGGATTACACGGAGGCGCTAGGACCCAGAAGTAGCCAAATATCTTCAGGAGGTCCGACACCTAGGTAGGGCCACGAGGAAGCACCAGTGAGATCCTCCAACTGCCTCAGTAACTTTTACTGAGGAGGTGCAGCGTAAACTAATCTAGTGACACTAACCCATATTGGACATAAGATAGTCCAAATGACCCATGTAAGAAGGGTCAACTCAACACAGTCTTTGCAGCCCAACAACGAGGGGTAAAGACCAAAAACAAGATGACCAAGCTCAGGGATGGAGGGTGGTTATGTGAATAATGGTGGAGACTTCATCCAAGATGATCAAGAATTATGGTAGGTACATAATTTCCATATCTTCCGGACATAAAGTCTCCAGTACTCATTCACATTAATGGGAGGGTACTGAGCTAAAATAATTCCCGAGGCAGTGGGGACAGAGGAGCTCACTTAGGACAGAAGTCCATTAAGGATTGTCCTACCAAGGACCAATGCTGCCTGGCATGGACATCCAAAGTGTAGTGCTTTACAGTGTGCATGGAGCTCAAGTGACCCATTACAGATGTCCGTGATGGACACGCTCCAGATTTCTGCCAGAATGCCACAACTGCTCTGGTAGAATGCACATACACTCTGCCTTCCAGCTTAACCTGTGCCATGGAGTAGCATTGGCAAAGGCATTCCACTAGCCATGCTGAAAGGCATCTGATAGCAACAGGCTGACCCAGCTGGGCTGCATGCTGGAAGGAGACAAATAGTTGTTCTGGCGTACGGATTTCTTAAGTTCTGCCTAAATAGAACCCAAACTCTCTTCACATCCAGAGAATGCAGGTATGCTCCCCTCATTCTTGAAGTTCGCAAAGTAGGTTGGAGGACCAAGGACTGATTCAGATGGAATTCTGAGACAACCTAGGGGAAACTTAGGTGGGTCCTAAGAACCACCTTGTCTTTGAGAAATACAGTATATGGAGGTTCTGTGACCAAAGCATGTATTTGAGACACTCTGCAAGTGGAGGTACTGGCTACAAGGAAGGCGGTCTTGCAAGTCAGAAAATGAAAATTACATACCTACCATAATTATGATCTTTCTGTGTATCTTCACCATTCATCATATATGGGTACTTGCCGAGATCAGGACCCCGTGGGAAGCTTTTTTTTTTTTTTAAAGGATAGGCAGAGCTGACACAGCATCAGCGCCTCCCGAAGCCGAACATATTGCGTGGTGCTCGAGGGCCGCTAATAGGGCTGTGTCGACGCCGCCTGCCTACCAGTTCTGAGTCACCGAGAGGTAAGAGGAAGGGATGGAGGGTGGGCAAGAGAGTCCAAGGACGAAAAAGGAAAGGAAAAACTGAACTAAAAAGAGAAATAACGACTGAGAGGACAGCAAAGAAGAGAAGAGACTAGGATTGGGTAGGGGCCCCAATCTCTGGAAGCGAAGAAGGGAAGGAAGGGAGGGGAGAAAATTTAGGAGAGAGTGAGAGGTAACAAGGTATCTGAGACCCTTGTCCGTCACCAGATTACATAGGAACTGCAATGAGTAGCAAAGCTCTGCCAGAATTCAAGGCACAGAATAACTGGCAAATACCTCAGAAGCAGAGTCGGCTATTCTGGAGAAGGACAGGGTACAAGGACTTAATACCTCTCAGGAAAAATGTTTGGTGAAAAAGAGATTTCCTTTTTTTTTTTTTTGACAGTTGGATGGAAACTAGAAAAAAGAGGAGGAGGGCAACCACGCAACTCCACCCCATCGGGGTGGAGACATGTAGAGAAGGAGTGCGCTAGAGCTGTACTCCTTAAAGGAGAATACCCCTGTGTGTCCCTACTTTACCCCGCCCAAAAGAGAGGGGGCCACAGAGGGAGGGGGGCTCAGAGACTGAGGCCCCAGGGGATGGCTGAAGGATGAATGGGAGAAGATACACAGAAAGATCATAATTATGGTAGGTACGTAATTTTCATATCTTATCTGTGTCAATCTTCACCATTCATCACATATGGGTGAGTACCAAGCCCCCAAGGGGTTGATTTATTACACCCTAAGGGACAGAGTCCCTTAGCCTCAGTGGGTGACACCACTGGGAACCTTCCAGGCCTGAGAGGCCCCGAGAATGGGGAGAGCGAGACGGGTCCCCCAGAGGGGAAGGAAGTTGCCCGACAAACGCCATCTCGCCCTATGGGAGAAGAGGTAGGTTCCCTGGTGAGCGGAGAAAATCACCCACGCCAGGCCAAGGGTGACAACCGGGAAAGACGAAGCCACGCTGATCTCCTAGTGCAGACCTGTCCCTACAACCCTGGTAGTTACCTCGTTGGCATCATAAGATGCCCTCGCTGTGCCTTGCTAGCTCCAGGCCACGTGCAGAGAGCGCATGGCTTGTCTGGTTTGTCTCCGAGTCAGGCAAAGCAGCTAGGATCTGACCTAGCGCAGACCACAAGAACCTGTTGCAGGCTGCATAGTGGGCCTGGTGAGCAGAAATGGAGAGGAGCAACCATGCCGAGTAGAAGGTCCTCCTCCCAGAAATCAAAATCCGAAGAGTCTTGATCTGGGGGCCAGTCCGAGTGGAGGGCATGAAGCCCATCAAGGGTGTCCAGGTGCATCAAGCTGGACACAGGTGAGCATAGAACCTGGAACTCGGGGGAGGCGCAACCTCTGGTGCAAGGAATAGGAGAAGTCTCTGACATAAGGCGCCTCCCGAGGGAGCAGGCCAGCACAGGGCAAATCACCTAGAAGGCGTCATGCTCGGATTACTAACAGACAGGGTGAAGGTGAGGTCATCATCGCCTCAGGAGAACGCTGGTACTCTGAGAGACTGAAGGCCGGAGAGATATGGATGAGGGTCTTCCCTCCAGAAGAGGGGATGAGGAGCTGAGCTACCATGTTCGAGGGTGGCTTGCACAGGGGAGGTTGAAAACCTGGCTGTCCATAGCCCTAATGTGGGCAGGGAACCGAGCAGCCACCGCTCTGAACTGCTCCCAGGTGAGAGGGCCACTAGGACCAAGAATGCCCAGGAGTGCTGGAGAATCCGGCAGAGGGATAGGGGCAGAGCTGAGAAAAGAAATGGCTGACCTCCATCAGGGCTGGAGGGACCATGAGCACCCAAGGAGGGTGCCCAGAAGACTCCACAGCCGACAGCTGTACAAACACATTGGTACACCCTGGGCTGCAAGCAGAATCCCACCAGTGAGGCACCAGGGCGTAAAGTCCAGAAGGATAGTCCCCTGCCTCAAAAAATGGACCCTCAAGGAACCCGGAAGGGAAGGTGGAAATCCGCACTCCAGCCCCAGGGCCAGGTGGACCCAGAGAAGGCCAATGCACCAGGCCCACACTCGACCCCTCAGAGTCAGAGAGTCCTCCTCCTAGAGGGTCAGCCCTAGGTAGCACAGCAGCTCTGGGCTTGCCCCAGAAGGAGAGACCAGGGAACAGCGCCCTCCCTCCTGTAGAGCTTCTCGATGGGCCCCAAAAGTTGGGCAATCAAGACACACTACTGGAGGGTACCACCACCGAGGTCGAAGAAATCCCCAAGGAAAGGTTGCAGAGCAATGGTGGCACGCACCACTGCCTGCTGCTCCAGCCCCCACTGACCTAACCTAGGGACTACCTGATGCTCCTCAGAAGGGGATGTGCAAGCATGGGCCCAGAGACCACTGGATGTCTCCTCCATGAACCAACCCGAAGGGTGACTGCCATCTGGCCTCTGAGCCCGACTCCGACTCCGAAGGAGGTAGGAGTCTGAGGCTCTGAGCCAAACAGTAGGAGGGCGAGAGAAACTGACTTTGCCAGAGGGCCGGCAGCCAGAGCAGTGCCTGAGGTGGCATCCGTGCCCTCTGCAACCTCGGGCGGGGCTCACAGTAGGCGCTAGGGCAGCTCGGGCTGAAGGTCAGATCGAGGGCCAGCCACAGCACCATAAAGTCCACTAGCACCGGGGCAGTACCAGGGACAGAGGCGGCACTGGCGGCAGCCCCAGCAACAACCTCGGTGCTGGCTACCGCCAGGCCTCGGCACCACGAGGCACCGAGGACCAAAGTGGCACTGTGGCCCGAGGCGGGCCTCGGCACCAAGCAGCGACACTGCAGGCCCTCGGCACCATGACAGCACGAGAGCACTGATGGCACTGAGGACAGCGCCCGGCTGCTGATGCTGAAGGCCCTACGATGCCGAACTGTGCAGGCATGGCGCGTGCTCAACCTCGGCACGAGGGCGGTGCAGGCAAGACTATGGCAAAAGGCAATGCGGATCAGGCCCATGTCTGCGAGCAGCATCAACACTGTAAACGGCGCCGACAGAGGCCCCGGCGCTGGCGATAGTCGGTAGCTGAAGTGGGTACCGACGGGGCCCATGGCACATGAGCGGTGCGAAGTCTCGATAGCACCGACGCACAGCATCGGGGATGGCATCAACCCGGCCTCCGAGCCCACGGGGCGACACCGGGGCCTTCACCCCAAAGAGGCGGTGCCGTAGCGGCGCCTCCCACCCGCTCCCGGAGGAAGCGGGACAGGCCTCCTGCACCACGGGAGGAGCCTCAGCAATGGCCAGGCTAGAAGTAGCGAGGTTCCTCCTCCTGGTCCATATAAAACCGGAGGGACCCGGAGGAAAGGCTAAGAGAGCATCGGCTTGGCCCGATCAGAGTGCGAACCCTACCCCAAAGTTGGCAGAGTCATCACCACCAACGCAAGCTCGAGGACGCCGGCGGTCCATGAGCAAGCAGTCGCATCGAATCCATGTCGAAAGCGGCCAAGACACGCGACACCGTCATGCTGGTCGGTAACGGAATATTGACGGCCGACGGGCACCAACGCATAGGGGCTGACCCACCCAGAAAACTTCTGCCCCGATCGAGACATGACCTATGGAAAAAACACCAAAACAGACTCGACAGCACAATACTTCAAGTAAAAAGGAAAGATCTTACCGCGACGCCGAGAGGAGGCAGAACCCAGAACTAGTAAGTTACCGACGGACTAAAACGTCCAACAAAAGGCTGAAAGGCCTAAAATTCTTCTCTGACAGCTTCCCACGAGGCGACCCTCGATGGCGGGAGATGAAGAACTGGGAAGGCGAGTGCAGGTAATCACAGCCTAACGGCAACCCTTGAGTGCTGATGCAGTACGTCGGCCTCGAGGGCTACGCGCCATGCTGCGTCGGCCCGCCTACCCTTTTAAAAAAAAAAAGCCTCAAGGGTCCTGATCTCCGCCAGTACCTATATGTGATGAATAGTAAAGATTGACACAGATAAGATCTTCAGCTCACAAGTAGCTAGGTACTCAAAAGGTTTACGGTGAACATGTCTAGTATATGATTAATGTCCCAGGGGCTATTGGTTGTCTGACCAGTGGCCTAGTATGCAGTATGCTCTTAAGAAACCTCTTGACCACAAGTAGCTGAGCCAGAGACATGGAGTGTAAGAGCTCAAGACACGACTGAGATTGTGCAAAATGAACCTTCATGGTTGAGTATTGCAGGCCTGTGTTTGAGAGATCTAGAAGATACTCTAGGACTTTGTTTGGTGGGCAGGAAAAGATTCCAGGAGGATTTTGCGTACCAGATGGAGAACTGCCTCCACTTAGCCGTGTAAGTTTTTGAGTAACTGGCTGAATGCAGCTAACAGAATGTCTGAGACCCTCATGAAACAATAAACCTGTTCACCACTATCTCTTCAGGATCCAGGCATAGAGATGAAGGGACTTCAGGTTGGGATGGACCACAGGCCCTGTGTGAACAGGTTCAAATGAAGTAGAACTGTCTCAGAGAAGTTTCTGACAATCTGTTGATTAATGGAAACCAGATCTGATGAGGCCAAAATGGGGTGATGAGGATTATTCTGCTCTCCTGAGCGTAAAATTTGAGCAGCACCCTCTGAACTAGGGAAGAGGAGGAAATGCGTAGAAAGCATCTTGTTCACTGCAGTCTGAATGCATCCTGACAAAAATGCCAGGTTCTGGATTTCTGGAGCAGAAGAGGCAGTTTGCTTTGAGTGGGGATGCAAAAGGTCCAGGACTGGAGTTCCCACTCTTGAAGAGTGATTGCATGGCGTTTGTGTTGAGAGACCTCTTGTGAGGGTCTGTCTCCGTTCTGCTGAAATGATCCACCAGATCATTCTGGTACTCCCAGCAGGTAGACAGCCTGGATCAGAGCTTTGTGCTCCAGGGCACCACTCTCACACCTCTCATCGCTTCCCGCTTAAAGGGTAAGAGAGTGCTCCAACCTGCTTGTTGATGTAGTACATCACTGCTTTGTTGTCCGTTTGAAGGAGAAATGATCTTGTGACAGAGTATGCCCTTCAAGGCTTGGACTGCATACAGGATGGCTCTCATTTCTAAAACATTTATGTAAGCTGAGACTCATCCTGACTACATTGACCCCTGGCTGTGGAGATCCTGGCAGTGAGCTCCCAACCCAGTAGGAATGCATCCTTGGAGATGGAGATCTGGGCTTCTAGAGGGGCAAAGGACACCCTTCCAGAAGGTTGTCTTCCTGAGTCCACCAGGTGAGTGACCATCTCAGAGGTTCCTTCACATTGATGTGAAAGGACTGTGGGTGTGTGGTCAGTGACCACTGAGTGCTGAGCATCCACTGAGTAGTCCTCATGTGAGGATGAGCCAGAGCACAGTGAACACTGAGAATACTATGAGACCCAGCATCCGCTGCATTGAGAGAGATTGAATTGAGTCAGTCTCTCTGATGAAGTGACCCATCCGAAGGATGTCGCTCTTCTGTCCTCTGGAAGAAAGGCTTTTACACTGGAGGTGAATCAGAAGGGCCTTGTGAAGGGAGCCGTTGGGGAGTGCTGTAGCTGTGACTTTCCCAGATTAGCAGGGTCTCATGGAAGTGAGGAATTATAACTGTAACCATGGCTTCCTGAGTCCTTGTCTGGAGGGACTTGCTAGAGCCAATCATCCAAATACGGGAACACCTGAATTTGAGTTTGAGACAGCTGCAAGAAATGGAAATGATGTACCTACCATAATTCTGGATCTTCTTGGATGAAGTCTCCACCACTCATTCACACTAATGGGAGAACACTGAGGTGCTGGGACCCTGTGGAGCAAACTTTTAGGAGGGCCAGTGCCTGAGATGGAGCCATGAGGAAGCAGCACATGAGCCTTAGTGTGTGCGTAATGACTATCTCAGCGTCGACCCTCCAACTGCCTCAGTATCTTTTTCCAAGGAGGTGCCTGTAACTAACCTAGAAAGGAATAACCTAAAAACTGGACATAAGATAATCCGAATGACCCATGTAAGAAGGGACAACAATAAAGTCTTCTTAGCTGAGCCATTGAGGAGTGAAGACCATAAACAGAGAAGTGAGCTTGGGGATGGTGGGTTGGCGTGTGATCGAGTGGTGGAAGATCAAGAATTATGGTAGGTACATAATTTCCATATCTTCCTAGACATAAAGTCTCCACCATTCATTCACACTAATGGGAGAGTACCGAGCTAAAACATCCCCGAGATGGGCGGCAGGAGATAAAGAGCTCACGTTAGCTTAGGACAGAAATCTGTTAAGAATGGTCCTGCAAATGACAGATGTCGTCTAGCATGGACATCCAAGGTGTAGTGCTTAGCAAGTATGCACAGAGCTTCAGGTAGCTGCACTGCAAATATCTGCAATGGGCACACTCACTGATTTCCCAGATGCAACTTTGACTGCTCTGGTAAGAGTAAGTGTACACCCTGCCTTCCAGCTTGATCTGTGCCATAGAATAGCAGTGGCGATGACCTGCCACCAGCCATGCTGAAATGCATCTGATATCAACAGGTTGACCCAGACGGGTCTCGCTGAAGGAAACAAACAGTTGTTGAGCCATGTGAATTTCTTTCATTCTATCTAGATAGAATCGCAGCTCTCTTAACATCAAGTGAATGAAGGGTATTCTCCCTTCATTCTGGAAGTTTGCAAAGTAGGTAGGAAGGACTCAGTTTAGATGGAATTCTCAAACAACCTTAGGGAGAAACTTAGGATGAGTCCTAAGAACTACTTTGTCCCTGTGAAATACAGTGTATGGGGGTCTATGACCAGTCTGTGTATTTCAAAACTCTATGGGCCAAAGTAATGGCCACCAGGAAGGTCGTTTCCAAATAAGGAACTGACAATTGAGTAGCTAGAGGCTCGAAGGTTTCACGAGTGAGCATGTCTAGCACAAGGTTAATGTCCAGACTGCAACTGGACGTCTAATAGGAGGTCTAATATGCAGAATACCCCAAGAAACCTCTTAACTATAGGCAACTGAGCCAGCAACATGGAATGTATTGGTCTCATGATATGCCAAATGGCACAAAATGAACTTTGACTGTGGAGTACTGCAGATCTGTGTTTGAAAGGTCTAAGGACTCCAGGACTTATTCAGTGGGCAGGAAAAAGGGTTCCAAGAGGATTTTGCACACCAGATAGAGAACGCTTCCATTTAGTTGTGTGTAGGTTTTTCTAGTGGCTGGCTTACTGCAGCCAAAAGAATATCTGAAACTCATGAGAAACATTGAACCTATTCACCTCTATTTCTTCAGGGCCAAGCATGAAGGTGAAACAGCGACAGGACCCTGGGTCAGAAAGTTCATCTGAAGGGTGAGCATTTTCAGGGGTGTTACATGATAGTCTGTTGAGTAGCGGGAGCCATAATTGCCAAGGCCAGAAGGGGGCAATGAGAATCATTCTGCCCCCCGGACTCCAATTTGAGCAGTACCTCTGAATTAGGGATGAGGAGGAAAGCATAAGAAAGCATTTTGTCCACTGCAGCCTGAACACATCCTGACAAAAAACCGGTCCTGGATTTCTGGAGCAGAAGAGAGCAGTTTTGCACTGAGAGTGGATGCAAAAGGTCCAGGTCTGGAGTTCTCCACTTTGAAAAGTGACTTGAACGACGGTTAAGTCGAGAGACCACTTGTGAGGATCCTCCTCTGTTCTGCTGAGACAGTCTGCCAGCTCATTTTGTACTCCTAGCAGGTAAAACCACCTGAATCAGAGCCTTGTGCTCCAGGCACCATTCCACACTCTCATTGCTTCCTCGCATAATGGGTAAGAGTGTCACCACCCTGTTTGTTGATGTAGTACATCACTGCCTTGTTGTCTACTTGAAGGAGAATGTTCTTGTGACAGAGTATGTCCTCCAAAGCTCGGACTGCATAAAGGACGGCCCTCATTTCCAGGATGTTTATGTGAAGTTGAGACTTGTCCTGAGTCCATGTACCCGGTGTGCAGATGCATCAGTGGTAATGGAGATCTGATGATCCAGAGGGGCGAAGGGATATCCTTCCAGAAGGTTGTCCTCCTGAGACCACCAGGTGAGTGACCTCTTCAGAGGTTCCATCACCTTGATGAGAAAGGACTGAGGGTGAGTGGTAGGGGACCACTGAGCACTGAGCATCCACTGAGAGGTTTTCATGTGTAGACAAGCCAAGGGTACAGTGAACACCAAGGATGCCATGAGGCCCAGCATCCGTTGCATCGAGATAGCTCAAACCGAGTTGAGCTCTGATGTGTCAGGCCATCTGTAAAATATCGCTTCTTCTGCCCTCTGGAAGAAAAGTATTCACACAGGAGGTGTCCAGAAGAGTTCTTATGGTACTATTTGATTGGACCTGAGCCATTTTTGGATGGCATCAAGATCATGTTGGAGGGTTGCATGCACATCCCAGCAGAAGGGCCGGAGGCATACAGTACAGTGTCATCTGCATCGTTTGTATGGCTGATTTTGAGCAGGACAGTGATAGGTTGTTTAAGAATATGGAAAAAGTAAAGGGCCCAGGACAGAGCCTTGGGGACCCCATGGAGATTTGGAGTGGGGGATACCTGTGTTCCAATTTTACTGACTGTTGTCTGCCAGTTAGGTGAGGCCTGGAACCAGGTAGTGGCCAGCTGGAGAGGCCAGCATCCTTTAGTTTTGTGAGTAGCTTTGAATGGGAGACGGTGTCAAGGCCTTGGCCAGATCTATGAAAATGGCCGGGTGATATGCCCTTGTCCACCTCTGAGGACATGTCATTAGAGAGTCTTAAAAGCGCGTGATGGTGGAGTGATATTTCCAAAACTCTGACTGATAAGGTGAAGAAGGAGGTAATATTGAGGAATTGAGTGAGCTGGGTAAGGCTAGGTGTTCCTGAAGTTTGGCCAGAATTGGGAGAAGGGAGATGGGGCAATAATTACCAGGTGCAGATGGGTCACCACCCTTTGGTAGAGGTATGATGACTGCCTGCTTCCAAGTGGCTGGATTTGAGCCATGGAAAATGAGATGTTTAGGAGGTTGGCTAGAGGGCAGCAATTGCAGGGGCTGATAGGTGTAGAAGTTTAAGGTCCAGTCCTAATGAGCATTTGCCTTTGTTAGGGTCTAGTGATCTGACGGGCATGGAGTACTTCTGCAAGGAGACTGGATGGAATGAGAACGTGGAGATGGGTGGGGGTCCTGGGGTGGGGTGGAGGAAATGGGTGTGGGTGAGGTCCTCAGGTGGTTTGTGAGGAGAGATGCAGCGCAGTTAGTAAAGAAGGTGTTGAAAGCTGAGGCAACCTGCTAGGATCAGAGACAGAGTTGTCATAGATGGATAGGGTTGGGGTAGGCGGGTTTGGCAGGGGGGTCAGCAGGGTTTTAATGGATTTCCAGAATTTAGAAGGGTGGCTCAGGTTGAGGTGAGAGCTGCTTTGAAGTAGTTTTTCTTTGCCAGCCGTATAGGCTTTGATGCAGGAGTTACGGAAAGTGAAAATTGCTGTAGGGATTCTAGTGTGCCAGTTTGTTATGTTTCTTCCAGGCCTGGTCCCTAGCTCGGCAACTGCCAGGAGATATCAGGTGACCCAGGGGAGATGGGAGCCTCTGACCCTATTGCATCTTGGGGGTGTGATAGTCCCATATAGCAAGCAGGTTGTCTCTGAACATGTCAAAAGCGTAGTCAATAGAGGGCGCTTCTGAATGAATGACCAGTCGACATGGGCGAGGTCATTTAGGAGGAATGGAGACAGAGGGTTTCACAAGCTCTTGTGAGGGTGTCCTGGGGGTTGGCGGGTCTGTGCACCTTCCTGACCATATAAGCCATAGGGTGATCACTCAGGAGTCCGGGAGGAGTCTGGCTTTATTATCCTGTGGGGTGGGTTGTGAGAGCCCAGTCTAGGAGGGAGTGGCTTTGTGTTTGGGTTTAGTTGGGGGTTGATCAATTTGTTGGGAAAAGTTTAGGAGTGAACTTTGCTCCGTAGTTTAGAGCAGTCTTTAGCTAGCCAATTGTGGTTGGAAATCCCTGAGGATGTAGAGCTTGCCAGTTCCAGCAGCAGATTTTAGAGTGGCTAGGGTGGTCAGCACGCTAGCACAAGTGTAGCAGGGGTGCAGTATGTCCCTGCCACATACACCAGGGAGGAATGTGGTAGAGTAAGCTTAATCAGCATAGAATCAATTTGGGTGTGGGTCCAGGGATCTGGACAGGGTGAACTGGAGGCTGGTGGATATGTACATGGCGATGCCACCTCCTTTCTTTGCCCTGTCTGTCCTGCCTGATTACTGTGTAGCCAGGGATGGCTATTTCTGAACTGCATGGTGTGGTTTTAGCTATGTTCCGATATAATGCAGATGTCTGGGCGGAGGGTTAGGGCAGCGAGTTGCATCTCAGGTACCTTGTTTAGAGACTGCAGATGTTTAGGTGAAGTAATCTAAGGCTCTTTGGGAGGTCTGGGGTTAGGGTGGGGCAATGGGCCAGGGTTAGTTTCAACATCCCCGCCCAAGAGGGAGAAGCAGGGTGATATAGTACATGGAGGTGTTCCACCTGTATCTGGATTTAAGTTTTGAGTGGGTTGCTTGTGGTGTGTAGAGAGAGGTTGGGGTAGTTAGGTTTCGTAGGATGGATAGGCCAGGAAAGAAGAGGGGGAGGACAGAAGATCTTAGAACCCAAGTGTGTGAGGCATAAGTGGCTGGAGTAGAGAGATGAAGGTAGATGGGGGCATGGGGGATGACACTGTGTAGAGGGGTGGAGGTTTGGGTCCTGCATGGGCTGGGTTGCTGGGGAGAAAGACAAGAGGAAAAGCTAGGGAAAAGAGTGGTATCAGGTACAGGAGAATGGTTGTTGAGTGAAAACCTGCAGCAGCAAGCTAGGGGCTCAAGTATAGTGGCGCTAGTGGTGGATCTTAAAAGCTGCTAAGCAGAAAGTGGACTGATAGGTTCTGGTGCATCACCTTGTTTCAGTGTCACCTGCCTGTGCCTATATAACTGAAATGCCAACCAAGGGTGGTGGTGGGGAGCAGTGTGAGTGCTAGAGAGGGCAGACACTGCACGCCAGAGCTCCAGATGCAGGGAGCTGAGTCTCCTGCCTGCTCCGTACCTTTCTGCATGCTCTGGTGGGGGAGGGCTCCTGGTAGAAGTCCGGCAGGGAGGCGGCTGTTTCTCCTGGCCCTCGCAACCCTCGTGGGGTTTCTGGGGAGGGCAGCATCTCTGGCCCTCTCAACCCTGTATGAAGAAGAACAGAGAGAAAAATGTATTTATTGGCGACGGAGGTGCGGAGTTGAGCCCAGGTGAGTGTGTTAATGCTTTAATCCCTTTTTTGTGATCTGTAGCTCCACGTACAGTTTTGCCCCTTGAGGTTCAACCACAACACATTTGAATACAACATATGGGCATCAATAAGGAAAGAGAATTCAAAACTATCAGCTTCTAGCACAGTTTGTGAGTGAAACAATGAGGTATATAATAAATAAAATTACAGCTTATTGTTTCCCTGTATCCAGAGGAACTTGTTACACATGCAAACAACGGGGCAAAAGTAAGCAAAAAAAATAAAAACAGACATAATTCGTCTTAAGGTAACAGTACTATTCTTATATGCGTGCAAGCAAAAGGACAGAGTGTTAACTGAAGTTCTTAAGGCACAGGCAACATATCCTATTTACTGATGCAAACAACAGGGCAAAAGTAAGCAAAAACAAAACAATCAGTAGAGCTGCGCAATTGATTAAGCTGGACTTATTTGGGGCATTTGTTTGAAATTTAACAGCAATTAAAGGCTAGTAAAGTTGTTCTAGTCCAGTAACAGTTTGAAACGCAGCCAAAAAGCACAAAACAAAGACACTGGATGCTGTGCTCCAGACGGGGAGCTGAGTCTCCTGCCTGCCCTGCACCTTCTGCACACTCTGGTGGGGGCTCCTGGTAGAAGTCCGGCAGGAGGGTGGCTGTTTCTCTGGCCCTCAGTGACCCTTGTGTGGTTTCTGGGGAGGCAGCGTCCTGGCCCTCTAGAGCCTTTCTGCACACTCCGGTGGGGGGCTCCTGGTAGAAGTCTGGTGAGGAGGGCATCTGTTTCTCTGGCCCTCGCACCCTCATGAGATTTCTGGGGAGGCAGCGTCTCCCTGGCCCTCTCGAGCCTTTCTGCACACTCCGGTGGGGGCTCCTGCAGAAGTTGGTGAGGAGGGCATCTGTTTCTCTGGCCCTCACGACCCTCGTGGGGGTTCTGAGAGAGGGCAACGTCTCCTGGCCCACTTGACCCTTTCTGCAAGCTCCAGTGGGGGAGCTCTGGTATAAGTCCGGCAGGGAGGGCAGCTGTTTCTCTGGCCCTATTGGCCCTCATGGGTTTCTGGGGAGGACAGCGTCTCTGGCCCTCTCGACTCTGTAGAGAGTAGTGCGTCAGTACAGTCCTCTAGCTTGGACATTTGCAACTAAATCTCAGATACATTTTTACTTTGTCCTGATGGCTCTTTGGAGAGAGTGGTCAGCTTTCTGAAAGGCCATTCAGTTTTTGGGACAGGGCAGCAAACACCTGGGCACAGACCATCTGGCCAAGACGCCATTGCCCACCCCCTTCTGAGACCTCATGGTCAAAGCAGACCTCCAGTACCTCTCCTGGGCTTGCTGCTTCTGCTTCCATTTAGCCACTGCTCTCTCTGTTGCCTTGCAGAAGCTGTCAAAAATCCCTCCATAGTGCTGCGTAATAATGAAAATCATTACCTACTGTAATTCTAGATCTTCCTGTATATCTTCACCATTGATCACTGGTGGGTTCTAGCTAGAGGCACTAGGACCCTGCAGAAAGTTTATAGTTTAAGCTTTTTAAATTCCTAAGGATGAGGGCCAATGTGGGATGGCACCACCCTCAGAAGCCATCTATTGCATGGGGCTCACGGGCTGACCAGTAACCAGTGCCAGCCCCTCCATCTACCTCAGTTCTGCTAGCTGAGAGGAAACTAGTGACACTGGAATAGAAAGAAGGGTGGGGTAAGGGAGCCCAAGGGATAGTAAAGGAAAGAATATAAACTAAAAAGGAATAAGCTAGCCACAACAGTAGGGGTGGGACACTAGGAGGTCTGGGAGGTCTGGAAGGGGACCCCAATCACCAGGCAGGCCAAGAGGGGGTTTAGAAGATGAAAGGGAAAGTGAAAAGCAAAGAAAGTGTGGAGAAAAAGAGGGGAGAGAGAGAGAGCGAAAGAGTGAGAGGAGTTGCTCCCAAAAGGGAGGGCCCAAAGGGGTCTCCTGAGAGACCACGGGGAACCATCTGTCCCTTCTTTCTCTTTGGGGATCCCAGGCAAGAGAGAGAGAGAGAGAGAGACCTCAGGATAAGCTCCCCAGGTACAAGAGGTCTCAAGGATAGAAGAAACCACAGGATGCAGGGCATAGCTGGGTGCCGAACTTTACAGGTGTGAGAAGCACCACAGGATGCCAGTTTCAAGACACACAAGGAATCACCCACTGGTCCATCAGAGAAAAGAAGGGCCATTGGATCTCTCCTCCCTCTCCCCATTGCAAACAAAGGTGGGGACAGGACCCACCCTGGGCAGGATCCCCTCAGAAGGGCCGCCTAGTTAGGAAGGTCACACAACCTGAGAAGGATGTTGATTCCTTCATGCCCAGAACTGCTAAAAGTGGTGAAGGTGGAGGCCTTAAGCCTCTAGAAGTGGCCAGGGATCTCAAAAGGCTCAGAGGACCCTGCCCTTCAGGGAACCCAGAAGTGGGTTACCCAACCAGAAGAAAAGTGGAATAAACTAAGGCTCCATGAAGTGGATAGAGGTTCCAGAAGCCCCAGTGACAAAGATGGGGAACCAAGAATGAGGGCAAGCTTGAAACTCCTGCATAGGAAGAAGAGCCAAGAGTCCCCAAACATTGGGGCACTCCTGGCTAATTTGCCCTCCACATAAAATTCACATTAAAGTAAGTATAGGGACCCGAGAAGCCCCTAGTACAAAGAGGGCAAGAGACGTGATTGCCCTCTCCCCAGAAGTGGCTCGCTGATGCTTCAGGTGAAGTGACAGGGAACCTGGAAGTGCCAGCAGGATTACACACCCAATTGGCCTCAAATAGAGAAGGCAAGCAGGGGAGGCACTGCCCAGGAGACTGGGGCCCCAGGGGATGGTGGGAAGGAGAGGATGAATCGTGGAAGGTGTACAGGAAGATTAAGAATTATGGTTAAGTATATAATTTTCATCTTCTTTGTATCAGTCTTCACTGTTCATCACTGGTGGTGATACCATGCACCACAACTGTGGTGCTGATACCTCCCTGAGGCTGAATCTTCCTCAGCCTCCTGTGCACGAAAACACAGAGAGGAAAGGGCCTGGCTAGGCCCAAGACTGGTCAGGGTGAGGCAGAGACTCCCGTGTCTGGTAAAAGGAAGGCACCTCAACAACTCACTCCTCACCCTACAGGAGAAGTGGGCCCCTTGAAGGGAGAGGCAATCACCCTATGCCAGACTGGGGTGATAACCTGGAAATGCAAAGCTACACCTTTCACCTAATACAGACTGCAGTTCCTGACAGCCTGGAATCTACCTCACTGGCGTCATAAGATGCCCCTTGCCTGTATCTTGATAGCTCCAGATCATGAGCAGAAAGGCTGATGGTTTGCCTGCTCATCTTTGTGTCAGGCAAGGTTGCCAGGAGTTGTCCCAACACCATCCACAGGTGCCTGGTGTGCTGAGATGCACAAAAGGAGGAACACTGCTGAAAAACACTTCTGGGGCGGTCGTGCCTCAGGCGAGATGATGCCTGGAAGGTATCCAGGAACTCCACCTCTCGAAGAAGGGTGTTGCATAACACCTGAGACACCGGGAGTGTAATACCTGCACTGACAGTCCCTCGGGCTGGAGAAGGGGCAGAGGGATGCTGCCAGACATGATGAGACACCTCTGTGAAAGGTACAGGACACAGAGGGACAACAATGTTTTCAACGCTGAATTCCCCAAGGAGCATTACACATTGCATGGTCAGGATTGTGACTTGTGAAGAGGGAGATGTGGAGCTCCCCTAGCATCCTTGACAGGAATCACTGATAGCTGGTGATATCAGCATCTGAGGACAGGTGGACAGAGGATCCTCTTCCTTGGGGAGGAAGATGGGGAGGCCGAGGAGCCTGGCTCAGAGTCAGGGTGTCTGGAGGCTCAGGTCTAAAAGGACCTTGTCCAGGGTTCTGAGGTACCAGGAAAAGCAGCCACCAATGACCGGAACTGCTCCAGGTCATTGGCCTCAAAGGTCTCAGAGGCCAAGTAAAGAAGGGGAAGAGGCAGAGGATCCGACAGTAGAGATGATGTCTGGAGAGTCAGAGCAGGACCTCTGCTAGGGCTACGAGAACACGTAGGGACCCCTTCTGGGAGGGGACAGCACAGCTAACCCACTGTAGGTCACCCAACCAGACAGTAGTGGCTAAAGGGTGCCCATGAGTAAGGACCCCACGATGGGATGATCAGAGTCAGTCTGTCCCTTCCGGTGACCCCTAGTCCCACCTGCTGCAGACTCCACCTTGTCCAGTGAGTGAAGGAGGGAAGGGTCCACACTGCATCTCCCAGAGTCAACCAGCAGCTCTGGAAGAGTGCCTGCATGCCAAACTCAACCTCCCTAGGCCCACCTCCCCAGACAGAGATCTGCTCCTCAGTTGGCCCCAGTACTGGAGATCAGGGACTCTGAAATAACTCTGGCACCAGAGTAGGTGCCAGAAAATATCCCAGAACCCACCCCATCTCCAGAATCCAACCCTGCACCTGCACAGTGCTGGAACTGGACCTGTCACCATAGACAGTGCCAGAATCCAACTTGCCCCTCACATGGTGCCGAGTTCCAGACCAGGCGCAGGGGTTGGCACCAGACTCCAACATTGTGCCACCCTTGGCACTAACCCTCTGGCACTGGAATCGGCACTGGAGGAATCCCTGGCACCGCAAGTGGCACCAGAGGCCATGGAGGAGTCGGCCCTGAGGATAGGCCCGGCCAGAGGGGTGACTGATCCCATTACACCAGAGATTGAATGGCTAGGCATAGAAGAGCTATAGGACTCCTGAGAGTCAGGCAACCACTCCAAGTCATCCCAATCATCCTCCTCCTCTGAGGAGGAGATAAGGAAACCACCTGAGAAGTTACCCCTAAAACCCTCCCTCTCCAGGTCCTGCTGGAGGCACCAGAAGGGGACCTAGCACCAACATCAGCACTGCATCTCTCACAGGCCCCAAGGGAGGTGTCGGGAGCCAAAGTGTCACCAGCAGGTGGCACTGAGGACTCCACTGGCTCGGGTCCAAATATAGCCGCGACCACAACACTGGGGTGTCCATGCCTCCCAAAGGGGTGGCAGACCATGAGGGGTGATTAGCCAACCCCAGAGGAGGCCGACTGTCCACCCAACCCCTCATGCAGGCCTCCTGTCTCAGTGAGACTAGAACTAGCAGAGGCCTGCTCCCCCTCGTGCACTACAGTACTGGAGGGAGACCAGGAAGGCCCAAAGTCCTGGTCTTGGCATCCTGGGACTGACCCACCCTCCAAAGGTGTGAGGATCCTGACCCACCTTCCTCCCAGCACCTCAAGGACCCGGTGGTCTGTGGAGAAGCAAGCCTTTCAGTTGTCCATGTCATGTTTGGGAACTCAGGCAGAAAAGGCAGTGATCGTGGTGGTCCAACATGGTCATCAGCTTGCCGCAGGGCACTGATGCATAGATGCACGCTCCGCCTTTGATTTTGTACTAGGACCTGAACCAGACAAGATCGCTCAGACAAACTAAAATTAAAATGAAAGAACAGACTTGGCACTGCAGAAACAACTAAAGAAAAAGAAATAAAATAACAGTTTTACCAGTTCCAAAGACTCTACGAAGTCGAGTAGCAGCAGTAGCAGCAGAACTTCAGTAGATTTTCATTTTCTGATGGCGTAGACAAAATGCGCTCAGCTCTCACAGTGTGATGCACCTCAACAGTGGAAAAGAACTGAGATGATGGAGGGGCTAAGCGTCGGTTACTGTCCAACCCATGAGCGACACGTATGCATCATCCTCAAGAGTGGTACCATCCCAATATCGGCTCCTCTGCCTTAGGAAGCTAAAAGCTTAAAGCTATAAAGCTTCCCACAGGGTCCTAGCACCTCCGTAGAACCCACCAGTGATGAATGTGTGAAGATTGATACAGTGAAGATTTAATGTTGCCATCTTAGAAGCAGCTATTTTGCCAATTTTGGTTAGAAAAATGCTTTTAATGGCTTTTTACATAAGATTATGCAGCCTCATGGAAACACATCTTATCAGATCAGCAGCTCATTACTGCTCCCCTTCCAGGATTTTAAAATGATGAGGCTAGCTACTGATAAGCTTGGCAGAGTTAGAAAATTGTAGGATGTCTACATTTCAAAGTAGGATTAAGTAACTGATCCATGATCTTGATGATGTGAGCGGTATGTTCTTTCTGCAGAGATGGCAGCTGCACTCATGAATAAATGGCTGGAAAAGATGAGGACTCGAGACCCAGACAAGACAGCATCACTCTGACATAAAGGACAAAGCAGGAAGTCGTCATGATGTAATAGTTTCAGTACACAGAAGAGGATGAGTAGAATCAGGATGTCTGTCCATAGCTTGAAGTTGGTAAAGGACATGAACAGGACACCAAGCTGAGTTTGTTGTGAGGCTATGTGGACCTCTCTATTGCTTCTGTCTGTTTTCGATCTCGGTGAAGTAAGGGTAAAGTGATCTGCTGATGCTTTCTTTAGACTGTTCTTTGTTAACTGAATTGCAGGATGAGGACAGTAGAAGACATAAATTCTCCAAGTCTTGGGAATCCCAGGAATACTAATAGCATGGCTGATTGTAAACTAAGATCAGGGAAGATCCAAAACTCCATCTTTTAAGATGTCCATCAGTAAAGAATATAGTTTGCAATCTATAGGCTTCCTTGTGGAGGATATTGAGAAGCAGAGTTTCTCAACCCTTGAATAAAAGCCTTGATTGTTAGGATAAGTAAGAGCATGTGGTAATGGGATGGATGGACAGCAAGGTAAAAGATGCTTGAAATATATTGTCTGATTGTTGTGTTGTCAAGCTACATGTTTGAGAGCAGTAGGGTACAAATGCCAGAACATGAGGAACAGAATATGGCAGAGGTCTAAGTTTTGAAGGGTGCAGAAGATAGTGTATTCCTTCCATGCTACTCTGTAGGCAGACTTGTTGATGCAGCTAGAAAATTCCAGATAGTAGCAGAAGTGTGGATGCAGTATACATTTAGGTCATTTGCAGCTCGTGGAATGGTGGAGAAGGAGTCATTTCTTTGTTGGCATGAGGATAAGCAGTTTCGTAGGACTGAATGCAGGCACAGAGACAGCACATTCCCAGATCTTAGGAATCCAAAGAAGGCTAAGGTCATTGCCTCTTGTAAGTGCTGAGCAGTTAGTGAATCAAAGACTATCTTTCGAGAGACTTGTTAGTTTGCAGTATAAGGCATGGACTACAAACTTACTTGAGGAGGTCCTTGGCGGTAAATTTCTCAGATCTTGAAGGAATGCTTTAACTTCTGGACTGGATAAGTATGAGATAGCATAGATGGATATTCATGCCCTCCACAATGCAAAGCATCATGGGCTGCATATGCAAATCACCACAGAATGTTATGCTGGTCCAACTTTAAGCAGAATTGCATGGTGCCGAAGGCCTCTCCACAGTTTGCAAGGGTGCTAACAGAAGACACGAACCACGTGTTTCGTCTTACCAGGACTCATCAGTATGCCTCGTCTGTTTGACACTCCAGTGGAATGGACCAGCTACCCTTAAGGCAGTGTGCCTTGGATATATTATGATGAACCCATTAAAATAAAAAACTATTTAAAGACAAAAAAACCTCTGTCGCAAATACTGAGGCAAAGTTACCCCAAAGGGCATTTGGCTGGGAAGCCAAGTTTCAAGAAAATACAAAATCACACATGCCCCACAATGCAAAGCATCATGGGCTGTAGCTGGTCCATTCCACTGGGGTATCAAACAGGCAGAGGCATACTGATGAGTCCTGGTAGGAGCGAAACACGTGTCTGTGTCTTCTGTTAGCACCCTTTGCAAACTGTGTGAGAGGCCTTTCGGCACCATGCAATTCTGCTTAAAGTTGGACCAGCATAACAGTCTGTAGTGATTTGCATATGCAGCCATGATGCTTTACGTTGTAGGGAGCATATGTGATTGTGACCCTGAACTTTCCAAGCTACTGCTCCTGTTCTTGCCTGAAAAGATTCTTTTTGTCCTATAGATGGATATTATTTTTTTTTAAGTTAATTTGTTTATTTAGATTGTAGAGAAACAGCACACTTACAATCATCCAACAGAGCAAATTTCAATAGAAGAGGAAGGAAAGAACTAAACAAATAAATCTAGCATAATTAGTACAGGGTAAGCATACACTCTTATACTTTAAGGCAGATGGCGAGAACCACCTTACTGTGCTGATGTCTAGCTGCAGTTATACACATGCCGAATGATAGTACCGCCATACACTATGAAACATATTTATTTATTTATTGAAATTTCGGATAACACCTATGAGAACAAGCTCATTTCATAGGTTCCACTTCAGATGACAATACATATTGGAAAAGTAGGAGACAGAGAATGGACAACACAAGGAATTATGCAAAACATTACAAGAGTGTATAACTAGAGATTGCAATACATGTGGCATTGTACAGTGTATGTCAAGGTGCATATCTGATTAAAACCTGGAATTCAAAGGGTCATATTAGAGGGGTGAAGTCTTATGAAATGACCCTTTACAGGAAAATGAGAACAGACTCAGCCTAATATCATAATCAACAAGGTAAGGGATGGCATCATCCCAGCGCCTCATCAGAGGTCGTAGGTATGGGAAAAAGCATTTTACAGTGAGCAAGGGAGCTCAGGATATATAACGGGGAGAGGAGGGGAGAGTGGAGGTAAAGGGGGGATGGGAGAAAGCCATAGAAGAGATGAGGGAAAGAGGGAAGGGATCAAGAGGAAGTGTGAAGAGAATGATTAGCAACTCAGAACAGTTATTTATATGCTGGAGAAGAGAAGTATATGGCAGGATAGCACAAGGTTAGAATAAGTGCTGATCACAAGAAGGAAGGTTATTGGAAGCAGTCATTAACTGGCATCAGCAACTAGCTGTTGCTTAAGTTTAACCTGGAAGGAGCCCAAGGTGGATACTGAAGTGATGTCATGGTGCATCGAAGTTCATCCATAGCGGGCATGGTAGGCAAAGGACCTTTGTCCCAGAGAAGTGCGACAATAGGTATATTAAAATCTGGCTAGTAGAACTTGGTGCAATGATGGTTGATAGTGGGGTAATACGCTTTTGCACACCAGGGGCATTTTGCCTAAGCTTACATTTTTGGACAGTAAACAAGTTTGCTCACAGGAAAAAGAACATCAATCCTTAGTACACATCTATCAGTGGAAATACCAGCTATCAGTCCTTATATACCTGATGAGTTCAGGAGGGTGAAATAGTTCTTTCCATCTCCTGTTCATCAATGAGTAAGGTAGGATTTGTAAGAAGCAAAAGTAGTGGGTCCAAATTTTGTGAAAATCCTTCACCTTGTGCAAAAGAAGTGTCATCCTACAGCTGGAAGAGAGGTGACCAATGCCTGTTCCCATTCATGAAAGGATGGGATGCCAGTAGTTTGCCATCTCTGAAGTAAGAGGCAGATGGTCTCAGTGATGGCCAGCATAAACCAAGTTCTCTGTGGAGTGGAAAGTGTTGCTTGGGGGCCTGAATACCTAGCAGGACCAGCTCCAGGGAGGTAGGAATATGAGTGTTAAGGATTTTGGAGCATCGGCTCAGGATACTTTTCCAGTACTCCTGAAATGAGCAACATGACCATAGGATATGAGGGAGTCTGCCTGGATTTCTGCACCTCCAGCTCTTGGCATGTGGTAAAGGCCCATAGACTAAGCTGGGATAGGGTCTGGTACCAGTAGTGCATTATCTTGTTCTGAATGAGCATACTGCATGGATCAAGACATGCCCTATGGAGGAACCTCCATGAGTGGGTCCATTCCTCATCTGGGATTGTCAGGTGCAGGGCCCTTTCCCATTTGTTTTGGGCTGTAAGACGGATCATCTAGTGTGTCCCCTCAGGAGCCTTTTAAATAACATCTGCTAGATCCAATTTTGCTCATAACCAATCCTGGACTCGCATTTAGGCAATATAGCCCCACTGTGTTTAGTGCATGAGAAGCAGGTACAAGGTTGCCAATTCCACTTATTATATAAGCTCCTAAGCTGGAGTTACTTCCACAGGTCAGATATGGGGATCTTATGTTTTGTTGCAAGGCCTGGAAAGAGTCCATTGTAAAGGAGTTAGGGAGGACCACATATTTCCAGAAATGTATGCCCCCCACCACCACCAAGTGGGTCAATTGATTGGGTGTAAGCCAATGGTGCAGGTAGGGTTGTTCCAGAGAGAGTAATTGCCCAATCTTCTAGCAGTGTTTGGTTATCCTGCCCACTTTGCTCCATGCCTCCTGAGCTGTAGACAAGGTGTGCCATTTGAGCAGCTCTGGGTAGTATATGGCCTAAATAGAGAGAGGATGGGCATTATCTAATAATTGGCAATAATGCCACGACAGGGGTGTGGGTTGTGACGCCACGCGCATGGTTGACACGAGGTCAAGGCCGAAAAGTACCAACAGCAAGGCGCAGGACGCTATCCCAGCACAACCTACACCCTGGAGTGCATTATATGCTATTATAAAATGGCTCAGCTTTGAAAACTAGATGTGTAAGTTTTATTTTTTATTTTTTAATGTTTTATTTCTAGAAAATGGTATGTAACCTTGCACTTCAAGAAGTAGTGCATGCATTTTTGTCCTGAATATTTTTCCGCCAGTAGGTGGTGCTGTTGTAACTGTGTAGATCACAAACCAAACCTTGCTTCCATCCTGTACAAAACACTTGTTGTTTTGTGGTCTCCAAACCCCATCTTTATATTCTCCTGTGTTATGTTTATTTTAGCCCCCTTGCTTCTTTGTCTCTGTGAAGCTGAAACCACCCCATGCTCGTTTTGGACATCACTTGGTACAGTTGTCATGTTGATAGGAAAAGTGAAACAAGGGACAGCAACAGAAAACTCCCTACTGAGGGTAAGTGAGAACCGTGGACGTGCTTTTTAAGAGGCTGCCAAGTCTGTTCTGGGAAGGCGAGGATAGCAGAAGCTGACCAGTCTGTCAGTTCGGGATGGCAGGGGACAGTAGATTTCCGTAGCAACGGATAAGTAGCACTGAAGGTATGAGAGTCAAGCTGAAAGCTGCCCCCGCTCGTTTTTAGACATCACTTGGTGCAGTTGTCATGTTGATAGGAAAAGTGAAACAAGGGACAGCAACAGAAAACTCCCTACTGAGGGTAAGTGAGAACCATGACGTGGTTTTAAGAGCGTGCCAAGTCTGTTCTGGGAAGGCGGGGATAGCAAGCTGACCAGTCTGTCAGTTCGGGATGGCGGGAGAGTAGATTTCGTAGGAGCGGATAGAAGTAGCACTGAAGGTGACGGGATTGAAGTGTTTATAAATTACTTTCTTTTTTTTTTAAGCAGTGTGCCCTGAAACACGCTTAGCTTCTGTTTGGGAGACCGCTTAGTCTGTTTGGGATGGGCGGAGAGCAGAAGCAGCGGAACCACGTGACTGGCAGTTGCGGTGACTCAAGCAGTTCACAGGAGAAACTGGCATAGGAAGTATATTTTTTTTTTTTGTGCTGGGAGGGTAGAGTGACATAGTGGGAGGGCAGTGAACACTACGCTGCAGATAGCTTCAGAGCTAGAATGATTGAAGCAGGCTGGCCAGTGGCGATAATGACTGAAGCAGGCTGCAGTGAAGTGATTCCAGTAAAGGTTTAGGGTCATCTATGTGCTGAGACTAGACCCGTGATGTTGTACTGGGATAACATCACGGTCCAGTCCCAGATTGACCAATCAGAGCCCATGGATTTTTCTTGCCATTTTATAATTCCATTTCTATACCAGTCCAGGGATTGGGTCCTGGGGTGGAGTGAACAGCTTACGTGATTTAGCAGTTAGGAAAGCATAATGATAATTCATAAAATGAGGGAGCCCCACCCCCCTTTTGACCAATGGCTTTGGAGTTTGGCCTGCTATATCTGGGAGTTGAACCTTCCACAAACAATTCCGATAAGACTATCTTTGAAACCAGGTATGATAAATTGTGATGGGGAAGTGGGAGGGATGTAAAAGAGCCATGAGGCTGCAATCATCTTGATTGAATTAATTTTCCCTATCAAGGAAAGCGTCAGATATTTGCAGTATTGCAACTTGTTCCTCAGTTTAGTTAATGTGGGACACGAGTTTCTTGTCACTAAGCTGGAAACCTCTGGGATAATGCAGATGCTCAGGTATTTAATTTGGGTAGGGGCCAAGCTAACCCAAATACCCCAACCACGATGATTGAGACATTTGAGTTCAAAGGAGGATTTCCAATTTGGCAATGTTAATATGGAGTCCTGAAAGGACTGAAAAGGAATTTAGAAGGGAAAGTAAAGTTGGAAGTGCCTGAGCCGACATCCTCACAGAGTACCAGGCAATCATCCGCATGTAATTTGATTTACTGAGTCCAGTGTTCCAGCTCTGATGCCCTTCAGTTCTGGATATTGGCGAATTACAGCCAGCTTGGTTCAATTACTATTGTAACCTCTCTACAAATGGGGGTTTCCCAAAGTCTTCCTTGGTGTGCCTAAATGCCCACTGCCAGGCTGGTATCCTGTGTCTTACGCTTTAAAAGTGTTTATGTGAGAGTGCCTTAATGCCTCTGTGCTCTGTGTCTTTAAGAGCTGCCAATAACATGGTGCTTATTTAATATGGGAGGGTAGGTGTTTTATGTTACAGTCCCACCTGGGCTCTGAATAATACGCTCCCTTCTGCCATCCCTATTTAGCAGAGGAGCTCTGTTAGAAGCTGTACTTATTTGCTGATTATCTGTTAGAATAGCAATAGTATTGTAGTTTGTCTAACCTGCCTTCTTTGCAGCATGGAATTTCTGTATTGCACCACCATTTTGGTTTTGAACTGCCAGTCAGCACCAATCAGTACCTTTGGGGACTCTAAAATGGTGCCTGTCCCCAGGGTCTTGTTGGAGCAGATTTCTGTAGGAATGTAGTTTTACATTTTGGTGCCAAAACAGACCTGCAGGGGGCCTTTGCTTTGACAGACAG
Organism: Neoceratodus forsteri; assembly: GCA_016271365.2. NCBI lineage: Eukaryota > Metazoa > Chordata > Ceratodontiformes > Ceratodontidae > Neoceratodus > Neoceratodus forsteri. Next base: position 804,649,583 of record CM057453.1, read on the forward strand.
ATAAATCAACCAACCAGAACCTTTTGGACCGAAGGAAATTCCAAGCTGCCTGCTGCAGTGAGTCAGTCTGGAGTTAGAGTTTGCAGAGTAAACTGCTTGAGTGATTCAAGCAGCAGCTCCCCGTAGTTGTGGGAGATTGGTGAAAAGGCGAGTCTGCCTGTCTGCCTGCAGTCCTTCTAGAGGGAATCCTTTGAAAGGCTTAATACTCCGGTCTGTATCCGAATTCGAGTGAGAGAAAAAGCCACTGAAGTGTGATCAGGCTTATCTGAAGAAGGTCAAGATTTGCTATATGCGATCGGCCTGTCAGGACATCCATTCACCTTAGAACTCCTGGTTTTGCTCAGAGACACTGATATGCTGCCGGACTGCTATCCGCTTTTGTGGTATGGTGATTGCTTTACTGTAAATGTGCTGTGTGCTGTTAGTGGGTCGCGATTCAGTTCCCCGCCCGCTTAATTGTGCCACTCTTGGTGGAAGCTGCATCCAACCTTCCCAGACTGATTTCCGAACTGTTTTACCCAGTCTGGGCCCCTGCCACACTGCCAATGACTATTACTCCCCGAAGGGTCTCCAACTGCTTGAGGGTAACAACTAAAGATAGTAAGGGTCCCTTAGAGGATAAGCCCCACCATTATCTGAGACTTTTAAGGAGAAATTTGCTAAGCTGTTGCTGGAAGAAGGGAAAACCGTGAGCGGACTTCAAGCAATTATTCCTGCCACCTGAGGTGTACATTCCCCACACCCTGCCCCTTCCAGTACTGGCTCCAGTGCCTGCACCTACATTGGTGCCTGCATTTAGTCATGACACATACTGCAAGTTGAGGATGTTCTCAGGTACCCTCCCACCCCACAAGGGGAGGATGACTGGGAGACCAGGATTGACTATGTTGCCCCTTGGTACCCAGTGGCAGTGTGCAGGGCTGAGAACTGAAAAGGATCATGGAAAGTTTGAGGATCTGGCCCTGGAAGCCATTAGATTTCTGAGGTCCACGAATCCTGAGGCGTCTGCTCAAAGTACCTGTCTGCCCTGGAAGGCAATTTCGGAAGCACTGAGTCAGGTGAGACTTTGATGTGGCAATTCAAAGGTACCAAACAGTGGAGAGGGAAAGTCTGTCTGCATATGCTACTCGACTAGAGAGGACCCTGCAGAGAGCTTATAGAAAGGGTGGAGTAGCTGCCAGCGACTTGAACCATGTGAGGTTGGGGCACATACTACAGCATGCCAAGCACTCTAAATTGCAGGTTATCCAGTTAAAGCTCCATGATAGGAGAGATAAGCCACCTGACTACTGTGACCTGATAAAAGAACTCAGGGAGGTTGAAGGTGAAGAGAGATTGTGATTATGGGGTGGGCACAGCCCAAGTGACCATGGCACAGGAAGACCGCTCTGAAATGGAGACCACTAAAGATATTCTGCTATGGGCTGAGTGGTGAGAGATGAGCTGCTGAAGGAAGTCAGAAAAGTACCAGCGGTGCCTTTCATGGAGGCCTACACTGCAGACAAAGACCCTGGTCCCTCTCAGGACGTGACCGCCATGGGGTGGGAGGCACCTCAGGCATCTTCTACCAAAGTGACCCCAGGCTGAGAACAAAGAATTGACTGCCACTCTGAAGGAACTGTTAAGACACACCTGTGTCATCTTCGCTGCTGCAAACAGATATCGGACCCATCCCTTGCTACTGCTTCAGTCCCTCATGCAATGTCCTCTCCAAGGATAACCCGGAGTTTATCATTTGTTACAACTGTGGAAAGGATGACCATATTGAGAGGCAGTATAGTGCCGTGGTTTAAGGCTCTGAGCTGCAAATCTGGTGACATCCAGCAGACCAGACCTGGTTTGAATCCCACAACTTCCACTTGCATACTGTGTGACCCTGAGCAAGTCACTTAACTTCTCTGTGCTCCCAGGTCGCACCTGTAAGAAAAGCATTCAGCTTAGTGTGCTACTTCTGGTTAAACAACTGAAAAAAAAAAAAAAGAAGAGAATGCGGTCTCAGAAAAATTTAAATAAAGTTGTGTACAGACTTCAAGGGAGCTCAGGAAGCGAGACCTTGGCTGAGAGTGCTAGCAACAACGCAGTAAAGGATCAAGAAATCCTAATTCAAACTGTTTTGTGGCTAAAACATCTGTCCAGGCCCCTACTACTGTCTCTCAGACTGGTCCAAAATAGTAGGCCCCTCAATGGAATCTACTATAACTGTCAATGGTATCTATGCTCGGCTTGTGCTCGATAGTGGTCGTAAGTGACCATTGTATTACAGGACTGGTATGACAAACATTTATCTGATGTGCCATTACAATTTCTGGATGGCCTACATGTGTGTGGGCCTGAGTGACAAGTCTTATCCCTACCTGGGATATGTCCAGCTCTAGCTGTCTTTTTCCTGCAACTGTAACCAGTGTAGATTTATTTATTTTATTTATTTATTAAATTTTGGTGACTGGGTAGCCCACTGAGCCGAGGTCCCTTTTCAGAGGCGCCCAGGATAACAATACTAGATATGATACAGAAAGAAAGACAAAAATAAATTTTTTATACATTGTCTGTTACATCATGAGGTGGTTACAGGAACAGTGGTTACAGGCATGGTTATCATCATGACACAGTTTGAACTGGTACTACTTAGCATATTGTTATACAGGAGGTAGCATATGATCCCAGGTGATCAGACAGTAGAGGGTACTTGGTAGGCTCCGCTATGAAAAGGTGTGTGTTGCAGAGAAAGGAATACCTTAAGAGCCTTATGTGGCGTGGCAGTGGCATGCACTTGAGGCCAGTATATGGGACTTGAGCCTGGTGCGGAAGTTCATGAGTGAGGAGGAGTCCAGGACAGGGAGGGGAGCTTGTTCCATTGGCAGGGGCTTGGGAAGAAAAGGATCTACCACCAGCATTGATGAACAAGTAAAGACACTAGTCCTGGTGTGCCCTCTTACGGACTGTGTGATGGGGTTCCCCTGTTAACTGGAACAAACGCCCACATGTTTAGGAGACAGCACAACCTCTACATGTGAAACAAGGCAACGGACTGGACTGGTCCTAAGAATTCCAGCATTAATCAAAACGGCTTATGACTTGCAACAGAAACCCGATTAAGTGGACTGAGATGAGCCAGTGGGGATAGTGTGGAAAAGGATCCTGACTCTCTGGTGTTGGCCCCCAACACCCAATGCACGATCCATGGAGAAGTCCACCTAAGGAGAGGTGTAAAGAACAAAATATTGATGATAGATGCCCTGGTGAAGGAAGCTGCCAGAGGGGTTGATGGTTATGCTCAGTATACTACCTGCATGTGCCCATGCCTATGCCCGCCAGTGATGGTCAAGGAGAAACATATCAGACAGGGACATTCGTGTGAACTAGGATGTACGCTATTACAGTACACTGCACAGACACTGCAGTATTACCCAGTTACAAGTACTCTGGTGAAAAGGAGAAAGTGACTCGGACTTATTTGACTTTGGTGACTCCTTTGTCTGCTGAATGGAAGACCTGAATTAGCAGGAAACTTACTCAGAGAGACCAACTGTTCTCACTAAAAGAGTGGGAATGGGTGTGTCCATGGTGCGGAGCAAATACATAAGCCTGCATGATAACGGACATTTTGAGAGAGGTCCCAATGCCTTGTCCCAGTGGACATAGACGATGTGAGAAGGCATCTACAGGAAATCCTTGCTGCTGGCATTATTCAGGAATCAAAAGCCCATATACATCCCCAACATAGTGGTGTGTAAAAAGAATGGACCCATGAGGATGTGTGTGGATTATCGGACTCTCAAATGCATGGACTATCCCAGATCAATACACCATGCCATGCATACAGGATGCCCTGGATTGCCTGAATGGGGTCAGTGGCTCTCAGTACTGGATCTCCATGCGGATATTATCAGATTCCTATGGCCCTGGAGGACCGTGAAAAACAGCCTTCATCTGTCCTTTGGGGTTCTATGAATTCCTGAGGATGCCACAGAGGATTTCAGGTGCCCTACCACCTTCAGAGATTGATGGAGCGTGCGGTGGGAGACATGAACTTGCTAGAATGTTTAGTGTACTTGGATGATGTCATTGTTTTCAGATGCACGCTAGAGGAACATGAGACCAGACTGTTCAAAGTCCTCGATCATTTGGAAGAATTCAGCCTCAAGTTATCCATAGACAAGTGCCAGTTTTTCAAACATCTGTGAAATATGCGGGACACACAGGGTCTGCGTGAAGGGATACAGACAGATCCCAGTAAAGTTGAAGCTTTGACCACCTGGCCCCAGCCCAATAATCTAAAGAGATACAGTGTTTCCTGGGTTCTGTGGCTACTACCGCAGGTTCATCAAAGACTACTGAAAGATGATTCAACTGCTCCTTAACCTTACTCAAGGCTAACCTCCTACCAACCAAGAATACAGCAAGCTCTGGCAGAGCCACTACGACTGTGAATGCATTAACTAGATAAGGGTGTTTCATGGGCTTAAACATAAACATTTATTTATTTATTTAACAAATATCAGATTTACAAACATTTGAGTCAGAGACTCATTTACAAAGGCATCTCATTGAAACTAACACAAAGACAGCACAGTTAACAAGTCCAAAACAATGGCTAGAGAGCAGACAGTTATAACAATCATTTACTGGAGATACATGGGTAGCAGTAGATAAACAGATTACATAGTTTAGGCACACAGGCACCACATCAAGAAGACCAAAGCAGTTCAAACAATATACAATAGCTAAAGCAAATAGACATCACGAGCCAAAGAGAAGCCCAGAGTGTTCACTTGAAGGCTGTTGCATACACTAACTGAATCAAAGTATAATACATTGAGAAAGGGCATATTTAAGCAATAAGGCATGACAGGGTATGTGTTATCATGTAATAACATCACTCCTGGGGTGGTTGAAGCAGAATGAAGCAGTATTTATTTATTTGCACATATTTATTTGATCCACTGGATCAGCAATATTTGACTAAGCTGTACCCAGTGCAGATTTTACAGCACTGGTCCTGGTCTGTGATCTGGGTTTTACCATACCACACTGCATATGGCTTAGTGATATACTGTACAGATGGCTGTAGAGTCTAACCCATTGAAGGTTGAAGTTTCAGAAAACCATTATGCTACAAATATCAAGACTCACCCCTCCCTCACCCCCAGTCACAATTAATCCTCTACCAAAGTCATGCTTTAATACTGGTGCCTCTATATCACGCCACTAAGCTTTTAATGCTAAAATGCTTCTTCTGCTGCTGTGAGTTAAAAGCTTTATTTAAAAACATTTTGTTGAGAAATTTTGTTTTAGTATATCCATGGTCAGGAAAATGAATTTGTAAAATAAACCAAAATCCCACTTATCAGTTCATTGAATCTCAATACAGCATGTTATGATTTTTCCAGATTCTATGTAACCTACAGTAAGTCAAACAGAAATTAGACACAAATGCCTACCTATTTGCAAGTGAAGCAAATGTGGTTATTATCATTCAGTTGTAAACACCTTTAGTCATAGCCAGGATTCACATTGCTAGACTCTGGGTAAGTATGACAAGTTTCCTAAATACTGGTACCTTATCCAGCTGTGTTCTGCTTGGTGTGTGTGTGTGTGTGTGTGTGTGTGTTTAAACATGTAACTTTCTATAGTATATTGTATAGCACTGTGAATCCTGGCTGCAGTATTTTTCTCTCGCTGTGGCTAAGCAAGACTCTGTAACAAGACACTGGCCTGCTGTAGGGGCTGTTAGATATCAAACCAAAGGGTACACTGTGAAGACTAACTTGGAGAAGATGCAATAAAACAAACTTGAATGACAGCCCCCAGACGTCATAAAACACCCAGGAAAATTAGAAAAACTCCTCTAACAGCCTAGGCAGAAACAAAACACTGGATTGAAGTGAGAACTCAAAACTGGTAGTAATACATATATTCCTGATTTTACCATGCAGTTTTCCTTTAAGAAGATTCAGTAGAATATAAATAGTAGCCCAGAACTGCCTGCCTGAGAATGAAGTTGGTATATTATTTGGAAAAAGGAAGGCTAGGTCTCTTGCTATGCAATGTCCTGTAAAGCAACACACTGACTGCTCTTAGGATGGTAGTGTCAAACGCTGTGAGGTGCCATGGGGAACTTGTTATGCATAAAGTTTCAGGAAGTGTTTAACCCATTCTACTTCTAATAGGTGTCTGTACTATCCATTTGTGCAAGTCAACTCCACTTCTCAGACTTAAAAAGAAAAATACACTTCATCACAGACTCTGTTTACCAAGCACTGTGCCCATAATTAAAATAATTTGAACCCCATCCCCTAAAAATGTGCCCTCACATGAACATGCATGATTCATCTGTAAAGGCAATTAAAAATGTATTTCTAAATGCATTAGTAACACCAATGCTTTCAAGATTTTGAAACTACTAAAAGACAAACTATATATATAGATAGATAGAATATAGTAAACAAATATTGTTAATCCCAAAAGCTGAACTTTTTTAGTATATAATGTTTAAGAAATACCTGAAAGCTATTTTCCTTACTTTTAGACACTTCTTAGTCTTTCCTTTTGAGACACCAGATGACTCTGATAATCATTTGTTCCAAGGGTTTTAAGTCAGTTTGAAGGCATTTTAAGTAACTTCTGTTCTAGTCCTCAACAAAATGCAGGACTCTACAGACTTCTGTTCCTTAGTCCACATCCCAAACATGTGAGTCTTCTTTCAGGATGATAGATCCACCTCATGCCCCTCCCACATGAATATTAAAAAGGTGGGATGGACCTTTGAGCTTCTTCGGAGGGGTGGACTTACTTTCCCAAAAACAATGCTGCCTCCCACTACTCAGGTTCCAGTTCCTGTACCACCCATTTAAGAAAGAAAATAGTACCCTGCAACCATTGACTAACATGAAAGTGTGTTTATTTGAGGGTGGAAAACATTTCTTGAAGGAGGGTAAGGCGGAGGAGACTATTTACACCTTCAGTCAGTTCCACGGACAGAAAACATGACATCACTCCTTTGTACATGCAATACTCCTGTAGGCTCCACCCACAGTCATAAAAGGGGGCTGTCAAAGATCAAGAGAAATGTATTTTGAACAGGTGAGCCTTTTGGGACTCGTGGACACCTGAATGTGAAGTAGCTTTCTTTGAAATCATATACCAGCTCACCCACGCCCAGTCCTTGCTTATGCTGATCCTACCAAGCCCCATGTTCTACATACGGACACTAGTTTGCAGGGCAATGGGGCTGTGCTATATCAAGACTATGAAGATGGTTTGAGACCTGTAGCTTTCACCAGTAGGAGCTTGACCCCGCCAGAGCAGAACTATCTGGTCCACAAGTTGGAATTCCTGACCCTAAAATGGGCCACAGTTGACCAGTTTCATGAATACCTCTATGGGGCAAAGATATTAGTGAAGACTGACAATAACCCACTGACCTATGTGCAGACTTCAGCTAAATTGGATGCCACTGGGCACCATTGGCTTTCTTCCTTATCAACTTATGATTATCAATCAATCAATCAAATCTTTATTTATCCAGGTTAACATTGTTGAGCAAAGCTCATTTGCAAGATGGACCTCTTCATGCATGCTGTTGAATACAGACCGGACTAAACCACATTGATGCTGATGCCTCTGTCACAAAGGCCAGCTGCCAAGGACAATTGGGTCAGATTGTCTGCACCTGACATCAAAGCATTATGCCAAAAGTTTAATACAGATGAACAAATGTCTGTGGACATAGTGGACTACCTAGTAGATAGCTTGGCCTCCTGATACCTGCATACTGGTTGCCTGTTGCCATTTCTCTGCTTTAGATATTAGTGCACTACCTCAGTTCGATAATGACAGTATTCAGTTGGCTCAATCCCAAGATCTCATGATTCAACCAGCACTTGATGCCCTGTGTGCAGGGAAAGATGGGTCCAGTTAAGTTCCCTGATTTGGCGAACTGCTCTATTGTTCAAGGAAGGCCCCAGTTTAAAGCTGCGTGATCAGTTGTTATACAGAAAGACAGTGGATCATCGTGGTCAAGAAGACAAGCAATAGTTGGTCCTACCATGGCCTTTAAGCAGCTGGAACTGAGGTCCTCCACAATCACATGGGGCACCTCGGTACTGACAGAACTCTGGACCTGGTACGATCCCAATTTACTGGCCAAAGATGGGGCAGATGTTGAGAATCATGTCAAAACTTGCAGTCGCTGCCTCCAGCAGAAAGCTTTGCCCACAAAGCTGCCTCTTGTTAACATCATTACCAGTGCCCTCATGGAACTGGTCTGCATAGACTTCTTGTACTTAGATCCTGACAAAAGAACATTGGCAATGTGTTAGTAGTTACTGATCATTTTACACGGTACACACAAGCCTTCCCAACTAAAGATCAAAAGGTCTATACTGTGGCCAAGGTGCTAGTGGCAAAAGTCTTCATCCACTATTGTGCCCCCAGCGGATCCATTCTGACCAAGACAGAGACTTGAAAGTAGACTAATTAAAGAAATGCTCTCTCTGTGGGGGTGCGGAAGTCAAGAACCATCCCCTATAATCCACAGGGGACCTCTCAACCAGAATGCTTTACCGCACCCTTCTGGACATGCTGGGCACCCTCCATCCAAAAGACAAGCATAAGTGGAGCCAGAAGATCAGCACCTTGGTACACACGCATAACAGCACCAAACGTGACGCTACTGGGTTCCCTCCCATCATCTTATGTTCGGGAGGGAGGCCCAACTGCCAGTTGATGTCTGCTTTGGGGTCTCCAGATGGACCTGAGCCAAAAACTACTTGCAGTACATACAGAAATTGAAAGATCAGTTGAATCATACCTATCAACTAGCTCAAACTATGGCTGCTAAGCAAAATCTCGCCAACAAAGAAAGACATGATCAAGAGTAAAAGCCCAGGAGTTGTTGCCCAGAGATAGGGTGCTACTCTGCAATTTGGGACTGCATGGAAAACACAAAATTGCTGATAGATGGCACCATCTTCCCACATAGTAGCTGATAAATTGATGTTCTGCCGGTGCACAAGGTGCCTCAGAAAATAATTCCAAAGATGAAGATCATGCACTGTAATCACTTACTGCCTATCGCCAGTTATTATTGATGCTGGACCAACCCCTAACACTTCTCCTGGCCAGTGACTTGTGCTGCTGTAAAGAGGAAACAGATCCAACCTGTCCATGTTGTTCCAGAACTAAGGCTTCCTCAACAGACCCAGAGTGATACAGATGACTGTTCGTCAGTCTCTGATGAGAGTGACTGTGATAATGCCTATTATCCCTCATATGAACTGAGTCAGTTGTTTCGAGGCAATCCTCTGGAGAATTGTGGGGATGAAGCTGGGCCTTCAGAACTGTCTAACTTCCCAGCTTCTTCCCTGGACCCAATGCCCCTGAAAGTGAGGTGCCAGGCATCACATCTGAGGTTGCAGATTCTCTGTGTCTTGTAGAACTGTTTGAATTGCCTGAAGAAGGGCTGATGGTCTGAGTCTCCTGGTGACATATCAGAACTTGAAGAACAATATGAAAGTGTTGACAGCACCCCTTCAGTGCCACAAAGCCTAATTGTGCCAGAGTCTCTTCAGAATGAGCAACCTAGGCCTCTTCCAAAGATAATAATGAGCAAAGTGTTGTGGAAACAGAGTCTGCAGAGTCAGGAGCTGATAGTGTTCCTAATCTGGACATTTCAACCAGTGTAGAGGCATCCTCACTACAGGAGAAGAAATCAGTGACAGTGTTGACTACCCAGAGCCTGTGTCTGTTCGCTTAGAAAATCTGGGCAAACTGTTAAGCCAGTGCTACATTTTAGTTATGATTCCCTGGGATGCCTGTGACTTGCCTCTCAATGTGGTCCATAAAGGTGTTTAGATTTCCACCGCTCATTGCCCAAACTGAGCCTGACTGCCACCTCCCAAATAATTGTTCTTCCTTCAGAACATGGTGTTCCTGTCCCATCTAGCCCCAAGTTAGCTGATAGGGAAGGGCCCTCTTCTGCATTGTTTACTGTACAAGAAGTTATAAAGTGAAGTCATAGGTAACTGTTCATAGTATGCTAATCATAATAAAATCAGTATAGAGTGTATGAATCATGCATAAGTATTGTCAATGAAGATATGGTATAGAAACATAGAAACATAGAATTTGACTGGCAGATAAGGGGCCTAGGCACCCAGTCTGCCCATTTCCTAATGGATAAGCTGCATATCCTAGTTAACCAGCAGCCTACTTCTTCCTACCCCACCCCTAGAATTGCCTTATGACTGTCCCATGCATGCTTGAATTCCACCACTGTTTTTGACTCTACAGCCTCCTCCAGAAGGCCGTTCCATGCATCCACAACCTCTCTGTGTAAAAATACTTAAATTACCTCTGAGCCACCCCCATCTTCAAATTGTGCCCCCTTGTTCTTGCACACCCTTTTTGAAAGATACTACCCTCTTGGACTTTGTTGATTCCTTGAGGTACTTGAAAGTTTCTATCATGTCCCCTCTCATCCTCCTTTCCTCAAGGCTATACATATTAAGCTCCTTAAGTCTCTCTTCATATATCTTCTGGTGCAGACCCTGTACCATTTTAGTTGCCTCTCCTCTGGACAGCTTCCATCCTGTCTATGTCTTTGTGAGATTGGGTCCCAGAACTGCATGCAGTACTCAGATGGGGTCTCACCAACTGTCTGTACAGAGGGATAATAACTTCCTATTTTCTATTGGTGATGCCTCTCCTATGCATCCCAGTATCCCCCAGCCCTCCTTGCTGCCCTCTCACATTGCTTGCCCACATTTAGGTCATCTGATATCACTACCTTCAGGTCCCTTTCCATTTTTGTTGTTGTTAGTATCTCACCCCATTGTGTACTCTCCTCCTGGGTTTTGTTTCCCAGGTGCATTACCTTGCACTTCTTAGCATTGAATCTAAGCTGCCATACATTTGACCATTCCTCTAACCTTGCCAGTCCCTTCTCATCCTTTCCACCCCACCTTGTGTATCAACTCTGTTGCAGATCTTGTGTCATCTGCAAAGAGACATACTTTTCTTCCAGTACCTCTGCAATGTCGCTTATAAAGACATTGAAGAGGACCGGTCCTAATACTGAACCCTGCAGTACCCTACTAGTAACCCCTTTCTTCAGAGTGGACTCCATTTACTATTACCTCTGTGTCCTATTCTCCAGCCAATTCTTTACCCAGGCTGTCATCTTGGGACCTACTCCCAGGCTGGCTAACTGTATAGTGAAATGTATAGTAATGTAATAAGTTTACATTAACTGATGCATCAGATAGTATTTCCATATGCTAATGTCACGTATGTCTTGTATATATTGATTCTTCAATATTGTGATAGTGTAGACTTGATGTGGATGCCAAGTTTTCCAGGCAGGAAGGGTGTAAACTTCTACAAATGGGGTTCCTGAAAGTCTTCCTTGGGTGTGCCTAAATGCCCACTGCCTGGCTAGTATCCTGTGTCTTAGCACTTTAAAAGTGTTTGTGTGAGACTGCCTTAATGCTCTCTGTGTCTGTCCCTTTAAGAACTGCCAATAATGTGTGCTTATTTAATCTGGGAGGGGCTGAGTGTTTTTTATGCTCAAGTCCCGCCTGGTTTCTCAGATAATCGCTCTGTTCTGCCATTGCTATTTGCGCAGAGGGAGCTCTGTTAGAAGCTGTACTTATTTGCTGATTATCTATTAGAATAGCAATAGTATTGTAGTTTGTCTAACCTGCCTTCTTTGCTGCATGAACCTTCTGTATTGCACCACCATTTTGGTTTTTGACTGTCAGTTAGCACCAATCAGTACCATTGGGGACTCTAAAATGGAGCCTGTCCCCAGGGTCTTGTGGGAGCAAATTTCTGTAGGAATTGTAGTTTTACATTTTGGTGCCAAAACAGACCTGGAGGGGAGCCTTGCTTTGACAGACAGATGAATCAACCAACCAGAACCTTTTAGACCAAAGGGAAATTCCTAAGCTGCCTGCTGCAGTGAGTCAGTCTGGAGTTAGAATTTGCAGAGTAAACTGCTTGAGTGATTCACAGCAGCTCCTCGCGTAGTTCGCACGGGAAATTGGTGGAAAGGCTGTTCTGACTTGTCTGCCTGCAGTCCATGTAAAGGGAATCCTTTGACAGGCTTAATACTCTGGACTGCATCCGATTGAGTGAGAGAAAAGCCACTGAAGTGTGACCAGGCTTACACCTGAAGAAGACTGAAAATTTGCTGTATGTGATCTTCCTGTCAGGGACATCCATTCACCATAGAACTCCTGGTTTTGTTCAGAGACACTAATATTGTTGCCGGACTGCTATCCACTTTTGTGGTATGGTGATTGCTTTACTATAAATGCTGTGGTGCTGTTAGTGGGTTGCAATTTGGCTCCCCACTGTTTAATTCTGCCACACTTGCTGGAAGCTGCATCCAGCCTTCCCGGACTGACTTCTGAACTGTTTTACCTGGCCTGGGCCCTGCCACACTGGCCCAGCCAGCTACTTCAGGCGAAGAGAACACCATTGACAAGAGACTCGCCTAGGGATCAGCCCCCTGCTCAACATCTCGAACAGGAACGACACCTCAGTGATTCGTGAGGGCCCCTGCCTCCTGGCATACCAGTTGTCAACCTGCAGTCTCCATCTCGTCCCTCCTGTGTCTTGCATTGTGTAGCATGAGTAACAATCAGCGTAGCTCCCTGCAACAACAGCTAAATCTCAAGTGTTGTCATCTGATTGCATTATTGTTTTCCTTTTCACGAACTGAGCCTTCAGGCTCTGGATTACAAATTGTGTGTGGTTGTGCATGCTTTTTCTTTTCATCACAGGGCCCAACTAGCTGTGACGCCGCCCACCCCCGACAACGCTCCAGGCTAGCCCACCTTACTTCCAACTGGGTACCCAGAGCGTGAGACTGTGTAGGGACTAAAAGTGCATGTAATTGCCTGACTAGATTAGTTTTCTAATCAATCAACTTGATCACGTTCCTCCCTTGTTCAATTCCCTGAATAAATGAGAGCTAACTCTTTGTGCATTTAATCTGACTGTGGTTCCAGTTTGTACCAAATGCACTGTACTGTTGCTATTTGCTGTGCCTAATCTTGTTTTACAGGGGGTCTCCAGGGTCAAACTGGTGGAACCAGCCCTGGTGGTAAGTGCAAACAGTGTGGGGAATTGTATGCTGAATAGGGGCTACTGCAAAAGTGTTTGTTGCATATTGTCTAGGCCACTAGAGGGGAAAGAGGTGGGTTACAGTGTCCTGGAGGGCTGTACCCAGGTTAGCCTTTGTTACTAACAATGCTGTCCTCTAGGTGGAGGCACCCAATAGTACCCAGGCCCCTTAACCTGCAACTAGCCAAGCAGGCAGGGGTTATACTATAACGAACAGAAACCGGGAGAGGGGGCAGCTCCTGCCGTGTCCCTCAAAAGAGGTTGAAGGGACTGGGGAACATGTTGTTGGTGAGAATTTGAGTGGAGGGTTTATTGTAGAAGGTCTGTATCCACCTGGTAAAGGATTGGCCAAGGTTGAAATGTCTGAGGACAGCTATCAAGTAGTCCCACCCACCGAATTGAATGCTTTTTCAAAGTCGATGGAGATGGCCACTGCTGGAGTCGGAGAGATACCACCACCTGCAGTAGGGAGACCAGTGCATGTAAATGATCAGAACCGATTCTTCCTTGATAAAACCCACCTGAGATGGGTGGATAATATGCAGCAATGTGGACTCAAGACGGAGTGCTAGTGCTTTGGCAAGGATTCTGGCATCAGAGTTAATAAGGGTTAATAAGGGATATAATAAGGGATGTAGGCGGAAATTAGGTGGGAGAGAAGAGTCTGTACATTCGTTAGGTAGGGACTGTTATGACCAATTTCCTGACTGTGCCCAGGAAGGCACCTATATCGTGAGAGTCATGTACCATTTGTAGCAAGAGGTTGGTCACTTTCTCCCTGACTATAAGACAGCAGTCTATTGGAAGCGCTTCCTGGGGAGGTTCTTTGTCATAATGGTGATTGTACATTGACGAAAATAAAAAGGCAATGTACATTCACATTGAGAAAACAAACTTAATTGTTTAGTGCAGTGGGGCTTTGCCCTCACCCCCAACTAAAAACTAACTCTGGGGTACATATCGGGAAGGGGAGAACAAGGACATAAGTTAAAAGATAAAAACGGGCACAGAATAGCATAAAAACATTGTGCTCCACCCCAGCACCTTCCCCACTAGAACCAGCCTCCCAACCACCATGCCACAAGGCCAGCTTGGTGGCTTCCCTCTGCCACCCCTCACTAACCTTACAGATACCTTCCGTATCCTGTCGCTGTTCCTCTTGCCCTGCCCTTTCCTGTCGCTACCTTTTCAGGGTAGCCCATTACACAGGTGCTGAGACTGAGTCACCTCATATTTGAGTTGCTCAGTCTCAGTCGCCCTTTGACGGGATACCCTCCTGGGGCCTTATGAGGTGCCATAGCTTTAGTAGCCTGAGATATTTCGGTCACAGAGATGGAGCTTCCAATGCTTCTTTCTGGGCCTGAGTTAGTTTTGAAGGGGAGATGCTTAATGAAATTATCAAAGTTCTGGACATTCAGACTAGTGTGGATTTGGTATAGGGATCCATAGAACTGTTTCATAACATCATTAATCGCTTAAGGGACAGATTGTAGATGCCCTGCATTATCCCTGAGGTGGGAAATACATTGCTACATTGAAGCCTATAGGACAGTAATTTGCCTGCCTCTCACCTGCACCCAATATTTATGTTTGGTCCTATTTATTTGCAGCTCCGTTACTCTAGTGGTCAGCTGATTCAGCTGTATCCTGATGGAGGCTATTTCAGAGGTTAACTTGTTGTTTCTCAAGGCCTGGGCATCTTTTGTATATGTCTTCCGTCACTTTAAGAAGTGCTTCTAAGCTGGTCCGTGGCTCAGAGGGTTGAGGTGCTGGACGCCACACCTCATGCCATGCTGGTGACCCGGGGTCAGGAGTAAGCCCAGGTTGCCGTGGGTCAGCTGGGGAGGCACGGTGTTGGCTTGAGCTGCCAACAGGCAGCCTCCTCTCCTGGGAGGGATCTGGAGTCCTGGGCTCTTGGCTGCCACCGAATGGAGGCTGATGGTAGCACCAAGCCCAGTGGGAGACTAGGCACTAGGCCAGGCGGGGTAATGGGCCGTCACTAGAGCCATGGGTGCATGCTTGCCTCCATGGGGATGTATGACCGTGTTCTGGGGCCCAGGGAGTACAGGGAGAAAAACAGAAAAACTTCTATGTCTCCCGTTGCCCGAGCAGGTGGGAGGCAGCAATGGGAGCAAAAAGCTGTATTAAAAAAAAAAGAAGTGCTTCTAGTCTTTGAGCTTCTATGCACTAGAATTTTGTCCTGTGGGCCATATAGCTTATGATTTCTCTTTACGGCCTTGAAGGCCTCCAAAATTATAGAGTGGAGGGGTGGAAGATCCAGGTGAATTTTATCGAAAGTAGTGCATGAATTCAGTTTTGACCCATTTTGAAATTCTGAATCTTACGTGAGAACAGAGTCTAAATGACAGGTCTGAGATTTGGGTGGGAAGGGGCAAACATGGAGGACAGAGTTACCAGGGCATGGTCTGATATATAAAGGGGTTCAATGGTCAAAATGGAAGTCTGGGAGGTAATGCAGGGGGAGGCAAGCCAGAAGTCAGTTCTACTGCCCGTCCTGATAATGCTCAGAAACATATGTGTAGTCTCTGCTGGAGGGACTGAGCAGCCTCCGCAAGTCTGATAGTTGATGTAGGGACATTAGTTCCTTAGGGTACAGAGGGCTCTGGTATGCTTTTCAGGTCTACTATTAGACCTGTCCAGGTAGTGATCCAATACCAGGTTGAAGACCTCTCCCTGTAGCACCGCCGGATTGTCAAAGGACAAATCCAAGCACGTCTGGGAAATGTTGTCAAAAATTCAGGGTTGTCCTCATTTGGCTCATATGCATTCCAAGAATGACAGGGCTTACGTGTGTCTTCATCTTTGTGAGACTCCACCTCCTTTTAGAGTCCCTAGTCTGGGTAATAGGGGTCCACTGAATATTTTTATGTAGTAGAATGGAGACCCCATGTTTGGCAGAACTAGCAGAACTGTGAGCCTCCCAATTGACCCCACTCCCTTTTACGCTTTTGCGCTTCCTTGTGTACTAGTTTTGTTTCCTGCAGAAAAGCCACCTGCATGTGCATTTTCTTCAGGTGGCAAGGACTTTCTTCATTTTATGGGAGAACTGAGCCCTCTCACATTCCATGTGGTGAATGTGATGGGATTAGCCATTGTCTAGATTATAAACAATTTTAATTTCTATGGGAGGTGATAGCAACACCTGTGGAGGCACTTCCTGTGGCTTTCCACGCCACTTACCATAAGGAAAGGAGCTACAGTACCTTCTTGGGGCCCCACACCCTTAGCAGGGCTACTCTGAACATACATAATCTTACCCTGTTTGGCAAGCCATTTCAACACAACCTTTTGTAACTAGAGCTCTGTGTCTAGGTACAAAGCTAGACAAAAACACAAACAGTGAGTTGCAAGGGCAGTCAAACTGTGCATTAACAGACATTGTAATGAATGCAATAGAACAATAGCAACTGAATAAACCTTAAACATTGTATGTAAGGGCAAAATCCCTTACCTAACAAACCTTGGCGATTGGGCCTTTTAGTGACCAGAAGGTATGAACACTCACCTTCAATGGTCCAACTAGCCCTTCACTTTGGGGAGTGGCATCCATCCTCGATATTGGACGCCACAGGGGCACAGTCTAGACAAAGCATTAACTGTGGGCTAGGGGTATCAGCCCACCGAGGGGAGATGTACCTATGCAGACATAGCTGAGGAACAGCCTCTGTCTGTGCCAGGAGCTACAACTACGGTCCTGGAGCCATCTAATGTGATGTAGCCATAAAACCCATGGGTCTGACTTGCATCTGTGTAAGTACAACATTGTGGGATCTCTCTGTCCCCCATGAATCCCCTAGGCCCCATTACAGAATGGTCAAGAGTGGGTGTGATCCCATCTGCATCAGTTAGCTGATCTGCAATGACACCAGGCTGGAGCACGCTTTCCTGGCCAGCACCCTTAAAAAGGTTCCATCTATCAGAACTGCAA
Organism: Neoceratodus forsteri; assembly: GCA_016271365.2. Classification (NCBI taxonomy): domain Eukaryota; kingdom Metazoa; phylum Chordata; order Ceratodontiformes; family Ceratodontidae; genus Neoceratodus; species Neoceratodus forsteri. The sequence goes on from CM057453.1 coordinate 804,666,663, forward strand.
TAGCAGAAAAGGTCACAAAGAGATGTGAGTAACAACATAAAAGAGTGTGAGCCCTACTGTATTAGGTGGGCAAATGAGATTATATCTGCGCTTACCCTAGAATCAGAGCTCAGGATATTAGACTTTCACCCATCCCATAAACAAGCTAACTGAGGGTTAATTGGGGGGCAGGTGGTGACCTTGAGGAAACTTGAGTGAGTTTCACTTCATCCTGCAGCCGGGATTTGGGTATGCTTTGCCTTTTTAGACCCTGGCTTAATTAGACTCTGTACCTTTAACTGAGGGCGAATCCATCCTCAGATTAACAGTTTATGTATGTAATATGTCACCTCAGTCCGCCAGTGCAGATATAAAGCGTACTAACCACATATGGAGTACCAAGGTTAAGGATGAACCGGGAGGGCAGTTAGATCTGGGGGCTCCCCATATGACCCTATAACCCACGCCTCCTCCGTTAAAACAAGCAGATTACACATGTCGATTATGCCCCAGACTGCACTTTTAAGTCAGTACCACTGAAGTATCATATGTTAGAAAATGGACTAGATACCTTGGTGCTCTCTGATTGGCTGCCAGCTAGAGCAGAGGGTACATTAACTATCAATAGAGCCGGTAGATAATAAGTGCCATACCTTCACCACTTAAATATCCTTGTGCCAGCCTGCTTCCTCATTGGTTGACAGCACCATATTGACTTTTAAATCGCTGCTATTTTTTCTGTCACTTAGCAAGACCTCTCCAACCTCTCCCTCCTTTCAGTGCCAGGTGGCTGGTCACTACATTGTTTTTATTTAGTTTTTTATTTATGGTACCTTCTTGTCCCATGCTCCTGATCCCTGATAGTGAGATTCTCAGACAATGAGACTTGTCTCGCGACAGCTGATGGCACCCTCACTCCTCCCTCCATCAGCCAGATACTACTCTCAGTGAGTCTTGGACAGTCGATGGTGCCTTGTCTCCTCCCTCCTCCAGCCAGTCACCTGCTTGGTTCTAAAACAAGCACCTTATAATTGTAAGCGCTACCAGGCGTTGCTCACATCTTCAGTATGCTCATCACACCCCTCTCAAATAGTCTTTAAAAAGTAAGTCTCTCTCACACATCGGGCATCTGCTGTCCCCTCTGTCTTTGGTGATGCCCCACATTTCCTCCCAACTAACAAATGCTAGGATTCCAGCGGACACTGTAAAAACGATCTCTGCAACTGACACAGAGAAATGGAAATTACATACCTACCGTAATTCTGATCTTTCTGTGTATCTTCACCTTTCATCACCTTTGGGTTACTGGCCCAGAGGTCATGACCCCGCAGGAGCTCTTTTTTTTTTTTTTGGATGGGCGGTGTTGCATCATTGGCGCCCGCCCTCAAGACCGGCGTGCTGCAGTGGCGCTCACAGAGTTGGCTGTTAGGTGTTATCGACTCCGCCTCCACCAGTTCTGAGTCACCGTAGAGGTTAGAAAGAGGGTTGGGTGGTTGGGACAAGGAAGTCCAAGGACAGATAAAGGAAAGATATAAAACTAAAAGGAGAAATAAACTACTGAGAGGACAGAAGAAGTTCAAGACTAAGGGATTAGGTAGGGCCCCAATCTCTGGAAGCAGAAAGGAGGAGGGAGGGAGGGAGGGAAAGGTTTTTGAGTGAGGAAAAATTTTGGGGGAGAGACAGGAGAAACATACCCTGTACCCTTGACTAGTCTCCAGTTTATATAGGAACTGCGAAGGAGTAGCCAAGAGGCTAACTGCCAGAATTGCAGGGATAGAATTACTGGCATAACTCCTATAAGCAGAATCGCTATTCTGAGAAAGACAGGAAAAACAGGGCTATCGCCTCCCCGAAAGGAGATTTTGGTGCAAGAAACCTAGTTTCTTAAATTAATTGAGGTTATGTCCACAGGACAAGGAAATCAAAAGAAATCAATGATTGACGGGTAGAAGGGAAGAAGGAAAGAAAGGGCAACTGCCAACCCCACCCACAGTGGTAGAGCTGAAGCACTGAGGAAAGAGTGCCCCACTCTGACAACTCCACCCTTAGGAAAAACATCTCCCTATGTGCCCCAGTTTACCCCACTCTGACCCACAGAAAGGAGGGGTAGAAGAGGAGCACAGAAAGAGAGGGTACCCAGAGACTGAGGCCCCAGGGGATGGAGGGTGGGATTGTGATGAATGGTGAAGATACACAGAAAGATCAGAATTACGGTAGATACGTACTTTCTATATCTTATCTGTGTCAATCTTCACCATTTACTACTAACACAGGTAGTGCCGAGCACCCCAAAGGGGTTTTAAACCCTAAAGGACTGAGTCCCTTAGCTCTCAGTGGGTGACACACTAAGAGGGAAACCTTCAGGGCCTGGAGAGGCCCGAGTGTGGGAGAGTGAGGCGGTGACACCCTGGGGGGTAGGAAGTTGCCCCAACAGACCCCACCTCACTCTATGGGAGAAGAGATAGGTTCTCTGGTGGGGAGTTAATCACCCTATGCCGGGCCAAGGGTGACAACCTGGAAAGATGCAGCCATGCCATCCCTCTAGTGCACTCGCTGTCCCTACAACCCTGGTAGCTACCTCACTGGCATCATACAATGCCCTTGCTTGGTGTCTTGCTAGCTCCAGACCACGTGCAGGGAGTGCAATGTCTTGTCTGGTTTGCTCTGTGTCAGGCATGGAGGCTAGGAGCTGACCCAGCCTGGACCACAAGAACCTGTCATAGGTTGCATAGTGGGCCTGATGTGTGGCAATAGAGAGCAGCAACCATGCCAAGTAGAAGGTCCTCCTCCCCAGAAGTCAACATCCAAAGAATCTTGATGTGGGAGCGGTCACAGTGCAGGCGCAAAGCCCATCAGGAGTGTCAGTTGCATCAATCCTGACTGAGGATGAGGCATGGAACCTGGAGACTCCAGGGGGCACAGTACCACTGGCAGAGATCCTAGGGGCAGGAACTCCCGGAAAGGGTCTCTACCAGGAACACAACAACACCTCCTGAAAGGGAGAAGGCCAGGGGCACCACAAGGGTGTCCTCACTGAAGTCGCTTAGAAAGGCGCAGCCATGTGGTCTGGATTGTGTAGATGGGAGGGTAATGTGCAGGTCCCCTAACATCCTCACCATGAATCGCTGATACTCAGCGAGATCAGCAACTGGAGAGATGTGGACAGGCGGCTCCTCTCCCCAGAAGAGGGGATGAAGAGTCAGAGGACTTCAAAGGTTCAGAAGCTGTCTGCTCAGGGGAGGTTGAAAACCTGTCTTTCCATTGCCCTAATGTAAGAGGGAAACTGAGCAGCCTGAGCTCTGAACTGCTCCCAGGAGAGAGGCCGCTAGGACCATGAATGCCTGGGAGCACAGGAGAAGGTGGCAGAGGAATAGGCAGAACCAACAACGGTAATCGTTGACCTCTGCCTGGGCTAGGAGTGCACCGGAGCCCTAGGAAAGAAGGTACTCAGAGGACTCACAGCTGACAGCTGAACAACGAAACTGGTACTGCCTAGGATGGCTCTGAAGAATCCCCCTGTGAGATGACTGGGGCCGTGTGTGGGACCAGGGCAGTCCCCCTACCTCAAAGAATGGGGCACTCTCAAGGAAACTGAGGGGAAGAGCTGAGATCCGCACTATGGCTTCTCCCAGAGCCCAGGTGGGTTCAGAAAAAGGCCACCGCACAGACCCCATGCCCTCGACCTCTTGGAATCTGAGAGCGCCCTCCTCCTCGAGAGAGCCAGCCTAGGCAACTGACAGCCTGATTGGCCCCAAAGGGCTATCCAGGGAGCAGCACCCTCCCTCCCGTGGGTTGCTCTGACTGCCCCAAAGTTCGCGATACAGGCACACCATAGGAGGGGGTACCACCGCTGAGGGGCCAGAGAACCCTCCGAGGCCAGGCTGCAGGGCAATGGTGGCCTGCACCACTGTCTGCTGGTCAGAACCCCTGACACTAGCCCTGGCAGTCACTGTCCGCTGCTCAGAGGGGGTTGACTCCGGTCTGTCGAGGACACTACCAGGGTGTCGACACTGCAGCCAACTCCAGGGAGTTAGACTACCCATCTGACTCAGAGTCCGACTCCTCCTCCGAAGAGGTGGAGATCGAAATCCTGTACCAGACAGTGCACGGACACCTGCTGCCATCCCTAGTGAACAGGGCACCAGGACCACAGACTGCACCAGAGTTGCGCTGGTGCCCCTCTCTGCACGAATGGTGCCAGAAGAGGACACGACCCCAACAAGGGCGGCAGCCTCTGAGCTGGAACCTGTCACGCGTGCCATCCCAACCATGGCACTGCAAGCGGCGCCAAGATCAGCAATGGCACCAATGGCGTTCAACTGCATGAACAGCACCGTGAACGGTGCGAGCCCAGAGACCCCATGGTGCTGATCCGTCCCATAGTGCTGTGAGTGGTGCCATGGACAAAGATGAAGACGACAGCGCCCTGACAGTGCTCTCAGCACTGCGAATGGCGCCAAGGTCCGAAATCCCCATGGCGCCATGTCCATGTTCGGAGATACCAGCGGCCCCAGAATTGGACACGGTGCCATGCTCAACCCCGGTGCATGAGCGGCACCGGGCAAGAAAGCAGATAGGAACAACACCGTAGAGCCTCCCACAGCACTGACAGCCCCATCGGCTCCACAGATGGCACCAACAGCAACGGCACTGAGCGTCGAGCGGTGCTGACAACAGCACCATCAGGGCCCACAGTGCCAAGGCCCAAAATGGTGCCGACAGGCGGCATCGAGGGCGGCGCCAACCCAGGCCTTCTAAGCCTCGGGTGCAACACCAGGGTAGCCTTCATCCCCAAAAGGGCAATTGCCACGGCGCCCCGCCATTCCCCGGGGGAGACTGGCCTCCTGCACTATGGGAGGGGCCTCTGCCATGACTAGGCTAGAAGAGGCAGAGGCCCCTCCTCTCGAGTCTGTATAGAACCGGAGGGACCAGAGGAAAGGCCAAGGAATGCGGCTTGGCCCGATGGGTGTGCCTTGACCCCGAAAGTCGACGAGTTCGCCCCACTTTCCACATGCATTGCTCGGCGGCCCAGCAGTCCATGGAGAAACAGGCATCGATGAATCCATGTCGTGAAGCGGTCCATGACACGCGAGGCATCAGTCGTGGCTGGTCGGTGATGGAGTACTTACTGCTGCATGGGCACCCGCATGGGGGGCCATCCCATCTTAGAAGATTTCTTGCCCTTCAACCGAGACATGACCTACGGGAAAAGAACACCAAAACATGACCCAATGTCACAAAGCAAATAAAATAAGGAACAGTCTTACCAGGCGGTGTCGTGGAGCATAAGCAGAACAGGCAGGATATATGGAGTTGACGGACTATGCAGCGACACAAAATGTAGCCGGTTGTTTCAACTGTAGAGGCAGGCCTCTGAAAATTCTTCTTAGAGCTTCCCTTGAGGTGACCTCGATGGCGGAGACGAAGAACTGGCAGGAGGGCGGAGGTGACAACACCTAATGGCCAACCTGTGAGTGCCACGCAGTGCATCGGCCTCAAGGGTGACACCGATGGTGCCTCGACTCGCCCATCCCAAAAAAAACAGCTCCGCAGGGTCATGACCTCCGCCAGTAACCCAAAGGTGATGAATGGTGAAGATTGACACAGATAAGATCAGTGTTCTCAGTGTCACAAATGGAGTTTACTGACTGCAGAGCAGTGGGGGACTACAACTGGACTTTCTATCAATTTGAGCCACTGAAGGAGTGGGGGGCTCTACAACCAACTGCATCAGTGGAGGGATTACTTTACAGAACCTTTCTTTACACATCTATAAGTAATTTTACATCTTCTCTACATATAATTCTAAGTATTTATATGTAAATAAGAACAAAAAGTAAATTTTCTAACACAATAATACCTTCCAGGGTGGCGGTATGGGCAATACCGGACCTTCCAGGAGCTATAAGGCCCTCTGCCTGCAGCATCGAACATCATCATGTCCCTGGGAGGTCTGGTATTGCCCATACCACCCACCCTGTCGGGTGTTATTGCTTGCCTAGAGAATGGGGGTCACACTGGTATATTGTTACCACAGCGACTCCGCACAGCCAAGACCACCACAGTGACAGGAATTGGGCAAACTGGCCTGTCACTGTGGTGAACTGTGTGCTGATTGGGACTGCCTTGCTGGGTGTTTGCCCCCGGTCCAACTCTGACTCGGGTTAGAATCCTAGAGACCGGGTGTGTGTGGGGTTTGAGGGTGCAGCCCCGCTTAGGTGTGCACTGACATCCCCATGGCTACAATGCTGACAGTCGGCATTGCAGCCATCAGCTGTAGGGGATGTTGATGCTTATCGCTATGAAGCGCTATGGGTAAACCAGTCAGACCAAGAGGGACAGTTTGTTCACCATCACATAGTACCAGTCTGCAGTTGGCCTGCTGACATGAATGTCCTAAACAGCATGTGCACATACTGGGAGATATACATTAATCCTTTCAAATGAAGGGAACACTAAACAACCAAAACTTGTAAAGACAAATGCCAACTGTATGCAACTTTAGTCCATACTGCAAGTAGCCTGGATGTCTCAAATGGTAGTCCCGCAGCCAGCCAAGTAATCCAGTGAGTCAATGCAGGAAAGGAGGGGGCACCTTACCAAGAAAGAACCCCCATCCCTGTTAGTGGGTGATCAGGTAGATTACCTTGAAAACCTGTGCTTACCTGATCATCCCTGTTCTACCAGAGTTTATTACGGTCAATGAAGGCCCCAACATGAGTTCACGGTGGCAGAGGCTCTTTGTCAGGGTAACGGAGAGGTATTTATTTATAACAATCGGAATTACAAACCTTTGAGTCAAAGTCTCTTTTGCAAAGGCTCCATGTCAGGGTACAATAGTAAACATTGCAAATGCACAAATAAGGAGAGTCCAGAAATTAACATTACAATACATAAACTAAGGAGAGTCCAGATAACACAATCTGGGATAGAAGCTGACCCAGTGTTTACAGATTACCTAGGAAAATAATACAAAGAAGCCCATCTAAGAGAGAGGTGTATTAGGGGTTGGAGGAGTAGAGCAGATATGGGGCTAGGTGCAGTGCAGGCTGAGGACTCGAGGTAGATTCTAAGGTTGGACTTGAAGAGGTTGAGCTTGGGTTCCTAGTGAGATAGTAGCAGGAAGGCCATTTAGCCAGAGGGGGTCTGTGGAAGAAATCCCTTGGCCAGGTTTCCTGCAGCAGGAAATGAAAATTATGTACCTACCGTAATTATGATCTTTCTGTGTATCTTCACCATTCATCACCTTTGGGGTATATGGCGGAGGTCATGACCCTCGAGAGCTTTTTTGGGGGTGGAGTCGGCGTACCATCGGCGCCCTCGAACAGTCACTGCACGTAGTGCTCAAGGGTTGGACGAGAGATGCTGTCGACTCCGCCTCCCGCCAGTTCTGAGTCGCCGGAGAGGTTAGAAGGGTTGGGAGGGTGGCACAAAGAAGTCCAAGGGACAGACAAAGGAAAAGATATAAAAACTGAAAGGAGAAATAATGACTGAGAGGACAGAATAAGAAAAGAAGAAAAAACTAAAGGGATTGGGTAGGGCCCCAATCTCTGGAAAAGAAAGAATGAGGAAGGGTGGGTTAGAGTTCTTAGACATTAAGAAGACTGAGAGGGGAAAAGGTAAAGACCATACCCTGGAACCTTCACCTGTCTCCAGATTGTATAGGAACTGCAAAGAGTGGCCAAAGGCTTACTGCCAGAATTCAAGGCACAGAATCGTTGGCAAAAACTCCCATTAAGCAGAGTTGGCTATTCTGGAAGAAGACAGGCAACAGAATTCTCCCCCTCTCAAATGAAAAAAGACTGTTGGCGTAATAAAAGTATTTTCTTGAATGGTTAAGGATATGACAAAATGACAAGGGAACTGAGGAAAGACGGGAGAAAAGAGAGGAGGAGATGAGGAGGGCAACTGCCTATTCCACCCACAGGGTGGAGCCTAAAGCACTGGAGAGGAGCCCCCCTTACAGCCCTCTCCTAGAAATATCATCCCCTATGTGCCCCTGTCTGCTCCTCCCTGACTAAAGAAAGGAGGGAGGCAAGGATGGGCACAGAGAGGAGGAGAGGACAGAGACTGAGGCCCCAGGGGGATGGTGGGTGGGATCGTGATGAATGGTGAAGATACAGAAAGACCATAATTATGGTAGTTACAGAATCTTTCTATATCTTATCTGTGTCAATCTTCACCATTATCACCTTGCAGTGAATGCCGAGCCCCTCCCAAGGGGTTATCAACCCTAAGGGACAGAGTCCCTTAGCTCTCGGTGGGAGACACACTAAGAGGGAGAACCTTCAGGGCCTGGGAGGCAGTGTGGGAGAGTGAGACAGGGACCCCTGGAGAGGGTAGAAAGTTGCCCGACAGGCGCCGCCTCAATCTACAGGAAAAAGATAGGTTCTCTGGTGGGCAGAGTTAATCACCCTCGCGGGCTAAGGGTGACAACCAGGAAAAGATGCAGCCATGCCCGTCCACCTGAGTGCAGATCGCTGTCCCTATGACCCTGGTAGCTACCTCATTGGCATCATACAACACCCTTGCTTGGTGCCTTGCTAGCTCAGGCCACGTGCAGGAGTGCAATGGCTTGTCTGGTTTGCTCCGTGTCAGGCATGGAGGCTGAGAGCTGACCCAGCCTGGACCACAAGAACCTGTCATAGGTTGCATAGTGGGCCTGATGTGCTGCAATAGAAAGCAGCAACCGTGCCCGAGTAGAAAGTCCTCCTCCACCAGAAGTCAAAATCTGAGGAATCTTGATCTGGGGCGGTCATGGTGCAGGCGCCAAAGCCCATCAGGAGTAGTCAGTTGCATCAATCCTGACTGAGGATGAGGCATGGAACCTGGAAACTCAGGGGCACAATACCACTGGCAGAGATCCCTAGGGGCAGGAACTCCAGAAAGGGTCTCCGCCAGGAATGCAATGATGCCTCCCGAAGGGAGCAGGCCAGGGGGGCACCACAAGGGTGTCCTCACTGAAATCGCCTAGAAAGGCGTCGCCAAGTGCTCTGGATTGTGTAGAGTGGGAGGTGTAATGTGCAAGTCCTCCAACATCCTCACGATGAATCGCTGATACTCAGTGAGATCAGCAGCTGGAGATGTGGACAGACGGCTCCTCTCCCCCAGAAGAGGGGGATGAAGAGTCAGAGGACTCAAGGTTCAGAAGCCTGTCTGCTCAGGGGAGGTTGAAAACCTGTCTGTCCTTTGCCCTAATGTAAGAGGGAAATTGAGTAGCCTGAGCTCTGAACTGCTCCCAGGAGAGAGGTCCGCTAGGGACCATGAATGCCTGGGGAGCACAGGAAAAGCTGGCAGAGGAATAGGGGCAGAACTGACAATGGGAATCGCTTGACCTCCACCTGGGCTAGGGAGTGCAGGAGCCCTAGGGAAGAAGGCAGTCCGGAAGGCTCCACAGCCAACAACTGAACAACCAAACTGGTACTACCTAGGCTGCTCCCTGAAGAATCCCGCTGTGGAGACCGGAGCCATGTAGGTCCAGAAGGACAGTCCCCTACCTCCAAGAACAGGGCCCTCTCAAGAAAACCGAGGAGAAGAGCAGAGATCCACACTACGGCTTCTCCCAGAGCCTGGGTGGGTTCCAGAAAAAGGCACCGCACAGACACCATGCTCCTCGACCCTCAGAATCCAAGAGTGCCCTCCTCCTCGAGAGGCCAACCTGAGGCAACTGACAGCCCTGGTCAGCCCCAAAGGAGCTATCGAGGAACAGCACCCTCCCTCCCATGGGTGCTCTGATCGGCCCCAAAGTTGGGCGATCCAGGCACACCACATGAGGGGGTACCACCGCTGAGGGGTCAGAGAACCTCGGAGGCCAGGCTGCAGTGCAATGGTGGCCTGCACCACGTCTGCTGGTCAGAACCCCTGACCCCGGCCTGGCAGTCACTGTCCATTCCTCAGAGGGGGCTGACTCCAGCCTGTCGAGGACACTACGAGGGTGTCCACACCAGCAGCTAACTCCAAAGACCAGACTGCCTGTCTGACTCAGGAGTCTGACTCCTCCTCCGAAGAGGTGGAGACCCAAGTCCTGTGCCAAACAGTGGGTGGCGCCTGCTGCCATCCCAACCAAATGGGGCACCAGAAGCTGGGACCACACCAAAGTCGGTACCAGTGTTCTCCACAGTACCATGAATGGTGGCAGAAGAGGACATGGCTCCAACAAAGGCAGCAGACTCAGTGCCAGAGCCTGACATGGCACTGTCCTGCCCCAGGTGCTGCGGCGGTGCCAAGGACAGACAACACCGATGACAGCTCTGACAGTGCTCTTGGTGCCACGAATGGCACGAGGCCAGAGGCCACCATTGTGCTGTCCGGCCCAAACAGTACAGCTGAGGCCATAGACAGTGCCGACAACAGCTCCGGAACAGCGCCGAGATCCGGAACCCCCATGGTGCTGGGTCCAAGCCCAGAACTGTGAATGGCTCCAGAGCTGGACATGGTGCCATGCTCAACCTCAGCGCTGCGGACGGCACTGGGTGAGAAAAAGTCAGAGATGGCACCATAGAACCTCCCATGGCACCACTGCACCATCGGCTCCGTGAATGGCACTGACAGAAGCCACGGTGCTGAAGCGATGAACCCGACACTGATGACGACATCATCGGCCCCGCCCATGAATGGCGCCGAGGCCCAAGATGCACCGACAGACGGCATCGGAGGACAGTGCCGACTCCAGGCCTTCCGAGCCGGTCCAACACCGGGGAGCCTTCTCCCCGAAGGCGATTGCCAGTGTGGTGCCTCTTGCCTGTCCCCGGAAGGAACAGACTGGGCCTCCTGCACCACGGGTGAAGCCTCGGCCACAGCTGAGGCTACGAGGTCGAGGCCCCTCCCTTGGTTCTGGCTAGAACTGGGAGGGACCCAGAGGAAAGGCCAAGAGAACGCCGACTTGGCCCAACGAGTGTGCCCCTCGACTTCGAAAGTCGGTCGAGCTCACCCCACTTTCCACGTGCAGCATTGTCTGGCTGACCAGCGGTCCATGGAGAAGCAGGCGTCACATTAATCCAGCCATGTCGTGAAGCAGGCCAAGACATCGTGCGAGGCAACGGTCATGCTGGTCGATGATGGAGAATCCACGCCAAGGGCACCGTCGCATGGGGGCTGTCCCATTAGAAGATTTCTTGCCCTCCGACCAAGACATGACCTATGAAAAGAAACACCAAAACAAGACTCGACATCACAAAATAAAACAAATAAAGGAACAGTCTTACCAGGCAACGTTGAGTAAGCTATCAGAACTGGCAGGAGAACAGGGCCGACAAACTGCGACATGGGTAGAAAGAGTCGAGCGTTTGCAACAAAACTGTGTGAAGTAGGCCTCAAAGTAACTCAGAAGCTTCCCGAGGTGACCTCGGCGGTGAAATGAGAACTGGTGGAAGGAGCGGAGTTGACAGCACCTAATGGCCAATCCATGGCGCTACAGAGTGCGTTGGCCCGATGGTGCATCGGCTCCATCCTCCCCAAAAAAGCTCACGGGGTCATGACCTCCGGCATATACCCCAAAGGTGATAAATGGTGAAGATTGACACAGCTAAGATCTAGGAGGAGGGCCTGGCGACTTCTGGAGGCCCTGTGCTGAGGGGCTGGTAGGATAAGATTGTGTAGTCAGGTGGGGCTTAGCCTGTGACAGATTTTCTTGGTGAGAAAGCAGGTGTGGTACTTGAGTCTCCCTTGAAGGTTAACCAGTTCATGTGCCTGTATAGCTCACAGGTGTGGGTCCATCTATCACACCCTATAACAAGTTGACAGGCTTTATTCAGTGCCGTTTTCATATGATGTGGGGCAATAGTGGTCAGCAGAGACATATATAACTATTCTGTAATCTATCAGGAGAGGACTGACGATGATACGGCTAGGTGTATTGCCTCGGGGAGGCAGTGTTTGAGGACGATATAGGAGCCCAAGTCTGTCGTTGATGGCAGTGGAGAGAAGGTTGATGTGAGCATAGTAAGAGAGGGACGTGTCCAAAGTTATACCCAAGGCATTTGAAGATGGTTACTTTTTCCAGTGGTGAACCCTGGGAGTTAGGATACTCATTGGAAATCCTGGTGGGCTCTGGCGATGAGTGAGGACCATGGTTTTAGTTTTCTTGTAGTTTAGGATTAGTCGGTGGGCCAAAAACCAAGTTTTGGCTTCTGTGAAGAAACCCTGGAAGGCATGTTGGAGGAGTCATGGTGCGGGTGGCTCAGAAGATCACCCATCGTCTGGATAGAGCAGGAGTTTACGGAGCAGGAGTTGGGCAGGGAGTTAAGAAATAGGCTAAAATGAGTGGTCCCAGTATGGAGCCTTGGGGTACCCAGAGAGGACTGGGAGGCTGGAGGATAACATGGAGTCAATCTTGACCTGCTGGGATCTGCCAGCAGGGCAGTCCTTAACTCAGGATGTGGCTTCACAGAAGAGTCCCAGGGAAGGCAGGGGTTGAGAAGCAAGGCGTGATTGATGGTGTCAAACTCCTGACTTGGGTCGATGTAGACTGAGCCAACTACGTGTCCACTTTCAAGGGCATTGTGGATATAGGAGGTGTATTCAAGGAGAGCTGTTGTGGTGCTGTGGCCCTTCAAAATCGTGCTGTTCGGGACACAACAGGTTGTGTTTTGAAGATAGTCCATAAGCTGGTCTATTGCTATTTTTGAGAGCCTTGGAAGTAGGGGGAAGAATTGAGATGGGGATAGTTATTGGGGAGGAGCGGTCACCACTTTTTAGGATGGGGTAATTATGGCACATTTCCAGAGTGAGAGGAATTGGCTGAGGCAGAGGGACAGGTTCAAAATTTTGGTGAGAGGAGAGGACCTCATCAAGGGCAAGGTGGAGGTTTCAGATCCAGAGAGTCACTGCTGTAGTGAGTCTTGCCCAGGGCTTTGGAGGTAGCTCTTGGCCTCACTGGTGGAGATAATCTAGAGAGAAAGGAGGTGTTAGCAGGGGGACAGTGAGCAGGTATGTGATCAGGAGGGTGAAGAATTGGGGAAGGATGCTGCTGAGGTCAGAAGGGTGGCATTCAGGATGTTGGCTATAGCCAGGGGTCCTAGGTAGGGAGCCATCAACTGAGAGTTGAGCAGGAAGTGGGATATAGGCTTTTCACTGAGCTCTTTGATATTATTCCAAAATGTTTGCCCAGAGCCCATGGAGGTGAGAGTTTGGTGATAGTAGGCAGCTTTAGCTTGGCAGATAGCCAGTGCATTTATTTCTGGCTTCTCTGTACTGTTGTCTGTCAGGGGAATTTGTGAGGTCAGAGCTTTGTACCAGAGATTATCCTGTAGCCACATTTGGTCTAGTAGTGCCTAGGAGATCCAGAGATTGTCTTGTTTTGTAATCTGTTTGAGAATGGGGCAAGATGTCGCAGGCAGCATTGAAAGTAGAAATGAAGTGGAAAGGGTGGCATTGATGGACTGGGCTGTGTAAATGGGGACCTAGTCGCAGTTTTAAAGATAGGTTTGAAGTGGGGCAGGAACCTTTTTTAGTCCCTACGGTAGAAACTTGGGGGATACAGTGGGGGTCTTGTTGGACCACCAACAGGTTACAGGGAGTGGTCACTCAGGATGTCAGGGAGCATCCAAGACCTTTGAGAGGTTCTTGGGGCTGGTTGGTAAGGATGAGGTCCAACAGTGTGGAGAACCCAATTTGTCATTGAGTCTAGTAGGAGACTGGACAACTTGGGAGAGATTCAGTGTGGAGATAGAGTTCTTGTATGGGGTGAAGGATGGGGATAACCAATTGACATTGAAGTCCCCAAGACTATAACTCACAGTTGTAAGGAAGTTGGGAGATGCAGGACATGACTGCTGAGAAGGCAAGTCTTTGGTTGTGGGGTGGGATGTAGACTGCCATGACATGAGTGTTTTACCAGGATTGCCAAGGGCAACTTGACATTGAGAGTTTGTGGCACTGGTGGGGAGGGAGACGGGCAGGGCTTGGAGGAGTCCTTTATGTGAGCGCGACATCCACCTCCTCTTTTACCTTGCCTGTCAGCCGGAAGACTAGGTAGCCCTTTAAGGCCACAGCTGAGTCAGGGGTGTCTTTGGACAAGTTTCCAATAAGGCCAGTATGTCAGGGAGTGCTGGGCCAGCCATCCTTGGGTGGGGTAAACTTTTTTGTAGACTACAGATATTGAGTGGGCAAACAGGAGCCCAAACATCCTATCACAGGGAGGAGCTCATGAGGGGTGGCCCAGGGTGGGTGAACATTGCCTGATGGAGGAGGAGAAGAAGGAGGTATGACAGAGGAGGGCTGTCTTGAGGAATTTGAATTTGTGGGAGCGTGGCGGGAGAGGGAGGGGGTTTGGATGCAGACAGCGGGGTGGCGAGGGAGTGGACAAGCTGAGCCAGAAGGGCGGTAGGGTGGAATGTAGGGCAAGGGTGAGGCCACAGACAGGGGTTGGGTGTATGTGTGCGCAGGGAGGTCTGGCAGGAGGTACCATGTGACTCAAAATTGGGGGAGAAAGGGGCTATAGGTAATTGGGGCAGAGTGGAGCAGGAGGGGAGAGGAAGGAGGCAGAAGGCACATGGAGAGTAGAAGGCACCAAAGGAGGGCCATGGTGGTGGGTGGGAGCAGTTGCTGTCAGGATAAGTAGTTAGGAGAGAGGGGAGAGAGATGAGCTAGCAGTATAGAGCGCGGCAAGGCTGACAACTCTGGGGTGTAAGGTGCAGGGTTCGAAGCCCAGGCAGGAGTGAGGGTGCTTTGAGCTGCAGCTCTGGGAGGAAGGAGGTGGTGGAGGAGCAGGCGAGCGAGAGGAAGAAGGAAGTTGGGGGTGAGGAGCAGTGAAAACAGAATTTGAGAGCATATGCCTGACCCCTAGTGGTCAGCCATGATAACCTGCTAATGGGGATATAGAAATGAAGAAGTCATGTGACCACTGGTCACATGACCTAATCACATTAATAAAGGTGGTCTGGCCTTGGGGGTGGGGAGTCGACATAAAGTGTGGATGGGAAAACACCCTCAAACACTGCTGCAGTGAGTTGGGAACTAGCCTTTACCTTTGCAGGCCATCCCTCTGTTCTGCTCCTGTTGTTGCTGCTGCTCGGCAGTTGCTTGGAAGAATATTTCAGGGGTTTCAGTTGGGCACATAAGGTGAGAGAGAAACAAAAGGAGGATAAGGTTACAGGGCTCTGGTGAGAAGGTGAACAAAGAAGGGCTGCCTGACACCACTGCACATGTGGGAAGGCAGCGAGGAGTCACAGGAAGAATGAAAATAGGGACTGAAAGGGAGAACAGAAATTGGGTGAGCAGAGAGAACACAGAATCCCATAACCAGACAGTGCTACAGCCTTAGTTGGGTAGTAGAACAGATGGCCCCTTATCTACTTGTTCCTGTTCTTCCATGCATTCTGCCCATTCATCGCAGATTACAGACCAGTCAGGGACCAGGTGTAGAGGCTCTTCACTGGAGGTGCTGGGCTGTTGGTGTCATCAGTCAGGACCAGTGAGGAAGAGATCCAGCTCGAAGGGGCTCAAATGAGGTTAGCCATTTTCACTGGTGTGAAGAATGGGGATCTGCTACTTTGCATCAGATGTCACCTCTAGTCTCCGGCTTCTAGAACATAGTCCTGGGTGGCAAAGCTTTCTGGGTGGAGGACGTCTTATTCTTTTTCTTTGGTGACTTCTATTGACTTGTTTCACTGTTCGGCTCAAGGCACCATCACTCAGCTGAAGCTACAAAGAATTCTCCTGAGAGGCGAAGTCACCTCATGGGCGGAGTCACATTGCCATTCAATTTAACAGTATGGCTGAGGAAGGGAGGGCATTGTCAATACCAGCTGTGTGGAGATAATTTTAGCTTTTGCTCAGGGACTGAAATGTGATGTACACTCCATTATGTGTGGTTCATAGCTCAGTGCTTGTGCTATTAATGATAGCTGAATGACGTAGGTTGTGCTTGGATACAGAGGCCAGACCAGTAAGTAGGGCAATGCTTACCAGGTATTAGTCATATGAAATGAATAGTGCTTAGATACTTTAGCATAGACATGAGCAATGCAGTGATCATAGCACTTGTGAACTGGATAGTATACAAGGTGCTTAGCTGCTTGAACTGATGAGTAACTTGTTATGACTTGGTGTTTGGCCTTTCTCTGTATCCCACCGTGGGAAGGATGTTTTGTCAAGTAGGATAAGACCCCCCAAGAAATAATGATATCTTACAATTATCTTCTCCAACTCGGAGTATGGCCAGTAGCATGCAGGAGAGGAAAAACCCCATGGAGCAGAACCTCTGAGGACCCATGGCTACTGACCTGCCTGTCCTTCAGGGCATACTAAGGAGATAATCCTAAATTAATGATATTAAGTTATCAGCTAATCCGAGTTCAGAGTTGTAGATGCTGATCAGCCAAGCTGGGAGCTGAATCAAGTACTGATGTTGAATGTCGGGTGAAGATGGCAGTGCATCCTTAGTGAATACCTAGTCCAGGAATTCCATATTGGCATAAATAAGTCAAGCGTCAAGTAGCATTAAACGAGCAATCTAAAGGCGAGGAAGTCTTCTTCCTAGAACATGTATCCAGATGACTAGGACTCTGAACTCAGAATATGAAACTGGTAGTTGCTGATCCGATTGGCAACCTTTGCAAATAAGGGCTTTGGTGAAGTAGTACAGAAGCTGGATGCAAGCTACGCTATCTGGAAAGGACATAGTAGTAATGTCTGGTCTGGCGTGGGTGAAGGAGGCAAAGTGCAGTAGCAATAGAATTCCGCACAATAGGTAAACATAGGTTGAGTAGCCTCCAGACCACAAAGGGTGAAGCAGGTTGTAGAAATAAGGAGAGAGTCTGTGATAAACTTCCAGGCCTTGTACAGGTGAAGCAGGTAAATATGAGCAGATGAAGTATCCAAGTGGATCTGCCTGCAGGTGGTCAGCATAGTAGTAGTATATCGATCTGCATGATGCAGATGTAGCGTAAGGGAGTAGGATTGAATAGATTATATAAGGCATGCAAGGAGAGCATTGAGGAATGTAACAAAGTCTGTACTAATGAAGGGCTTCTCATTTGCTAAGCTAAAGCTCTGTAGGGTGATGTATATTTATGGTTAGGGAAGCCAGGATGGTATAATCGATTAAGAGCTGAAAAGCTAGTGAGCTGAAAGATCACGGCATGCTGAGATCGCAGTGAGCGTTGAGTGCTGAGACTATGCAAGGACAAATACAGACTTGAGTACAGAATAATTCAGAGGTTGAAGCTGAGGGATTGCCATGGGCAGTAGCGATGGTTTGTGTAAGAAAGAAGCAATGATTACATAAGCAAGTGAGCAAAGCATCCTAGGATCAATGGAGAATGTCCAGCTAATGCAGATGTAGGTCTGTAGTGGGCGAGGAACTCCTGGAAGGCTGAAGGTGGATAAGCTGACAACATGAACCACAGTTAAGTCATATGGCACTAAAATAGGTTAGGTTTAATGCCTAAGCCATGATATAGAGAAGGCATAATGGAACAGAACTTGGCTAGAATTCAGGCAGGAATTGTAGTAGTAGTAGATCTGAATGAATTAAAGCATCCGGTAGGAAGCATCCAAGGGAGTAAAAAGGGGCTAAGCCCGTACGAAGGTATAGGATGTGCAGCTAGACCACGTGGGTCAGCTGATGGAAAGTACAAGGTGTGGGATGTGTGGTTGACCACATGTGGGTCAGCTGGTAAATAAAGTGGAGGGTGCCAGCTAAACCCCATGAAGGCTAGCGTGCATGGCTGGACCACACATAGGTCCAACTAGTGGGAACATAGAGAGAGGCAGCTAAACCCCATGAAGGCTAGCATGCGCGGCTGGACCACATGTGGGTCAGCCAGAAAGTGAGGTAGTAGCAATAACTCCAAATGAAGCAAAACAACATGGTAACATCCAGGGACACTGATGTAAAATCTATGACATAGTCAATAGTAAATCACAATGGGAGGTGCGAAGAGGCAAGAGTGAGAGCTGTAGCATCCAGAACTGGAGTAGCATGACTGATGGTGAGACATCCTGGAGTGTGTCCAATCTTGATGGATAAGCTTGGATGGAGGTCCCACAGGAAGGATCTGGAGCAGGCGCTGATGCAATGATGGGGTGCATGGCTGATGTGCATGGCAGGAGTCCAGAGGTCGAAGGCAAAAGGAAGCAGCTAGGCCCGTACAAGTAGTAATGTCACAGAGATCATGTTTTAATCAATGGCAAGCATCAGATCCTGATGGAAAGATAGAATGTGATGAGTGACATGATAGGAAGGCTTCTGGCAGGACAGATCCAATTAAATGCCCAGGAAACTATCCGAAAAAGGCAGAGGAAGGAATGGCAGACTCAGGACAGCCACAGAGCTGCAGCAACTGTGCAGCTCACTGAGCAAAGCCCTCCATGGCCAGCGGGATGACCAGATCCCTCGTGAGGCCAGGAGGAAGGAAGAAATAAATAAGGTAGAAATGGAGATGGTTAACTTGAAGCATTATGCAGACATGAAGTAGCATATAAGGAGGAAGGCATTGCCTGTAATGCTTCCATTGGACTATGAAAAGGGAGATATATAATGTAATTCAAGTGCATTGGTGTAATGTTCAAAAGAAATCCTGTTTGCCTAATGAGCGTTATTTAAATGGTGAAAGGCAATGTGCAGCTGACTTCAAGTTAGATGTGTCTGTTGAAAGGACCAGCAGCTGCATTACCATGTAGTGAGCTACTAACTACATAAATGCCTTGATTGATAGTATTAAGGTGGCAGTTCAAGCTGGCTTGCATAATAAATGCGTTTAATAGATCGGTGTCTTGAAGCTGATCCGTGAGGGACAGAGACCGTTGATAAATGTTAAAGCATCTTTTATACATATTTGTAATGTAGCTCAAATGTTTCCCTGTCCTTTGTCCATTAATTCTAATAGTATATGAGATCTTCACTAAATGTCTGCCCTAGTGGCTTGGTATCTGCAAATGATGCTCATTAAAATGCATAATGCACTATAGTAGCGTACCTGATGGGCTGAGTGTAGTACTAAAGGTATCTAGAAATGGTATCCCATGAGGGTGGGCGCATGGGAAGAGCGATGTCCATAATGGCTACTCCTTCCTGGCGCAATCCCTCATGGCGATGGGAATGTAGGCGACTGGATGAGGGTGGGCGGAATGGGCCACAGGATGTCGCTATGTGTACAGGCGCATGGGGAGCAAGCATGGTGGCGTGGGCTGGGAGGGGGCGGAGGAGCTGTAGGGAGTGGTGCTGCAGTGGATTGTCAAGCTGCGTCTACCGTGGTGTGGGGTTGGCTGGTGGTTTGGGGTGGGTGGTACCAGGTTCCAGGCGCTGGTGCGATTTTTATTGCGCCCAGCCTGAACCTATTCAATGCTTTACACCCCGACATGCACCCCCTGGAGTTGGGAATCCTTTAATAGGGGTGCAGGAGAGCTTCCTATTGAGGCACAGCCACCCCAACAGAAAGCATTAGAATACATGTCCCAGCACCATTGTCCTTGCACTGGGGTTGTCAAGTGCGAAATGTTTTAGGCACTCTGACTGTCTTGTCTTGATGATCACCTTTAGGCATTCGCCGTCATCACATAGAACCACTAGAAACTGCCATGAAGAAAGATATGGAAAGTAGATGCAGTTAAACTGCACCATGAAGCTAGTAAGCCAGTCTCCCGACTGATGATGAATGAATAAGCATACTAAGCAGGTGCAGGTAATCAGCGTCTGCCTCAGGATTGCCTTGGGTTATGAACCCAAAAGTAAACTGGCCAGGAACGCCTGGACGGAGAAGTATTAGAATGGATTTGTTTAACTCATTCATGCCTAGAGACTCTGTAGGCAGTGTCTGAAAGCATAGCCCCTCAGGACAATAACGCCTGTAGGCGTACTCAACTGACTTTCACTCAGGCCCAGAAACGTCTGAGGAAGTCAGCAGTTTTACCTAACTATTAAACAAACCGAATTGCTTAGAATTGGATACATAGCACCGTTAGAAGGTAATTTTGCTCCTGAACAATTTTGCTGCAGATGCTTTAGTGCCTATCATGTATACTTTAGGAGTTATTCATATTTGTTTTAAGGTATAGTGTGCATGGCTAACATTTGTCTCTCAAACCTCACCTAAGCACCTTGAATAAATCTGAAAAAAAACAGTTGTTTGGTGTTTCAGCTACTATAAAATAAAAACTAAATGGATTACAATTGATTGCATAGCACCATTAGAAAGGATATTTTGTGCTGAATAATTTTGCCACTGATACTTTGTGTCTACCACATATACTTTAGGAGTTATTTGCATTTGTTTAAGGTATGGTGTGCATGGCTGACATTTGTCTCTCATGCATCACCTAAGCACATGAAAAAATCAGAAAAAAATCAGTTGTGTGGTATTTCAGCTAGTATAAAATAAAAATTAAATTGATTACAACTGATTGCATACACCACTGGAAAGATAACATTGTGCTAAACAACTTTGCCACTCATACTTAGCATGTAGCACTTACGGTTCAAGAGGTAGTCACATTTGTTTGTGGCATGCTGATTATGCTTGATTTTGCTTAGAAAGGCCCAGGATGCAGTATACAGGGCACAAGTGGCAGAAGTCTCAAAGAGCTCTTGTGGTGTGAATGAGGTTAAATAATAAGGTACTGAACTTTGTTGTTGAGAAGGAGCTCAGGTGCGGAATAGTTCAGGTGAATGGGTAGCAGTTCAAGCCCCAAGGCACAGTGGATAAGGTTGTGCAGCATACGGGAGGAGCAGGAAGAAAACCCGGGTTGTAGCCAGGAAGCAGTACTCTGGAAGGAGATCGTGTGGGCTCAGGCAGCATTGGAGCAAACAGCACTTGCGAGAGTCGAAAAGAATGGCAAATCAGAGCAGTAGAACAAAGCGGCGTTCTGATATACTGTACATGAGGTTCCAGAAGAGTGCAGGCCGGTGTGTCAGAGGAGGTCCACAGAAGAGTGGAAGCTAGCGAAGAAGCGGCATGAACTACGGTGCTGCAGTTGGAGGCAGGCATAATCCCCAAAAGCAAAACAAACAGGAGGGAGGGCAGGAAAAACAAAACAAGAGGCAGAAGGCAGCAAAGAAAGGCGGGGGCACAGAACAGAGGCAGAAGTCAGCCCGAGGCACTTAGCATGGAGAGTGCAGTGAGTGCGACTCACTCTAAGCAAATGACTGTTGGCTGCTAGTTTAAGTAGTATGTGGGAGGGCTCTTCCCCACATAACTACAGAGCATGCACCTTTCATTTAACTTGGATTCTCAACATAGCTGGGTATCTCATAGATGTAGAAATGTTGTGCCTGTAGAACTCTCGCTGGACCACTGCAAATGCTCATCTTCTGCAGGATAGCTCAGGAGAAAAGTCCTGATAGAACTGCACCTGGTGCTCTTCCATCTGAGCTGCCTCTTCTCCTTGTGATCCTTAACATGGCCTCCTTTCACCAGGTATTGGAGCAATTTACAGAGTATCAGATGGGGTCTCCCTACCATCCCCTCAGTCTGGGGCGGCCGATGCTCCCATTCAATATCTGGAGGAGGACAGTTTGGGTTTGCAGTATATCTGAAATAGCCATGTGGAGAAGGCAATCATGTCTCGCCCTCTGTGCCCTCTGGGTGCCCACAATCCGGATGTTGTTTCTGGTCTCTGTTCTCGGATCATCAACTTTTCCATTAGATATTGCAATTGCTGTTGATGATCTCTTAGGATTCCTTGGTGCTGGTCGAACCTGTAATTTTTACTTGAAGTGCCTGCTCAGTGGTGGCGACCCTCCCGCCAGGTTTGACAGGACTTTGTTGGTTTGTTTTGTTGTCTGTTTCAACTCTGTTGTATCATACAGGATCTGTGTAAGCATCTTGGTGATGGAGATTAAATCTGCAGAGCTGTCTTTTGTGAAGAGCCCATCCTGGCGTGCTGGCCAGTGAGTTTCAACTAGTGCTGCAGGGATCGATGTTGGGGCCGTAAATGCAGCCGCCTCACGGGGAGCCCAAGCGTGGTCCGGTCAACTTATACAATTTGCAGCTCAGGCAAGTGTTTGGCCTGAAAATAAATACAAAGTTCTGATGACCATAGCACCAAAACCTCCCTCTGCCTTTGCCCCAAAAGGACTGGCAGTTGTTAAATTGGCTTGTTGGCACCTCCCGAGAAGGGGCAGGTGCTAGTCGAGCTGTCTTAATGACTGACCTAGTCTTCTGTGTGGCCTCCAGAGCTTGCTCACACCTGGGACCCGAACAGATACATACCATTGAAGGGTAAAGCCATGACCTGCTGTTGGGCATCATTCGTGAAGCCGAAATATGTAACCAAGGTGGTGGGGGTACAAATACCCGCCATCGCGCTCGAGAAGCAGTATCAAAAATGGCTATTGAGCTTTAACCTGTTGGTTATTGGACTCGATACCCCTGGTTATGGTCTGAAGTAGCTCTGAATTAGTTTCCGATTCAGGCAGAGCTTCTACCATTTGTTTGAGCGAATGCCAAAGGACATACTCATATTGAGAAAAGTTGCCCTGGTAGCTGGTAATACACACACCCAGGGTGGAGACAGTAAAGACTCTCTTACCTAAGGTGTCTATCTTGTGAGATTCTTTGTTTATAGGCGGGCTGTAGATGCCTGAGGGAGGACAGCCTTATCATTCTCTGCTAAGACTACAATGGGATCAGCAAAGGCTTAGGAGGCCAAAATGGGTCGATCCTTGGGAGAGCATACTTCTAACTATGGACTTACTGTAGCCACGGAAGGGATGAGGCAGGATTGTTCCATACCATCTGAGAGAGAGAGTCTTGAAAGATGGGTTGTACCAGAGGAGTTAAATCCATGGGATCTTCGGGACATGTAGGTATTGGTCTTAAAAGCTTCCCAGGATCGTTTCTGTAGTCTGGAGAAAAGAGTGGAATTTAAATTTTTTCAGCTGAGACTTAATGGAAAGGTCTTCGACCACAGGCCCTGCAGCAGGATTGATCCTGCTCCTTCAACATCATCACCCAGCTGAAGATCTGGGTCAGGCTCAAAATCATCTCCTGACAGTTCAAGGGGGACTGTATGGACAGGAAAGGAGTGAAAATCAGAAGGAAAATTAGAAGAGTAAAGAATCGAGTCGAAAAGCCTGGAGGCTGGGCGGCACCGCACCAAGCATCAGCGCCGATGAAGAACACGGCGCTGAACACAAGGAAGGCGGTGCCATCTGAAACAGCCAGTACCTGGTGCCGACATAGGCCATGGCGCCCGGAAGGAGCCCGGCGGTGCTGTGGGCCAGTACCGACAGAGCCCCCCCTATGCTGAGCAGCTCCGAAAAGAGCCCCGGCACCGAGGGCAGTGCTGACAGGCCCCCGATGACTGGTCAGTGCGAGAGAGTCCCCAGCACTGCGAGACGGTGCAAAGAGTGACAAGGTTCCAGAAACTATGATTTGAAGGAAAAGAAGTGAAACTGGCAGGAGATAGAAACATTGGTGTGCCCCCTCGCCACAGCCATATAAGGGAAACACCCGAGCACAGAGTCGGCGGCACGAAGGCGTTGCATGACTAGGAAGGTCCAACACGCCCTACCCACTCCCTCAAGTGGCCTGAAGGCCTCAGGTGACTAGGTCAGGCAGCTGGACCTACCTCTGAAACCCATTACTCCACAAGAGCAGCCCACTGGTGAAATCGTTCATTGGAAGCCCCTCCAAAGCGGGTATGGGCTCGATGTAGAAAGAAGTCAACCTCGGTGACTCCGAGACAAGGAACAGACTGGCGCTTGGCCTCAATGATCGACCGTTGACACGCAGACATACTAGAGGGACTTTGGTGATGCCTTCTCTTTTTCGACTTGTGTGCCGAAGAAGAGCTCGAGACTGAGCAGGTGCCTAGAATGGGACTGTTTTCTTTTATGCTTCGGGGACCGCCATCTCCCTGAGCACTGGACCATCCGTTGTCAGACCCACCCTCCGGAGAGAAGGGAGGCAGACGGACCCAGCCCGGCTGACTGAACAGCTTTCAAGAGTCTCCTACCGTCACCTGACCGCTCATGGTCAACTCCATCAATGGAGGGCTGAAGACTTCTTTCTTATAATTGATAAATAAAATGTAATCAGTACTTGTTTGAAGATAAATTACAAAGCGGTAAACTGAAAACTATGCTGCTAGTTTGAAGCTTGACTCTATGAGCGGCGTGCCACTGAAAGCGCACTCGGCAGGCGGGAAAAAAGGAACTAAAGGCAGTTGGAGGTTGGCGAGGTAGTCTTCACATGAACCATGGCTCGCAGTGCTGCTTCCTTGTGGCTCCAGCCTAGTGCCGACCCTCTTGAAAAGTTTGCTCCTGCTGGGTCCTAGCACCTCCGGCGAGTTCCCATTAGTGTGAATGAGTGGTGGAAACTTTATGTCCAGGAAGATCTAGCTTTATCTTGGGCACACACCCTCAGATGACCTCCCAAAGAGAACAGTCTCCAATTCTGTACTCACGGATTAGTTGCTCCTTCCTCCCAGTCATGGAAAGAACAAAAGAAAGGCACCTTTTCCTCTCTGGTAGCTTGTCAGAGTCCATTCATAGTCCTTCTCTAAGGCTGCTATAAACTTCAGGATCTTCAGGGATCGCCTCTGGATCCACCAGACATTACAATCCCTCTCACTCCTCCTGGAGTGAAACTAAGAGTCCTGCAAGGCGAGCGTTTTCACCACTTCACAGGCAAATTGAGGATTTTACCAAACTAGGATGAAAAATGACCAGGGCTCCTTTTCAGAGCCCCACTGGCAGATCACCTGACACTCTGACACTCTAACTCAGACTAACTGAACATTCTAAGTTTCCCTGAGGCAGCTGACTCAAAATAGTTATGCTGTTGCAAGAGTTCTAAATTGCATAATCATCCCTCTCTCAGGCTAGCTAGTAAACAATGATGTCATTATGTAGAAAGCCCTAATGAGCTCCCTACCATCTGCCTTTTCTTACCTGCTAACACTAGTACTGATGGGATTCTAGTAATTCCAGGGACTGGGAGGTTACACAGTCATGTGTGGCTCAGTTGGTAGCACATCCGCCTCTGGACCAGAAGAGTCGTGGGTTCTCGTCCCACACGGGATTAGACTTGCACCTAAAATCGCTGGCATCTGAGTGCAGTATTGGGTGGGTGCTGTACTGCTGGGGTGTGCCGTCCTTGGATGAGATGTTAAACGAGGTCCCTTCTGCCCATCCGGTGTTGTCAGGTGGAAGTAAAAGAACCCAGGGCACTCTTTGCAAAAGAGTAGGGAACATTCGGTGTCTGGCCAACATTCCTTCCCATAAACCAGTTCATGCAATTATCCAGGCTATGTGTGATATGGCGGCCAACACATTCAGTCACTTCACTACCAGTCTAGCATTGCTTGTAAGCGCTTTGGATGTATGAAAAGTGCTATATAAATACTGATTCTTCTTCTTCATTATAGGGGATCACCAGTTATTATATCATGATATTTTGTAGTTTTTAATATGTCAAAACTGATATCTATCAAAGCTTAGTACATCACAATCAAATACTGAACCAGTCATACAGCAGTTTTCACAATGCTGATGACAGCACAATAACACTGTGTAGCATGGAATCCAGCAGTTGACATCAAGGATGAACAGTTAAATCTTCATACAACCAGAACATTTTAAGCTATAAAAAGTAAACAGATGTTGTATAAATTGAATATGCAATAGGCTGACTGACTCAAATTATGTGAATTATCATCACTTTTAACAAAGGTAGCATTTTATAACTTATTAGGTGTTTCTGACACTTTTTTTCATATATATTTTTACGCCTCAGCCCTGGCAGTGCTTGGTCCCTCAGAAGGTACTCTCTCTCAGGTCCCACCATGCCACAATTAGCCACTCCCGTATTTCCCCGTGAACTTCCCCTGCGCAGTGCCAGGAGGTGGCGCCCTCCCCCAGGCCCAATCCAGAACCCCGGCGTCAGCCTGAGGTGCGACAGACCATCATGGAGCCCTGCCAGGCTCTTTTTCTCCTATTTTCTCCCGCCCCCCCACCAATATAATCATGTCAGAGCATGCCTCCTGATCCATGTGCCCTCTGGTCACCACCAGAGAGCAATCAGTGTGAGACAGTGTGTACCCTCCCAAAGAGAGGAGAGAAGTCCTCTGGATGCTCAATCCTCTCTCCCCCTCCCGCCGACCCCGGTTGCGAGTCCTTCCTGAACCCAGGTCACCGGCATGCACGAGGAGTAGCGACCAGCACCTCAACCTCCAGCACCACTGGGCCAGCCTTGGTTCTGCCACTCTAGTTATGGTCCTGCCCCTTGCCCATGAAGATTAATTGCATATTTTGAGTCAGTATGTTGCATATTCTTATGAATAACACTGCTCTAAGGCAGTGTTAGGTGATCTTTCTCAGTGACAGATTAATACACCTCCTCTGTGACATTGTTAGCCAGAGTGAGTACTAGGCTTGTCTTACCCAGTCTGGTGCTATTAGAGTCATTATCATTGACTCCCTCTCAATTTCCACAGAACCTTCTGGATAGGGGAATGTATAGAAGTATTTGTCCCTCCTGGGAGGATAGAGGATCCATGATATTTTCCCCATGGAATGTGATCTCCAAGAAAGTGGGGAGCTTTCTGTTCCCCAGAAGGTGAAAGATCACTTCTGGAACTCCTCATCTCTGGAACACTAGATTCAACAGTTGTTGATTCTGACTCCATTCATGGGTAACATAACCCATCCTGCTGGATGAATCTGCCAGTACATTATCTTTGCCTGCCAGGGTACTGCAGATAACCTTGCATTCAGTGTATATACATAGTTCCATATTTTCATAGACTCTGTACAGAGTTTGATGATCCAGTACCCACCCTGGTAAGTAATACACTGAAGTTTTACCATCTATTTTGATTAAGTAATACACTGAAGTTAGAGTGTCTGTCTTTATTTGAACTGGTTGGTCTTGCAGCAGGGGGAGGAGGACATCATGAACCGGAATGCAGTCCCTGGGTTCCAACAGGTTTATGTGTTCCTGTCTTTCTTAGGGATTCAGTTTGGTTCTCCAGATGCCCTCCCACCATAGTAGGGATGCATCTGTGGTTAGAGACCTGTGAAAGAGCACTGAAGAAAGAGGATACCATCTCTGATATTAGTCACCTCGTTTCAGCACTCTGCTGCTTGTATCAGCTTGTGAGATACCGGCACTAATGATGCTGGGGCACACTTGTTTGGTGCCAGTACCTTGGGCAATGGCACTGGACATTTTCATTTGCAATGCTGCCTGTGGCACCATGTGGCCAACAGCTTCAGAAATTCCTGAACAGTCTTTCTCCGGCCTGCCTGAAATGTGCTGGCACAGTGAATCATAGCTTTGACCTCCATAAAGGAAGGTACAGTAACCTCTTCTTCCTTGTAAGATACGTTCTGTACCACTGAACTCGAAACACTTATCTGGGTTTCATGTGTGACTTTTTAAGTTTAGGAGAAAAACAAGGTTTGCAGTGTGCTCTTTACTATATGAGTGGTGTTCACTACCTCCCTTGTGTTTCCAAGCACACCATCTAGGCAGGGAAACAACACTATTGCCTGCTTGTCAGGCATGCTGCCATTGTTGGCAAGCAATTGTTAATATCCTGGTTTCTGCAGTCAGGCCAAAAGGTATGGTTTGAACTTATATTATGCATGTCCTACTCTGAATTTCAAATACTTTTTTTGCAGGGTGTTACTTGAGTGTGGAAATAGGAAGCCTTTGAAGCCAATAACCCCAACTAATCTCCTTTTGCAGGCATAGAATCGCTGTCTATAGAGGTATTATTCTGAGTTTTTCTTTTGCCAGGTGACTATTCGAGAACCTTTGGTCCAGAATGAGTTGCCATTCCCCATTTTCTTAAAAGGAAGAAATAGTTCAAAAACTTTTGCCTGCCCCATCTAGGAAATAGGATCTTTCTTACTGCATATAGGTGCAGTAAATTGAAATGCGTACCTACCATAATTCTTGATCTTCTTGGACGAGTTTCCACACTCATTCACACACTAATGGGTTCTGCGCAGAGAGCACTAAAACCCAGCAGGAGCAAACTTTTGCTAGAGGTCGGCGCCAAGATGGGAGCCATGAGGGAGCATCACAGCCTCGCCATGCGGTAATGACTATTTTGGCGCCGACCCTCCAACAGAATCAGTAACTTTTTTCTGAGGAGGTGCAGTGTAACTAACCTAGAAAACAGCCTAACAAAAACCGGACATAAGATAGTCTGGATGACCCATATAAGAAGGGTCAACAAAGAAGTCTTCATAGCCTAAAGATTGAGGAGTGAAGACCAATAACAGAGAGTGAGCTTGGGGATGGTGGGTGGGCATGTGAATGAGTGGTGGAGACTCGTCCAAGAAGATCAAAATTACAGTAGGTACGTAATTTCCATATCTTCCTGGACATAAAGTCTCCACCACTCATTCACATAATGGAAAATGCCGAGCTAATAATCCCCAAGAGGGCGTGCAGAAGAGACCAAGAGCTCACAATTTCAGGACAGAAGTCCATTAAGGATGGTCCTGCCAAATGAAAGATGTCATCTGGCATGGACATCCAGGGCATAGTGTTTGACGAAAGTATGCACTGAGTCTCCAGGTGGCCGCATTGCAAATATCTGCAATGGGCACGCTATGGATTTCCTCTAGGGATGCTGCCACCGCTCTAGTAGAGTGAGTGACACTCTGCCTTCCAGCTTAATCTCGCCATGGAATAATAGTGGTGAAGGCATGCCACCAGCCATGCTGAAATACATCTGATAGCGACAGGTTGACCTAGCTGGTCTCACTGAAGGAAACAAACAGTTGTTGAGCTTTGCAAAAATATTTTGTTCTATCTAGATAGAAATGCAAAGCTCATTTGATGTCAAGGAATGAAGAGAATGCTCTTCTTCATTTGGAAGTTCATAAAGTAAGTAGGAAGGACCAAAGGTTGGTTTAGATGGAATTCTGAAACAACCTTAGGGAGAAACTTAGGATGGGTTCTAAGAACTACGTGCAGCAGAAGAACATCTGAAACTCAGCGAAAGACATTGAACCTGTTCACTTCTATCTCTTCAGGAGCCAATCATGAAGGTGAAGCAATCTCAGATTGGGATGGACCACAGGCCCCTGAGTCAGAAGGTTCATCTGAAGGGGAAGTGGTTTCGGAGGGTTTCCGACATACTGTTGAGTAACAGAAACCATATCTGCCAAGGCCAGAAGGGAGCAATGAGGATCATTTTGCTTCCTGGGACTCAAACTTGAGAAGTACATTCTGAATTAGAGGAAGAGGCAGAAAGGCATATAGAAAACCTTTTGTCCACTGCAGCTTGAACGCATCCTGACAGAAAATGCCAGGCCCTGGATTTCTGGAGCAGAAGAGAGACAGTTTTGTGTTGAATGGGGATGCAAAAGGTCTAGGTCTGGAGTTCCCCTCTGCGAATAATGACTGAACTATGGCTGAGTCGAGAGGACCATTCGTGAGGATCTGTCTCTGTTTTGCTGAGACCAGACTGCAGTTCGTTCTGCACCCCAGCAGGTAAACCACATGAATTAGAGCCTTGAGCTCCAAGCACCATTCCATCACCCTCATTGCTTCCCTGCATAAGGGTAAGAGTGAGCACACTCCTTGTTGTTGATGTGATACATCACTGCTTTTTGTCCATTTAAAGGAGAATGTTCTTGTGACAGAGAATGTCCTGCAAAGCCCAGACTGCATAAAGGACGGTCTCATTTTAAGACATTTATGTGAAGTTGGGACTCCTCCTGAGTCCACGTACCTTGAATGTGGAGAGTCTGACAGTGAGCTCCCATCCTGTCAGGGACGCATCCATGGTAATAGAAATCTGAAGATCCAGAGGAGCAAAGGGATACCCTTCAGAAGATTGTCCTCTTGTGACCACCAGGTGAGTGATCTCTTCAGAGGTTCTGTCACCTTGATGAGAAAGGACTGAGGGTGCGTGGTCGGGGACCACTGAATACTGAGCATCCATTTAGAGGTTCTCATGTGAAGGCATGCTAGGGGTACAGTGAACACCGAGGATGCCATGAGACCTAGCATCCGTTGCATCGAGATAGCTGAAACCAGGCTATTCTCTGCGATGGCTATTGGGCCATCTGAAGGATATCGCTCCTCCTGTCCTCGGAAGAAATGCTTTCACACAGGAGGTGTCCAGAAGAGTTCCTATGAAAAGGAGCCTCTGGGAGGGCTGCAGCTGTGATTTTTGAGGTTTAGCAGGACTCCCATGGACATGAGAAAGTGTGAGGCTGTGGCTACAGCGTCTCGAGTTCCCTGCCTGGAAGGACTTGCACAGAAGCCAGTCATCCAGATATGGGAATTCAGATTCTGATAGATGCGCCATGCAGAATTGCACAACACTTTGTAAAACTTCAAGGCGCCGAGGATAGCCTAAAAGCAGGACTTGAACTGATAATGCTGTCCCAAAGCTATGAACCTTAGGTATTTGTGATGCTTTGGGTGAATAGGAATATGCTGGTAAGCATCCTTCTGCATGTCCAGGGAGGCTAACCAGTCGTGTTGATGAAGCAAAGGTAACAGGGTTCTTAAGCGATATCATTTTGAATTTCTCTTTGGGAAGAAATTTGTTTAATTTTCTGAGGTCCAAAATGGGGTGCATGCCCCGGTTTTCTTTGGAACCAGAAAATAATGGAGTAGAACCCTGTGTTCCGTTGATCCAGCGGAACTACTGCCACTACCCGTTGTTCAGAAGGCCTTGTATCTCGGAGGCGAGAAGTTCTAACTGAAGTACTGACAGCCTGTGCTGTCGTTTGGGAAGGACGATCCGGAGGGGTCTCTAAAGATTGAGGGAATACCCCTGCGGATTATCCGGAGGACCCATTTGTCCGATGTTATGGACTTCCACCGATTGTAGAATTGAGTCAGATGAACTCTCACCACTGAGGAAGAGTTCCCCTTGGGCAGCTGAGGTGGGGCGTGGGCCAACAACTCAGAAGCGGCACTGGGCACTTTGGGTCCTTGCGCCTTCTGTTGCATTTTATTTTGAGGCTGAAGGGCTTGGTTTTTATTAAAACCTCCCTGCCTTTGCCCAGAAAGGACTGACGGTTATGAAACTGGCATTTGTTAACACCCCATGAAAGGGAGCAGGAGGAGGTCGAGCCAATTTAATGGCTGACCTAGTCTTTTGTGTGGCCTCTACAGCCTGTTCTACTTGAGGTCTGAAGAGATACACACCATCGAAGGACAACGCCATGATCTGTTGCTGGGCATCATTCGTAAAACCTGAAGTGCACAGCCATGAATGATGGCGGTACAAATGCCCACTGCTGCTGCTCGGGAGGCAGTATCGAAGGCGCCCATAGCTGCTTTAACCTGTTGGTTGTTGGACTCGATACTCCTGGTTATGGTTTGAAGAAGCTCTGAATTAGTGTCCGACTCCTGAAGATCTTCAACCATCTGTTTGAGTGAATGCCTAAGAATATACTCATATTGAGAGAAATAGCCCTGGTAGCTGGCAAATACGCATACCTAGTGGTGGAAGCAGCAAAGACTTTCTTACCTAAAGTATCTATCTTACGAGATTCTTTGTTTATAGGTCGAGCTGTAGTAGTCTGAGGAAGGACGACCTTATCATTCTCTGCCAAGACTACAATAGGATCCGTAAAGGCTTGGGATGCCAAAATGGGTCGATCCTTGGGAGCAGCATATTTCCTATCTATGGACTTAGCCACAGAAGGAATGAGAGCAGGATTACTCCATACCATTTGAGAAAGCGTCTCAAAGGAGGGTTGTACCGGGGAGTTAAATCCATAGGGATGTCCGGAACATGAAGGTACTTGAGTCTCAAAAGCTTCCCAGGATCGATGTCCATAGTCTGGAGAGAAAGAGTGGAATTCAAATTTTTCAGCAGAGACTTAAATGACAGGTCTTCAACCACAGGCTCTGCAGCAGGATCAGAACCTGCTCCTTCCACATCATTACCCAGTCTAAGATCTGGGTCAGGCTCAACATCATCTCGTGATCTCCTGACTGTCCAGGAGGGACTGTATGGACAGGAAAGGAATGAAAATCAGCAGGAAAGAGGAAGGAAAAGAATTCAGAGGAGGAGGCCCTGAGGATTGGCAAGCAAAGAGCCAGGCCTTGGCACCGAGGAACACAGCGCCAAAAGGCCGCATCGGCACTGAAGATGGTGCTGAAAGGCTACAGGGTGCTGAGAAAGCCAATGGTGCCGAAAACCCACATGGCGCTGCAGACGGGCGCTGATAGGCCGCATGGTGCCGCAGTCAGCGCCGAGCAACCCACCTGCACCGGCAGCGCTGAAACCAAACCCAGGACCCCAAAACAGGATTTGAGGGAAAAGAGGAAGAATATCAGGAGATTGAGGCACGGTGTGGCCCCTGTGCCACAGCCATGTGAGGAAAACACCTAAGGCGCAGAGTCGATGGCACAGAAGGCGCAGCGCAACTAGGGAGGCCCAATCACCCTGCTCGATTGCCCGAAGAGCCGGAGAGACCGGGCGACTGGGCCAGGCAACTGGACCAACCTCCGAGCCCATTGCTCCATCAGAGCAGCCCACTGATGAAACTGCTCATCGCAAGCCCTACCAGAAGGCGGGAAGGGCTCCGACAGTTGAAGAGGTCAGCAACCAGAACCAGAAACTGGTGACTCTGAAAGAGGAGACCAGCAACTGGCCCCAGTGACTGACTTCAATGTGCAGACATCAGAGGGCGGCCTCAAGTGATGCCTTCTCTTTCTCGACCTATAGGCCAAAGAACAGCTTGAGGCCGAACAGTTGCCGAGAATGTGACCATTTTCGTTTATGCTTCTGGGGAACCGTCCCTCCCCTCGGGCATTGGACCAACCGTTGTCAGACCCTTTCTGGAGAAGGTGGTGGACCAGACCAGCCCGCTGACTGAACAGCTTTCATCAGAAGTCTCCCTACCGTCACCTGACCCGTCCATGATCGACTCCGTCCAATGTAGGCTGAGACTTCTTTCTTAAGAATAAATTACTGTGGCGGTACTTTATTCGAAAATGTTATAAAATAATTAACTGAAAACTATGCTGCTAGTTTGAAGTTTGACTCCAAGTAGACAGCGGCGTCGTCACTGAAGCGCACTCGACAGTGGTAAAAAGGAACTGAGGCGGTTGGAGGGTCGATGCGAAAAGTCATTACCGCATGAGCAGAGGCTCACGGTGTTGCTCCTCATGGCTCCATCTCAGGCACGACCTTCTAGCAAAAGTTTGCTCCCACTGGGTCCTAGTGCCTCCGGCGCAGAACCCATTCATGTGAATGAGTGGTGGAGACTTTATGTCCAGGAAGATCTCTTCATTGTCGTTCCTATTTGTGCTCTGAACTCCGAGCTGAAAATACCATAGTATGCCTAACTTTTAAAACTGAAGGATTAGGCCCTGTTTTACTACCACAGGACTTGCTTCCTGTGGTAATCTCTCTTTAAGATGGAAATAACAGATGGCATCCTATTGAAATGGGTCTAGGGTGATGAAGACTGCACTGTCAGAGTTGGGCTTTGTCTAGGCTAGGGAAGTGGGTTAGATACCTCCCGATCTATTCCTGTGCCCTTCTGAATAGGATATTACGGTGCACATTGATCTGCTGTATTAGGGCCTTCACATACTTGCCTTTTTTAGGGACTATAGGGCATGGAGGACCTACTGCATGTTTTTAATAACATTTTAAAAGTGGCTATTTAACTCATTGCCATGTAGATCTCAGTTTATTTTCCTGGGAAGCCCAACTCTCACATAAAAACAGGACACTATTCCATAGGATCTGCTGATAATGTGCAGAGTAGTTAAGGTAGGCTACCTGCCTAAATAATAGGATAAAGGCAGACACCTCTGTCATCAGGTCAGATTCCTGAAATTCTGATTAGAAGGTACAGCTGTTAAAACAACTTTTGCTTTTCCAAAAGCAGCTGCTTGTATCCTCCTGCAGGGTCAGGATGGGTGTAAATAAATTTGAACCTCTCTGGTTACCATGTACGCATCCTTATCTATGTCACAGAGACTGAAGGCATAGCAAGAGTTTCTTAGTGGTGGAAAAATTAAAGTTATGTACTAACGAAAGTGTTGATCTTCTGAATATCATCTTCATAGATTACCAGTATGTGTCCTGTGCTATGGGACCGAGCATATTGCCCTTGCCATTGGGGATGTCTACTGCACAAAGCAGGCTGAGACTGGGGAGGTTTGTAGTCGACCACCCAAAGGAGTCAGTTGTCCACCAGACCCATACACCAGAGTTTCCAACACCTCAGCATGGTGAGGTCAAGGAGAATGCCACACTTCCATAGAACCAGAGATCCTGGGAAGAAGCCCAGGGGAAGGTCTAAGGACCCAGTCTTGGATACACACGTGCAATGCCTGCCTCCAAGGTGTGGACTGAATGATGCCACATTAACGTGCAGTTCTCTACAGTATGGTGGTCCATGGAGAAGCAGACATCACACATCCATATTGTGTTCTAGTTAGACAGGCCATGCAGGATTGATGTTGGTCTGTCATAGCCATAAGCTTCCACAGGGCAACAACACATGATGGGTCGCTGTCCGATCTGGACCATTTCTTTTGTGGACTCTGAGAAGACTGCACATCCTCCTGGACACTGGACTGCCCATTGCCAGAGCACCCCATAGAGAGATGTGGTGGCCACACACAGCCCCGCTGCTGCAGCAACTTGCCTCTTCAAGCTCCCTACCTTCTTCCATGGTAGTTGACTGTTTGCATGAGGTAGAGCTGAGATAAAAATGAAAATTACATACCATAATTCTTGGTCTTCTTGAAATGTCTTTACCATTTATTCATACTGCTGGAGTTACAAGCCGGAGGTGCTGGGACCCTGCAGGAGCCAAAAATCTTCAGGGTGCTGGCACCAAGGTAGGACCATGCATGTGCGGCACTGTGAGACTGGCTCACGCCTGTGAGGCTACCTCAGTGTCAACCCTCCAAACACCTCAGTACCTTTTTTACTGAGAAGGTGCAGCAAAACACAACCTAAGAACATTTAACATAACAAGGGCATATGATAGCCCAATTGACCCATATCAGAAGGGTCTATTTGAAAAATGTCTTCACAGCCCAAACCAAACAAGGAGTGAATACCAGAAACAGACTGAGTGAGCTCAGGGGATGGTGGGTATGAATAAATGGTGAAGACTTGTCCACGAAGATTAAGAATTACAGTGAGTATGTAATTTTCATATCTTCCTAGACTAAAAGTCTTCACCATTTATTCTTACTGCTGGGTTAGAGTACTAAGCTAAAATCAAATCCACCGAGCAGGGTGGTAGGAGCTCACTCAGGACAGAAGTCCATTGAGGACTGTCCTGCAAAGAAGCATGCTGTCTGGCATGGACATCCAGAGTGTAGTGCTTTACAAAAGTGTGCACTGAACTCCAAGTAGCTGCTTTGCAAATATCGGCAATGGGACAGAGCAGATCTCTGCCAGGGATGCAGAAACTACTCTAGTTGGTGGACTACGCACCTGGCCTTCCAACTTGACCTGCGCCATAGCATAGCAATGGTGAAGGCATGCCACTATTCAAGCAGAGATGCATTTGATGGATACTGGCTGATCCAGCTGGGCTGCACTGAAAGACACAGAGTTGCTTGTCTTGATGGATATCCTGGTTCTATCTATGTAGAATCGTAGAGCCCTTTAACTTCCAGGAATGAAGGGTATGTTCCCCATCATTTTAGAAGTTAGAAGTAAGTGAGAAGAACCAAGGGCTGGTTGAGGTGGAAATCTGAAACCACTTTGGGTAGGAACTTTGGGTGAGTACAGAGGACCTTGTCTTTATGAAAGATGGTATATGGGGTGGGGGCTGTGACCAATGCATGTATTTCAGAGACACTGCAAGCCAAAGTCATGGCCACCAGAAAGGCAGTCTTCCAGGTCAGAAACTTCAAATCACATGTGGCTAGACTTCCGGTTGAGCTCCGACTAAGATGGCAGTATAATCAGAGCTCCGTGCATCCCTTCACAAATCTCTCCAGTCATTCTAAATCTACAATGTACTAGAAGAAAACAGATTGAGAACCAGGGAATACTTAATAGAGAACCAAGACATCAAAAAGAAAGATATACTGTAATATGAGACATACCTACTACTTGAGCTTGGGCTGCTGAGATGTTGGCCCTGAAGCTTCAGATTCAGAGCACTCTAAGGCCCAGACAGAGCCACAAGACCAGACCAAACTTCCAGGATCAAGCCGGGAAAAAGAAAAGGTCAAATTAAATATGATCTACAAAGAACTGATCACCTTCCATGCTGAAATTAAAGATAATTATAGGGAATTTCAGACAGATGTAATTGCCCTCGAACAGAGAACCGATGCATCAGAATGCCAGTTACAGCAGTGGAAAATAGAGTGGACGACCTGGAAACTACTATCCAGGACTTGCAAGACCAGTCGTTCAGCTCTGAGCTAAACAAGAGGATACTGAAAATCATGTCAGGCACAAGAACATCAGGCTGTATTGCATCCCGAGGTTCTGAAGGCCAGGATATTACTGACTTTCTTATCACCCTACTGGAAACAGCATTGGAGCTGCCACCTGAGCTAACACTTGATTTTTGAAAAGGTCCATAGAGCTTTAGGCCCTCACCAACTGACCCAAATGCCAGACTGCGATCGATCATCACCAGATTCCTCAGCTTTGCAGTAAAGGAAACAGTCCTTACCACAGCTTGGTGGAAGGTAAACTCTTCTATGGACAGACCCATTTTACATAGACAATGACTATGCCCTGTAGACCACCTTGGAGTAGGAGAGCATATGCCGACATTCTACCAGCATTAAAACATGCAAATATTAAATTTACTTTTCCCTACCCTGCATCGTCATGGTACAACTCCCACTGGTCATAGAGAGTTCCATTCAGCAGAGAGACCAGAGGAGAACTCCAGAGCATCGGAATACAAATCAAGATGAGAGCGGAACAACAATCAGATCCTCGGGACCCCCACAATGGCAAACAGTTCCAGGGACCCTAAACCAGTGGAAGGGATCCCAAGTCAAGACCAGGATGTCTCTCTAGCCATCTGGCCGAATTCCACCATCCAGCATGAGGCAGAACCTGAAATGCAGGACTCTAATCACTCCTGTAGCTACCTATGGTAGATCTCGAGCTATGACCTATGCCTCAGATGATTTTTGCGTCACAGCCCAGCAGCTAGACAGTGAACTGGTAATTAGGCTTTATTTCTTAATGGAGGGTCCAGCCCTTTTCTTCTTTATAGATATTCTTTGATTTACAGTACAATAAGGTCATTGGGCTGGAAAAAAAACCTGGCCAGTAATAAGGGCCATGAAATGACATTCCAACTGCACTTGTACTGGATTTGGCCCATGCGTGAGCCGCCATGCTCAATTTAATGAACACTGTTTGGAACTGTAAAACAATCTCGATACACTTCAATAAACTTTTATTTTAGGAAGGTGTGACTCTAAACACAACGCAGAGAAGGTTTTCATCAGTAAAATAAGATATGGCAGTAAGAGGGGCATGCCTATGCTTATGCCATCGAAACTAGTTGCTCAGATTTATTTAGAACATACGGGCAGAGAATTTATTCTCTCCTTATTCTTCTCAAGACATGTTTGCCGAACTTTATGTTGTAGTTTTTGGGAAAGTCTTCACCAGGAGGCCGGAAATATAGTAACTCTGGATTCCTCCAGTGCTTTCACTGGAGACCCAAAAAGCACCTTTAGGAAGAATACAGAATACTGCCCTACCTCAGAAGCTTTTATTTTATAGAGTTCTTTACATGTTTTCTTACAGTGTATACAGTTTTGTTTGGGGCCAGGTAATTACTCAGGCCTTTTGTTGTACCTGTTTAGCTTGGTTAGTTACTGTTCTATGGCTACTGAATGTTAACCTTCTGTTAAAAAATTATATTTGATTCAAGCATGATTATCTTAAACAGAAACAGCAGTATAATACTGTATATAACACAGATATTTTAGAGACAGGATAGTTGGAAGAGGCAATATCAGCTGCCAGTTCACACAGCATTAAGAGCTAATCATTGATCTAATCCTAGTAAATCTAGTCTTTCTCTATTCCCTGATCCCATTAGCAGCACAACCTATCTCCAACTGCACTGTAGAAATTGCCAGTAAATCGGTCTACCTGTGGAAACTATCCCCCTGCCACACCTATTGCACCATTGTGGCACCCAATTTACTGCTGAATTCCCTTCCCAGGTGTACCAATATGCCCACACTCATTTCCACCCTGAGTTACTCATTTACACATTTGCTCAAATACACCACTGCTGCCATCCCTAACACACCAAGGATTGCCTCAAACTCCTGTCAAAACAGCTTACCTAGATATCAACCACCTGTGTCTCCTATACTTCTGGCCAACCTTGTTTGCACTCTACCAATACCAGTTGTACCTACTAAAACTACTACATCTAAGTCTGTCGAACCTCTCTAAAATTGCTCAGGCTAGTGCTACTCAGGCATACCCTCCTTCTCTCCTCACTTCTCCTCCTCTTGGGCAATGTGCACCCCAACTCGGGCCCTGAAATCCTTGGTGTCACACAGAAGGAAAACAAGGCAACCTGCTACTGGCATCCCTAAATATCTGTAGCCTTCAAAAAGTTCACCTCCCTCCAGGGATGGATTGCGCAAGCACTCCCAGATGTCCTTGCCTTATCAGAGACCTGGCTCTCAGAAAAGTCCCAAATGAATCTGTCGCTCTCAGTGACTACACCTTACCGAGCTGACAGAATAAGCAAGAGGGAGGTGGATCGTCATCTCGTTAAATCCTCCTGCACGCCCTCTCAGTCTCCATCCCTCCCCTACCCATGGAGCCCAATCCCTCACTGTCAAGCTAAATTTTGGCAACTCAGGAAAAATAATATACATCTTGGCTATCTACATTCCCCCAGAAACCAAAAGCCTGCCTTTGACTCTGTGCTGGCCAGTATTTCCACCTCCCTCCCAAGAGAAATCATCTTACTGGGAGATTTCAACATTAATTGGAAGTCCACTGCATCTTCCACTACAAACACACAGTCCTTGCTTATGACCTCACCCAAGTTGTCCAGTCCCCTTTTTTTTTTTATTTAGTTGTTTAACCAGGTATAGCACACTAAACTGAAAGCTTTTACAGGAGCGACCTGGGAGCACAAGGAGGTTAAGTGACTTGCATACTGTGTGACCCTGAGCAAGTGGAAGCTGTGGGATTCAAACTCAGGTCTGGTCTGCTGGATGTCACCAGATTTGCAGCTCAGAGCCTTTGACCACTGCCCTATACTGCCCCTTACTAGGCTGGTCCCAAAACTGGGACATCCTCACTTATTGACCTTATCCTCACCAACCGCCCTAAAACCTCTCCCATATCAAAGTGCTTCCTGACTCTATAAGTGACCACTCCCCAGTTACATGCTAGTGGTCTAATAAACCCCCTACTCTCCCTAAGGTCACCATCCTGAGGCGCCTTAAGAAAGGTGCCTCCCTTGCCTCAAATCCTACCTGGCTGCCTGCGATTGGTCTCCTATTCACTCTGCCCAGTCCGTAGATACCACCCTTACCTACTTTGTGACACTTTTAATCATGCCTGTGACATCTTTGCCCTTTCACCAAGAATGTATTAAAGCAGCGGGACACCCTTGGATTTCCTCAGCTTTATTTATTTGCTTTTGTTAACGGGTGAGCACTAGACAACCAAGTGCCTATTTTCAGGTATTTTACAGGTATTTTACTTGCTCAAATGAGCCAAAGAGATGCCCTCTGGCAAACAGCCCTTGATAACCAACTCCCCAAGACAGACAGCGTTACGGGAGGCTCAAAATAGCTGCACATGGGCTATCAGGCAAGCTAAAGCGACTTATTACAAACAAGCCCTCACCTCCTCCTGGGGATCAGGTAGAAATTTCTGGAGCAACATTAAGGAACTAACAGGTAAAATATATCTCCTACCCATCCCAGCTTCTAACTGGGGTTATCTCACAAGATCCTACATCTAGCTCCAGCGCCCTTAATACTTCTTTCACTGACCTCAGCCATATCCTCCCCTAACTACTTTGACCCAATCAGTATCAACCCGGTCAATTTTCTGCCACCCGACCATACCCTTTTCGCTAAGAATCATCTCCTGCACTGAGGCTAAATTATATCTTAACAAAGCCTGACAAACTCATGCTATAGCAGTGACTCCCTGGACCTCAAACTCACCCGGCTCACACTGGATGTGATCGTCCCCCATCTCACCAAGATCCTTAACTTATCCTTATGCCTCAATCAATTCCCCACAACTTGGAAAAGAGCAGTTATCACTCCCCTCCTGAAGGTGGTGACCCCATCCACTAGCAACTACAGGCCAATATCTATCCTGCCCCGCAAAGGCCCTTGGAAAAAATTGGCTGACCAGCTCACAGACTACCTGACCAAACACAATCTGCTCTGTCAGGAACAACAAGGCTTCGGAGGTCTGAGTACCTCCACAGCCCTCCTCAATTCGTCAGCATACACCAGGCCCTTGATCAAGGCTCAGTGGTGGGGCTCTCTTTGTGGACCTAACTAAAGCCTTTGATACAGTTAGTCATGCTTCTTCTCCACATCCTACCATCCCTTAACATCTCCCTTGAGACTACCGTCTGGCTAAAAGACTATCTCTCCTGCGGACCCAGCAGGTAGAATAAATTCAACACTATCCTCCAGCAGACCAGTCCTAACAGGTGACCCTCAAGGGTCTATTCTGGAGTCCATTACTTTTCACCCTCTTCCTGAACTCCTCCTCAATCCTGCAGTGGGAAGTTTATGCTTTATGCAGATGACGCGTAGTTTTCTGGAAGCATCCCCATCCAAATGTGCTGCAATCCGCCTGCAGGGTTTTTTTAGTGAACTGGAAACCTGGTTCACTGAACACTGCCTTATACTAAACTACAAGAAGACCAAATCTATGGTTTTGCCCATCATGAAAGCCTGATCAGTAACATAACTCTAACTGGTGACAAACTCACAGGGCACTCGCTTAGAGCAGGTGCACTGTTTCAAATACCTGGGAATCATGTTGGACACCTCCCTCCCCACCACATGCACATACAACAAGTCTCCTCCTCAATAACTCCAGGCTTGGGATTCTATATAGACACAGACACTGCATTCCCGTGCAGGCAATGCACCTAAAAGTTTCTTCCATACTACCCTGGTGGATTATGGCATAATAATTTATGGGTCTGCTGACCATACTGCCCTACACAGCATCAACCTGCCCTTAATAAAGCCTGCCATCTGGTATCAAATTGTGACAGGCTAACCATACCTGGGAGCTTTGTAAGTTTACTGATTGGCTTAATTTCCAAGATAGGCTTAAATATCACACCTGCCTCCTTGCAAATAAGATTCTACACAAACACTTCGGTGCAGCTTCCGGGCTTATGGCAGCATAGCTCACGAGCCAGTGGCCGCTACCCTTTATTAGTTATTAAACTAGCCACAAAATCAACAAATATAATTGAAAAAGCACAGAGAAATATATGGCTACCTGCAACCTGCGAGGAGGACCTAATAGATTTGCTCCAATTCGTCCAGAAACAGAGAATTCAGACGAAGATGTAACTGACTCTGGGGCCTCCATCGCTCTCTCCAGACCCATCAAACTAAGCCTCACAGAAGGAATAAATCTAAAGCTACTCAACCGCCAAAATGGATTCCAAGTTAGATAAAATATTGCAGGAATTACAAGAATTTAAGTCGGACTTTCAAGCTATATCCAACTATATACGTGCTTCAAAACTTCATACATGTACCTTATTAACACCCGATGATGTAACTGCCACTAGTCAAAGCCGTACTCAATATTTATGACAAAGCTTATTACTAAGCTGCTAAGGACGACATAACTCTGGTATTGTTTGCATCCATCCTACCTGTACCAGCTTGTTTGTATCTATGTCTTAATTTATATACTTACGTGTTGTACTGCTATACTGTGTATTTTGGTTTGTCTTACTGTGACAAGGTACCTTTGTAAATGAGCCTATGGCTCAAAGGTTTTCAAACTGCTGTTTAAATAAAATAAAATAAAAAAAATAAATAAAATAAGCATTTAAACAAACTCAGGAGTCCTCCCAAGGAGAGCTCGCTGAACTGCATACCACTGTGTCCTCCCTAGACCAACACATCGGAGCAGGCCTCAACTGTCTCTCAAATGCAAGACACCCTGAAGCAAGTGGTACACCTCTGTCAGCTCACAGCTGCAAGACAGCAGGTCGCCGTGAAACCGCATTACCGTAAAAGTATCCATGTACGGGTTCCTGAAAATAGCAAAGGCACTAATCTTCTTAGCTTTACAGAGTCCCTCCCACGGGAGGCTATCAATCTTGATATAGATTTTAATTTAAATAGAGAGATTGCACAGAGCCTTAGGTCCAAAACCTACATTAGCCACAGCTCGTCCCAGGTCTATAATAATCAGATTGCTCAAATATCAAACCAAAGAACTCATTTTAAAGCAAGCCTGGGCAAAATCAAGTATTTTTGTGGGGAATCACGATCTTCGTTGACAATGATTACGCACCTACTACGATGCAGAAAAGACGAGCCTATATTCCACTCTTTCCCTTCCTAAGACAACAAAAGCTTAAATTCAGAACCCCATATACTAGCAAATTAGTGGCTCAATTTCCTTCAGGACAACAAACTTACAACACCATGGAGGCTGCTTGTTTAGATCTTAAACAACGGGGTTTTACATTACTGACTTGATCCGTTTACCCAGAGAATCGGAGGACAAGGGCTCTCTAGAGGATCATCCCCAGGCAACTTCCAGACCAACAAGCTACCATGATTCCATCAAGAAAATGCTGGCACAGTACTCCAGGCAGAACAGATGAAACTCCTTTGAGTCGGAACAAACTGATGCACAGTGAGTGAATGAGTGGCGGGGAAGTCGGGCCTGCAGAGCTTGCGTCTGAAAAGGTTTATACAGAGGAGTTAATTTCAATCCTCTATTCAGAGGCGCAGGACATATGTATGCAATTCTGACAGTATTTCCTTTCCGGGGCGATGGGAGTCGGACCTATGGCGATTACGCCTAGACATAGCAGTTGTAAGGACAGAGCTGAGGAGGTAGGGACGGAAGATTATCCCGGCTGCTCTGTTTTGTGAGGGACGGGAGGGCAGAGGTGGATTAAGCTCTACCAGGCCTCATGGATTGATTCCGGAGCTGAATCCCAGGTGTAGATGGACCTCTGTTGGGTTGTGCTGGGCGGGAGAGGGCTGGCCCTGCCACCCTTCCTTCATGTTTTTTTCTCTTTCCTCCTCGCTCGTCTCTTGCTTTTTGAATGGGCTTGAAGGTGGCATGTTTGGACTCTCCCTTTGCCCTGTCCCCATTAGTTGGGGCTAATTGAGAACCCGGTTGAGGTAGGGGCTAATGGACTATCAAGCGATCGGTACATGCCATTTAGACCCTGATGCCTATTAAGGCTATATTCTCTGATTTGAGACACCTTTACTGCTCTAGCCCACTAAATAGGGTGCAGTCAAGGGTCTTATTGGTCAGGCGACCTTACCACAGCAGAAGACACCTCGGTGTGGGAGATTTCATCATCATCATCATCATCAAATCTTTATTTATTCAGGCGAACATCATTGAGCAAGGCTCATTTACAAGATGGACCTGATAAGGTCAAGGTTCAATA
Organism: Neoceratodus forsteri; assembly: GCA_016271365.2. Taxonomy (NCBI): domain Eukaryota; kingdom Metazoa; phylum Chordata; order Ceratodontiformes; family Ceratodontidae; genus Neoceratodus; species Neoceratodus forsteri. Next base: position 804,710,164 of record CM057453.1, read on the forward strand.
GTTGATACACAACAGATACATCATACACTTATATAAGACAGTTATACATACAGGGAAAATAACGTTATAAACACAGTGATGTACAGTAAATTCACATGATAAAAAGTTACAGGAAAGTTAAGCTAATATTTACAGTATGTACAGTATATACATATCCCAGTGGGGGCATGGCAGACACTCAACATATTGTAATACTAGGATGATGAAGGTATTACTGGGTGCCATATGATGGGGTGTCTGTCTGGAAGGAATATGCCATATATGGTTTGGAAGGGAGATTTGTGAGATGACAATGCTAGCTCTAGTGGTAGCAATTGCATTTCTCTTTGAAGAAGACTGTACAATGCTGTTTAAAGGATGCAAATGGAATGATATTGGACAGTTTTAGGGATTTTTGTAGGGTGTTCCATGCTATAGCTAGAGAATAGCTGATTGCTGCCCTCCCTAGCCTGGTGTTGAATTTGGGCAATTTGAGCAGGATGATGTTGTTGCTTCTTAGGGCATAGGAGCTAGGAGAGGTCTGGGTGAAGCAGTCCAGGATATAGTTTGGAAGTTTTTGACAACGCTCTGTAAATCCATAGTGCTGCATTTCTGTTCCTTCTGAGGTGAAGGAAACCCACCCAACTGCAGCATAAAGAGAGCAATGATGAGTATTAGATGGCAGATCTGTAATGAACCTTATTGCTCTATGATATAAAGTATCCAACTTGTGATGGTAAGAGATGGGGCAGTGACTATAAAGGAAGTCTGCATAGTCAACAACTGATAGAAAAATGGCCTGGACTAACCTCATCTTTGAGTCTCTGTTTAGGAAGGGTTTTAATCTATAGAAGGCCAAGCCTTGGCAAAGCTTTTAACAGTTCTTCTAAATGATGAGTGAAGTCAAGTCTGTTGTCAATCCACACACCTAGGTATTTGAAGTTTTCTACATACTCCAGATTTTCTCCAAGTATAGTGCATAGCTGGGGAGAATGATTGGGAGAAGATGTGCTGGTGGAGCTTTGATTTGTGAACATCATTGCTTTAGTTTTCTTTGCATTTAACAGAAGCTTTTCTCGAGTAGCTGATATTGTAGCAAGGAGAATTCTGTTTGTAGGATTTCACGAGCAGCTGCAGGCGAAGGGTTGTCACATACAGAACAGTGTCATCAGCAAAGAGGTGTACAGAGGAATTGGTAAGGGTTGAATCAATGTTATTTATATAAATGGCAAAAAGGATAGGACCCAGAATAGAACCTTGGGGACTCCTCTTGACAGTGGTTTTAGTGGGGATAGGTCACCTTCAGCTTTTACCTGCTGTGACCTACCGGTGAGATAGCATCTGAACCACTTAAGGGAGGATGGATCTAGGCCAATGGAGTACAGGGATGAAAGTAGTAGCTCGTGGTCCACAGTATTGAATGTTTTGCTCAGGTCCAGGAATACTGTACAGACATTATTCTTTTTATCTAATTCGGATTGCCAGTCATTTGTGACCTTGGCTAGTGCAGTGATAGTGTATGCTTGGCCCTGAATCCAGATTGAGCTGGGTTTAGGAGGTTAGCATTGTCAAGATACTCCCTTAACTGATTACTCACTAATTTCTCCAGCATCTTGGATAGCACTGGTAGAATGGAAATGGGCCTGTAATTATTAAGATCCATAGGGTCCCTTGATTTTAGAAGGAACACTTGGGCTGTCTTTCACAGTGTGGGAATAGAGCCAGAGTTTAGGGATAGGTTAAAGAGGTGTGTTAGGGGACTGCAAGTACATGGCATGCAATCTTTAGAAAGTAGGGGTCCAGATAGTCTGCCCTGCGCTTTTTTGGTATCCAGTTGCCATAATAGATCCTCTACTTGTTTCAACAGTATAGATTTGAAGCTGAAGGAAGAGTCAACTCTCTGATCACCAGTGTAATGGAGCTTAATTGTTCCCTCAGCAGGTTAGCTGGAAAGGTGTCAAAGGCAAGGCCAGCCGTTGTGAAGTGGTTATTGAAGCGTCCAGAATTTCCATTTTGCCAGTGATAGGGTCATAACTGTTGTGTAATTGAGTTGGAAGGGGTGTTAGCATCCTGCCCCACCATACCCTTGATGGTGCCCCAAAACCTAGCAGGATTATGGTAGGAAGAGTCGAGTTCAGCCAAGTAGAAGGCAGCCTTTGCATCCCTAACTTTCTTGGTGCATCTATTCCTGCTTTCCTAAAGATCATCCAGTCATTTGCATTCTTGGTTTTCTTGCCACTTTCCAGAGTTTGTCTCTCTCCAGCAGTGCAGCTTTGAGGTCAGCTGTAAACCAACGACAGGATTTGTTTTTATTCGGATACTAGAGATTGGGGCATGGGTGTTAAGGGCATTTATTATAATGTTATTTAGCACCTGCTGAGCTTTTTCAACAGAATGGGCAAGATAAAACTCTTGCCAGTGTGAGAGTAAGCTAGATCATGCAAATATCCTTCAATATTGATGTTTTTCTTGGATCTCCTCATGAGGAATTTTGCAGGGCTTGTTGTTATGCTGGTGGATCTTACCCTGCGATGGGGCAGTGATCACTTATATCACAGAGAAGCACTCCAGCGTGTGTGAATAGATGTGGTTTATTCACTAGCATGATATCAAGCAGTGTGCTGTTATTACTATTCCTTGCATTAATTCTTGTTGGTTCATTAATTAGCTGTGTGAACCCATATGTATCCAGAATGATAACAGAGGTGCAGCTGCCTGGGTAAGCCAGTTGAAATTCAGGTCACCTAGAATAATGACTTCTTCAGTGCTGGGTTTGAGCAGGTTCCCCAGATGGGATAAGAGCTTGTGTTCAGCAGAGGGGGTCTGTAGCAACCAACTAGCTGAAAAGCTGCTGTATTGGGGAGAGATACTTTTAGGGATAGGCATTCAAACTCCTTGAGCATAGATGTTGCAGCAATACAGGATACAGTTATACGAATTTTGCATATATGGTTACTCCACCTCCCTTGTTTGGCGATCAGCTCTGAATAGCTGGTAGTTAGGTAGGTTAACATCCCTGTCTGCTGTGGTGGGTTTTGAGCCATGTCTCAGATACCACAAGAAAGTCTGGCAAGATATGGGCAACCCAGGCTTGTATCAGTGTGAGTTTTTCAGCAGACTGCATATATTAATATGCAGGAAACTGAGCCTTTAATTGAGGTTAGGTCTGATGGAGAGGTGATACATTCAGGGGGTCCAGGGTTGATTTCACGTTACCAATACAGAGTAATAGAAAAAGCAGGAGTTTCATGAGGGCTGCCAGTGATAGGGAGAGGGGCTGTCTTTGGTCCTCCTTCTTTTATTCTGTTGCCACTCTTTTGGGGTGCTCCCTGTGGGTTTAAGAGATTGTGTCAAGACACCAAGTAGCAGTTTGGTGGTTAGGCTTAGGGGGATCTGTATATCCAGCAGTGGAGCCTTGGTTGAAACATGTGTGGTGGTATGTGTCTCTTTATGGTGATCACACCACTGTAGTCAATGCAGTAATGGTAGACCATATGTGAGGGTTTGAGCGTCAGCCAAGGGATGGTTCAGAGAGACTGGGCGGATGGATCACCCTAGTTTGTGTGACAGGGACATCTTCTTTGTGGAACCCCATGGCTGACAGTGAAAGGAGTATCAGAGTAAACTCCCCATTATGAGAGAGATATTGGTAGTTGGCTATCGAGGAGTAGTGAAGTTGCTGATTGGTTGGATCAGCAAGCCTAAATGCGCCTGCCACACAGTGAATCAAACAAATGAGCCCACTTATAGCTACCAAAACAGGTTTCAAAATTCCAACAGCCCCAAACAATACCCTGCTAGCCCCTTAGTAGTAAGAAAGAAAATAAATAACCTTCTACCAAGTAGAATCCACAAGAAACAATGTAAAACAACAATAAGCTAAAGTACTGTAGATCTGATTCTGTCCCCTTCTAGTTCCTTCTGAGAAGCCAAAGCACTGAGTTCCAAACTCTGTGATTTCCTTGTGCTCTTTCAAAATGAGACAGTTCCAAACTCTGTGACTTCCCTTCTGCTGCTTTCAAAATCAAACAGTTCCAAACTCTGTGCTTCCTTGTGCTGCTTTCAAAATCAGACAGTTCAAACTCTGTGACTTCCCTTGTGCTGCTTTCAAAATCAGACAGTTCCAAACTCTGACTTCCCTTGTGCTGCTTTCAAAATCAGACAGTTCCAAACTCTGTGACTTCCCTTGTGCTGCTTTCAAAATCAGACAGTTCCAAACTCTATGACTTCCCTTGTGCTGTTTTCAAAATCAGACAGTTCCAAACTCTGTGACTTCCCTTGTGCTGCTTTCAAAATCAGACAGTTCCAAACTCTGTGACTTCTCTTGTGCTGCTTTCAAAATCAGACAGTTCCAAACTCTATGACTTCCCTTGTGCTGCTTTCAAAATCAGACAGTTCCAAACTCTGTGACTTCCCTTGTGCTGCTTTCAAAATCAGACAGTTCCAAACTCTGTGACTTCCCTTGTGCTGCTTTCAAAACAGACAGTTCCAAACTCTGCGGGGAACTGAGAAATAGAGATCTAACGGATGGAGGATTAAACACTCTCTGGCTGGGGGATCTTCACTTGTTTCCCCAGGATTCCCACACATGAGGAGATAGTGCTGACATCCTAAACTTGAGATAGTCATGCCATCTCCGCTCCACCTGCCCTTAACAGCCCGATACAGGTATAAATGGCTGGCTGAATATGAATATGGTCTGGCTCTCGGTGGGCTCCCCCTCTCTCTAAGTTACCTTCCCCTGAGCTTAATGTGATGCAGGCTTGCAGGGCAACAACTAAGCCCACCAACCCCTGCTGGTCCACAGTTGCATTCTAGTACCATTGCTCTCGGAGTGTGTGGAGTTGGAGATGAACATCAGAGAGACTTGATGGACTTAAAAAGCGGATACATCTTGTACTTGATGCCTCCTCAGAGAACTTCAGAAACAGTCGCGTAGTCGGTGGGGACAACCGCTCCTTGACTACAACCAAATCAACAAGCAACCATACAATCAATTAAACAAATGCTGGCCCAGTCTTCCAGGCAATTCTGCTGAACTAATGTGTTGGCATGGTTTCACAGTGAGTATTATGGTAGGAGGTTGTCTGGAGGGTCCGGGATTGCCCAGATGGTATTCCTGCCCTATGGGGACGGGGATACATGGGGTGGGCTGGCAAAATGGGGAGAGTCACGTCCAGCCATAGTAGATTGAGGAGTTGGACGGGCAGAGAGGAGTCACCTGTGGGCTTGTCTCCCCACTGGACATCGAGACTTGGCTGGGAGGATACATCCAACAACCTGAGAGCATCACTGTTGGGGTCGGCAATGCAACTGTGTGTCGTCGCAGAGGCGACCTGGGGCAGGAAGGCTATTGGCCTGGGGCAGACATGGTCTGGCATAACTTTGATGACCTACACTGTTAAGTCCCGCTAAATAGGGGTCCTCAGATGATCTTCAGCTCGGGATAGGGTGGGTAGGCCAGGGCGGACGTCTCCCTCCTGGCCAGGCCTCGAACTCCTCCTGGGACTTGGGGATAGGGTAGCTTTATAAACAGTAGCCGGATGTACAATATGGACCTGCTAAATAGGGATGGCTCCTTGGTCTCCTCGGCCCTGAGCGGTCGACAATAGACCACTCTTGTGATTCGCATGGCATCAAAAAGAAAATATACTGCATAGCCTGGGACTGGATTTCAGGGTTCTCGGGTTGTCAAGAAGTTTTGCTCTTGCTAGTCCTGGACCTTGTGGTGGATGGGGGAATGAATATTATGCTCGCTGGGTTGACTCCTCTGGTGCCCCTCCCATGAACCATCCTCCCATAAAATTGCCCACTCTGAGATTATTGTTACTCTATGGGGTGAGATGTGTCTGGATAACTGGTGTTTCTGGATGTTCTGGGACCCCCAGCTGCCCCTCTCATTTTGGTGTCCTCCCCATGCCTCTCTTGGGTTGGGAGGCACTCAGGGCCTGTTGGCCCCTGGCTCCTCTACTGGATTCCACCTGTCTTTTGCCTATGCCTTCTTTTGCCTCCTCACTTACCTTGGAACTGGAAGACCATTAACTTTTCCTAATTTGCACCAGGCCATTTTCTTGAACCTGAACCCCTATAGATTATATCTTGAACTGAGTCTGGACTACAACTGAGATCTTCTGATTTGTATGACTAATGTGATAGGAGAGGATGGATATGTCTCTGCGGGACCTTACACTCCCCTTTTCTTTTGTTTTTTCAGATGTTACACCTTGACCTCTGGACGCTGAATATTTCTGTGACACACTATGTTACATTATTTATCCCCTCTATACCATATTCAGGCAGAGCGGCCACAAGCTCCTAACCAATCTCAGAGCAGAGCCCTGACGGAACAGAGCTTTTTTCCCACTTCACTTTCCCATTCTTTTTCTACAGTTACCCACAATATATGTTACCCTTATTACTTACCTCCCTCCTTAACTTTTGGGGCAAAGAGTTTCCCTTGGACCCATTCCATATTTTAGGTGGGTCCTTAGCGACGACAGTCAATGGACAAGTCCCCAATGCAGGTCACATTTGACCATGCATTGTTGGAAGTCAAGAAAACCCCTTTATGAGGGTTTGTACATAGTTCTTTAATTGTTTAGTGAACTGTTGCCAATACTATGTGGCACTATAGTTACCAGTTAGCAAATATGTTACCCTTGCCTGACCAGCTGTTAGACATAACTTATTGTATTATAGTTGGGCCTAACTGGCCTTATTGTAATCTCCAGGTAGTTAATAGTTTTTTTACCCTACCCAATTGGACCCAGAGAATCAATATGCAATTTTTATATAACTCGGAAGCACCATAATGTACAGGAAATCCATGCCAATGACATATGGAACTTGGAGGGGGATGGAACTCGGGGACCATATAGACTTTACACAGACTTAGATATGCAGTCTCCCTTTAAGATTGTTTCCCATAATGTCAATGGGCTGGCGCCCATTAAAAGAGACCGTCACGATTTGAGCTCTCAAGAAACTAAACCCTGATGCGCTTCTTTACAGGAGACTCACCTCTCCTCTTCGAGCACCAGAAACTGCTAAAGTTCAGATCTGGGCGATGGTAGAGTCCTCTTATCAGAGAGGGCAAGAAGGAGAGCTGTTGTTCTGATCCAAGACACTTTCGCTACAGATCATAGATCAGTATTGGACAGGGAGGGTAGGTTGGCTTGCAGTGGTTCAATTAAATCAACAGATACTAACCCTTTGTAATGTATATTCCCTCAGGCACTGATGCCTCCACCATCCAGTGACTCATTGACACTGTTTTGACACGGCAACAAGGAATCTTGATATTAGGAGGAGATCTCAATTGCTTCTTAATCCCGCTGGACTCCTCTGTCTCACTCCCCAATCCTCCGGTCAGAAACATCTTAGGCAGCCTGATCAGAGACATGGGCTTTGTAGACACCTGGAGACAGCTCCACAGCGACTACAATACAACGCCTATTCTCCAATGCCTTTAAACATTACTCTAGACTAGATTGCATTTGTATTCCAAAAGAATATACAGATCTGATAAGATCAGCTGATATTCTTAACATCTGCTTATCAGATCACGCGCCCATTACAGTTGAACTTAATCTTAATAAGGAGAGGAAAAATTCTCAGTGGAGATTTAATCCATCTTTGCTCCAAGACAGGGAGTTTAGGGAACATCTGGAGGCATGAATCTCCGAGATACTTGGGACAACACTCTCCCCAGGTCTCTCCCCAGACTCTCTGGGACACTATCAAAGCAGTGCTCAGAGGTCACATTATCGCATATGCCTCGCATAAGAAAAAGCAGGCAGGGAAAGAAAGTGCACTGCAGGAGAAGCTTAGATCTCTCAGGAGGCACACATGCAAGGAGACTTAGACTTGCTCCTTAATCTCTCGGACACAGGCCGAGATACAGTGCCTCTTGCGGCTAAAACAGAGCAGACTCTGGCCTGGCATAAGCAGCGGTATTACGAGGTGGGGCTCAGGCCTCCAAGATCCTGGCATACCGTCTGAGGAATCAGATACAGCAATGTACCATCTCCAAAATTAAGGATCCTGTCTCCGGACAGATTCACTGCTCTACCAGACAGATTCTTGATTCATTTAAGTCATATTATCAATCTCTCTATTCACCTCAGAAAGTGCCAGATCCCACGAAATATCTACCTTCTTGGCCCAACTTCATTTACTTGCTCTTTCAGAGTCTCAGCGGGCACAGATAGCAGCCCTCCCACGCTTCTGGAACTCCAGACTACCATTAAAGGCCTCAAAATGGGAATTCCCAGGACCTGATGGGTTCGGCCCCAAATTTTATAAAAGTGCCCTGGGTCAATACAAACCCCGTCCTCCAAGCTTGCCTGTGGCCATACCACATCTTCCTTCGGTTTCTTGGAGACAGACTACAATTTCGGTGATCCTGAAACCACAGAAACCCCACACCTCTGTGATTCATACCGCCCATATCTGTACTCAACCAAGATTATAAAATCTATACCAGCATCATGGCCCACAGACTAGATCAAATTCTCCCTACTTTGATACACCCAGATCAATCAGGGTTTGTCAAGGTAGACAGACCACAGATAACATAAAGCGTACTCTCTATTTAATATAGCATGCTATTTCAGCGAAATCTCCCTAATGATCCTTAGCCTAGGCGCTCAAAGGCCTTTGATATGGTCTCTTGGGAGTTTCTACAAACCTTCCTACAAAAGTTTAATTTCCCGGCTGTTTTGAGACACCATCAAAGGCATATATACTAACAGAGGCAGTGGTGAGACTGAATGGATCACATTCTGACTGTTTCCCACTTTTCAGAGGTACAAGTCAGGTTTGTCCCTTATCCCTACTTGTTTGCTATTTTCGTGGAATCAATCACCCAGCTTTTCGTCAAACCCCTAACCTACAAAGGATATAAAATTTTAGAATCCTCCTCTCATAAAGTAGCCTATTATGGGATGATCTTCTCCTCTGTATTACTCATCCAGAAGAATCCTTACAGACTTTCACTACTCTTTTACAAAAAATAGAGGCCTTACAGGTTACACAATAAATCTGAATAAAGCTGAAGTTCTACTTATACAACCTCCACTGCCTCCTGAGCTACTCCAGATACCCCTACAAAATGGGACAAACCTACATAACTTACCTAGGAATTAAGATTCCTGGGATTTCTCGGACTTCTACTCCATCAACTATATCCCAACTCTGCTAAAATTAAATCCGACCTGGAGCACTGGACCCTCTACTCTCTCCTTATTGGCTAGGGTACAGTCTGTCCAGATGAACTCCCTTCCAAAATGATATATCTAATGCAAAATATCCCAATACCCTTACAAGGTTAAGAAACACGAGAATGGGATCGTTCAGTTAGTAGATTTCTATGGATGAATAAACGACCTAGATTAGCAATGGCAAACTCCAATGCTCTAAGGATAGGGAGGTCTGTCTCTCCTTGTATCTATAATTATTAGCTGCGGCCCTACTCACACATATAACATCCTGGTTTCTCCCCAGACACAATCCCTGCCTTGGCTAGGGGTAGAGAGGAAGATGGTATATCGCCCATTAAATTACTCTCTAGTGTTTCAACCCCATAATAATACTCCGCTGGGTAGTGGATCCAGTTTCACTAAGGGACTTCTCCAATGCTGGATTAGGTTTTGACCCGACCGGCTAATAAATTTCTCTAGACCTGGATAAGTATTCCTGTAGAGGATCCACATTGGCCTCTGGCACAACTAGACATAACATTTCATAATTGGACGCATCAAGGCCTGAAACACCCCTGTCAATTTTCGACGGGGATGTTTTTAAATCATTTGAACAACTTAGGCAGGAGTTCTCCCTGAATCAGAGGGATTTCTTTCGATTCCTACAGATCCACCATTTTCTGGAATCCAAATTGGGTTAGATGTCACCAACCATCCCATTCCTCCGCTGTGCCTTATTAATTCAGTTGGGGGAGATGAAGCCACTTACTATCTTGCTTTACAAGGCCATATGGAAACCCCTTCCCTGTCATGGACCTGCAGGGTTTTATTTAACTCCAAAAATTGATTAGCGTTTTGCTAATAAAAGTGCTAAAACATTGTAAAAATGCATAGCACTTGCCTCACTGTGTTTAATAAACATAACACTTCTAGAAGACCTATATAAATACTTTCTGTACAGTTAGCATTGTCCCAAGAAAAAACTGCTAATCAATTCTTTAAAACACTGGACCTGGTACAATTTCACTGGAAGACTCCAGGTGACCTATCTCAGGAAGATTGGGTCGAATCTGGCCGAAGACAACACAAGATATCTAACTCTTACATCTGGAGGAGTTTTCCTGGAAGGTGGTCTCAGATTCTTTCACACACCCCAGATCACTACCAAGTACACGAGCGAAGGGATTCCAGTTGTTGGAGACATTGTGGATGCGACATGGCCACCCATGTACATATATTTTGGTTGTGCCCGGTGTTAACAGCCCACTGGGTGGGGATAGAAAGTAGGATCCTGGACCTTTTCCAGGCCTAGGTGCACTCTCCCCAGATGTAGGGATTCTCTTACATTACCCACATCACTTTAAAGATTCACATCAAATATATCTCCTCAATATTCTTCTAAGCGCTGCAAAAATGCATTACGTGACTATGGTTGTGTCCAGATCCCCCACTATACCAGTATGGGAAGATACTGTATATGATATATACAAGCTGGAACATATGACAGCCAGACTTCAAAACAGAGTACCAGAGCTGATGAACCACTGGAACAAGTGGTTCATGTGCATGCACAAACTCACCCAGATCAGCTCCCCCTAAGTTTTCTCCTCTCAAAATAGCCAGTCCTTCTGTGTGGTTCATTGGATGGCCGGCCAGCCCAAAGACCTTTTTCCCTTCAGAGAGTAATCTCTGGAGTTCCCTATAGATGGGACCTGAATTAGTTAGTTAGTTGGTGTGGGGATACAGTCCCCGACTTCCCTAATTTTCACCCCGCATTTTAACTTTCTAACAGTCTACTGCCACAGTGTATGTATTATAATTAGTAATCCTGTTAATCTTTCTTTATATAAATGTGGCAGTCAACATAAGTACATGGATACTCCTTCTGTATATGAATTTTAGTTTATGTGATGCTTTAGTTGGCAACAACTATGATGATATATTTTTTCAACAGATGTGTAACGAAATTTATATGTAACTCTGCTCTGTGTGTCCTAAGTTAAGAAAAGATAAAACTATGATAACTAAAAGTTAAAAAAAAAAGAATCTACACAAACAGGCACCGATTGGCCTCCACCCCTCATCCAAACAATTAGTCACAGAAGGGCTCCAAGGCCACTACAATCACCCTTTTGAGTACCACACTGTAGAACCACCCTTGGCCAACGGTCTTTCAGATACCGTGCCCCTCATGGCTAAACAACCTAGCAACCAGTGTCTCTCTTGTGTCCAGTCAGGACCAATTTAAAGCAGATCTCAAATCCTTTCTCCTTGGCTCTGCAAGCTGTGAATGCACATAATGTTCAAATTTACTTAACTCCTCTTCCCTCAGGATTTCCTCCCCAGTGCAACCGTGATGGCCCGAGCATAGGGATACTCTCTCTTCTCCCATGCCAAGACTCATCAAACTCTCTGTAAATATTTCTAATTCAGGACCTATTAATATGACCTCTGAAACGCTTACTGTCTTATGTACATAATATTAACCTATGACCTTCTTTAATGATCACTACTGACGTAACTGTGAAATGTTTACTGTGCTGAATGATGTAACTGTGCAATGTTTACTGTGCTGAATGTTTTGTCCTGTAATACTTAGCGATGCTTGTATATCTGCTTTTTGCTTTCCTACTGACGTGGAGCTTTTGCAAAGGAGTCTATGACTCAAAGGTTGTAATTCTGACATTTTCAATAAATAAATAAATAAGTAAATAAATAAGGAAAAATTAACAGAGCTTAGTGGTTATATCATTGTAAAACTTCTTGGGGCAGATGAAGCTACATTTTCTACTGGGACTCCAGAAACTAAGTGTAGTAAAAAAAATTACACATGAGAGATTTTTCCTATTTACTATAAATAATGACGATCTCCACAGTTAATTTTTTTTATAAATGGGGCAAAGGATTTCAAGCAATCTGATTGGTTGTTAGCCGTGCATTAGATGTGTCTAATGCACAGCTAAATTGGAACCCCATTTAGAATACACAGGCCCATTTTATAAGCGCCAATAAGCTACTCGAGGATGTGCATTAGACAGTTCTAATGCGGCTAAGGAGACTGGGCGTGCCGGCCTGTGGCCTCGTGCCTCACTATGCCCCCCTAGCCGGCATTAGAACTGTCAACGACACCCCATCATGTCTTTTGCTTACATCCTCAACATAAATGGATTAAACAATCCCATCAAGAGAGCAAGTCTCATCCAATATATTAAAAATAAACGAGTGAGATTTTTTTCTTATAGGAAACTCACCTAGTAGAAAAAGAACATATGAAGTTAGCTAAGGGGAGATGTAGGGTCTTTGCTGCATCTTACCAAATGGGAAAATAAAGAGGGGTAGCAATCTTAATACCCTCATGCACTCAGCTCCATTGTAAGTCCCAGTACTCTGACCCAAAAGGTTGCTATATAATTTTAAAGGGCTGTCTATTTGGCAGACAAGTTACCTTGGTTAATGCATATTTCCCACCACAGACTTTTCCCATGATTTTCAAACAATTTTTGCCAAGCTCTTAGACAATCTGCAGGGCTGCCTAATGCTAGGAGGGATATAAATTTAACTCTGACTCCTCAATTAGACTCCTCTTCCCTACTCAGTATTGTGTCTCATCCTCCTAAAAACTTTTTCAGCCACAACAGTTCTCAATAGGAATGATGTATGTATGGAACACTTTACCCAAAGTCCAGGACATATACTTACTATTCTCCAAGGCATAATGTATTCTCTAGGTTAGATTACTTCTTCATTGTGAGGAACATACAGACTGTCTACAAGATTTAATGATTGGCCCCAGTTTTTTATCTGACCATTCCCCTTATTTCTTAAATTGGATTTTATGATACCAAAAAGACCACAGGATGGCGTCTTTAAATACTTTATTTCTTAATGAAGAAACATTTAACCTTAGGCTGCCACCAACATAATATCTTGTCCTAAAACCTACACATTCTAAATCTTCCGCAGCCTATAGCTTTAAAACTAAAATCTCTCAGGTCCTGTTGGACAATGCTAACTCTGAGACTAGTGCCGCCATGTGTGGGACACTTTAAAGGCAGTCATTCTAGGACAAATTATTGCCTTCACCACACTTAAAAAAGATATGGGATGCTAAATATAAAAAGTTACATAAAGAACTTCAGGACTTACAACACACCCCAAATACAGACCCCATTGAGGCCAGAGCTCAGATAATCAAAAAGGCAGCACTGCAGAAAATTTTAGATGAGAAAACCCAGCAAGAATTATTCTACCTAAAAACTTATAGGTATGAGTGGGTCTGAAGGGGCTCAAAATTTGGCCTGTCGATTGAGGAGCCAGAGAACTGCTACATATATAACCCACCTTAAAAGGGGCACCAAAAGTCTAGAGCTATAAATACTCCTCAGATAATGCAGGTATTTCAGGAATATTATTCAGACCTATACAGAATTACCCCTCAGTAAATAATGAGGCATTCCAGAAGTTTTTCATAAACTCTCCTCCCCAAATCTCTCAGGATATGATAGAAAAAATGGAAATTACGTACTTACCATAATTATTGATCTTCTTGGACAGTCTCCATCACTCATTCACACTAATGGGATAGCGCCCGAGGTGCTAGGACCAAGTGGGAGCCAACATTTTCCGAAGGGCTGGCGCCAAGACAGGACCACGCATGAGCGGCACTGTGAGACTAGCTCGCCTGTGTAGGCTATCTCGATGTCGACTCTCCAGCCACCTCAGTACCTTTTGACTGAGGAGGCAGCATAACTAATGAAAATAACTTATCCTGAGTTTTGGGCCTGAGAGAGCCCAGATGGCCCTGCAAGAAGGGTCAAAGAACAATGTTTTCACAGCCTGAACCATAGGATCATGAAGACTAGGAAAGAAAATGAGTGAACCCAGAGGATGGTGGGTGGGCATGTGAATGAGTGATGGAGACTGTCCAAGAAGATCAATAATTACGGTAAGTACATAATTTCCATATCTTCCTGGACTAAGTCTCCATCACTCATTCACACAGGTGGGAGAGTACCGAGTTGAAACCAACAACCTTGAGTAGGGTGGAGGAGATAGGGTTCACTCAGAAAGGATGGCCAAGGACTGTCTTGCTAATAAAAAGAGCTGTCTTGGAAAGAGCATCTAGAATATAGTGCTTACAAGATAAGCGCTGAGTTGAAACTCACCACCTTGCAGACGATTGCAATGGACACAAATGAAACTCTGTCAGGAAGCTGCAACCACTCTAGGAGAGTCGAGATCCTAGCCTCACAATTTGGTATAGGACCAAAATTAACAGTGTCAAAGACATGTACTAAACTAACATAAAAGGGCGTCAGGAGCTGAAAGAGCCGGAGGTAAGTCTACTGGTTCAGGGTAGACCAGAAAAGCACAGATGGAAACCCCAACTACCAACTATGGCTGACCTGCAAGCAACAGGTCTAGGAGCACTTGAACCCCTTGCTTGGTGAGCAAGAAGGTCCAGGTGGGGTTAGCCCATTAAGGAGAATGGTTTCACCTAGTCACTGAAACCTTCCTGATGGAAGGCCAAAGCACGACTTAGAAGCCTCTTGTGGTGGTCTAGTAGAACCAGATCCTACCCACTTCATATTCCAAAAAGGAATCATCCTGCTCCTGTGTGTACAACTGTAGTAGCAATCTCTGAACTCAGGGAAGAAAGGAAAAGTGTACAGGAGGACATGTCCACTGCGGAAAACATTCCGACAGAAAAAACATGGTCTGGATTTCTAGGGAAATAGAGGCAGATGTACGTCAAGGAGGGACACAGCAGGACCAAGTTAGGGCTAACCCATTTGTTGAAAGTGACTGAATAGCAGCAGAAGTGACTCTAGTTTGCTTTGCTGAAAAACAAACCTCACAGCTCCATCACGCACTCATAGAGGATAGCTTCATGAGCGACTGGCACAGAACCAGTGCGCAGGAACTGAAGGTGTGAATATTTCAGAAGCCATCTCGAAAAAAGACCTACTTGATCTTGGGTCAAGAAAGGAGTATGTCGTCTGTTAAACTGAAGCAAGCAAGGAAGTAGGAACTTGAGTTCTGACTCACTGAGAGTCATTTCTGTTGCTGCAAGGCTCTGATCAAGAGAAGAAAGCCTGATAAAAAGGGGGACCAACAGACTGGGCAGTCGCCTAGGTCTAGGAAATATCTTGGAATAATAGAAATCTGTCTTGGAGAAAAGAGATGACCCATACCTCTGCTGGATTGGATTCCGCTTAGGGGTAGAAGAAGTCAGGTACTCTTTTACCGTAGTTTTAGAGATGACCACCACAGGGGCTGAGGTGGAACCTGACCAGATCCAAAAGTGAGGTATCAGGTAATTTTGACTAGGCCCTGTGCTGTGATAATTTTAACTGTTTTTTGTTTTGCTTTTTTACCATTAGTCTGAGCCTGACAAGGTTTTAGGCTGCTATCTTGCAAGGATTCCCTGATACAAAAATGATGAAGATGTCATCCTCTGAGGGGCAGGAGGAGCCTGAGCATTCATAACTGAAATCGTGACCAGACTAATAATCACAGCTGAAGAGATGTTAATCACCTGTGCCAAAGAAGCCACCGAAGGGGCAGTATCAGAAGGGGCTATATACCCCATCAAAGGAGTGGAAGAGTCATTGAAGCTCCTGACCATTGAATTAGAATGTTCCACAGAGTGTAATTGTCTTGATGACTGAAAGAGTCTAGGACGAGAGGTGTATGGTCCACGGATGCAGTCTGAATACTATAGTGGACCCCATTACTGAGAAACTGCTGAAAAGATTTTCCATCATGGACTCTGATGATAGAGAGGCGTACCCTTCAATATATAAAATGAGTCATCCACTGTATCACTAACCAGAAGGACAGGGAGAGACTCATCTAGATGCACTTCTACCCAGAAGGACCCCTAAGGGAGATCTAGGTCAAAGCCACTAGAGACTCTGCCACCAGGAAGGATGTCGAGGAGCTTGGCACCACATAGGAGCGAGAAAGTGCTGATCAGTATGAGAGATTCCGCAGACAGAACAGTACAGAAGAGTTCCATCAGCAGAAACCGCTAGATGTCACAAGATCCCATGCAGACCGCCACTCAATCAGATGTGTGGAAAATAATCCGCAGAACAGGACTTCATTCTGTGGAAACATCCTGCCACAAGTCCCGTGGAAGAAGAGGTCTGCAGAAGGAAATCCATCACTAGTTCTGCCGGACAACACCAACTGGCACCCCTGCTGCACTAGCATCACTGTGGCACAGGAGGGCACCTAGCAGTGCCTATGTCAACCTGGGTGACACCCAAGGGCACCCGCAGTGGTACCCTCAGGCACCCCAGCACCCATGGCAGTAATGGCACCTGAGGGCACCCCGATACCCATGGCACCCATGACACCCATGGTACCCATGCCAGCAATGGCACCCGAGGGTACCTGTGGCACTCATGACACCCATGATACTCGTGGCACCCATGACACCCATAGGTACCCATGGCACCCAGAGCACCTGTGGCACCCATGATACTCCTTAACCCATGGTACTCATGGCACCCATGGGTGCCTGCAGCACCTTCTGTGGCACCCACAGGTGCCATGAGACACCCACGGCACCACCAGCAGTGCCAGCAACCAAGGGCAGCAACAACAGCACCCATGGCACAGCACAGAGCGACTAAGCGCTGAGCCTATGGAACAGATGACAAAACCAGAGCCACGCGCTGGACCTGGCATTGGGCATGGCGCCAGTGAAAACAACACCGTGGAAATGCCAGTGGAGAATCCTGAGAAGAAGGGGAGAAGGAAAAGGTGGTGCCCATGCCAGCCCCTGCATGGAAAGAGAGATGGGGTAGGCATGAGGGCTTGACATGATGTCGAAAGCACCAAGAGGGCACCCGCTCATTGTGATCCAATCAACCTGGTTATGGTCCAGTGGCTCTGAGGCCCATAGGCCCTGAAATCAGGAGCTGTCCAGAGGTGAAACTGCTCACCAGAGCTCCAACAAAGACAGAGATGGAGTCCAGAGTCAAAGAATGCGGCCATTGGAGTGGGGCCAAGGGAACCCACCAAAGTCAGTTCAGGCCTATCACCCTCTCAACGAACAATCATCGATGGACATACCAGAGGGCAACCTTGAGTGGCACAGATTCTTCTTTCCCCAATGAGGAAGAAGAGCTCGAGGTTAAGCAGAGCCGATCCCCGAACTGCTAATTCATGCTTTGGTGAACTGTCCTCTCCCTGAGTACAGGACTGTCCATAGTCGGACCCCCTAAATATCAAAGGCAGCAGACCAGACACAGCCCTTCTGCCATAACAACTTTCAAACGAAGTCTTCCTATCCACACGGCTACCAACTAAGGATGACTCCATTGCTGGCAGGTGAGAATTTCTTCTTCTTCTTCATAATCTTCTTTTCTTGTTCATAAAATAAGAAATACTATTACTAAAATGTTAAATTAAACACTAAAAGCTCCTGTCATATAGATGAAAACTTTGTCTCCGCAGACAAGTGACGTCAACATCCAAGTGCACTCAACAGTGTGAGAAAAGGAACTGAGGCAGTTGGAGGGTCGACGCCGAGATAGCCTACACTGGTGCGAGCTAGTCTCACAGTGCCGCCCATGCGTGGTCCTGTCTCGGCACCGACCCTTCTGAAACACTGTGGTTCTCACTTGGTCCTAGCGCTCTGGCGCTATCCCACTAGTGTGAATGAGTCATGGAGACTTAGTCCAGGAAGATCTGAAAGTACCAGTTAAAACTGAGGAATTGAGAAAAGTGATCTCAAATAGTAAAACTTTAAAACACTGGGACCCGACAGTTTCCTGGTAGAATGATATAAAACATTCTTCAAACAGCTGGCACCTCTGATACTGGCAGCTTTTCAGGATATCCAGACAGGGAACCTTCCTCACTCTCAGGGGCATATGCCAGCATTTCCATACTTAAACAAAATAAACCAACTGACTTGCCCTCCTCATATAGACCTATTTCCATACTAAATATGGATTATAAATTGTTTATGTCAATATGGTCTCTTAGATTGGAGGAAATACTGCCTCAACTAATACACCCAGACCAGTCCAGATTATTAGATCAAGGCAGACCACTGACAACATACACAGAACAGTACATCTATTAGATTACATAAACCAGAGACAGATTCCTGCAGTCCTTGTCAGCCTAGGCAGCTAATAAGGCATTCGATCGGGTTGTCTGGCCCTTTTATGGCACATGTCACAATTTGGATTCTCTGAGGAATTCATTACCCTAATGCAGCATATATGCCACCCCAAGGGTTTATATAAAGGTTAACAGACAGCCTTGTCTCCAATCCACTTGAGATGGGGAACTCGGCAGGGTTGCCCATTGTCGCCCCTACTCTTGCCCTTACATATAACCTCTGGCAGAGGCTATGGGCAGCACTCTGAGATCAAGGGCATCCTGAGAGGGGGGAAACAACCAACGTTGTCATTGTATGCTGATGATATATTGCTGAGACCCTACTAGACCCTGAAAAACTCCATCCCTACTGTACTGGAAGTGATCTCTAGCTTTTCTAATATTTCAGGTTATAAAATAAACATACTGAAGACTGAAATTCTACCTTTAAATTTCTCCTCTACTATAATGCTCTCCCAGCAAAATGGAGAAATAATATAATTAAATACCTGTGCATACAAATACCTCAAAACTTAGACCACTTGGAACTTCTTAATTTAGAGCCCTAAACAAAGAAATAGAAAAGTTGATAGCCACCTGGACACATTTCCACTTTCATTCTCTCTGAGGATACAAGCTATTCGTATGACAATATTCCCTAAAATCTTATATTATTTTCAAACCCTACGCCTCAACCCTCCAGATTTTACTTCACTTCTTGAACAGAATCCTATCCAGATTCATCTGACCAGGGAAACGTCCAAGGATCAGATGGGCCTTACTGCAATTACCTATAGATAAGTGAGGGTTGGATCAACCCTAATTTAAGAGAATATCACAGAGTAGTTACAGCCAAGACTGTTATGATCTGGCTCCATAAAAATGAGCAACCAATTTGGAAACACATTGAATTTATACTTAATGATCTCTTTGATATCCTACCGATAGTCTTTGCACCACTAGCCTCCCACCAATCTATAGGAATTTCACTTTTGGTACTTGTAATACCCTGAAGACATGGTTTGAGATAAGGGTGCTCCACCTTTGAACTGGTGTTCTATTATTTCCAACTATTAATGACAGAAAGAGATTTTGCTCCAACTCAACTAGACCATGTATTCAGAGAATGGCATAGTAGAGGATTATCACAGCTATACCAATTTTTGATATTCATGGAGTTGTCTCCTTCGCCACCCACAAGCCTTATTCTCTCTCCCAAGAGTCATTATTATAGATACTTACAAATGAGGACCTATCTCTTGCAAAAGAACCCCCAGGAATGCCCTACCAAACCCATGCTGGACATTATGACCCTTCTAATAGAAGCAATCAAGGATAGGAACAAACCCACTTGATAGGACAGATATACAGGACTCTCAGACAAGACTGGTCTGAATCCATGATAGATATGTGGAATGCCTGGAACCTAGAATTAAATACACAGATGACCTATGAGAAATGGTTAGAACCCATCTCCCCCTCTATGAAGAGTATACAGGCCCCACATTTGACTGAATTTATATGGAAATGTAGAATAAGATTTTTAATACACCGGATAAACTAGCCACATTTTTACCAATAACCCATGGCTCGTGTTGGACAGCTGTGGCAAACCTATGGTAAACACTACCCATATCTTCTGGGCTTGCCCAAGAGTAACCCAATATTGACAGGATATAGCTGAAAGTTTAAGGCTTTAGTAGACAAAGATTTTAATCTAACACATTAAATGGCATTACTTTATATAGATCCAAACGAGACAGTACCCCAAATAAAAGCAAGATATATCTTTATTTATCAGCTGCCAAGAAGGCCATCACATGCCTCTGGCAACTACAGTCTCCTGACACTCACTCAATGGCACTCAGTGATGATAGAGGTCTACTATTTGGAATGAATCTTAGCCATTCAGTCAGGATGAAAGAAAACATTTGAGCTTGCTTGGAGGCCTTGGGTATTTTATATTACCCAAATAGATAAAGATTTTATCCCTTAACAAAGTTGTGAGATTCATATGATTTTTAGTTATCATAGCTCCATTTCTTATGTCTACAGTTAATGGAATGCACTGTCGAACTCTGTAACACCTAATAATATAAGATATATTGTATAAAAGTGAACTATCTGCCCATTACCTCATGGAAGATATTTGTAAAATGACTCTCTGCTGTGTTATTATTATATTATAAAGAATATTAAAAACAATCACACATGGCTAGAGGCTCAAAGGATTTCTGAGTGAGCATGTCTAGCACAAAATTAATATCCCAGGTGGCTACCGGTTTCTGAACAGGGGGCCTTGTGTGAAGAATGCCTTTGAGGAATCTTTTGAACAGCAGTAACTGTGCAGAGACTGTTCTGGACTGCTAATAGTGAGCAGACAGCGCACAAAGTTTACCTTACAGCTCAGTGTTGCAGTCCTGCATCTGAAAGGTCTACTAGGTACTCCAACACTTTATCCAGAAGACACTGATATAGATTAAGATAAATCTTAGTACACCATTCTGAAAAATGCTTCCATTTAGCAGTGTAAGTCTTTCTGGTGGAGGCTTAACACTGCCAAGAGGATCTGTGAGATTCTCTGGGAAACTTCAAACCTGCCTACTTATATCTTCTCAGGAGCCAGGCATGGAGATGAAGGGAGTGCAGGTTGGGATGGAGAAGGGTCCCTGTGTGAGCAGGTCCATTTGTAAATGCAGTTGCTTCAGTGGGCCTCCGACAACTTGCTGATCAACAGAAACCAGATCTGTCAAGGCCAGTACAGTGCAAAGAGAATCATCTTGCCACCATGTGCCTCCAATCTGTAGCAGCACCTCTGATAGTGGAAGAGGAGGAACGATACAGAAATAATTTTGTCCACCGCAGCCTGAATGCATACTGACAGAAAACACCAGGTTCTGGATTTCTGGAAAAAGAATAGAAGCAGTTTTGCATTGAATGGGGTCACAAAAGGACCAAGTCTGGATTGCCCTACTCATCATAGAGGGATTGCACGATGTGTGGAGCAAGTGACCACTCGTGAGAATCTGATTCTGTCCTGCTGAGGTGGTTCACTAGATCATTCTGAGTTCCCAGCAGGTAGACTGCCTGAAACAGAACATTGTGGTTGAGGCACCACTCCCATACCCTCATGGCTTCTCTGCATAGAGGAAGGAGTGTGACCTGCCCTGCTTGTTGAGGTAGTACATCACAGCCTTGTTGTCCGTCTGAAGAAGGACCATTTTGTGATAGACAGCATCCTCTAGGACTTGCAGAGCATACAGGACCACTCTCATCTCCAGAACGTTGATGTGAAGATGAGACTCCTCCTGGGTCCACACTCCCTGAGTGTAAAGGTCCTGGCAATGAGCTCCCCAGCTGAGCAGAGATGCATCCGTGGTGATGATGATCTGAGATTCTAGTGGGGTAAAGGACAGACTGTAGAAGGTCATCCTCCTGTATCCACCATGCAAGTGATCTTCACAGAGGTCTGGCCACTTTGATGGGGTAAGATTGCAGATGTGTTGTAGGGGACCACTACCTACTGAGCATCCACTGAGTGGTCCTCATGTGCAATTGAGCTAGAGGCACCATGAAAATGTATGAGGCCTAACATCCATTGCATGGAATGAGCTCTTACTGGGTTGTTCTATCTGATGAAACAAGCCATCTGGAGGATGTTGTTCCTCCTGTCCTCCGGGAGAAAATCCCTTACCTTGGTAGTGTCCAAGAGGACTCTATGAAGAGCAGCTGCTGTGAAGGTTGAAACTGTGAGTTCTCCCAGTTCAGTAGGACTCCCATGAGGGTGAGGAACTGAGATGCTGTGGATAACCAATGTCTGTGTCTCCTGCCTTGACAGGCTTGCCAAAAGCCAATTGTCTAGGTAGGGAAGAACTGAACATTGAGCTTTTAAAGGTGTGCAGGGAGAACTGTAAAACACTTGGTAAAGACTCAAGCTGCAGAGGAGAGCCCAAAGGACAAGACTCTGAACTGGTAATGTTGACCCAGGGCCACAAAGTAAAGATACTTGTGGAGAGCATGCTGGTAGGTGTCTTGCATATCCAGAGATGCCAGCCAGTCATATTGTTGAAGTGGTAGGAGCATTCCCAAGAGACCATCTTGAACTTCTCCCAATAGAGGAACTTTTTACCTTTCTGAGGTCGAGAATGGGGTGCATGCTGCCTGTTTTCTTCTGAACCAGAAAATAATGGAGTAGAACCTGTGTTCTGCCCTGCCAGGGAACCAATTCCACTGCCCCATTTTAAGAAGGCCCAGTATTTCTGAAGCAAGAAGGTCTGACTGAGCTTCTGACAGAATACGTTGCTGCTTGAGTGGAAGGTCCAGAGGAATCTCTGCAAAATTGAGTGAGTATCCTTCTTGAACAATTTGGAAGACCCATTTGTCTGCAATGACGGACTTCCATTTGCTGTAAAACTGAATCAGATGACCTCCACTGCCATGGAGAAGTCCACCTTGGGCAGCTGAGGTGAGATCGGAGCCAGATTTTCAGAGGGAGGCACTGGGAGTTTTGGACCTTGTACTTTCTGCTGCATTTTCTTTTGTGGTTAAGGAGGCTGGTGCCTGTTTAGGCCTCCTCAGCCCCTTCCTCAAAAGAGCTGCCTGTTACAAAACAACTAACGGTTCCTGCCCCTCTGAGGAACTGAAGGAGTCAGCCTGGCTGTTTTAATACCAGTCCTAGTCTTCTGGGAGACTTCAGGGCTTGCTCTGCCTGTTGACCAGACAGATATATACTATCAGGGACATTCATTACTTGCTGCTGGGCATCAGAGGAAAATCCTGATGTCCTGAGCCAAGAATGTCTCCTAATACAGATTCCAGCAGCTGCTGCTCTGAAGCTGTGTCGCATTTATCCAAGGAGGCTTTTAAGCTGATGGCTATTGCATTCTATCCCCTGGGTGACGGTCTGTAAAATCTAATTTTAGACTCAGACTCTGGAAGATCCTCCACCAGGGATTTAAGGAAGTCCAAAGGGCATACACATATTGGGAGAAGTGCCCTGGTAGCTGGCGTACACATACCCAGAGTTGCAGCTGCAAAGGTCCTTTTTCCCACGGTATCTATCTTGCAAGACTCTTTATTGATAAAACATGCTGAGACTTCTTGAGGAAGAACAGCTTTGTCATTTTCAGCAAGGACAACCAGCACATCTGCAATGGATTGTGAGGCTAAAATAGGTCTCTCCTTGGGAAGGACATATTTTCTATCTATGGACTTACAGATAGAGGGAATGAGAGCAGGCCTCACCCACACAGCTTCAGACAAGGTTTCAAAGGGTGGGGTACAGGTGGCATAAGGTTTACAGGAATATTGGGGACATGAAGCCACTCTATAGGTAAAAGCCTACCTGGGTCCATAGAAGATGTCTTAAGAGCCAGGGTTACCCTCAAATTCTTAAGCAAAGACTGGAAGGAGAGATCCTCCACAGGATTTCCAGCTGGTAATGACAGTTTACCATCCAAGCTATAAAATGAGTCCTCCTCATCCTCTTTAGAAATAATAAGGTCAGGGTCAGACTCATCCTGCTCCAAGTCACCCTTAGAAGGGCAAGAGTCACCCTAATAAGCCACTGCCTAGTCACGAAGAGGATAAACAGGAGACACCAGAACCAGCACCGGCCTGGCACCACAGAACCTAGTGCTGGACCCAGCACTGCAGGACCTGGCATCGGGTCTGGCACCACAGAACCCAGCGACGCACCCTCACCATATGTGGCACCAATGCCAGTGCCAGCAGCAATGGAGCCACCTGAAGATTCAACCCAGACCTGGAAGAAAAAGAAGGAGAGGGGTATGGTACCTGTGCTGGCCCCTGTGAGGAAACAAAGTGAAGGAGAAAGGGATGTGGAACTGGCACCGTGGCACCAGCACTGGCAAGGGGAAAATCCATTGTTGGCACCAAAAGCTCAACCTGCCCTGAAGGAGCCAACTGAGGTTCCAAGGCTCCTAGGCCCTAAGGCCCTGGAACCAGATCCATGAGAAGGGGAAAACGAGACTGATGCTGTACCCACTGCTCTATAAGAGCAGCCCAGTGATGAAGCTGCCCACTGAATACCCCACAAGAGGACAGAGGGGCTCTGGTGTTGACAGTCAAAGCGATCGTGAACAGAAGTCATCAGGGAACTGGACAGGGTCAGAGACAGCCTACTGCTACTGATGACCAAAGACCTCTTAGCAGATATACCAGAGGGTGACCTGTGATATTGTTTCTTCCTCTTCCAACGGGAAGAGGAAGAACTCGAGGCAGAGTGGTGCTGGGACCCTGACCTGGATCAGGAACGGGCTCGCTACTTTTGTATTTACGGAAGACTGCCCTGCTTCCCAAACATCGGACTGCCACAGCAGCCTTCTAATAGAGAGTCCTTACCATCACCGCTCCATCCATGATCGACTCCTTGAACTGGCAGGGCTGAGAGGAAAATAATACATTTCTTCTTTAAAAAAAAATAATAAACAGTAATACTAAGTCATACCATACTGAATGACTAGATACTGCTGTCGTGTAGACATGAAGATTTGACTCCGTGGGTGAGCGACATTGTCACTGAAACACATTCAATGGTGGCAAAAAAGGAACTGAGGTGGTTGAAGGGTCAACGCTGAGGTAGCCTACACAGGCACGAGCCAGTCCTGCTAGTGCCACACATGCACAGTCCTACCTGGTGCCAGCACTCCTGAAGATCTTTGTTTCTTGCAGGTCCCAGTGCCTCTAGCTTGTAACCCAGCAGTATGAATAAATGGTGAAGACTTTTAGTCCAGGAAGGTTTGTAGAATGTTTGTGTTAAACTAAACTAAATTGACAGAAAAATATCAAACTCTAATGTAGTTAATCTAACACTGAAGAACTGAATGTTGTCATTGTGAGGCAATGAAGTTCTGGCTCCAATGAGCAGCAAGGCTGCTGTACACTCAGTTACAGTAAAAAATGGAACCGAGGTGGTTGGGGACTGGTGCCACTGTATACCAGCAGGCAAATGCAGTAATAGATGTGCAGGGTCTACTGCATCACCATCCCTCCAAATACATTCTGGCTGCTGTGTGGCTCTAGTGCCTCCACCTCAAACTCATTATGGAAATCTAAGGAGAAGACTGATTCTTGGAAGGTCTTTGTGTATTGGGTAGGCCCTCTTTGTTGAAAGTACAGCTACATGCTCATAAACTTATCTACCTCTATATCCACCTGTAGATGGTGGAAGCA
Source organism: Neoceratodus forsteri (assembly GCA_016271365.2). Classification (NCBI taxonomy): domain Eukaryota; kingdom Metazoa; phylum Chordata; order Ceratodontiformes; family Ceratodontidae; genus Neoceratodus; species Neoceratodus forsteri. The sequence goes on from CM057453.1 coordinate 804,735,660, forward strand.
AGAGTCATAATATTTTGTAGGAGGAATATCTTCATTAACCCTGGATGGGAATCAAGAAATGAAAATGATGTACCTACCATAATTCTTGATCTTTTGTATGAAGTTTCCACCACTCATTCACGCTAATGGGACTACACCTGAGGCACTAGGACCCAGCAGGAGCCAAAAATCTTCAGGAGGGCCAGTGCCTAGGTAGGGCCATGAGGAAGTGGCACCACAAGCCTGGCTTGCGCACTATAGGCTACCTTCAAGTCCAACCCCTCCAACTGCCTCAGTACTTTTTTACTGAGGAGGTGCAGCGTAAACTAACTTAGTGAAACTAACCTATGTCGGGCATAAATAGTCCGAATGACCCATGTAAGAAGGGTCAACACACCAGAGTCTTCACAGCCCAACCAATGAGGGAGGAAGACCAAAAACAGATACGTGAGATCAGGGGATGGAGGTGGGCATGTGAACAAATGGTGCTGTGAGCCTCTTGTTTACTCTTCCAGCTTTATGATGCCTTAGATAATGGGAGGCAGTTGGCTCAGTCTTCATCGACCTTCACGAGGCCTTTGAGTGTGTTAACCACAAACTACTCCTAAACTGTCTCCATTCAACATTTCTATCCCCGGACATAGTACTGTGGTTCAGAAGCTACCTCACAAACAGGTCACAACGAGTCAAAATTGAGACACCCTATCATCTGCTAGGAAGTGTCTCTCTGGGTCCCACAGGGCTCTATTCTTGGCCCACTGCTTTTCAGCCTCCTCACCGACTCTGCAACATCTGCATGTAAAGCATGCACTGTTCTCTATGTTGCAATGCAGTGATATTGGTCGCTGGGAAAGATCACAACTACATCACAACTGAACTCCAAGACAGCTTCCTCAAGCTTGAATTCTGGTTCACACAAAACAAACTACTACCAAACCATAAAAAGTGAAAAGTCTACTTTCTCTACCTCCCAAAGAAAAAGAAATACCAGCCTTTGCTCATCCAGATCCATAATGGGAAACACTGGAACAAGTAACAAAGTTCAAATACTTGGGCATCCACTTTGACGATATACTAACCTTCTCCGGCCATATAGACTCAGTCATCAAGTCAGCGAATACAATACTTGGGGTTATCTACTGCCATAGGCACTCTATGACACTAGATGCTCTGAAACTTTCCATCAGTAGTTCTGTGATGCCTCCATAGATTATGGGCTGCCTATCTAAGGGCAGGCACTAAAACTGCCCTAAACAGGGTCAGCGCACTACTAAATAAGGCCTGTAGACTAGCCATAGAGGTTGCCCAGACACCCACACCTGCACGCTCTACACGAAACTGGGTGGCTCCCACTCCATCTTAAAGCACAATACCAAACCTGCCTACTTCTGAAAAAGTGCTTCTTGGGCTTCCCACCCTGCACTGGGCTGCTTTATGCTGGCAGTTCCCATCAAATCAACAAGAAGCACGGCCAGACAGGTTGGTGATTCCTTCAAAGGACGAAATTGCCCAGAACTCCATCCTGTACCAAGGGCCAAATGGTACAATGAGTTATCTGTTAACCTTACAGAATCACCCAAGATTAGTACCTTCAAATCTGGGCTCAGATCCTTCTTGACACAAAAAGAATTGTGCTTGCCTGCTCTGATATGGCACAATTTCAGCCACCCAACCTCTCCCTTTCACCCCCTTTTTATCTCATCAACCCCATCCCGAACGAGGCCCACTTGGTTGACAAACCACTTCCACCATGACAACGCCATCCCTGGCTGACCCCTACCCCTTAGGCTAGACTGACCAACTAAATAGTGAACTACAAGGCTGAACCCTATTTACTCTATCTTTTTCAACCTTTAGTTGGATATATTAGATTTCTTTGCTATTTGAACGTCTGTGTAACTGTTTTCCGTTCTCTGTAAACACTGTTATATTTGTAATGTTTGTTCAACAATGACCTGTAACCTTTGAAAACGAGTCCTGGACTCAAAGGTATTAATCCTAAACTGAAATAAATAAATAAAATAAAATAAATACAGTATCACGGGATCTGTGACCAATGCATGTATTTCAGAGACTTTGTGAGAGGAGGTAATGGCTACCAGGAAGGTCTTCCAGGTCAGAAACTTCAGCTCACAAGTTGCTAGGGGCTCGAAATGTTTACAGGTGAGCATGTCTAGCACAAGGTTGATATCCCATGTGGCTACTGGTCTTCTGACTGGTGGCCTAGTATGAAGTATACCTTTAAGGAACCTTTAACCAGAGGTAACTGAGCCAGAGACATGGAGAGTACAGGCTTGTGTGGTACTGAGATTGTGCAAGGTGAACCTTCATGGTTGAGTACTGCAGTCCTGTATTAGACAGGTCTAGAAGATACTCCAGGACTTTGTTACATGGGCAAGAGAAGGGTCCAGGGAGGACTTTGTACACCAAATGGAGAACCGTTTCCACTTTGTTGTATAAGTTTTCCTAGTAGCTAGCTTGTGTGCCACTAGGAGAGTGTCTGAGCCCCTATGAGAAATGTCAGACCTACCACTTCTATCTCCTCAGGGGCCAAGTGTGGAGGTGAAGGAATCTCAGGTTGGGATGGACCACTGGGCCCCTGGGTAGCAGGTCCATCTGAGATGGAAAGCTGTCTCAGTGAAGTTTCCGATAATTTGTTGATTAATGGAAACCAAATCTGATGAGGCCAGAATGGGGCAATGAGGATCATTCTGCCCTTGAGCCTCCAGCTTGAGGCAGTACCCTCTGAACTAAGAGAAGAGGAGGAAATCAGTATAGAAAATGTATTGTCCACCACAGTCTGAATGCATTCTGACAGAAAGCACCAGGTTCTGAATTTCTGGAGCAGAATAGAGGCAGTTTTGCTCTTGAGTGTGGACGCAAAAGGTCCAGGTCTGGTGTTCCCCACTCTTGAAGCATTGCATGACATTTGTGTTGAAAGACCTCTTGTGAGGATCCATTTTGGTTCTGCTGAGATGATCCACCAGATCGTTCTGCACTCTCGGAAGGTAAATTGCTTGGATCAAGGCTTTGTGCTCCAGGCACCATTCCCACACTCTCATTGCTTCCCTGCACAGGGGTAAGAGTGTGCTCCACCTTGTTTGTTGATGTAGTACATCACTGTTTTGTTGTCTGTTTGAAGGAGAATGATCTTATGACAGAGAATATCCTTCAGAGTATGGATCATGACAGGACAGCTCTCATTTCTTAGATATTTATGTGGAGGTGGAGACTCATCCTGATTCCATTGACCCTAGGTGTGGAGATCTAGACAGTAAACTCCCCATCTGAGTAGGGATGCATCCACGGTGATGGTGATCTGAGATTCCAGTGGGGCAAAGGGAACCCCTTCTGAAGGTGGTTATCTTGCATCCACCAGGTGAGTGACTGTTTTAGAAGTTCTGTCACCTTGATGTGAAAGGACTGGGGATGTGTGGTCAGGGACCACTGAGTACTGAGCATCTACTGAGTAGTCCTCATGTGAGGTGAGCCAGAGGCACAGTGAACACTGAGGATGCCATGAGACCCAGCATCCGCTGCATTGAGAGGGCTCTGAACTGAGTCATTCTCTCTGATGAAGTGGGCCATCTGAAGGATGTCACTCCTCCCATCTCCTGGAAGAAAAGCTTTTGCGCTGGAGGTGTCTAGAAGGGCTCCTATGAAGAGGAGCTGTTGGGAGGGTTGCAGTTGTGACTTTTCTAGATTCAACAGAACTCCCATGGACGCAAGAAATTTGGAAGCCATAGCCACGACTTCCAGTCTCTTGTCTAGAGGGATGCTAGAAGTCAGTCATCCAGATATAGGAACACTTGAATTCAGAGCTTCCTGAAATGCACTGCAAGAACTGCAAAGCACTTTGTAAGGACCCAAACACGAGGATAGCCCAAAGGGCAGGACTCTGAATTGGTAGTGTTGACTCAACGCCACAAATCTGAGATACTTGTGGTTTGGGTGTATGAGAATATGCTGGTAGGCGTCCTGCATGTCCAGGGAGGCCAGACAGTCATTTTGATGAATCAGAGATAACAGAGTGCCAAGTGATATAATCTCTAATTTCTCCTTGTAAAGAAATTTGTTTAACTTCCTTAGATTGAGAATAGGGCTTAGCCGCCTGTTTTCTTTGGAACTAGGAAGTAATAGGAGTAGAAATCTGTGTTTGTTGATTTAGTGGAACTACTTCTACTCCCTGTTGTTCAGAAGGCCTTGAATCTCGGAATCAAGAAGGTCTGACGAGACAGACAGCGTGGGCTGTCGTTTGAGTGGATGATCCGGAGAGGTTTCTGAAAGATTTAGAGAGTAGCCCTAGTGGATTATCCTGAGCACCCATTTGTCTGATGTGACTGACTTCCACTGGTTGTAAAACTGAGTCAGATGCCCTCCTACTGCTGAGGGAAGAGTACCCCTCAGACAGCTGAGGTGGGACTTGGGCGAATCTCAGAGGGTGGCACTAGGTGCTTTTGGGCCCTGTGCCTTCTGTTGCATTTTCTTTGTGGCTTGGGGGCTTGATTTTTGGTGAAGCCCCTCTGCCTTTGCCATGAATGGACTGATGGTTATGAAACTGCTCTCTGGTTCCTGCCGCACTGAGGGGAGCAGATGGTGGTCTGGCCATTTTGATAGCCATTCTAGTTTTCTGTGTGGCCTCTAGTGCCTGATCAACTTGAGGACCAAACAGATACGCTCCATCAAATGGCAAACTCATAACTCTCTGTTGAGCATCATTTGTGAATTCCGATGTCCGTAACCATGAGCGCGTCGGGTACATATTCCACTGCTGCTGCCCTAGAAGTAGTGTCAAAGGCATCCATAGTGGCTTTAAGCTACTGATTGTTGTATTCAATGCCTCTAATAATGGACTGGAGAAGCTCTGTGATAACATCTGATTCTGGAAGAGCTTCTACAGAGGCTTTGAGCGAATGCCAGAGGGTATACTTATACTGAGAGAAATTAACCTGGTAGCTAGCAGTGCATACCCAGGGTGGAGGCAGCAAAACCTCACATCCCCAAAGTATCAGTCTTACAAGATTCCTTATTTACTGTACATGCCAGAGATTCTGAGGAAGGACGGCTTTGTCTTTCTCTGCCAAGACAACTATGGCATCAGCAAAGGCTTGTGAGACCAGAAGAAAAGTTACTTACCATAGTAACCTTGTTGCCCTAGGGATACTCCAATATTCATAACTCTTCTGCAGTGTGCCTTAAAGTTAGATCTGCCCAAGATAGAACGTTATGCTAATGACGGAATCATTGGCATGAGCCACTTTTCAAATGCTGCCATCTATCAACTGCCTACATTCTAACCCTCAGATTTTGTGGATGCCTGTAAAGACAGGGCCCAATATTTACAATATAAAGAATTAAATTTAAAAATTCCACACCCAAACCTCCAACTGGAGGAATAATATAAATATATATTGAACAAACACACACACTCCTATGTCAGGATCACCTGAAAAGGAGAAAACAAAGAATAAGTTTCAATAAAATTAGAATGTGGCATACATACTCTATTACAGTATGGAATGCAGAGGCCACTGGTTCTTAATAGGAGGCAGGTGGGAGAGTTATGAATATTAGAGTATCCCCTGGGAGAAAAAGGTTACTATGGTAAGTAGCACTGCTTCTCACCCCAGGAAGAGGAATACTCAATATTCCTAACTCTTCTGTGACCAGAAGCAGTACCTTTGGAGGTGGCAAGAACCTATTTTGAAACAGGCTTCCAGAACAGCTGTACCAAATCTGGCATCGAATCTAGCCTGCATGTCCAAGCTGTAATGCTTGACAAATGTATGTACTGTTCACAGGTCGCTGCTTGCAACATCCACCAAGGGAACATCTTTTTGCTGCTGCCAGTGTGGCAGCTGTACCTCTTATGGAGTGGGCTCTGAGCCCAGCTGGTGCTTTCTTGCCCACCTTTGAATAGCAAAACTGGATACACTGAACAATCCAACGAGAAATGGACCTTTAGATGCTGGATTTCCTGTCCCACATCCCCATAAGTGAGGAAGAGCTGTGTCCTGTTCTGTCTATGGGGTTTAGTAGCTGTCATGTAGTAGCTGAAAGCTCTTTGACATCCAGGCTATGAAGCCTGCATTCACCAGAAGAATGCTCAGTGAAAACACTAGCAAAGTGAAGGACTGATTCAGATGGAAGTCAAACTACTTTGGAAGGAATTTCTGTTGGTCTGAAGGACCACCTTATCCCTGTGAAAGGCAATATAATCCTTTTCAGTGCATAAGACCTGAAGCTCACTAACCTTTTAGCTGAAGTAATGGCAACCAAAAACATTGTTTTCCATGTGACATACTTCAGGGTGCTGAAAACATGGGCTCAAAGGAGGAGCCATAAGTAGAGCAATACAAATAGTAAGATCCCAGGCTGGCACCGGTTCCCTAACCAGCGGGTACATATGGATAGGCCTTTGAAGAACCTCTTAAAAATAGGGTTCGATGCCAAAGAAACAGTCTTACCTGCCAAAGTGTAAGCAGAGACTGATGCCAGATGAATCTTTAATGTTCAGTAGTAGCGCCAAATTAGTCAAGGGATTTTAGGTTTTTAAAAATCCTATTGAGAACTGTGAAACCTTTGTTAGGGATTTTGATTTGTTTGTGAGTGTGTTCACTGCAACCTGGAGAGGGTGCTCTCATCTGATAGTGTAGTTGAAAATTTACCAGATGGCACTTAAGTACTGTGATAGAAACTGGTCTCTTTCTGTAGGTATAACAAAAAGAATTTTAGAGGATTTTTTTCCCTAAATTTTGTGAAGGATACATGGGAATCTCACACAATTGCTTGACAAATTGATGCTACTACTGTAGAAGGCTGCAGCCTAGGGAATGCAGATAAACTAAATAGCCCAGCACAAGTGGCACTCCTGCCTGTGCTGGCACTGTATCTCTGCTGGAACATCAAAAGAAAATCTCTTCCACTTTACAACATAAGTTTTCTTGGTAGACGGTTTCCTATACCCCTTAAAACATCCATGACTCCTTCAGAGAGCTGTAAACCAGCATATTCTAAGTCCTCAAGAGCCAAACTTTGAGTCTGAGTGACTTGAGATTCGGGTATAGGGGCCTCCCTTGATTGGAGGTCAGAAGATTGTGCCTCCTGGGAAGGTGTATTGGTCTGTCCACTGACATGGATAGCAACAGAGGGTACCATGGCTGTCTGGCCCAGTCTGGTGCTATCAGAATCATTGTGGCTGGCTGAAGCCTGATTTTCAACAGTTCCCTGTACACTAGAGGTAATGCATAAAGGAATTTCCCTGACCAATCCAAAATGAGAGCATCCAGTGGGACTGATCCCATTGCTGTAGATCTGCAACAGTACTCAGGTAGGTGGTGACTTTGATGTGAGGCAAAAGATCTCTCCAGAGTGCCCCATCTCCTGAATAGTGTCTGCACCACCTGCTTGTTCAGTGACCATTCATGATGTGCCTGACTGATTCGGCTTAGGGCATCTGCCACGACAGTGTCCTTGCCTGGCAGGTGAATGGCTTGCAGCTAGGATCCCAGAGACCAAGCCATGGTCCAGATCTGCATTGCTTCTGTGCAAAGAAGGCTTGACCTTGTTCCTCCCTGCTTGTTTATGTAGTACATGGTGGCAGTGTTGTCTGTTCTGACCTGTACTACCTTTCCTGTATCAGTGATTTAAAGAATTGCACTGCCAGAAACACTGCCCTGAGCTCTAACAGATTGATATGTAAGAGGTTTCTGCACTTGACCAGGTGCCCTGGGTAGTGTGTTCTGCTAGATAGACCCCCATCCTAATAGGATGCATCTGTTGTGAGAATCACTAATGGAAGCTCCTTTTGAAAGGGACCCCTTCTCTGAAGTTGGCTTCTACCTTCCACCATTGGAGGCTGAATGAGTATTTTTGTTACAGGAATGAGCTTTGAGAGGCATCCTTTCTTTGGCACCAATGAGCCCTTAAATGAAATTGGATGTCCCTCATCTGAAACCTGGTGCCCAGGACTGTGCCTGTGGCAGCTGCCATGTGCTCCAGGAGTTGAAGAAATTGCCTTGCAGGCCTTGGGATGTTTAGTTTGAAAGAACCTGCCAACTGCAGGATGCTTTTTACCCTGTCCCTGGGTAAGAAGGCTCTGCCCACTTCGGCATTCAATTCTGCCCCAATGAACTGCAGAACTTGAGAAGGAACGAAAATGAAAATTACGTCACCTACCGTAATTATGATCTTTCTGTGTATCTTCACCATTCATCACTGTTGGGTATCTGCTGGAGGTCAGGAACCCGGGCAGTTTTTTTTTTTTATAGGTGGGAGCCCACACCATCGTGGTGCCATCCCCGAGGCCACGCACTGTGCATGGCGCCGAGGGGTTGGCCAAGAGGCTGTGGCTCGACTCCACCTGCCTGCCAGTTCTGAGTCACTGGAGAGCTAAGAGGAAGGGAGTGGAGGGTGGGACAAGGAAGTCCGAGGGACAGAAAAAGGAAAGATGTATGAACCAAAAGGAGAAATAATGACTGAGAGGATAGAAAAGAGAAGAGTTGAAATTAAAGGGATTGGGAGGGCCCCAATCTCTGGAAAAGGAAGAGGGAGGTAGGGTGGGTAAAGAATTTAGAAGAGAGGGAGAAGGTTAACACATCCCAGACCCTGGTCTGTCTCCAGATTGTATAGAACTGCAAGGAGCAGCAAAGCCAGCTTTCCAGAATTCAAGGGATGGAATAGCTGGCAAACACTCCAGATAAGCAGAGTCAGCTATTCTGGAAGAAGGACAGGATACAGAGATTCAACACCCTCTCAAGGAAAGATTTTTGGTGAAAAAAGGGATTTTTTTTTGCAAGGAGAAATAGGTTGGACAGAAACAGGGAGGAGGAGAGAGGGAGGGCAACTGCTAACTCCTACCCCACGGGTGGAGCCAAGGCACTGGAGAAGGAGTGCCCTCCTGCTGTCCACTCTCCCTGAACATTATCTCCTGTGTGTCCCTGTTTTACCCCACTGCTAAGGAGGAGAGGGGAGGGGTGGGCACAGAGAGGGAGGGGACCCAGAGACTGAGGCCCCAGGAGGATGGAGGGTGGGATCATGATGAATGGTGTAGATACACAGAAAGATCATAATTATGGTAGGTACATAATTTTCATATCTTATCTGTGTCCAATCTTCACCATTCATCACTGATTAATGATACCGAGCCCCCCAAAGGGTTTTCTTTTTTACCCTAGGGATAAATCCCTTAGTCCTCAGTGGGTGACACATAAGGGGAGCCTTCAGGGCCTGGAGAGGCCCAAGAGTGGGGAGAGTGAGACGGAGTCCCGGAGAGGGAAGGAAGTTGCCCCGCCAAGCGCCATCTCCGCTCTATGGGAGAAGAGATAGGTTCTCTGGTGAGCGGAGTTAATCACCCCACGCCAGGCCAAGAGTGACAACCGGAAAGACACAGCCATGCCATCCACCTAGTGCAGATCACTGTCCCTACGACCCTGGTAGCTACCGTTGGCATCATAGGATGCCCTCGCTTGGTGCCTTGCTAGTTTCAGGGCCACGCGCAGAGAGTGCAATGGCTTGTCTGGTTTGCTCCATGTCAGGCAACAAGGCTAGGAGCTGACCCAGCCTGGACCACAAGAAACTGTCAGGCTGCATAGCAGACCTAATGTGCAGAAATAGAAAGAAGTAACCATGCCAAGTAGAAAGTCCACCTACCCCAGAAGTCAAAATCCAAGGAGTCTTGATCTGGCTGGTCACGGTGAAGGGCGAGCCCATCAGAGTATCCAACTGTGTCAATCCAGACTGTGGATGAGGCATGGAACCTGGAGACTCTGGGGTGTGCAATACCTCTGGCTGAGATCCCTTGGGGCAGGAACCCAGAGAAGGCCTCTGCCGGAATGCAATGATGCTTCCCGAAGGGAGCAGGCCAGGGTGGCCTCACCAAAATTACCTAGAAAGGCGTGCTTGAGTGCTCAGGATTGCTGGTAGTGGAAGGAGTAAGGTGCAAGTCTCCAACATCCTCACGAGGAATCATTGATACTCAGCGAGATCAGCAGCTGGAGAGATGTGGACAGAGGTTTCTCTCCCCAGAAGAGGGGGATGAGGAGCTGAGGGCACCGCTGTTCAGTGGGTGGCTGCACGGGGAGGTTGAAAACCTGGCTGTCCATCGCCCAACGTAGCAGGGAGGCGAGCAGCCACTGCCTGAACTGCTCCCAGGAGAGAGGCCCACTAGGACCAAGGATGCCTGGGAGCGCAGAAGAGTGTGGCAGAGGGATGGGGACAGAGCCGAGAAGAGATGTCGGCTGACCTCCGCCTGAGCTAAGGAATGGACCATGGGCACCCACGGAAGAAGGTGCCCTGGAAGACCCCTACAACCAACAGCTGAACAACCATTTCAGTACTGCCTTGGCTGTGCCCAGAAGAATCCCCGTGAGGCGAACGGGCTGTATAGATCCAGAAGGATGGTCCCTACCTCAAAGAATGGGACTGTCTCAAAGAGACCGAGGAGGAAGAGCGGAGATCTGCATTACAGCTTCTCCCAGAGCCTGGGTGGACCCTCGAAAAAGGCCGACGGCCGACCCCACGCCCCCTGACCGCGAGTCCAAAAGAGCCCTCCTCCTTGAGAGGGCCAGCCCAGGTAGCTGGCATCTCTGGACAGCTCCAAGGGGCTATCCAGGGCACAGTACCCTCCCTCCTGTAGGTGCTCTGATCGCCCCAAAGTTGGGCGATCAAGGCACACCACTGGTGGGGGTACCACTACTGAGGGGTCAGTGAAACCACCAAGACCAGGCTGCAGAGCTATGTTGGCCTGCACCACTGCCTGCTGGTCAGCACCCTGACCCTAGTCCTCGTAGCCACTGACCCCACCTCAGAAGGGGCTGACCCGGCTTGTCAAGGACACTACTGGGCTACCCACCTCAACAGCCAACCCCAAAGGGTCAGACTGCGCCTGACTCTGGAGCTCGACGCCTCCCAAGAAGGTAGAGTCCTGAGGCCCTGTGCCAAACAGTCAGAGGGTGGCCACTGCCATCCTGCCAACAGGCCCAGAAACCAAAGTGTGCCTGAGCCGTGCCAGCGCCTCAACTCCATGAACGGAATCCACAGGGGCATGGCTCCAGCCCGAACAAGAGCTCCAGAGCAAGGACCAGTCATGGCGCCATCGGTCCCACTGCACCGTGAGTGGCACAGAGGGCAGAGACGGCACCAACGACGGCCCTGGACGGCACCAGTGGCACAGATGACGGCGCTGCCCAGCTCCCCGGCACTGCGAGTGGTGCCAAGGGCAGAGGCGCAGCCGAACATCAACCCAATAGAGGAATTCTGAAGGCCCCACAGCGCCAAGCCCGAGGACATGGCGCTGCGCTCAACCTCGGCGCTGAGGATGACGCTGAGGGAGACATGGAAAAGATGGTGCCGTAGCATCTCCCACGGTGTGCTAGCAGTGTCGGCGCTGCAAACGTTCGACAGAGGCCATGGCACCATGCGACAAGTCGGTGCTAACGACGATCCGTTAGGGATCTACAGCACCGCGAACGGTGCCGAGGCCCACAACAGCGCCGACCGACGGTACGAGGACGGTGCCGACCCGGCCTTGCAAACCACAGATCCGACACCGGGAAGCCTTCACCCTGAAGGGCAATTTCCATGGTGGTGCCTCCACCGCGCTCCGGAAGGAGGCATGGGCCTCTGCCCTGTGGAAGAAGCTCGCAACGCCTAGGCTACATAGTAGCCATAGGCTCCTCCTCGGTCCGTATAGAACTGGGAGGGGACCCGGAGGAAAAGCCGAGAGAGCGTGGCTTGGCCCAATGAGTGCACACCCGACCCCTGAAAGTCGTGGAGCTCGCCCCCACTTTCCATGCGCATTGCTCGATGACCCGGCAGTCCATGGAGAAACAAGCATTGCGAATCCATGTCGGTAGGCGGGCCAAGACACAAAAGACACCGGTCGTGCTGGTGGGTGATGGAATACTTTCAGCTGCATGGGCACTGTCGCATGGAGGCCGACCCGTCCTAGAAGATTTCTTGCCCTCTGACCAAGACATGACCTACAAGGAATAAAACACCAAAACAGACTTGGCGTGTGAAAAATATAATAATGGAAAGATCTTACCAGGTGACGTTGAGTATGGCAACACAGAACTGGCAGGAGGAACCGCGGACTTCGGCACCGAAGAAAATAGTAACGGAGTCGAGAAAACTGTGAAGCAGGCCTCAAATCTTCTCTCAGCCCCACAAGGTGACCTCTACGGTGGGAGATGAAGAACTGGCAGGCAAGGCGGAGTCAGCACAGCCTAACAGCCAACCTCGAAGCGTCACGCAGTGCGTCGGCCTTGAGGGGCCGGCGCTGATGGTTGTCGGCCCGCCTACCTTTTAAAAAAAAAAGCTCCAGTGGGGTCCAGACCTCCGCAGATACCCAACAGTGATGAATGGTGAAGATTGACACAGATAAGATATGATTCTCTATGTTTAGAAGAAACCCAGAGATTCCAGGAGTTGCTGAGTGAGTTGAAGATGCTCTGTTAACTACCACTAGCCAGTAGTCCAGATAAGAAAAACTGTGACACCTTGCCTCCACAAGTGTGCCATCACTACAGCCAGACACTTGATGAACACCCTTGGAGCTGAGGTGAGACCGAATGGTAGAGCTGAAAACTGATAATGCCCTGAAGGGAGTCTGAACCTGAGGTACTTTCTGTGAGACTCCTTTATGGGGATGTGGAAATAAGCATCTTTTAGGTCCAATGATGCCAGCCAATCTCCTTTTGGAGTGCTGGCAGAATGAAAGACAGTGTTACCATTTTGAAGGTTGGCTTTGTCAGAACCTGTTGAGGACCCTGAGGTCCAAGATAGCCAGCAATCTCCATTTTTTTTGGTGTAAGGAAGTATCTTGAATATAGTCCTTTCCCCTTTGCTGTGGAGGTACAGGTTCCACTGCCTTTAATGACAGCAGGTGTTTTACCTCCTTTTCTAACAGTTTCTCTCTAGAAGAGAACTGGTTTGAAAACCCTGTTTTTAAGGAGGAATGACTTGAAACTTAAGGATAGTCCCTGACCCACTATTTCCAGAACCCACTTGTCTATAATGATGGTTTTCCAAATCTGAAATAATGGATCAGTCTGCCCCTACTGGTAAAGGAGAGGCAGCCTGATCTAGGAAGTGAGGAATCCTGTTTTGATTGGGGCTGAAGTTGGGCACCACGCCTGGTACCTCTCCTGCCCCTACCCCTAAAGTAACCATGCTGGGGATACTGGGATGCCTGAAGAACCACCATGGCCTGGTAAAAAGGCCTGGAATGGAATTTCCTGCCCTGTCTCCCCTATTATAGGGTCTAGCGGAGGTGGAGGGTTTCACTTTTGCAGAGTTACTCGGAAGGTGGCCTCATATTCATCCACCTTCTTCATTTAGGCCTCTATATGGCTGCCAAATAAGGAGGTACCTTCCATAGGAAAATCCAGAGCTTTATTCTGGGTATCCTGTGTAGTTTGTGGCTCTTAGCCAGACAAACCTTCTCTGGGCGATGGTATTTGCCATCCACCTAGCAGCAGTTTCATTACTATCTACTGCCATTTGAAACTGATATTTGGCAGCCTCCATGCCAAACCTAGCAGTTTCAGCTGGTCTGCAGAAAGAGAGGAAGGAACTTTCTCAACCATAGCCAGAACAGGCTGCCAGAGAGTTTTCTGGTATTGAGCTGCATAGGCTTGATACTTAGCCTGCCTGATGACCAGAGAGAGGCTGATAAGTAACCTTTCTTGGCCATACTATCAATCTTGCGGAGTCCTTCTCTGGAGGGTGGGAAGCGAGCCTTTGCCTTGTCACATGCTGCAGCTTGCACCACCCCTGGTGGTCAGGGTGTGAAAATAAAATTCAGCCCCTGTCCTGTCAAGCTGGTACTTTCTATCCAACCTTTTGTTCAAAGGAGGGACAGACCCAGGAGTCTGGTGGAGTTTTAAAGCATCCCTTTTAAAGAATTTGTTTATGGGAAGTAACAATCTTTTAGTGGGAGTTAAACCCATCATTTCAAAATACTTAGCCTCCTCCTCATCCTCTACCACTTCAGAGGTAGGGATGTCCAAAGCATCTACAATTTTCCTGACAAAGGAAAAATAAGAGAACAATCCTCTATAGACATGGGAGGAGAGCCAAACTCCTGCTCAGGAGAGACCTCATGCTCTATAGGTTCACCTTCTTCTCCTTCCTCTGCCCTCCCTATGCTCCTCTGGAAAAGAGGTGGATTGGGGTACAGTGGTCAGAGCTGGGGATTGTGGAACCACAGGCAGCAGACCCTGTAAGTTTGCATTATCTTTATAGCTTGTGCAATCTCAAGATGAGAAGGCTCTAGCTGCAGGCACCACAGAAGTCCCCTTATCAACAGGGGTTTCAGTGTGCTTAGTCTTTTCTGTTTCTTCCTGAACCGGAGAGCTAGCTGTTCAGCAGGTCTCTTTTACCCACATCAGGGTAGTAACAGTAGAGGTTGTGGTTTCACCCACAGACCCTGAGGGTTTCGCTGGTCAGAGCCAGAGGACTCTTAAATCTTTTGTTCAATCTTTCCAGATGTTTTCAAGCATCTTCTCAGGGAAAGTTTGACAAATTTCTACAAGTGGTTTTAAGATGGTCAAAACCAAGGCAGAAAACACAAATAGAGTGTTCATCTGCCTTGGTAAAAACTTCACCACATTCAGTACAGTTTTTGAAACCTGGTTCTCGGTTCTTTTAGTTTTTCTGACATTTTGTTTGAAAAAAATGCAACCGCTAACAAATAGAGTATTTTAAAGATAAAAGACAAGAACTTTATCGGTTGTGGTCGGTTCAGAAACCGATCGAAACCGATCGGAACCGAGAACCGAGAGAAGAAGAACGAGACTATCAGTTTGGTAACCGAGGTAATTGTTACCAAAATAATAAACTTTAAAACTTTTAAAAATGAAAATAACAGTAAATAAGGGGAAAATCCCGATAACTAACTAAAAGGCCTCGGTTCCTCAGTGATTATACCGAACTGTGAGAAACTGAGAAAACAACTGAAATTAACTAAATTAAGCTACTGGTTATTAAAATTACGCTGAAAAGAGGCAGCAAATGAAAATAAATAAAAATACTTGTGTTTTATTTATTTAAGGCTTCTCTGATGAGATGATGATGAGGAAATCTCCAGCGTCTGGTCTTGACAGGAGGAGAGAAATCTGAGGGTTAGAATGTAGGCAGTTGATAGATGGCAGCATTTGAAAAGTGGCTCATGCCAATGATTTTGTCATTAGCATAATGTTCTATGTATGGGCAGATCCGACTTAAAGGCACATAGCAGAAGAGTTAGGAATACTGGAGTATTCCTGGGGTGAGAATAGGACGATCCTTGGAAGGGGTATTCCTATCTATGGATTTGGCCACAGAAGGAATAAGCGCGGATTATCCCACACCATCTGTGAGAGAGTCTCAAAAGAAGGTTGCATGGGAGGAGTCAATTCCACAGGAATATCCGAACGCGGCAGATACTGCAGACGCAGCAGTTTCCTAGGTTCAATCTCTGAAGTCTGGAGAGACAGAGTGGTATTCATGCTCTTAAGCAGAGACTTAAAGGAAAGGTCCTCGACCAGAGGCTCTGCTGGAAGTGAGGGTTTATTTGCCACCCCTAGAGAGGATTGTCATCAAAGTCGTCTCCTAATCGTAGATCAGGATCAGGCTCAATGTCATCTCCTACTAGTCCCACAGGGACAGAGTAAATAGGAAAGGGGAAGGGGAGGAGGGAGCTCCATGAATAGCAGTCGAGAACCCCAGTACCCTACATGGCACTGAAGGCCTCCTGGCTCCAGCAGAGTGCATTGCCAAAAACACCAGTGGCGCCAGCACGGGACCGCGGTGTGGTGCGGCGCTGGCACCAGAGGAGCGGTGCCACACCCGGTGCCACAGAACCAGAGACCCCTAACACCCTGAGAAATTCAGCAGGAGAGAATGGCACATGTGCTGGCCTCTGCACCACAGCCATATGAAGGGAACAGCACCAGGCGTGGTGGCGATGGCACCGGACAAGGTGCCATGTGACTAGGAAGTCCCAACTGACTTGCCCGTGAGGCCTGAAACCAGTAGGCCCAAGGTCCCGGTGATGGACTCACAGGCTCAGGCAGTCAGGACAACCACCGAACCCACTGCTTCAAGAGTGGCCCAATGATGAAACCGCTCACCAGAGGACCCCCAGGGGCCGGGAGGCCTCTAGAGTCAAGGATGCAGGTCACCAGGAACAAAGGCTGTAGGAGACCCTGGAGGAGTCGGAGTCGAACCCTGCCCCTCGCCACTGATGATCGATGTGCAGACATACCGAGGTGACCTCGAAGATTAGCTTCTTCTTCGACCGG
The DNA here is from genome assembly GCA_016271365.2 of Neoceratodus forsteri. Taxonomy (NCBI): domain Eukaryota; kingdom Metazoa; phylum Chordata; order Ceratodontiformes; family Ceratodontidae; genus Neoceratodus; species Neoceratodus forsteri. The sequence continues at coordinate 804,751,925 of CM057453.1, forward strand.
AGGCCGAAGAAGAACTTGAGGTTGAGGTGCCGAGTTCTCGATGATGATCGAGAATGGAACCACTTCTTTTGTGCTTTGGGAGGCTCGCCCATCCCACTGAGCACTGGACTGCCTGTAGTCAGACACCCCTCCGTAGAGGGCAGTGGACCAGACCCAGCCCTGCTGAAAACACAGCTTTCATGCAAAGTCTCCCTATCATCACCTGCCCGTTCATGGTCGACTCCATCGAAGGAGGGCTGAAGATTTCTTTCTTGATGAAAAATTACTTAACTTTCTTTTTTACTGAACTTAATAAAATAAATAAAACCTAATCAAATACTTAAATGACTATAGCTGCTGTCATATAGATGTGAAGAGTTGACACCTGTCAGGCGGTGATGTCATCACTGAAGCACACTCGATGGCAGGAAAAAGGAACTGAGGCAGTTGGAGGGTCAACACTGAGGTAGCCTATACTGGCGTGAGCCAGGCTTGCTGCACTGCTTCCTTGTGGTCCTACCTAGGCGCTGGCCTCCTGAAGATTTTTGCGCCCGCTGAGTCTTAGCGCCTCGGCATAGTCCCATTAGTGTGAATGAGTGGTGGAGACCTTTATGTCCAGGAAGATCTACTGTAGCAGAATCCTGAGAAAAGGGTTCCTCCACCTCCTCCCCATAGTCCCACTTAGACAAGGGACCTTGGTTGGGGGACATGGCAGGTATTCAATGGGAAAAACTGCCACATTATGTAAATGTCCTCCAAGGAGGGCCTAGTCCTCTCTGGCACCAGTTCCTCTAGGAGCTCCAGGCTAAGGAACTGTGAGGTGCTTCTCCAATTTACTTTCTTTTGCCAGCACTGGAATTTGACTGCTGGCTTGAAAGCCTTCATATTGAAAGCCTTTTATTTCTCCCATCAGGGGCATCAGGACTTACCCTGCTGAAAGCCATGTACTCTTTACTGGGTGGTTGCTTGAGAGTTTTATCTGTCTCACTGGATGCCAGAATGGACTGCTCCTTTCCAGAGGAGTGCTTGAAGTATTTTAAGTCTCCCTGGGAGTCACAGAGTCTTATTTGTCTCCTTTGGGGACAAAGGCACCACACCTTATCAAGAGTATCTGCAGCATTTTAAATCTCCTTGGGGTCCAGAGACTGATGTGCAGAGATGCACTATCTGAAGTGTGCTTTCTTCCTTCAGTGGAACTTTGCCCAAATGTATACAGTGCATGTGTTTTATTCAGTAGAACTCTCTTATGTGCTGCAAGTGGTGCAGACAACTATCTTTTAGTTGCCCTATCCTCAGTTCAGGGCAGAAAAACTTGGCAGGGTTCATAATACAAACAAACTCTGGTCAGAGCCAACATGGCAGCATAAAGCCATTTACACCGCTCACGGACAGCAAGGATCTCATCAGGAAAAGTAAGAAACATAGAAAATTGATGGCAGATAAGGACCACTAGCCCCATCTAGTCTGCCCTTTTTCCTTACCTGTAACAGTGGCTGGTGACCCTATTTGGGCATCAGCTTAACATCTCCTTCTCATCTCTAGGGTTCCTTTATGTCTTCCCAAGCATGCATGAATAGAAACATAGAATTTGACGGCAGATAAGGACTGCTTGGCCCACCCAGTCTGCCATTTCCCTACCTACTGGATAAGCTGCAGATTCTAGTTAACCAGCAGCCTACTTCTCTCACCCCACCCCCAGAATTGCCTTTATGACTGTCCCATGCATGCTTGAATTCCACCACTGATTTTGACTCCACAACCTTCTCCGGAAGGCCGTTCCATGCATCCACAACCCTCTCTGTGAAAAATACTTCCTTAAATTACCTCTGAGCCACCCCTCTATCTTCAAATTGTGCCCTCTTGTTCTTGCACACTCTTTTTGAAAGATGCTACCCTCTTGGACTTTGTTGATTCCCTTGAGGTACTTGAAAGTTTCTATCATGTCCCCTCTCCTCCTTTCCTTGAGGCTATACATATTAAGCTCCTTAAGTCTCTCTTCATATGTCTTCGGTGCAGACCCTGCACCATTTTAGGTGCCCTCCTCTGGACAGCTTCCATCCTGTCTATGTCTTTGCGGAGATTGGGTCTCAGAACTGCACACAGTACTCCAGATGGGGTCTCACCAGCTGTCTGTACAGAGGGATAATAACTTCCTGTTTTCTACTGGTGATGTCTCTCCCTATGCATACCAGTATCCCCCAGCCCTCCTTGCTGCCCTCTCACATTGCTTGCCCACCTTTAGGTCATCTGATATGACTACCCCAGGTCCCTTTCCATTTTTGTTGTTGTTAGTATCTCACCCCCATTGTGTACTCTTCCCTGGGTTTTTGTTTCCAGGTGCATTACCTTGCACTTCTTAGCATTGAATCTAAGCTGCCATACATTTGACCATTCCTCTAACCTTGCCAAGTCCTTTCTCATCCTTTCCACCCCACCCTGTGCATCAACTCTGTTGCAGATCTTAGTGTCATCTGCAAAGAGACATACTTTTCCTTCCAGTCCTTCCACAATGTCGCTTATAAAGACATTGAAGAGGACCGTCCTAATACTGAACCCTCGCGGTACCCCACTAGTAACCCTTTCTTCTGAGTGGACTCCATTTTACTATTACTCTCTGTGTCCTATTCTCCAGCCAATTCTTTACCCAGGCTGTCATCTTGGGACCCACTCCCAGGCTGGCTATCCTCTACAGTGCTTGCTTCCACCACCTCTTGGGTCAGGCCATTCCATGTATCTAACACCCTTTCAGTGCAGAAGAACTTCCTCCTGTTTCCCCTTATCCTGCCCCTCTCCAATCTCATATTGTGCCGCCTTGTTCTTATACTCATTCTATACTGAAAGATGTCACCCACTTACACCTTATTTAGGCCTTTAAGATATTTAAAGTCTCTATCATATCTCCACTTTGTCTTTATTCCTCCAGTGAATACATATTGCGGTCCCTCAATCTCTCCTCATATGTCTTGTGCTGCAAGCCCTGTACCATCTTAGTTGCCCTTCTCTGAACCGCATCCACCCTGTCTACATCTTTACAAAGATCGGCTCCAGAACTGCACAAAATATTCCAGATGAGGCCTCCACCAAGCGTTCTGTACAGTGGTAACACCACCTCCCTACTTCTGCTTGTGATACCCCTCAGTGCACCCCAGCATGCCTCTGACTCTCCCTATAACCTTTGTACATTGTTTGGCCACTGTTAGGTCATTCAAGTTGATAATCTCCAAGTCTCATTCTTCCCTAGTGACTGCCAGCAATCCCCCCATCCTGTAGCTCTCTGCAGGGTTTCTGCACCCAGTTGCATGACCTTGCACTTCTTCACATTGAATCTCAGTTGCCACACTTTGGACCATTTTTCCAGCTTTTCTAGGTGCCTCATTTCTCCACCCCTCTGGAGTGTCTACCCTGTTGCAGATCTTGGTGATCTGGCAAGAGAAAATCTTTCCTTCCAGCACTTCTGCAATGTCACTAATGAAGACATTGAAAGGACCAGTCCAGGACTGATCACGAGGTACCCACTGGTCACTTCCTTCCTCAGACTGGATATCGTTAACCACCACCTCTGCTTTCTATCCCCAGCCAGTTCCTAACCCAGTCCCGTGGTGAAGATCTGCATGAAGATGGAGTTCACTGCAGAAAAATGTACCATGTCCAAAATGGCAATGGGAGTTTGCGCATCCACACTGAGCCGAGAGATCCATGGCAATCAGAATCACAAGGTGGCATAATACAGTGGCATTGAATAAAGTTGTTCATCCTGAATTTTTATAGTGTATAGTATTATTTATTCATTTGTTAACTGGGTTGGTGCACTGGTCTAAGAACCTTTTTCAGGCATGGCATGGGCCAGAGACTGGCACAATCAATGGTAAAATACAGTGAATGACAGTGAATCATACATAAGCAAGTACAGAATCCAGTACAGATGCCTGCCTACTGCCAAGAGTGCCAGTTGATGGTTTGTCCTCCCACTAGCACATCTGAGTTGCCCCATGAGGGGCTGTACTGCAGTAGCACCCACAGGGGCTGGACATTGAGTGAGATGTTTGCGCCTCTGCCAGGCATCTCTTGGATAACAGGAGGAAGGTGGCCCTTTGGGTGTCCCTTTGCTCAGCAGGTTCCCACCCATTTGGATTCCGATAGGTCCGTTTCCAGATTCACCCATACAGGGGTATTGAGGGTTTTAGGAGAAACCATCTGATTGCTTGTGCAGCTCTATATGCTAGTAAGTAACCCTGCAGCCAGGTGAGACCCATTTCCCCTAGACCAGTGCGCCCATAATCTAGTTTTTCTAAATCTTGGGACTTTGCCTTCCCAGATGAACCCTGCTATCACCTTGTTGATTTTCAGAAGTGTGTTTCATGCAGCAGGGATTGGTAGGTTGCGATAAGGTATGCTATCTTAGGCAGCATGCACATGTATACGCATCTACCCTGCCCTTCAGGGATAGGTGTAACTTAGACCATTTTATTTCTGCTCTGAAGGAGGCCATGATGGGTGTGCAGTTTGCCTCGACTAAGGTCCTCCATAGTGTGGTGATGTTTATCCCCAAGTATGTAAAACCTTGGGTTACCCATACCACTGGCATGCCCTGTAGGCATTCCCTCATGGCATGTTTAGTGGCAACTGCATGCCACTGCACCATTTTAGTTGCCCTGCCCTCTAGTCCGCCTATAACCTGTGTATGTCCTTTTGGAGATGTGGCCTCCAGAACTGGACACACTACACTAGTTGAGGATTCATCAATTACTTAATTTTACAGTGGTATAAAACCTCATACTTCCTGCTGGTGATACCTGTGCACAGCAACATCCCACTAGCACTCCCATCTGCTTTGTCACACTGCTTGGCTTCTGTTAGGTCATCTGAAATTACAGTCCCCAGTTCCTTTTTCTTTTGTGCTCACCATTGCAGTACCCCTTCATGTACTCCACCTCTTGGTTTCTATGCACCAAGTACTTGATTTCTCATTTATTCACAATGAATATATAGTGTATGGTGGAATGTTGTTCTCCACGAAATCCATAGTTGTCGAAACCTTGTAGTCACACACTAGTGGCGTTAGCAGTGCAACACAGCGATTTTTCTGCACTGCTTGCGAATGTCACATACTGTGTCCTCGAGCAGCATTTGACAGTTAGGGCTCACTCCATAGACAGGACACAGAGCGAAAGCAGCAATGTCGGTGGCAGTACTAATGTTTAGCATTAAAACCTTCAAAATGTAAAGTTCTTAGACAGTTAAAATGCCAAGTGTGAAAACGTTCAAAATGAAAAGTTCTTTTTCCTTCTAGTAACCCAGTAAAAATGTTTTGAAGCAGAAACATGCTGTAGTGATTTTTTCCCCAAAAAGCGGCGTTCCACCATACACTATAAAGAAAAGTGCATGGGGAACAGTTGACAACAGGGCATCTTTCACCTGCGTTGGCACTATGACGACGGGTTACCTCTCGAGCTGCGCTCTCGAGGTAATCCGTCGTCATAGTCCAACTCGTGAAAGAATAGCCCTTTGTCAACTATTCCCATGCACTATCCTATATATAGTGTATAGTAGATTGTTGTACTGTATAGAATTACATGCCTTTTAATATACTGTTGTACCACAGTTCAAAGGTCATGGAATGTGACTGAACCCTTTGTGTTACAACATCATTCTGAAACCTAGTGAGACTGCATGCCTAAATTTTATTCTGAAAGCAATATAACTGCTGCATGCACATTTAACTCAGTACTGCACACAAAACAAAAATACAGGATGAGCAACTTTATGCACAACCAGTGTGTTCTGCCAACTCGGGTTCTGATTCCCACTAACATCTCAAGCTTCACTTTTGAGGTCAAAGGAATCAGAACTCATCTATGGCAGAACACACTGGTTGTGCATAGTTGCCCATCCATTATTCTTTATTAATGACACACAGGACCACTCCTCAAGCTTAAGTAATTCTGTCTTCATTGTTCCATTCAGTTTTCCACCCCTCTTGGTAGTGTCTACATGGGGTAGATCTTTGTCTCAACCGTAAAAAGCATATCTTATCTTCTAACCCCTCTTTATTATCACCAGTGATGTCAATAAAGTAAAGGCCAAAGTACTGATTCCTGTCGCACCACTGGTCACTCCCCAACACCAGGTGAACATCATTTCCAACCACCCACTGATGCCAACTCCCCAACAAATTCTTTAGCCAGTTTATCCTTTTAGTACACACTCCCAGGCTGCCCAGCTTCTTTACTATTCTTCTACGTGGAACGGTATTGCAGGCCTTACTGAAATCCAGGTAGCCACATCCACCACTCCACCCTGATTAATATCCTCATCATCCTCAAAGAAAACTAATAGATTACTTTGACATCAGCTCCCCATTCCCCAAGTGAATCTGGCAGCCACAGATACTGTAAGCTACAGGATTCAAAATATTCCACAATCCTTTCCTTCAACAGTATCTCCATTACTTTCACCTCCACCAAATTCAGGTTGATGGGCCTGTAGTTGTCAGCTTACTACCTGCTGCCAGCATCCTCCCTGCTCCCACCTTTCTACAAAAGAGCCCATGGTGAGGGTACAGCTCTGCAATGGTGCTAGCTCACTTGTTACCTGATGCTGCAAGCATTAAGCAGGAGGAAGTGGTGCACAGCATTGCAAATGTGATGGAGAAATGCACTTGAACTTAGGGTCCCAGACAATGAGCCACTTTTGTCACATCCACTTGGCACAGTAACCTAGAATAGAACTCCTGGCTTTGAACATTTAGATCCCATAGATTATTATATGCTCTAACACAGTACCTCACAATAGTATCTAATTGGTATTCACATACATGCTGATTTCATATCAAACTTTTTCCTGACATGCAAGAAAAAATTACTCACCTTAGTAATTGTGTTTCTTCTATTGGAGTCTTGCTGTATTCTGACATATGCAGTGATCCCTGCCTTTGAACTGCCCTGAGAACAAAGAGTTAACTTTCTATGCAGAGCATAGAATGCTGAGCTCGAGCTCGGTTGGAGTCTCTGTCTGGAGTGTTTCAAACTCAAACTGTCAGATTCTTACGAGCCTACTAACTAAAAATTCCACGTGGAAATTGTAAAATTCCTACTAGCCAACTGGCAGTAAAAAGTTTTGGGTTCCCAAAGGAAGACTCAAGTCAGGAAATCCAAAACCAAAACCCAATCTAATACAATAACAGTAAAAAATCAACACCCAAACAAAAGGGAGAGTGTAAACAAGAAGCACCCTGGATGAACACTGCACCTGCCCACCCACTTCCCAAAACAGGTTCTGAGAGAGGAGGCAGGGATGGAGTGTCAGAATACAGCAAGACTCCAATAGAAGAAACACAATTACTAAGGTGAGTAATTTTTCTTCAAACAACATGAAGTCTTGCTGTATTCTGACATATGCAGACTACAAGCAGTACCTCCACAAAGGAGGGAGAGAACCTACTTTGGGAATAGGCTCTGAAGTACTGCTGTGCCAAACCGAGCATCACTCCTAGCCTGGATATCCAGAGAGTAATGCTTGGTAACGGTATGGACTGTTTTCCAGGTGGCTGCTTGACAAATTTCTAAGAGAGGAATATCCTAGCAGCAGCCAGGAAGCAGCTGTACCTCTGGTGGAATGAGCCCTCAGGCCTGAGGGAGGAATCTTTCCCAGTTTTTCATAGCAGAATTGTATACAAGATACAATCCACCTGGCAATAGTTCTCTTAGTGGCAGGTTTACCCTTTCCCACTCTCCATAAGTGAGGAACAGCTGGAGGAGTCAAACCTGTGACCCTTGGTATGCTCTATGTAGTAACTAAGGGCTCTTTAACGCCTAAACTGTGAAGCCTCCTCTCACCTGAGGAAGAATGATCAGTAAAGAAAACAGGAGAGAGACATAGACTGATTCAAATAGAAGTCTGAAACCACTTTGGGCAAGAACCTTCTATTGATTCTAAGGACCACTTTATCCCTGTGAAAGGAGATAAAATCAGGTTCCACTGACAGGGCCTGCAATTCACTGATACACCTGGCAGAGGTAATGGCTACCAAGAACACAGTTTTCCCAAGTCAAGTACTTAAGCTCTGCTGAGGACATAGGCTCAAAGGAGGTTGCATAAGCTGAGCAAATCAAACATTCAAATCCCAGGGCAGGGTCTCTAAAGGGAGGATTGGTGTGAAGCAATCCTTCAAAAATTTACAGAACACAGCATGAGATGATAGTGAGGAAGACTTTCCCACTGACAGAAAAGCAGAAACAGCTGACAAGTGTACCTTGAGAGTAGCTGGTCTGAAGCCCTAGGCCATTAAGATGGACCATATAATCCAGAACTGTAGGCAATTCAGTAGTGTCTGGAGAAATATGCTTCTTGGAACACCAGATGCTGAATCTTTTCCATTTGGAGTTATAAGTCTTTCTGGTGGAGGGCTTTCAAGTAGCTTTGAGAATATCCAGAACCCCTGAGAAAGATGCAAGTCTGCAACTCTAACTCTTCAAGAGCCATGCCTTGAGATTGAGAGACTGAAGATTGGGGTACCAATCTTGGAGGGTATCCAAGTTTTATCTTTTCCTCACCTTTTCAAATTCCCCTGCTCCTATCCACTTCTCATAAACTGCACTCCATTGGAATTCCTGCCTCTTGTGAATAATTTGTGTAATTGACTGTCAACCTCCGGACACTAAGGGTTTCACTCAATCTGCCTTCACTATAGGTGTCACCCGCCTCTTAAGTCACCATTTCTGTCACTTAAATTCTACTCTTATAAGGGACTACCCCTCTGATTAACAGAGGTTTCTTACAAGGCATACATAATGTTCTCTTTTGCATGCCCAAGGACATTTCTGGTGGTATCAGGTTTTACTATCCACCGTTATCATCCTCTCCTGTCTCTCACTTAACATACCAGCTGTATACCCTGGGTCCCACTGCCATGAAGAATTCTCCTTGTCTTCTCCAACCTTATACCTACTAGAACCTTGCTCCCTCTCCTAACCTGTCCTTCCATGTAACTCATCCTTCCAAATTAGGGCATTTTCTACTCTACCACCCCCTAGCATGCCCAAATACGCCTCAAGTGCAATTACAGATTCTACAAAGAAGTTTGGGTGATGCTTCTGCCTTATGCTTATCAGGAGACATAGAATCTAACCCTGGCCCCCTTGGAATGCCAGGTCCACGGATGACTCCTCGTGGTTCTCCCTAAGGGCTTGAAAATTGCCCACATGAATATCAGAAGTTTACCAGCAAACTTTCCTGAACTTGAAGCCTGGATAGCCCACTACTATTCAGACATACTAGGACTAACTGAAACATGGCTCAGGCCAGAGATGACTGATTCCATGTACAAAATACCTGGCTACAGCCTGTCCAGATCCGATCACCCCACCAAACAAAAGGGTGGAGGAGTTGCCTTTATTATAAAGAGCATCTCAATGTCTCTGTACTCAATCTTGGAAAACAAATCACTGTGAAGCTCTGCATACGGTTCTACAATTAGGGGGTGATAAAAGGCAAAATCTGATCTCTGCCTACAATCCTCCAAGGGGCTCTCCTGGCTTAAATGGGCTCTTGGATTATCTGGCCACTCTAAAGGGTAGATCTGAAGTCATACTGATGGGAGACTTCAACCTAGACCTATTAGGAAGTCATGCCGGTACATATACTGAAGCTGTCGCCTGACTTAACCTTGCTCAACTTATCTCTAGCCCTACACGCATCTCTTCCAACTCTGAGCACCAATCTCTCCTGGACTGGATGGCTACAAATAGAGGAAATAAAATAATTGCTGCAGAGACCTCTTCGGATTCTATTAGTGATCACCTGCCTACTTTCTGTGTCTGGAATGGCCACTGCCTTAACCCCCAAGAATCATTCAATTTCGGATTTTGCCAAACTAAACCGAACTGCACTTGTCAAGGATATTAATAACATAGACTGGTCTCCATCTATCATACTGATGATGTAAACACTGCACTTGAATACCTGATGTCTCAGCTTCTGGCCCTTCAGGATCTGCACATCCCTCTGAAAAAAAGCGTCTCAGGGCTTGCCTAATAAATGGCTAAAAAAGACCTCCTTCGAGCCATGATGAAAAGAGACAAGGCCTGGACCTTAGCAAAGAAGTCCCAACAATCAGAAGACTGGGTTACTATAGACAACTGAGAAATGCCTGCAAAAAGATATTGGAAGGCCAAAAGGAGCTACTGCCTTAAGCTTCTCCAGTCCTCAGCTAGTGATACCAGGGTTTTGGAACCACATCAAAAATTTAATTGGGCAAAGGCTCAAGACGGCCATTACCGACATGACACTGAATGATGCAAACTGTAATAAGTTACCTACTATTGCTAATGCTCTTAATGCAAAATTCTCGGATGTCTCCGAATACACTGAGAAATTCAACCAACCTCTTACACCTCCTCCTAGGGTGCAAATTTCGCATGAAACCTCATTTTGTCTCACATTAGTCTCCTCCACCGAGGTGCTTCATCTCCTCAAATCAGTATCCCTTATGGATCTGCTGGCCCGGATGGGCTACTGCTAGCTTTTTGAAGCAGGCAGCCCCTGCCCTGCTGTTCCTATTGCAAGAATCTTCAATCTTTCCATAATAACTCAAACAGTACCAACGTTGTGGAAAACCGCTCACGTTGTCCCTGTTCACAAAAAGGGATACTAAAAATATGTCAAATTATAGACCGATTGCCATTCTCTCTACCCTAAATAAACTTCTCGAGAAGGCCATCGCTACTCAGTCACAAATTACCTGTACCTTCACAATCTTATATCCCTACCAGCACAGATTCCAAACAGGACACAGCACAACTGCACTACTTCAGCTGATAAATGTAGTCCTTACAGTGATGGATAAGAGTCTGCTCACTGGGGCCATATTTATTGATCTCACAAAGGCATTTGACCTTGTGAATCACTCTCTGCTACTTTCAAACTGTCCCACCTAGGCTTTGACCTGTCGACCATCTCCTGGTTTGATAGCTACCTCTCAGGGAGGTTGCAATTTGTCCAGATTGAAACCGCCATATCAAATCGTTCCCCTACCTCTGTTGGAGTCCCCAAGGATATATTCTTGGCCCACTACTTTTCTCTCTTTCATTAACAACTTGCCTTCCCTTCCCTGCTCCTCCTCGTTGATCCTTTATGCTGATGACATGGTGCTTCTCTTCAGTGGTAAGATCCCTTATCAGTAAGGCGCATCTTCAAGCAGACTTCAACTGCTTGCAGGAGTGGTTACTACAGAACAGGCTCCTAATAGAATGCTAAGAAAACCGTAACTTGCTTTTTGCCCCTGTCAAGAATCAGATCTCTTACTCCAGACTAATTGATACATTCTCTAGATGACTCCTCTTGAATTAGTTACCTCCTTCAGGTATCTAGGAGTCACTCTTGATCCATCTCTTGACTTTAACCTCCACATTATGCCACATGTAGGCGTGTTTACTCAAAACTCGGTCTTGCCTTTAAAATTAGGTCCTTCCTCAATGATGCTGCCCGTTTGCTATTGCACAAGGTTTCTCCTCCCCGCTCTGACATATTGCTCTCAGGTTTACCTTAAAGCTGGCAAAGGTGCCTCAGAAATGGAGCACCTGCTATAACAGTATATGCAGATTTGCTTTCTCTGCTCACAGACTTACCCATCATTGCCAGCTCTACTCGAAACTGAATTGGCTCTCCCAGACTCTCTCAGAAACTATTCTGTGGGCTGTATAATTGATAATATTGTCAGAACGGGGTCCCCTGAATACCTTGCCGAACTGTTAACGCAGCCATCCCAAGCATACCTCCTCAGGGCATCTGCTCAAACCCAACTTGAAATTCCAGGTATCTCACAAAAAAAGAGAACTATCCTTTGCCATATCTGCCTTCCGCTCCTGGAACTCCATTCCTCTCCACACCAAACTCTCCAAATCCCACAAGGCCTTTAAACTGGGTCTTTGGGCACACCTAAAAGAATCCAACTGCTGCTCTTGTGCTGTAACTTGAGCCTCACTCCTAGCATTTTCTCCTGCCTATGGCACTCACGGATTTCTGCTGGTCTCCAAAATCTGAATGTTTCCCACATCCAGAAGAAATCCTATTGTTATAAAGCTACCTCTTTTAAGTTTTGTTTGCTGTTTGTCATTTCAATTTAGTCAATGATGTATCATCGGATGAAAATAATTAATGTAATGTTATCTGTTTCTCTTTGTTGTTACTGATAAGGACTGTACCTGGCTGTATACTGTTCAAATGTTTGTTCTCACCTCATGCTGCGCCATGAAATACTCTTAATGTTGACTCTGGTCTCTCCTGCCTGTACTCTCCCGGGTCATGCCTGAATATCGGCAACATTGTTTTCTAGTGTACTCACCCGTAAAAAAAAACCAAATAAATAAATAAATCCTCCTGAGAGGCGTTAACAGGTTGTAATTCCTGGGAAGTGACAGGGGAAGATGGACTGCTAGGGACAACAACAGGGGTACCAAGGCTGTCTGGCCCAATCTGGAGCAATTAGAATCACTTTGCAAGGTTGAGACCTTATCTTGACTAGAATCTTGAACAGGAGTGGGAAGGGAGGAAGACATACAGAAATTTCCCTTCTCAATTCAGAATCAGAGCATCCAGGGGACTGAGCCCAAGACTGTGGGTCTGCAACAAAAAGAGGAAGTTGGTGATTGTCTGGGGCTGCAAAGAGATCTATCTCTGGAGTGTCCCACCTTGAAAAATCACTTTCAACACCTGAGGGTCCAGGAACCATTCGTGATGGCCCTGAGAGATCCTGCTCAGTGCATCTGCTAACACATTGTTCTTCCCTGGAAGGTGAACTGCTATCAGAGAGGCCTGCAGGAATAAGCCAGGACCACAACTTCATGGCTTCTGTGCACAGGGCCATAGACCGAGTGCCTCCTGCTTGTTGATGTCCACATGGTGGTGGTGTTGCCTGTTCTGACTTGAACCACCTTGTTCTGCACAGACTGCAAGTTTTCAGGCCAGAAAAGCTGCCCTGAGTTCTAGGAGATTGATATGGAGAAGGGATTCCTGAGGGAACCACAGTCCCTGGGCAGTGAGAGCCCTGGATGGGCTCCCCAGCCCTGAAGAGAAGCATCCATGGTAAGGACCACTGAATGAGGCTGCATGGCAAATGGAACACCTTGCCTTAAGTTGTCCTGATCCTGCCACCATTGAAGGGCTTGGATCAGGGTCCGAGTCACAGGAATCAGTTTAGTAAGAGAATCCTTCCTTTGGGACCAAAAAGCCCTCAGATGGAACTGAATATCCCTCATCTGGAATCTTGCCCTTGGACCACTATAGAAGCTGCCATGTGGCCCAAGAACTGGAGGAAATGCCTTGCTGGTCGAGACATCTGAAGGCTGAAGGAAGAAGCCAGTTCTATCAGAACTCTTGCCCTTTCCAGGGAAGAAAGGCTCTTGCTGACGGTATCCAGCTCTGCCCCTATAAAGGTAAGGAGCTGCACTGGCTCGAGAACTGACTTGGGAAGGTTGAGAAGAAATCCTGAGAAGTGAGCACTTGCTGGGTCACTTGCAGATCTGACTTGACCTGGTCTGGAGACTGACCCACTATAAGCCAGTCATCCAGATATGGAAAATGGAAATCTTTGCCTTCTTAGAAAGGCAATGACTACTACCAAGCACTTTGTGAAAACCCTTGGGACTGATGTTAGACCAAAGGGCATTGCTTTGAACTGATAATGGCCTGAGGGCAACTCGAACCTGAGGTACTTTCTGTGGGAGCACCTGATGGAAATGTGAAAATAGGCATCTTTGAGGTCCAGGAGGCTAGCCAGTCCCTGGCCTTAGAGGGAAGAATTATTCCAGAGTTACCATCTTGAACTTTGGTTTTAAAAATGTTTGTTCAGGTATCTTAGGTCTATGATGGGTCGCCACTCCCTGTCTTTTTGGGGTAAGGAAGTACCTGGAGTACAGACCTTTGCCCTGTGTAGGGTAGGAACTCTCTATGGCTCTTAAGGCCAGAAGAGATGAAACCTCTGCCTCTAGGGCAAGGGTTTCTGAGAGACCTGCAGGTGGAAAAGATATGGCTCTCATCTTCAGAAATTTTTTGAAGCTGAGAACCAGTCCCTGGCTTACTACTTCCAGAACCCACTTGTCTGATGTAATAGACCTCCAGTCCTGGACAAAGTAAGCCAGCCTGCCCCTGGAATAGAGAAAGTCGACCCCAGCAGACACATCAGGGTGTCTGCTTGGCAGGGAGCTTTAGGCTGAGGAGTGGATGCAGCCCTGCTCATCCCCTTCTGCCTCTCCCCTGAAGAACCCCTCTGTGAAAAGGAGAAGAGGCCTGTGCTTGGTAAAAGGCCTATGAAAGGCCTGCCCCTGCCCCTAGACTGCTGCCTTTGAGGAGTTGTCTGCCTTTCCTTGGCCTGAGCACTCCTATAAGTGGTCCTGTACTCGTCCATTTTCTTCATGTAATTCTCTGTCTGCTCCCCAAACAGAGAATTACCCACTAAGGAAAATCCATGGCCTTAGCCTGAGTATCCTGTGAGAGGCTAGTACATCTGAACCAAGCCATTCTCTGAAGAGCCACAGATCTAGCCATGACTCTTGATGACACATCACTGGAGTCCACAGCAGCATGAAACTGTACTTTTGATGCCTCAATCCCATCTGCAGCCACCTCCTCCGGCTCCTTGGCTAGCTGGGGGAGGCCTGTTTAGCCAGTGCCAGTACAGTGTCCCACCTGGACTTCTGGTACCTGGCTGTATAGGCCATATAATTCGCCTGCCTGAGTCCCAAAGAAGATGCCATGTACTGTTTCTTTGCCATGGCATCAATCTTCCTGGAGTCCTTGTCTGGGGGTGTGAAGCCAAGGAATATTTGCCATGTCACAGGCAGCAGCCTGCACTACCTCAACATGGCTGCATTGCTGGTATAAGAACTCCATGTCTGAGCCTGAAAATGTATACCTCTTGTCCATTCTTCTATCCACAGGAGGTATAGTGTTAAGAGACTTTAGAATTTTTGTGTCTGCTTCCCAAAGGATTTGTGGAGGGAATAGACAGTCTCCTGAACTCTGGGATGTCCATCATCTCTACATAATCAGGCTCCTCTTGATCCTCCAATGCCTCCTCCATAGGAAGCTGGAGGTTTCAGCCACCTTTCTGTAGAACATAAAATGAGAAGGGACTCAGAAAGCCTAGGAGGAAACACCTGAGGGTCTGTCTGGGGAGATGTCCGGTTCCACAGGTACATCCAGACCCTCACTTTCACCATCATCATCCTCAAATTCCCTCCTCTTCAAACTACGGTTCATAAAAATTTTCAAAGTATAATCTTGAACCGGGGAACCAACTGAACCAACCCTGCCAGAAGGTGCGGATCGGTAGGAACCGGGCAAAGCGATTCCACCATCCGAATCGCTTTGGCTATCTCTTTAGCAGTTGGAACATGAACCTCTGGATCAGAACCAGGCGATTTTTCTTTGTGCTTTCTTTTGATGGAACCAATCCCTTGGAATCGGCTCTCCTTTTGCCCGAAGTATCGCCCTGGTCAGAGGCACTCCTTCTGGTTCGGTCGGAACCGAACCGGGCTGGCCATCAGGTCAGCGGACTTCTCGACCTCCTTTTCCTCAGTCTACCTAATCTCTTCTCAAGGGTAGATTTGGGAAAATTTTACATATTTGGCAGTCTGAATCGAGGTGGTCAAACCCCAGACAATAAACACAGGTGGTGTGGGGATCAGCCTTAGCAAAGACCTCCCCACACTCACTGCAGTGTTGAAACCCAGTGGGCCGTTTTTTCTTGGGTTTCTCAGACATGGCCAACCTAACCAACTTACCCTTTTATGGCAACCACCAGGCAAGACACCCTTATCGGTACCTAATCGTGTCACGGGTATTGGAAAAAGCGTAGTAAACACGTTTTTTAGAACCGATAAGAACCGTAACCACACTCTGAGTAAAACAGAAAATTTCACTATCAAATGGTCAGTTCAGCCAAACCAACCCACACTTTTACAAGTTCCACACAGAAAAAGAACAATTCCTATCTAGTACTCACGGCACCACAGACAGAGACTGAACCGACTATGCGGATAACTTTTCGGTTTAAAACGATGAAAACTGAGACTTTAACTGACTTTCGAACCGAGCTGAAGGAGAAATCTCGAGCAACCGTTCAGTGAGGCGGAGTAAATAATCTGATGGTTTGAGTTTGAAATACTCCAGACAGAGACTCCAACCGAGCTCGAGCTTCAGCATTCTATGCTCTGCATAGAAAGTTAACTCTTTGTTCTCCAGGGCAGTTCAAAGGCAGGGGATCACTGCATATGTCAGAATACAGCAAGACTTCATGTTGTTTGAATAGGCTGCAGTATGATACTGTTAGACCCCCAACAAAGTCTGACCAAATGTTCAAGCAGTGTACCACACTTTCAATAAAAAAATTCATTATATCACCACCCATAAAGTTGAATACTTTCAGCATGATTGTAAGTCCTCTTGTGGTTATGTCTACACACACACATACACACACACGTGCAGCTACGACTAAAAGGTTGGGGGGACATGGCTCTACCAGGCCTTTGCACCAACACCAGTTCCACTGGATACCCACCACTAATGCCACACACACACACACACACACACACACACACACATGCACGTGCAACAACATTGGGGCACTCACAAATGTATTCCTAGTCCATCCTCACTGTACAGCTAGCAGTTAGGTGGGTATCAAAACTTGGTTTAAGTCCTTTGCATCCTAGCCATCACTGACACTGTACGATTACTATGGAACTAGAGAACCCACCACACACACCTCCAAAAGTCAAACAAAAATTGCCAAAGGAAGATTGTTGTGAATCACTTTGGGTGTCTTGCTTCTTAGTGGCCCCTGATGGCGCTGAGGTAGACTAGAATACAAAACACCACTTTTGCCAGTAGCAGCATAACTGTACATAAATATAAGCATACATCACTGGTTTAAGCAATTACAGATGCTATGGTAGGTGGAGAGCTTTTCTCTGTAAATGAACTGAAGATGGGAATGGAGAGACTGAAATAGATCAACAATCGCCACCTCTCATACATGCGATGATGTGACAGAAGCTCATTAACATGTTTAACTGCTTTCTTTGATGTGTTAAAAACATATAATTCTGATTAACAAATGGGAATGCATGTGATGTTGGATCTATGCTTCTAAACTACAGTACATACAATAGTAGTCACCCTCAATCAGGTAACCACAAATACATACCAGCGTCAGCCTGGATGTGCAGTCCTCCTCAAAGGGAATAAAATAATGCAATACAATATGTCACTGGAGAGGACTTTTATATTTTGGACTTGATAAACAGAGCAGCAGCCTGTGTAACTGTTTGCTGCTGCTCTCTCCCTATAGATGTCTGTATATAAACTGAAACCTCTCTTGCAAAAAGGTCAGATAAAGCATCTGGACTAATAAAATGCCCACTTGTTGAGAATCATTTACACTGAACATAGACACAGACACACACACACAGACAATGTCTCTCAGTCCTAACACAGTGCATGTGTGAAACTAATGTTTCAGCCTGGTGTTTGCTTTCAACATCTGTACAGCATCAGATGTCTTGAGTTACAACTCCACTGTTAGTCACATTCCTTTGTAAATTAACCCATTCACTACTGACGTTGGTATACTTTCTTGAAGGAATGTATGCACCACACAGGAAGCGTTATCGGTCCAGTTGTAAACAAAGCAGAATGTCCTTGTGTGTGCTGTAGGCAGCTCAGGTCTGGGTAACAACATGGCAGGCATACAAATGTAAACAAAAACAAAGAAGAAACTGGGCACTATTTAGCAGAATGCTGCACTGCTCAACAGTATTTTAAATAGCTATGTGCTCAACAGATCAGAAGGAAGACATCTATGTGGTACTGACTTTTTTTTTGTAGTACTGCTGCTTTGAGCAGGAGGCAGAGATTTGAGCCACAGCACCAGCCAAAACACTTAGCGGAGGAAACTGCCTCACATTCCTATCACAGTAATTTTTTTCTCCTACATCATGGCAATAGAGACTCCTTTAAGCAGATACCTATTTTCAAAGGTTTCAGAGTCAGAAATAGCATTAATATATAAAATCATAAATATACACTACATAATCATTGATATACACTACAGCAAGATGACATACAATTCAAGCAACAGCAAACAAAATTACATAGTTACATTATAACAGGGTGATCTATGATGAAGGTGCAGTAAACAAAGTTTACATTGTCGGTTTACAAGGCAATTCATTTGAAGCATTTACAAATACCAGTTTCAGAGAGAGAGGTAGGCAGCCTAGATCTGAATAGTGAAACAGGGTCACAATCTCTAATAGGGGTAGCAAGGTCATTCCAGTACTTGGCGAAATGGTATGAGAAGGAGGTCTGACCTAGCATAGTACTCCTCCTGGGGAACAGCAACACGTGGCCCACCATATCTCAAGGATACCTATTGTCTAGGAAAGTGAACAGAGACCAGAAGCCTGGGAGAATAGGCAATGCAGCACTTTGTAGCCTATGACAAGGGTGTGGTAGAGAGCAAACCACAGGAGGACAAAGAAAGGCACCAAAATCATTTATGAAGTCATTCTTGCAGAAAAATACAGCTGTTTTAAAAAATAAGCCAATTTGGACCAAAAACTAATTTATTTTAAAGAAATCATGTGCAACACTTTTGTTTTACTAAAAGTGCCAATATTAATAAAGAAACAGCTCTTAATCTCCAGCCTAGTTGTTTTTTCTTCTCTACAAAGTATTTTGTTGTGGCTTTCTGTTCCTAGATCCATTTTCCCTCAGTTCTGTAACATGTTCTGATGCTCTGCCAAGCTATGCTGCTGGTATCTGTAGTGTCATGACATCACGGGGGGTCTGTGAGCATTGCTGTCTGTTATTCATGCTCTTCCAGCATTGTCTTCTCTGCTCATCTCGAGAAAGGCAGCAGTCTCCAAAATGTGTAATTAAACCCTCTTCAGTAACTTTATATGGAGTCTTTTATTTGTTTTCTGATGTCCGATTTCTTTTTTCTTTCCCTTCAGTTTCTTTCCAAGTTACAATCAGGGAACCTGATTTGTGTGCAGTCTGATGGCGTTCCATCAGGCTGTCCATGCAACTGGTGCTTTGCTGTGCACTGCTCTATGACTTATTTTATTGTCATTACTGTTTACAATAGCCTAACTGTTAATTCCTCTCTGTGTTTCCAAATATCATGCTCTTTCAAGTGGCAGGCACTGTTCATTAATTGTGGTGGGATACGATGTGTGCTGCAGAGAGGGGGCATGTGGCATTACATAAACTGTCACGGAATTAAAAGGACACTGTCAGGTTTCTGCCTTAAAAACTTACTAAGAAATACACTGCCTAAAAACATTTCCAACAACAATATTCAGTATGTCACTGTCTAGGATAATTTGTGATGTTTTTTACATTTGTTAGCTACAACCAGATAAAGAGCAGGTTGCTCCTACCTCCGTTAAGTGTCTCCTACTTTGTGGCCAGCTGAGCTGATGTTCCATACCAGGAGTGTGCACTCTCATAACAGTGATTAGGAGTCTGTGTGAGAGGTAAAATGGTGCCAGGTCCCTCTCATTCAGGGCTATATTTTACAGTGTTGGTAAGAAACATTTTATTTTATTCTTTGGTAACCAGGTAAGATCCACTAGCCACAAGTGCCTGTTTTCAGGGATGACCCAGGAGCACTGGGAGGTTAAGTGACTTGCTCAAAGTCACATAGTATGCAAGTAGAGCTTGTGGAATCAAACTCAGGTCTGCTGGATGTACCAAGCTCATTACTTTAACCTCTAGGCTATACTGCCAGCCCCAACTCATATGTTAAATACATAACCAGAAAAAACATGATTAGATTAGGCTCTGCATCTATTTCTTGTGTTAAAAAAAGCACTGCAAGTGCAAAAAAATTAACTGTCTGAAAATTCAAGTTGGGACTGTGAACACATTTTGCTAATGAAGGTTACCCACCCTGCAGTGCCTTAATGCTATTTGTACATTATAGTGTTTTTTTATTGTTTTATTATTCATCAGGGTTTCCATCCATTAACAAAACTGATTAGAATCCACATCAACCAATCAGAATGCTCCATCTCCAGCCATGGTTTTATAATAAAATAAAAAAAGTATGCCTGATAGCATTTGAGAGACAAAATACAGTATGCACATGAGACAGTTCCACCAACAACAGGGATGGAAGTACTAATTCACCTGAAGATATGCATGATGTCAGTATGAGGACTACACAGAGCGTATTTGCAAAATGTCCCACTTGAAGTGTTTGGCAAACTGCTGGTGCAGAAAGTCTGTTCTGTGTGCATTCTTCCTAAATGCAAATGAAAGCCCCATTGTACCATTGATACTACCTTTATGTGCAAGCAAATCTGGTGTTTGTGGAATGCAAACATCTGACGACCAACTGCACTCATTATAATGACCATTGGTTACATTGCTTTGAATTTATGTAGATCACGGAAGAGCAGACTGAAGCCAGAGCGTCATGCAGCAAACATACTGTACACAAACAATTTGCACGAAGGCATCATCTTGATTCACATATGCTGGCTGGATCACCCAGATTCTCCACCCTTGCAGGAGGGGATACGAAGTCTTCTGCAACTGTTCCTGTGGAGACATGTCAAAACACATAGCTGGGTTTCAAAAATGTGTTTCTCCTATGATGTAGTATCTACCTATAACAATTCTGAATAGTTATTTTTCCATATTAATATTTTTATTCTGTATGTTGGATTGCAAGAATATAGAATGTCAGCCTGTGGCTGACAGTTTAATTCTGACGTAACTACAAGTCCCAAATGTGCTAAGTAAATCTGTAAATAAGAAAGTAAAATACCTGCAGATTACAGGCACAGTTTATAAGATACATATATGTTAGTAATATCATTAAATTGGGTAATACAGTGCCTAGCCACAAGCATACTCACTATCATGCAGTCAGCCTGGGTTCATATCCTAAGCTTAGAATTTCTGTTGGATCAGCAGGCAAGCTCACAGTCTACTGAGACACACATTGACCTGGCTGGGGTGGGAATTAGCAGTAGTCCTGGAGCCTGGGGCTCCCACAATTTCCTATGGCTCTTAAAGAACTTATTTGATGGCCTAGCAGCATGGTAGTAGTGCTACCGCCCACCACGCCAGTGATGGGATCAGGAGTGATCTCTGATTGCTGGGAGCCAGACAGGGGAAAGAGGTTAGAGTGTCTGCTGGACTGCTCTCCTCCTCCCGGGAGGGAAGGCTGTTGGCTCCACTGCATGCCTACCACCAGGTGGAGGCTGTGGTAGGAAGTGTCAGGGATCAGCAAGAAGGGAGGGAGTTCGGGACTCTGTGATGCATGCATGCCTCCATGTGCATGCGCCGACATCGTGCCCCAGCTAAGGGAGGGGAGGAAGAAACCAGGAATACATAGAGGACAGGCTATGTGAAGCCCTGCCCATCACTCTGTGGCCTGCTCTGCCACTCTGGTGCAGGAAAATCCTAGATATGCTGTCCTGGCAGGGGCATCCCTCTCCTCCCTGGCCCTGCTGTGGTGGAGAAGGACCCCAACTGAAAAAAGGCAGGAGATGATCATGGAACATGGAGACAGGGCTGAAAAAATGCCTGTTCTGCCATGGGAGGATGAAAACCTTTATGGTAAAAAACAAGAAATGTTTTATATTTATTCTTGTATACTTTGTAATGTTTTCTTTTTCAGATCTATCATTTTCAGTGTATTGTTTTATAATTTTCAACTAATACCTTTTGTTACCTTCTTGCACTTGTATTCTCCATTACATTATTCCCGGAATCACGGGTTCACGTTTCAAAAAGCTATATTGTGTGTTTCAAGATGAAACCTATACTGGCAATACTGGCATGCTTAGCTTAACACCACAGATTTACATTTGCCAGTCAACTCTATTGCCTTGGGAAAAAATGAATGCGGTCATGAATGAGCATATTGGCGCTCCACTGCCATGTACACATGTGAATGTGCTAGAGCGGCAGGTGGGGAAAAATCAGTCAGGACAACTGAAAGACAACATTGCATTAAAAACAACATTATTTAATATTTTATGGCAACGGGATGACCAGATGTGGTTTCAGTGGGACTACAGGGAGCAAAAGGCACCAGGATGCAGAGGTACAGAAAATAGCCCAAAAGCTGACAGTGTCCCTTTAATTCAAGGTGGAGGGATCCGCCTTTCCAGGATTGTGCCCAGCAATATGGCCAGAAAGTCACCGACAAATGTTGGTACTTTTAGTTGAGGACTATATTAATTCACTTCTTCAGGCAGCTACGTTACACAATCAGGAGGTTGCTCCAGTACAGACTTTCTTAATGATATGAGACTCTGAAACAGGGAAGTCAGCCATCTCCTTACTCTGTTTGACCTAACTCCATGACCTGTCCCATTCCACAAACTATCTCAGACTAAAGTGGGAGCATGATCTTGATATTTCTTTAACTGAAAGGCAGTGGAAGGGTGTGTGGGACAGAGTATTCTCGACTTCTTCCTCCAAGATGGACAGAATTTGTGCAAAGGTTCATTCCAGATATTTCCTGGTCCTCAAGTCCAGGAAAATGGGACCCTCAGTGACTCCAGAGTGCTGGAGGCAGTGTGGAGAAAGCACTTACTACCCATCGCCTTTATATTCTGTTACTGAGCTTTCCAATTTTTGGGAATCAGTTAAAACAAAACTAAAACAAATGTTTAACCTGCAGTCAACCCCATAGAGTGACCACTTAATATTGGGCATGAAACCACTGGGGCTCTGGGGATGGAAGGGGTTTATTTCTGGAATGTTCTGCTGGCTGCAGCCTATAAAACTATCACTAAGAAGTGGTTACAGGCTGTTGCACCAGAATATGAGGCCTCGATGGTGTTGTCTCTCAGATCCAGGAAGTGGAAAGGTTAACTTTCATGGTGCAGCACAGGACACCAGCCTACATTAATCATTGGACAAGCTGGAAATTGGCTCAGGTATAGGGAGGAGACTGTCTTCTGACAGAAACCCAGTTAGGGTCTCGGCAGTCACTTGACAAGGTAATTTTCGACCTACTCACCTCATGTTACCTTTCTGTTTGATGATTGAATGCACTTTTTGTAACTGGCAGCCTTACTTCTGAAGCCTTGTTTCCAATTTAGTTCACCAGATGTAAGTACTCCAGTGTTAGTTGCGTAGTTGGTGTTTACTATTGTTTTTCAGTTTTCCTCTGTTTGGTAATATTGTATTGTATGACCTATTGTCAAAAATGTCCATTGATTCTGCATCTAAATATTACTGGGATTATGCATTTATATTTTATTCAATAAAGTAGTATAAAAAATAAAGCCACAATTGTGTGACACATAAAATTGTATGCAAATGTAAGCCCCAACATGGTCAAAGGCCGTTGCTCAGTAAGGCTGAGAAGAACGGATGAAAACTCTTATTTGTTTTTTTTAAACTGACAGAAAATAACAAATACTAGCTAAAAACTGAACAAACTAAATGCTGTTGTCATACAGAAGTGAAGATCTGACTCCAGGTGGGTGGCGACATCGTCAATGAAGCGCACTCAACGGCGAGAAAAAGGAACTGAGGAGGTTGATGGCTATTGCGAGATAGGCTAGTCTCGTGGTGCTGTGCATGTGTGCGACCTACCATGGCACTGGCCTTCTTGAAGAATTTTGCTCTGCAGGGTCCCAGTGCCTCCGGCTTGAACCCAGCAGTGTGAATTAATGGTGAAGATAAGGTCCAGGAAGATCAGAAGACAGCCGCAACACATACAGTCACTACAGTAACTACATTGTCAGGTACAATCTTTTTTCATCAGGTACAATTCTTTTTCTTTCTTGTCCTAATTCTTCTTATCCAGGATATACCCCAGGATAAGGCCAAAATACACAAGAGGAACTAGGATAACCACCAAAATGTAGCATAAAAGAAAAAGTCCTGCTTTTATTGCAACCACAGGTATTTACCCTGTGTAAGAGCTAGTGCAGTCGATCTAATAGGGTGCATAGCACCTACCACATGCAGAGAACTGCCAAGTGGGATTAGACTGGATACTGGTGCTTAGGAGCACAGGTTGCATTTAGCAACTAGTAGAATATGCCCACAAGGGGATATATCCTGGGCAGGGAGAAGGAGGACAAGAAAGGAAAAGGATCATCCTTTCTGTGCTTTTTAGGGCAGCAGTGGGCAGAGCCCTGCAGACCTGTTACTATGAGAAAAGGACTCCGCATTTCTTGCAACTGAACATGTCGGAGTACCACCACAGTCGCCTCCAAATCTGTGAAGCACTCTACACTGCACTATTTTATTGTCTGCGGTCAATTTTTTAAAGAATTGTACATATCCCCACCCAACCCTCCATCTCAGCACCCACCACCACACCCCTCAGAAACAAAATAGTGATGTTGGGGTGCCCAATCCTCAGTGTCCTGAATCCAATTATGAAATCCTGTTATGACCCCCTATCCACTACCGCACATAGCGGTTATTTTGCATTTGTTTTATTTATTTTAAATATATTTTAGTTTTCCCCACCCGAGCCTCCCTCTCAGCACCCACCAGCCCCCCAAGAAATGTAACAGTGGCACTGGGGATGCCAATCCCCAATGCAGGAATCCTATTTTTTTTAATCCTGTAAAAAATCCATCGATGTCTTTGTGGACGTGCACTCCCCCACCAGACCCTCTCACTCAGAGACCACCTCCCCCACAAGCCCTTACTTTACCAATTGGGGGTTCAATGTCATATCCTCTCTGGACCACAGACATGCCTTCACTCACAAAGCCGGACTGCGAACTGAAGAAACAGGTATGTGGTTCAATGTATTTCAATGGTGTTTGAACTTACTGGCATAATTTGGCCATTTTTTCATATTTTGGCACACATTTTCAATATGCCTTTTGGGGGACCCGTCTCATGAACAATTGAGCTGTCATTAGGCAATCTGTCCTGGAAGGTGATTTTGCAGTCCCTGTGTGAAATCACCTTTCGGCAGGACTTGAAAATTGTCTCTGCCCTTGTTCATGAGGTGTGGTCATAAGAAGGCTATGCTGGGTGGCCCAGTGGCACTGGAGGTTGAGGCGCTGGTTGCTACACCTCGGTACCATGCTGGCGACCTGGGTTGGGGTGAGCCCAAGCCGCCGGAGGTCAGCAGGGGCAAGAGAATCGAGCATGCAGAAGACTGCTCTCCTCCTCAGGGAGGGAGGGAAGGATTGTCGCCTCAGCTTGCTGACTGCCCTCTGGCAGTGGCCGGAGGGCAGTACAGGTCAGAAGGGCACGTGTTGGTGTCCTTACATCAGTGGGAAGGGGACAGGAGAAAAAGGACAAAGGAGCAGGCAGGCTCCATGATGGCTGCACCAGTGCCCCAACTGCCCCTGATGTCTGGATTTTCGCTCTGAGGGTAGGGGTAAAGCCAGCCTTCTCCCGCCCTACCACGGGGACCCATGGGGAATTAGGGGTGTCGGGTCAGGGAACAGTGCAGCTGGAGGCTGAGCCTCTGAGGGAGGGACTGGAGCTGCTGCCGGGCATGGAGGCCATAAAAAGCTATATGGAAAAAGAAGGCTATGTTGAAAATTTGGTGTAAAATATTTAATTTTGTAAATGCAGGCTCAGAATTTGGTAATTTTTAATATTTTTACCCCAAATTTACAACATAGCCATTTCTTTACAGCACTCGTGAATGTGATAGCTGTCATTTTTCAAATCCTGGCTAAAATGTTTTTACATCTCGAAAGTTGATTTTATGCCCTGCGTGAAATCACCTTTCTCGGCAGGAGTTTAACATTTTCTATGCCCTTGTTCATGAGGTTGGGCCATAAGAAGGCTATGTTGGAAATTTGTGTAAAATATTTTAAAAACTAACAAAGTTATGAGCCAATGTTGAACTTTGCTAATGCAGGCTCGTAATTTTGGAAATTTTCAATATTTTGACCCAGAATTTTAAAACATAGCCATATCTTTACATCACATCATGAATGTGACAGCTGTCATTTTCAAATCTTGGCCAAAATGTTTTTTACATCCCGAAGGTGATTTCATGAAATCACCTTTCGGAAGGAGTTGAAAATTCTCTCCTCCTTGTTCACAGGTGGGGTCATAAGAAGGCTATGTTGAAGATTTGGGGTAAACATATATAAAAAAAAAATAAGAGCCTATAATGAAGTTTGCAAATGTAGGCTCAAAACTATGGTAATTTTCAATATTTTGACCCCAAATTTACAACACAGCCATTTCTTTACAGCACCTCTTGAATGTAACAACTGTCATTTTTCAACTCTAGCACAAAATGTGTCTTTGCATTCCAAAAGTTGATTTCATAGTCCCTGCAGCAAAATCACCTTTCAGGCAGAGTTGAACTTTGCTCTGCCCTTCTTCATGAGGCAGAGTCATAACATGGTTATGTTGAAAATTTGGTGTACAACTATTACAAAACAATAAATGTATGAGCCTACGTTACATTTCCTAACGTGGGCTCATAACTTTAGTTATTTTAATATTTTACCCAAATTCCTCCCATGCAGCCCTATCGGCACTGGCCAGATTTTGTTTCCTTGGTGGTGTGAAGGCCTAAGATCCTCAGCCCAGTTTTGTACAGAAAAGAGTACCCAACTCATTTTATTTTTCAATAACAAAACACACAAAGTCAGAGCTCCTGGGTGTGTGTGAAGAGAGAGCATTAGCACCTACTATGGTGCTGCCAACACCAGTAGGGTGAGCTGCCCAGAGGCCATTTCTCTGTTTGAGTGGAGGATGGTGAGCAGGACATGATAATCAATGGTGAAAATATTCGGAAGATCAACAATTACGGTAACTATGTAATTTTCACATCTTCCAGGAATCAATCTTCACCACGGATTCCCACTGAGGGGTCCAAGTAACAAGTTTCCCTTTCTCTCAGGAAGGAATTGCTTCACACTAAGGGAAACAAAATCCTCAGCCCTCTGCACAGGGGTGAGCAGCTAAGGCAGGGTTCCTTATGGGTCTGGCAGGCCTGAGACTGGTCAGAGTCAGGTGGGTGCTCCTGTGGCACTGGTGTGGGAGGGCGCCATGATAGCTCCCATCTGACCCTGCTGGAGAAGACGTAAGTCATTTGGACATTTGAGTTTATATATTAATACATATGGTGAGGGTATCTCTTACAGGATAAGAAGGTTATCTCATGCTGTTTTGGGTGAGAGGACGAAGTGAAGCTGAGTGGTTCCGTCAGCCCAAAACAGCATGAGATAACCTTCTTATCCCATAAGAGACACCCTCACTATATGTATTAATATATTATGAAGCAGTGGAACTGCCGCAGTCCAAAACAACAGTTTTCAATATACATTTTCAGAGACTATTTGGTTTATTTGTATTGTTGTTGCTGGTCTCGCCTCTGTACATACAGTTGTGGTACATTCCATGAGTGGACATACTTACACCGCTTACAGGACATGTAATGGTGGCTGCTTACGCTGTGTAATGGTGGTGACAAGGACTAACTGTGGCTAATTTCAAACTTTTGCTGAGATGTTTCAGCTTTGCTACTACTATTGGGTTGTAAAGTCGGAAGCGGAACATTGCTTTACGGTGACGGTGGACTTCAGCTTTGCTAGTACAACTGGATTGTGAAGTGGGAAATGGAGCATTGGTTTTATGGTGGTGGCAGTGACTAACTGTGGTAAAATATTTTCATTTATTGAAACTTTTTGAAGGACTGCTCATTTTATAGAATGCGGTGACGATTTCCGAAACATTCTGTGGCTAAAGACGGTTCTTTTAAAACTGTGATTCCTCAGTGGAGTTCCACTGCTTTATTTTTTTTTTGTCAATTCTTTTCCTCTAGTCACTGACCCACAGGATCTCCCCAGGCATACCTATCCGACTGAAGACCACCGCTCAACCGAGACTCCCGATCAGGAAGTCAGAGACAGGATCCCTCTACTCCAGCCAGGAATGTCAACTTTTAGGAATCTTTGCAGGTGCCCATTGCCAGTAGATGGTATTTTTCCTGTGACCAGGTTCCCTGGTAAACTTTTTATTGCAGGCTTCCCTTAAAATTGATAGTGCTTATGTCAATTTTGTGGGTGCTTGAGCACCCAACACTCATGGAGTCGGCTCCTATGACTCCAGCTCACCATGGTTCCTGACTGATCCCCTGGCTTCCACACTCACAGGGGCAGGGCCACCCTGCACTCCCTACCTGGGTGCCCTTTCTCAGAAGCTAGACTGCTGGGTCCTGGGGAGAGGAGAGAGGTCCAGGAAAGCTGATCGGGAGAGTCCGGTGTTGGGCATGTGGCCTGGTCCTCAAGGCCACCATCATCCTCCTGCATGCTGGGGTGTTTCCTTTCTTCAGTCCTCTCCTGAGGCTTGGATGTGCAATGACATCCAGTCCGCCATGAGCACGCCCCACACCCACCCAGAAGACGCCCGCCAATGCCTCCTCCATAGTAGGATCGCGGTGTTGTGCTCTCTGCTGCAGCCACGAACCACCACTCACCATAGATCCAAGTCCTCTCCATCCCAGAAGAGGAGAGCTGTCCCTGGATGCTCAATCCTCCCTCTCCTGTCCAACACCCCAGTGACCCAAGCTCGCTCCTAAACCCGGGTCGCCAGCATGGCACAAGGTGTAGCATCCAGCACCTCAATCCTCAGCACCACCGGCCAGGCCAGTTCCACTGCTTTATATAGCAGCTTACGCCAGGCCAGAGGTGCCAGTCTGGAAAAGTAGCTACGCGTTCACTAGTGAGACTGCAGTTCCTGACAAGTCTGGAAGCCATCTCATTGGCATCGTGTAGATGCTCTAAATTGATGCCTTGCTACCTTCAGGCCTCTAACAGAAAGGCAACTGGCCTGCATGACTAACTCACATTTAGGCACTGCAGCTAGGAACTAACCTATCTTCAACCACAGGCACTGAATAAAGGCTTGAAACTGAACCAGGAAGTAGTGCGCTTGAGCGGAGTGAAGACAGGTGCCAGCTGGGAGCTGCTGACTCTCAACAAACAACAAGGTCCAGAAAATGTGGGCACTCCAGGTGAGTGTGCTGCCTGAAAGAAATCCAGATGGTTCAGGTGTATTTCATAATTTATTTTCAGTTCAAAGCCGCACAGGTAAAGTACAGATGAAGGTAGTAGCCACAATACGTGTGCCGAGGTAGACATCTTCCTGCCCAATGCATCTATCTGAGCACAGTCAGCCTCAGGAGGCCGGTCATGCGTGGACATTTTTACACTCTCTGAGTCTGCAAGATCTCCAGCCCAAGAGGGGTAAGGAAATGGAAATTACGTATTTACCTAATTCTTGATCTTCTTAGACGAAGTCTCCACCACTCATTCACACTGACAGGATCTACACCGGAGGGGCTTAGGACCCATGGGAACAAATCTTTTTTGCAAGAGGGCCGGCACCAGAGATGGAGCCATGAGGAGGAGTGCACACAAGCCTTGGCTCATACGGTAATGACCATCCCGACGGCCAACACTTCAACTGCCTCAGTACCTTTTTTCCAAGGAGGTGCAACGAACTAACCTGGAAGAATAGACTAATGAAAACCGACATAAGATAGTTCGGACGACCGATAAGAAGGGTCACAAAGAAGTCTTCACAGCCTGAAGATTGAGGGAGTGAAGACCAACAATAGAGGTGAGCTCGGGGATGTGGTGGGTGGAATGAGTGGTGAGACTTCGTCCAAGAAGATCAAGAATTACGGTAGGTACATAATTTCCATCTCTTCCTGGACATAGTCTCCACCACTCATTCACACTGATGGGAGAGTACGAGCTAATAATCCCCAAGAGGGTGGCAGGAGAAACCAAGAGCTCACAAATTTAGGACAGAAGTCCGTTAAGGATAGTCCTGCCAAACGAAGATGTCGCTCTGGCATGGACAGCCAGGGCATAGTGCTTGACAAAAGTATGCACTGAGCTCCAGGTAGCCGTGATTACAAATGTCTGCACGGGCACATTGCGATTTCACCAGGGATGCCGCGACTGCTCTAGTACAGTGAGTGTACACTTGCCCTCCAGCATAACTTGCTCCATGGAATAACAGTGATGAAGGCATGCCACCAGCTATGCCGAAATGCATCTGATAGCAACAGGTTGACCCAGCCGGTCTTGCTGAAGGAAACAAACAGTTGTTGAGCTTTGCAAATTTCTTTTGTTCTATCCAAATAGAAACGCAGAGCTCTTTTGACATCTAAAGAATGAAGGGTACACTCTCCTTCAGTTTGGAAGTTCACAAAGTAGGTAGGACCAAAGGTTGGTTTAGATGGAATTCTGAAACAACCTTAGGGAGAAACTTAGGATGGGTCCTAAGAACTACTTTGTCCTTAAGAAATGCAGTATATGGAGGGTCTGTGACCAAAGCATGTATTTCAGAAACCCCATGGGCCGAGGTAATGGCCACCAGGAAGGCGTTTTCCAAGTGAGAAATTTCAGCTCACAGGTAGCTAGAGGCTTGAAAGACTTTTGAGTGAGCATGTCTAGCACAAGATTAATGTCCCAGACTGCAACTGGATGTCTGATAGGAGGTCTGGTATGCAGAATACCCTTAAGAAACCTCTTGTCTACAGGTAACTGAGCCAGTGACAAGGAAAGTACTGGCTCAAGATAAGCTCAATGGTACAAAGATGAACTTTGACTGTAGAGTATTGTAGACTTGAATTTGAGAGGTCTAAGAGGTACTCTAGAACTTTATTTGGTGGGCAGGAAAAAGGATTTAAAGAGGATTTTGCACACCAGAGAAAAACGCTTCCATTTGGCAGTGTAAGTTTTTCTGGTGGCTGGCTTGCGCAGCCAATAGAATATCTGAAACTCTTTGAGAGACATTGATCCTGTTCACCTCTATCTCTTCAGGAGCCAAGCGTGAAGATGAAGCGACCTCAGATTGGCATGGACCACAGGACTCTGGGTCAGAAGGTTCATCTGAAAGGGAAGCTCGGAGGGGTTGTCGACATACTGTTGAGTAACGGAACCATATCTGTCGAGGCCAGAAGGGAGCAATGAGGATCATTTGTCCCCTGAGACTCGAATCAGAGAAGTACTTCTGAA
The DNA here is from genome assembly GCA_016271365.2 of Neoceratodus forsteri. Classification (NCBI taxonomy): domain Eukaryota; kingdom Metazoa; phylum Chordata; order Ceratodontiformes; family Ceratodontidae; genus Neoceratodus; species Neoceratodus forsteri. Next base: position 804,782,914 of record CM057453.1, read on the forward strand.
TTAGTGGAAAAGGAGGAAAGGCATATAGAAAGCGCTTTGTCCACTGCAGCCTGAACGATCCCAACAGAAAATGCCAGGCCCTGGATTTCTGGAGCAGAAGAGAAGCAGTTTGTGTTGATGGGATGCAAAAGGTTAAGTCTGGAGTTCCCACTCTCTGATCAGTTACTGAACTACAGTTGAGTTGAGAGACCACTCGTGAGGATCTGTCTCCATTCTGCTGAGACAGTCTGCCAGGTGAAACATTTTCAATAAAATAAATAAAATAGTTCATGCTGCACTTCCGGCAGGTAGACTGCCTGAATTAGAGCCTTGTGCTCTAGGCACCATTCCACACTCTCATCACTTCCCTGCATAAAGGGTAAGAGTGTGCACCGCCCTGCTTGTTGATGTAATACACCACTGCTTTGTTGTCTATTTGAAGGAGAATGTTCTTGTGACAGAATGTCCTTCAAAGCCCGGATTGCATAAAGGACAGCTCTTATTTCTAGGACATTTATGTGAAGCTGGGACTCGTCCTAAGTCCACGTACCTTGGGTGTGGAGATTCTGACAGTGAACTCCCACCCCATCAGGGATGCGTCCTTGGTAATGGAAATTTGATGATCCATAGGAGCAAAGGGATACCCTTCCAGAAGGTTGTCCTTATGACCATCAGGTGAGTGACCTCTTCAGAGGTTCTGTCACCTTGATGAGAAAGGACTGAGGGTGAGTGGATGGGGACCACTGAGTACTGAGCATCCACTGAGAGGTTCTCATGTGGAGACATGTTAGGGTACAGTGAACACTGGGGATGCCATGAGACCCAGCATCTGTTGCACTGAGATAGTTTGAACTGAGCTGTTCTCTCTGATGTATCGGGCCATCTGTAGGATATCACCCTTCTGTCATCTGGAAGAAAAGCTTTTGCACAGGAGGTGTCAGAAGAGTTCCTATAAAGAGGAGCTTCTGGGAGGGCTGCAACTGCAATTTCCTGAGATTTAGCAGGACTCCCACAGGCGTGAGAAAGTCTGAGGCCGTGGCTATGATGTCGAGTTCCTTGCCTGGAAGGACTTGCTAGAAGCCAGTCGTCCAGATATGGGAACACTTGTATTCCAATTTTTCTGAGATGTGCTGTGAGAATTGCACAACACTTTGTAAAATCTTTGTGGCCAAGGATAGCCCAAAGGGCAGGACTCTGAACTGATAAAGTTGGCCCAGTGCCACAAACCTTAGGTATTTGCGGTACTTTGGGTGTATAGAAATATGTTGGTAAGCATCCCGCATGTCCAGGAAGCTAGCCAATCGTGTTGATGAAGCAAGGGTAATAGGGTCCCTAGAGATAGCATCTTGAACTTTTCTTGAGAAGAAATCTGTCTAACTTTCTGAGGTCCAGAATGGGGCACATGCCACTGATCTTTTCAGGACCAGGAAGTAACGGAGTAGAACCTGTGTTTCATTGATCCAGAGGAACTATTTCTACTACCCTGTAGTTCAGAAGGCCTTGTATCTCTGAGGCAAAAGGTCTGACTGTATTGTTGACAGCCTGGGCTGTCATTTGGGAGGACAATCTGGAGGAGTTTCCAAAAGGTTGAGGGAGTACCTTCATGGATTATCCGGAGGACCCATTTGTCTGATGTTATGGACTTCACTGGTTGTAGAACTGAGTCAGACATCCTCCCCACCGCTGAGGAAGAGTCCTCGGGCAGTTGAGGTGGGACCTGGGCCAGAAATCAGAAGGTGGCACTAGGCGCTTTGGGCCCTTGTGCCTTCTGTTGCATTTCTTTTGGAGGCTGGGGGCTTGGTTTTGTTAAAACCTCCTGCCTTTGCCCTGAAAGGACAGATGGTTGTGAAACTGACGATGTTAACACCCCCCGAGAAGGGGTGGAGCGGGGTTGAGCCGCTTAATGGCCGACCTAGTTCTGTGTGGCCTCCAGCGCTTTGCTCTACTTGAGGTCCGAACAGATACATACCATCAAAGGGTAACGCCATGACCTGCTGTTGGGCATCATTCATGAAGTCTGAAGTGTGTAGCCAAGAGTGATGTCGGTACAAATGCCCACCGCCGCCACTCGGAAAGCAGTATCGAAAGAGTCCATAGCTGCTTTAACCTGCTGGTTGTTGAACTCGATACCGCTGGTTATGGTCTGAAGTAGCTCTGAACTAGTGTCTGACTCGGCAGAGCTTCCACCATCTGTTTGAGTGAATGCCAAAGAACATACTCATATTGAGAGAAATAGCCCTGGTAACTGGTAACATGCATACCAGGGTGGAGGCAGCAAAGACTCTCTTACCTAAGGTGTCTATCTTATGAGATTCTTTGTTTATAGGCTGGGCTGTAGATGCCTGAGGAAGAACGGCCTTATCATTCTCTGCCAAGACTACAATAGGGTCTGCAAGACCTGGGAGGTCAAAATGGGTCAATCCTTGGGAGGAGCATACTTCCTGTTTATGGAGTTAGCCACAGAAGGAATGAGAGTGGGATTATTCCATACCATCTGAGACAGCATCTCAAAGGATGGTTGTACCGGGAGTTAAATCCATAGGGATCTCCGGGACATGTAGGTATTGGAGTCTCAAAAGCTTCCCAGGATCAACATCTGTAGTCTGGAGAGAAAGAGTAGAATTTAAATTTTCAGCAGAGACTTAAATGACAGGTCTTCAACCACAGGCTCTGCGGCAGGACTGATCCTGCTCCTTCAGCATCATCACCCAGCCGAAGATCTGGGTCAGGCTTATATCTCCTGATATCCCCGGAGGGACTGTATGGACAGGAGAGGTGAAAATCAGTAGGAAATGAAGAAGAGAAGGATTCGTGAGTCGCGAACCCTTGAAGGCTGGACAGCACCGCACCAAGCCTCGGCGCGAAGAAGAACATGGCGCTGATGGCAAGGAGAGGCGCCGTCGGAAATAACCCAGCACATGGTGCCGACAGAGACCACAGTGCCAACAGTGCATCGGCGCCAAGGACAGTGCTGACAATCCCGTGGCACCCGACAGTGCCGACAAGGCCAACAGCGTCAAAGATGGTGCCAACGGGTGTCCTGGCGCCGAGGACGGTGCAGAGAGACACATCGATGCCGAAGAGTCCCCGACAGTGCCAAAGGCAATCCAGGGCACCAAGACTTCGATTTGAAGAAAAAAGGAAGAATACCAGGAAATAAAGGCATCAGTATAGCCCCCGCGCCACTGCTATGTAAGGGAGGGAAAACACCTGAGCGCAGAGTCGACGGCACCAAGATGGCGCCACATGACTAGGAAGGTCCAACCGCCTACCCACTCCCCAAAGGGCCTGAAAGCCTCGGAGTGACCGGGCCAGGCAGATGGACCAACCTCCCAGCCCATTGCTCCATAAGAGTGGCCCACTGATGAAACTGCTCAACGGAAGCCTTTTCAGTAGGCGGGAAGGGCTCTGATGTCGAAGAGGTCAGTCACCAGAGACAGAAACCGGTGACCCCGGACGAGGAGATCAGGCATCTAACCCCAACGACAGACTGTCGACGCGAGATACACCATACAGAAGGCAACCTTGAGTGATATCTTCCTTTTTGACCTGTGGTGGAAGAAGAGCTTCGAGGCCGAATGGTGCTGAGAGTGTGACTGTTTTCTTTATGCTTCTGGGGACGCCCATCCCCTGGGCATCGGACCGTCCATTGTCAGACCCTCCTCCAGAGAGGTCGGCGGACTGGACCAGCCAGGCTGACTGAACAGCTTTCATCTGAAGTCTCCCTACCGTCACCTGACCTGCTCATGGTCGACTCCGTCAATGTAGGGCTGAAGACTTCTTTTCTTAATAAGTAAAGTTTAAAAGTAAGCGGCACTTATTTCGAGATTAATTACAAAACAATAAACTGAAAACTACACTGCTAGTTTAAGTTTGACTCCGCGCGGCGAGCGACATCACTAAAGTGCACCCGACGGCGGGAAAAAGGAACTGAGGTGGTTGAAGGGTCGATGCTGAGATGGTCATTGCCGCATGAGCCAAGGCTCGGGCGCTGCTCCTCGTGGCTCCATCCTGGCGCCGGCCCTCTTGCAAAAGGTTTGCTCCCGCTGGTCCTAGCGCCTCTTAGTGTAGATCCCATCAGTGTGAATGAGTGGTGGAGACTTTATGTCCAGGAGGATCTGCATGTGCAGATCCCAAGGTGCCTATACCATAGCATAAGGTCCCTTGGGACTGGGGAACAAGAAAGGTATATCTCCATGCTATCTTGGTGCCTCTTCAAAGGCTCTAAGCCAGGAGGGATGACTGCAGAAGCATCACTAAAAGCTCCAAGGAGACCCAGCAGCAAGGATACCAGATCACTTGAACAGGAGCCAACTTCAATGCCTCAGGCATGTCCACCAGGAATCTCTGGTACTCTGTGTACTCAGAAGCTGCTTTGCTGTCCTCTGAGAAGGATGTTGACAGGGAGGAGGTGCTGAAAACAGAGGGTGGTGGCACCAGGGGACGGGAAGAAACTGTATAATGTTAGACTCCCTGTGATATTTCTCTAAGGCATCAACCACCTCTCTGTGCTGAGACCAGGTAACTGGCCCATGAGGGCCCATGTACCCAGATAACTCTGCCAAGGGTGGCAGATATCCAGGAGGGAACAGAGACTCTGGGTCTCTAGGACCTCTGCCTGGGCTGTGGGGTTGCACAGGAAACCTCTCCTGGGGACCTAGCAGTACCACCCAAACAGGGTTGACCTACATCTGACTCGAATGACCCAGTTGGTGCCCAAGAGGGATTTATTACCCCAGGTTGGTAAAATCTCCATACAGTAGCCGCATTTCCCACTCAATGACACAATGTCAGACAATGGCTCTAGGAAGAACACCACCTCCTGGCTGTCATCTGACTCCAAGCCAGTGTCACCTCTGGCACTGGCGTCAGGTTTAACAACAGGCCTGGAGACGGGTTCACTCCCATTGTCATGATTGGTGTTGTCCTTGGTGTAGTGCCTGATGTCAACCCCTGAGCCATCTTTGACCCTAGAGCAGGGAGTGGCACCAGGGCCCAACCTGGTGCCAGAAGTGGTGCTGGGACCAAGGAAAACCCAGGGATGACAATGTCACCAACGCTGTGCTTGGTGTCAGGCCCAGTACTGACACCATGGCCATCGCTGCATCCTTTGGGAGGTAGCATCATTCTCCCCTTGGTGTCACTAGCAATATCAGAGGAGAGAACCACCTCCCTCAGCAACAGGATACTGCACTGCACTAGTGTTGGTCCCTCTCCGATGCAACGAACAGTGTTGGAAGGGACCTGACATCACAGTTGGCACCGGGTCACTCAGTGACACTGCAAGCAGTGCCAGGAGCCAGGGGAGCACCACAACGCAACACTGAGGTGTCCACTGAAGGAGACTGAGCATATAACTTCAGCTTCACCTCCAGGGAAATCTGTTGCCCAGGGCAGACAGATTGAGGGTCTGTAGCCGGCTGCCCAGAAGGAGCCGGCTGTCTACCAGAACCACCCCAGGGCCTCCAATGCCTTGGCAGGGTGAGACTGAAGAAGACCCTGTTTTCCCTTGGTACCGGAGATGCCAGGAAGTGGCCCAGGGCAAAGGCCCAGATATCTTACCTTGGCCTCATATGTGTGATGCCTGCCTCCAAAGGTAGGGATCGTCCGACCCGCCTCATCACGTGGACTTCAAGTGTGCAACAGTCCATCAAAAGCAGGCATTAAACTCATCTATACTGTGATCCGGCCAAGGCAGGCCACGCAGGTCTGATGCTGGTCTCTCACCGCCATCTGTTTCTCACAGGGGCACCGGCGTATGATAGGCGATAGGGTGATTCTTTCTGTCTCCCTTCTTGTCTGGTTTCAGCATCATCAGAAAATAATAATAATAAAAAGGAATTAAAATAGTCTCATAAAGAAAACTGTCAGTGAAGCAGTTAAATTTCAGCAGAAAGTGCTGCTGCTGTTCCCATGGTGTGCACTCGATTGCGGGAAGAACAGAACTGAGGTGCTGATGGAGCAGGTGATGGTTACTTGGTGGGCATGGCACCTCATGAAGTGTGCAGGCATCGTCAGCACCTGATGTCAGCTTCCTCCTGCAAAGAATTGTTCTCCCGTGGGGTCCTACTGCTTCCAGCCCAGATCCATAAGTGGGCATCAATGGTAAAGACTGATACCTGGAAGATCATGATTATTTCAAAGTAAACAAGTGAAAAGCATAACAGAGATTAGTGATCTTACACACATGCCCAACTGCCCACTTATATTAATATTACAAAAGGTTAAAGCATGGTTTAGGTTTCCTTTAAAATACTCAAATACATGAATGGATGATTGGCTGATCTGTCGTTAATACCACTTTTAGACTCGGCATTGAAGTTTTTTTTAAATGATGTAGTAATGAATAACAGAACATTTTAATCATAGCTGGAATGCTAGGATTGCTGCTGTAGAACAACTTGCTCTAATGGCACAGCATGAGATGTATAATTAAAGGTGGAGGTGGTCCAGGCTTGAGCGGAGTCCTGTCAAGCTTCCTGGGGTCTACATCATAAGCTGGTGATATTTAACAGCAGTCAAGTAGCCCATTCTAGTTATACAAACAAATCCTTTTTAGTTTATGTTCTTACAGGTATGTCCTGCTGGCATTTATTTGTGCATAGTTAGTTTTTAGTTAAACAGGCTTATTTATAAGCTTAAAATCTGAATTGCTGGCATCTAGCTGATACAAACTCTACATACTGTATGTCTGCAAACCTGGATTGTCAGCTTATGCCTGATACACTTGTGTGTTCTCTGCTTTTAATGTACTGTGTACTACAATACTCTGTTGAGTCTTCTGCTAACTGAGAAGCACTTAGAGATGTGTTTTCAGTTATTTGCACTATACAAAATATTGATAGACTGATTTTAAAGGAACTGGGGAGCAGATGACATCAGCAGAACAGCATTTGTAACCATTTACTTTGCCTCCACTTACTGCATGTTTAAACAAAACAATTATGGCTTATTTTACAAACACAAAAGAAGTAAAATTGTTTTCAAATGACTATTTCTAGGCCAGCCCATTGGTGCAGTGGTATCACTACTGCTTACAACGAGGGGACCTGGGTTCAGGAATAAGCTTGGGTTGTCGGAGCCCACAGGACACCCTCCTCCTCTGGGTGGGTGGAGGGATGTTCCACCACACCACCTCCACCTGGGTGACCATGGGTGAAGGTGCTGGCAGGAACTCACTTGGTTGGGGAGAGGCACCAATTGACTGGGGTGGGTGCCAATGCGTGTTATCGTGCATCACACCCTCAGCCAACATCTCAACAGGAGTGGGAGAAAATCAAAATCCTCAACTGCTGCAGCATGACAAGCATGCTGTAGCCGCACACCACACCTGCCAACCTGGGCTCCCTCCCAAACGACCTGCCGGATTTAATGGGGTCTGGTCCAGCCCATCGCCTCCACTGTGAAGGGGGATACAAGCGACTGCAAGGAGGAAGGTAGGTCTCAGGACATGGTGGGGTGACAGGGTTGGGACAGAGTGGATCCCCGAGAGAGGGTCAAGAGCCGGCTGGCTTCAGGTGCAGGAAAAGTGTAAATAAAAAATTTACATTCACTATGTTTAATTCCTTCAGACTTAACATCTCATTTACAAGAGATCCTGGGCATAGCTGTCGAAACAGTACAGATGTACTTCACAAGTGCCAGGGAGTGCACCTTTCAAACTGGATACTATTCATAGTATATATATTTATAGAATACTGTACAACTATCAAACTGAGTTTAAGGAGCCTTGGAATTGTATAGAAACAAACATCAATCTAGTCAAAAAGCAATTTGGTTGAGACAGAGAGCTGATTTATCACTTCCGCAAGGGTCTGTTTCTAGACAGAACATGAACAGTCAGGTTTATGAGTACTAGGATGCAGGTGAATATATATAAGGGGATATGCCATGGCCCTAATGAAACTATCACTAATATTTTTCCTGAGTGCAGTTTGACTTTATGACATAATGAGTGGCAATGACTGTTATATGCCACTGTTTATCCTCACAGATATGGCATACATATATATATATATTTGGATATACAATGGTGAGCTGTCAGACAAATGATTTATCTACTGTACACAAGTGCTGTTCGATCTCGGGTAACCTCACAAGTGGTGTAAGCCACGGTGAGATGTCCAGTCAAACAGCATGAGTGTCAGATAAATCATTTAACTGCAGTTCACCATTGTATATTTCATTTATGCAATAGGGATGTTTTCTGTCAGTGCAGGGACATTTGCTTTTGATTATCTTTTTTTACATACGTTTGTCAAAAGTGAACAAAAATTGCATTTTCTGCTATTTTTGCTAATTATAAAAATCTATAAGGTATCTATAAATGAAATACCACTCAATTTGTAGATCATTTTGTGCTGCACAACTTTCATGCTCACAGCACTACACTATCTTTTTCGTTTTAAAGTTATTTGCATTTGAATGTAGTTAGCACGGTACTGAGGCTAAACATTCTACATGAGTGACTGTGACATATCTACCATGTGAATAAATCTGTGATGATCGCGTCTACTATGTGTATAAATATAAAATTTTGAATTTATCTCATAGTAGAGCAGATTTATCTCATAGGATTTATGTCCACGCTTATTGCATAAATATATATATATATATGTATGTGATGTACCATGGGCTGCCTGAAAATAAATGATTTATTTTAGTTTCAGGTTTTGACCTCTTGAACTCACTAGTGGTAGAGTGGAAGGTGCATATAAAGAATACTGAATGGAGAGTTAAACCTCACCGATAAATTATTTATTTTAGCAACTGAAACATTTTTAATCAGGAAAATCATTTATCCACACTCGCCATTTGTTAACATTTTAGACAGATCACAAAGAAACCCTAAACAAATGGGAGTGAGCTTGAACAATGCCGGATCACATCGCAACTGCCACTGCCACGCTAAAAACAGAAACTGTTAAACCTTCTTTAGACACTCTAATTTAAAGGTTTTATAATTTAAAATGCATTGTATAAATTGGACACACAGTGTCCTAACTCAGAATAAGCCAATTAGCCTTACCTGTGAGTTGTGAGGGGGCAGGACTTGCATAACTCACTTGTGGCTCTGCCACTCAAGAGTTATTGCCCTGCCCCCAACATGTAAAGATAAATGGCATAGTCTCGGTCAGTAACAACTAGGCAGTGTCACAGGAAATCAACACATAAGGAAATAAACTCAATGGGAGCTGGTCTTAGACTATCAGAAACAAAAACAAAATAACTATAGGCTGCTCACACAGATTTCATCAAAGTCAGACAAGCCAAACAGTGTACTGCACCAAGTATCTTTGTTTTTCCATCCATAGCTGTGTCCCAGTGTTTTACCTCCTTGGCTTCTTCATTTTATACATTTAATTTGTCCATAGTGCCACCATTACTTGTTAGGAAGAGTGGGTACTGTACTCAAAAGGCACATACCTGTTCACAAAATATACGCCACCTGCCCTGGTCCTCATGGTCACTTAATAAGCTCATATGATCAACTCTTAATCTCACAATTCTTTGTGAGGCAAATGTGGTACCACTGCACAAGGGGAGTAAGGAGATGGCGGGGAATTTTCCGGTCAGCCTCCCTTGGTGGTGGTGGTGGGCAAGGTGATGGTGGCACTAATAAAGGAAAGGGTGGTGGACTACCTGGTGGATACCGACCTGTAGGATGAAAGGCAGAATGGCTTCACTAATGGGAGGTCATGCCAGATGAACCTGACAGAGTTCTTCAATTGGGTTACACAGGTGGTTGACCAGGAAGGGTGGTGGAAGTAGCCTATCTGGACTTCAGTAAGGCCTTCGACACCGTCCCTCACAGAAGGCTAGTAAATAAGCTGGAAAGCTTAGGGGTGGGATGGAAAATAACTAGGTGAGTGGAAAACTGGTTGGTGGGCAGAAGCCAGAGAGTGGTGGTAAATGGGGTACACTCCAGGGTGAGGGATGCCCCAGGGATCAGTACTGGGAACCCTCCTTTTAATATCTACATTAGTGATACAGGGATGGGCTGGAGGAAGGGTGTGCCTATTTGCAGATGATATGAAAATCTGCAATAGGGTGGAAACCAGGAGGGTGGAAGCCATGAGGCAGGACCTCAAGATTTTGGAGGGGTAGTCGGAAACTTGGCAACTGAAATCCAATGTCAAGTGTGCTGTGATGCACTTGGGGCATAAAATCCAACGAGCAGCTTACACTCTGGGGAGGAAATCAAAAACAGAGCAGGAGAGGGATCTGGGGATTATAATATCAAGCAACCTTAAGGTAGGTAGCCAATGCAGCAAAGCGGTGGGGAAGACAAATGGAATGTTGGCATGCATTGGGAGGGGTATAACTAGCAGAAGGAGGGAGGTACTGATGCCTCTTTACAAAGCCATGGTGAAGCCGCACCTGGAGTACAGGGTCCAGTTCTGGAGATTGCACCTACGTAAGGACACAGATGAAATAGACAGGGTTCGGAGAAGGGAAACCAAGATGGTGAACAGTATGCAGGGGAAGCCATATGAGGCAGGTGTAGGAAATTGGATCTGTACCTACTGGAGATCAGAAGGAGGGGGCATGATTGAAACTTTTAAGTTCATGAAGGGATCAATAAGGTGAAGGAGGGAGCTTATTTAAAAGGAAGGAGGAGGCTAAAACTAGAGGGCATAACCTAAGATTGGAGGTGGAAGATATAGAGGCAATGTAAGGTGGTAATTCATCAAGGAGAGGGTGGTGGAGGCCCGGAACATACTACCAGAGGAGGTGGTGGGGGCTGAAATGGTGGAGGGATTCAAGATGGCATGGGACAGACATAAGGGGTTGGTAAGTGGGGAAGGGAGAGCCTATTGAAAAGAGATGAGCGGAGTGGAAGGGCAAACTCGATGGGCCTTTGGGGTCCTTTCTGCTATCGGATTTCTGTGATTCTGTGTGATCTATTAAAAATATAAAAAAAAATAAAATAGCGTTCTGAGCAACTTTCTCCTTTGTAAGTCAGTATTCATTCTATATTTATACCTCTTCCTAAACCATAGCATGTACATCTCATTTTATCTCACAATGGGGCCCTATATTGCTATGCCTACACGCGGAAACCGGGCATGTGGGCATAGTTACACATGAATGCCACACAGCGGGGTCCTGAGACCCCCAGCGGCATTCACTAATGGCGCCAAGAAGACAAATATGTGCAGGATCCCACAGCCGCAAGAGACAGCTATGTGCTGGGTGTGGGCCTGCACTATGCAGCATGCACAAAGCCACCTAGTACAGCGTTACTCGGGCATATAGAAGGAGGCCGTTATGCCAGGGTGAACCCTGCCATAAGTCTCCTATGCGCCCTGCCCCAACACACACCAGATGAAGGACCATCCCACAGCAGGCTAACATCCCCACAGAGCGGGCTAGCCCCGCCTTGTACCCTGGAGGATGACCTCCCATACACACGGTGCTACCCTGCTATTCCGATGCAGCACCCCCACCCTAGGGCAGCACCACCATGCCCATGCTGCCCACAGTCTGACACTGTGCCAGCAATGCTCCCAGAGAGGTACAGCACACACACCCTCCTGGCTGCACCCTTCCCTGGTCCGCATGCCTCCCCCATATGGGCACCTGCCCCGAGTGGTACAGCCCCCACACCCTCAACACAGTCACAGATGTGTCCCTTGTCCCTGTCCCACACACTGCTGGCCAGTGATACCCCCACACACACACATGTGGCACGACATCCCCCTCCACAAGGTCCATTGGTGCAGCGTTCGCATGGCCGTAGCACTGCCCACCCACACAACTCCATGGCTGCCGCCTGTCCATCATCCACAGGAGTATGCAGCCAACGCGACTCACGCCACATAAGGATCCACTGTGGGACATAGGATGGGCATCAATTTGATGTCTGCCCAGGTCCGGCGGCTCTGACCCCGTCACCCACACACCTCTCGTGCTGTGGGGTAGGGCCATGGACAGGTGGCCAGCGGTCATGCATGCCACTGCGTACACCTGTCTGCAGGTGCAGAGCTATCCTGGTGGGATATGTGCCTCTAGTGCGTACTTCCCGCTCATTAGTGCATAGCTCCCACTGATGTTAAGCAGGCTGTAGAGGCAGCAGCACTGAGCACTGTCCTTATTGACCAGTCCTAGCAGTGCTGTATCTCTTTAAATTAATAAACTAGTTCAGAAAGACTAAATATTTTAAATTTATAAAGATGTATATAATGATGGAAGCTGTTTTACTACTTTTCTAGGCGGCCAGCAATACAAGTTTACTGCAATACATATATATATATATATATATATATATATATATATATATATATATATATACACTACTACATATAGAGATATTATAACACTTAAAAGAGGTATGTTAAGGGTACAGTATATTGTACATTGCAATGTATTGTTTCAACATTTTAATGAACTACTAAAAGCACAGGTTGGAAGTTTTGAGATTTATTTATTTATATTATAGAAGTCCCTGAAGAAGTCTAGAAGGCAAAATGTTGGGACACAGCTTTGAATGAAAAATAAGGATCCTTAGTGCAGTACACCATTTGGATTGTCTGACTTTGTCCAAAAGCTGCATGAGCAGCCTCTAGTTGTTTCATTTCATATTCTGAGTGAGCCCATTCTGTATCATATATTTATACAGCAGGCATGGGTTAAAACTGCTCAAGATATCACTATTATCTCACTAACCATTCAAGCTCGATACCAGCAACCTGGCACCATGGCAAATCCTCTCCACACTCACTTGTGGCACCCTCCCACAAAGGACTGGGTGCAAATGACAGCTCACGCCGCTGGAAAGTTGACAAATCGACACCTGCTCCTAGCCATTACCCCACGCTGGGACCCTAAACGACTACACTGTACTCAAACTAACAAGAAACAGAGGCGTTACATGTTATACTATGAGCTACGGCAGATGTCTCTTAAACTCCTGCTCCTCCTCCTCCTTCTGATGTCAGGAAGTGTCCTTATAAACCCTGGCCCTGTTTCTGCCAGGGTAACAAATCTAGCAAAAACGGAGGGGGTCTCACCATACGCACACCTTAAATATCTGTAGCCTCCTTCCAAAACTGGCATCCCTTCAAGTCTTTGCCAGTCAACACAATCCGACATACTAGCCATTGTTGAAACCTGGCTGACACCAAGCACTCCGGACCATGCCATCTCACTACAAGGCTATAATATTTTCAGACTGGACAGGACTAATAAAGGGGGGGTTGTGCTATTACATTAAGGACAACCTCTCTAGCCACCCTGTCTGCTTTTCCACCACTAACTCCTCTGTGCAATTTCTCCCTGTCAAGCTACTACTTGGTGCCCAAAATAAAGTGCTTACTGTGGCCACTGTCTATATCCCTCCTAAAGATCCAGGGTCCGGCCTCCAGACTGTTCTTGAATTTGTAAGATTGCAACCACCTGACACTGAGCTCCTTCTCCTTGGTGACTTTAATATAAATTGGCTCGCATCAGGCGTTGGGTCCCTCAAGGATGCTTTCCTAGCAGCTAACCTAACGCAGATGGTGAGTTCCCCACTAGAAAAAACTACAAAACTGGAACTTGCACTCTCATTGACTGGATCCTTGTTAGCCACCCAGCCGCACAAAAACACAGTTGTTCTCCCGGACTCTCTCAGTGACCACTCCCCTGTGATCTGTACCTGGACAAATAAGTTCCAAAACCACCTCCAAAACCATCTCAAGCAGAGTGCTATCCCATGGAAACCTTACTAAGCTCAAGACCTGTCTTTTACAGCAAGACTGGTCCCAGTATACAATACTCTAAATGTTGACGCAGCCCTAGATTATTTTATCACAACTTTCAACACTGCCTGTGACACCTATGCACTAGTAAAAAGTGTAAAATCAAAGTGCTCTCAAATCCCTGGCTCACGGCCAAACTACTGGCCCAGCTCAAAGCTCGGACCACCTCTGGACGCCAGAGCCACAGGCTCTTTGATGGATATCCAGAAGTATAAACAGGCACGAAACCAATGTACCAAACAAATCCGACTAATGAAGAGCTCCTATTTAAAAATGCCTCGCAAACTCCTGGGGTGACGGGAGATCATTCTGGGACAACATCAGAAATATCACGGGTAAGCAGTCCAAATCCTCTCCCACTATAATGACTGTCGATGGAACCACTACCCTAGACCCAATGGTCATGACAAAGGCCTTAAATAAAACTTTCACTGACCTCAGTGGGGTCCTCCCACGGACTTCTTCTCTGACACGGACTCGCCAAAACCAACATCTCCTACTGCCTCACCTGACCAACCGCTTTTCCACTTCAAAATAGTTAAGGCACATGAAGTCTACAAATATATAAAAGGCTATCTCTAAATCCAGAGCAAGCAGTGATACTATTGATCTTAAAATTATGTCTCTTACCCTGGAAGAGGTGGTGCACCCACTCACCAAAATGTTCAATCTCTCCCTCTGCCTTAGTCAATTTCCCAGCAAATGGAAGTCTGCTATAGTCACACCAGTGTTCAAAAGTGGCGACAAGTCCCTACCAGGAAACTATCGGCCTATATCTATACTTCCACCCTTTCCAAGGTCCCCGAACGTATTGTGGCTGACCAACTCTCAGACTACCTGCATAAGTATAACTTACTCTGCTTGCAGCAACATGGATTTAGGAAAGGACACGAGTACGTCGACCGCTACTGGAATTCTCAGGAGAAATTCACACTGCCTTGGACAAAGTATATCAAACTGGAGCTGTTTTCATTGACCTAACAAAGCGTTTGATACTGTTCACCATGGCTTACTTATCACACAACTGCACAGTCTTGGGTTCTCAGAGGACCAGGTGCCTATAGATTAAAAGTTACCTGGCCCAACGCTCTCAATCAGTAAAAATCTCAGAAGTTCTCTCAGACTCAAACCGGTCCTCTCAGGTGTTCCACAGGGGTCAATCCTAGGCCCCTCCTTTTCAACCTTTTCCTAAACTCTTCCCAAATCCTACCGGAACAAATAACCCTTTATGCTGACGATGCCGTGATTCTCTCCTCTCATAAGGACCCGAAACCCTTACTCCAGAGCCTGCAACTTGCTTTCTCCAATGTTGAAAAGTGGTTCCTAGATCATAAGCTGGTCCTAAATCACAAAAACAAAATTCATGCTTTCTCCAGTCCACAAAACAGAAAAAGACAAATTCCACTTACTATCAAAACA
The DNA here is from genome assembly GCA_016271365.2 of Neoceratodus forsteri. Lineage (NCBI taxonomy): Eukaryota > Metazoa > Chordata > Ceratodontiformes > Ceratodontidae > Neoceratodus > Neoceratodus forsteri. The sequence continues at coordinate 804,798,054 of CM057453.1, forward strand.
TACCCAGGAAATACCCTTGAACAAGTGTCACCATTTAAATACCTTGGAATCACCTTTGATCAAGGTCTTACCTTTGTGACCCACATTGATACTTGTAGCGAAAGCGGTGAACCAAGTGCATTGGTATCCTGTTCCAGGCTGACAATTCCTTACCCAAGCTCGCTGAGAATTGCTATCCAAAGCTCTGTCATCTCAATCATAAACTATGGCTTAATTATCTATGGCTCTGCCACTACCACCGCATCAAGTCGCATCACAACCACCCTAAACAAGGCCTGTCGGCTGCTCACTGAGCGCAAGACGTACTCATACATGTGAGCTCTACACTGAAACAGGATGGTTGCAACCTCAAATCGCATAGGTACCTCACATGCTTGATGGCAAAAATCCATCTTGGGCCACACTCGCCATGTAATCCAAGACCTACTTTGCCGAATACCAGCATCCGTCCCACCAGAAGATCAGAACACAGCCTCTCCAGGTCCCCAGATGCGGATACACAGGACCAAAGATCTTTTGCCCTATCGTGCCCCAGCTGGTACAATGCCTGAAGCTCGCTCATTACATCCTCCACGTCACTAGGAGCTTTCAAATCTATGCTTTACTCTCACCTCTCAGCCTCTAGCTCCTGTGACTGCCTTGACTAATGATTCTTCCCTCATGGCTGTTTTATATTTTTCATCCTCCTCCTCCTCCTCCTCTGCTCCTTTCTTGACAAAGGCATCTGAGTACCTCTAGCTACTCTAAGTCTGCTCCCTCCCATATCTCCTCCTACCCTTCCCACCTTGACCATTCCTCCAATGTTTTGTTTTTTCCTGTAATGTACTGTATTATACTGGCTTATTGAAACCTTTATAATTTGCTGACCATTCTATGTAACATGTCTTGTTTGTTTGTACATTGATGACGTGGAACCTTTGTAAAAGAGCCATTGGCTCAAAGGTAATAATTCCTAGAACAATAAACTTGTAAACTGCCTACTATGCAGATAGCAGTGCTGTCTTGCAAGTTGAAAGGTCACAATGAAACATCGACTACCGAACCAGAAAGCAACTTTAATAATGCTGATGACATCACAGTAACAGCACTGAAGCCAACACATGTGAGATGCTTTGAGGGGCACAGTCTAAATTTTGCAGTTTTTCCTTTTGTAATTTTGTTATAATTTTCTATAAGAAAACCACCTAAACACATGTTGTGCAAACCATACTGACATGGGTGAGAAATGCTTTGAGTGGCACGGTTTACACTTTGTATTTTGTCCTTTTGTAACTTTTATCATTTTTATCACAAAACGACCTAACACCAGTTGTACAAATCAAATATGACATGGGTGAGAGTGAGTGTAGTGTAAGCCTCCCCAATGTCTAGGGGCATGTCTGATGTTAATTGAGGGGAGGGGGCACTATACAGCCAGAAACACAGTCTTGAAAAAATATTGTAACTCGTTACCTGGGTCTAGATTAGGTCTGGGAGAACCTGGTGAAGTTCTGACCCTTATTAAATAAGAATCAGAACACGGTGAAGTTCAGACTTGTTTTGATTATTTATAAATATTTGAAAAAATGCGATAAAATGCATAAACGTGGCAAAAGTCAGTCATATTCAATACAGAGGCCAAAAGAAATAATTTAATGCTATGATTTGTATAAAAATTACAGTAAAACTGCTAAATAAAAGCAATAAATGAAAATTACATACATACCATAATTATGATCTTTCTGTGTATCTTCACCATTCATCACCTTTGGGTTATTAGCCGGAGGTCATGACCCCATGGGAGCTTTTTTTTTTTTGATGGTGGAGCTGACTTAACTATTGGCTCACTGCACTGGAGGCCAACGACTGTGTGGCACTCTGTGGGTTGGCCATCAGGTGCTGTCGACTCTGCCCTCCTGCCAGTTCTGAGTCGCGGAGAGGTGAGGAAAGGGGTTGGGAGGGTGGGACAAGGAAGTCCAAGGCACAGACAAAGGAAAAGGATATAAACCAAAAGGACAAATTAACAACTGAGAGGACAGAGGAAGAAGGAAGACTAAGCCGGGATTGGGTAGGTGCTCCAATCTCTGAAAATAGGAAAAGGAGAGAGGAAGGATTTAGGATAAGCTGGGGAGGGTAACAACCATACCCCGGAACCTTGACTTGTCTCCAGATTGTATAGGAACTGCAAGGAGTAGCCAAAAGGCTCACTGTCAGAATTCAAGGCACAGAATCACTGGCAATAACCCCAAAGCAGAAAACGGCTATTCTGGAAGAAAGACAGGACACAGGGTTATTCTCCCCCTCTCAGGGGAAATATTTTGGTGTAACAAATTTTAGTTTCTTAAGGATATTAAGGATATGTCCACAGAACAAGGGAACTAAGGTTGATGGGACAAGGAAGTGGAGAGACAGAGGGCAGCTACCAACTCCCACCCCACAGTGGTGGAGCCAAAGCACTGGAGGCAGAGTGCCCCCCATCCTGACCACTCTCTCTAACATTGTCCCCATGTGTCCCCGTCTTACCCTGCCCTGACTAACAGAAAGGAGGGAGACGAGAATGGACACAGAGAGGAGGGGCCCAGACACTGAGGCTCCAGGGGGATGGCGGGTGGGATTGTGATGAATGGTGAAGATACACAGAAAGATCATAATTATGGTAGGTATGTAATTTTCATATCCTATCTGTGTCAATCTTCACCATTCATCACCTTTGGGTGAGTACTGAGCCCCGGAAGGGGTTTTTGAACCCTAAGGGCAGAGTCCCTTAGCTCTCAGTGGGTGACACACCAAGAGGGAGAACCTTCTGGGCCTGGAGCAGTCAGAGAGTGGGGAGAGTGAGACAAGGATCCCCAGAGGAGGAAGAAAGTTGCCTGACAGGCCTCACGTCACTCTATGGGAGAAAAGATAGGTTCTCTGGTGCTTGGGTTAATCACCTACACTGGGCCAAGGGTGACAACCGGAAAGACGCAGCCATGCCGCCTGCCTAGTGCAGATCGTGTCCCCACGACCCTGGTAGCTACCTCACTGGCATCATACGATGTCCTTGTTTGGTGCCTTGCTAGTTCCAGGCCATGTGCAGAGAGTGCAATGGCTTGTCTGGTTTGCTCCGTGTCAGACAATGAGGCTAGGAGCTGACCCAACCTGGACCACAGGAACCTATCACAGGATGCGTAGTGGGCCTGATGTGCTGCGATAGAGAGCAGTAACTGTGCCGAGTAGAATATCCTCCTCCCCAGAAGTCAAAAATCCAAGGAATCTTGATCTGGGGCCGGTCCCGTGGAGGCGCGAAGCCCATCAGGAGTGTCTAGTTGCATCAATCCTGACTGAGGATGAGGCATGGAACCTAGAGACTCCGGGGGCACAATACTGCTGGCAGAGATCCCTAGGGGCAGGAACTCCAGAGAAAGGCCTCTGCCAGGAATGCAACACGCCTCCCAAAAGGGAGCAGGCCAGGGGGCACCACAAGGGTGTCCCCGCTGAAATCACCTAGAAAGGCATGCGCCGAGTGCTCTGGATTGCTTTGGAGGGAGGGGTGATGTGCAGGTCTTCCAGCATCCTCACGAGGAATCACTGATACTCCGCAAGATCAGCAGCTGGAGAAATGTGGACAGATGTCTCCTCTCCCCAGAAGAGGGGATGAGGAGTCAGAGGACCTAAATGCTCAGAGGGTGGCTGTTCAGGGGAGGTTGAAAACCTGTCTGTCCATGGCCCTGATGTAAGCAGGAACTGAGCAGCCATGGCCCTGAACTGCTCCCAGAAGAGGCCCACTAGAACAAAGGATGCCTAGGAGGACTGGAGAATGTGGCAGAGGGATAAAGACAGAGCCGACAAGAGAAATCGACTGACCTCTGCCTGGACTAGGGAGCGCACCAGGAGCCCCAGAAGATGAAGGAGCTCTGAAGACTCCACAGCTGACAGCTGAATAACCATACCGAACTGTCTTGGCTGCACCTGGAAAAATCCACCCTGTGAGGTGACTGGGGCCATGTAGGTCCAGAAGGATGGTCCCCTACCTCTAAAAAATGGGGCCTCTCAAGGAAACCAAGGGAAGAGTGGAGATCCACTCACGGCTCCTCCCAGAGCCCAGGTGGGTTCCAGAAAAGGCTGCCAGACAGAACTCAAACCCCCGACCACTTGGAATCCAAGAATGCCCTCCTCCTCCTGAGAGAGAGCCAGCCTAGGCAACTGGCAACCTTGGTCAGCTCCCGAAGGCTATCCAGGAGCAGTACCTCCCTCCCGTGGGTGCTCCAATCAGCCCCAAAGTTGGGCGATCCAGGCACACCACCTGAGGGGGGTACCACCACTGAGGGTCAAAGAACCCTCCGAGGGCGAGGCTGCAGAGCAATGGTGGTCTGCACCACTGCCTGCTGGTCAGCACCCCTGACCCTGGTCATGGTAGTCCCTGCCCGCCCCTCAGAGGGGGAATGGCTGTGGCCTGTCGAGGACACCACCAGAGTTTCTACATGGGCAGCTAACCCAGAGAGAGCCAGACTGCCTGTCCGACTCAGAGTCCGACTCCTCCTCCTCTGAAGAGGTGGAGACCAAGTCCTGTGCCAGACAGTGCATGGATGCTCACTGCCATCCTGACTCAATAGGGCACCAGAAACAGAGACTGCACCAGAGTCGCTACCAGTGCCCCCTGCAGCACCCTGAACAGTGGCAGAAGAGGACAAGGCTCCAACAAGGGCAGCAGCCTTGGTGCTAGGCCCTGACATGGTGCCGCCTGGCTCCACGGGCGCCACTCGCGAATAGCCGAGGACAGAGACAGCGCTGACGACAGTGCCAACAGTGTGAACAGTACCGAGATCTGGAACCCCACGGTGCCGTGCCCATGTCCAGAACCATGAACGGCTCCAGAGCTGAACACAGCACTGTGCTCAACCCTCGCAGCACCGTGGACAGGCGGTCGAGAAAAAGTCAGAGGACGGAGCACGAGGGACCTCCCACGGCACCACGAACAGCACCGACAGCAGCCATGGTGCCAAGCAATGGGCCAGTGCCGACGATGGCGCCATAAGGGTCCATGGTGCCACGAACAGCACCGAGGCCCGAAACAGCACTGACAGTCTGCATCGAGATGGCACCGACCCAGGCCTTGCAGGCCGTGGGTCCGACACTGGGGAGCCTGCCCCTGAAAGGGTGATTGCCAATGCAGTGCCTCCCATCCATCCTCTGGAAGGAACAGACTGGGCCTCCTGCACCACGGGAGGAGCTTTGGCCATGGCTAGGCTGCAGGAGGCCGAGACTCCCTCCTCCTTGGTCCATATAGAACCGGGAGAGACCCGGAGGAAAGGCCAAGAAAATGCAACTTGGACCGACGAGTGCGCCCGACCCCTGAAAGTCAGCAGAGCTTGCCCACTTTCCATGCATGTTGCTCGATGACCAGGTCCATGGAGAAACAGGCGTGAGAAGCTCCATGCCATGAAGCGGGCCAAGACATGCGGCAACGATCGCGTGTTGGTCGGTGACGAAAACTTGCAGCCACATAGGCACCATTGCATTTGGGGCCGCCCCATCTTAGAAGTCTTCTTGCCCTCTGACCTAGACATAACCTACAGGAAAAACAAATAAGCCTTGGACGTCACAGACAAAATAAATAATGGAAAGATCTTACCGGCGATGTTGAGTGGGCTAACAGAACTGGCAGGAAGGGAACCGATGGACTCGGCACTGAGGAGAATCAACACAGAGCTGAAAAGGATTAAATTTGCTGCGTAGCAAGGTAAGCATCAAAATCTCTGTCTCAAAGCATCCCACGAGGTGACCTCAATGGCAGGAGATGAAGAACTGGTGGAGGGCAGAGTCGACAGCACCTAACGGCCAACCCGAGAACCCACGCAGTGCACGGCCTCGAGGTGGTGATGATGGGTGTGTCGGTCTGCCTATCAAAAAAACAAGAGAAGCTCCCGCGGGTCAGCGACCTCCGACCAATAACACAAAGGTGATGAATGGTGAAGACTGACAAAGATAAGATCTGCTAGCTGCTTCATGACTGGGTTGTACTGTTGGCATATCCTGCTCAGGCCTGTGACGTGAGTGTGCTGGGAGAAAGAGAGAGAGAGAGAGAGAGAAAGAGACAGACAGACAGATGCTAGCACTATTTGCCTGCCTGCCTGCCCTGTACAGTGTACACACACTAGCCACACTGAGACCAAGGCTAATTTCTTTATTTGTGATTTCTGTAACTGCTGAGTTTCTCTTTGGCCCCAGTAGTCTCTTTTTCTCTCTTTTCTCCTCTGGATGGTGGCACAAGTCAAAGATTTATTTTGCCAGCCTTCCCATGTCCTGTACACACACAACCAGCCACAATGAAATAAACTTTATTTGCGATTTCTGTAACAATAACATTTCTCTTTGGCCCCAATAGCCTCCTCTCACTTGCTCTGCTGGACAAGTCAACAATTTATTTTGCCTGCCTGTCCTTGCCCTGGGCCTGTACACAAAACTTATCTCCCCTTTTCTGGTATTCAATAGATGTTCCAAACCCACATAGGATAGGCTACAGGAGCCAGGCAGTTTGTGAGGTACTACTTACCTAAGTCGATCTCCACTCGAGAACAAGACAGTCGACCCGAGAGTCACTGACCCACCAACCAACCACAGCAGCTGCAGCTCGTGCTCAGATCTCCAGCACACGTGGCTGTGATGTGTGTCCTCCTGCTCCTGGGCTCAACTTCACTCCTCTCCTCAGTCTTTTCTGCCACCTGGCACCATACTGCCTGCTTACACCTTCCATTGGACGCCAGGCATGCAGCCCTGCTTTCCACGGACTCGAACCGGACTTCTCCGATGAAGTCCATATTTATTCGGGTCCGTGGATTCAGGGTTTGATCCAGGGGTCTGAATTTCAGATGGAACAGTCCGCCCAGCCCTAGTCAGGATGCGATGTCACAGGGGTGCCGGCAGTCACTTAGCAGCCCAAGGGTATGACAACTGTGGGGGCAACTTGGTTAGTGCAGAAACACAAAGGGCAAAATGATAAAGTCCATTGTCCACTCCAGAATTAAAAGTGCAAAAGTGATTTAATATATAAGAGAACCGTTAATAACCAGTCCATGGAGTGTGGGGTAACACATATAGTGGGAACACGTCACAGGAAAAAAACCTTACTTTTCTTCTGCAACAATCTCTTTTCCAACAGACTGATTTATTGCATGCAGACATTCCCTCAAGCCGAAAAGGCTACATTCCTGACAGCAGCATATGTGTGGGCTGAAGCAGGCTCCACCCAAAAGCACCCCAAACTCAGCAGCACTCCCACCCCACACTCCCCACCCCACTCTGTCCCCACACAGGCACCTACCCACTGTTCCTTCCCCAATCCCAGCCATATTCAAACTGATGCAGCAGTCGTGACAGTACAAGATGCCTCCACTGTCCCAATCCTACCTCCCGCCCTGCCCTGCTTTAACTCTAACACAGGGGCTACCTCAAAACACGGGCTGATTCCAAACCACGGGTTCTATCTTTCCACTGAGAGGTCCCAAACCCCCAACGGCGCACTCTCCATCAAGAACAAAAACCACCAAGACCTTTTGGACACCAATCGCCAATGACACACACCTGCTCCAACATCCCAGGCAATTATTTAATCCCTGGTGATCCCAAAGACCCAAGGCACACTCCACTAATGCAGTGACTCCAACCCCTGGACTGCCCCCACCCAGGGAAGGTCCACTGCACCACACAGAGCACCCAGATGGTCTGCCACCCTGGGGCCCCATCCAACCACTCCCAACATGGATCCCTGGCCACCTCCAGGGCCTCACCACCCCAAGAGCCCAAACACTGCAGCTACCACCGGCCAGGGAGAAGGAGCAGACCACCACCACTACACCCCACAACAGTCCCGGCTGCCACCTTTGAACTGTGCCCCAGGCCCAATCTTCCAGAGCAGGCCTGACCACAGAAACACCATCAGCCCACAGGCACTTGCCCATGGGTGAAACCACATAGAAGACAGGGCCATCGGTGCCCACCCCACCATGGTGCCAGAGATCACTCCCGTCCCTGGCTCTCAACCACATGGACAAGACCCAAGCCAGCACCCCACAGCCTCCCCAACATGCCCACAACTCTAATTGCCACATCTGCACATGTGGGCCCTTGAGGGAGGATGGCTGGGGTGGTAAGCGCCCACCCTGGCACTGCCATGGCCCCCGGCCAAACCCACTGGCCTAAACCCCAACTCGCTTTCTCTTCTCATCTCCCTCCTCTGGAATCTCCCCCAAAAAAAAAAAAACCTCCCACCTTTATGCCCGCTGGGCTGCAGCCCCTGCTTGCACGCAGGCTGCCACCTCTAGATCTAGAGGCACCAGAAATGAAAATTACGTACCTGTCATAATTCTTGGTCTTCCTGTATATCTTTACCATTCATCACTGGAGGTTATAAGCTGCAGATGCAGTACCCCGTGAGAGCATTTTTTCAAAGGGAGGAGCTGGCACAAGGGTGGTGTCACCCTTGAGGCCAACGTATGTGTGTGCTTGAGGGTGGCTAGTAACTGACTCTGACTTCTCCTCCACCTCAGTTCTGCACACTGAAGAGGAAAGCAGAGGTAGAGAAAGGACAGAGGGTGGTGCAAGGGAGCACGAGGATAGGCAAAAGGAAAGGATATAAACAGAAAAGAAATAATGCTGGCTAGAGGACAGAAGAGAGGAACCTAGGGTCTGAAACAGTGGGCCTCAACCTCTGGATGGGCAAGGGAGGGATGGAGTAAGGGAGGGGAAAGAAAAGAAGAGTAAGATAGAAAGAGAGAGAGAGAGAGAGAGAGAGAGAGGAGAGGAGGAGGGGGGACCCCACCACACCCCAGCAGAGGTCCAAGGACTCCTGAGGACCAAGGGAGGAATGAATTACACAATCCCTGAGATGAACAGAAGGCAGGGGAAGGGCACGCTGGGCACCAGTCCAGCAACCGTCAGGCTTGAAAACACTCTCTGCCTAGTCCAGAGAAGATGGGGTGTGTGGCAGGGTCTTCCTCCTGTCCTAAAAGCTCTAGGGTGGGGAGAGAAACCACCGGGGCAGGGTTTCCTGCACTAAAGACTTCTTTAGCAGAGGGTCTCAAGGATGGATATTGTGTCATCTGCTGAGGAGCAGGAGGGCAAGGGATATCTTGAAGGAGGTCCCACCTCATACAGATCTAATAGATCTTAGAAAGGGACCCTGCCCCAGAAGAACCCATCCAGAGACCAGAAGGGAAGGGACGTCATGACCTCAGAAGGAAAGGGGATGGGGTCCCTAGGGCCCTCCGAGTTCCTCTTGACCCCGACAGGGACTTCCCAGACAGGAGACCCAAGTTGGACAGCCAGACCCTAAGAAGGGTCCTGAACTGAGCCAGAGGAAGGATCCCTATTAGGGTCTCGAAAAAGAGGCCCAGGGTAGCCCAATTAAGAAATGAGTGGCAGCACCCTGCTTGCCCCCCACTCCCACAGTGGGTCTCTGTCACTTCATGGAAGGAAAAGAGAACCCAGAGATACCAGTGGGACCACGCCCACAACTGGCCTCAATTGGGGCAGGCAAGCAGGGAGGAGGCATCGCCAGAGACTGAGGCCCAAGAGGGGATGGAGGCTGGAAGCAGTGATGAATGGTGAAGATATACAGGAAGATCAAGAATTATGAAAGGTATGTAATTTTCATATTTTCCTCTATCAATCTTCACCATTCATCACTGGTGGTAATTACAAGCCCCGAAGGGACTAGGTACCTCCCTGAGGGAAATTTTCCCCTCAGCTCCTTGTAGGGGAGACACAGGAGAGAGACTCCCACAGGCCAGAGTTAGGCCTGTGACTGGTCAGGGTGAGACGGGTCTCCTTCTTTTACTCTCCGGCATGCAGAACTGAGGTGGAGGAGGAGTCGGCATCGGTTACTAGGCAGCCCTTGAGTGCCACACAGTCACGTTGGCCTCGAGGGCATCTCTGCCCTGGTGCCAGCTCCTCCTCTTTGGAAAAAATGCTCCCACGAGGTATTGTGTCTTCAGCTTATACCCACCAGTGATGAATGGTAAAGACTGATACAGGGAAGATATGGAAATTACGTGCACTACCTTAATTCTTGATCTTCTTGGATGAAGTCTCCACCACTCATACAGACTAATGGGAGTACGCCAGAGGCACTAGAACACAGTGGGAGCCAAACTTTTCAGGAGGGCCAGCCAGATGGAGCTGCAAGGAAGTGGCACTGTGAGCCAAGCTCGTGCGGTATAGATTATCTCAAAGGCCGATTCTGTAACCGCTTTTAGTTCCTTTTTTCCCGCCATCGAAAGTGCACTTCAGTAATGACGCCACTTGTTAGGAGTCAAACTTCAAACTAGTAGCTTAGTTTTCAGTTTTATATTGTATATTATCTCGAACAGTACCGATTATTTGTACAAGAAGAAGTCTTCAGCCCTCCATTGATGGAGTCAACCATGAGTGGGTAGGTGACGGTATGGAGACTTTGCATGAAAGCTGTTCAGTCAGCTGGGCTGGGTCTGGTCCACCGCCCTCTCCGGAGGGGGGTCTGACAACAGATGATCCAGTGTTGGGGAGATGGGCAGTCCCCTGAAAGCATAAAAAGAAACTGTCCCATTCACGACACTGCTCGTCCTTCAGCTTTTTCTTCTGCCCACCGGTCGGAAGAAACGGCATCACTCGAGGTCACCCTCTGGTACATCTGCACCTAGATGGTTGGTTGTCAGGGCCAGAGGCCAGTCTCACCTCTTTGGAATCTCCGGTTTCTGTCTCTGGCAGCCAGCTTCTTCGACACCAGAGCTTCTCAATGCCTATTGGAGGGGTTTCTGATGAGCAGTTTCACCATTGGGCCACTCTTATGAAGCAGTAGGCACGGAGGTTGCCTTGACTGCCTGAGCCGGCTAGTCCACCACTGGGGCCTTTTGGCTTCGGATTGGTGGGCAGGGCGGTTAGGACTTCCTAGTCGCCGTAGCACCTTCTTCAGTGCGTCGACTCCACGCCCAGTGTCTATACCTCTCACATGGCTGCGCGCAGGGGTCCTCACTGTTGCCTCTATCTCCTGCCATTTTTCATTCTTTCCTTCAAATCACAGTTCGCAGACTTCTGCAGTGGTGCCATGGCCTCGGTACTGGCTTCTCTGGTGCAAGGTCTTTTGCAGTACGATACCCTGTTGGCACCGCCTACAGCGCTAGGGGTGCTGTCAGTGCGCTGTGCGGTACCACATGCTCTGTTGGTGCCGCATGCAGTGCCACTATCTATGCTGGTGCCATCTCTGTACCGGGACCGATCTCTTCAGCAGCGCGCCGCATAGTTTCCAGAGGTCTCGAATTCTGATTCTGTCACTCCTCTTCTTCCTTCTGGTTTTCACCCCTTCCTGTCTATGCAGTCCCTCCTGGACTGTCAGGAGATGATATTGAGCATGATCCTGATCTATGGCTGGGTACTGATTTCAATGCCAATTCTGCCCAGGTTTCAGGATCAATTCTCCTGTGAAGCCTGCAGGTCGAAGACCTTTCCTTTAAGTCTCTGCTCAAGAATTTAAAAGTTATCTCTTCTCTTCAGACATGGAAATCGATCCTGGGAAGCTTCTACGCCCAGTATCTGCATGTTTCGGATATCCTTACGGATTTAACTCCTCCGTGCAGCCCTCTTTCGAGACTCTTTCTCAGATGGTGGAACAATCCGGCTCTTATTCCTCTGTGGCTAAGTTCATAGATAGGAAATATGTCCTCCCAAGGATCGTTCCATCTTAGCCTCACAAGCCTTTGCTGATGCCATCGTGGTCCTGGCAGAGAATGATATAGTTGTTCTCCTCAGGAATCCACAGCCTGTTCTATAAACAAAGAATCTCGCAATATCTACACCTTGGGTAAGCGAGTCTTTGCTGCCTCAACTCTGGGCATGTGTATTGCTAGCTAACAGGTTTATTTTTCTCAATATGAGTATGTTCTTTGGCATTTGCTCAAAGCAACGGTAGAAGCTATGTCCGAGTAGGAGGTTAACTCAGAGCTGCCACAGACCATAAATGAAAATGCGTACCTACCGTAATTCTTGATCTTCTTGGACGAGTCTCCACCACTCATTCACACTCAGTGGGATTAGCGCCGAGGCACTAGGACCCATCGGAGCAAACTTTTGCTGGAGGGTTGGTGCGAGATGGCGCTCATGAGGCATGGCCGCTGCGAGCAGGCTCGGCGGCAATGACCATCTCGGCAACAACCCTCCAACCGCCTCCAGTACCTTTTTTACCAAGGAGGTGCAGCGCAACTAACGTAAAGTAAATCTAATCCTTAAAAAGCGGACATAAGATAGTCCGTACGACCCGATGTAAGAAGGGTCAGCAAGAAGTCCCTCACGGCCTAAAGATTTGAGGGGTGAAGACCAACACAGCAGTGAGCTTGGGGGATGGAGGGTGGGCGTGTGAATGAGTGGTGGAGACTCATCCAAGAAGATCAAGAATTACGGTGAGTGCGTAATTTTCATATCTTCCTGGACATAAGTCTCACCACTCATCCACACTAGTCGGAGAGTACGGCTGATAATCCCCAAAGGCGCAGGAGAGCCAGAGCTCACACGTCTAAGATAGAAGACCATTAAGGATAGTTCTGCCGAATGGAATGTCGCCTGGCATGAACATCTCAGTCATAATCTTGAAAATATGCACTGAGCTCCAGGTAGCGTGGCGAGATATCCGCAATTGGAACATTGCAAATCTCCGCTAAAGATCGCATGACCACCTAGTAGAGTGAGCATACACTCTACCTTCCAATTAACTTGAGCCATGGAGTAGCAATGTCGAAGGCATGCCACTAACCATGATGAGATGCATCTAATAGCGGCCGGGTTGACCCACTGGGTGTCGCTGAAAGAAACAAACAGTTGCTGAGTCTTGATGAAAATTCTTGGTTCTATCTAAATAGAACCGCAAGGTCTCTCTTAACATCCAAGGAATGAAGAGATCATTCCTTCATTTTGGAAATTAGCGAGTAAGAGGGAGTACCAGAGGTTGGTTTAGATGGAATTCTGACACAACCTTGGGAAGAAATTTAGGATGAGTAAGGAGAACTACCTTGTCTTTATGGAATACAGTATAATGGAGGGTCCGCCACCAAGGCATGAATCTCCGAGACTCTGCGGGCTGAGGTAATGGCCACCAGGAAGGCAGTCTTCCAGGTAAGAAATTTTAGCTCACAGGTAGCTAAGGCCTGAAGGCTTCCGAGTGAGCATGCGTCCAGCACCAGGTTAATGTCCCAGGTTGCAACTGGACACCTAACAGGGGTCTGGTATGAAGAACTCTTAAGAAATCTCTTCACTATAGGAAGCTGAGCCAGAGTCAAGGAAGAAACCGGCTCATGGAACGCTGAGATGGCACTAAGGTGAACTTTAACTGTGGAGTACTGGAGACCTGAGTTTGATAGGTCCAAAAGATACTCCAGAACCTTGTCAGGAGGACAGGAAAAGGGATTCCAAGAGGACTTTGCACACCAGAGAAAAGCGTTTCCATTTGGAAGGTGATTTCTAGGTGGCTGGCTTCCACGCAGCCAGAAGGATGTCCGAGACTCTACGAGAGACGTTGAATCGATTCACTTCTACCTCTTCAGGTGCCAAGCATGAAGGTGAAGTGATTTCAGGTGGGATGGACCAACCAACCCTGAGTCAAAAGGTTGATTTGCAGGAAGTGGTCTCGAGAGGCTGCCAACATACTGTTGAGCAGAGGAAACTATAGTTGCCGAGGCCAGGAGGGGCAATGAGAATCATTTGGTCCCTGAGACTCGAACGAGAGAACTCTCTGGATTAGAGAGGGATCGGTGGAAAGGCGTAAAAGCGTTTTGTCACAGCAGCCTGAAACAGCATCCTGACAGAAATGCCAGGCCCTGGATTTCGGGAGCAGAAGAGAGGCAGTTTTATGCTGAGTGGGGATGCAAAAGGTCCAGGTCTGAGTCCCCACTCTTTGAATAGTGACCGAGCTACGGCTGGATCGAGAGACCACTCGTGAGGGTCTGCCTCCTTCTGCTGAGGTGATCTGCTGATCGGCTTTGTATACCTGGCAGATAAACCGCCTGAATCAGAGACTTGTGCTCCAAGCACCACTCCCACACCCTCATTGCTTCCTGCAAAGGGGTAAGAATGAGCACCTTGCTTGTTGATGTACATCACAGCTTTGTTGTCCGTTTGAAGGAGAATGTTCTTGTGACAAAGGATATCCTTCAGAGCTCGGATCGTGTAGAGGACCGGCTCATCTCCAGGACATTTATGTGGAGAAGAGTTTTAACTGAGTCCATACACCTTGAGTGTGGAGGGAGCAACAGTGAGCTCCCCATCCCATTAGCGGCGCGCCTGTGGTGATGGAGGTCTGATGATCCGGGGAGCAAGGGAACCCTTCCAGGAGATTGTTCTTGAGTCCACCAGTGAGAGACCCTCAAGGGGCTCCGTCACCTTGATGGGATAAGACTGGGGTGAGAGGTCGGGAGACCACTGGTGGAGAGCATCCATTGGGTGGTTCTCATGCAACCGGCCCGGGGTACAGTGAACACTGAGGGCGCCATGAGACCCAACATGCGTTCAGCGAGAGAGCTGTAACCGATTGGTTCTCCCGATGTAACGGGCCATCCGAAGGATGTCGAGTCTTCTGTCCTGAAGAAAGCCTTCGTGAAGAGGTGTCTAGAAGTTGTCCCTATGAAAAGGAGCCTCTGGGAGGGCTGCAGTTGTGATTTTTTCAAATTCAGCAGAATTCCCATAGACGTAGCGAGAAGTAATTTGCACGGCTTCCAAAGTCCCTTGGCTGGAAGGGCTTGCTAGAAGCCAATCATTCAGGTGGTAGGGAAACATTCGGAGTCCGATCTTCCTGAGATGCGCCAAGAACTGCACAACACTTTGTAAAGACTGCCGGGCGCCGGTGGATAGCCCAAAGGGCAGGACTCTGAACTGATAATGCTGACCCAGAGCTACAAACCTGAGGAACTTTGGTGGGTCGGAGTGGATGGGATATGCTGGTAGCCTCCTGCATATCCAGGGAGGTCAGCCAGTCGTGCTGATACAGCAAGGGTAACAGGGTACCTAGGAATCATTTTGAATTTCTCCTGGGGAGAAATTTGTTTAACTTTCTGAGGTCTAGAATGGGGCGCATCCCCAGACTTCTTTGGAACCAGGAGGAATGGGAGTAGAACCCTGTGCTCCCAGAGGGCAGGATAATTCAGCAGGTTTGCTGAGCTGCTCCCATGGCATGGAGGGCTAAGGCATGAATCAGCTTGACTGGGTCACAGTGGAGACAAGGGTTCTATTCCTGGTCTCCCATGCTTTTGCCAATCGGGACTTCTATTTTTTTTTTTTTTTACAAGGGGCCATGGAAATGAGTATTCCACAGCCCCACAAATTTTTTCTTTCCCTGTGTTCCGCTCCCCCCAGAGTTGGGATCATTTGGTACAGGGGTGCTGGGGCAGAACTCCCCCCCCCCCACAAGAAAAAGAAAACCAGCAGCATTTTTGCAGGCACAATTGTTGCCTACGTTGTTCTTACTGGCGCTATTCTGACTTAGTGCCCACCTTAGTAGATGAGTACTGGAGACTGGAATCAGATAGTGAGTGTAGGTTGCCCAGCACAGTATTTGAGGACGTGTAAATCTGTCCACCGAATGGAAGCATACTATATAGAGAAGCCCTTCCATTTCAAAAATAGGTGTGTCTCATGGGCTTTAACTGCAAGCAAGACACCAGCCACCTGGGGAACCCCAAACAGGCAACTGCAGCATTTTTAAAACCAGGCATGCATACACAAGGACTGTATTGTCCAGATGGACCAGGGATCCTGATCCTCTGACAGGATTTATTTTATTGTAGTCTTTGGTAACCGGGTAGGTCCATTAGGCACAAGTGCCTGTTTTAGGGGTGACCTGGGAGCACTGGGCAGTTAAGTGACTTGCTCAGAGTCACACAGTATGCAAGTGGAGGTTGTGAGAATCAAACTCAGGTCTGGTCTTCTGGATGTACCAAGCTTGTTCACACCTCATTCCACTAACCTCTAGGCTATACTGCCAGCCCAAGTAGTAGACACTGACAAAGGGGGAGCGGAACAGGAGTCTCCATTGCCAGATGCTGCTGAAGTGGAAACCAAATCTAGGGTAGTCAGTGGCATGTTCTATCTGCAGCTTGAGCAAAACCCTATGAATGAGAGGGATTTATTTATTTATTTATTTGCTTTTGTTAACCAGGTAAGCACACTAGACAACAACGTGCCTATTTTCAGGAGCGACCCGAGAGAGTTACAGGGTATCAACAGAGACAAACAATTTTGAATACAGAAGTTACAGAGAATCCATAGAGGCAGGCAGTTTCAAAATACAGGAGCTACATGCTCTAAACAGTTGGGTTACACCCCGGAGCCGCAGGAGGAAAAGCATAAAGGAATTTCCCTTTCCAGGAGACAGGTAATACATCTTGTCAAAAATCTCAGTACCCTGGAGTGAGCAATCAGAAACAGGGCAGTTTTGCATTGTGTGGGGACACAAAAAGATACAACTCTGGATGACCCCCTCTTGTGAAGAGGTTGTAAACCACTGAGGTCAGCAGTTCCCATTCAAGCACCAGGGACTAAGACCTGTTTAGCCTGTCTGCCAAACTGTTTTGGACACCTGGCAGAAACAGAGTTGATAGCTGAAGGCTGTGAGACATCACCCAGTACCACATCCTCATCACTTCCCTGCACAGGGATAAGTGAGTGCCCTTGTTTGTTTATGTAGTGCATGACATTGAAATTATCTGCCTGAACCATCATGGGACTAGGGCCAAGATACTCCTGGAAAACCTTGAGACCAAGCAGAACAGCCTGCATCTGCAGGACATTTATATGGAGATCTGTCTCCAGAACAGTCCAGGACCCTTGGGTCTGGCACCCCAGCCAGACCACAAAGCATCCACTGTGAGGATCTGCATGGGAGTCGTGGAAAATAATAGAATGCCCTGTAACAAGTACTGGCAGCCCATTCACCATACCAGAGCATGGCAAAGCAAGAACATGACAGGACCATTTCTCCAACTCATCCCATTGTACCAAGAGAGTCCAATGCAGTATGCATAGTTGGGGATGGGCAAAGGAACCATAATGATGGCAGCAGCCATCGTCCCCAAGAGATGCAACATTGTCCGAGCTGATGTAATGATTTCTGCATATCAGCTGGGCCTGGGCAACAACAGCCTCTGCCCTGTCTGCAGGCAGGAAGGCACTGCCCATTGCTGTGTCCATCACTGCACCAATATATTGGAGGTGTTATCAGGAAATGAGCACGGATTTCAGTACAACCCAGTTCCTCGAACAATTGTCTCAACCTGGACAATGTGTACAGAATTGCTTCCCTGGATGGGGTCTTCAGGAGACAATCATCCAGAAAAAGGGGAAACATAAAATCCTTCCCTCCAAAGGGCTGCTGCCACAGCTGATAAGAATTTGGTAAACACCTGCAATGCCAAGGATAAACCAAAGGGCAGGTTGTGAAACTGATAGTGTCTGCCCTCCAGCATGAAGTGGAGGTACTGCCTGTGGCACATGCAAATTCTGATATGCAGGTATGCATCCTTCATATCCAGGCAAAAAAGCTAGTCCTCTTTTTGCAGTAGGGGGATGAGGGCCTGAAGAGACACTATTCAAAACTTTCTGTATTTGATGAACAGGTTTAGGTCTCTTGGGTCCAGTAAAGAACATAGATCTCCTATCCACTGGAGAACCAGGAAGTATCTAAATAGTACCCTTTTGTATCTCTCTTGGGAAGAATGGGCTCAATAGCTTGTGTGTTTATAAGCAATCAACCTCTTCTAGCAGAAGTGGCAAATGGCTCAGAGGATAATGACAAGGAGACAGAGGATGACCTGGAGGGATAGACAGCAACTCCTGAGCATGCCACATTTCTACTAGTTCCAGAACCCACTCATTCAACATGATCTCCGTCTACTTAGGCAGATGAAGAGAGATCCTTCCTCTCACTCATAACTCCGAAGGCAACAATGGAGGGGAAGGAAGTGGGAAGTCAGAAGGTACCAGGTGCAGTAGGGTCACCACTCTGACCAGTCCCTTTGTGTGCCTTTGCATGTGCACCAGGGAGGAGGGGACCACCACAGTTTTGTGCACAAGGCTGCTGACAGAAGACACAGCCTTCATGGGCAGCAGGCTCGTGAAATAAAACTATCATGTCCTCTGGTGGGTTGAGGGATTAGAGATTTGAGTGACTCTGAGGGATTAGAGATTTTTGTGATTTTAGAGTCATCCTGGAAGACTGACACTCACGTATAACATTGCCAACAACAGCTAGTTGAAAATCAGTGGGCAGACCTGGAGGGGTGCTTGGTCATAGTCCAAGGCACATTGTACAATACAGAAGTCACATTAGCTACTGTCTATCTCCCTCCGTGATACAACATACCTACCCTTAAAAAATAACTAGACCAAATCCTCATCTGCCCTATGGGCATCCTCATGCTAACAGGGGACTTTAATGTCGCCCCAGCCTAGCTCTGGACACCACTAATCCCGCTCCTCATAGCCAGCCAGCATCACATACATTTTCAAAAGATATATGTGAGACGGGGCTGGACCATTGTCTGGCGTTTCCTTCATTCACTTCGCAGATACGCGCACTATTCTAGCTACACGCACTAGTCCACAGAAGTGAGCAGAGTGGTAAGGGCAGCAAAGGCAGCTAGGGAATGGAGGTTAGCCCAGGGGATCAAAGGAGGGGAAATGGATTTCTTCAGATATAGCAGAGAGAAGAGGAAGAGCAAGGATCAATTGTTAGGATCAGGAGGGGAAGTGGGTGGGTAGAACAACAGGCTGAGCAGGCAGAAGTACTTTATGAATACTTCTGTTCAGTCTTCACCAAGGAGAAGGATGGGCCCATACCTGAGAGGAAGGGTGAGGTGGGAGAGGGTGGGGGAGAAGCAACCAAAGTTACCAAGTGGGAAAAATCATCCAAAAACACTGGCATATATTAGCTGTTGATCCAGGATTACAAGAGGTGTCCTCATGATTTACGATTTTAATTTACAGACATGCGCCAACTTTAAAAGATGCACTTGTGAACAGCCATTTTACGTCCACAGTGGAACACATCAGCAGTTGGCTAGGAAATTATACAGGTTGCACACAATGTAAAATTGTAGTACATGTAACTATATAGGTAAAACAAAAGAATTTAATGTGATTGGATGGAGAAATAAAACCTTTACTGTTAGACAGTTAATAACATGCAACACACAGGGGATCATCTATATGGCACAATGTAGTTGTGGAGCATATTATATTGGGAAAACAGAAAGGGAATTTAAAATAAGAGTATTAGAACATGTATGAGCGATAAACAAGCAAGATTTGACTTATGCCACAGCTACACATATTTTTGAAAATAGAGAGAAGATGGAAGAACATGATTTTAAATTTATAGGCATTGAGAAAGTAACACATAATCCAAGAGGAGGTAATTATCGAAACAAAATCTTAAGAAAAGAAAATGAGTGGATACTTAGACTGAATGCTTATAGACAGCCAGGTATCAATGCACACTTAGAACTCAAACCTTACTTGGAGTGTAGATAGTAATTCAATAATTTATAAATTAAAGTTCCAGATAAGACGTTAGATATTGTTTAAGTGATTTTGATGTATTTTGTAATAGAACTTTTAGTTTTTTTATATAACTACTATATATTTATTAAAGTATCAATATTTAGATGTTAATGTTTAGATTGTTAATAAGTATATTACACTTTAAATATGTTATGCATTTTTAAGGGTATTGGCACTTTAGCATTCATGTTTTCAACCAATGAATTTGTATTCCATCATTATGATGTCATGAGTGATTTAATATAAATAGGTTGTATGTAATCTGGTGGTTTAGCCTTTGATAAAGGACATTTGTCCGAACGCCAGGCGTGGTGTGCGTGGTGTAGTTGGTGAATAAATATACAAAAGAGGCTTTTGGGTTCAAATATTATTAAGGTATGTGTGTGCATCAGCTTTTGGTTATAAAAGTCATTTTGAGCTAAGAGCACCACAGTAACCTTGTGCATGGTTTGTTTGTGGAGAATACAGTGTATGTCCTCTACCTGGATTTCGGCAAGGTCTTTAACTCAGTGCCACACGGTAGGCTGACCTGTAAGACAAAGAGTCTGGGAGCAGGTAAGAAACTGGTCAGATGTATCGAGAAATGAAAATGATGTACCTACCATAATTTTTGACCTTCTCTTGTATCTTCACCATTCATTACTGATGGGTTTTGTCGGAGACATGCATCCGCCACGGAATTTTTTTTTTTTTTTAGAGGAGTTGGCGCTGACGGCTCCACCCCGAAAAATGACGCATTGCGTGATGTGCAAGGGCCGGCCATTAGGTGCTGCAGACTCCTCCTCCATCCCAGTTGTGTTAGCCGGAGAGGCGAAAAAAGGGTAAGAGAAAAGAGTGAGGCAAGAGAGCCAAGGGACAGAAAAAGGGCAAGAATATAAACTGAAAAAGGAATAAGCTGGTAGAGGATAGAATACAAGGAAAGAAAGCCTACCCAAAGGGACCTCAGGGCCTCACTTCTGGGGCGGCTCAAGGAAGGAACAGGTAAAGAAGAGAAGAAGGAAAAAGAACAGAGTATGGGGACATTGGGAGGGGAGAACTCTGCCCTTTGAGAAATTGGATTAAAGGCACATAAGCTCGAACCAAAACAAGGGAGCAAGGATCCCGCTTAATAGGACTGAAGAAGGTCAACGGAACCACTGCAGAGATTGGACACAAAGGCAGGTTCTCAAAGTCTCCCGCCATCCCAACCCCTTAAACTCTAGCTGAGAGCTCACAGACTGCCTAGGCAGAATTCTGTTCCGAAAAAAAAAGAGCAACCAACTAGGAAAGGGGAGAAGTCCCCTATCACCTGGTTAAGTGGTAACACAGATGTGTGTGGGGAGGGGGGTGAGTTCTATAGAGGGCAACCCTTTGTTGAAAAGGATAGACTGGGAACTCAATTGGACTGCCTGAGGCAAGACAAAAGTGCAACTTCAAAGAAGTTGAAGTGACAGGAGGACTGAGCAGAGGAAACTGATACAAGAAGATTAAGTCCTGCCAGAAGGTTCAGGAGACAAGGACTTGAGCCCTAAAGGAGCGGTCCTTAAACTGTGAACTAAACAACATGGTTAATAAACCAAGAGGTCACCCCTAAGGGCAATCAGAAAGGGTTCACTCAGGACAGATAAATTCCACTCGGTCCTCCTTTTCCCAGAGGGAAGGGATCCGTTCAGAAGAACGGAAGAAAAACCAAGATGGGGTGTTTTTTTTGGGGGGGGCCTTAAAGGCCAAGGGAGAAGGGGATGAACGAACAGGGAGGCAGAGATGCCGAAGAAGGAGGAGGCCCATGAGGGGATGGTGAGCAGGAATCAGTAATGAATGGTGAAGATACAAGAGAAGATCAAGAATTACGATAGGTACGTAATTTTCATTTCTTCCCTTGTCAATCTTCACCATTCATTGCTGTTGGGTGAGTACCAAGCCCCCTGAAGGGGGCCTGAATAGACTCTGAGGGAACAGGACCCTCAGCCTCCTACTGGTGGAAACTAGGAAGGGGAGACCCTAAGCAACAGACTGGAACAGTCTAAGGTTGATGAGGATCAGGAGGTGTCCCCCGTGGGCTGGGAGAGAGGCTGCCCCTGAAGAAGCCTCCTCACCCTGCAGGAGAACAGGCGGGTCCCCCAGAAGGCAGAGCTAGTCACCCATGCCAGGCAATGGGTGACAGTCTGGAGAGACAAAGCCATGCCATCCACCTGATGCAGATCGCTGTCCCTGCTAGTCTGGACGCTCACTAAGGCCGAGGATGCCTCGCTTGATGCCTTACAAACCCAGACCTTGTGCAGAGAGGGCAATGGCTTGTCTAGACTGCTCTGAGTCAGGCAAAAGTGCTGGGACCTGTGATAGCATTGACCACAGATGTTTGTTGTAAGCAGCGTGGTGCACCTGATGAGAACTGATACACATCAACACTTGACTTGAAGAGAAAACCCTTCATCCCCACTGGTCGAATTCAGCAAAGTCTGGATCCGGGGGTCTGTCGTGTGCCAGGCGCTGAGGCCTGGAAGGAGTACCAGGGACGTCATGCCCAAAGGTGGTGAGGCAGAGAACCCAGAGACTCATGGGGCACAATACCATCTCCTGCAGTCTGCTGGGACTGGAGAAGAAGTGGCTGGAGACTGCTAGGTGCGGTTAGATGCTTCCTGGAAAGGGGTCGGTCAGGAAGGTACCACTAGGTGGCAAGCACTGAATTCACTAACAAATGCACGCATCTGCCACTCAGTATTGTCCCCACGAATGGTAGGAGATGCAAAGCTCTGAAACCAACCTCGAAAGGAACTGCTGATACTCAGGAGAAATCAGCCAGAGGAAAGGTGGACGGAAAATTCTTCTTCCTCAGATGAGGAAGTCGAGAAGGAAGTGGAGCTCGAATGCTCAGAGGACTCCTGTGGTGGAGGGGACAGGTGGAAAACCTGTTCGTCCATGGCCCTGATGTAAGATGGGAAGGCCGTCGCAGTAGCTCTGAATGTCTCCCAAGTTAATGGTCCTGTGGGGTCCACATGGCCTGGGAAAGAGGGTGGTGGTTGCAGAGTGATGGGCGAAGGGCACCTAATAGCACATACCTGACCTCTGCCAGGGCTCTGAGATCCAGGTAGCAACACTGCCAGACTTGGAGACCCTGAGATCATACTGGTTGTGAAGAGACAAGAGGAGAAGGCAACTCTGTAAGAGCCCTGAAGGGGAATTCCCAGTGACGCCGCCTGGGATTGCATGAGTCCAGAAAGGCAAC
The DNA here is from genome assembly GCA_016271365.2 of Neoceratodus forsteri. Taxonomy (NCBI): domain Eukaryota; kingdom Metazoa; phylum Chordata; order Ceratodontiformes; family Ceratodontidae; genus Neoceratodus; species Neoceratodus forsteri. The sequence goes on from CM057453.1 coordinate 804,820,792, forward strand.
CTCAGAACCGAATAGAAGGTGCCTAGAGACCTTGAGAGAAAGGTGAGATCAGTGCTGGCGACTTCTCCCTGCACCCCTCTAGGGTGGTGGGGGCTCACCGCCGCCTTCACCCCGACCTCCTCAATCCCTCAGACTACGAAGCAGCCCTCTTCCTCGATACCAGTGTGGGAGGTCCCTACTGAGTGAGCCCCAAGAGCACTTACTGAGACAGGATCCTCCACCTCCCTGAAGATCCCAGCAGCACCAGTGATGGCAGCTGCCTGGGACCTCTGGGAAGAGGGGGGCGCCCTCTGGCCTCCTGAAGGGTCCACCACAGAAGACCCCAGGCCACCTCGAACCATGGAATTATCTGGGCTAACCAGCTCTGGGACTAGGGGAGAGGAATGCTGCATTGCATAGCGCTGCGGCCCACTGCAGGTTCCAAGTCAGAAGACTCAGGTTGCCAGACAGGGTCCTCACCTGAGTCATCCTCCTTTGAAGAGGGGTCGACCAGAGCAGACTCTGTCAGAGCAACCTGAGGAACCTCCATCAAAATGGCACCAGGCCTGGCACCGTCGAAGGCCGCAACACCGACAGTGCCAGAGGAGTCAGCACACCTCTGTCGGCAGTGGAAACCCGAGTTGCCCTGCGAACAGTACTGCCCGTCACCAGCATCGTGGACAGCGCTGAGAACCAAAACAGCACTGCCAGTGGCGCTGCCCAAGTCCCTGGTGACACAAATGGTGCTGGAACCCAAAGGGCACCGCAAGCGGCACTGCCTGAGTCGCCAGCACCGCAAACGGCACCAGAACCCAAAACGCACCACAAGTGGTACTGAGTCACTGGTGCCACGAACGGTGCCGAGACCCACGGGCGACACCTCAGACGGCACCACCAGAGTCCCCGGCACTGTGGATGGCACCAGACTCCATAGCAAGGTCCGGCGAAATCGAGGGTCCATCAGCGCCAGGCACCACAACCCAGGGCCACAACACTGGGGGAGCCTGCACCTTCATGGAGGTGACTGCTAGGATGGTGCCAACGGTGTGACCCTGGGAGGAATCACCCCATTCCTCAAGCACTGAAGAAGAAACCTCCTCCTCGGCAAGACTAGAAGTGGAGGAGGTTCCCTCCTCGCTGGGCTGTAAAGACCTGGAAGGGGATCCGGAGGATGGGTCAAGAGATCTGGCCTGGGAGGCCCTCGGGCGATGTCATCCCCCAAAAGTCGACGAAGCCCTTCTCACTTTAAACGCGTGGATTTCTAACACATGGTGATCCATGGAGAAACAGGTGTCGCAATGATCCATATCATAGTAGGGTCCCAGGCACCGGAGACAAACATCATGATGGTCCGAGATGCAAAAACTACTGGCCACAGGGGCACCGATGCACAGGAATATGGCCTGTCTTAGTCTTGCATTTTGCCCCTGAACCTGAAATTATGTAAAATCAATACAATAAACAGAAAAGCTCCCGGCGTCATTGAAATATCAAATAAAAGAACGATCTTACCAGCTAACGACGTTGGGAAAGAACCTGGATGAAGTAGCGGTGTCGAAAAACACTATGTGGCCTATGACGCAGTAACAATTCAATGATTCAGTGCAGCAGGTGCAGCCTCGATGGTGGGAGAAACAGAACTGGGATGGAAAAGGAGTCTGCAGTGCCTAACGGCCGCCCCTCACGCATCATGCGATGCGGCATTCTTGGGGGCGAGCCAAGTACAGACACCTCTGGAAAAACTCTCATGGTGGGTGCACGCCCTGCCACACCCAGCAATGGTGAAGATTGGCAAGGGAAGATCTGGCTGCAGGGTAGACAGCAGAAGGTAATAGTGAGTAGTGAGGGGGAGGCATCTGAACCCAGGGCAGTAAAAAGTGGTGCACCACAGGGCTCGGTGTTGGCACCAGTTCTGTTTAACATTTTCATAGCTGACATTGCAGTAGGGATTAAGAGCAAGATCAGTCTCTTTGCAGACGACACAGAGATCTGTGCCGAAGTAGATGGGGGAGGGGAGGAGCAAAAGTACTTCAGGAGGATCTGGCAAAACTGAAGGAATGGTCTCACACTTGGCAGCTCGGTTTCAATGCCAAGAAGTGCAAAGTGATACATTTAGGAGGCAAGAACCCAGGACAAAATTACTGGCTAGAGGATATTCCAGTAACAAAATCCAAGGAGGAGAAGGATCTGAGAGTGCCGGTAATTGGGGAGATGAACCACTCTGCTCAGTGCAGAAAGACAGCAGCGAAGGCAAACAGGATGCTAGGTTGCATAGCAAGGGGGGGTTACTTCCAGGAGTGGGGAGGTCATCTTGCTCCTGTACAGGTCCTTGGTGAGATTGCACCTAGAGTACTGCATGCAGTTCTGGCACCCCTACTTGAAAGGGGACATCAAACTACTGGAGGGGGTACAGCGCAGGAAAACAAAAATGATCCTGGGGTTGGGGGACAGACTATATGAGGAGAGCCTGAGAGAGCTCAATATGTAAACCCTGGAGAAAAGAAGAGAGAGAGTAGATATGATTGAGACCTTCAGGTACCTGAAGGGTTTGAACAGAGTAGACACCAAGTGTATATTCAGTCTGAAGGGCAGATGGGAAACCAGGGGACACTCTATGAAGTTGGAACGGGGGAGGTTCAAGAGGGAACTGAGGAGGCACTATTTCACAGAAAGGGTGGTGTCATGGTGGAACGCTCTGCCAGAAGAATTTGTATCACTGCAGAGTGTTGGGGACTTCAAGAGGAGATGGGACAGATTCAAGTGGAGGGTACAAACTGGGAGGGGGTGCAAGATGGGGGGCATATGAGGGAGGGGGCAGCTGCAGTCTAATGGACTGAAGTGCTGCACTCTCGAGCAGACTGGATAGACCGAATGACCTATATCTGCTGGCAATTTTGTATTTCGTATTATTCCCACACACACCACTGCTATACACAGGTTGAGAATATCAGGTCCATACCAGAGTCTCAAATGCAAAGATACCCAGTGGCGCCTCAATACCTTCTATCTAAAGTCCTCAGAGTTCCGGGAATTCCTGCAGGATAAAAATGAAAATTACGTACCTACCATAATTCTTGATCTTCTTTTGTATCTTCACCATTCATTACTGCTGGATGAAGCTGGAGGTGTGCACCCACTACAGGAGTTTGTTTTTTTTGAGGGAGAAGTTGGACGATGGTGCCAATCCACGGTCCACACACTGCGTGGTGCACGAGGGCTGGCTGTTAAACACCGCAGACTCCTCCTCCATCCCAGTTCTGTTTGGCCGAAGGGAAAATTTAAATTATATACCTACCGTAATTATGATCTTTCTGTGTATCTTCACCATTCATAACCTTTGGGTTATTGGCCGGAGGTCATGACCCTGCGGGAGCTTCTTTTTTGGGGGATGGACTGAGCCGACGCACCATCCGCGCCACCCTCGAGGCCGATGCACTGCATGGCACTTGTGGCTTGGCCATTAGATGCTGTTGACACCACCCTCCCGCCAGTTCTGAGTTGCTAGAGAGGTGAGGAAAAAGGGTTGGGAGGGTGAGACATGAAAGTCCAAAGGACAGACAAAGGAAAAGATATATAAACCAAAAGGAGAAATAAACGACTGAGAGGACAGAAGAAGAAGGAAGACTAAGGGGACTGGGTAAGTGCCCTCAATATCTGGAAATAGGAAAAAGGAGAGAGGAACAATTTAGGATAAGTTTGTGGGTGGGGGAGGAGAAGGGTAACAACCATATCCCGGAACCTTGACTTGTCTCCAGATTGTATAGGAACTGCAAGGAGTAGCCAAAGGCTCACTGCCAGAATTCAAGGCACAGAATCACTGGCAATAACTCCACAGCAGAAAACGGCTATTCTGGAAGACAGACAGGACACAGGGTTATTCTCCCCCCTCTCAGGGGAAAGACATTTTGGTTTCTTAGGGAAATTGAGGACATGTCCACAGGACAAGGGAACTAAGGATTGACGGGACAAGGAAGTGGAGAGAATAGAGGGCAGCTACCAACTTCCACCCCACAGGGGTGGAGCCAAAGCACTAGAGGAGGAGTGCCCTCCCATCCTGACCACTCTCTCTAAAACATTATCCCCTATGTGTCCCTGTCCCTGACTAACAGAAAGGGGGGGGGGCGAGAATGGACACAGAGAGGGAGGAGGACCCAGAGACCGAAGCCCCAGGGGGATCGCGGGTGGGATTGTGATGAATGGTGAAGATACACAGAGATCATAATTACGATAGGTATGTAATTTTCATATCTTATCTGTGTCAATCTTCACCATTCATCACCTTTGGGTGAGTGCCAAGCCTCCCTGAAGGGGGTTTTCAACCCTAAGGGACAGAGTCCCTTAGCTCTCAGTGGGTGACACACTAAGAGGGAGAACCTTCTGGGCCTGGAGAGGCCCAAGAGTGGGAAGAGTGAGACGGGGACCCCCCTGAGGGGGAAGGAAGTTGCCCCGACAGATGCCACCTCACTCTATGGGAGAAGGGACAGGTTCTCTGGTGGGTGGAGTTAATCACCCTACGTCAGGCCAAGGGTGACAACCGGGAAAAATGCAGCCATGCTATCCGCCTAGTGCAGATTGACATCACTATGACCCTGGTAGCTACCTCATTGGCATCATACAATGCCCTCGCTTGGTACCTTGCTAGCTCCAGGCCATGTGCAGAGAGTGCAATGGCTTGCTTGGTTTGCTCCGTGTCAGGCACTGAGGCTAGGAACTGACCCATCCTGGACCACAGGAATCTGTCATAGGATGCGTAGTGGGCCTGACGTGCTACGATAAAGAGCAGTAACCATACCGAGTAGAACGTCCTCCTCCTTCCTCAGAAGTCAAAATCCAAGGAATCTTGATCTGGGGGACGGTTATGGTGGAGGGCACGAAGCCTATAAGGAGCGTCCAGTTGCGTCAATCCTGACTGAGGATGAGGCATGGAACTTGGAGACTTCGGGGGGTGAGGGGTGCAATACCACTGGCAGAGATCCCTAGGGGCAGGAACTCCAGAGAAAGGCCTCTGCCAGGAATGCAATGACAACTCCCGAAAAGGAGCAGGCCAGGGGGGCACCACAAGGGTGTCTTCGCTGAAATCGCCTAGAAAGGCATGCACCAAGTGCTCTGGATTGCTTTAAGTGGGAGGGGTGACGTGCAGGTCCTCCAACATCCGCACGAGGAATCACTGATACTCCGCAAGATCAGCAGCTGGAGAAATGTGGACAGATGGCTCCTCTCCCACAGAAGAAAGGGATGAGGAGTCAGAGGACCTCAAATTCTCAAAGGGTGGCTGCTCGGTGGGAGGTTGAAAAACCTGTCTCTCCATGGCCCTGACGTAAGTGGGGAACTAAGCAGCCACAGCCCTCAACTGCTCCCAGGAGAGAGGCCCACTAAGACAAAGAATGCCTGGGAGCACAAGAGAATGTGGCAGAGGGATAGGGACAGAGCAGACAAGAGAAATCAACTGACCTCCACCTGGGCTAGGGAGTGAACCAGAAGCCCCAGAAGATGAAAGAGCTCCAGAAGACTCCACAGCCAACAGCTGAACAACCATACAGGAACTGCCTTGGCTGTGCCTGGAAGAATCCCCCCCTGTGAGGTGACTGGGGCCATGTCGGTCCATAAGGACGGTCCCCTACCTCTAAAGAATGGGGCCCTCTCGAGGAAAGTGAAGGGGAAGAGTGGAAATCCGCACTTCGGCTTCTTTCAGAGCCTGGGTAGGTTCCGGAAAAAGGCCGCCAGACAGAACTCAAACTCCTCGACCCCTCAGAATCCGAGAGTGCCCTCCTCCTCGAGAAAGCCAGCCTAGGTAACTGGAAACCCTGAAGAGATCCTGAAGGGGCTATCCAGGGAGCAGTGCCCTCCCCTCCTGTGGGTGCTCCGATCAGCCCCAGAGTTGGGCAATCCAGGCACACCACCCAAGGGGGTATGACTGCTGAGGGGTCAGGAACCCTCTGAGGCTAGGCTGCAGAGCAATGGTGACCTGCACCACTGCCTGCTGGTCAGCACCCCTGACTCTGGCCACGGTAGTCCCGGCCCGGTCCTCAGAGGGCGACTGGCTGTGACCTGTCAAAAATACCACCAGAGTGTCCACATGGGCAGCTAACTCCAGAGAGCCAGACTGCCTGTCCGACTCAGAATCTGACTCCTCCTCTGAAGAGGTGGAGACCGAAGTCTTGTGCCAGACAGTTCGTGGACGCTCACTGCCATCCCGACCAAATAGGGCACCAGAAACAGAGACCGCACCGGAGTCTGCATCAGTGCCCCCCCGGAGCACCACGAATGGTGGCAGAAGAGGACATGGCTTCAACAAGGGCAGCAGCCTCAGTACCAGGGCCTGACACGGCACCATCCAGCCCCACTGCACCGCAAGTGGCGCCGAGGACAGAGACAGCACTGACTAGCCTTGCTTGTAGAGCAGAAAGCAGCTAACTAAAAGAAGCTACATTTTCTTCTTAATTTAAAACATATATCTCAGTAGGAGTCAGTGTCTGTTAAGATTAACTAGACAGATAACTTTATTAGAAGTAGAAGGGGGGACTTATTTAGGATTAAAAAAAAAGAAAGAAAGTCAGTGTGTATTCTGTGCAGTGAAAGGTACTGTATCAGCTCACTTTGCTAAACCAGTAGGAGGAAAGAGAGCTTACCTGGGGGTGTGGCTTAGACACTATAAAAGCAGGTGAGTCAAATTACAACTTCCTGTTGCTAGCCTTTTTTCTTACTAATTGCCCTCCATCCCACCCACCCAAAGCCAGTTCTACTTTTATAGCCACTGGATTTGACTGTCAACAGGAACTTCCTGTTTGGCAGTAGGAAGGAAAGGATCATAGAGAAACATTGGTTTTGTCAACCCTGAAGTAGAAAAGTAGCTCACTCCCCCAGCTGCTGGTAGTTTGATATTGAGCAAGGAAGAAGGAGACTACTGAAGAAGATGGGAAGTTGCTGTCGCAGAACAGGAAGGGTGAGAGTTGTAAGGAGAAGAGAGAGTAAGCATCCAGAGAAACAGTAGAGGGGACACAAAATAAGACATGATAGGAGTGGTGCAGTGCAATGGCTGTGGGGCGGCAGTGTTCTGGGAGACATTCTGGGGCTGCGATGCTGCCCTATTTGCAGACACCTCTCTGGTCTGAGAGAGGAGGCTGCCCGTCTCCAGGCTGACCTGGCTAGGATTCGTGAAACCTCCTTCCCCACCCAGGGACCACCAGGGCCAATGCCACTACCTCAGAGGTTGCCAAGAAAGAGGGGTGGCTGGACCAGGGTGGGCTCAAGGAGGGAGAGGGTGGTGGAACAAAGTTGCATCCCTCCAGCTGTACCTCTTCACAATTCATTCGCTCTTCTGGTGGATAGTGGTTCCTCTATGGAGGCACCTGCAGTGGAGACCAAGGAGGATGCTGGGAACCTTCACAAAGGAGACCTAAAGGAGGTGGCATGGGACCCCACAGGGAAGGAAACAACTCCTGGTGGGGACTCAATCATTAGGGGGTAGAAATGGGGGAGGATGGGGAGAGGGAGGTAAGGTGCCTTCCTGGCGCCACGGCTTGGAGGGACAGGAAGCGAATCCTCAGGATCGTGGGAGGAGCTGCATGAGGGAGGGAGCTGGATGTCATTGTCCACCTGGGGACAAATGACCTGGCTAGGAATGGGATCAGAGCAGTGCAAGAGGAGTTTGTAGAGTTTGGAAGGGGCCTTAGACAAATAGCGCATACGGTAACCTTCTCGGAGGTGCCGCCTGTCTATGGCAAGGGAGATGCTAGGGCACTTCTCACCAGGGAATTCAATGAGTGGTTGAAAAACTGGTGTGGAGCTCAGGGTTTTGGCTTCATTGGGGACTGGGGAGCCACCTGGAGGAATGCAGACCTATACTGGTGCGATGGTCTGCATCTGTCCGGGGAACCAGGATCCTAGGTGAGAGGTTTAAATGCTTCATTGGCAGCATTTAAACTAGCCAAGGGGAGGCACTGAAAGGAGTTGGAAATCCGAGCCTCCTCCCACAAAACATGGTGATTAGTGAGGTAAACACCAAGGTACAGAAGTTATTAGGGAGCAGAACAGATTTAAATGTAAAAAAAGGCAAAGGCAGTAAGGACAGAAATGGGGCTAAAAGGGGTAAGGCTATCAAAATGTGGAGGGTGATGAGTACCAATGCCCGTAGTCTGTGTAACAAGCTCCCTGAACTAGTGGTCTTGATGGAAGAGGGTTGCCTGGATATTGTGGCAGTCACAGAAACATGGTACACAGAGAACCATGACTGGGATGTCAACAGACCAGGATACACAATCTACAGGAGGGACAGGGAGGGTAAAAGAGAAGAGGAGTAGCTCTCTATGTAAAGGAAGTGATCAAAGCAACAGAACTAAAGAGTAAACAGGGAGCAGATGAGGCACTTTGGGTCACCCTGGAGACAGGAAATGGCACCACAATCCGCATGGGGGTTGTATACAGACCCCCACCTCAAGGGGAGGGAATGGACAAGGAAATGATAGAAGGCTTTCTTAGAATGGCAGAAAAAGGGGAGACATTGTTGATGGGGACCTGAATATGCCAGATGTTAACTGGAGCACCTTTGCTGCAGGCACATCCAAGAGCAGGGTCATTCTTGATGCCCCACAAGTGGCATGTCTCAGACAGCTAGTACTGGAACCGACTCGGAGGAGCAATCTTAGACCTGGTACTTTCAAATGGGATGGAAAAGAATCTCAGATTTAGAAGTGGGTAGCCATCTGGGAACAAGTGACCACCAAACAGTGTGGTTCACGATAAACACAGCCATACAATCAAGCCATACAAAAGCAAGAGTACTAGACTTAGGAGGGCTGACTTTGGGAAAATGAGAGAGTGCCTCAGAAAGCACTAGCAAACAGGCAAGAAGGAGGGTGGAGGAACAATGGGAGGATCAAACAGCCATCACAGAGGCAACAAGCCTCTTGAGTAAAAAATCAATAAAACACAACGAAGGAAAAACGCTATGGTTCACAAAAGAGGTGGCGGGGAAGGTTAAGGAGAAAAGGGCAGCATTCAGGAAATATAAGGAAACACAGAAGAAGCAGGACAGAGAACTTTATCAGTTAAAACAGAAAGAGGCTGGGAAGCTAGTCAGAATAGCAAAGGCCCAAACCGAAGAAAGGATAGCCAATTCTGTTAAGAAGGGGGATAAGACCTTTTATAGGTACATTAAGGAGCGAAGAAAGACCAAAGGAGGGATACTGAAGCTTAATAAAGGGGAGGAAATGTGGGTAGAGGGTGACAGTGAAAAAGCAGGGTTACTGAACGAATATTTCTGCTCAGTATTCACAAAGGAAGAGGAGGGGGAGTTACCTAAACTAAACAAGAGAAACACTTTGAAGACGGGGTCGATACCAGTCCATTTACAGAAGAAAGGGTTCTGAAAGAACTAATAAAATTGAAGGTGGGCAAAGCAATGGGGCCTGATGGGATTCACCCAAGAATTTTAAAAGAACTATGGGTAGAACTAGTGACATCGCTGACTACTCTCTTTAACAAATCATGGGAGGATGGGGTGGTACCCGAGGACTGGAGGAGGGCAGATGTAATTCCTCTTCACAAAAGTGGGAGCAGGAGAGAGGCAGGAAACTACAGACCAGTTAGTTTGACCTCAGTGGTAGGGAAAATGATGGAATCACTTCTGAAGGAAAGAATTGTTGAGTACCTAGAGGCCAGTGGGGCACAGGACCCGAGGCACCATGGATTCACGATGGGAAGGTCGTGTCAGACGAATCTAATAGATTTCTTTGACTGGGTGACCAAAGTGGTAGATCAGGGAGGGGCTGTGGACATGGCCTACCTAGATTTTAGCAAGGCATTTGATACAGTCCCACACAAAAGATGAGTACACAAGATAGCCAGCCTTGGAATGGGTCCCAAGTTGGTAGCTTGGATAAAAAATTGGCTAGACAACAGGACGCAAAGGGTAGTAGTAAATGGAGTACACAGTGAAGAAAGGAGGGTTACTAGTGGGGTACCGCAGGGTTCAGTACTGGGACCGGTCCTTTTTAATGTTTTTAAAAGTGACATTGCAGAGGAACTGGAAGGAAAAGTATGTCTCTTTGCAGATGACACAAACATCTGCAACAGGGTTGATTCACCAGATAGAGTGGAAAGGATGAGAAGGACTTGGCAAGGTTGGAGGAATGGTCAAATGTATGGCAGCTCAGATTTAATGCAAAGAAGTGCAAGATAATGCACATGGAAACAAAACCCAGGGAAGCGTACACAATGGGGGGTGAGATACTGACAACAGTAAAAATAGAAAGGGACCTGGGGGTAATTATATCAGATGACCTAAAGGTGGGCAAGCAATGTGAGAAGGCAGTAAGGAAGGCTGGAGGGATACTGGGATACATAGGAAGAGGCATCAATAGTAGAAAACAGGAAGTTGTTATCCCTCTGTACAGACAGCTGGTGAGACCCCATCTGGAGTACTGTGTGCAGTTCTGGAGACCCCATCTCCAGAAAGACATAGTCAGAGGGAGGCTGTCCAGAGGAGGGAACCAAAATGGTGCACGGTCTGCACCAGAAGACATATGAAGAAAGACTAAAGGAGCTTAATATGTATACTCTTGAGGAAAGAAGGAGAGAGGGACATGATAGAAACTTTCAAGTACCTCAAGGAATTAACAAAGTCCAAGAGGGTAGCATCTTCCAGAAAAAGAGATGTGCAAGAACAAGGGGGCACAGTTTGAAGATAATAGGGGGACGGCTCAGGGGTAATGTGAGGAAGTATTTTTTCACTGAGAGGGTTGTGGATGCATGGAACAGCCTCCCTGAGGAGGTCGTGGAGTCAAGAACAGTTGGGGACTTCAAGAATGCATGGGACAGGCATAAGGCAGTCCTAGTGGGGGGTAAGAGGAAGTAAGCTGTTGGTTAACTAGGATATGCAGCTTATCTGTTAGGTAGGAAAATGGGCAGACTAGGTGGGCCAAGCAGTCCTTATCTGCCGTCAAATTCTATGTTTCTGTGTTTCTATGACAAATGGAAATTACGTGCCAACCGTAATTCTTGATCTTCTTGGACGAGTCTCCACCACTCATTCACACTAATGGGAACTGCGCTGGAGGCACTAGGACCCAGTGGGAGCAAACCTTTTGCTGGAGGGTCGGCACCGTGAGGAGCGGCACCGTGAGCCCACGCTTATGTGGTAATGACTATCCCGTGTAGACCCTCCAACCGCCTCAGTACCTTTTTTCCCGAGGACGGCAGCGTAACTAACCTAGAAGGATAGCCTAACAAAACTGGACATAAGATAGTCCGGATGACCCGTATAAGAAGGGTCAACAAAGAAGTCTTTACAGCCTAAAGATTGAGGGAGTGAAGACCATAATAGAGGTGAGCTCGGGGATGGTGGGTGGGAATGAGTGGTGGAGACTCATCCAAGAAGATCAAGAATTACGGTAGGTACGTAATTTCCATATCTTCCTGGACATAAGTCTCCACCACTCTTTCACACTAATGAGAGAGTACCAAGCTAATAATCCCCGGAAAGGGTGGCAGGAGAGACCAAGAGCTCACAATTTTAGGACAGAAGTCGATTAAGGATGGTCCTACCAAATGAAAGATGTCGTCTGGCATGGACATCCAGGGCATAGTGTTTAACGAAAGTATGCACTGAGCTCCAGGTGGCCGCATTGCAAATATCTGCGATGGGCACATTGCGGATTTCCGCTAGGGATGCCACAGCCACTCTAGTAGAGTGAGCGTACACTCTGCCCTCCAGCTTAACCTGCGCCATGGAATAACAGTGGCGAAGGCATGCCACCAGCCATGCTGAAATATATCTGATAGTGACAGGCTGACTCAGCCGGGTCTCGCTGAAGGAAACAAACAGTTGCTGGGCTTTGCGAAAATCTTTTGCTCTATCTAGATAGAAATGCAAAGCTCTTTTGACGTCCAAGGAATGAAGAGAATGCTCTCCTTCATTTTGAAAGTTCACAAAGTAAGTAGGAAGGACCAAAGGTTGGTTTAGATGGAATTCTGAAACAACCTTAGGGAGAAACTTAGGATGGGTCCTAAGAACTACTTTGTCTTTATGAAACACAGTATATGGAGGGTCTGTGACCAAGGCATGTATCTCAGAGACCCTGCGGGCTGAGGTAATGGCCACCAGGAAGGCCGTTTTCCAAGTGAGGAATTTTAACTCACAGGTAGCTAGAGGCTCAAAAGGTTTTCAAGTGAGCGTGTCTAGCACAAGATTAATGTCCCAGGCTGCGACTGGACATCTGATGGGAGGTCTGGTATGCAGAATTCCCTTAAGAAACCTCTTAACCACAGGTAACTGAGCCAGTGACAAGGAAAGTACTGGCTTGTGATAAGCTGAAATGGCACAAAGGTGAACCTTAATTGTGGAGTACTGCAGACCTGAATTTGAGAGGTCTAAAAGGTACTCTAGAACTTTATCTGGTGGGCAGGAAAAAGGATTCAAAGAGGATTTTGCACACCAGAGCGAAAAACGCTTTCATTTGGCTGTGTAAGTTTTCCTAGTGGCTGGCTTGCACGCAGCCAGAAGAATAACTGAAACCCTGCGAGAGACATTGAACCTGTTCACCTGTATCTCTTTAGGAGCCAAGTGTGAAGATGAAGCGATCTCAGATTGGGATGGATCACAGGCCCCTGAGTCAGAAGGTTTATCTGAAGGGGGAGCGGTTTCGGTGGAGTTTCCGACATACTGTTGAGTAGTGGAAACCATATTTAACAAGGCCAGAAGGGAACAATGAGGATCATTTATCCCCCTAAGACTTGAACTTGAGAAGTACTCTCTGAATTAGAGGAAGAGGCAGAAAGGCGTATAGAAAGAGTTTTGTCCACCGCAGCCTGAACGCATCTAACAGAAAATGCCAGGCCCTGGATTTCTGGAGCAGAAGAGAGGCAGTTTTGTGTTGAGTGGGGATGCAAAAAGGTCTAGGTCCGGAGATCCCCACTCTGCAAATAGTGACTGAGCTATGGCTGAGTCAAGAGACCATTCATGAGGATCTGTCTCTGTTCTGCTGAGATGGTCTGCCAGTTTGTTCTGCACCCCTGGCAGTTAGACCGCATGAATTAGAGACTTGTGCTCCAAATACTATTCCCACACCCTCATCGATTCCCTGCATAAGGGAAGAGTGAGCACCACTTCGTTTCTTGATGTAATACATCACTGCTTTGTTGTCCGTTTGAAGGAGAATGTTTTTGTGACAGAGAATGTCCTTCAAAGCCCGGACTGCATAAAGGACGGCTCTCATTTCCAAGACATTTATGTGAAGCTGGGACTCGAGCTGAGTCCACGTACCTTGAGTGTGGAGAGTCTGACAATGAGCTCCACACCCCATCAGGGACGTGTCCATGGTAATGGAAATCTGATGATCCAGAGGAGCAAAGGGACATCCTTCCAGAGGATTGTCCTCTTGCGATCACCAGGTGAGTGATCTCTTCAGAGGTTCTGTCACCTTGATGAGAAAGGACTGAGGGTGAGTGGTCGGGGACCACTGAGTACTGAGAATCCATTGAGAGGTTCTCATGAGAAGGCATGCTAGAAAACACCGAGAATGCCATGAGACCTAGCAACCGCTGCATCGAGAGAGCTGAAACCGCAGCTGCTCTCCGGCGTATCTGGCCATCTGAAGGATATCGCCTCCTGTCCTGTGAAGAAATGCTGCACACAGGAGGTGTCCAGAAGAGTTCCTATGAAAAGAAGCCCTGGGAGGATGCAGCTGTGATTTTTGAGGTTTAGCAGGGACGTGAGAAGTGTGAAGCCATGGCTATGGCTGTCTAGAGTTCCCTGACTGAAAGGACTTGCTAGAAGCCAATCATCCAGATATGGGAACACTTGTATTCCGATTTTCTGAGATGCACTAGCAGAATTGGCAACATTTGGTAAAAACTTCGGCGGGCCGAGGATAGCCCAAAGGGCAGGACCTCAATTGGTAATGCTGTCCCAAAGCCATGAACCTTAGGTATTTGTAATGCTTTGGGTGAATAGAAATGTGTTGGTAAGCATCCTTCATGTCCAGGGAGGCTAACCAGTTGTGTTAATGAAGCAAAGGTAACAGGGTTCCTAGTGATATCATTTTGAATTTCTCTTTGAGAAGAAATTTAATTTTCTGAGGTCCAAAATGGGGCGCATGCCCCTGGTTTTCTTTGGAACCAGAAAATAATGGGAGTAGAACCCTGTGTTGCATTGATCCAGCAGAACTACTTCCACTGCCCTGTTGTTCAGAAGGCCTTGAATCTCGGAGGCGAGAAGTTCTGACTGAAGTACTGACAGCCTGGGCTGTCATCTAGGGGGACGATCCAGAGGGGTCTCTAAAAGATTGAGGGAGTACCCCACGCGGATTATCTGGAGGACCCATTTATCCAAGGTTATGGACTTCCATTGATTGTAGAAGTGAGTCAGACGACCTCCCACCGCTGAAAAAGAGTCCCCCTTGGGCAGCTGAGGTGGGACTTGGCCAACAACTCTGAAGGCAGCACTGGGTTTTGGGTCCTTGCGCTCTGTTGCATTTTCTTTGAGGCTGAGGGCTTGATTTTTATTAAACCTCCCCTGCCTTTGCCCCGAAAGGACTGACAGTTATGAAACTGGCATTTGTTAACACCTCCTCAAGAGGGAGCAGGAGGCGGTCGAGCCAATTTAATGGCTGACCTAGTCTTTTGTGTGGCCTCTAGAGCCTGTTCTACTTGACGGCCAAAGAGGTACACACCATCGAAAGGCAATGCCATGACCTGTTGCTGGGCATCATTCATAAAACCTGAAGTGCGCAGCCAGGAATGACAGCGTAGTACAAATGCCCGCCACTGCCACTCAGGAGGCAGTATCAAAGGCATCCATAGCTGCTTTAACCTGCTGGTTGTTGGACTCGATACCCCTGGTTATGGTTTGAAGAAGCTCTGAATTAGTGTCCAACTCGGTAAAGCTTCAACCATTTGTTTGAGCGAATGCCAAAGGATATACTCATATTGAGAGAAATAGCCTTGGTAGCTGGCACTACGCATACTTAGAGTGGAAGCAGCAAAGACTCTCTTACCTAAAGTGTCTATCTTACGAGATTCTTTGTTAATAGGTCGAGCTGTAGTAGTCTGGGGAAGGACGACCTTACCATTCTCTGCCAAGACTACAATAGCATCTGCAAAGGCTTAGGATGCCAAAATGCGTCGATCCTTGGGAGCAGCATATTCCTATCTATGAGTGGAATTCAAGTTTTTCAGCAGAGACTTAAAGACAGGTCCTGACCACAGGCTCTGCAGCAGGAAGAGATCCTGTTCCTTCCACATCATCACCCAGCCTGGAGGTCTGGGTCAGGCTCAATGTCATCTCCTGACAGTCCAGGAGGGACTGTAGAACAGGAAAGGAGTGAAAATCAGAAAGAAATGAGGAAGGAAGAGGATTAAAAGAGGAAGAGTCCTGAAGGCTGGATGACATCCCAACAGGTCTCTGCGCTGAAGAAGAATGCAGCGCCGAAAACACGCATGGTGCCAAGCAGCTGCATGGTGCTGATGACGGTGGTGAAAGGCCAAATGGCACCAAAAAGCCAAAAGGCACCGAGAGGCTGAATGGCACCAAGAAGCCACATGGCGCTGAGGACAGTGCCAAGGTCGTCGCCAACAAATGCATCGGCACCAAAGACGGCACCAAGCGTGCCATCAACGCTGATGGCGTCGAAAACATCCCAAGACTCTGAAAAACAGGATTTGAGAAAGAAGGATGAATACCAGGAGATAGAGGCATCGGTGTGGCCCCCTGCGCTGCAGCCATGTGGGGGAGAACACTTGCCGCGAGTCGACGGCATTCTAAGATGGTGTTGCGCGACTAGGGAGGCTCAACTGCCCCATCTGATCTCCCAAAAGCCTGAAGGCCTCTGAGTGACTGGACGAGGCAGCTGGACCAACCTCAGAGCACATTGTCATACAAGAGCAGCCCACTGATGAAACTGCTCATCTGAATACCTACCAGCGGGTGGGGTAGGGCTCACGATGTCAAGACGCCGGCCATCAGAAACAGAAACCCACGATCCGAAGGAGGAGGTCGCAACCAGCCCCAATAACCGACCGCCTATGCGCAGACATATCAGAGGGCAACTCGAAAGTGATGCTCTTCTTTTGACCTGTGGTCAAGAAGAGCTTGCGTCGAACGGCCAAGAGTGCAACCGTTTACTTTTATGCTTTCAAGGGGACCGTCCACCCCCTCGGACATTGGACTGTCCATTGTCAGACCCCCCTCCAGAGAAGATGGCGGACCGGACCCAGCCCAGCTGACTGAACAGCTTTCCTATGAAGTCTCCCATCCGTCACCTGACCCGCTCATGGTCAACTCTGTCAACGTAGGCTGAGACTTCTTCATTAAATAGAATAAATAAACTAAGCGATACTTATTCAAAATATTACTACAAAACAATAAAACTGAAAAACTAAGCTGCTAATTTGAAGTTTGACTCCTGGTGAAGTGACGACATTGTCACTGAAGTGCACTCGATGGTGGGAAAAAAGGAACTGAGGCGGTTGTAGGGTCGAGCCTGGATAGTCATTACCACATGAGTGTAGGCTTGTGGTGCTACCTCATGGCACCATCTCTGGTGCCGACCCTCTAGCAAAAGTTTGCTCCCGTTGGGTCCTGGGGCCTCCGGCACAGTTCCCATTAGTGTGAATGAGTGGTGGAGACTTATGTCCAGGAAGATTGGCACTGACAGCATTCTCTGCACCATGAACAGAGCCGAAATCCAGAACCTCCATGGCACTGTGCCTATGTCCAGAACCGCAAACAGCTCCAGAGCTGGACATGGTGCTGTGTTCAACCTTGGTGATGCGGACAGCGCTGAATCAAGAAAAAGTCATAGATGGCATTGTAGAACCCCCATGGCACCGCTAGCACCATCGGCATCAACAGCAGCCATGGCGCTGAGCAACGGCACCATCATGGCCCACGATGCCGAGGCCCCAAACAGCGCCGACAGACAGCGTTGAGGACAGTGCTGACCCAGGTCTTCTGAGCTGCAGGTCCAACACCAGTGGAGCCTTCACCGCCCCACAAGGGGCGATTGCTACTGCGGTGTCTCCCATCTGTCCCCAGAGGAACAGACTGGGCCTCCTACACTGCAGGAGGAGCCTCGGCCATGGCTAGGCTATGAGAGGCTGAGGCTCCTCCTCTTCGTCCAGATAGAACCGGGAGGGGACCCGGAGGAAAGGCAGAGAGAACATGGTTTGGCCCGATGAGTGTGCACCGACCCAAAAAGTTGGAACTGTTCCACTTTCCACGCACATTGCTCGACGACCCGGCGGTCCACGGAGAAACAGGCGTCGCACGAAGTCCATGTCGTGAAGCGGGTCAAGACATGCGCAGGCAACGGTTGTGCTGGTCGGGGATAGAAAACTCACGGTCACATTGGCACCTCGCATGGGGGCCATCCTGCCTTAGAAGTCTTTTGCCTCTGACCTAGACATGACCTACAGAAAAAAAAACACCAAACAAGACTCGATGTCTCAGATAAAACAAATAATGGAAAGATCTTACCGGGCAACGTCGAGTGGGCTAACAGAACTGGCAGGAAGGGAGCCGATGGACTTTGGCACCAAGGAAAATCGACACAGAGTCGAAAAGAGATTCAGTTTGCTGTGTATCAAGGTAGGCCTCAAAATGTTGAATAGCTTGGCAGAAGACACCAGGAGAAAGGACTGCTGTGTGACTAAACTTCTCTGCTGGGACTAAAGTAGAAGAATTTTTGTATTTGACCTTTAATTTAGGGTAAAAAACTAACATACAAAAAAAGTGTATGTTTGGGTTAACTGAACTGAATGGGTATCTGAAGAGTTATCTAGGTGTAAATCTCAGGTGACTGAAAGGACTTAACTGCTGTGAGATTTAAATTACTTGAAGAAAGATCTGGTAAGTAGGGGAGGTCTAAGCTAGAAGGAAGCTACATTTAAAGACTGCCTTAGAAAGTTTCTGCTAATAGCTTGGCAGAAGACACCAGGAGAAAAGACTGCTGTGTGACTGAACTTCTCTGCTGGGACTATATTGCACTCCTTCCTCCCCCACCCAAAGCTAGTTCTATTTTTATAGGCACAGGATTTGACTGACAACAGGAACTTCCTGTTTAGGGTAGGAAGTGAGTGATCACAGAACCACCAAGACCCATCATCCTAGAAGGGCAAGAGTAGCCTCCGGCCCTCTAGTTGCTGGAGGTCTGCCTCTGAGCAAGTAAGTGGTCTACTGAGAAATATAGGATATTCTTGTCTCAGAACAGGACAATCAGGAGCTTAAAGGGCACACAGGCAGAAAGTAAGGAGAGAGAGGAAAAACAGAGGAAAAGTAAGGATTGCAAACAGTTAAGGGCCAAAAATAAGACATGATTGGAATGGTGCAGTGGCTGTGGAGCAGCAGTCTTCTGGGAGATGTTCTGGAGGATGCGGTGTTGTCCCATCTGTAGGCACCTCTCTGGGCTGAGGGAGGAGGTTGCTCATCTCCAGGCTGAGTTGGCCAGGATTTGTGGGACCTCCTCTTCCATCCAGGGACCACTAGTGCCACTGTCGTTGCCTCAGAGGTTGCCAAGAAAGAGGAGCAGTTGGACCACAGTGGGCTCAGGGAGGGTGAGGGTGGTGGAACAGAGGAGCATCCCTCCCGTTGTACCTCTCCACAATTCCTATGCCATTCTGGCAAAGTGTGGCTCCTCTATGGAGGCACCCACAGTGGGGACCAAGGAGGATGCTGGGAACCTCCACAAAGGAGACCCACAGGAGGGTGGCAGGGGACCCTGCAGGGGAAGGAAACAACTCCTGGTGGGGGACTCCATTGTTAGAAAGGTAGAACTGGGGGAGGAAGGGGAGAGGGAGGTAAGGAGTCTGCCTGGCGCCATGGCTTGGAGGGACAGGGAGCGAATCCTCAGGACTGCCGGAGCAGCTGCACAGGGGAGGGAGCTGGATGTCATTGTCCACCTAGGGACAAATGACCTGGCTAAGAAAGGGATTAGAAAAGTGCAGGAAGAGTTTGTGGAATTAGGGAGGGGCTTAGTCAAGTAGCACGCATGATAACCTTCTCGGAGGTGCTACCCATCTATGGCATAGGAGAGGTTAGGGTGTTCCGACCATGGGATTCAATCAGTGATTGAAAACCTGGTGTGGAGCTCAGGGATTTGGCTTCATTGGGGACTGGGGTCCACCTGGAGTGATGCAAGCCTATACTGGCATGATGGGCTGCATCTGTCTGGGAGGGGAACCAGGATCCTAGATGATAGGTTTAAATGCTTCATTGGCAAGCTTTAAACCAGCCAAGGGGAGGCACTGGAAAGGAGCAGGAACTCAGCCCCCCAAATAATCACGGTAGTAAGTGCGGCAAACACCAACATAGAGGTGCCTAGGGAGAAGGGCAGGGAAATGGAGAAAGTGACAAAGGCAAGAAGGACAGAGAGATGGGGCAAAAGGGAGTAAGGCATCAGGAAATGGAGGGTAATGAGTACCAATGCCCGTAGTCTGGGCAACAAGCCCCTGAGCTGATGGCCTTAATGGAAGAGGGATGCCCGGATATCGAAGTCACAGAAACATGGTACACAGAGAACCATGACTAGGATGTTAACATACCAGGGCACATAACCTACAGGAGAGACAGGCAGGGAGAAGAGGGGAGGAGTAGCTCTCTATGTAAAGGAAGGGATAAAAGCAACTGAACAAAAGAGTAAACAGGGAGGAGAGGACGACTGTGGGTCACCTTGAGACTGGAAAGGGCACCACAATCCGCACAGGGTTAGGTACAGACCCCCAAGTCAGGGGAAGGAATGGACAAGGATATGATAGAAGGCATTCTTAGAATGGCAGAGAAAGGGAGATACTGTTGATGGGAGACCTGAATATGCCAGATGTTAACTGAGCACATTTGCTGCAGCCACATCCAAGAGCAGGGCCATTCTTGATGTCCTCACAGGTGGCAGGCATTGGTAGCTAGTTTCGAACCCACTGTGAGGGAGTAATCTTAGACCTCGTACTCTCAAACGGGGCAGTGAGAGGATCTCAGATCTAGAAGTGGGTTGCCATCTAGAGACAAGTGACCATCAAACAGTGTGGTTCACGTTAAACTCAGCTACAGAGTCAAGCCATACAAAAGTGAGGGTACTGGACTTAGGAGGGCTGACTTTGGCAAGATGGGAGAGTGCCTCAGAAAAGCACTAGCAAACAGGCTAGAAGGAGGTGTGGAGCAATAATGGGAATTATCAAACTGCCATCACAGAGGCAACAAGCCTGTGAAGCAAATAAACAAATCAAAATGAAAGAAAACACATGGTTCTCAAAAGAGGTGGCTGTGAAAGTCAGGAAGAAAAGATTGCATTCCAGAAGTATAAGGAAACACAGAAGGAGCAGGACAGAGAGCTGTACCAGTTAAGGCAGAAGGAAGCAGGGAGGCAAGTCAGAATAGCAAAGGACCAAACTGAGGAAAAGATAGCCAACTCAGTTAAGAAGGGGAATAAAACCATTTATAGGTACATCAGCGACCGTAGAAAGACAAAGGGAGGAATAGTGAGGCTGAATAGAATGAACGGTGGGTGGGTAGAGGGGGACAGTGAAAAAGCAGGAATATTGAACGAATATTTCTGCTCAGTATTCACAAAAGAGGAGGGGGACGTGTCTAATCCAATTAACAGAAGCACTCTTGATAGGGGGGTCGATCCCAGTCCTTTCACAGAAGAAAGGGTTCTGCAAGAAATGAAAATTACGTACCTACCGTAATTCTTGATCTTCTTGGACGAGTCTCCACCACTCATTCACACTAGTGGGATTAGCCCGAGGCACTAGGACCCATCGGGAGCAAATTTTGCTGGAGGTCGGCGCGAGAATGATGCTCGCTGAGGCATGGCGCCACAGCAGCGGCTCGAGCGGCAATGACCATCTCGGCGACGCACCCTCCAACCCGCCAGTACTTTTTTTACCAAGGAGGTGCAGCGCAACTAACGAAGAGTAAATCTAACCTCAAAAAATGGACATAAGATAGTCCGCCGACCCGTGTAAGAAGGGTCAGCAAAGAAGTCCTCACGGCCTAAAGATTTGAGGAGAGAAGATCAACACAGCGGTGAGCTCGGGATGGAGGGCGTGAATGAGTAGGAGACTGCCCAAGCAAAGATCAAGAATACGGTAGGTAATGTAATTTTCATATCTTCCTGGACATAAGTCTCCACCACTCATTCCACTAGTGGGAGAGTACCAAGCTGATAATCACCCAAAAGGGCGGCAGGAGAGCCAGAGCTCACGCGTCTAAGATAGAAGACCATTAAGGATAGTTCTGCCGAATGCGGAATGTCGCCTGGCATGAACATCCAGTGCATAATGCTTAACGAAGGTATGCACTGAGCTCCAGGTGGCGGCGTTGCAGATATCCGCACTGGAACATTGCGAATCTCCGCTAAAGATGCCGCGACCGCCCTAGTAGAGTGAGCGTACACTCTACCCTCCAATTTAACTTGAGCCATGGAGTAGCAATGTCGAAGGCATGCCACTAACCATGATGAGATGCATCTAATAGCGACGGGTTGACCCAGCCGGGTGTCGCTGAAAGAAACAAACAGTTGCTGAGTCTTGTGAAAATTCTTGGTTCTATCTAAATAGAACCGCAAGGCTCTCTTAACATCCAAGGAATGAAGAGATCGTTCCCTTCATTTTGGAAATTAGGTAAGAGGGAAGTACCAGAGGTTGGTTTAGATGGAATTCTGACACAACCTTGGGAAGAAATTTAGGATGAGTATGGAGAACTACCTTGTCTTTATGGAATACAGTATACGGAGGGTCCGTCACCAAGGCATGAATCTCCGAGAACCTGCGGGCTGAGGTAATGGCCAACAGGAAGGCAGTCTTCCAGGTAAGAAATTTTAGCTCACAGGTAGCTAAGGGCTCGAAAGGCTTCCGAGTGAGCATGTCCAGCACCAGGTTAATGTCCCAGGTTGCAACTGGACGCCTAACAGGGGTCTGGTATGAAGAATCCCTAAGAAATCTCTTCACCATAGGAAGCTGAGCCAGAGTCAAGGAAGAAACCGGCTCATGGAACGCTGAGATGGCACTAAGGTGAACTTTAACTGTGGAGTACTGGAGAACCTGAGTTTGATAGGTCCAAAAGATACTCCAGAACCTTGTCAGGAGGACAGGAAAAGGATTCCAAGAGGACTTTGCACACCAGAGAGAAAAGCGCTTCCATTTGGAAGCGTACGTTGGTGGCTGGCTCAAGCAGCCAGAAGGATGTCCGAGACTCTCACGAGAGCGGTGAATCGATTCACTTCTACCTCTTCAGGAGCCAAGCATGAAGGTGAAGTGATTTGGGTTGGATGGACCAACGAACCCTGAGTCAAAAGGTTGATTTGCAAGGAAGTGGTCTGGAGAGGCTGCCAACATACTGTTGAGCAGAGGAAACTATAGTTGCCGAGGCCAGGAGGAGCAATGAGAATCATTTTGGTCCCCTGAGACTCGAACTTGAGGAGAACTCTGGATTAGAGGGATCGGTGGAAAGGCATAAAGAAACGTTATGTCCACCGCAGCCTGAACGCATCCTGACAGAAAATGCCAGGCCCTGGATTTCTGGAGCAGAAGAGAGGCAGTTTTATGCTTGAGTGGGGATGCAAAGGTCCAGGTCTGGAGTCCCCACTCTTTGAATAGTGACCGAGCTACGGCTGGATCGAGACCACCGTGAGGGTCTGCCTCCGCTCTGCTGAGGTGATGTGCTAGATCGTTTTGTATACCTGGCAGATAAACCGCTGAATCAGAGACTTGTGCTCCAAGCACCACTCCACACCCTCATTGCTTCCTGCAAAGGGGTAAGAATGAGCACCGCTTGCTTGTTGATGTAATACATCACAGCTTTGTTGTCCGCTTGAAGGAGAATGTTCTTGTGACAAAGGATATCCTTCAGAGCCGGATCGCGAGAGGACCGCCTCATCTCCAGGACATTTATGTGGAGAAGAGTTTCAACTGAGTCCATACACCTTGAGTGTGGAGGGAGCGACAGTGAGCTCCCCATCCCATTAGCGATGCGTCTGTGGTGATGGAGGTCTGATGATCCGGGGGAGCAAAGGGGAACCCTTCCAGGAGATTGCTCTCTTGAGTCCACCAGGTGAGAGACCTTTGAAGGGGCTCCGTCACCTTGATGGGATAAGACTGGGGGTGAGAGGTCAGAGACCACTGAGTGGAGAGCATCCATTGGGTGGTTCTCATGTGCAACCGGGCCAGGGGTACAGTGAACACCGAGGACGCCATGAGACCCAACATGCGTTGCATCGAGAGAGCTGTAACCGATTGGTTCTCCCCGATGTAACGGGCCATCCGAAGGATGTCGAGTCTTCTGTCCTCTGGAAGGAAAGCCTCATGGAAGAGGTGTCTAGAAGCGCCTATGAAAAGGAGCCTCTGGGAGGGCTGCAGTTGTGATTTTTTCAAATTCAGCAGAATTCCCATGGATGTAAGAAGACGAGAAGTCGTTTGCACGGCTTCCAAAGTCCCTTGGCTGGAAGGGCTTGCTAGAAGCCAATCGTCCAGGTAGGGAAACACTCGAGTCCGATCTTCCTGAGATGCGCTGCGAGAACTGCACAACACTTTGTAAAGACTCGCGGCGCCGAGGATAGCCCAAAGGGCAGGACTCTGAACTGAT
The DNA here is from genome assembly GCA_016271365.2 of Neoceratodus forsteri. Lineage (NCBI taxonomy): Eukaryota > Metazoa > Chordata > Ceratodontiformes > Ceratodontidae > Neoceratodus > Neoceratodus forsteri. Next base: position 804,844,343 of record CM057453.1, read on the forward strand.
AATGCTGACCCAGAGCTACAAACCTGAGGAACTTGCGGTGGGTCGGGTGGATGGGGATATGCTGGTAAGCGTCCCTGCATATCCAGGAGGCCAGCCAGTTGTACTGATGCAGCAAGGGTAACAGGGTACCTAGGAATATTTTGAATTTCTCCTGGGAGAAATTTGTTTAACTTTCTGAGGTTCTAGAATGGGGCGATTCCCCAGACTCTTTGGAACCAGGAAGTAATGGGAGTAGAACCCTGTGTCTCGCAGATGTGGGGGCACCAGTTCTATTGCCCTGTTGCTTAGAAGGCCCTGGATCTCGGCGGTGAGGAGGTCTGACTGAGAGGCCGACAACCTGGGTTGTCGTCTGGGAGGACAATTCGGGGTTTCAAAATTGAGAGAATAACCTCGAATTATCCGAAGGACCCATTTGTCCGAGTTATGGACTTCACTGGTTGTAGAAGTACATCAAACGACCTCCACCGAGGAGAAAGTTCCACCGGCAATGTGGATGGAACTTGGGCCAGCACCATAAGGTGGCGCTGGGGGCTTTAGGCCCCTTCGCTCTGCTGCGCTTTTTGAGGTTGCAGGTTGGCTTTTTGTGAAGCCCCTGCCTCTGCCTCGAAAGGAGTTACGACTATGAAACTGGACGCCTGTTCACATGCCCCAAGAGGGAGCAGGCGGAGGTCTGGCCAACTTAATGGCCGACCTAGTCTTCTGAGTGGCCTCTAAGGCTTGTTCCACCTGAGGGCCGAAAAGAAAAGAGCCATCAAAGGGCAGCGCCATTACCTGCTGCTGAGCATCATTCGTGAAGCCAGAAGTACGCAGCCAGGAATGGCGCCGAGTACAAATACCTGCGGCTGCTGAGCGAGAAGCAGTGTTGAAAGCGTCCATAGCGGCTTTGACCTGTTGGTTATTGGACTCAATACCCCTAGTAACGGTCAGAAGAAGCTCTGACTTGGAGTCCGAATCCGGAAGAGCTTCAACCATTCTTTTCAAAGAGTGCCACAGGATATACCATACTGGAGAAAAATAGCCTTGATAACTGGCAACACGCATACTAGAGTGGAGGCAGCAAAGACTCTCTTACCTAATGTATCAATCTTACGAGACTCTTTGTTAATAGGTCGAGCTGTAGTAGTTTGAGGAAGAACGACCTTATCATTCTCTGCCAGGACTACCATAGGATCCGCAAAGGCTTGGGATGCCAAAATGGGACGATCCTTGGGAGCTGAATACTTCTTATCAATGGATTTAGCCACTGAGGGAATAAGAGCAGGATTATTCCATACCATTTGAGACAGCGTCTCGAAGGAAGGCTGGATCAGAGGGGTCAAATCCGTAGGGATCTCCGAAGCATGAAGGTACTGCAGTCTTAATATCTTCCCAGGATCGATGCCTGTAGTCTGGAGAGAAAGAGTGGATCTCAGGTTCTTCAACAGAGACTTAAAGGACAGGTCCTCGACCACAGGCTCTGTAGCAAAGAAAGATCCTGTTTCCTCCACTTCATCACCCAACCGAAGGTCTGGGTCAGGCTCAACATCATCTCCTGATGGTCCAGAAAGGACTGATTGGACAGGAAAGGAGTGAAAATTAGGAGAGGAGGAAATAGCAGAGAAACAAGGAGAGTCCCCGAGGGCCCCCGGCGCCGAGAAGGCAAATCGGGTTGAAAACGGCACCGCAGAGGGGCACGGCGCCGAAGAGGCACACGGCAAGCGAGGCGCCGTCAGCTGACCAAGTGGCGCACCAACGCACCATCGAACCAAGCGAGCGCCGCCGACGGCGCCGCCAGACCCAACGGCGCCAGAGACCACACGGGTGCCGCGGACGGGCGCCGCAAGGCCGAAGCGCACTCAAAACGGCACCGGCTGCCAACAGACCCCGCTGGAAGGTGCCGGAAACGCCCAGGAACCTGGAAAGCTAGAGAAGGAAAAAAACCAGGAGATAAGGGGCATCGGTGTGGCCCCGCGCCGCAGCCATGTGAGGGGGAACACTTGGGAGTCACCGGCAGCACAAGAAGCCGCGCGACTAGAAGGTCCAACCGCTCTACCCGATCACTGGAGGAGCCCGGGACCCGTGGCAACCGAGCCAGGCAGGAGAACCAACCTCCGAGCCCATCGCCCATAAGAGCGCCCACTGATGAAATTGCTCATCTGGAGCCCTACCCACAGGCGGGAGGGGCTCGCGGTTGAGGACGATGGTCACCAGCAGGTTGGCGACTCCGAAGAAGGAGAACGGCAACTAGCTACGATAACCGACAGTCGCGACGCCAGACATATTACAGAGGGCGAATTTCGAGTGATGCCTCTCTTTGACCTGTGGGCCAAGAAGAGCTCGAGGCCTAACGGTACGAGAATATGTACTATTTATTTTTATGCCGACGAGGGACCGCCCATCCCCGGCATCGGACTGACCATTGTCGGAACCCGCTGAGGAGAAGGAGGCCTGACCGACCCAGCCCGCTGACTGAACAGTTTTCATACCAAGTCTCCCTACCGATCACCTGACCTGCTCACGGTCGACTCTGTCCAGTAGGCCGAGACTTCTTCAAGTAAGCAATTTAAAATATTAGAAAATAGAATAAAATTGTCGATACTACTATCGAGATAATGTTACAAAAAAATAAACTGAAAACTATGCGCTAGTTTGAAGTTTGACTCCCGACAGGCGAGCGACGTCGTCACTGAAGCACGCTCGACGGCGGGAAAAAAGGAACTGAGGCGGTTGGAGGGTCGTCGCCGAGATGGTCATTGCTGCTCGAGCCGCTGCTCGCGGCGCCATGCCTCGCGGCGCCATCTCTCGCGCCGACCCTCCAGCAAAAAGTTTGCTCCCGATGGGTCCTAGTGCCTCCGGCGCTAATCCCACTAGTGTGAATGAGTGGTGGAGACTTATGTCCAGGAAGATCTCCTAAACTGAAGGTGGACAAAGCAATGGGTCCTGATGGAATTACCTCAGAATTCTAAAAGAATTAAGGAGGAACTAGTGAAACCACTGGCTACTTTTTAATAAATCATGGGAGGATGGTGTGGTACCCGAGGACTGGAGGAAGGCGGATGTGATTCCCCTTCACAAAAGTGGGACCAAGACAGAGGCAGGAAACTACAGACCTGTCAGTCTGACCTCTGTGGTAGAGAAACTGATGGAGTCACTTCTGAAGGAAAGAATAGTCGAGTACCTAGAGGCCAGTGGAGCACAGGATCCAAGGCAGCATGGGTTCACAGCGGGAAGGTCATGTCAGACAAATCTAATAGATTTCTTTGACTGGGTGACCAAAGTAGTAGACCAGGGAGGGGCTGTGGACATGGCCTACCTAGACTTTAGCAAGGCATTTGACACAGTCCCACACAAAAGATTAATAGTCAAATTAACCAGCCTGGGAGTGGGACCCAGGGTGGTAGCCTGGGTAAAACATTGGCTGGACAACAGGACGCAGAAGGTAATTGTAAATGGAGTCCACTCTGAAGAAAGAGGAGTTACTAGTGGGGTACCGCAGGGTTCAGTATTGGGTCCAGTCCTTTTTAATGTCTTCATCAGCGACATTGCAGAGGGACTGGAAGGAAAAGTATGCCTTTTTGCAGATGACACAAAGATCTGCAACAGGGTTGATACACAAGGAGGAGTGGAAAGGATGAAAAGGGACTTGGCAAGGTTGGAGGAATGGTCAGAAGTATGGCAGCTAGGATTCAATGCAAAGAAGTGCAAAATAATGCATCTGGGAAACAAGAACCCAGGGGAAGAATACACAATGGGTGGGAGGTAGTAACAACAACAAAAAAGGAAAGGGACCTGGGGGTAATCATATCAGATGACCTTAAGGTTAGCAAGCAATGTGAGAAGGCAGTAGGGAGGGCTGGGGGTATACTGGGATGTATAGGGAGAGGCATCATCAGCAGAAAACAGGAAGTTGTTATTCCTCTGTACAGACAGTTGGTGAGACCCCATCTGGAGTACTGTGTCCAGTTCTGGAAACCCCATCTCCGCAAGGACATAGACAGGATAGAGGCAGTCCAGAGAAGGGCAACTAAAATGGTGCAGGGTCTGCAAGAGAAGCCGTATGAGGAGAGACTAAAGGAGCTTAATATGTATACCCTTGAGGAAAGAAGGGAGAGGGGGGACATGATAGAAACTTTTAAGTACCTCAGTGGAATCAACAAAGTCCAAGAAGGTAGCATCTTTCAGAAAAAGAGACTTGCAAGAACAAGGGGACACAATTTAAAGATAGAAGGAGGGTGGTTCAGGGGCAATGTGAGGAAGTATTATTTCACAGAGAGGGTAGTGGATGCATGGAACAGCCTTCCTGAGGAGGTTGGGGTCTAAAACTGTGGAGAATTCAAGAATGCATGGGACAGACATAAGGCAATCCTTGTGGGGGGTAGGAAGAAATAGGCTGTTGGTTAACTAGGATCAGCGGCCTATCCTGTAGGTAGGGAAATGGGCAGACTAGATGGGCCTAGCGGTCCTTATCTGCCGTCAAAGTCTATGTTTCTATGTTTCTAATCTCTGTCTCAAAGCATCCTATGAGGTGACCTTGATGGCGGGAGACGAAGAACTGGCAGAAGGTTGGAGTCGACAGCAGCTAATGGCCAAGCCTCAAGCGCCACGCAGTGTGTCAGCCTTGAGGGTGGCACCGATGGTGCATCGGCTCCGCCCATCCTAAAAAAAAAAAAAAAAAGAAGCTCCCACGGGGTCATGACCTCCGGCCAATAACCCAAAGGTGATGAATGGTGAAGACTGACACAGATAAGATGAAACAGTTATAGAGAAAAAAGGTGAGGCAAGAGAGTCGAGGGATAGACAAAAGAAAGAATATAAACTGAAAAAGGCATAAGCTGACCAGGGGACAGAGAGAAGAGAACCCTACTGTAAGTGGCCATAGGGCCCCAATCCTTGGGTGGCCTCAAGAAAAGGAGAAAGCAAAGGACAGATGAAGAAAGAAGAGATAGAAGTAAGGGATATGGGGGAGGGAGGAGGTCTCTCCACCAAAATAATTTGGAATACCACTGGCTTGAACAGACTTAAGAACCTCGTGGGAAGGACAAGGGAGAAGGATCCCACCAGTTGCAAGGGTTACTGAACGAAGTTCTGAATGGGATTTTAGAAGGTCTTGCAGGGCTTGGTGGAGACAGATCTCTCTTCCCACCCTTTATCCGTATCCGATTTGAACATCTTGGAGCCTAGGTCTCACAGACTGTCCCTCAAGGGGTGGGCAGTCCTGCTCAGAAGAGGAGTAAGTCCAGACTTAGATGTACGGAAAAGAAATGGGAAAACAAATCAGCTAATAGTTTTCACATGGGAGTACTGGCATAGTCCTCACTTCAGGAGAAGAGAACTATAGGACATCCGTGCCGTAATAGAAAGAGAGGGAGGAAAATCCCACGGTCTCTCCTAGGAATGCACTGATGCAGTTAAAGCCAGGGGGAGACACAAGCAAGAGTATTAACCCAGCCCCAGGATGGGGACACCCTAGTGCATCATGAAGAGAATCCCAGGGAGTCCCCTCAGAGGTTAGGGCGAAGACCCTACTTGCTGTCCTCCAGGTTGAACACACTGTGACTTTTAGAGAAGGAAACAGAGAGCTCTGAGGTACCAGAGGGACTCAGACTCAACTGACCTCTAGGAGGGGGAAGACGAGCAGGGTGGAGGTGACACCCAAGAACTGAGGCCCATGAGGGGATAGTGGGTGGGAACCAGTAATGCATGATGAGGATACAAGAGATCAAGACTTATGGTAGGTATGTAATTTTCATATCTTCCTTGTCAATCTTCAACATGCATTACTGCTGAATGAGTACCAGGCCCCCCAGAGGGGACCTGGCATAGCCTTGATGGAACAGATTTCCACAGCCTCCTGTGGTGAGGGCACAGGAGGGGAGACCTGCTTGCTACCAGACCGGCAAGGTCTAAGGCTGGTCAGGATGAGGAGGTGTCCCCATGGCCAGGGGGACAGGAGGCACCCTGTAAAGTCCTCCTTGCCCTAAGGAAAAGAGACAAGTCCCCCAGAAAGTGGAAGAGATCACCCTACGCCGGGCAGTGGGTGACAATCTATATAGACAAAGCCATGCCATCCGCCTAATGCAGATCGCTGTCTCTGCAAATCAAGATGCTACCTCACTGGCATCATAAAATGCCCTTGCCTGGTGCCTTGCAAGCTCCAGACCATCTGCACAGAGGGCGGTGGCCTGTCTAGATTGCTCTGAATAAGGCAGGATTGCTAATACCTGTGCTAGCATCAATCACAGGTTATCACTGTTATAGGCAGCATAGTGAGCCTGATGAGAACCTATACGCAGGAGCTGAAAAGAACACCCTTCTACCCCACCGGTCAAATTCTGCAGAATCCGAATCCAGGGGTCAGTCATGTGCCAGGCGCTGAAGCCCAGAAGGAGTATCTAAGGACATTGGCCCCAAAAGCTGGTGAGGTAGTGAACCTAGAGACTCCTGGGGGCACAATATGTCTCCTGCAGTCCGCTGAGCTGTGGAAGAGGCCGCTGGAGACTGCCAGGTGTGGATAGACGCTTCCTGGAAAGGAACTGGCCAGGAGGGTACCACCAGGTGGTGAGCACTGAACTCACTCAGGAATGAGCACATCTCCCACTTGGTATTGATTTTGATAACGTGAGATATGTGGAGCTCCTGAACCAGCCTCGAGAGGAACCGCTAATATTCAGTGAAATCAGCATCAGATGATATGCGAACAGAATGTTCCTCTCCTTCAGAGGAGGAAGATGAGGAGGAAAAGAAGCTTGAATGTTCAGGTTCCTATTGCAGCGGGAGACAGACACAAGACCTGTTCGTCCATGGGTCTTACATACCTGGGGAAGGCCACCGCAGTGGCTCTAAACATCTCTCAGGTTAAGGGCCCCAGGACCCACATGGTGGGGGGGGGAGGTGTCTGCAGAGGGATTGTAAAGGGGTACCTAACTGACAGTGCCCGGCCTCTGCCAGGGTTCTGAGACACAGCCACTGGCCCTGCCCCATAGAGGGACCCAGGGGTCAATATGGGTAGCGAAGGCTGTAAAGCTGAAAACAAACCCGGATGAGCCCTGAGGGGAATCTCCTGTGTGTGACTGGGGTTGCATGAGCCCAGAAGGGCAACCCTCTGTGCTGCCAACTAAGGGGCGTCTCAGAGACCTCATGAGAAAGGCGGGGGTTCAGTGCTCCATCTCCCTCCACGCCTCCCGCAGGAGTAGTGGAGGGCCCCACATGCCTCACCCTGTCCCTCAACCCTTCGGACTCCGAAGCTGCCCTCTTCCTCATCCCCAGTGAAAGAGGACTCCCCAATCCCACTGTTCCCCTGAGGGAGGCCGCAGAAGAGGGGGTCCCAGTCCCCACCCGGAGGGTCGTGACAGCATCAGAAATGGCAGCTGCCATGTCCACCCCAGGAGGGGACACCCCATCTGGCACCCCCAGGCCACTGTCCCAAATGGGCCCCCTGGCCAACCATGGCAGAAGGGGCCATCTGAACTCTGGGGACTCTGGAAGAGGAACGCTGGGCCACCTGGTGCCATGTCCCAGATGGCTCTTTGACTCTGAAGAGTCGGAGTGTCTTTCCAGGTCGGCCTGCGAGCCATCCTCCTCTGAAGAGGAAGAGACCAGGCAGACCTCCAGACTAGCGACACCTGAAGGGCCCTTGGCAATGGCCAGGAGGCACTGGAAGGTGGCGACGAGGGTCCACCAGTGCCAGGCCCAGAAGCCATGGGCCGTGACACTGGGGGAGCCTGCATCTCCATGGAGGTGACTGCTGGGATGGTGCCAGTGGCCCGGTTCTACAGGGAACCGAGTCACCCCTCCAGCACCACAGAAGAAGCTTCCTCCTTAGCAAGGCTAGAATCAGAGGAGGCTTCCTCCTCATTGGGCCATATAGACCTGGGAGGGGACCCAGAGGAAGGGTCAAGAGTTCTGGCCTTGGCAATCCGTGAGCGATGTCGTCCTCCGAAAATCAGTGGATCCCTGCCAACTTTGAATGTGTGGATTTTGAGAACATTGCAGTCTATGGAGAAGCAGGTGTCACAACTGTCCATGTCATGATTGGGACCCAGAAACGTAGGCAAACGTCATGCTGGTCCATAACAAAAAAATGCTGACCACAGGGGCACCGACACATGGCCCACTTTGGATTTTTTACTAGGCCCCGAATCTGACATGACACAAAATAAACAGTAAAACTACAGCAAAAGACTCAGCACCATTTAATAAAAAATAAGGAAAGGTCTTACCGGCAATAAACAGTGTGAAGTGGTCGAGAACTGGGATGGAGATCGACTGAGTACTAGGCCTGATGTCACAGAGAAAATTCACATCACAAGAAAAGTGCTATCTCGACAGTGGGAGAAACAGAACTGAGAGGAGGAGGAGGAGTTCGCGCATCTAATCTAACAACCTTTCATGCATCACGCAGTGTGTGGGCCGTGGGCAGCGCTGTTGATGCTGACTCCTCCCTCAAAAAAAAAATCCCATAACGGGTGTGAACCTCTGGCTTCACCTAGCTTTAATGAATGGTGAAGATTGACAAGGCAAGATTCAAAGTTCTGTATTGACAGCTCCACTCAAGAAGCCTCCCATTCAATCCAATGGGACACCCTAAAAGGCAGTCCTTAGAGGGTTCATCACCAGTACACTGCAGCTCAGAAAATGAAGCACCAGAATCACCAGCGTATTCTGAAAGAAACACTACAAGTTTTACAAATGGCACATCAGCAAGGGGATGTCTCTAAAGTTCCTCAGATGAAACTGGTCGAGGCTAACCTCAACTCAGTTCATCTCTGAAACAGGTTAAGGCTAACCCAGACTCAGTTTGTCTCCGCAAACTGAAATAGCGTTGATCTTTTTGGAGGCAGAGTTACTGTGAAGTGGGTGCCCAATACACTTTAGCACACCAGCTCCTAAAACAGCAAAAAGCTGCTATTATCCTTCCCTTTTTCCACCCAGTTCTGGGGCTAGGCAGACTAATCTCCATGACATTGCAGCGTCTGCTCTGCATGCTCAATCTCCACACCCCAGAGCAGGAGGCCACCCAGAGGAGGTAGTAGCATTTTCAACCCTTTCACACCCCGGAAATGAGGGAATGACTCTTGTCTACCATTACACTGGAGGAACTTGAAGCGGTCACAGGGGGCTCCAAAACCATGAAGGCTCCTGATCCTGATGGTTATGGGGCAGTGTTCAACAAAGCCATATAGAAGCAACCCCCCATAATACTGCACCAGGCTATGAACACTGTCATGTCCGGGAATACTCCTTCCCCCCCAAACATGGTCCTGTGCAGTTATTTCGGTCATTCTAAAATCAGATATGAACCCTATGCATTGTCTTTCTTACCAACTGATACTGGTCCTTAACTCTGATCATAAATTTTTCATGTTCATTCTAGCCCGCCCGCTGGATAAAATGGTTCCCGTGCTCATTGGAGTACAGCAAATGTGATTTGTCAATTCTAGGATAACTGCAGATAACACAAAAATACCCATTAAATACAATATTCACCCACTCCTCCCTTCTGCTGAGTCTTGAGGCTGAAAAGGCTTTGACCGGGTCTCCTGTGTTCCTGAACTCTGTGCTGGGGTGGCACGGATTCCCAGTCCCCTTCATACAACTCCTCTAGCACATTCACTACTCCCCCCATACTTATGTTAAAGTTAATGGGCATTATTTGAAGGACTTCGCCCTCCATAGCGGTACTCAGCAGGGGTGCCTGTTATCACCCCTGCTGTTTACCATTTATATTGAGCCTGTGGCTCAGGCCATAATAGAAGCAAATACCTTTCAAGGTACATACATGGGAAGTGAGGAGCACCATATGCCTCTTTACACAGACTATGTTCTGCATTATCTCAGCCACACCAAAACCTCCCTCCCTTCCAGCGGTGTTTGCGATCCTCTGGGCACATGGACGAGTGTCTAGCTATGAACTTAACATCATGAAAATGGAACCCCTTGAATTCAATTTTTCACCATTCCAGCAACTGAAGAGGACATTTCCTTTATTTATTTCGTTTTGTTTACCGCTAAGTGCACTAACCATGGCAATGACTATTTTCAGGCATGACCTGGGAGGGTACAGTACATCAGTGCATACAGAAACATAACATGACAGGTTCAACATACTACAACAGCAAATATTTCAAATGACAATGAGGCAGGATAAACAGGAATACATTTTGGGTGGGGAGAAAACAATAATACAGGCAAACCAAGGTACATACAATTTACAGGACAGTTACAGAGTTCAAATGCAATTCAAGGTTCAGATGACAGTAACACATTTAGCAAACAGCAGTTAGGTATAAGGGCATATGTGGCGTATTTAGTGAGACATAAGTGCCTTGAGAACAGAAATAGATAGGCAGGATAAGTTAAAGGTTTGACTTGCAGCAGTGGGAGGCGAGACAGCAGGACCGTAGAGATAGGATGGCATGTTCAGGGGGGTTTGAAGCAGGTACAGGAGACCTGGCTGTAGAGGAAGGAGCAACATTTGTTTTTAAATTGGACATGACTGGGAGCTAGGTGGATCTCTGGAGGTAGGGAGTTCCAGAGTTTGGCTGCCGAGTGCGCGAAAGCTAGAATCCCTTTATTAGATTTACAGTACATCTAGTTATAAGCAGCAGGGATTTATCAGATGATCAAAGACCATGCAAGGAGGACAGCAGAGATAGCATGGAGGCAAGTGAGATAGGGATACCGTCTCTACGTATATTGTCAGTCAGGGAGCTAAGGGCCAGAGTATGAATAGAAGTGGTGGGGAAGCCAGTTTGACCAGAGAGAAGCTGAGGCATACCTGCAGATGCTATTGTAGGTGGTATCCACTTCCTGAGAAGAGATTGGGATGCATATAAATATGTGACTACCCGTGGGATAGCGACAAAGCAAGATCCCGGGCGATGGCTAAAATCAGCCAGCGATTAGAGAACATAGCTGGCTTTGTAGGCTACCCTAATTTTAGTATTAACTGATTTACAAGTGGACATTATGTGCTTATCAAAGTTGAGGTTTTCATCAAGGAGGACTCCAAGATACCTGAAGGAGCATACCAATTCAAGGTCTAGCCCACCCTGAACAGACATCTTAAATAGGTCTCGGTTATGCTTTATTTTGACTGCCATCCCAAACAGCATTGTTTGCATTTTATTTGCATTAAGGATTAACTTATAGTGGAGAAGCCAAGATTGCATAGACATGAAAGCAGAAGAAAGTGTCTGGTTTATGTGGTGTATATTGTTGTCACTGCAGTACAGGACCAGGTCATCAGCATAAAGGATCGCATTGCAATCAGGGATAGCTGACAAGATACTATTACTATAAATAGTGAAAAGAAGGGGGCCTAATACTGATCCTTGAGGAACACCTAGGTTAATTGCCATAGGGCTGGACACAGCAGAATTGAATCTTACAAGCTGAGTTCTGTTTGATAGATAGCTCCTAAACCAGGCCACCGAGTTAAGAGAGAAACCAAGGGCTAGGAGGCTACCAAGTAGAAGAGGATGATCAACGAGGTCAAATGCCTTGGTGAGGTTGATAAATACTGCCCCCGCTAATTGGCCTTTGTCCATTGCAGTAAAGGTGTCATTTGTAAGGTGAAGCAAGGCAGTGGAGGTGCTACCACCTTTACGAAGCCATACTGAATCGATGAGAGAAGGTGTGTTTGGTCAGGAATTCAGTAACTTGGATAGATACAACTTTTCCATTAATTTGCATAAGACTGATAGGACAGCAATCGGATGGTAGTTAGCCATATCTCTTTTATCACCTTTCTTAGGAACCGGGGTGACATTGGCCACTTTCCAGATCTCTGGGATGAATCCACTGCAAAAGGAGAGGGTGGAAATCCTAGACAGAGGCAGGGCAATGAATGGTGCAACAAATTTTAAAAGTTTGGGCTCAATTCCATCAGAGCCTGCACTAGTATTATCAGAAATGGTGTTAAGTAAGCTGAGGACTTTATGATTTGGATACACGGCTTAAAGTAAAAAGGAGGGCAAGCACAGAAGGGAGGGCAGAATGGATTGGGACAAGGGCTGCACGGAGAAGAACATAGATGTGAGCCTGGACAGGTCAGAGAATTGCTTGTTAAACACTTCTGCAATAGTCCTGGGGTCGTTGCAGTGGATTCCATCAATGATCATATCGTCATTTAAGTGAGGTTTCTTAGCACCTAGGAATGTTTTCACATGCGCCCAGAATTTCCTAGGGTCGCCAGATGCCTCCAGCAGAAGCCCCTTACAGTAAGAGTGTTTTGCTAGTCTGATCTGCTTTTTACACTCTCTTCTCTGGGCCCTATAGATCTGGTAGTCTGTGTTAAGGCTGAATTTCCTGAAACGCCTCCAGCTTTTGTCCCTGGCATGGAGTGCAGCTAGGAGATTTTTGTGTAACTACGTAGTAGGTTTCACTCGAACACATCAGGTCACAAGAGGTGCGTGTCTATTCTGAACTGCTAGAAATTGGTCAAGAAAATATTCAAGAGCTGCTTGAACATCCAGGGTCTGCGAAAGATAGGTCCAGTCAATAGACATGACTTCATGTAGGAACTTCGCTCCGTCAAGGTTGGCATAGTTCCTAAAGGTGATCAAGCATGGTGGTAAAGACTGGGGGCTGGAGTGTTGCCACACACAAAAGATGGGGGAGTGGTCAGATATAAAATCGGGCAAGATGCCTGCATTTACAGTTCTGTCAACCCTGTTTGTCAATACCCAGTCCAATAGCGTACTAGAAGTTTCTTTAGGGGAGACCCTTGTGGGCACAGATATAACTTGGTGGAGGTGATAGCTTTGGATCACAGATAGAAGTGAGCTATGCATTTGCCCAAGCCAGTTTAGGTTCATACCCCCAAGAATGAGCAGTTCATTGTGGCCTGATATTTTTACCGATTCCTCCAGCAGATTGGAGAAGGCAGACAGCCCCCCATGGGGAGGATTATAGGCAATAACTATGTGTAGTTTCTAGGATCCAAGTGGAGGAGGCATGAGGATTCACATAAGGAAGACTGTGGGATATTAGTCCGTGTGATATTGAGATGTGCCTTATAAAAGAGCACAACACCCCACCCTATTTAGGAGATGACCTGTTGTGCCTAAGCAGACTGTAGTCTCTTAGCAAGCAGACAGAATCAGGGGTAGAAGGCTTAATCCATGTCTCAGATAGACACAATATGTCTGGGTTATAGATCGAGACCCAAGCCTCAAGATCAGGGAAATTACAAAACAGGCTCCTTATATTTCACTTTGTTCACATTTACAGGGTGCAACCCTGAGTTTGCTACTGATAGCACTTTTAATTATTAAGTATGGCTTCACTAGCAGAACTATGATTGTAACTGGAGTATTCCTGACAAAACAAGATGTACAATTTGAAAGTGATCTGCAGTACAGGACTGATGGGAGTTGAACAAGTTTAAATATTAAAGAATATATATTGCCAAGAATTCAGTGAGTGGCTATGCCAATGACTGCTCTTCATTGCTCATCTCATTCAGGATTTCACAAGATGGAATATACTTCCCCTCAGTCTTTTTCATAGGGTTGAAGTTATACGTATGGTAACTCTTCCTAGGGTGCTAGTCCCTCTGCCACTGTTTCTCCATTTTCAGACACTGGAACTGGAAAATCTCCTGATTCATTTGGGCCTGACAGAGACCACGCATTAAACTGCTCCTCCCCAAGAATTCAGGATGCATTGTGTGACCTCACTTAAAATTATACTTTTAGGCAGTCTATCTCCGCTACATTTTATACTGCAATTTAGGAAACATACTCTCTATTTGGTTAAGAACTGTATGTGAGATATTCTCAAACCACACTTTTAGCAGGCATTTTATCATAATGAGGACCCCTCTGAGCTCACAGCAAACTTAAACCCACTGGCTCACGAACCAAGTCAGGACCTGGCAGTCCATCACGAAGGCCCTCATGCTTACCTCATTTCTTCCCCTCTTCTGCCCAATCACCTAATTAAAGAATTTTCAACCCACCCTAACTGATCTGGCATTACATAAGTGAGAGGATTACTCCTACAACATATGTAAGCATTAAGACATGATGGGGTGTACGTTGGAATCGCTCTAACGCAGTTGTGGGCGTGAGGGCACGAGACCACAGACTGTGTACTTCCAGACCCCTAGCCAAGCGTTAAAACTGTCTAACTCACACCCCGGAATGACTTACTGCACTTATGAAATGGGCATCTAAATTTTAAATGCATGTCAAAATTTAAATGATTAAAATTAAACAATAAAAAAGTTAATTTTCTGTCTTTATTTTAAATAAAATAGTTCCTCTGCCTGGATGTATTTAAGACTTGAGAACTTTTGCACTATTGTGGCCCCCGTAGGTGTACATTTTTTTGTGACTGTCATGCTCCCGTTACAGACAAGGAACACACACAAACATTTCCGTTATTTGTTTCCCATTACCCTCGTTGATGAAATAGAGGTTTTTTGTTTTGGGACTGAGAGGAAGGCCAGCACATGGAGTGGCATGGCAGCAACTGTAATCACTGAACAGAGTGGCACGGCATGGAAGCAACTGTAAGAAATTGTGCTTCCTGTTGTGAGAATGCAGCAGAGAAGAAGAAGAAGAAGGAGGATGGTATTTTTTTTTTTTTTAGTTCAAGTAATACAGGGTTTTTGTTTGGGGAGGCCTTGAGGAATTGTGTGTATAGAGTGGCATGGCAGCAACTGTGTTGGAGTGAACCTTGGGGGACAGTCTAAGAGCAGTTGTACAGAGCAGGATGGTCCTGGAGCAACTGTGCTGTTGTGAGAACCTAAGGAGAACGGTATTTCTTTTTAATGATTTAATATTTTCAACTGATTCTGAGGTGCTCTGGTGGGGGAGTATTTATAGTTTGCCTGGTGCCTGAGTACATGTGGTTTCTGTCAGCTGGCTGACAGAAAGAGAAGCAGTGGGCAGACAAGCAAGGGTGCAAGGGAGACTCAGACACAAAGATTGGAAAACTGGGTACTCGTCCTGTTTGCCAGGTCTAGTTGTAGCCATGTGTTAGACACTTCTAGCGCACGGCTATCAACCAATCATAGGAGCTCAAATCTTAAGCTAATTCATAAGTAATAAGCCACAAAAGAGTGTGCATTATAAAATGGTTATGCACACCCCTGGGAAGTGCATTAAAATCCTATAATACACACCATGGAGGGGCTTATTACACTTATAAAATGGCTCTAAGTAGGTGTTTTGGGGGGATAAAATGATTTAATAACTGGTCAGGTGACACCTCTTGATCAATGAAATTTCTGGATTTTTATAAATATGTATATGTGTGTGTTTGTGTGTGTGTGTGTGTATACTGTATATATATACCCCCCAACTAGAGGTTAGATCCACCCTTAAACCATTTACTAAGCTGCAGGCTACCTATTATTTATTTATTTGAAAAGTTTCACCAGGAAGTACATCATGAGCTGTAATAGCTTGTTTCCAGATGAGTCCAGGGAGGGGGATACAAAAGAGGGTACAGTAGAACACTGCAATTACAGAGTGAATACAGAAAAATGAAAATTACGTACCTACCGTAATTCTTGATCTTCTCTTGTATTTTCACCATTCATTACTGATGGGTGTAAGCCAGAGGCACGCACCTGCCATGGGAGGTTTTTTTTAAAGAGGAGATGGCGCCAACGGCACTGACCCCAAGAGTGACGCACCACGTGATGCGCGAGGGGCAGCCGTTAGGTGCCATAGACTTCTCCTCCATCAAAGTTCTGTTAGTCGGAGAGGCGAAATAAGCATAAGTAAAAAGAAGAGCAGGCAAGAGAGCCGAGGGATAGAAAAGGAAAGGAATAAACTGAAAAGGAATAAGCCTGAGAGGACAGAAAAAGGATGCCTACCCAAGGACTGCAGGGCTTCACTCCTGGGGCGACTCCAATGGAGGAACAGATAAAGGAGAGAAAGAAGAAGGTAGAAGAAGAGAGGAAAAAAGGAACAGGGATGTAGGGAGGGAAGAAAAAGTCTGCCAATTGAGGAAATGGTTTTAAGGCTTATGAGCTCGGAACCAAAAACAAGGGAGCAAGGATCCCATTTGGTAAAACTGAAGAGGAGGTTCAACTGAACCGCTTGGACACAAAAGGCAGATTCTCTACACCTCCCACCATCCTCAACCCCTTAAACTCTAGCTGAGAGCTCACAGACTGCCAAGGCAGAAATTCTGTTCCGAAAGGAGAGCGCCCAACTAAGAAGGGGAGAACCCACTAGTACCTTGTTACGTGCTCACACAGAAGTGTGAGTGTGTGGGGGGGTGCCTTACAGAGACATCCCTTTACTGCAGAACGGTAGAGTAGGAACTCAGTCGGACTCCCTGGAGGCAAGGCAAAGAACAACAACTCAAGAAATTGTAGTGTCAGGACAGCACCAAGTAGCAGAAGCTGACACAGTGAGTGATGAGACCTGCCAGAGGGTACCAGGAAAAAGGGGACCGGGCCAAGTAAGGAACAGTCTCTTTAACTGTGAATTGAACATGGTTAAAAAGAGCCAAGAGTTCACCCCTAAGGATAATCAGAAAGAGTTCCCTCAGGATAGATAAATTCCACTGGATCCTCCATTCCCCAGAGGGGAGGGATCCGTTCAGAAGGACAGCAGAAAAACCAAGATAGTTTTTTTTTTTGGCTTAAAGGCCAATGGAGAAGGTGGAGGAATGAGCTAGAAGGGGGAGATGCTGAAGAAGGAGGCCTGTGAGGGATGATGGGCAGGAATCAGTAATGAATGGTGAAGATACAAGAGAAGATCTAGAATTACGTAGGTACGCACTTTTCATATCTTCCTTGACAATCTTCACCATTCATTAATGCTGGATGAATACTGTTCGACCTGCCAAGGGGGTCTGATAGACCCCGAGGAACAGATTCCTCAGCTTCCTACTGGTGAAAAGTAGAAAGGGGAAGACCCTAACCAATAGACTAGGAAGTTTAAGGTGGGTGAGCAGGAGGAGGTGTCCCCCGTGGGCTGGGGAAGGGAGGTTCCCCTGAAGAAGCCTCCTCGCCCTGCGGGAAAAAAGGTGGGTTCCCCAGAAGGGAGAGTTATCCACCCTACACCGGACAATGGGTGACAGTCTGGAGAGATGAAGCCATGCCGTCCGCCTAATGCAGATAGCTGTCCCTACTAGTTTGGATGCCACCTCGTTGGCATCGTAGGATGCCTTCACTTGGTGCCTTGCAAGCTCCAGACCCTGAGCAGAGAGGGCAATGGCTTGTCTAGACTGCTCTGAGTCAGGCAAAGAGGCTAGGACCTGAGCCAGCATCAACCACAGATGCCTTTTGTAAGCAGCGTTCTGAGCCTGATGAGATGAGATGCATAACAATGCACGACTGGAAGAGAAAACCCTTCATCCCCACCGGTCGATTTCAGCAGAATCTGAATCTGGAGGCCTGTCGTGCCCCAGGCACTGAGGCCCAGAAGGAGTGTCTAGGGACGTCAAGCCTGAAGGAGGGTGAGGCAGAGAACCTAGAGACTCATGGGGGACACAATACCGTCTCCTGCAGTCTCCCAGGGCAGAAGAAGGAGTGGCTGGAGACTGCCAGGTGCGGATAGATGCCTCCTGGAAAGGGATCGGTCAGGAAGGCACCACCAGATGGTGAGCACTGAATTCACTAAGGAAAGCATGCATCTGCTGCTCGGTATTGTCACTATGGATGGTGAGATCACGAAGCTTCAAAACCATCCTCGAAAAGGACACGCTGATAGTCTGTGAAATCAGCGCCGGAGGAAAGGTGGTGGACAAAGGTTCCTCTCTTCAGAGGAGGAAGATGAGGGAGGAAGTGGAGCTCAATGCTCAGAAGACTCCTGTGGTGGGGGAGACCAGTGGAAAACCTGTTCATCCATGGCCCTGACATAGGACGGGAAAGGCCATGAGAAGCACTAAACATCTCCCAAGTAAATGGTCCAGTGGGCACCACGTGGCCTGGGAGAGAGGGAGGTGGTTGAAGAGGGATGGGCAAGGAGCACCTAATAGCACATGCCTGGCCTCCGTCAGGGTTCTGGGATCCAGGTAATGACGCCGCCAAGACTGGGGACCCTGAGATCGTGCCGGGTTGCGTAGTAGAAAGGGTAAGATGCAACTCCAGAAAGAGCCCTGAAGGGGAATCTCCCCTGTGACACGCCTGGGCTTGCATGAGTCCAGAAGGGCAACCCTCCGAACCACCACCAGAAGGCACTTTAGAGACCTTAAGAGAAAGGCAAGGATCAGCACTGCGACTCCTCCCCACACCCCGCAAGGTGGTGGGGGATCGTCGCCACTCCTGACCTCTGCCCCTCAATCCTTCGGACTCTAAAGCAGCCCTCTTCCTCGTGACCAGTGGTGGAGTTCCTTGCTGAGCAAGACCCTGAAGGGAACTCACTAAGGCAGAGTCCTCCCCCTTCTGCTGAAGGACCCGAGCAGCACCAGGACTGGCAGCTGCCAGGGACTTCAGAGAAGAAGGTATCCTCTCCTGAACACCTGAAGGGTCCACCACGGAAGACTCCAGGCCACCTCTAAACATGGAATCATCAGGGCTTACCAGCTCTGGGACTCTGGGAAAGGAACATTGGAACATCTAACCCTGCGGCCTCAGGAGGTTCCGAGTCCGAGGACTCTAGCTGTTGGTCTGGGTCCTCACCTGAATCGTCCCCCTGTGAGGAGGGGTCGACAAGAAAAAATTACTCACCATAGTAATGTTGTTTCTTCTAATGGAGTCTTGCTGTATTCAGACATAATGCAGTTAGCCCCAGCACTTGAACTGCCCCGGAGAGGAAAGAGTTAACTCCATACAGAAGCATGGAACGTTGAGCTCGAGCTCGATTTTCAAACCTCTGTCTGTGGTACTTACCAGTGCAACTGTCAGATTCTTATGAGCAACTAACTAACTTAACACTAAAATGTAGAAATTGTTTGAACACATAGCCAAAAGACAAAATACTTTTAGAGGTCCAAAAAAGACTCAAGTTGAGAACCCAAGAAGAAATAAGGTAGTGACAATTCAAACTATGCAACACAAGAAGGAAAAACATAACAGTTACCCCACCAAGAGGGAGGATACAAGGTAAACCCCCGAGGTGCAACACTGTGCTCAAGCAACCCACTTCCCAAAACAGGTTCTCAGAGGGAGGTGGGATTGATACAGCAAGACTCCATTAGAAGAAACAACATTACTGTGGTGAGTAATTTTTCTTCAAACAACATGAAGTCTTGCTGTATTCACACATAATGCAGACTACCAAGCAGTTCCCTATGGAGGAGGGAGAGAACCTACTTTGGGAACAGACTGTGCAGTACTGCTGTACCAAACCAAGCATCACTCCTAGCCTGGATGTCCAGAGAATAATAATAATAATAATAAAATGTATTTAATTAAGCGCCTTTCAAATTTTTCAAAGCGCTGTACATAAAAACATGAAAACACAGGCATAATCAGTACATACAATACAGCTACACAAAACGAATATTACAAAACTAAAATAACCAATTACAACACAGCAGAAAATGCCTTCTCCCATAAAAAAGTCTTTAAGGCCTTTTTAAAACTCCCCACCGTCGTACTCTCATGTAGCTGATGGGGCAGAGAATTCCGGAGATTAGGAGCAGCAAAACCAAAGGTGTGGGCTCCAGAAGACTTCAGAGTTACCCTCAGAATCTCCAGCAACCCCTTGTCAGCCGAGCGGAGCTGTCTCAGAGGGGTGTAGGGCACCAGGAGCTCTTTCAAATAGTCGGGACCTAGACCGTGTAGGGCTTTGTAGGTCAAAAGACCCACTTTAAAGGTGATCCGCCACTGTACAGGCAGCCAGTGCAGAGTGCGTAGCACCGGGCTAATATGGGACCTTCTAGAAACCCCAGTCAACAAACATGCTGCCGCACTCTGCACTAGCTGCAAGCGCCGGATATCAACCCTAGAAAGTCCTAGGTAAAGGGAGTTACAGTAATCAAGACAAGATGTCACGAAGGCGGACCAAAACCGGCAGGTCGCAAGGTGGAACCAGGTGTCTAATCCTGGCAATGTTTCTAAGATGAAAAAATGCAGTCTTGACAACTGCAGACACCTGATAACGAAGGGTCAGACCAGTATCAAGCTCCACGCCCAGGTTACGCACCCGTTCGGAGGTGAGGATCTGGTCTACCCCCAGAATTAGTCCAGAGGGGAACCCCACCCTTACACCCTCAACCCTGCGACCCGGGTCCACCACCATAGCCTTGGTCTTTCCCGGATTCAACTTTAAACCACTGGTATTCATCCAGTCTTGGATATCAGCGAGGCAGTTATTCAGCACCGAGATAGCACTAACCTGGTTGGGTGCAAAAGACAGGTAGAGCTTGGTATCATCAGCGTAGCAGTGAAACCTCAGCTCAAACCGTCTTACAATGTCACTGAGGGGTAGCATATATACTGCGAATAACATGGGGGAAAGCACCAAGCCCTGAGTTACCCCGCAAGGCAGAGAGAAAACCCCGGATGAATGCAAACCCAAGACCACTCTCTGCGTTCTCCCCTCGAGGTAGGATGAAAACCATCTGAAGACCATACTCGATAGTCCACAAATGGACCTCAGGCACTCGAGCAGAACCCCATGATCCACAGTATCAAAAGCTGATGACAGATTAAGGAGAACCAGAATAGAGCAGTGTCTCTGATCTCTCGCCATCAGGAGATCATTGAGCACCTGAACCAGTGCAGTCTCGGTGCTATGCCTCTTACGAAAACCAGACTGGAGAGGTTCAGATAAACTATGGATGGTCATCCAGTTGAGCTGCCACAACTCTCTCAATAACCTTCCCATAAAAGGGAGGTTAGAGATTGGTCGTAGTTTGCTAGGTCATCCGGTCTAAAGAAGCTTTCTTCAGAAGGGGAATCACCACCCCTTCCTTCAGAGCGCTAGGAAAACTCCTGTCTCTAAAGAACACCGGATAATCCGAGCAAGGACCGGGCCGATAGTCTCACTACAACCCATGATTAGGAAGTAGGGTCTGGATCCAAACTACAGCATGTTAGGCACATCTCACAGACAATCCTCATAGTGTCTATGAAATCCGGTAGGTTAAAGGAACTCCAGGAAACTCCGGGCTCTGCGACAAGACACTGATCAACTGCAACAACCTTAGCGTGAGGTCGAGGACACTGCCTCCGGATGTCTTCCACCTTATTTCCAAAGAATCGATCGATCTCCTCGCAATCAGTTTGTGTAAAGACTCGACGGATCTGCCGACAGACTGGGTTGCACAGTCTGTCGACAGTTCTGAAGAGCTGAGCCAGTTGATTCCGGGCGACAGAAATTTCCCTGGACAGGAATTCTGCCTTCTTATGGGAAATTGCTGTTTGGTAGAGCTTATAATGCTCTAACAAAATAAGATGCTTTATGAATGTATGGACTGTTTTCTAGGTGGCTGCTTTACATATCTTTAACAAGGGTATATCTTTGGCTGCAGCTAGAGTAGCAGCTGTACCCCTAGTCGAGTGAGCCCTCAGGCCTGAAGGGGGTGTTCTACCAAATTTGTCATAGTAAAACTGTATACAGGAAACAATCCACCTGCCAATAGTTCTCTTAGTGGCAGGCTTACCTTTCCCCACTTCACCAAAAGTGAGGAACAATTGAAGACAGTCATTTCTGTGTGCCTTAGTATGCTCTATGTAGTAGCTAAGTGGCCTTTTAACATCCAAACGGTGTAATCTTCTTTCCCCTGGGGAAGAATGGTCAGTGAAAAATACAGGAAGAGACATAGACTGGTTTAGGTGAAAATCCGATATCACTTTAGGCAAGAACCTCCTATTAGTTCTTAGGACCACTTTATCCCTATGGAAGGATATGAAGTCAGGTTCAACTGACAGGGCCTGTAATTCGCTAATCTGCCTGGCAGAAGTAATAGCTATCAGGAACACAGTTTTCCAGGTCAAGTACTTCAATTCAGCCGAAGCCATAGGCTCAAAGGGTGGCTGCATAAGCTGAGTAATGCAGACATTAAGATCCCAAGGCGGAGTAGGCTTCCTAAAGGGAGAGTTAATGTGAACCAGGCCTTTGAAAAACTTCCTGAAAACAGGATAAGATGCCAGGGAAGAACCCTTCCCTGCTGAAAGGAATGCAGAGACAGCTGCTAAATGAACCTTCAGAGTGGCAGGCCTAAGGCCTAGACTATTCAGATGAGCTAGATAATCTAAGGTTATGGAAATGCCTGCAGAATCAGGCACAATACCTTTCTGAGAGCACCAAATACTAAACCTTTTCCATTTGGAATTGAAAGTTTTTCAGGGAAGGTTTCTGAGACCTTCAGAATATCCAGAACTCCCTGAGAGAGATGTAGAGCTGCATATTCTAACTTTTCAAGAGCCAAGCCTTGAGGTTGAGAGACTGGAGATTGGGGTACCAGATCCGCCTATGGAGGAGGAGAAGATTGTATCTCCTGGAAGAGACAGGGGCGTGAGACAGCCAAGGACAGCAGTAGAGGATACCAGGGTTGTCTGGCCAATCAGGAGCCACCAGTATCACTGTGCAGGGTTGAGTTCTTATCTTGATCAGAACCTGAACAGGAGAGGAAAGCATAGAGAAACCTGCCCTTCCAGTTCAGAATGAGGGCATCCTGGGGAACTGTCCCCAGGACTGGAGGTCTGCAGCAAAACAGAGGAAGTTGATGATTGTCTGGTGCTGCAAATAGATCTATTTCTGGAATGCCCCACTTGGAGAAAATGATCCTCAGAATGTGAGAATTCAAGGACCATTCGTGATGCCCCTGTGAAATCCTGCTCGGGGCATCTGCCAGCACATTGTCCTTTCCTGGAAGATGAACTTACCAGGGAAGCCTGAAGGAATAGGCCAGAGACCAAATCCTCATGGCTTCTGTGCACAAGGCCATGGACCGAGTGCATCCCTGCTTGTTGATGTACCACATTGTGGTAGTGTTGTTCATTCCTGACTTTGGACCACCTTTGCCTTTGAATGAATCTGAAAAGGTCTGAAGGGCTAGAAAAACTGCCCTGAGTTCCAGGAGGTTGATAAGAAGAAGAGACCTGCGGGGACTACATCCCTGAGCTGCTAGGGCTCCCAGGTGAGCTCCCCAGCCTAGAGAGAAGCATCCGTAGTCAGTGCTACTGATGGAAGTTGAGAGAGAAATGGAACCCCTTGTCTGAGGTTGTCCTGGTTCAGCCACCACTGGAGAGCCTGAACCAGAGTTTGGTCACTGGAATCAGTTTGGTGAGAAATTTGTTCTCTGTGACCAAAAGGACCTTAGATGGAAATGAATGTCCCGCATCTGAAATCTGGCTCCCGAACCACTGCAGTGGGGCTACCATGTGGCCCAGGAGTTGGAGGAACTGTCTCACTGGAAGACAAACCTGAGGCCGAAAGGAGGAAGCGAGGTCTACTAAGGCCTTCACCCTTGCCAGAAGAAGGAAAGCTTTTGTTTGGGTAGTATCCAATCCACCCCTATGACGGTGAGAAGCTGGACTGGTTCGAGGACAGATTTTGGCAGATTGAGAAGAAACCCAGGAACTGAGCAAGTCTTGAGTGGTTTGCAGAGCTGACCTGACCTGGTCTGAAGACTGCCCTACTAGGAGCCAGTCATCCAGATATGGAAAAATGGTGATACCCTGTCTTCTGAGGTAAGCCACCACTACTGCAAGGCACTTTGTGAAACCCTTGAGCTGATGTTAGCCAAAAGGCATGGCCTTGAACTGATAATGGCCTGAAGGCAACTCGAACCTGAGGTATTTTTGGTAGCGCTACAGGATATGGAAATAGGCATCCTGGAGGTCCAGTGATGCTAGCCAATCTCCTGGCCTTAAAGAGGGAAGAATTATTTCCAGAGTTACCATTTTTAATTTGAGTTTTGAAATGTGTTTGTTCAGATACCTTAGATCCAGGATGGGCTGCCACTCCCCTGTTTTCTTTGGGGTGAGGAAGTTCCTGGTGTACAGACCTGTTCCCCTGTGTGAGTAGGAACCTTCTACGGCTCTGAGATGAAGGAGAGAGGAAACCTCTGCCTCTAAGGCAAGGGTTTCTGAAACTGATGCAGGTGGAAAAGACTTGGCCCTCCTTTTTGGGTACCTTTTGAAGCTGAGGGCTAGTCCCTGGCTTACTACTTCCAGGACCCACTTGTCTGAGGTAACAGACTTCCAGGCCTGAAAGTAGTAAGCCAGCCTGCCTTCTACTGGGATTGGTGAGTCGACCTGGGCTGACACCTCAGGGCGTCTGCTTAGCAGAAGCCTTAGATTGGGAGGAAAAAACAGCCCTGCTCATCCCCTTCTACCCCTCCCTCAGAAAACCCTTGTGGGTAAGACGAGAGGCCCGGACTGCTGCTTCTGGAGGAGTGGCTTGCCTTTCTTGGCCTGTGCACCCTGTAAGTGGTTCTATATTCATCCATTTTCTTCATGTAGCTCTCTGTCTGCTCCCAAACAGAGAGTTACCAACTACAGGAAAATCTATAGCCTTAGACTGAGTGTCCTGTGATAGGCTAGTACATCTGAGCCAAGCATACCTTCTGATAGACACAGATGTAGCCATGACTCTGGATGCCATATTGTTGGAGTCAATAGTAGCGTGAAATTGTACTTTGGATGCCTCAATTCCATCCGCAGCCACCTCCTCCAGTTCTTTGGCTATCTGGGGGGAGGCCTTTTCAGCCAGTTCCAGAACCATATCCCACCTGGACTTCTGGTACCTGGCTGTGTAGGCCATATAATTTGCCTGCCTGAGTCCCAAAGAGGATGCCAAGTATAGTTTCTTGGCCATGGCATGGACTTTCCTGGAGTCCTTGTCTAGGGGGTGAGAAGCCAAAGGAATGTTTGCCCTGTCACAGGCTGCAGCCTGCACTACCCCAACATGGCTGCTATGTGAATAAAGGAACTCCGCAGCTGAGCCTGATAACATGTATCTCCTGTCCATTCTTTTATCTACAGGTGGTGAAGAGTTAGAAGTCTGTAGAATCGTTTGTGTCTGTTTCCCCAAGGACTTGTGAAGGGGAATAGACAACCTTTTGGATTCTGGGATGTCCATCATCTCCACAAAATCAGGCTCTTCTTCCTCCTCAGCAGCTTCAACCAAAGGGAGATGGAGGGTTTTCACCACCTTCTTGTAAAACAAGAAGTGAGAAGGGACTCAGAAAGCCTTGGAGGAGACATCTGAGGACTGTCTGGGGAGATGTCCAGTTCAATGGGCACATCCAGACCCCCACTGTCGTAGTCATCATCGTCATCGTCGGGATAGTCTTCGTCTCCCTCCCACTCCTCATAGAAAGCATCCGGATCGTAATCCGAAGGAGCCGGTTCCAACCGAACCAACCGTCTAACCGGTGGCATTGCTTCGGACAGAACTGGACGAAGCGATTGGACAATACTAATCGCTCTGGCTATCTCGTCCACGGTTAGAGTAAGCAGTGCTGGATCTGAACCAGCGGACTTCCGTTTCTTTTTTGACAGAACTGACCCCTCAGAGTCGGCTCTCATTTTGACCGAGGAGGTATCGCCTAGATCAGTAGGCACCTCCTCAGGTTCAGCCCTAACCGAACCGGGCTGGCCATCCATGTCTACGGACTTCTCAGCCTCCCTTTCCTTCAACCTACTCAGTCATTTTTCTAGAGTGGTTTTAGTAAAGTTTTTGCAAATTTGGCAGTCTGACTGGAGGTGATCAAACCCCAGACAATAAACAGATGAGGTGGGGGTCGGCCTTGGCAAAGGCCTCCCCACACTCAGTACAGTGTAGAAACCCAGTGGGACCGGTTTTCTTTTTGGGTTTCTCAGATATGGCCACCCTACCAAAATTACCCTATAGAAGCATTCAAGCCAGGTAATACCAACTGATCGGTAACAACTGTGTCATAGGTTTGGAAAAGAACTGAGAAAAGGCCCGGTTCTTTTGAAACAGATTGGCACCGGAACACCACTCTAAAATAACAAATTTAAAATTAGAAAGAAACACAAGTTCAGTTCCTAACCGGACCAACTGGGAAGAAACCAAAGAAATCAACAATTTCCACAAGTTATTTTAAAATAAAATACAGTCACTACCTATCTACCACACTAACTGTACCATAGACAAAGGCTGGAAATCCGAAAAAAACAATAAAGAACAAGTTTTAAATCGAACGCTTTACTTTTACTGAACCAAGCACAGGAATCTCCGAGTGACTTCACTGTTAGGAAGAGTAAAGAATCAAACGGTTGCACTGGTAAGTACCACAGACAGAGGTTTGAAAACCGAGCTCGAGCTCAACGCTCCATACTTCTGCATGGAGTTAACTTTCCTCTCTGGGGCAGTTCATGCTGGGGCTAACTGCATTATGTCTGAATACAGCAAGATTTCATGTTGTGTGAAGGGAAGACTCCATCGCAACAGCCTCAGGAACCTGCCCAGAGGCGGCATCAGGACTGGTACCACTGTAGGCCACGATGCCAACCACATCCGCAGAGTCATCCACACCTTCGGCCGCGCCAGGTAGTAGGACTGCACCGCGAACAGTGCCACCCGAGTCCTCTGCGCCGCGAATGACGCCGAGGCCCAGCACAGCACCTTGAATGGCACCACCCAGTCCCCGCACCGGTGAACAGCACCGTGGCCCAAGATGGCACTGCTGACGGTGCTGCTCGAGTCCCCGGCACCACGGATGGTGCTGAGGCCCAGTGCGGCATCGCCAATGGTGCTGCCCGAGTCCCCGGCACCGCGGGCAGCGCCAAGACCCCAGATGGCACCGCCGACGGCCCCACCCGAGTCACCAGCACCGCAAGCTACGCCAGACTCTATGACGACAAGGGCAGATAGGAAAGAGGGGCCACCAGAGCCAGGTCCCACAACAGGGAGCTATGACACCAGGGGAGCCTGCACCTCCACGGAGGTGACTGATGGGACGGCGCCAATGGCGTGACCCCATGAGGGATCACACTGTTCCTCTGGCACCGAAGAAGAAACCTCCTCCTGGCAAGGCTGGAAGTGGAGGAGGCTTCTCCTCACTATGCTATACAGACCCAGGAGGGACCTGGAGGAAGGGTCAAGAGATCTGGCCTGGGAAGCCCTCGGTGACGCATCCTCCAAAAGTCGGTGAAGCTCGTCTCGACTTTAAACGTGTGGACTTCAACACACGGCGATCCATGGAGAAGTAGGCATCGTAATGATCTATATCATGGTAGGGTCCCAGCGACTGAGACAAAGATCATAGCCGGTCCATGATGGAAAACTGCGGCCACAAGGGCACACTGACACGTAGGGAGCTGACCCACTTATGAACTTCTGATCTACCCCAAACCAGACATGATGCGAAACAATTAAGGAAAATACAGAAAAGCTCTGGCGTCACGAATAATATATAGAGCACAGAACTGTCTTTACCGTCACGACGCCGTAGAAAATGGATGAAGATTGACGGCTTGAGTAAAATGCAGCCTATGATGCAGTACTTATTTCAGCT
This sequence comes from Neoceratodus forsteri, assembly GCA_016271365.2. Lineage (NCBI taxonomy): Eukaryota > Metazoa > Chordata > Ceratodontiformes > Ceratodontidae > Neoceratodus > Neoceratodus forsteri. The sequence goes on from CM057453.1 coordinate 804,871,673, forward strand.
CCGTAGCAGGTGCAACCTCAATGGTGGAGAAACAGAACTGAGATGGAGGAGGAGTCTGCAGTATCCTAACGGCTTCCCTCGTGCATCATGCAGTGCATTACCTCGGGTGGCTCACGGCACTGACTCCTCTAAAAATAAAACTCCCATGGTGAGCGCATCTCTGGCTTACACCCATCAGTAATGAATGGTCAAGATTGACAAGGAAGATCACACAGTATATACATTAGTTTGAAGAGAGGTAATAATAATACAGTAGGAAGCAACTTGAATACAGCACACAAACAGCAGAGTAACAAAGTGACAGTCACATACATCCTGTCAGCAGGTTCCATGTGATATGGCAAGTCTACATCGCTAAAAATTAATTTTGGCAGTGTAGACTGCTGCACACACAAGATGGCACTGGACAATTAGATTGTATTGTTTTATGTGGGAAGAACCGAACCGGCACCCTTTCAACCTGCCTGCCACCAACCCACTGCACCACACAGCCAGCTCAGCAGCCCACCACCGCACTAAGTCCCACAAACCCTCCTTCCTTCTGCCCGTAGCATGGCATGGTCCCTCCACAACCCCGGGTGTATATACAGCAACATTCTGTCACTATAGTCGCGAATCCCCTATCCTGTCACCTCCTGCCCAGTAGCCTCTGTAAAGTGCCATGACTGAGTTTTCAAAGCACTCAATCATGGTCACCGAATACACAGGATACCCCTCGGAGAAGGCTAAACATTACAGATAAGCAGTGCAACACAGCTTAGGCTTTTCTATATATACTTGATTTGCAGAGAAACCAAGAGAACATTACACGTAAAGTGTTACAGTATACATCGTCATGAGTTAAGCTTAGACAGTAAAGTGCTAGAGCCAATCAAATTAATTGTAATTGTATAGTCACAGGGGAACGGTGTGAAGGGCAACTAAGGGTATTCACCCTTCAGGATGCTGAGAACCCCACAAGATGACAGAGAATTGGCATGAGGGACGTGATGGGATAGATCAAATTGGCTGGGCTTAGTAAAGGAGGGAAGAGTAGAACTAGAGGGGACTAAGAAGTATTAGGTGTAGTTGCAAGATGGAGTTATGTGTTGATGGAGGAGGAGGGATAAGAAGCGGGTGATCTGAGCGGAGCAGATAAGCTCTGCAGATTTCTGTTAGTATCTTCAACTCAGACACTATGTTCTCGCTCCACCATTAAGCATCCACACTCCAGATACATACCCAACCATAGTATGATTTTTGAGTTCCTTTTGCAAGCCTGGGAAGACAGACCACTTTTTCTCTCATCTTTGCCACTCGCTAGCGGACTCCTGTCCCCCATACTACTACTCCTACTTGCACATTGCTGGGAGATGGGAAGAGGAGCTGTTCCAGCACCTGTCCTATACTAGAAAACAACTTGGCCAAATCTCCTCCAGAGTGACATGTTCTCATCAATGGAGGAAGTACTCATGAAAGCATCTAATATTGTTCTTTACAACCCCAGTCATCACAGCACAATGCCTTGCCATGAGAGACTCTTCTTGCTGGCGACATTGCAGTGAGAGCCAAGTTCACCTTACTTATGTCATGTGGCCTTGTCCTGTCTTGCTTCCCTTTTCAGAAACCTGGAAAATGACCTTCTGATCTGTCTGCTAGACCAGTACCTTTGTTGCCCAGATGTTTTGCTTACTCAACTGGCCAGGGAACTTCATGACCCTAACTCCTGATACCTTGTGAGCATCCTACTAACAGCTGCAAAATATAAAATTACGTACCTACAGTAATTATGATCTTTCTGTGTATCTTCACCATTCATTACAGATGGGTACTGGCCAGAGATCAGGACCCCGCGGGAGCTTTTTTTTTTTAAAAGGATAGGTGGAGCCGACGCAGCATTGGCGCTGCCCTCGAGGCCGACGTACTACGTGGCGCTCGAGGATTAGCCATTAGGCTGCGTCGACTCCACCTGCCTACCAGTTATGAGTCACCGGAGAGGTAAGAGGACAGGATGGAGAGTGGGACAAGAGAGTCCAAGGGACAGAAAAGGAAGAGAAAAAGAACTAAAAGGAGAAATAACGACTGAGAGGACAGCATAGGAGAAGTAGACTAAGGGATTGGGTAGGGGCCCCAATCTCTGGAAACGGAAGAAGGCAGGGAAGGGGGAGAAAATTTAGGAGAGAGTGAGAGGTAACAAGGATCCAGGACGCTTGCCCGTCACCAGACTGTATAGGAACTGCAAGGAGTAGCAAAGCTCTCTTGCCAGAATTCAAGGCACAGAATAACTGGCAATACCCCAAAAGCAGAGTCGGCTATTCTGGAGAAGGACAGGATACAGGGACTCAGTACTCTCTCTGAAAAGATATTTGGTGAAAAAAAGGGGAAATTTCCTCTTTTTTTTTTTTTTTTGATTGGATGGATAACAGGAGGAGGGCAACTACCAGTTCCCACCCCGTAAGGGTGAAGATATGTAGTAGAGAAGGAGTGCCACTCCAACTGAACCCCTTAGGGAAGAAAATTACCCCGTGTGTCTCAACTTTATCCCACTCAGAAGAGGGGAAGGCACAGAGGGAGGAGGATCCAGAGACTGGAGCCCCAGGGGATGGAGAGGATTGGTGATGAATGGTGAAGATACACAGAAAGATCATAATTACGGTAGGTACGAATTTTTATATCTTATCTGTGTCAGTCTTCACCATTCATCACAGATGGGTGAGTACCAAGCCCCTCGAAGGGGGTGGATTCATTGCACCCTAAGGGACAGAGTCCCTTAGCCCTCAGTGGGTGACACACTAAGAGGGGAACCTTCTGGGCCTGGAGAGGCCCGACAGTGGGGAGAGCGAGACGGGTTCCCCCCAGAGGGGGAAGGAAGTTGCCCCGACAGACGATGTCTCACCCTATGGGAAAAGAGATAGGTTCCCTGGTGAGCGGAGCAGATCACCCTATGCGGGGCCAAGGGTGACAACCAGGAAAGGCGAAGCCATGCCGATCTCCTGGTGCAGATCACTGTCCCTACGACCCTGGTAGCTACCTCACTGGCGTCATATGATGCCCTTGCTTGGTGCCTTGCTAGCTCCAGGCCACGTGCAGAGAGTGCAATGGCTTGCCTGGTTTGCTCCGAGTCAGGCAAAGCAGCTAGGACCCGACCTAGCACTGACCACAAGAACCTGTTGTAGGCTGTATAGTGGGCCTGATGAGCTGAGATGGAGAGAAGCAACCGTGCAGAGTAGAAAGTCCTCCTCCCCCAGAAGTCAAAATCCAAGGAGTCTTGATCTGGGGGCCAGTCACGGTGGAGGACGCGAAGCCCGTCAGGAGTGTCCAGGTGCATCAATCTGGACTGCAGATGAGGCATGGAGCCTGGAGACTCTGGGGGAGCGCAATACCTCTGGCTGAGGTCCCTAGGGGCAGGAACTCTGGAGAAGGGCCTCTGCCAGAAACGCATGGATGCCTCCTGAAAGAGAGCAGGCCAGGGCGGCACCACAAGGGTGGCCATCCCGAAATCGCCTAGAAAGGCGTGCGCCACATGCTCCGGATTGCTTACTGACAGGGGAGAAAGATGAAGGTCCTCCATCATCCTCACGAGGAAACGCTGATACTCGGAGAGATCAGCGGCAGGAGAGATGTGGACAGATGGTTCCTCTCCCCCAGAAGAGGGGGATGAGGAGCAGGAGGTCACTATGTGTTCTGAGGGTGGCCGCTCGGGGGGAGGTTGAAAAACCTGGCTGTCCATGGCCCTAACATAGGCAGGGAACCGAGCAGCCACCGCTCTGAACTGCTCCCAGGTGAGAGGGCCAGTAGGACCAAGGATGCCTGGGAGCGCTGGAGAATGCGGCAGAGGGGTAGGGGCAGAGCCAAGAGAAGGAATCGGCTGACCACTGCCAGGGCTAGGGAGTTGACCATGGACACCCAGGGAGGGTGTCCCGGAAGACTCTGCAGCTGACAGCTGTACAACCACATTGGTACTGCCTAGGCTGCGCCCAGAAGAATCCCCCCAGTGAGGTGACCGGGGCCGTATAGGTCCAGAAGGACGATCCCCTGCCTCCAAAGAATGGGACTCTCTCAAGGACCCAGAAGGGGAAGGGCAGAAGTCCGCACTTCGGCTTCATCCAGGGCTGGGGTGGGCCCCAGAGAAAGGCCGACGCACCGACCCCACACCCCTCGACCCCTCAGAGTCCAAGAGGGTCCTGGTCCTTGAGAGGGCCAGCCTAGGCAGCTTGCAGCTCTGGGCTTCCCCCAAAGGGGAGACCCAGGGAGCAGCACCCTCCCCCCCGTAGACTTCTCAATAGGCCCCAAAGTTGGGCGATCGAGACACACTATGGGAGGGGGTACCACCGCCGAGGGGTCAAGGAACCCCCCCAGGCCAGGTTGCATGGCTATAGTGGCAAGCACCACAGCCTGCTGGTCAGTACCACTGACCCCAACCTCGGGGGGAACCCCACACTCCTCAGAAGGGGGCTGACTGAGACTCGTCGTGGAGACCACCCGTTCACCCTCCTCTGCAGGCAACCCCGAAGGGTGTGATTGCCCGTCCGACTCCAAGCCCGACTCCGAAGAGGTACAGTCTGAGGCCCTAAGCCAGATGGTAGGAGGGCGAGGGAAGGCGACCTTTCCGAAGGGCCCAGAAGTCGCAGCAGTGGTCAAGACGGTACCCGCGCCCTCCACAGCCCCATGTGGGGGCTGGCAGAAGGGCAGTTCGGATCACAGGTCCAGAGCTAGGGCCAGCTGTGGCGCCCGTCAAGTCCACCGCACTGGAGGTGGTACCAGGGACAGAGATGGCACAGGTGGCAGCCCCAGCAGTGGCCTTCAGCGCCGACGACACCACGAGGTGCCGAGGACTGAAGCAGCGCCGACAGCTCTGAGGCGGACCCGGTGCGAAATGGCACCGCAAGGCTTCCCGGTGGGGCGTCAAGAGCAGCAGCGGCCGGCAGCACCGCAAACTAATTCTTTAAGGTCCCATTAGGCTACTGGCGGCACCCAACAAATGACCCTGAAGGTCCCACGGTGCCGCGTCAACCTCGCGCCAAGGCGACATAGCGAAAGGTGACACGGATCCAGGGTCACGCGCCATGGGCAATGCCGGCGCTGTGGAGTGGCGCCAATGGGCCCATGGCGCGAGAGGCAGTCGGTGCCAACAGGGCCTGACACCGCAAATGGTGCTGAAGGCCTCGGCGGCACCGACTGGCGGTGTCAAGGAGCGTGCCGACCGGGCCTTGCAGACTGTGGGAGCGACACCGGGGAGCCTTCACCCCGAAGGCGATTGCCATGGCGGTGCCTCCACCCGCTCCTGGAAGGAAGCGGGCGAGGCCTCCTGCGCCGCAGGAGGAGTCTTGACCAGGCTAGGCTACGAGAGTCGAGGCTCCCTCCTCCTCAGTCCGCATAGAACCAGGAGGGACCCAGAGGAAAGGCCGAGAGAGCGTGGCTTGGCCCGACAAGTGCAAATCCTACCTCCAAAAGTCGGGCGGCTCACCCTACTTTGAATTCAAGACTGTTCAAGGACGCGCGTCCATGGAGAAGCAGGCCGACAAGTCCATGTCATGAAGCGGGCCAAGACACGCCAAACACCGTCATGCTGGTCGGTAACAGAGAAACTGCGGCCACACGGGCACCGACGCATAGGGGGCCGCCCTGCCTTCAAAGATTTCTTGTCTTCTGACCGCGGCATGACCTACAGGAAAAAAAACACCAAAAACAGACTCGACGTCGCTTAAACTTTAAAATAAATGGAAAGATCTTGCCGGCGACGTTGAGTGGAGGCAGAACCCAGAACTAGGGGACCGATCGGACTGTAACGAACGAAAATGCGCAGGCTAAGGCCTAAATTTTGAAAAGTTTTTCTTCAGAGGCTTCCCACGAGGCGACCTTGACGGCGGGAGATGAAGAACTGGTAGGCAAGCGGAGTCGACGCAGCCTAACGGCTAATCCTCGAGCACCACGTAGTACGTCGGCCTCGAGGGCAGCGCCGATGCTGCGTCAGCTCCACCTATCCTTTAAAAAAAAAAGGCTCCCACAGGGTCCTGATCTCTGGCAAGTACCCATCTGTGATGAATGGTGATTGACACAGATAAGATCAACCATTACCAGTTCCTGGCTCACCTCAGGGATCCTGAACATCACCTCCTGACATGAAACAGTTAATCAGATATACTGTATGGAAAAAATAACACATTCACTGAATGACAGAGTGGTACTGTGCTCCTCTGGATGGAGTGGTTCGCTCCTGTATGTTATGAGTAAGGATAGTAATTTTGTATAGTAATAGCAAACCTTGCTATATTCCTTGGACCATCGAAGTTAATCATAGGCCACTATTCCTCCACTAATAGGGAACCTCCCATTTTCACCACTCCACATCATCTTAAGCTTGCTCCTCACCCACGTCCCGGCGTCCTCCTCCTCACCCCCCCCACTTGGCTAAGGGTTATATTATATCTCAGTAGTTTCACTATGGTCAGGATATATGCTTTGTAACTATAGGTTCAGTGTCCCTCCCCTCACATTGTAACAAAGAGGGGAGGACAGGCTGACCATGCGGTTGCACCCCATCATAGCTGACTACAGTTGTAACAGTATAAAGAAAACCCCAATTCCATCAGTGTAAAACATGCAACATTTTATTGATGTACATTATACGTACAAACCACTTCAATAAAAACATATTGCCAAAACAAAGTCACATTCCCCGCTTGTCAGTACTACTTACTGCACGAGAAGTCACTTTCACTTTCTAGCACTACAACTCATCATGCCAACAGTAACGTCCCCTTTTCAAAGAAACGATCCGTAAAAATGCTTTACCAATATTTTCAAAAATGTTACCTTTTTTAATTTTCTCTCCCAAGTCCCAATCAAAGGATTGTCCTTTTTCTGCTCTGGAAGCTGTCTGCCTGCTCTTTAGCTTACATCGAACACCTACCAGCCCACTTGCCAACTCATTTGCTGAACACATAGGCGCCCTGGTAGCAATAACCCCCTGCCTCTTTCCCTCAATTGTGCATATAGAAATAGAGTCTTCCTTCCCCTTCATACCAGCATAAATAAAATTCTGATGCAGCACCTTCAGTGCTCTCAATCTTCTCACTAAACACCACCATCATTTTCTGGGGAAATTTTTCCAACAACTGCTAGCTTCACCAATCAGTAGCTACATCGGGAAGTGAAAGGATTGTCCTGATGGCAAGTCCAATGCGATAGCTATAGCAACCATGCTCATAAAGGTACAAGCATGTCATATCTCAAAAGAAACACGACACACACACACACACCACACACAAGAAACAGCATTAAAACAATACACAAGTTCCTATTCTATTATATAAATGAAATATGCAACATGGAGTTGGTGTGCTACATGTGATCAATAAGACACGATGGAGTGCGCATGGAACAGATTCTACTGCATGTCCAGGGGTGTAGTGAAGCACAAAGTCACAGGCCGAGTGCCTTCAGTCCCTGGAAGTGCTGTAAAATATGTTCCATGCACACCCCAGAGTTTCTTATTGTGCTTATAAAATGGGTTCTTTTTTTTTTTCCTTTTACAGTTGGGACAAGCATGTTTATATGCAGAAACAATAGATTACTTGTGTACATTTATAATAAAATAGTCCTTCCGTCCATTGCAAATGATGTAATTGATGATGTCACTGTATTACTACTGGACAAAGTTTTCCTTTGCTGGCATCAAGATTCAAGATATGCAATGTTTATCATGGAATGTTTACCATGGAATACATGGATTCAAAATTCTGTTCAGTTCCACTGGCAGAATGTTCCTCTCTAACATACTGTACACACACACAACATAGAGGATTATGCCTGGGATGGGAGTATTAACTGCATTATAATTACTGACCTTCATTTTTCCCATAGAGGAAGCTGTTATAATTTGCCATTATAATCAGCTGGGCTGGTTATAACGGCAAACACGCACCAGCTTTCTCTAGGAAAACTGCGAGCCATCAACACCTGTAAGACAAACCACATTTATTCTCAAACTCACGGTCTATCAGCTGACTTTGTCCTCTCGCTGCTTAAAATCAACACCCTATGTCCTCTATAACACAGAGAAAGACCAACAAGATAAATTAAACTAAGGTAGAAACTTTTCACATCATCCCTAACACACACTGAACAAATCTCTTTCTCCCCACAGGCATCGTGAGCTCTTTAAGCAGCTCGCTACGAACAGCGTAATCATGGCAACGGAACCCTCACTTAGCAACAGAGAAATGAGTAAAAATCTAAGAACTTAAAATATTCTTACAAAATCTTTAAATGTTTTCTTCGTTTAACACCGTTTACACTTTCAGAAACAAGATTTACTTCTCATAGAAACCGCGGTTACTGAGCAAACTTACAAAATGGACCTCGCTGTTTCAAATACTGTAAGTTAACACAATTTCAAAGACTAAAAGAAAAAAAAGAAATGTAATTAAATCATTCAGTTAAAATCTATTTTACTATTATAAAGTCCTTTAATAAAATACAGTTAATGAATCAGAGTGCTGCACACTCTTTTGCAAAATGGCACAGTTTATCAAATAAACTTCCAGTGGGCAAAAAAATGAAGGTCAGCAATTATATAAAATAAGGTTTGGGGAGGTGGTTCAAACTCTCGAATTTTACACATGCCCAGTGTGGGATGTCTTATCGTCCCTCGGCACCCGCCTCAGGTTTATGGCATCCCACACCTCAAGTGTAAATTTCATTATAACTACCTCCCCATACATTATTCTATATGTAATCACCTCGAGTGGTTGCCAGGACAACATAGTAAACCTCGAGAGTACAGTTTGAAAGGTTTACTGTTGCCCTGGCAACCATGAGAGGTGTCTTCAACGTTATTACTCAAATCCCAGGCATTATATTTTATAGTGTATGGGCAAAGAGATGCTAGCGACACCAATCTGTTACTCCATATTCCGTTATACCTTATATTAAAAAAGGTCAGTTTTAAATGTTACAGTAGTGGCAGCCATCACTGTGAGTAAACGGCAGTTTGAACCACCCGCCAAAAGTGTTGCATAACTGTTAACAAGAACAATACCTGAACTTCAGGGCTCCAAAATGTAGATTCCACTGTGGGTGGATCGTTTAGAAAGGTGCCAGAGGGGAAAAAAAAAACATAACAGCCAAAATACTCATTGTTTGTTCTTGAGAGATCGTGGTGGATGGGGAATAGGGGAGGTGAGAGAAAATGCTTGCAGATTTAGAGAATACAGTCCAATGACAACATCGTGACCACTCTTTTTCATGCTTGTAACTATTACAAGAAACAAACTAAACTAAAATGTTAAATGTTGATGGGTCTATCACCCATGACCCCGTGTTAATTGCCAACACATTTAATTCATCCTTCACAGACCTTAGCCAAACTCTGCCCCCAAATTTCTTTGAACCACCCAACACAGCTCTCGTCCACCAAATCAGAAGAGGCCTCTACCCACCCATATTTCTACTTCAAAGCTATCTCAGAAAGTGAGACCAAGACCAACCTATGTAAAGTTCTAGGAGGAACAAGGACAAGCAGTGATTCCCTGGACCTAAAATTTTTACCCTAACTCTAGACGAAGTCCTATCTCCCTCACCAAGCTTCTCAATCACTCCCTCATACTTTCACAATTCCCCAAGATCTGGAAATCTGCTCTGGTTACACCAGTTTTTAAGAGTGGGGACAGAATTATAGGCCAATATCTATAGCCTGGGAATTATAGGCCAATATCTATTCTTCCCCCACTTTCCAAAGCACTTGAAAGGATTGTTGCTGACCAGTTTGTGGAGTACCTGGAAAAATACAACCTACAATGTGTCCAACAACATGGTTTTCGGAAAGGGCACAGCACATCTACAGCCCTACTGGAATTCACAGGTTTCATTCACCATACTTTTGATCAGGGCCAACTTGTTGGTGCAACCTTTATTGACCTGTCTAAAGCATCTGACATGGTCAATCACCATTTGCTGACACATCAAATTGCTGGGCATGGTATATCTTCAGAAGCCCTAAAGTGGTTCACCAGCTATCTAGCAAACCACACACAGCAGGTGAGAATAGGGTCTGCCCTTCCTGCTAAACTGCCTGTCTGCTCTGGGGTTCCTCAAAGATCCATACTGGGACCCCTTTTATTTAGTACCTTCCTCAATAATTTTCCGTCATCCTGTTCTGAACCAGTACTCCTCTACGTGGATGATGCGGTCTTTTTCTCAAAGTCTGCTGACCCTACACTCCTTCAGGCCCAACTTCAGAAAAGTTTTACTGAAGCTGAGTCCTGGTTCATCTCTCATAAGTTGGTGACTAACTGCAAAAAAACTAAGGTCATGCTCTTCCATAGTATCAACAGCAAGCACAAAGCCAAACAATTGGTGATTAAAAACAGTGTGGGTGTTATCCTTGATCAGACTCAATCTTTTAAATACCTAGGAGTCACTCTGGATAGCATACTCTCCTACTCCAACCATGTTGAGAATGTTGCCAAAGTAGTTAACATTCGCCTAGGCCTTCTACACAGGCATAAACACTGCCTTACTACCGAAGCCCTCAGATTGGCTATCCAAAGTTCAATTGTGTCATTATTGACTATGGTTTGGTCATCTATGGCTCACCCGCAGACACAACCCTACGTCGGCTCACCACAGCTCTGAATAAGGCATGCCATCTACTAACTGTTGCAGTGTATCGTACTCACCTGTGTGACCTTTACGAACAAGCAAACTGGCTTCAACTCCAGGCTTGCACTGAATATCAAGGCTGCCTTCTGGCTAAGAAGGCAGATCTTGGTCTCCTACCACTAGGTTCCCTTCAGCTTTTCAGTCCCTTCTGGGGCACTCAGAGCACACAAAGTTCTGTGAGCCAAACCTTTACTATTCCTCGCTGTCAAATCTCACTCTGACAGCAATCCATTGCAGTTAGAGCTGCTAATTTATTTAATTCCCTTCCTCCTGAGATTGTGATGACTGCAACCTTGCGACCATTTAAGCGGAAGCTGCATCAATTCCTAGTTTCCAGAGCTTCTTGTGGCTGCTATACCTAATCTCTGCTGACAGCTAAATGTACTGGGATCCCCCTATTTTACCATTTGCTCCTGTATAGCCTTATGCTGCTACTGCGCTATTCCACTCAAAGCACTTCCTCCCTTATCCCTTTCTCATTCCTGCCCTCTTTTCATTCTACCTCATCCCCTCTTCCCTTACCCCTCCACTCCAACTTCCCTTCTCTCTTCTCTGTTTCCTCACGTTGTTCTCTCCCTCTACCCCCCCCACCCTGTGGGTCTTTCCTGCTTAAGCTTCATTGTGGCATCTCCCTCCTTACTCTTATTTTGCTCCTTTCACCCCCCTATTCACCCCATGTACTTCTCTCCTTTTAAGCCTTTCATTCCTCTTCGGACAAGGCCACTGGCTGCACTTTACACAAGATTTATTTTGCCATATTGTTCTTTTGTTTCTGTAATTACTTTCTTCATGTTGTACTACTTACTGAAACCATTGTAATTTGCTGTTCTTGTAACTTGACATGGAACCTCTGTAAAACAGCCCTTGGCTCAATGGTCTTTCCGATTTGTTAAATAAATAAAATAAAACAAAAATGAGTGATAGTCTATGCTACTATGGTAATGGGACTGCAAGTGCATTCTAATTTGTTGTATCATCAACGTGATGTACTCAAGAGGGTAGAAATGGAAATTACGTACTTACTGTAATTATTGATCTTCTTGGACAGTCTCCATCACTCATTCACACTAGTGGGATAGCGTCGGAGGTGCTAGGACCAAGTGGGAGCCAAAAATTTTCAGAAGGGCTGGCGCCGAGGTAGGACCACGCACGCGGCACACAAGACTGACTCGCGCCTGTATAGGCTATCTTGGCGTCGACCCTCCAACCACCTCAGTACCTTTTCGACCAAGGAGGTGCAGCGTAACTAATGAGAATAGCTCATTCTGAGTGTCTGGGCCTGAGAGGGCCCAGATGGCCTTTGTAAGAAAGGTCAAGGAACAATGTCTTCACAGTCCGAACCATAGGCCATGAAGACCAGGAAAGAAAAACGAGTGAACCCAGGGGATGGTGGGTGGGCGTGTGAATGAGTGATGGAGACTGTCCAAGAAGATCAATAATTACGGTAAGTACGTAATTTCCATATCTTCCTGGACTAAGTCTCCATCACTCATTCACACTAGTGGGAGAGTACCAAGCTAAAATCAACAACCCTGAGTAGGGTGGTAGGAGATAGGGTTCACTCGGAAAGGACAGCCAAGGACTGTCCTGTTAATAAAAAGAGCTGTCTTGTAAGAGCATCTATAACATAGTGTCTACAAGATAAACGCTTGAGTTGTAACTCATCACCTTGCCGACAACTACAATGGGCAAAAAAATTAAAGTCTGCCAGGCAGCCGCAACTATTCTAGGAGAGCAGCAAGAACCTGGCCTCACAATTTGATCTAGGGCCAAAATTAATAGTGTCAAAGACATGCACTAATCTAATGTAAAAGACCTCAGGAGCTGCAAGAGCCAGAGGTAAAGTGTACAGGTTCAGGGTAGTATGACTGTATGTGAAAATTTGCGAAGCTACCTTAGAAAGAACCTACCTGACTAATGGTCAAGAAAGAAGCATGTCATCTGTTAAGCTGGAGCAAACATGGAAGTAGGAATCTAAGTTCCGACTTGCTGAAGAGTCACTTCTGTTGCTGCAAGGCTCTGATCAGGAGAAGAAAGCCTGATTAAAAACAAAAGGGACTAACAGACTGGTTAGATGCCTAGGTTTTGGAAATATCTCGGAATAAGAGAAATTCTCTAAGAGAAAAGAGGTGAGCTATACCACCGCTGGATTGGACTGCCCCTTGGGGTAGAAGAAAACAGGTACCCTTTACTGAGGTTTAGAGATGACTGCCTCAGGGTTGAGGCGGAACCTGATCAGATCCAAGCGTGATATCAGGAAATTCCAACTAGGCCCTGTGCTGTGATAATTCTGACCCCCCTTTTTTTTTTTTTTTTTTAAATATCATTAGTCCGAGCCTGACAAGGTTGCTGGCTGCTATTTGGCAAGTATTGCCTGATACAGAAATGACAAGGATGTCATCCCTCTGAGGAGCAGGAGGAGCCTGAAGATCCATAACTGAACCCCTGACTGGACTAATAATAGCTAGACAGATGTTAACTACCTGTGGCGAAGCAGCCACCAGAGGGGCGGCATCAAAAATGGGCTGTATACCCTTATCAAAGGAGCGGACAGTCTGTGCAGCTCCGACCATAGAATTAAAATGTTCCAAAGAGTGTAATTGTCTTGACCACTGAAAAAGTCTAGACGCAGAGGTATATAGTCCACAGATCCAGTCTGAACACTATGGTGGACCCATAAATGAGGAACTACTAAAAGAGCTTGCATCACAGACTCTGATGATAGAGAGGGCATTCAGTATATAAAATGAGTCATCCGCTGTATCACTGACCAGAAGGACAGGGAAAGACTCATCCAGATGCCTTTCTACCACAGAAGGACCCCAAAAGAGGTCTCGGTTAGAGCCACTAGAGACTCCGCCACCAGGAAGGGTGTCGAGGAGCTTGGCACCACGTAGGGGGCTGAGAAAGTGCTGAGCAGAATGAGAGATTCCTCTGACAGAAACAGAACAGAAGAGTCCCATCAGCGGAAAATCGCTGGATGAGGAGATCCGATGCAGACCGCCACCCAGTAAAATGTGTGGAAATAATCCGCAGAATAGGAATTCATTCCATGGAACATCCCAACACAAGTCCTGCGGAAGAGAGTTCTGCAAACACAGATCTTTCCCTAGTTCTGTCAGACAGTACCAACTGGCACCCCTACGGCATTAGCATCACTCCTGGCACAGGAAGGCACCAAGCAGTAACCATGCCAACCTGAGAGACACCAGAGGGCACCCACGGCAGAACCCACAGGTATCCTCGGTACCAATGGCAACAATGGCATGCAAGGGCACCCCGACGCCCATGGCACCATGGTGCCATGGCACCCATGGTACCCATGGCACCCAGGTGCTAGGTGCCACCTGCAGGTGCCAGGCGCCTCCCACAGGTGCTCGGCATCACCCACAGCACCCGTGGGTGTCAGGCACCACCATGGGTGCCAGGCACTGCCCGTGGGTGCTCGGCATCACCCGCGGGTGCCAGGTGCCACCTGCAGGTGCCCAGCATCGCCAGTGGCACCCGCGGGTGCCAGGCACCACCCGCAGCACCAGCGGGTGCCCGGCACTGTCCACGGCACCACCCATGGCACCCATGGGTGCCCGGCGCCACCCACGGCACCTGCGGGTGCCTGGCACCACCCGCAGCACCCACGAGTGCCAGCGGGCATCAGTGGCACCGTGAGACACCCACAGCACCGCTAGCAGCACCGACAAAGAAGCACCCACAGCGCCAAGCATGGCGCCGAGCACAGCGTGAGCCACAGAGCCGACCCACGGCACCGAGCACGGCGCCGACTGCAGCACAGAGCACGGCGCAGAAACATGGAGCCGAGCAAGCCACGGTGCCGACTACAGCACAGAGCACGGTGCCGATCACGGCACTGAGCATGGCACCGAGCCATGGAGCCAAGCACAGCATCAAGCCACGGCGCCAACTGCATCCAGTACAGCGCAAAGCACGGCACCGAGCCACGGCGCCGAGTCCCGGCGCTGACCCAAACACCAGCGGTGCCGCATATGGCACCCATGCCAAACCATGGGCACGGCACCAGACCTGTGGCGCCACCAAGGTGTTGGGCACAACGCCAGGAAAAACACCATGGAAAAGAAGAGAAAGGTGGTGCCCGTGCCGGCCCCTGCATGGAAAGGAAGAGGGGTAGGCACGAGGGGCTGACAAGATGATGAAGGCACCAAGAGGGCACCGCGCTCATTCAGATCCAATTGACCCGGCTCCGGTCCAATGGCTCCGAGACCCGGAGGCCCAGAAACCAGGAACACAATCAGGAAAAGGAGTCAAACCCCCTGCTCTACAGGAGCAGCCCAGAGGTGGAACTGCTCACCGGAACTCCAACAAGGACAGAGATGGAGTCCGGAGTCGAGAAAGCAGCCGTTAGGAGCGGGGCCAAGGGGGAACCCACGAAAGTCAGTTCAGGCCTATCGCCTCTACCAACAAACAATCCTCATGCAGACATACCAACAGGCAACCTCGAACGGCACAGATTCTTCTTTCCCAAACGAAGAAGAAGAACTCAAGGCTAAGCGGAGCCGGATCCCGCACCGCCAGATTCGTGCTCGTGACTGTCCTCCCTACGAAAGTACAGGACTGTCTATAGTCAGACCCCCGCTACTTAAGGGTGGCGATCGGCACAGCCCGCCTGCCATAACAACTTTCAACGAAGTCTTCCTACCGTCACCGCTCACCGTCTAAGGACGACTCCGTGGATGGCAGGAAAGAATTTCTTCATAATCTTCTTATTCGTAAAATAAAAAATTACTACTAAATAGTTAAATTAAAACTTTAAATTAAACACTAAAAGCTGCTGTCGTATAGACGAAAACTTTGACTCCGGCAGACGGGCGACGTTGACATCCAAGCGCACTCGACGGCGGGAGAAAAGGAACTGAGGCGGTTGGAGGGTCGATGCCGAGATAGCCTATACAGGCGCGAGTCAGTCTCGTGGTGCCGCGCATGCGTGGTCCTACCTCGGCGCCGGCCCTTCTGAAAATTTTTGGCTCCTGCTTGGTCCTAGCGCCCCCGGCACTATCCCACTAGTGTGAATGAGTGATGGAGACTTAGTCCAGGAAGATTAACCTCTTTTTTTTATATCATTTAACACTTTATCCTCCTTGCAGCCATGGTCCTGCCCACATCCAGCCACCGCTCCACTCCGCCGCCGACTCCGAAGCTCGCATGCCCACTTGGCAGATGCAGCTACACCTATGAAAGGGGCTCCCCCATAGCCCTCACACCCAGCGAGGAAACCAGTACCGGCACATGCCTCCAGGCATCGTTGGCCGGCGGAGCTGTGGTCATCAAGCTGCCACGGACCCATGCTGCCTTTTTCCTGTATTCTCTCCATTTGGGATCGTGGACGTGCAATGATGTCTATGCACATATGTGCAGACATCCGCCGCGATTCGCCCCCCCCCCCAGTTACACCATCACTTGCGGTACCTCCAGGCGTCCCCGGGGGTCGCCGTAGCACGTGTACAGACCTCAACCTCTCAGAACTGAGACAGCTGTCTCCGATGCTCAATCCCAGTCCTTCCCTGCTGACCCCTGACGATCCGAGCTCATTCCCGAACCTGGGTCACCGGGCGAGCGCGAGGTGTGGCATCCAGCGCCAACCTCATCGCCAACGGGCCGAGGTTAAAATAACCTCTAACATCACAATGATAGTATAACAATGATAGGAATTCATTGAATTTCATCATTAATAGCCCTCTACCATACATTATAAAGGCCTCTTCTACAGCCAAAGTCATGAAACAGCACTCAGTCAGCAAATAATTCTTACCAGGCAAATTTCTGCTAAATGCAATTTATTTTAAGTTGCCAGGGCCAAATAATCCTTACCCCAGTGCTTCAGCAATGAAGCCTTCCTAAGGGGGTAGAGAAATTTATTGGTACCCTCTTCTACAGCCAGAGACTCAATTATCTCACTATCAGGGCAAGCAGAAGAGATTTCGCTGATGAGCAGGTAAAGATAGAATGGGGATTTTTCATTGTCAGCAAAGAAACAGTTATAATGAAAACAATAAACAACATTTAATATTTCCAATTTGTTTATGTGTGTAAGGACAGTGTGATGATCAAGGAAACAACATTTAATTAATTAGTCTTATTTTTATTTAAAGTAGTATTAGGGCCCAGTTGAAGTTTTTTTACAGTGTAAATGCAGCAGCCATTTTTATGATGGAAGATCAATTCTGGTTGTAGGGGGTCTGATGGAAGATAGTTCTGCTTGTAGGAGGGCTGATTTGCTCATTGTGTGATATGGTTTAGGACCGGGATGACTGTGCACGAAACAGATTTCATGTACAGTCACATGATATATTTTCACCAATGAAACTTCTTTATTTTGGATGCCCATTTTATAATATTTATCTATACTCAAGCAGTTTGACCTTGAGCACATCACTCATGGCTTATGCCGCTCATGAGGTTACCCAAGATCCATCTGCTTTTGTGCAGATAAATCACACAGCTCCCCCCTGCACATCCTACATATATAGTCATATATATAGTCATTGCAAAAAAATGTGTTAATGCATTTGTTAGGGTTCCACCGATAAAAGTTGGGAAATGTGGAGTCAGAGTTTCCAACTCTAACATCCCACTCTGCACATGTGACAAATTGCCCACTTCTGTCACATTTGTTGCCATATTTCTCTGAAATTTTCCTTATGTCTGATTTCCCAAAGGGCCATGACATAACTTCTTACTGATGGTGATTGGGGTACTGAGATTACTGAATATTCACAGTATGAAAAAAATAATAGAAATTCGAGAGGTGGAGGAATAGCTCTGTATGTTATGAATGCTTTTAAATCACATGAAATTGTTAGTGGATCTGATGCTGGCTCAGAAATTAAATTATTATGGGCAAAAGTCATACTTCCAAATAAACATAGCATAACTATAGGCTTATGATATAGATCATCAAATTTAGATAGTGATGAGAATAATATGTTAATGAATAACATCAAAACCATGGAAATCAAGGGTGGTTATATTCTAATGGGAGATTTTAACCTCCCCAATATCAACTGGGAATCAGGGAAGGGTTCATCCAATCTAGATAACAGATTCATTGACTTAATGACCATATATAACATGGAGCAATTAATTAAAGTTCCAACTAGGGATCAGAATATTTTAGATTTATTCCTAACAAACTGAGAGCAAAAAAAAAAATTAAAGTAGATGTAGTACATCCTTTAGCAAACAGTGACGACAAAGGAAAATTACGTACCTACCGTAATTCTTGATCTTCTCTTGTATCTTCACCATTCATTACTTCCTGGGTGTAAGCCAGGCGACCCCCATCGCGAACTTTTTTTTTTTTTTTAAGATTGCCTACGGCCCGCCTCGAGAGCGACGCCATGTCCATGCGCGAGGGGCGGCCGCTAGTAGCGATCGACCTCCTCCAACTCAGTTCTGTGAGCCGGAGAGGCAAAAGTGAAAGCAGAAAATATAGATAGCGAGGCAAGATAGCCGAGGATAGCAAAAGCAAGGAAGAATGAACTGAAAAGGAATAAGCCGATGGAGGAAGGACAGAGGAGATAAGAACATCCCTAGCCTAGGAGTGCAGGGCTCCTTACCTGGGCGACTCTAGGAGGAGAGATGAGTAAGGAAATGAGAAAATAGAAGAAGAAGAAGAAAGAGAAGAGAGAGATGGGATGTTGAAGGGACCAGAAGGCCCAACGAGCATAGTTAGCTTGTAGCTGAAGGCTCGACTAAAGGGGAAGCAAGAATCCCCGGAGATAGAGCTGAAGAGAAGGTTCACCGAACCCGCTAGACAGACTCAGGAGGGCATAGTCCTCATCTTCAACATGCCATTGTTCTTGACACCCACCTCGGCTCCTGGCCGCGGAGGGCCTTTAACTGGAGGACAGCCGAGGAGGGAAGAATAAAACCCCAGCAGCATGAGAGCGCTGCTCAGGGGTTTAGAAATGGAAAATGTAAGCCTTTCAGGCGTTTCAAGATAGAAATGGGACTCAGACTGACTGGCTAAGGCCGGCCAAGGCTTAGGCTGGCTAAGATTGGATATGGTCAGCAGAGCTCTACTGTAAAAATTGTCCAGGAGGACACTTAAAGGGAGAAACCACTAGCAAAACAGCGAGAAGGATAGCCTACCTTCTCATTTGCCTTCTTGTTTGATTTCTCCATTTTTTTTTTTTTACAGATAAAAATTTTTTTTTTTTTTTTAACTAGATGCATGACCCAGATACCAAGATGCCTATAGCAGTCGGAGAGAGTTCCCTCAGCATTTTTTTTTTTTTTTTTAAAGAGAAAGGAACAGACGTACTCGTTCCTCTGCTCTGCAAGGTAAGAATAGAGGGGGGAATCAGATTTCAGGGCAACTATCTGAACACGGGATTGCAGGATCAAAACTGAATAGCCTGAGCCAGGCCAAAAACCCCAGAGGTATCTTGCCATAAGAATAGCAAGAGATAGTTGTGCAGTCTGATCGCCAATGCAATCCACAGATGGCCCATGAATCTTAGAGTAAGTAATTTTTCTGGATTTTAGAACCCCTCAAGAAAGATTTTTTTTTTTTTTTTGGAAAATTAAGCAATTTTCCTATATTTTATATAATGCAGAGAGAGGAAGAGATGTGAATTTTCCTATCTTCCTTGTCAATTCACCATTCATTACTCTGGTGAGTATTAAGCTCCTCTTCCCAGGAGGGGGAAGAGGCTGTCCTGAGGGAAACAGACCCCAGCCTTCTGCTGGTGAGAAACAGAAGGAGAAGACCCTGGCTTATTCAGAAAGCCTAAGAGGGAGAAGAGCTAGGAGGTGCCTCCCGAGGACGAGGAGACGGAGGGAGCCCCTGTAAAAGTCTCCTAGCTCTGGAAGAGAAAAGACGGGTCCCCGGAAGGCGGAGCGAATCACCCTACGCCGGCCAGGGTGACAACCTGAAAGACGAGTTATGCCGTCCGCCTGATGCAGATCGCTGTCCCCGCAAGCCTGGAAGCCACCTCATTGGCGCTATAAGATGCCTTGCTTGGTGTCTTGCCAGCTCCAGGCCTACCGCGGAGAGGGCAACGGCTTGTCTGGTTTGTCTGCATCGGCATAGATGCCAGCAGCTGGGACATCATCGACCACAGATGCCGGTTGTAGGCAGCGTGGTGAGCCTGATGTGATGCAATACATGCACTCGCACGAGCAGAAGAGAACACTCTTCGCCTCAACGCGTCAACTGGAGAGAGTCCAACTGGTGGGCGGTCGTGGCGCCAGGCAACGGCGCCCAGAAGGAGTATCCAGGTATACCAAACCTGAGGACGGGTTGGAAGGAACCCAGAGACTCAGAGGGGGCACAATACTCACGCTGGCAGTCCGCCGGGCTGGGAAGAAGCGGCAGGGGACTGCCAGGACCGGATAGACGCCTCCTGGAAGGGGATAGGCCAGGAAGGTACCACCAGATGCTGGGCACTGAATTCACCAAGGAATTCACGCTGCTCTGCTCGGGTATTGTCTCTTCAACGTAGGGAAACTGGAGATCCTCACCATCCTCGAGAGGAAACGCTGATATTCTGTGAAATCAGCATCGGAGGACAGATGAGTAGGGGTTCCCCCTCGGAGGAGGGAGACGAGGATGATGGGGAACTGGAATGCCCAGAGGATTCCTGCGGCAGTGGGGAGAGTCGAAAGACCCGCTCATGCATGTACCTAACGTATGAGGGGAAGGCCGCCGCAGAACCCCTGAACTGCTCCCAGGATAACGGACCCGTAGGGCCGACATGGCCTGGGAGTGGGGGTGGTGAAGGCAGAGAGATGGGAGAGGGGCACCTCCGCGGAGGCAACTGCTCTCTGCGAGGGCTCTGGAATCCGGGGAAAGGAGCCCTGGAAAGAGGGATCCCGGATATCAGACCAGGCCGCAGAACGGAACTCTGGGGAAGCGGAGCCTGGAAGAGCCCTGGGGGAGAACCTCCCCTGTGACGACGCCGGGACTGCATGGATCCAGAAGGGCAGTCCGCACAAACGCCGCCGAAGGACACCCTAGAACCCTGGAGGGAGGGGCGAGGCTCTGCACTTCGGCTCCTGGCCACCCCCCCTGAGGTGGCCAAGGAAGACCGAGCAGCAGACCCCCTGCCCCTCAACCCCTCGGACTCCGAGAGGGCCCTCCTCGACCACAGCGTCCCCTGTCCCTAGAGAGAGTGACAGCACCGTGAAGGTAGCTGTCACCGGCTCCAGAGAGGGAGCTCCCCGCGCCACCCCCGCGCCTGCCCCTAGGGGCTCCCGGCCACCCCCAGCCGGGGAACCCTCAGGAGGCGACGAAAGGGGGGACAGAGGAAGGGGCCCGCTGCGCCGCCTGGCACCTCTAGCCACCGGGGACCCAGACTCCGAAGAGTGGGGGTGCCAGGATGGGTCCACGTCTGAATCATCGCCCTCCGAGGAGGACGAGACCAGCAGGACCTCAATGCTGGCCACCCCAGGGGTCCCCGAGGCTACGGGGCCGCGAACGGCCCCGGTACCAAGGGAGGCGCCGCTCGCCTCCCTCACGCCGGTAGCAGCCAGGCCTAGCTCCACACCCCCAACGGCGCCGGCAAGGCCGGCACCGCCTGGAGGAAGGGACCAGGCCCACGCGCCGGGCGCTGCCGGAGCGTGAGGCGGCACGCCGACGGCGCCGCCTTGTCCATCGACGCCGCGAACGGCGCGCAAGGCTCAAAGCGGCACCGCCAATGGCGCCGCTGACACCGCGCGCGAACGGCGCCGATTCAAAGCGGCACCGCCAACAGCGCTGTTTCGATCACCGGGCGCCGCAATGGCGCCGTGACTCAAAACGGTGCTGAACGGCGCCGCTCGATCACCGGCACCGCGAACGGCGCCAGGATCCGAAACGGCGCTGAAAGGTGGCGTCGAGGGTCCACCCGAGCTAGGCCCAAAAGACGAGGGCCTCGCCACGGGGGGAGCCTGCACCTCCGAAGAGGTGACTGCCGAGGCGGTGTCGGCGCCGCGGCCCCGGGAGGGACTACGACGCTCCCCCGACACCGCAGAAGGGGCCTCCTCCTCGGCAAGAAGAGACGAGGAGACCCCCTCCTCCTCAGACCGTATAGGCCCGGGAGGGGACCCGGGGGAAGGGCCTAGAGACCTTACCTGAGAATCCCTTGAGCGACGTCGTCCCCCGAAGGTCGGCGGGGCTTTGCCGAGCTTGAACGCGCGGACTTCGAGGACACGGCGGTCCATGGAGAAACAGGCGTCGCACGAATCCATGTCATGGTTGGGTCCCAGGCAACGAAGACAAACGTCATGCCGGTCCGAGACGGAGAAATGCCGGCCACAGTAACACCGACGCATAGGGGCGCGGCCCGTCTTCGAAACACGTTTAGCTCCGGACCCGGACATAACGCGAAATCAACAAGAAAAAACAGTAGGAAAACACACCCGGCGCCGCTTTAGAAAGAAAAAAGAACGGTCTTACCGATCGGCGTCGAGTGTGCGGAAAAGAGGAGTCGCTGACGCAGTGGACAATGGACGCTCCGAAAACAGGTGCTGCCTCGACGGCGGGAGAAACAGAACTGAGTTGGAGGAGGAGTCGGTCGCTACTAACGGCCGCCCCTCGCGCATGACGTCACTCTCGAGGGCGGGCCATAGAAAACTTTAAAAAAAAAAAAAAAAGTTTCGTGACGGAAGGGCCTGCTTACACCCAGGAAGTAATGAATGGTGAAGATTGACAAGGGAAGATCATGGTTCACACTGAAATAAATAATCAAAACTTGGGTACTCATGATCGTACTGTTAAAGATTTCTTTAAAGCAGATTATTGGTCAATTAATACATTCCTTAAATATTGGGATTGGAAAACAAATCTTGCAAATTGTAACCTTAATGATATATGGCATAAAATAAATGGAAAATGATTATACTGTATACATCTTTGGATACCCACCAGGACTAAATATAACAAAATAAGAGTACCAATTTTGTGGAACAAATGTATTAAACATAACCTAAACAAAAACAAAATTATATAAAAATATAAAAAACAGCCATCAGCAAGTAATTGGGCAGCATAATAAATCTGTGAATAAAACCAAAAGCCTTATTAGAAAATCTAAAAAAAAACTAGAGGTAAAACTCATAACTTCTGTTAAAGATAATAAAAATACATGTTTTAACTATATTGGATCTGTGAAAAAGAGTAATCCAACAACTGGCCCCTAGCAAACCACAAATGGATTAATATTTGATGAGGAGGGAATGGCCACTGAATTAAATAAATATTTCATCAGTGTTTTTGGCCCTAAAGATCCTGTGCCCACTATTCCTATGGAAATAACTAATACAGTTAAACAAATTAATACAAAAGAGGTTCTAGGTGGCATTGGCTTGGTTAAGTCTAATAGTTCTGCAGGCCCTGATGGGATTCCTCTGAAATTCATTAAGGAAATAGCGCACCATATAGCTGTCCCTTGACTACCTTGTTTAATGCCTCACTAATGAGGGTACTACTCTTCCAACATGGAATCAGGCTACAGTTACCCTATTATAAAAAAAAGTGGTAGAAAAAAATAATTTAACAAACTACAGACCCATAAGTTTAGCAACAGTAATCTGTAAATTAATGGAAAAATTACTAAAAGAAAGAATAATGACGCATCTCGCAGAATTAGGGCATATTGATATAACACAGCATGGGTTTGTCCAGGGAAGAGCATGTTTGACAAATCTTCTTAATGTTTTTGAGCCAGTAAGCAAAGCTTTGGACAATGGGTTATCAGTTAATGTGATCTTTCTGGACTTTTTAAAAAGCTTTTGATTTTGTATCACACTAAATGCTAATTGAACAGATGATACATTTAAATATCCTTCCCCTAATTATAAGATGGGTCAAGTTGTAGCTACAAATCAAAAACAGAGAGTCTCATTAAAAGGTTACTTATCTCCACGGGGTTCAGTTACAAGTGGTGTTTCCCAGGGTTCTGTCTTGGATCCCCTCTTTTAACATATTAATATCCACTATGCTTCCCTTAATAAAAACTTCTGATGGAAAGTATGCAGACGACTGTAAATTAGGAGGTACTGTAACCAATTATAAGACAGCATTAGAAATCCATAAAAACCTTACTCATCTTGAGAACTGGTCCAAAGACAATAAAAGTACAGTTATGTAAGAACTTACCGTAACAGTAGATCTTCAAGAGAGGCTCTTGCAGTAGGTAATTACATATAGGACTGATGCCGGCAGGCATCAGGACCCCACGGAAAAATTTCTAGCTAGCAGTTTCTGGCAGGGGACCACCCCCACATCAGGTGACCGACGTCATGTGACGTCAGTACAAAGGTGCAGTCCCCACGCCCGCCTTCCAGTTCTTTCCTGCCAAAGACCCAAAAGGATGAGACAAGAGAGAGAAGCGGATATTTCCCAACCTGTAAAAGGAGCTAAAAAAGCTTAGGGGGATGAAGGGCAGAAAGGTATTACCTACTGCAAGAGCCTCTCTCGAAGATCTACTGTTACAGTAAGTTCTTATGTAACTGTACTATCTTACTTCAAGAGGGCTCTTGCAGTAGGTAATTACATATAGGACTGAGTCCCAAGCAGTCTGGAACAAGAAGAAGCAAATGGGAGCAGGAAACTACTCAAAGTAGATCCTCTAGCTGTGAAGACCTTAGGAAAGGAGGCCTTGCAGAACAGCAAGCCCGAAGCCTGCTCTACAGTGACAGGCAATATCCAAACTGTAATGTTTTGTAAAAGTATGGATGGAAGTCCAAGTGGCGGCAGCACAGATGTCCACCGCTGACACATTCTTGAAACAAGCCGCTGAGGCAACGACTCCTCTGGTGGAGTGGCCTCTCACTTGACCCGGAAGGGTCTTGTTGTACTTGTCATAACAGAAAGTGATGCAATGAGCCAACCATTTGGATAGGCATTGCTTAGAACAGACTTTTTCTCTTTTCTGGGCAAAACAGACAAACAGTTGATCAGCCTATATGAGATCTTTTGTTCTGTTAGTGTAGTATCTCAGAATTCGGTGAGCATCCAGAGTTTGTAAGAGATACTCCCCTTGATTGGAGTGTTGCGTAAAGAAAGCAGATAAGAAAAAATTACTCACCTTAGTAATGTTGTTTCTTCTAATGGAGTCTTGCTATATTCTGACATATGCAGTGAGTCCCAACCTTCGAACTGCCCCAGAGATGAAAGAGTTAACTTTCCATGCCAGGCATGGAACGCTGAGCTCGAGCTCAGTTGAGACTCTGTCTGTTGTTCTTCAACCTCAAACTGTCAGATCTTTACGAGCTAAACTCACTAAGGTCCTGTGTGGAAGCTGCAAACCTACACTAGCCAACTAGCTACTAAACATAAAACACATTTTGTGGTCCTAAAACAAAGACTCAAGTCAGGAGACCCAAAAAATGAAAAACACAACACCAAACTCACCCCAAGAGAGGAGGGGTGAAAGCAACAAGGTGGGCACCTACTAAGTGCCAACACTGCACTGCCCACCCACATCCCAAAACAGACGTTCTGAGAGGGGCAGGCTGGGGGGAGGTCAGAATATAGCAAGACTCCATTAGAAGAAACAACATTACTAAGGTGAGTAATTTTTTCTTCAAACAACATGAAGTCTTGCTATATTCTGACATATGCAGACTACAAAGCAGTACCTCCATGGAGGAGGGACAGAACCTACTTAGGAAACAGGCTCTGAAGCATGGCTGTGCCAAACTGAGAGTCACTCCTAGCCTGGATGTCCAGGGAGTAATGCTTGGTAAAAGTGTGACCTGTTTTCCAGGTAGCTGCTTGACATATCTCTAGAATAGGGATGTCCCTGGCGGCAGCCAGAGAAGCAGCAGTACCTCTGGTAGAGTGAGCCCTCAGGCCTTTTTCATATCAAAATTGGATACAAGAGACAATCCACCTGGCAATGGATCTTTTAGTGGCAGGTTTCCCTTTACCAACCTCACCATAAGTGAGGAACAGTTGGAGGGAGTCAAACCTGTGACCATTGGTACGCTCTATGTAGTAACTAAGGGCTGTTTCACATCAGCTGTGCAGCCTCCTCTCCAGAGGAGGAATGGTCAGTGAAGTACACTGGAAGAGACATAGATTGATTAAGGTGGAAATCTGAAACCACCTTAGGCAAGAACTTCCTGTTAGTCCTCAGGACCACCTTATCTCTGTGAAAGGAGATAAAATCAGGCTCCACTGACAAAGCTTGTAATTCGCTTATGCGTCTGGCAGAAGTGATGGCTACCAGAAGAAAACATTACTCACCTTAGTAATGTTGTTTCTTCTAATGGAGTCTTGCTATATTATGACTATTGCAGTTTGTCCCACCATTAGAACTGCTCCGAAGATGAAAGAGTTAACTTCCATGCCAGGCATGGAACTTGGATCGCGAGCTCGGTTTGAGAAGCTCTGTCTGGAAGATTTCAAACTGAAACTGTCAGATCTTTATGAGCAAAACTCACTAAGGTTCTGTGTGGAAGCTGTAACCTACACTAGCCAACTGGCTACTTAAGTATTAACACATTTTCCTAGTCCCAACACTAAGACTCAAGTCAGGGGACCAGAAAATTAAAATAAGATGAAATAAGATAATATAAAACACACACCCAAACACCCCAAAAGAAGGGTGGAAACAAAAATGGGCATCAAAAAGTGCCAACACTGGAATGCCCACCCATACCCCAAGTAGAAGTTCTGAGAGGGGCAGGTGGGGAGGTCATAATATAGCAAGACTCCATTAGAAGAAACAACATTACTAAGGTGAGTAATTTTTTCTTCAAACAACATGAAGTCTTGCTATATTATGACTATTGCAGAATACACAGCAGTACCTCCATGGAGGAGGGACAGAACCTACTTAGGGAATAGGCTCTGAAGCACGGCTGTGCCAAACCGAGCATCCCTCCTGGCCTGGATATCCAGGGAGTAATGATTGGTGGAAGTGTGTACCGTTTTCCAAGTAGCTGCTTGACATATCTCTAAGATAGGGATGCCTCTGGCAGCAGCGAGAGATGCAGCTGTACCTCTGGTAGCGTGAGCCCTCAGGCCTGAAGGGGGAACCTTTCCCAGTTTTTGATAGCAAAATTGGATACAAGAGACAATCCACCTGGCAATGGATCTCTTAGTGGCAGGTTTCCTTTTCCAACCTCACCATAAGTGAGGAATAGTTGGAGGATTTGAACCTGTGACCCTTGGTACACTCTATGTAGTAACTTAGGGCCCTCTTAACATCTGCTGTGCAACCTCCTCTCACCAGAGGAGGAATGATCAGTGAAGAACACTGGAAGGAGATAGATTGATTAAGGTGAAATCTGAAACCACCTTAGGCAAAACTTCCTGTTAGTCCTGAGGACTACCTTATCCATGTGAAAGGAAATAAAGTCAGTCTCCACTGACAAAGCTTGTAACTCACTTATGCGCCTGGCAGAAGTAATGGCTACTAGAAAACAGTTTTCCAAGTCAAGTACTTAAGCTCTGCAAGACAGAGGTTCAAAGGGGGTTGCATCAGCTGAGCAATGCAAACATTAAGATCCCAGGCAGGAGCAGGGCCCTGAAAGGTGGATTAGTATGAAGTAATCCTTTGAAAACTTGGAAAATACAGGGTGAGTGGAAAGAGAAGAGGGCTTTCCTGCTTAAATAAAAGCAGAGACAGCTGCCAAATGCACTTTCAGGGTAGCTGGTCTCAGTCCCAAAGAATTAAGATGGACCATATAGTCCAAAACAATGGGCAAATCAGCAGATTCCGGGGAAATATGCTTCCCAGAACACCAAATGGAAAACCTTTTCCATTTAGAGTTATAAGTAGCCCTAGTGGAAGGCTTCCTAGAAGCTTTCAGGATTTCAAGAACACCTTGAGAAAGGTGTAGGTCAGCAAATTCTAAATCCTCAAGAGCCAGGCCTTGAGGTTGAGGGATTTGAGATTCAGATACCAAACTCTCTCCTGGGCACAAGTTAACAGGTTGTGGTTCCTGGGGAGAAACAGGGGAAGATGGACTGCTAAGGACAGAAGGAGTTATGGGCTGCCTGGCCCAATCTGGAGCAATCGGGATCATTTTGCAGGGCTGGGATCTGATTTTGACTAGCACCTTGAATAGGAGAGGGAAGGGGGGAAAGGCATAAAGAAACTTCCCTTCCCAATCAAGGAGAAAGGCATCCAGGGGGACTGAGCCCATCACTGGGGGCCTGCAACAAAACAGTGGAAGTTGGTGATTGTCTGGGGCTGCAAAAAGATCTATCTGAGGGGTGCCACATCTGGCAAAAACTATCCCCAGTACTCGGGGATCCAGTGACCATTCGTGATGGCCCTGGGAAATCCTGCTGAGGGCATCTGCCAGGACATTGTCCTTGCCTGGGAGGTAAACTGCTATGAAGGAAGTGTTCAGGGAATAAGCCAGAGACCACAACTTCATTGCCTCGGTGCACAAGGCCGAAGACCGAGTGCCCCCTTGTTTGTTGATGTACCACATTGTAGTGGTGTTGTCTGTTCTGACCTGTACCACTTTGTTCTGAACAGATGCAGAAAAACCTGAAGTGCTAGAAAACAGCTCTGAGTTCCAGCAGATTGATGTGGAGCAGAGATTCCTGAGGGACCAACTCCTGGGTGGCGAGGTGCCCTGTGAGCTCCCCATCCCAGAAGGGACGCATCTGTAGTAAGGGTGAAGAAGTGAGATAGAGGGATGAAGGGGACCCCTAGTCTCAGATTGCTCTGATCCTGCTACTACTGAAGGGCCTGGATCAGGGTTTGAGTCACTGGGATCAACTTGGATAAGGGATCTTTTCTTTGAGACCAAAAGGCTCTCAAGTGGAACTGAATGTCCCTCATCTGAAATCTTGCTCCTTGCACTACAGCTGTGGAAGCAGCCATGTGTCCTAGGAGCTGTAGGAAGTGCCTTGCTGGTCGAGAGACCTGCAAAGTGAAGGAGGAGGCCAGGGCCACTAGGTTCCTTACCCTTTCTAGGGGAAGGAAGGCTCTGGCCTGCTTTGTGTCCAATTCTGCACCTATAAAGGTGAGTACCTGGACAGGTTCCAGAACTGACTTTGGAAGATTGAGAAGAAAGCCCAGAGAGGTGAGCAGCTGCTGGGTAACTTGCAGGTGTGATCTGACCTGGTCCGGAGACTGACCTACAATGAGCCAGTCGTCTAAGTAGGGAAAGATGGCAATCTTTTGCCTTCTTAAATGAGCAACTGCTACTGCCAGGCATTTTGTGAATACCCTTGGGGCAGAGGTAAGGCCGAAGGGCATTGCTCTGAATTGGTAATGGCCTGATGGCAGTTCGAATCTGAGGTACTTTCGGTGGGAGCTTCTGATAAGAACATGGAAGTAGGCATCCTTGAGGTCCAGGGACACTAGCCAGTCCCCTGGCCTTAGAGAAGGTAAAATCATTGCCAGAGTCACCATTTTTAATTTTGGTTTTAAAAAGTGCTTGTTCAGATATCTTAGGTCCAGAATGGGCCGCCATTCTCCTGTCTTTTTTGGGGTAAGGAAGTACCTGGAGTACAGACCCTTGCCCTGGTGTAGGGGAGAAACCCTTTCTACAGCTCTGAGAGCCAGGAGGGTTGAGACTTCTGTTTCCAAAGCAAAAGACTCTAGAGGGTTTGCAGGTGGAAAAGATCTGATTCTCATCTTTGGAAATTTTTTGAAGCTGAGAACCAGAACCTGGCTTACTACTTCCAGGACCCACTTGTCTGATGTTAAAGACTCCCAGTCCTGAACGAAGTAAGCCAGCCTGCCCCCTACAGGTAATGGAGAACCGGTCCTGGGCACCCCATCAGGGTGCCTGTTTGGCAGGAGATTTAGGCTGGGAGGGGAGCAGGCCTGCTTGCACCCCGTCTGCCTCTCCCTCTGAAGAACCCCCTCTGAGCATAAGCCGAAGAGGAGGCCTGGGTTTGGTAAAAGGCCTGCCTCTACCCCTGGGGTTCTGCTCTGAGGAGTGGCTTGCCACCCTTGGCTTTGCACTCCTATAAGTGGTTCTATATTCATCCATTTTCTTCATATAATTCTCTGTCTGCTCCCCAAACAGAGAATTTCCTATCACAGGAAAATCCATAGCCTTAGTCTGGGTATCCTGTGACAAACTAGTACACCTGAGCCAAGCCAATCTACGAAAGGCCACAGATGTAGCCATGACTCTAGAGGATACATCATTAGAATCCACAGCAGCATGGAATTGCACTTTGGGTGCCTCAATACCATCAGCAGCCACCTGCTCCAGCTCCTGCCAAGCTGGCCAGGGCCTGTTTGGCCAAAGCCATGACAGTGTCCCATCTAGACTTTGGTATCTTGCCACATAAGCCATGTAATTTGCTTGTCTGAGTCCCAAGGACGCTGCCATGTATTGTTTTTAGCCATGGCATCAATCTTCCTGGAGTCCTAGTCAAGAGGATGTGAAGCCAGGGAAATATTAGCCTTATCACAGGCTGCAGCCTGAACTACTAACATGACTGCATTGCTGTGAAAGAAATTCTGTATCAGGACCTGACAAAGTGTACTTCCTGTCCATCTTTTGTCCACAGGAGGCACAGAATTAGAGCTTTTAAAATTTTTATTGTTTGTTTCCTAAATGATTTATGTAAAGGAATAGACAATTCCTGGACTCTGGGATGTCCATCATTTCCACAAAGTCAGTTCCTCTTGCTCATCCACAGCTTCCTCCAATGGGAGCTGGAGGGTTTCAGCAACCTTTTATAAAACAGAAAATGAGAAGGGACTCAGAAAGCATAGGGGAGATTCTAAAGGTCTGTCTGGAGAGATGTCCGGTTCAATGGGCACATCCAGACTCTCAAAGTCACATTCACACTGTTCATAATCATCCTCCCCCTCCTCTGGTTCATAAAACTCTTCTATATCATATTCTTGAACCGGTGGAACCGGCCGAACCGACCTTTTTCCAGACAGTGGCAGTTCGGACGGAACCAGAGAAAGTGACTGGACAATTTGTATTGCTTTAGCTATCTCTGCAGCAGTTGGAGAAGGAATTTTTGACTCCACACCTGCTGATTTTCTAGTTTTCTTTGCTGGAACTGGCTTCTCAGAGCCAGCTTTACGTTTGCTCAAGGAAGTCTAGCCCTGGTCAGAGGTCACTCCCTCCGGTTCGGTTGGCACCTAACCGGGCTGGCCATCCGGGTCAGCGGACTTTTGGCCTCTGCCGAGCCTACCAACCTCTTATCCAGGGTAGCTGCAGGGAAGTTCTTACAAATCTGGCAGTCTGAATTGAGGTGGTCAAACCCCAGACAATATACACATGTGTGTGTGGGTCAGCCTTGGCAAAGGCTTCCCCACAGACACTACAGTGCTGAAACCCAGTGGGCCCGGTTTTTCTTTTGGGTTTCTCAGACATAATGCCAGCCTAACCAAAAACTTGCCATTTTTAACGGCAGTGCCAGGCAAGACACCCTTATCGGTTCCCAACCGTGTCACGGGTCGTGGAAAAAACCGTAATGAAATCCGGTTTTTTTAGAACCGATAAGAACCGGGAACCGCACTCTAAAAGCTTTCAAATGCTTGAGAACAAAGTTTTAAAACAACCTGATCGGTTCGAACCGAACCGATAAACATTTACAAGTTCCACACAGAAATAAACCTGTCTATTACTTACAATACCACAGACAGAGCTTGAACCGATCGGTTTGCGGTTAAAATAATAATAATCGCGGTTGAATTTAACCGAGAAAATACTGTTTAAACCGAGAAATGAACCGAGCAGTAGGAGGAATCTCAGGAGCGACTGTTCAGTGAGGCGGAGTAAAGAATCTGACAGTTTCAGTTTGAAATCTTCCAGACAGAGCTTTTAAACCGAGCTCGTGCTCCAAGTTCCATGCCTGGCATGGAAGTTAACTCTTTCACCTCCGGAGCAGTTCTAATGGTGGGACAAACTGCAATAGTCATAATATAGCAAGACTTCATGTTGTTTGAAATGCAGTTTTCCAAGTCAAGTACTTAAGCTCTGCTGAAGACAAAGGCTCAAGGGGGGTTGCATAAGCTGAGCAATGCAAACATTAAGGTCCCAGGCGAGGGCAGGGTCCCTGAATGGAAGGTTGATGTGAAGCAATCCCTTGAAAACTTGGAGAATACAGGGTAAGCAGAAAGAGAGGCTTACCTGCTGAAATAATAGCAGACACAGCTGCCAGATGCACTTTCAGGGTAGCTGGCCTCAGCCCCAAGGTATTTAAAGGACCATATAATCCAGGACTGTGGGCAAATCAGCAGATTCTGTGGAAATATGCTTTCCAGAGCACCATATGGAAAACCATTTCCATTTGTAATTATAAGTAGCCCTGGTGGAAGGTTTTCTAGAAGCCTTCAGGATATCCATTACACCCTGGGAGAGGTGTAAATCAGCAAACTCTAACTCTTCAAGAGCCAGGCCTTGAGATTGAGAGATTTGAGGTTGGGTACCAAACCCTCCCCTGAGCACAGGTTAATAGGTTGTAATTCCTGGGAAGACACAGGGGAAGATGGACTGCTAACAACAGTAGGAGTGGATACCAGGGTTGTCTGGCCCAGTCTGGAGCAATCAGGATCATCTTGCAAGGTTGAGAGCTGATTTTGACTAGCACTTTGAACAGGAGAGGGAAGGAGGGAAAGGCATAGAGAAACTTCCCTTCCCAATTGAGAACTAAGGCATCCAGGGGGACTGAGCCCAACACTGGGGGCCTACAGCAAAAAAGGGGAAGTTGTTGATTGTCTGGGGCTGCAAAAAGATCTATCTGCGGGGTGCCCCATCTGGAAAACATCACCTCCAAGACCAGGGGGTCCAGTGACCATTCGTGATGGCCCTGGGAAATCCTGCTGAGAACATCTACCAGGACATTGTCCTTGCCTGGGAGGTGAACTGCCGTAAGGGAGGTGTTCAGGGAGTAAGCCAGAGACCACAACTTCATTGCTTCGCCATGCCGAGTAGACCGAAGTGCCTCGCTTGTTGATGTACCAATTGTGGTGGTGTTGTCTGTTCTGACCTGTACAACTTTGTTCTGAACAGATTTGGAAAAAGCTTGAAGTGCTAGAAATACTGCTCCGAGTTCCAACAGATTGATGTGGAGCAGAGATTCCTGAGGGGACCACAACCCCTGGGTGGTGAGGTCCCCCATGTGAGCCCCCCACCCCAAGAGGGATGCATCTATAGTAAGGATTAAAGAGTGAGACTGAGTGACAAATGGAACCCCTTGTCTCAGATTGTTCTGATCCTGACACCACTGTAGGGCCTGGATCAGGGTTCGAGTTACTGGTATCAATTTGGTCAGAGGGTCCTTCCTTTGAGACCAAAAAGCTCTCAAATGGAACTGAATGTCCCTCATCTGAAATCTTGCCCCTGCACTACTGCTGTAGAAGCAGCCATGTGCCCTAGGAGCTGTAGAAAATGCCTTGCTGGTCGAGACACCTGCAGGGTGAATGAGGAGGCCAGAAAGACCACGGTCCTTACCCTGTCCAAGGGAAGGAAGGCTGTGGCTTTCTCTGTGTTCAGCTCTGTGCCTATGAAGGTGAGGAGCTGGACAGGCTCTAGAACTGACTTTGAAAGATTTAAAAGGAAACCTAAGGAGGTGAGCAGATGCTGAGTTATCTGTAGGTGTAACTTGACTTGGTCTGGGGACTGGCCTACTAAGAGCCAGTCGTCCAGGTAAGGGAAGATGGCAATTTTCTGCCTTCTTAGAGAAGCAACTGCTACTGCCAGGTATTTTGTGAATACCCTTGGAGCAGAGGTGAGGCCAAAGGGCATTGCTCTGAACTGGTAATGGCCTGAGGGCAGCTCGAACCTGAGGTACTTTCGATGGGAGCTTCTGATGAGAATATGGAAGTAGGCATCCTTGAGGTCCAGGGATGCTAGCCAGTCCCCTGGCCTTAGAGAGGGTAGAATAACTCCCAGACTCACCATTTTGAATTTTGGTTTTAAAAGGTGCTTGTTTAAGTATCTGAGATCCAGGATGGGCCGCCATTCTCCTGCCTTTTTTGAGGTAAGGAAGTACCCAGAGTACAACCCTTTGCCCTGATGTAGGGGTGGAACCCTTTCCACAGCTCTGAGAGCTAGGAGGGAAGAGACTTCTGCCTCTAGGGCAAGTGTCTCTGATGGATTTGCAGGTAGAAAGGATCTAGTTCTCATCTTTGGAAACTTTTTGAAGCTGAGAACCAGTCCCAGGCTTACTACTTCCAGGACCCATTTGTCTGATGTCAGAGACTCCCAGTCCTGGACAAAGTAAGCCAGCCTGCCCCCTACAGGTAGCTGAGAATCGGCCCTGGCAACCCCATCAGGGTGCCTGCCTGGCAGGGGCTTTGGGCTGAGGGGTGGAAGCAGGCCTGCTTGTACTCCATCTGCCTCTCCCTCTAAAGAACCCCCTCTGGACATAAGCAGAAGCCCTCCTGGGCTTGGTAAAAAGGCCTATGAAACGGTCTGCCCCTGCCCCTGGGAAGCTGCCTTTGAGGAGTGGCCTGCCTTTCCTTGGCCTGTGCACTCCTATAGGTGGTCCTATATTCATCCATTTTCTTCGTGTAATTCTCTGCTTGCTCCCCAAACAGAGAATTACGCACAACAGGAAAATCCATGGCCTTAGTCTGGGTATCCTGTGACAGGCTAATACATCTGAGCCAAGCCATTCCTCGAAGTGCCACAGATGTAGCCATGACTCTAGAAGACACATCATTGGAGTCTAGTGCAGCATGGAATTGCACCTTGGGTGCCTCAATACCATCAGCAGCCACCTGCTCCAGCTCCTTGGCAAGCTGGCCAGGGACCTGTTTTGCCAGGGCCATAACAGTGTCCCATCTGGATTTTTGATACCTAGCAGTATAGGCCATATAATTGGCCTGTCTGAGTCCCAAGGATGTTGCCATGTACTGTTTCTTTGCCATGGCATCAATCCTCCTGGAGTCCTTGTCCGGGGGGTGTGAAGTCAAGGGAATGTTTGCCTTATTACTGGCTGCAGCCTGCACTGCCCCAACATGGCTGCATTGTTGTGTAAGGAACTCCGTGTCTGAGCCTGACAATGTATACCTCTTGTCCATTCTCTTATCCACAGGAGGTATAGTGTTAGGAGTCTTTAAAATTTTAAATGTCTGTTTCCCAAAAGATTTGTGCAAGGGAATAAGCAGCCTCCTAGACTCTGGGATATCCATCATTTCTACATAGTCAGGCTCCTCCTGGTCGTCCACAGCTTCTTCCATAGGAAGCTGGAGGGTTTCAGCCACTTTTTTTATAAAACATGAAATGGAGCCGGCCCGTCGGCGCAGCGGTGGGATTTCCGCTTGCGGCGCGGCGACCGGGTTCAGGAATGGACGGGTCGCTGGAAGGGCCGAGGCCGGGAGAAGGATAGAGCGTCTATGGGCTGCTCTCCTTCTCCAGGGGAGGGGTGGGTTGGTGCTCAGAGCACGAGTGACCCCGGCGGAGGCTGGGAGTCGACAGCTACGCACGTGAAGACACTTTGAGGCGGGACAGGGACGTCATGCGTGCATTGCACATCCGCCTCCCAAAGCGGAAATGGACGCTGCGGCCGCCCTCTATGAAACCTGCTGCGGCTTCAATTAGCCCCCAGGCTGGCCCTCCGACCTATCACAGGCTCCTCGGAGTGTTGGCCCCTCGCACCCCGTAGCCCCACCGTGGGGGTTAAGCCACGGGCTATCGGAGGGCTCGAGGCCGTTCTGGGGGGTGGAAGCCATCGGCCTGTGACTGGGCTGATACCCTGGACGACCGGCAGCTAGGGAGGAAAGAAAAAGCAAAATAAAAAAAAAAAAAAACATGAAATGGGAGGGGGACTCAGAAAGCCTAGGAGGAGACACCCCTGAAGGTCTGTCTGGAGAGATGTCTGGGTCAATGGGCACATCCAGACTTTCAAATCCACATTCACTTTCCTCACACTCCTCTTCCTCCTCCTCCAGTGCATAAAACTCCTCTAACTCATACTCTTGAACCGGTGGAACTGGCCGAACAGAGCGCCTGCCTGATGGTGCCGATTCGGTCGGAACCGGGGAAAGCAACTGAACAATTTTGATCGCTTTTGCTATCTCTTCAGCGGTTGGAGAGGAAAGTTTTGGCTCCACACCAGCTGATTTTTCTTTTCTAGTTTTTAGCTGGAACTGACTCCTCAGAATCAGCTCTCCTTTTGCCCGAAGAAGTCTCGCCCTGGTCAGAGGGCACTCCTTCTGGTTCGGTTTAAACCGAACCAGGCTGGCCATCCAGTTCAGCTGACTTTTTGGCCTCCCTTTACCTGAGTCTACCAGCTCTCTTTTCTAGGGTAGCTGCAGGGAAATTTTTGCAAATCTGGCAGTCTGCATTGAGGTGGTCAAACCCCAGACAATAAACACAGGTGGTGTGGGGGACAGCCTTGCAAAGACTTCCCCACACACACTGCACTGTTGAAACCCAATGGGTCCGGTTTTTCTTTTGGGTTTCTCAGACATAGTGCCAGTCTAACCAAACTTACCCGTTTATGGTAATCCGCCAGGTAAGACCCCTTTATCGTTCCCAACCATGTCACGGGTCGGAAAAATGTAATAAAACTATGAACCGAGCAAGAACCGTAACCACACTCTAAATCACAGATTAAGATTTTTTAAACAACTTAATCGGTTCAAACCAAACCGATAAACCGTTTACAAGTTCCACACAGAATAGAATTAATGTAAAACCTATCTAGTACTCACAAATACCACAGACAGAGACTGAACCGACAGGTTGCGGTTTAAATTCGGTTGAAAACCGAGAAAAATGGTACTTTAACCGACAAAATGAACCGAGCAGAAGAAGAAATCTCCGGAGCGACTGTTCAGTGAGGCGGAGTAAAGAATCTGACGGTTTGAGTTTGAAGAACAACAGACAGAGTCTCAACCGAGCTCGAGCTCAGCGTTCCATGCCTGGCATGGAAAGTTAACTCTTTCATCTCCAGGGCAGTTCGAAGGTTGGGACTCACTGCATATGTCAGAATATAGCAAGACTTTATGTTGTTTGAACACTATGGACTGGTTCAGTGTAGATTCTGCTACCACCATGGGGAGAAACTTAGGGTTGGTGCACAGAGCCACACATTCCTTGTAAAAAATAAAATATGGGATTTTACACATCAGGGCCTGGAGCTCGGAAATCCTCTGAGCAGAAGTAATGGCCACTAGGAAGAGAGTCTTCCATGAGAGGAACTTCATGTCTGCTGAGGCTGCCGGTTCGAAAGGAGGCAGAGTAAGCTTCTCGAGGATGAAATTCAAATCCCAAGGAGGGGCAGAAACCCGGATAGGGAGTCTCAAGTGGAGAATCCCTCTAAGGAAAGTCTTAGAGACCTCCAGCTGAGCAAACATCCTGTCTGCAAAAGGGACACGGTAGGCCAAAATGGCCGCCATGTGTACCTTCAAGGAAGAGTGACTGAGACCAAGATCACAGAGGTGGCACAGGTAATCCAGTAGCCACCCAACAGAGCAACAGAAAGGCTCGAAATCTTTTGAAGAGGCCCAGATGTTGAACCATTTCCATTTCATGGCATAGGTAGACCTAGTGGAGAGTTTTCTAGCCTCCACCACAATTTCAGTCACTTGGGGTGAAACCCCAAATCAGGCTTGAGCTATGTCTGCAGGAGCCATGCATGCAGTTAAAGGGACTTGAGACCTGGATGGACCAGGGTCCACTGATCCTGGGTCAGTAAAAGTCAAGATAGAGGAAGAAGAAGAGGAGGTTTCTCTGAGTATTGTTGCAGAAGAGAGAACCAAACTTGCCTGGGCCAGAAAGGAGCGATCAATATCGTTCAAGCTCCTTCTGAACTGAGTTTCTGTAAGACTCTCAAATCAAAGGGATCAGGGAAAGCACAGACAAATCTGTCCTTCCAATCTGGAGACAGAGCATCTCTCTGAAAATGCTGCGCTCTGGAGCGAGCGAGAAGTCGGGAAGCTTTGCATTTAGAGGTGAGGTGAACAGGTCCACCTGTGGTGTTTCCCAACATAGGAAGATATCATCTAAGATCCCTGTTCCAGTTCCCACTCGTGAGCTTGAGCAGACGCAGCGACTGAGTTTGTCTGGCCAAGGTGTTCTCAACCCCGGACGAGAATTACCGTGAGGTGGAGGTTGTCCTGAACTGCCCAATCCCAAACTCACATCGCTTCCCTACAAAGAGGGTGGAACGAGTCCCTCCCTGTTTGTTGACGTGCCATACCACACACATATTGTCCGTCTGTACAGCTAAGTGGCCGGGAAGGAGGTGCAGAGCTTGAAGAGCATAAAGCACTGCCCGAAGGTTGAGCACATTGATGTGAAGCATTTTCTCACACTTGGACCAGGAACCCTAAGTCCTGTGAGGTCCAAGATGGGCTCCCCAACCTTCGTCCAAGGTGTCTGTGGTCAGAGTCTGGGAGGGCAAAGACAGAGGGGAACTCAATGACAAAGGTTCTCTTGAACCATCCACCACAGCAAGTCTCGCACCATGAGAGAGGAGACTAGAACAAGCTGGTCCAGGTCGGCCTGCCAACTGATCCCACTGAGACTGAAGTGTTCACCGAGATCCTCATGTGGAGCCCAGCATGACAGACTGTTGGGATTGCAGCCACCATAAGCCCGAGGAGGCAAGACCCAACCTGGCACTGACCTGCCATGGACAGACAACAGGCTGACCTAAGCCTGGAGTGTGGCTGCCCTGTCCAGTGGCAGGAAGGCCTACCAGAGGTCATGTCCAGGATTGCCCCGATAAACTGAATCCTCTGGAATGGGATCAGTGGAACTTGGAGTGGTTGATGGTGATGCCCAGAGAGAAAAACACCCCTGGTAAGGTAAAGGAAGCGCAGGAGATTGTCCCTGGATGGGGCCACCAGGAGCCAATCATCCAGGTACGGAAAAACCTGCACCCCTGGGTACGCAGGTAGGCCGCTACCACCGAAAGGCATTTGGTGAACACCCGGGGTGTCAAGGAAAGACCAAATGGGAGGGCCTTGAACTGGTAGTGTTCCCCCTGGAAAGCAAAATGGAGGTATTTGCGGTGAGAAGGGCAGATAGGGATGTGCAGGTAAGCATCCTGCACAGCCATAGTGCACAGTCACTGTCTCGGCCCATGGAGGGGCAGGAGGCCCTGTAGGGAGAGCATCCTGAACCTCTTGTGCTCCACGAACAAGTTCAGGGAACTGAGGTTGAGAATCAACCTTACATCTCCTGTCTGGGATCATGAAGAAGTGGGAATAGTAACCCATTCCCTGAAGAGGAGGGGATGGGCTCTATCGCCTCCTTCAGCAAAAGTGCTGAAATCTCTTCCTGGACCAGTAGAAGGTGTTCCCAGAAATGCTGCCGCCGGGGAGGGTGACAGGTGGTTTCTGGAGAAACTCTATTGAGTGTCCTTCTGCGATCAGCTAGAGCACCCAGGAATCTGAAGTTATCCTCTCCCAACCTGGGAGATGGAGGGAAAACCTCCCTCCTACCAGTTCCTCCGGAAGGCCCAGAGGCTGTGGGAGAAGAAAGGAGTCAGGTGGTGTGGGGCAGTGCCGCAGCTGAAGCACCCGCTGCTATTTTGGGCAGGGGGGCTTGGCAGCCGGAGGAGCCTGGCATTTAGCGGCCCACTTTCCCTGGGGTTTCGTCTTTTGCCAATTCCACCTGCAAAAGGAACAGTGCTGCATTTGATGAGGATGGTATATGGAGTCCACAGACTTCAGTGCAGTCCCCTTCTCCCGCAGATCGGTGATTATGTCCTTGACATCACCACTGAACAGTACAAAACCCCGGAAGGGCACTTCCTGAATAGCGAACTGCACTTCCGGAATCAACCCTGACACATGGAGCCAGGCATGATGCCGTAAGCCTATGGTGAAATCGGAGCTCCTACTAGCAGTGTCCAATGCATCGTAAGTAGCACGAAGCATTTGCCGACTGGCCGGACGTGCAGAGCGGACGAGGTCAGCCACTTCTTGTTTGACTTGAAAGTGCCGAAGGGAGTCCAATTTGGATTCCACCTCACTAACAATCACCTTCTGGTAATCCCCCATGTGACCGACATAATTTAGGGCCCTGCTACCTAGAGTGGAAGAAGCATAGATCTTCCCATACTGGTCCAGAAAAAAAAATTACTCACCTTAGTAATGTTGTTTCTTCTAATGGAGTCTTGCTATATTATGACTATTGCAGTTTGTCCCACCACTAGAACTGCTCCGGAGGTGAAAGAGTTAACTCCATTCTAAGAATGGAACTTAGAACTCGAGCTCTATCAGAGAAGCTCTGTCTTGGTTATTTCAAACTCAAACTGTCAGATCTTCTGAGCAAAAACTCACTAAGGTCTGTGTGAAGTCAGAACTCCACAGTAGCCAACTGGCTACCTAAATATTAACACCCAATGCTGGTCCCAACACAAAGACTCAAGTCAAGAGACCAAAAGTAATAGTATAATATGATAATATGAGAAGTAATAAGATAAAATAAAAACACCACACTCCAAAACCCCAAGAAGGGTGGAAAATATATAATGGGCATAACTAGTGCCCACACAAGGCTGCCCACCCCATACCCAAGTAGAAGTTCTGAGAGGGCAGGCTGGGGAGGAGGTTATAATATAGCAAGACTCCATTAGAAGAAACAACATTACTAAGGTGAGTAATTTTTCTTCAAACAACATGAAGTCTTGCTATATTATGACTATTGCAGACTACACAGCAGTACCTCCATGGAGGAGGGACAGAACCTACTTAGGAATAGGCTCTGAAGCACAGTTGTGCTAAACCCAGCATCTCTCCTGGCCTGGACATCCAGGGAGTAATGCTTGGTGAAAGTGTGTACTGCTTTTCCAGGTAGCTGCTTGACATATTTCTAAAATAGGATGTCTCTAGCAGCAGCTATAGATGCCGCTGTACCTCTGGTAGAGTGAGCCTCAGGCCTGAAGGGGAACCTTCCCAGTTTTTGATACAAAATTGATACAAGAGACATTCCACCTGGCAATTGATCTCTTAGTGGCAGGTCTCCTTTTCCGACCTCACCATAAGTGAGAAAAGTTGAGGGATTCAACCTGTGACCTTGGTACGCTCTATATAGTAACTTAGGGCCCTCTAACATCTAACTGTGCAATCTCTCTCGCCAGAGGAGAAGTGATCAGTGAAAAGCACTGGAAGGGAGATAGATTGATTAAGATGGAAATCTGAAACCACCTTAGGCAAAAACTGTTAGTCCTGATGACTACCTTATCCTTGTGGAAAGAAATAAAGTCAGTTTCTACTGACAAGGCTTGTGTAACCCCCCTGCAAATGGGGGTTCCCAAAAGACTTCCAGGAGCTTGCTTGAATGCTCCAAGCCTGAATGGTGTTTGGCGTTTAAGCCATTTATCTGTGAGTGTTTTTAGAGCCTCTGGTACTGTCTCTTTAAGAGCTGTCTGCTTGCAGACATAATTAGTTTATATGGGGGGACTGTGTGTTTCTCTGCTTGAGTACCACTCGAACTGCTGCCAATTCACTCCACTTTTGCAGTGACTAGGAGTGCAAAGGGAACCTATCTGAAAGATGTAACTGTTTGCCAGAAATCATTTAGAGTAATAATGAAAATACAGTTTGTCTAACCTGCTTTCTTTGCAGTCAGAACTATGTTTGCCTAGTTCCCCATTCTAGTTTTGAACTGCTGAACTGGACCAATCAGTGTGGGATAAGGTAGCTCTAAAATGGTGCCTTGGACGAATCAGAACTTGGACTCGTAATCTGAGCCAGCCACAAGAGGATTGTATAGGGCAGTGACTCTAGGAGATGTAGTTTGGACTTCGGCGCCTTTTTGGACCAACAGGGGCAGTCTACTGTGAGTGACAACCAATCCAGCCAAAAACTGGGAGGAACTCAAAGGAAGTGCCCGGTTTTGTCTGCTGGAGTTTCAGTTGAGCTCTGGCAGTGAAGAGGAAGGAGCCCGTGCTTTTAGGGTGTGCAGTTTTAGTCGGAAGCGTGTGTAAGGCCCAGAGTTCCGGTCTGCAGTTTGTGTAACTGCTTGTTAGGACTGATCCGTCCTGTGAAGAGAATCAAAGGATATCTGAAGAGTAGAAACCAGGCTCACCCTGTAGAAGACTGGAGAAACTGCTGAATGCACTCGGTCTGTCAGAAACTGAATCTGCTGTGTGTTCTCCCGGGTATTGTGCAGTAATAGCGATGGGATAGAGAAGCAGC
The DNA here is from genome assembly GCA_016271365.2 of Neoceratodus forsteri. NCBI lineage: Eukaryota > Metazoa > Chordata > Ceratodontiformes > Ceratodontidae > Neoceratodus > Neoceratodus forsteri. Next base: position 804,913,330 of record CM057453.1, read on the forward strand.
CCGCCTGGTATAGTACTTTTCTTTACCATATAAATGTGTGAGGAGGCTTGTGCAGCTCAAGTGAATCCTGCTGCCATTAAAGGACTTTTGCCTGTTACTGTTTACCATATAAATGTGTGAGGAGGCTTGTGTAGCTCAAGTGAATCCTGCTGCCATTAAAGGACTTTTGCCTGTTGCAGTTTGCCATATAAATGTGTGAGGAGTCTCGTGGAGCTCAAGAGTAGCCCTGCTGACATTGAAGGACCCTATCTTGTTTGGAGGTCGTGAGTACTAATTCAGAGTCGCTCCCTGTTGAATTGCCACATTGAATCCAAATGGAATTACTGTACTGCTGACTGTTTAACTAATTTTTCTTTTCTCTGTGTGAAAGGGCCCCTACCAGCTGCCACGGTTTGGACTAGCCACTAGGGCTTGGGTACCCAGGGACAGTAACTGGTAGGGATAGGCCTGTGCACAGAGCCATAGGTAGATGAGTAAAGTGATAAGCTAATTAACCTGATTTCCGTCCTTGTTATATCCCCCTAAATAAATCAGAGCTGCTTGTTTCAGCAAAGTTATACTGCCTGAGGTGTTTGTCTATGTTGAAGTATTGTACTGTGATTGTTGCACTGTATCTTATTTTACAGGGGGTCCCAGTGCCTGAACCAGTCCTGGGGTAAGTGTATACTGTGAAGGTAATTTGATATACTCATGGGCCACTAGTGGGAAGAAAGGTTGCAGTGTCCCAGAGGGCTGTGACCAAGTAAGTTTAACTATTGCAAACCCTGACCTCTGGGTGGAGGCACCCGCCATCGGATCCAGGCCCCTCAACCTGTTAGTAGCAAATCAGGCAGGGTAGTAGCCCTGGGATAGCGCCATCTAGGGTTACATCTTGAGGCTCACCGCTGGATTGTGTCCTCTAGTGGTCATATTTACAAACCACTGTTAAAAAAAAATAAATGGGTACCCCACAGAACTGGCTGTGCAACCGCTGGTGGAGTAGTGTACTGGGAGGAGATCGACCCCAAAATGCTATGCTTATCCTGGACATCCCCTGGGTATCAATACGGACACTGTACAGGAGTACTTTCCAAGGTGGAAGGTTTACAAAACCCTGTGGTGGTGGGTTGGCATGCTAATCTGCTCACCCACACTTTCCTGGCCCTAGTAGAGTTTAAGGATCCCATAGATAGCTCCAAAGTGCCACAGACCATTACCCCAGAGGAGCCCTCACTGCTTGGAAGTGATAACTAAGGACAGCAAAGACCTGGGGGAATGAGCCTCCACCACTATCTGAAACTTTGAGGAGAAATTTGCTAAATGGTTGCTGGGGAAGGAAAACTGTGGAGGACTTGAAGAAACTATTCTTGCCACCTGGGATGTTCTTCTCCAACACCTCTCCCGCTCCAGTACCGGTATTATGGTGGCTGAACCAATGCAGACTCCTATTTCTGCACCTGCCATTAGTCACGACTCTACCAGAGGTTGAGGATCTTCTCTGGCACCCTCCCCACCCCCCAAGGGGAGGATGACTGGGAGACCTGGATAGACTATGTTGCCCCCCAAGTGCTAGAATGGCAATGCTCGGAAGCCGAAAAGCGAAAGAGGGTTAGTGAGAGCCTCCGAGGTCCTGCCCTGGCTACCATCCATGCTAAACGGGCCAGTAACCCTGAAGCGACTGCACAGGCCTATCTTGAAGCCTTGGAGAATGTGTATGGGGCCCAGATTCTGATGAGGACCTATGGTGGAGAGTAAGAAATGCACAACAGTACCAAGGGAGTTGTTGTCTGTGTATGTATCTCGGCTGGAAAAATTGTTGCAAGAATGCCTCAGAAAGGGTAGTTTGCTAGCGATTGAACTGGACGAACCAGGCTGGACAGGATCCTTAACTCTGCCCCTTCTCAGAACTGCTGTTGCTTCAGTTACGCCTGGCAAATTGACTGAATCCCACCCTCCTATGATGACTTAATGAGAGAAATTGAGGAGTTGAGAAAAGGGACCTCGGGAGGGACCTGCACTAATAGCTGCAGCACGACCCGAAGTGACTGAGGGTGACCCATCAAGTGAAGTTCAGGGACAGAGGTTGGCAGTCAATGAGTGCTCTGACAAGGAAAAGATATGCCACAATGGGCGAACTGTTGAGAGAGATCGGGAATTCAAAACAGTCCCTTTATGAAGCCACGCACGCCTGCAAGTACAGGCCCTGACCTATATCCGACTGCATCTGCTATGGGGTGGGGTACCCACCCATGTATCTCCTGCTGATAACGGCTCCAAACTCAATTCCTTGACCATGGAAGTGGAAAACTGACGAGATGTCTCCAAATGCTTATCACGCGCCAGACAGAGATGGCACCAAGGTTTCCAGTTAGAATACCCCCGCCCTGGCTCCCAGTGTGGCGCCTTGGCCAGCTCAAACTCCAGAAAGTATGTTTTGCTATAATTGTGGGAAGGATGGGCACATGAAAGGGAATGCCGGTCCCAAAAGACACTGACAAAGTTGCATATAGGCTACAAGGAGAGCTTCGAGAACAAATCAGTGGTTAAGAGGTGCACGAAATGATCCCAGTGAGGGCACCAAAAATGCTAACTCACGTCCCTTTTGTGGCAAGGTCAGTTGCCCAGGCCCCACTATCGCCCTCCAGACTGGTCCAGAATAGTGGGTCCCTCCATGGAGATCACTGTAAAGGTGAATGGAGTGTCTACAAGAGTTGTATTAGACAGTGGCTCCCAAGTGACAATTATGTTCCAGGATTGGTATCAGAAGCATTTGTCAGACGTACCCTTACAACCATTAGAAGGACTGCATGTATGGGGTTAAGTGAGAAGGCCTACCCTATTCGGGTATATCCGAATTTGGCTGTCTTTCCCCACCTCCGTGGCTGGAGTGGCCGAACAAGTAGAGACCCTAGCCTGTGTGTCCCCCACTGGACTGTATGATGGTGTCCCTTTGTTGATTGGAACAAATGCTCATATGTTCGGAAGGCTGGCACAGTTGTGTTATGAAAAACAGGGTCAAAGACTAGTAGAGTTTTAAGAGTTCGGCTTTAATTAAGAAGGCCTATGAGGCACAGAGAGATGCTGAAAAATAGAACCAGAGGAACCGTCGGAATTGTATGGAAGAAGGATCCTGAGTCTCTGATCCTGGCGCCAAATGCCCAGTGTACCTTACAGGGAGAGGTCCGTATCAGAAAGGATGTTAAGAATAAAATATTAATGTTGGATGCACCAGGCGATGGAAAATTGCCAGAGGGACTGCTGGTCAAGCCTAGTATTTTGCCCGCTAGAGCCCATGCTTATGCCAGAAGGGTAATGGTCCAAGTTCATAATGTGTCTGAAAGAGACATTCGAGTAAATAGAGGTTGCATCCTGGCTAATGTGCATTGTGCAGACACTGCAGTGCTAACCAGCAGCAAGAGTTCGAGGAAGAATGACAGAGTACGCCCGACTTGTTTGATTTCCGCGACTCCCGTTGCCAGCTGAATGGAAAGTGAGGATCAGTGAGAAGCTTGCCCAGAGAGACCAGGTGTTTTCTTTAAAGGAATGGGACGTAGGATGCGTGCAAGGAGCTGAGCACAATATCCGGCTGCATGATGAAAAGACCATTTCGTGAGAGGTCTCGGCGCCTGGCACCTGCTGACATAGATGATGTGAGAACGGCATCTGCAAGAGATGTTAGCTGCTGGTGTAATACAAGAATCCAGAAGCCTTATGCTTCCCCATTGAGGTAGTGAGGAAGAAGAATGGGACAGTAAGGATGTGCATGGATTATCGCACTTTAAACCTGGCGGACTATCCCTGATCAGTACACAATGCCCCGCATTCAGGATGCTTTGGACTGCCTAAACGGGAGCAAGTGGTTCTCTGTGTTGGATCTCCGCAGTGGGTACTACCAGATCCCGATGGCCCCAGAGGACCGTGAGAAGACAGCCTTTATCTGTCCGCTTGGCTTTTATGAATTCATGAGGATGCCTCAAGGGATTTCAGGTGCCCCAGCCACTTTTCAACGATTGATGGAGCGTGCAGTGGGGGACATGAACTTACTAGAGTGCCTGGTATACCTAGATGATGTTATTGTGTTTGGCAGCTCACTGGAGGAACATGAGAGCAGATTATTTAAGGTATTGGACCGACTGGAGGACTTTGGCCTTAAACTGTCCATTGATAAGTGTCAATTCTTTCAAACATCAGTAAAGTATGTGGGACACATAGTATCCAGCGAGGGAATAGAGACCGACCCAAGTAAAGTTGAGGCCTTGACTACCTGGCCACAGCCCAAAAATCTAAAAGAACTGCAAAGATTCCTGGGATTCTGTGGTTATTATCGGCGTTTCATCAAGGACTATTCAAGAGTGATCCGCCCTTTACTTAACCTTACTCAAGGGTATCCCCCAACCCACAAAAAATACCAAAAGTCAGCGCCCAAGACTGAAAGAGTGTATTTTCATCCCAGTGAAGTATTTGGGGCCTGCTGGACTCCTGATTGTGAGACTGCTTTCATGAGATCATATATCAACTTACCCATGCTCCAGTGCTGGCCTATGCCGATCCAAGAAAACCTACGTCCTGCACACTGATGCTAGCTTGCAAGGGTTGGGGGCTGTGTTGTACCAAGAGCACCAGAATGGCCTGAGACCAGTGGCCTTTGCCAGTAGAAGCCTGACCCCATCCGAAAAGAACTATCCTGCACATAAGTTAGAGTTCCTAGCTTTGAAGTGGGCTATTGTTGACCAATTCCATGAGTACTTGTATGGGGCTAAAATACTAGTAAAACTGACAATAATCCTTTGACCCATGTGCAGACCTCAGCTGAAGTTGGATGCCACTGGCCATAGGTGGCTTTCTGCATTATCTACATCGACTATGCTCTGAATACCGAGCAGGTCTGAACCACATAGATGCTGATGCTCTCTCCCGGAGGCCTGTTCCCCAGGATGATTGGGTCAGATTGCCAGAACCTGACATTCGGGCACTCTGCCAGAAGTTTGACAGGGAGGAACAAATGTCCACGGACGCAGTGGACTGCATGGTGGATTGCTTGGGACCCTCTGAGAATTACATACCTGCTGCTTATTGCCACTTTTCTGCAATAGACATTGGTGCACTGCCTCAGCTGGACAATGACAGTATTCGGTGGGCTCAGTCCCGCGATCCCATGATCAAATCAGCTTTAGAAGCCCTCTGTGCAGGAAAAGATGTGTCCAAATTACGCTCCACTGATTTGAGAACTGCATTGTTATACAAAGAAGGTCCTAAGTTGAAACTGATCAATAAACTGTTATACAGAGAAACAGTAGACAGAGGGGGACAAGTAGACAAACAACAACTAGTGCTGCCCACTGCCTTTCGAGACTCAGTATTGAGGTCCTTGCACAACCACATGGGGCACCTTGGTATAGACAGAACACTTGACTTGGTGAGATCCAGATTCTATTGGCCTAAGATGGGGGCTAATGTGGAGCAACACATTCGAACTTGTAGTCGCTGCTTACAGAGGAAAGCTTTGCCCCAGAGGGCTGCCCCCCTTGTTAACATCACCACCAGTGCACACATGGAGCTGGTCTGTATTGATTTTCTGAGTTTGGAGTCAGATCAAAGAAATATCAGTAATGTGCTGGTGGTCACTGACCATTTCACAAGATATGCCCAAGCTTTCCCCACCAAAGACCAGAAAGCATCCACTGTGGCCAAAGTACTTGTAGAAAACTTTTTTGTTCACTTTGGGGCTCCACAAAGAATCCATTCTGATCAAGGGAGGGACTTTGAGAGTCGTCTGATCAAAGAGATGCTTTCTCTGTGGGGAGTGCGAAAGTCCAGAACCACTCCTTACCACCCCCAGGGGGACCCACAGCCTGAACGTTTCAACCGCACTTTGCTAGATATGCTAGGCACCCTGCACCCAAAGGACAAGCCTAGATGGAGCCAACAAATTAGCACCCTGGATATGCTTATAACTGCACCAAAAGTGATGCCACTGGTCTCCCCCACCGCCTGATGTTTGGAAGAGAAGCTCTGACCACCGTAGATGTGTTTTGGGGGTCTCTCCTGATGGGGTTCAAGCTGACAACTATTTACAGTATGTGCAAAGTTAAAGGCCCAGCTAACCATGCGTACCAACTGGCTCAAACCATGGCTGCCAAAAGAAATCTGGCCAACAAAGAAAGGTATGATAAAAGGTGAAACAGAGGAACTCCAGGAGGGAGATCGGGTATTGCTAAGAAATCTGGGACTGCATGGCAAACACAAGATTGCTGACAGATGGCACCATCTCCCTCACATTGTAGTGGGCAAACTAGATGATCTACCAGTGTACAAAGTAAGGCCTGAGAATAATTCAAAAGATGTAAAACAATGCATAGAAATCATTTACTGCCCATTGGACAAATCTTGATTGAGTCTGAGCCCCAGAAGATGCCCCTCTGGACCAGTGACTAGAGCTGCTGCTAAGAAAAGATCAAGAAAGTCTGCACCTACAGAAGCAGAGTTAAAGTGTTCCCTCCACAAGTCCCAGTTGAGCATGACTGTCAGTCCATATCAGAAGAAAGTGAGAGTGACTTTGAATACTATCCTTCTTACGAACTGAGTCAGTTGTTTGGGCAATCCCTAGTCAATACTGGAGATGAAGCTGGGCCTTCTGGACTGTCTAAGCCCCAGCTTCATCCCTGAGCAATGCTCCCAGAAAGTGAAGTGCAAAGCATCAGATCAGATGAAATGGAATCCTTGTGCATGGTTGAACTGTTTGAGCTTTCAGGGAGGAAAATGATGGATTGGGGCAGACTGGTGATACACCAGAACAAGAAGAGTATTTTGAGTACCCTGACAGTCCACTGCCAGTGTCCAAAAGCTCTCCATGCGAGCCAAATGTTGTGGACTCAGAAACTGTAACTCCTGGGCTGAAAGTGCCCAGTTCTAACCCTCTACCCCATGGAGACTCCCTGACAAGTGAGGACAATGCTGAAAATGAGGCTCAGAGTGCAGAGACTGTAACAGTTCCCCTAGAAAGACTGGTCGAGCTGTATGAAGCCTGTGGTGCACCTCAGTTATGATTCCTTGGGAGGCCTGTGGACTTGCCTCTCAATGTTGTCCATAAAGGAGTGTATGTGTCCCAAGCTCATTGCCCAAACTGGAGTCAGTGCTTACTCAAGTTACTTGTGTTGCCCTCTAAGTATGGTGCCCTTGCCCGTCCAGCCCCAAGGTAACTGATAGGAAGGCCCCTCTCTTCAGGTTTCATGTACAAGAGGTAATAACTTGAGTTATGGTACAATGTGTGTAATACTGTGTAAAGAGTGACGTACTGCAATGTTTCAGAAATGTGTTCTTGGTAAAATGATATATTGACTGATGATTACATGTGTGAGCCTAATGCAAATGTGATGTTGCAGTTGAAACTTATAGGTACTTGTTTGACGCTGACGCCAAGCTTTCCCAGGCCAGGAAGGGTGTAACCCCTGCAAATGGGGTTCCCAAAAGACTTCCAGGAGCTTGCTTGAATGCTCCAAGCTGAATGGTGTTTAGCGTTTAAGCCATTTATCTGTGAGTGTTTTTAGAGCCTCTGGTACTGTCTCTTTAAGAGCTGTCTGCTTGCAGACATAATTAGTTTATATGGGGACTGTGTGTTTCTCTGCTTGAGTACCACTCAGACTGCTGCCAATTCACGCCACTTTTGCAGTCACTAGGGTGCAAAGGGAACCTATCTGAAAGATGTAACTGTTTGCCAGAAATCATTTAGAGTAATAATGAAAATACAGTTTGTCTAACCTGCTTTCTTTGCGGTCAGAACTATTTTTGCCTAGTTCCCCATTCTAGTTTTGAACTGCTGAACTGGACCAATCAGTGTGGGATAAGGTAGCTCTAAAATGGTGCCTTGGACGAATCAGAACTTGGACTCATAATCTGAGCCAGCCACAAGAGGATTGTGGGCAGTGACTCTGGGAGATGTAGTTTGGACTTGCGCCTTTTTGGACCAACAGGGGCAGTCTATTGTGAGTGACAGCAACCAGCCAAAAACTGGGAGGAACTCAAAGGAAGTGCCCGGTTTTGTCTGCTGGAGTTTCAGTTGAGCTCTGGCAGGAAGAGGAAGGAGCCCTGTGCTTTTCGAGTGTGCAGTTTTAGTCGGGAAATGTGTGTAAGGCCCAGAGTTCCGTCTGCAGCTTGTGTAACTGCTTGTTAGGACTGAATCCGTCCTGTGAAGAGAATCAAAGGATATCTGAAGAGTAGAAACCAGGCTCACCCTGTAGAAGACTGGAGAAACTGCTGAATTGCACTCGGTCTGTCAGGAACTGAATCTGCTGTGTGTTCTCCCGGTATTGTGCAGTAATGCGATCGGGATAGAAGCAGCCTCCTGGTATAGTACTTTCTTTTACCATATAAATGTGTGAGGAGGCTTGTGTAGCTCAAGTGAATCCTGCTGCCATTAAAGGACTTTTGCCTGTTGCAGTTTGCCATATAAATGTGTGAGGACTCGTGGAGCTCAAGAGTAGCCCTGCTGACGTTGAAGGACCCTATCTTGTTTGGAGGTCGTGAGTACTAATTCAGAGTCGCTCCCTGTTGAATTGCCAATTGAATCCAAATGGAATTACTGTACTGCTGACTGTTTAACTAATTTTCTTTTCTCTGTGTGAAAGGGCCCCTACCAGCTGCCACGGTTTGGACTAGCCACTAGGGCTTGGGTACCCAGGGACAGTAACTGGTGAGGGATAGGCCTGGCACAGAGCCATAAGTAGATGAGTAAAGTGATAAGCTAATTAACCTGATTTCCCCCTGTCCTTGTTATATCCCCCTAAATAAATCAGAGCTGCTTGTTTCAGCAAAGTTATACTGCCTGAGGTATTTGTCTATGTTAAAGTATTGTACTGTGATTGTTGCACTGTATCTTATTTTACAGGGGGTCCCAGTGCCTGAACCAGTCCTGGGGGTAAGTGTATACTGTGAAGGTAATTCTGATATACTGTGTGGGCCACTAGTGGGAAGAAAGGGGGGTTGCAGTGTCCCAGAGGGCTGTGACCAAGTAAGTTTAACTATTGCAAACCCTGACCTCTGGGTGGAGGCACCCGCCATTGGATCCAGGCCCCTCAACCTGTTAGTGGCAAATCAGGCAGGGGTAGTAGCCCTTGGGATAGCGCCATCTAGGGGTTACACTTGTAACTCACTTATGCGCCTGGCAGAAGTGATAGCCACTAGGAAAACAGTTTTCCAAGTTAAGTACTTAAGCTCTGCAGAAGACAGAGGTTCAAAAGGGGGTTGCATTAACTGAGCAATGCAAACATTAAGATCCCAGGCAAGGGCCGGATCCCTAAAAGGTGGATTAGTGTGAAGTAATCCTTTAAAAAACTTGGAAAATACAGGGTGAGCGGAAAGAGAGGAGGGCTTTCCAACTGAAACAAAAACAGAGACAGCTGCCAAATGTACTTTCAGGGTAGCTGGTCTCAGGCCCAAAGAATTAAGATGGACCATATAGTCCAAAACAATGGGCAAATCAGCAGATTCCGGGGAAATATGTTTCCCAGAACACCAGATGGAAAAACTTTTCCACTTAAAATTATAAGTAGCCCTAGTGGAAGGCTTCCTAGAAGCCTTTAGGATTTCAAGAACACCTTGAGAAAGGTGTAGGTCAGCAAATTCTAGCCCCTCAAGAGCCGGGCCTTGAGGTTGAGGGATTTGAGGTTCGAATACCAAACTCTCCCTGGGCACGGTTAACAGGTTGTGATTCCTGGGGAGACACAGGGGAAGATGGAGTGCTAGGGACAGAAGGAGTGGGTACCAGGGCTGCCTGGCCCAATCTGGGGCAATCAGAATCACCCTGCAAGGCTGGGATCTGATTTTGACTAGCACCTTGAATAGGAGAGGGAAGGGGGAAGGCGTAAGAAACTTCCTTCCCAATCTAGGAGAAGAGGCATCCAGGGGACTAAGCCCAACACTGGGGGCCTGCAACAGAACAGTGGAAGTTGGTGATTGTCTGGGGCTGCAAAAGATCTGAGGGTGCCCCATCTGGCAAAAACTATCCCCAGTATTTGAGGATCCAGAGACCATTCATGATGGCCCTGGGAAATCCTGCTGAGAGCATCTGCCAGGACATTGTCCTTCCCTGGAAGGTGAACTGCTATGCGAGAAGTGTTCAGGGAATAGGCCAGAGACCACAACTTCATTGCCTCGGTGCACAAGGCCGAAGACCGAGTGCCCCCTTGCTTGTTGATGTACATTGTTGTGGTGTTGTCTGTTCTGACTTGTACCACTTTGTTCTGAACGGATGCAGAAAACACTTGAAGTGCTAGAAAGACAGCTCTGAGCTCCAGCAAATTGATGTGGAGCAGAGATTCCTGAGGGAACCACACTCCCTGAGTGGAGAGGTCGCCCATGTGGGCTCCCCACCCCAGGAGGGATGCATCTGTAGTGAGGGTCAAGGAGTGAGACAGAGGAATGAAAGGGACCCCCAGCCTTAAATTGCTCTGATCCTGCCACCACTGGAGGGCCTGGATCAGGGTTCGAGTCACTGGGACCAACTTGGAAAGGGGGTCTCTTCTCTGAGACAAAAGGCTCTCAAGTGAAACTGAATGTCCTCATCTGAAAACTTGCTCCTTGCTCTACAGCTGTGGACGCAGCCATGTGCCCCAGAGCTGCAAGAAGTATCTTGCTGGTCAAGAGAGATCTGCAGAGTGAAGGAGGAGGCCAGAGCCACCAGGTTCCTTACCCTCTCTAAGGGAAGGCTCTGGCCTGCTTTGTGTCCAATTCTGCACCTATGAAGGTGAGCACCTGAACAGGTTCCAGAACTGACTTTGGAAGATTGAGCAATAAGCCAAGAGAGGTGAGCAGCTGCTGGGTAACTTGCAGGTGAGATTTGACCTGTTCTGGGGACTGGCCTACAATGAGCCAGTCGTCTAAGTAGGGAAAGATGGCAATCCTTTGCCTTCTTAAATGAGCAACTGCTACTGCCACACATTTTGTGAATACCCTTGAGGCAGAGGTGAGGCCGAAGGGCATTGCTCTGAACTGGTAGTGACCTGAGGGCAGTTCGAATCTGAGGTACTTTCGGTGGGAGCTTCTGATTAGGACGTGAAAAATAGGCATCCTTGAGGTCCAGGGAGGCTAGCCAGTCCCCTGGTCTAGAGAGGGTAAAATCATTGCCAGAGTTACCATTTTGAACTTTGGTTTCAAAAGGTGCTTGTTCAGATATCTCAGGTCTAAAATGGGCCGCCATTCTCCTGTCTTTTTGGGGTAAGAAATATCTGGAGTACAGACCCTTGCCCTGATGTGAGGGGATAAACCCTTTCTACAGCTCTGAGAGCCAGGAGGATGAGACTTCTGTTTCTAAAGAAAGGTCTCTAAAGGGTTTGCAGGTGGGAAAGATCTGATTCTCATCTTTGGAAATTTTTGAAGCTGAGAACCAGACCCTGACTTACTACTTCCAGGACCCACTTGTCTGAAGTTAGAGACTCCCAGTTCCAAACAAGTAAGCCAACCTGCCCCTACAGGTAAGGAGAATCGGCCTTGGGCACCCCAACAGGGTGCCTGTTTGGCAGGTGCTTTAGGCTGAGGGGTGGGAGCAGGCCTGCTCACACCCGTCCTGCCTCCCTCTGAAGAACCCCTCTGAGCATAAGCAGAGGAGACCTGGGTTTGGTAAAGGCCTGTGAAAAGGCCTACCCCTACCCTGGGGGTCTGCCTCTGAGGAGTGGCTTGCCGCCCTTAGCCTGAGCACTCTTATAGGTAGTCCTATATTCATCCATTTCTTCATATAATTCTCTGTCTGCTCCCAAACAGAGAATTCCCTACACAGAAAATCCATAGCCTTAGTCTGGGTATCCTGTGACAAGCTAGTACACCTGAGCCAGGCCAACCTGCGAAAGCTACAGATGTAGCCATGACTCCAGAGGATACATCATTAAAACCACAGCAGCACTGGATGCCTCAATGCCATCAGCAGCCACCTGCTCCAGCTCATTAGCAAGCTGGCCAGAGGCCTGATTGTCCAAAGCCATGACAGTGTCCCATCTAGATTTTTGAAACCTCTACATAAGCCATGTAATTTGCTTGCCTGAGTCCCAAGGACGCTGCCATGTATTATTTTTTTTTGCCATGGCATCAATCTTCCTGGAATCCTTGTCAGGAGGATGTGAAGCCAAGGAATATTAGCTTTATCACAGACTGCAGCCTGAACCACACCAACATGACTGCAATGCTGTGAAAGGAATTTGTATCAGGACCTGACAGAGTGTACCTCCTGTCCATCTTTTTGTCCACAGGAGGCACAGAATTAGGAGCTATTAAAATTGTTATTGTTTGTTTCCTAAATAGAATTATGCAAGGAATAGACAATCTCCTAGACTCTGGAATATCCATCCTTTCTACAAAATCAGGTTCCTCTTGCTCATCCACAGCTTCCTCTAATGGGAGCTGGAGGATTCAACAACCTTTTATAAAACAGAAATGAGAAGGGACTCAGAAAGCATAGTGGGAGATTCTAAGGTCAGTCTGGGGAGATGTCCGGTTCAATGGGCACATCCAGACTCTCAAAGTCACATTCACACTGTTCATAATCTTCCTCCCTCCTCTGGTTCATAAAATCTCCAATATCATATTCTTGAACCATTGGAACTGGCCGAACCAACCTTTTACCAGACAGCGGCGGTTCGGTACGGAACGCGAAGAAAGTGACTACAATTTGTATAGCTTTTGCCATTTCTGCAGCAGTTGGGGAAGGAATTTTGGACTCCTATCTGATTTTTATTTTCTTTAGCTGGAACTGGCTCCTCAGAGCCAGCTTACGTTGCCAAGGAAGTCTAGCCCTGGTCAGAGGGCACTCCCTCAGGTTCGGTTGGCACCGAACCGGGCTGGCCATCCGGGTCAGCGGACTTTTTGGCCTCTCGTTCCCTGAGCCTGCCCACTCTCTTATCCGGGGTGGCTGCAGGGAAATTTTTACAAATCTGGCAGTCTGAATTGAGGTGGTCAACCCCAGACAGAAACTCATGTAGTGTGTGGGTCAGCCTTGGCAAAGGCTTCCCCTGACACACTGATGTTGAAACCCCACTGGGCCAGTTTTTCTTTTGGGTTTCTCAGACATGATGCCAGCCTAACCAAGAAACTTGCCCTTTAACGGCAGTGCCAGGCAAGACACCCTATCGGTTCCCAAACATGTCACAGGTCATGGAAAACGTAATGAAACTGCTTTTTTAGAACCCGATAAGAACTGGAACCGCACTCTAAAAAGCTTTAAAATGCTTACTCTTTAAAGTTTTAACTAACCTGATCGGTTCGAACCGAACCAATAAACACTTACAAGTTCCACACAGAATAAAACCTGTCTATTACTTACAATACCAGACAGAGCTTGAACCGAATCGGTTTATGGTTAAAATAATAATACTCGCGGTTGAATTTAACCGAGAAAATACTGTTTAAACCGAGAAATGAACCGAGCAGTAGGAGAAATCTCCGGAGCGACTGTTCAGTGAGGCGGAGTAAAGAATCTGACAGTTTGAGTTTGAAATAACCAACACAGAGCTTCTCTGATAGAGCTCGAGTTCTAAGTTCCATTCTTAGAATGGAGTTAACTCTTTCACCTCCGGAGCAGTTCTAGTGGTGGGACAAACTGCAATAGTCATAATATAGCAAGACTTCATGTTGTTTGAAGACGGGATTCTTTGCCAGGTGGAGACAAGCTCAGATGTTTCGGGTTAGCTGTTCGGCCAAGAGCGGCGCTAATCATGACCGAATCAGCTCGAGGGTGAGAATCTGAAAAGTCAACACCCTCGGGAGCCTGATATAGCCTGTTTGACTTCCGAGGAAGTGGGGCTAAAGCTGACGGTTGCCTCCAAATAGTGGAAACAAGATCGGCATGAGGCTCAATCAAGGGTGGCAACAAGGTGGGAGCTGTCACAGGCAGACCCAGATGCTCAGAGAGTTTCTTATGCTGGGGATCCGGCTCCAAGGAATGCCACTTATGAACTTCCTGAATTTTGCGTAGCAACTCCGTAAAAGAAGGATCTTCTGGAAGGGACTTCAGAGGAGTCCTTGGCCTGGGCTTAGACAGAGAGCGTGGCTCGTCTTCCAGCTCGGAACAACCGTCGGAGTCATCTGAGGTGTCTGAGGAGGAAGAAAATGATGAGGAAGACTCCCTCTCTTTGCGTGGGAGAGGAACAGACCCCTTGGGAAGCCCTCAGGAAAGCATGCCCTCCCCCGCCCTGAAAACCAGAGGGTTCGACCCTGGTGTCTGGAGGTGGAGAGGGAGTCTGTTCTCATGGACGTATGGGAACTGGAACTGGCACCGTCGTCGGGAGATGACTCTCCACCTCTCTGGTGAGCTGAGCCTCGGCCTCAGTCCACCAACTGCCAGAGTCTCCTTCAAGTCCACTGGTGGCTGAGGGGGCAGTGGAGGAGGAAAATGAGAAAGGGGATACGGGTATGGATTATACCCATAAGGTGTGTATCCATAACCCGACGGCGGGAAGCCCGGCATCAGGTATTGAGGCCCCGGGTACTGCGGCGTTGGACAGGCCGGTGTTGGGTACTGGGGCATCGGACACTGCAGAGCCGGGTAAGATGGCGTTGGATATGATAGGGTCAGATACCTGGGAACCGAGGGGTCTGCCGGAGCAGATGGCCCAGCCGGAGGGCCCAATGGCGGGTCTGGAGCAGAAGGCCCAGTGGGTGGAGCGGCATCCAGAAGCGGGATGTCGCCTGGGGTCGGCAAGACCAGCGTCGGGCCTGTGGCTAGGGAGCCGGCGTCCGGGGAGCCAACGTCAGGTCAGTCAGCCCAGCAGGCAGACAGTTTGGTAGGGGTGCAGCAGGAACCTCGGCATCGCCCAGGGATGGAGGGGAAGAATCCCCGGGGTCAGGCTGGAGAGACCCAGAGTCCCCGGAGGGCAGTAAAGGCTGCGGGGAGCCAGAAACAGTGAACTTTGGAAAGTCTGGAGTAGGCTCAGCCGCTGTGCAGACATTGGGCAAGCCAACATCCGATTTATCAGCAGGGTCCAGGCGGACGCCAGAGGGCCGACGACCTGACTTAGCAGACCCATCGCCCGAGGCAGGTTCGAAAGGAGGGAGGCCTGGTGGGGCAGAAGAGGGGCTGTGATGCCTCAAGGGGTCGGGCGACTTATTGACCTTCTCCATGCGGGCATCGCAGGAGCAGACATCTGGCTTTCCAGAGTCGCTCGAACCAGTAGGCTACATGATGGCAGCTTTACCAGGAGCGGAGGCCTCCAATACCCGGAGGCACCCGAAGGGCCTGAGTGCAAGCCAGACAAGCAGATTGACGCTGCCTTAGAAACCTACAAGGCGGCAGTCGCGGATCAGTCCCCCGGGGGGGGCACGTTACCTGGAGTATGGCGACTCCCGAAGAAGATGCGGTGGATGAGGAGCCCTTGTCCCGGTGCTTCTCCTTATCTTTTTTCTTGCAATGGCCTTCGGGGGAAGTGGACACCTGACTGAGCTTTTTAAATCCTTTCCATGGAGGACATTTTTCTCTGCTAAAATATGGGCCTCAGGGCTGCTGCCACAGTCCTGCAAGTGGCCGTGTTGAATTTAAGGCACCACTGGCACTTCTCCACCCGATGATCTGGGCCTGAGCAGAAGGCGCGGAATGGCTGTCGCTTGTGCGGGGAGTTGCACACGCCGAGTCACACTTCTTCTTGTGCTCGGGAGGATGTAGGGGACGACATAACGCCTAACGAATACCTGACAAAATTCAGAAAATCGAAAATAACTCGGTAAAAACTACGGACGACTGAGGCTAACAAGCATTTAATTTTTTAAGGTGCTGACATGAGCTAACAGCGGGAAGGAACTGGAAGGCGGGCGTGGGGACGCCCCACATCACTGATGTCGCATGATGTCGGTAACCCGATCGAGGCGGTCCGCCGCCAGAGACTGCCAAGCTAGAAATACCTACTGCAGGAGCCCTCTCGAGTAAGATCTATCGCTTAATGAACTAAAATGTAAGCGATGCATTTGGGAAAAACAACCCATGTTATAGTTATCAACTAAGTAATGTTTTACAAACAACTGAAAATGATTAAGACTTTGGAGTCACCTTTTCCAGTAATCTAACATTTGACATGCACACAAAAATACTGTGAAAAGGGTAATTAAATTTTGTGCTGTATACTAAAAATATTAAAAGCAGAAGTCCAGAGGTCCTGGTCACCTTTATTCTGGCCTGTAAGACCACATCTAGAATATTGTTCATCTGTATGTGCCCCTGAACTGGTCGAGGAAAAACTAATAGGAAAAGTTCAATGAAAAGCTACTGAAAATTTTTTCAGTGAGTAGATTGGACTATAGTACAAGATTAAAAACTGTACCTTTACTCCATGCAATATAGCGGAGTAAGGGGAGATAGTGTACTTAACATATAAAGCAATAGAAATGAGTCAATGCTGGAAAGCACTGGTTTAATAAAAAGAAATCAAAAAAATTACCAGAACGCATGATATGAAATTAAAAGGAGCCATAATAAAACCAATAAAGGTGCCATTGGTATTCCCAAAGAATCATAATGACATGGAATGCCTTACCAAAGACTGCAATGGAGAGTGAAACAATTAGCATTTTTACGACAAGATTGGACATACATATGGGTGTTAAAAATATATTTCCACCATTAATAATGGTGGCGAGCTCCTAAAAGGCAACTCTGTCTCCTCAATTCATAAACTACCTATGATCCTATGATAAGGCTCAGCTTATAAGGGTATCCTGGGAAAGAAAGGAGAAAAATATAGCCCATACCTCCGTTTCAGCTGGATAATTCCATTTGTAAAACAAAGCGCATTAACTGGTATAGCAAGGCTGGAAGAAAATTTGTTTGTGTTTGAATAATTCAGAAGCTGAGCCCAAGGTCCTAGAGCTGAGATGTCTGAAGTTCTTTTGTGTGTCTCCAGACCAGGGTCCCTTCAGACGAAGGGGATAACCATTTGAGAATCTACAGCGCTCATCTGTTGCAAAATGCTAAGTTAATCTTGTTATAGCCTAACCACCCAGGGAGCTGGTGCAGTGTGCAAACCTCATTTCTGATTTATATATATATATATATATATATAATTTTAAAACTTTGGAGAATTTGGGAAAGAGCGAGAGAGACCCCTGCAGGCCTAGAGATGAATATCTGAATCTTAAGGTTTTAAGAAGCGGACAATCAGGAGGAAGACTGGACTGACCTCACATATGTAACCCCCTGCAAATGGGGTTTCAAAAAGACTTCCAGGAGCTTGCTTGAATGCTCCAAGCCTGAATGGTGTTTGGCATTTAAGCCATTTATCAGTGAGTGTTTTAGAACGTCTGGTACTGTCTCTTTAAGAGCTGTCTGCTTGCAGACATAATTAGTTTATATGGGGGACTGTGTCTTCTCTGAGTACCACTCGAGCTGCTCCAATTCACTTCATTTTTGCAGTCACTAGAGTGCAAAGGGAACCTATCTGAAAGATGTAACTGTTTGCCAGAAATTATTTAGAGTAATAATGAAATTACAGTTTGTCTAACCTGTTTTCTTTGCAGTCAGAACTGTGTCTGCTAGTTCCCCATTCTAGTTTTGAACTGCTGAACTGGACCAATCAGTGTGGGGTAAGCTAGCTCTAAAATGGTGCCTTGGACGAATCAGAACTTGGACTCATAATCTGAGCCAGCCACAAGAGGATTGTATGGGCAGTGACTCTGGGAGATGTAGTTTAGACTTCAGTGCCTTTTGGACCAACAGCAGCAGTCTATTGTGAGTGACAGCCAATCCAGTCAAGAACTGGGAGGAACTCAAAGGAAGTGCCAGTTTTGTCGGTTGGAGGTTCAGTTGAGCTTTGGCAGTGAAGAAGGAAGGAGCCCTGTGCTTTTCAGTGTGCAGTTTTAGTCAAAAAACGGTGTAAGGCCCAGAGTTCCGGTCTGCAGCTTGTTAGGACTGAATCCGTCCTGTGAAAAGAATCAAAGGATCTCTGAAGAGTAGAAACCAGGCTCACCCTGTAGAAGACTGGAAGAATTGCTGAAAATTGCACTCGGTCTGTCAGGAACTGAATCTGCTGTGTGTTCTCCCGGTATTGGCAGTAATTGCGATCGGATACAGATGCAGCCTGCCTGGTATAGTGCGTTCTTTTATATGGATGTGTGAAGAGGTTTGTGTACCTCAAGTGAGCCCTGCTGACATTGAAGGACCCTATCTTATTTGGAGGTCGTGAGTACTAATTCAGGGTAGCTCCTGTTGAATTGCCACATTAAATCCAAATGGAATTACTGTACTGCTGACTGTTTAATTCTCCTTTTCTCTGTGTGAAAGGGCCCCTACCAGCTGCCACGGTTTGGACTAGCCACTAGGGCTTGGGTACCCAGGGACAGTAACTGATAGGGATAGGCCTGTGCACAGAGCCATAGATGAATTATTAGGTGATAAGCTAATTAACCTGATTTCCCCTGTCCTTGTTATATCCCCTAAATAAATCAGAGCTGCTTGTTTCAGCAAAGTTATACTGCCTGAGGTATTTGTCTATTAGAAGTACTGTACTGTGATTGTTGCACTGTATCTCATTTCACAGGAGGTCCCAGTGCGGAACCAGACCTGGGGGTAAGTGTATACTGTGAAGGTAATTCTGATATATTGTGGGCCACTAGTGGAAGAAGGGGTTGCAGTGTCCCAGAGGGCTGTGACAAGTTAGTTTAACTATTGCAAACCCTGACCTCTGGGTGGAGGCACCCACCATTGGATCCAGGCCCCTCAACCTGTTAGTGGCAAATCAGGCAGGGGTAGTAGCCCCTGGGATAGCGCCATCTAGGGGTTACACATATCCTATAAAAAATGCTGTGGGGTGAAGGAAGAATCTATTTTGTTGAACATTTAGCAGTTGCCTACGTGTTGAGTCTAACACATGAAAAGGAATTGCTGTGTATGTGGAAAGATTTTCCGCACATTAGAAGGGACTGGCTAGCTGATTCAAGGAAGAACCAGAACCCTTGCAATATATCTTTATATCTAGAAAGAAAGCCCTGACCTACTGGGAAAGTAGATCAGAACAAAAAATCATCTTTTCTTTTAGGCATTTTCATCTGAACTTGAAAAGATTTTCTAGTAGACTTGCTTTTTATTTACCTTGGACAGGGAACACCACAGGTAGAACTTGTTTAGAATTCTAACAGTGTAAGTTTTTCTTTAAATCCACTTTATTTTAGATTTATTTTCTGCAACTCAATGCCTAAATTTCTTGTAGAATCTTTATGCAAACTTTACCATATTTTTAACAACAGCTCTGCTGGTCCTATTATTGTGTGTGTTATTATGGGATAAAAGATCTGTTCAGACTGTGCCTAACTGCTCTAGGGCCAAACTCTACCAAAGAAACAAAATCCAAAGAAGGAAAAGGCTCCGTGGATAGAAGGAGAAGAAGCTCAAAGTTACAAGGTTCATCGGGGGTCTCCTGGGAAAAGGGGATCTGGCCTTGTCTACGGATGAGCCTGTTACAGATTTGGTGCCAGCTACTGGGATTTCAGAACTAAAACCTGTTTGAACAAACCACACACAGTAAAGGCAGAATTTGGAAAAGGGAAAAATATTGCTTGCAGACAATAATACCCTACCATGTTTACATTTATTTTCTAAGAAACAATAGGTAGTGGTAGTACAGGGGAAGAACATGTCTTCCAAGTACAACTCTTTAAATATGGAACAGCTAAGGCAGCTGAGTGATGAAAAGGGAATTCCAATTCAGTCGAAATAAAAAGTAGCTCATGAAAGCACTCATGGCAGCTGATACTGAGGCAGCCACATGAAACTGGGAGCTAGTCGGTGACTCAGGGTGACCAGACACCAAATGGGGAGGAACCAGGAGCCACAGGTCCAGAGGGAGGCATCCAAAGAAAAGGAGCTGGAAATACTGAGGCTTCAGATGGATCTACAGAAAGCACAGCCTTGTCAGCAAGTCCAACAGCAGAAGATGGAGCTGGAGCACAGAAGACTGAAATGGAGATGGAGGACAAGCAGCACCAGAGAGAGAGAGCCGAGACAAGAGTGCCAGAGAGAGGCTGAGGACAAGAAAAGCACAGAGAGTCTGAACTGGAGAAGCTGAAAATCCAACCAGCATCACCCGAGCAGGTAAGTAGTGGGGTGAACCTGAGACTCCAGGGATGGGGTATAAATTAAATTCAAAATTACTTGCTGAATTTAAAGAGGGGAGGATATGGATACATTTTTAAATTCATTTGAAAAGGTCTGTATCCAGCCCAACATAATCAAGAGGCCTGGAGCTTTCATTTATCCCCACTGCTTACTGACGAGGGATCTGAAGCATTGGGACAGATGGGCAATGTGGATAGCCGAGATTATGAAGAGCTAAAAACTGCAATGTTAAAAAAAATATATGATTTCAAGCCCGAAGCCTACAGTGCAAAATTTCAGAAAATCTGTAAGGGGCTGTCATCGAGGCACTGGTCAGGAAGCATAGGAAAACCAGGAGCAGTTGTAAATTCACAACATATTTTTAATAGTAAAAAAAAAACATTTTTTAGAATAACTATTTACAATGGCAGTACAAACATAGAAAGCAGAGTCCTTTTTCTTCTCAGTTTCAAATCTCAGTCTGTCTCTGTCTTTTGCAAAACATTGCAGCTCTTTTTTATAAGTTTTTGCAGGAGCACATTAAGAAAACAGCATGCTTCTCACACAGTGTTCTTGTCAGTTTCAGCAGGTGCAGCAAAAAGAAATGAAAAATACATACCTTCCGAAATTATGATCTTTCTGTGTATCTTCACCATTCATCACCTTTGGGTACATGGCGGAGTAAGGCCCCATCAAGACACTTTTTTTTGGTAGGTGGAGCCGAGCGCACCATCTGACGCTGACTTCGAGGATGAAGCATTGCATGGCGCTTGAAGGTTGGCCATTAGGTGCTGTTGATTCCGCCTGACAGCCAGTTCTGAATCGCCAGAGAGGTAAGAGGAAGGGAGTGGAGGGTGGGACAAGGAAGTCCAAGGGACAGAAAAAGGAAAAGATATATAAACTAAAAGGAGAAATAATGAATGAGAGGACAGAAGAGGAAGAGGTCAGAAACTAAAGGGATTGGGAGAGGCCCCAATCTCTAGAAATAGAGGAGGGATGTAGGGTGGGATCAAGAATTTAGGAAGTAGGATGAGAAGGGAGAAGGTTAAACATATCCCAGACACTGGTCCATGTCCAGACTGTATAGGAACTGCAAGGAGCAGCCAAAGGCTTCTTGCCAGAATTCAATGCACAGAATGGCTAGCAAAACTCCATTTGAGCAGAACTGGCTATTCTGGAAGAAGGACAGGGCGCAGAGAATTAACACCCTCTCAAGGAAAGATTTTTGGTGAAAAAGGAAAAAGAGTTTGTTTTTTTTCCAGTAATAAAGGATAGTCCGAAGGACAAGGAAAAATAAGCTGGATGGGAACAAGGAGGAGGAGATAATGGAGGGCAACTGCCAACTCCAACCCCACAGGGGTGGAGCTAACGCACTGGAGAAGGAGTGGCCCTGATGCTGACCACTCTCCCCAGAACATTGCCCTCCTATGTGCCCCTGTTTACCCCACTCCTGACAAAGAAAGGAGGGGGGGTGGGCACAGAGAGGAAGGGGGACCCAGAGACTGAGGCCCTGGGGGATGGAGAGAAGGATTGCAATGAATGGTGAAGATACACAGAAAGATCATAATTATGATAGGTACATCATTTTCATATCTGATCTGTGTCAATCTTCACCATTCATCACCTTTGGGTGAGTGCCGAGCCCCCCTGAAGGGGGGTTTCTTTTAAACCCTAAGGGACAGAGTCCCTTAGCTCTCAGTGAGGGACACACTAAGAAGGAGAACCTTCAGGGCCTGGGGAGCTCAAAGAGTGGGTAGAGTGAGATGGGGACCCCCGGAGGGGGAAGGAAGTTGCTTAGACAAACACCGTCTCGCTCTACAGGAGAATAGATAGGTTCTCTGGTGAGCAGAGTTAATCACCCTACATCGGGCCAAGGGTGACAACCGGGAAAGATGCAGCCATGCCATCCACCTAGTGCAGATCGCTGTCCCTACGACCCTGGTAGCTACCTCATTG
Organism: Neoceratodus forsteri; assembly: GCA_016271365.2. NCBI lineage: Eukaryota > Metazoa > Chordata > Ceratodontiformes > Ceratodontidae > Neoceratodus > Neoceratodus forsteri. The sequence continues at coordinate 804,935,321 of CM057453.1, forward strand.
GCATCATAGGATGCCCTCGTTTAGTGCCTTGTTAGCTCCAGGCCACGTGCAGAAAGTGCAATGTCTTGTCTGGTTTGCTCCATGTCAGGCAACGAGGCTAGGAGTTGACCTAGCCTGGACCACAAGAACCTGTCATAGGCTGCATAGTGGGCCTGATGTGCAGAAATAGAAAGCAACAACCATGCTGGAGAAAGCCCTCCCATCCCAGAAGTCAAAATCCAAGGAGTCTTAATCTGGGGCTGATCATGGTGAAAGGCACGAAGCCCATCGGGAGTGTCCAACCGCCAATTGGACTGCAGATGAGTCATGGAACCTGAAGACTTGGGGGTGCAATACCACTGTCAGAGATCCCTAGGGCAGGAACTCAGAAGGGCCTCTGCCAGGAATGGAAGTCTCCCGAAGGGGAGCAGGCCAGGGGGGCACCACAAGGGTGGCCTCGCTGAAATCGCCTAGAAAGGCGTGCTCCGAGTGCTCTGGATTGCTTAAAGTGGCAGGGGTGAGGTACAAGTCCTCCAACATCCTCATGAGGAAAAGCTGATATTCAGTGAGATCAGCAGCTGGAGAGATGTGGAAAGAAGGCTCCTCTCCCCCAGAAGAGGGGGACGAAGAGTTGAAAGGCACCAACTGCTTAGAGGGCGGCTGCTCAGGGGAAGGTTGAAAAACCTGACTGTCCACTGCCCTAACATAAGCTGGGGACTGAGCAGCCACAGACCTGAACTGCTCCCAGGAGGGAGGCTCGCTAGGACCAAGGATGCCTCGGAGCGCAGGAGAATGTGGCAGAGGGATAGGGACAGAGCAGAGAAGAGATGTCGGCTGACCTCCACCTGGGCTAGGGAGCGGACCAAGAGCACCCGAAGAAGAAGGTGCCCCGGAAGACTCCACAGCCAACAGCTGAACAACCATTTCCGTACTGCCTTGGCTGCGCCTGGAAGAATCCTCCCTGTGAGGCGACTGGGGCCGTATAGGTCGAGAAGGACGGTCCCCTACCGCAAAGAATGGGGCTCTCTCAAAGAGATCGAGGAGGAAGGAGAGCAGAGATCCGACCACGGCTTCTCCCAGAGCCCGGTGGGCCCCAGAAAAGGTCGCTGTGCAGACCACATGCCCCTCGACCCCTCAGAATCCAAGACAGCCCTCCTCCTTGAGAGGGCCAGCCTAGATAGCTGACAGCCTTGGCCAGCACCAAGGAGATATCCAGGGCACAGTACCTTCCCTCCGTAGGTTCCTGATCAGCCCCAAAGTTGGGCGATCCAGGCCAACACAAGCAGGGTACCACTGCTGAGGGGTCAGTGAACCCACCAAGACCAGGTTGCAGAGCAATGGTGGCCTGTACCACTGGTCAGCACCCCTGACCCCAGTCTCAGCAACTACTGACCCCACCTCAGAAGGGGACTGACTCTGGCTTGTCGAGGACACTACAGGGCTGCCCATACCAACAGTCAACCCCAAGGAGTCAGACTGCTCGTCTGACTCAGAGCCTGACTCCACCTCCAAAGACGTAGAGGCTGAGGCCTTGTGCCATACCGTAGGAGGGCGCCCGCTGCCATCTTTGCCAAATAGGGTGCCAGAAACTGAGACCATGTACAAGCCAGTGCCAGTGCCCCCTACAGCACCACAAATGGTATCCACGGATGACATGGCCCCCGGCCCGAACAGCAGCCTCGGAGTTAGAACCAGTCATGGTGCTGTCCAGCTCCACTGCACTGCAAACGGCGCTAAGGGCAGGGGCGGCACTGATGATGGCGCCGACAGTGGATTCCGAAGCCACCACGGTGCCATGTCCTGAGAAGGACACGGCACCATGAACAGCGCCAAGTCAAGAAGACGACAAAGATGGCACCGTAGAGACGCCCACGGTGCCGTTAGCACTATCGGCGCCATTCAGCAGCCATGGCGCTGAGCGACAAACCGGTGCCACCGATGGCTCCATCAGGGTCCATGGCGCCGTGAATGACACTGAGGCCCAAAATGGCACTGACCGACAGTGTCCAGGACGGCACAAACCAGGCCTTGCAAACCGTGGGTCTGATCTGAGGCCTTCACCTAAAGGGTGACTGCCTTGGGCGACTCCACCCATCCCAAAAGAAGCAGGACGGGCCTCCTACACCACTGAAGGAGCCTCGGCAGCAGCCAGGCTACTAGAAGCCAAGGCTCCCTCCTCCTCAGTCCATACAGAACTGGAAGGAACCCAGAGAAAGGACGAGAGTACATGGCTTGCCGATGAGTGAGCACCCAACCACCGAAAGTCGGCCAGACTCACCCACTTTCCACATGGCGTTGCTCAATGACCTGGCGGTCCATGGAGAAACAGGCGTGCTGCGAATCACGTCATGAAGCGGGCCCAGGAACCGTGAGAGCAATGGTCGTGCTGGTCAGTGATGGAAAATTAATGGCCACAAGGGCATCGTCGCATGGGGGGCCGTCCCATCTTTGAAGTCTTCTTGCCCTCCAACCCAGACATGACATACGAGGAAAAAAACACCAAAAACAGACTCGACATCACCAAGAATAAAAATAAATGGAAAGGTCTTACCAAGCGACGTCGAGTAAGGCAACTAGAACTGGCAGGAAAGGAGCCGATGGCCTGCGGCATGGACGAATAGTCGATGGAGTCGAAAAACTTTAACTGTAACTGCAACTACAACTGCGTAGCGTAGGCCTGAAGTTCTGTAGAGCTTCCCACGAGGTGACCTCGATGGCGGGAGACGAAGAACTGGCAGGCAGGTGGAGTCGACAGCACCTAACGGCCAACCCGTGAGTGCCATGCAATGCCTCGTCCTCAAGGGTGGAGTTGATGGTGCATTGGCTCCACCTACCAAAAAAAAAAAAAAAAAAGAGCTCCTGCAGGCTCATGACCTCCGGCCATGTACCCAAAGGTGATGAATGGTGAAGACTGATACAGATAAGATCACTGTGACCCAGAAGTGGCTTCTCATTTACATCTCTGCAAAAGGCTTAAAAACTGCATTTCAGGGTAACTCCCTGAGTTCCAAATAGCTGTTTGCAATCATTTCAACAGTATAACTATATACACTTTTAAACAAAGGGATCCCAGTATTAATTACATTTCCACAAAATGATTCACATATATTTTTATACCTTCAGATTTGCAAGGGGGAAGAAAAGACAGAAATAGCAAGAGAAGGCAGAGAGAGATAATGAGGGGTGGAGAATTGCGAAACCATCAGCGTGATCAGTTCCTAGGTCTCACAAGAAAATTTGGTTGCACAACCGGATGGACAAGAGACAGAAAAGGAGAGGGCAGAACAGATCCGTGCATTTAAATGCTTCCATAACAACTGGGACAGGGCCGTATTCTTTTGACACCAGCTGTCGACGAGGCACAGGTCAGGCAGCATAGGAAACCAGGAGCAGTTTCAAAATTCGCAAGTACCGTTTTATTATTAATAACAGCAAAAAATAAAACATAAAAATTGTTCAGTACAACTATTTACAATGGCAGTACAAGCATAGAAAACAGAGTCCTTCTTCTGAGTTTTTCTTTTCAATGTCCAATCTCAGTCTCTCCCTCTTTTTGTTGTATAGCCCACCATTTGAAAAAGGCAGTCAGGCTTTCAGGTTCTGTCACAGCCTGTTCTTTTTCTATAACTGGTGCTAGCTGTACAGTCTCAGCTTAGACTTCTGTCTCTGCTAGTCTAGCTGCCATTTTCCTGGTAACCACTCCTGGGCTTGCTGCTGCAGAATCCATACCTTTCTTCTGTGCTTCCCTGGTACCAGGTCTAGTACCCATGCACAAAATTCCTGGCTTAAAGTATGCCCTGTGTAAATCCCATTGCTCACACCATATGTCATCGAGGCACTAGTCAGGAAGCATAGGAAAACCAGGAGCAGTTGTAAAATTCGCAAGTGTTTTATTATTAATAAGAGTAAAAAAATTGTTCAGAATAACTATTTACAATGGCAGTACAAATACAGAAAGCAAAAAGCAGAGTCTTTTTTCTTCTCAATTTCAAATCTCAGTCTGTCTCTGTCTTTTGCGAAACATTGCAGCTCTTTTTTGTAAGTCTTTGCAGGAGCTCATTAAGAAAACGGAATGCTTCTCACACAGTGTTCTTGTCAGTTTCAGCAGGTGCAGCAAAAAGAACATTGTGACCCAGAACTGACCTCTTGTTTAAATCTCTGTAAAAGGCTTAATAACTGCATTTCAGGTTAACTCCTTGAGTTTGAAATAGCTTTTTGCAATCATTTTAACAGTATAACTGTATACAGTTTTAAACAAAGGGATCCCAGCATTAATTACATTTCCACAAAATGACTCACATACATTTTTATACCTGCAGATATGCAAGGGGGAAGAAAAGACAGAAATAGCAGGAGAAGGCAGAGAGATAGCGAGAGGCGGAGAATTGCAAAACCGTCAGAGTGATCAGTTCCTAGGACTCACAAGAAAATTTTGTTGCACAACTTGACAGACAAGAGACAGAAAAGGAGAAGATAGAACAGACCCTTGCATTTAAACTCTTTCTCTATAACAACTGGGACAGGGCTATATTCAACCTGTCACGGGGCCCAAAATGAGCTTTGAGGAACTTGCCACAAAACAGTATCAGTATTTAAAAAGTTAGTTGGAGGGGGTGAAAGCTGATTCATTCGAAGCTATTCAGGAAGTGGTACAGTCAGAACAATTATTTTACGCATGCTCAACAGAACTAAAAACCTGGCTGGAGGACTGAGATCCTCATACAGCAAAACAGGCTGCTGAGCTGGTTGACCGCTATGCTAGAAGAAAAAATTACTCACCTTAGTAATTATCTTTCTTCTAATGGAGTCTTGCTGTATTCTGACTATTGCAATTAGCCCCAGGACTCAAACTGCCCCGGAGAGTAGAGGGTTAATTTTCTATGCAGAGCATAGAACGTTGAGCTCGCGCTCGGTTCAAACCTCTGTCTGCTGCACTTTGAAGCGCAACTGTCAGATTCTTACAAGCAAATACTAACTAACTACTATGTGGAAATTATAAAATTTTTACTAGCCAAATGGCAACCAAATATTTTGGATCCCCAAAAGACTCAAGTCAAGAAATCCAAAATCAAAAACCAGGTAGTGAACAACTTAAAACTGTTAAATTAATAAAATAACCTACTCCCCCCATCTAAAAGGAGGGAGTACCCAAATGCACCCCTGGGGTGCAACATTGCACCTGCCAGCCCACTTCCCAAAAACAGGTTCTGAGAGGGAGGTAGGGAGGAGGGAGGAGTCAGAATACAGCAAGACTCCATTAGAAGAAACATAATTACTAAGGTGAGTAATTTTTTCTTCAAACAAACAATATGAAGTCTTGCTGTATTCTGACTATTGCAGACTACCAAGCAGTACCTCCAAGGAGGAGGGAATTGAACCTACCTTGGGAATAGGCTCTGCAGAACTGCTGTACCAAACTGAGCATAACTCCTAGCCTGGATGTCCAGGGAGTAATGCTTGGTAAATGTATGAACTGTTTTCCAGGTGGCTGCTTTACATATCTCTAGCAAAAGAATATCCCTGGCTGCAGCCAGGGAAGCTGCTGTACCTCTAGTCGAATGAGCCCTCAGGCCTGAGGGAGGTATTTTGCCTAGCTTCTCATAGCAGAATTGAATACAAGAGACAATCCACCTGACAATAGTTCTCTGAGTGGCAGGATTGCCCATACCCACTTCCCCATAAGTAAGAAACAACTGAAGGGAGTCAAACCTGTGAGCCTTAGTACATTCAATGTATTAACTAAGGCTCTTTTAACAACCAAACTGTGTAAAGTTCTTTCTCCTGAAGAAGAATGATCAGTGAAGAACACAGGGAGAGACATAGATTGGTTCAGATAAATATCTGAAACCACTTTAGGTAAAAACTTCCTATTAGTTCTAAGGACCACCTTATCTCTACGGAATGAGATAAAATCAGGCTCCACTGACAGAGCTTGCAATTCACTTCTATGCCTGGCAGAGGTAATAGCTACCAGGAACACAGTTTTCCAGGTCAATGATTTAAGTTCTGCTGAAGACAATGGCTCAAAAGGGGCTTGCATAAGCTGAGCAATGCAAACATCAAGATCCCAAGCAGGGGTAGGATCCCTAAAGGGGGGGATTGGTATGAAGCAATCCCCTGAACATTTTACAGAATACAGGGTGAGAGGACAGTGAGGAAGGCTCTCCCACTGACCGAAGTGCAGAAACAGCTGACAAATGTACTTTGAGAGTAGCTGGTCTGAGGCCTAGGCCATTAAGATGAATCATATAATCCAGAACTGTAGACAATGCAGCAGTGTCTGGGGATATACAGTATGCTTCTTGGAACACCAAATGCTGAATCTTTTCCATTTGGAGTTGTAAGTTTCTCTGGTGGCAGGCTTTCGAGAGGCTTTGAGAATATCCAGAACCCCTTGGGACAGATGCAAATCTGCATACTCTAACTCTTCAAGAGCCATGCCTTGAGATTGAGCGACCGAAGATTGGGGTACCAGATCCTCCCCTGAGAGGAGGTTAACAGGTTGTGATTCCTGAGAAGAGATGGAGAAGATAGACTGCTAGGGATAGCAACAGGGGGTACCAAGGCTGCCTGGCCCAGTCTGGAGCAATCAGAATCTCTTTGCAAGGCTGTGACCTTACCTTGACCAGAACCTTGAACAGTAGCAGAAAGGGAGGGAAGGCATATAGAAATTTCCCTTCCTAGTTCAAAATCAGAGCATCCAGTGGGACTGAGATCAAGACTGGGGGTCTGCAACAAAACAGAGGAAGTTGGTGATTGTCTGGGGCTGCAAAGAGATCTATCTCTGGAGTGCCCCACCTTGAAAAAATCACTTTCAACACCAGAGGGTCCAGGAACCATTCGTGATGGCCCTGGGAGATCCTGCTCAACGCATCTAGCACATTGTCTTTCCCTGGAAGGTGGACTGCTATCAGAGAGGTCTGCAGAAAATAAGCTAGGGACCACAATTTCATGGCTTCCGTGCACAAGGCCATGGACAGAGTGCCTCCCTGCTTGTTGATGTACCACATGGTGGTGGTGTTGTCTGTCCTGACCTGAACCACTTTGCTCTGCTCTGACTGAGAGAAAGCTTGCAAGATTAGAAAGACTGCCCTGAGTTCCAAGAGATTGATATGAAGAAGGGATTCCTGAGGGGACCACAGCCCCTGGGCTGTGAGAGCCCCCAGATGGGCTCCCCACCCCAATAGAGAAGCATCCATGGTTAGGACCACAGAATGAGACTGAGTGATGAATGGGACTCCTTGCCTGAGGTTGCCCTGATCCTGCCACCATTGGAGAGCCTGGATCAGAGTTAGGGTCACTGGAACTGGTTTAGTTAGAAGATCTTTCTTCTGAGACCAAAAGGCCCTCAGGTGAAACTGAATGTCCCTCATCTGAAATCTGGTCCCTTGGGCCACTGCTGTAGAAGCTGCCATGTGACCCAGAAGTTGAAGGAAGTGCCTTGCTGGCCGAGAGATCAGAAGGTGGAATGAAGAAGCCGGCTGTACAATAGCCCTTGCCCTTTCCAGAGGAAGAAAAGCTCTTGCTTTGACTGTATCCAACTCTGCCCCTATGAAGGTGAGGAGCTGTACAGGCTCGAGAACTGACTTGGGAAGATTGAGAAGGCATCCTAGGGAAGTGAGCACTTGCTGAGTCACTTGAAGGTCTGACTTGACTTGGTCTGGGGACTGACCCACAATGAGCCAGTCGTCCAGGTATGGAAATATGGAAATATTTTTCCTTCTTAAAAAGGCCACTACTACTGCTAGGCATTTTATGAATACCCTTGGAGCTGATGTCAGGCCAAAGGGCATAGCTTTGAACTGATTATGGTCTGAAGGCAATTCAAACTTGAGGTACTTTCTGTGGGAGCACCTGATGGGAATGTGAAAGTAGGCATCTTTTAAGTCCAGGGAGGCTAGCCAGTCCCCTGTCCTTACAGAGGGAAGGATTATTCCCAGAGTCACCATTTTGAATTTTAGTTTTAAAAGATGTTTGTTCAAGTATCTTAAGTCTAGGATGAGTTGCTACTCCCCTGTCTTTTTTGGGGTAAGGAAGTATCTGGAGTACAGACCTTTGCACCTGTGCAATGTAGGAACTCTATCTACAGCCTTTAGAGCCAGTAGAGATGAAACCTCTGCCTCTAGGGCAATGGTTTTGGAGATGCTTGCAGGTGGAAAAGATCTGGCCCTCAGCTTTGGAAATTTCTTGAAGCTGAGAACTGCTTACCACCTCCAGGACCCACTAGTCTGAGGTAACAGACATCCAGTCCTGGATAAAGTAAGCCAGCCTGCCTCCTACAGGAATGGGGGAGTCTACCCAGGCTGACACATCAGGGTGTCTGCTTAGCAGGAGCCTTAGGTTGAGGGATGAATGCAGCCCTGCTCATCCCCCTTCTGCCTCTCACCCTGTAGAACCCCCTCTGAGGAAAGGGAGAAGAGGCCTGTGCTTGGTAGAAAGGCCTATGAAAAGGCCTGCCTCTGCCCCTAGCCTGCTGCCTTTGAGGAGTTGCCTGCCTTTCCTTGGCCTGTGCACTCCTATAGGTGGTCCTATACTCATCCATCTTGTTCATGTAATTCTCTGTCTGCTCCCCAAACAGAGAATTACCCACCACAGGGAAATCCATGGCCTTAGCCTGAGTGTTCTGTGAGAGACTAGTACATCTGAGCCAAGCCATTTTCCGAAGAGCCACAGATGTAGCCATGACTCTACAGAACACATCATTGGAGTCCACAGCAGCATGGAACTGTATCTTAGATGTCTCAATTCCATCAGCAGCCACCCCCTCCAGCTCTGAGGCTAGCTGGGGGGGGGAGGTCTGCTTAGCCAATGCCAGTACAGTGTCCCACCTGGACGTCTGGTACCTGGCTGCATAGGCCATATAATTAGCCTGCCCGAGTCCCAAGGCGGATGCCATGTACTGTTTCTTTGCCATGGCATCCAGCTTCCTAGAATCTTTATCTGGGGGGTGTGAAGCCAAGGATATAGTAAAAGACAAGGAACCTCTGTGCAATATAGTAGCCTTACCACAGGCTGTAGCCTGCACAACCCCAACATAGCTGCATTGTTGATACAAGTACTGTGTACCAGAACCTGATACTGTGTACCTTTTGTCCATTCTTCTGTCGACAGGAGGTACAGAATTTGGAACTTTTTAAATCTTTTGTGTCTGTTTCCCAAAAGAGTTATGAAGGGGAAATAGACAGTCTCGTGGACTCTGGGATGTCCATCATCTCCACATAATCAGGTTCCTTTTGTTCCTCTACAGATTCTTCCACAGAGAGCTGGAGGGTTTCTGCCACATTCCTGTAAAACATGTAGTGGGAAGGGGACTCGGAAAACCTAGGAGGGGAACACCAGAAGGCCTGTCTGGGGAGATGTCCAGTTCAATGGGCTCAACCAGACCTCCCATACCATCATCATAATCTTCATCCCCCTCCAAAACCAATTCATAAAAATCTTCAGGGGCATAATCTTAAACCGGAGGAACCGACCGAACCGAGCACCTGCCAGAAGGCGCTGGATCAGATGGAACTGTATGAAGCAATTCTACAATCCTTATCGCATTGGCAATCTCTTCGTCGGTCGGAAAATGGGTCTCTGGGACCAAACCGAACAATTTTTCTTTTCTTTTTCTTTTTCTTTTTGTAGGAACTGATCCCTCAGGATCGGTGCTCCTCTTGCCCGAAGAAGTATCGACCTGGTCAGAGGGCACTCCCTCAGGTTCGGTCGGAATTGAACCGGGCTGGCCATCTGGGCCAGAGGACTTCACGGCCTCCTTATTCCTGAGCCTACCTAATCTTTTTTCCAGGGTAGACTTAGGGAAATTTTTACAGATTTGGCAGTCTGAATCGAAGTGGTCAAACCCCAGACAATAAACACAGGTGGTGTGGGGATCATCAGCCTTAGCAAAGACCTCCCCACACACACTGCAGTGCTGAAACCCAGTCAGCCCGGTTTTTCTTTTGGGTTTCTCAGACATAGCCATCCTAACCACAAACGTACCCTTTTTATGGCAAACAACCAGACAAGACATCCTTATCGGTTTCTAACCGTGTCACGGGTATTGGAAACAAAACACAAGAAAATGCTGTTTTTTTAAAACCGATAAGGACCGGTAACCACACTCTAAGTTTAAAAACAAAGACAGAATATATAAATCACTAAACAGCCGGTTCAGCTGAGCCGGTGGAAAAATCAATTTTTATAATTTCCACAAGTTTATTATGTCTAGTTCAATACCTAGCACTTACTGTACCACAGACAGAGATCTGAACCGAAACTTGCGAAAAATAATCGGTAAAACCGAGGACTTTGACTTACAAACCGTGATCAAAGGAGAAATCTCCAGAGTGGCCGTTCAGTTAGGTGGAGTAAAGAATCTGACAGTTGCGCTTCAAAGTGCAGCAGACAGAGGCTTGAACCAAGCTCGAGCTCAACGTTCTATGCTCTGCATAGAAAATTAACCCTCTACTCTCTGGGGCACTTTGAGTGCTGAGGCTAAATGCAATAGTCAGAATACAGCAAGACTTCATGTTGTTTGAAGCAGGCCTGCTCTCAAGGGAAATGGGGGAGAAGAAAATACAGGGGCAAAAGGGAAAAGTGTGCCTTTTCGACAGCCAAAAGCCATGTTGCCTCTGCAAAAAGAAGGGAACCACACTGTACCTAAAAGGGATTTTGGGGAAAAGAAAAATGACGAGTGTTGGTTTTGCAAAAAGCCAGGCCATATTTCTAGGCAGTGTCCTAAAAAGACACAAAATGTAAAAGGGCCGGTGCAAACTGAGCTGGTTGCAAACTGTATTCCTAAAGCTATTCCTGCGAATATGAATAAGTTCATACACCCAATTACAGTGACAGGGGTGCAGACTTGAGGGTTAAGGGATACTGGAGCATCTCTTACCCTGGTAAAAGGGGATCTGGTTGGGCCTGAACAAATCCTGCCAAATCAGTTTGTGTCTGTAAGAGATTTCACTGGGGTGGAGAAAACCTACCCATTAGCCAGTGTTTCCCTGGATTGGGGAGATGCAGGTGCAGGGGTACAAAAGGTGGCTATAGCAGACACCCTCATTATGGATGTTACTGTAGGAAATTATGTTCCACAGGGGCTGGTATGTGCTGTCACCCAGTGCCAGATGGCTAGGGGCTCCTGTGATCTTCGGGACCCCACAGAGATTCCTACAGGAGAGGTTAGGAGACAGGCCAGCCAGCCTGTGGCTCTAGTAAGAGAGGGTGCTAACAGAGGGACAGAACTTCCCCTAGTGGCAATTCAACAAACTGCTACTGAGGTTTGCTCTAAGGAGGGAGGGGTAACACATAGCCAGAGGGAGGGGGATGGTTGTGATACTAAGTCCCGTAATGCCATAGCTATAGACCTCAGTCTAGGAACTGACGTGGGCATACCCCATGCTTTGGGCATGTGTGAGGACGTAGCAGCAGCACAGTGGACTGACCCTAGCTTAGAGAAGTTGAGGACCTGTGCAGAGTGTGAGGGGACACAGGGAGGTGACATAGGGTAGTTTAGGACAATGGGCTGTTATAAACACAGGACATAAGGACAGAGGGAGAGTGATAGACAGGCAGCTTGTCGTTCCCCAGGGGTATCGTGAGTTATTGCTCAAGTTGCCTCATGATATTTCCATACCCAGACATCTGGGCATTGCCCATACCATGCAGCGCTTAGCTCACAATTTCTATTGGCTCAATTTTACCAAGCAGGTGAAGGAATACTGCAAATCCTGTCATCGGTGTCAGGAAATAGGAAAGGCCGGAAAGAAAGTCAAGGCTGCCCTGATTCCTTTGCCAACTGTGGAGGAACAGTTCTAAAAGGTGGGAATGGATATTGTGGGTCCTTTGAACACCCCAAGTTCCTAGGGAAAAAGTATTTATTGCCAGTTGCTGATTATGCTACCCACTATCCTGAAGCCATTGCCTTGTCCTCTATTAAAGGGTACCTAAACAAGCAGTTTTTTAAAACTGCAAACTCCAAAATCTGTCTTCATAGCTCGGTAAAGTAAATGCTACCGTTTGCATTTACAGTATGCTAAAACTGCACTTATGTAAATAACATAAATGCAGTTTCATAGCTTTTTAAAAAATGTAAACATCAGCCTTTTATTTACAAAAAAAAAACAGCCTTGCCTTCTCCCTAAGATGTCTGCCAACTGTGAAAAGAGGTAAGTCATGATGACATCATCGGAGCCAGAGCCAGAGCCCAATATAGATTCCTATAGGCTAACTAGTTCTTCTTTCCCTCTTTTGTTTTGAATTGTTTTACTAGAATGATCAACACCATGTGTTAACATGTGGATTATTTTGATCAGTACACGTTAGGCTATGATTTTGTTCATTTTATTTACTTTAACTTGCTGAAAATGTTTTGCAATCTAGCTGACTTTCTCTTTGGCAAACTGCAGAACAGTACAACACTTCAAATACCTGATGATCTAGTGGTTATATGATGCCCTGAATTTATTTTTTTGTTAACCAGGAGAGACGCACTATGCTGAAAATGGAAATTTCGTACCTACCGTAATTCCTGATCTTCTTGGACGAAGTCTCCACCACTCACTCACACTAATGGAATCTACACCACAGGCAATAGGACCAAGCGGGAGCAAACTTTCTGCAGGAGGGTCGGTGACAGAGATGGAGCCACGAGCCTCGGCTCGTGCGACAATGACTATCTGGGCGTCGACTCTCCAACTGCCTCAGTACCTTTTTTTCCGAGGAGGTGCAGTGTAATTAACCTAGAAGGATAGCCTAACAAAAAACAGACATAAGATAGTCCGGAAGACCCATATAAGAAGGGTCAAAAAAGAAGTCTTCACAGCCTAAAGATTGAGGGAGTGAAGACCAACAACAGAGGTGAGCTCAGGGGATGGTGGGTGGGCGTGTGAATGAGTGGTGGAGACTTCGTCCAAGAAGATCAAGAATTATGGTAGGTACGTAATTTCCATATCTTCCTAAAGTCTCCACCACTCATTCATACTAAGGGGAGAGTACCGAGCTAATAATCCCCCAAGAGGGCAGCAGGAGAGACCAAGAGCTCACAAATTTAGGACAGAAGTCCATTAAAGATGGTTCTGCCAAATGAAACATGTTGCCTGGCATGGACATCCAGGGCATAGTGTCTGACGAAAGTATGCACTGAGCTCCAGGTGGCCGCATTGCATATATCTGCAATGGGGACGTTGCAGATTTCCGTCAGGGATGCTGCGACCGCTCTAGTAGAGTAAGCATACACTCTGCCTTTCAGCTTAACCTGCACCATGGAATAACAGTGGCAAAGCCATGCCACCAGCCATGTTGAAATGCATCTGATAGCGACAGGATGACCCAGCCGGGTCTCGCTGAAGGAAGCAGTTGTTGAGCTGTGCGAAAATCTTTTGTTCTATCTAAATAGAAATGCAAAGCTATTTTGATGTCCAAGGAATGAAGAGAATGCTCCCCATAATTTTGGAAATTCGCAAAGTAAGTAGGAAGGATCAAAGGTTGGTTTAGACGGAATTCTGAAACAACCTTATGGAGAAACTTAGGATGGGTCCTAAGAACTACTTTGTCTTTATGAAACACAGTATACGGAGGGTCTGTGACCAAGGCATGTATCTCAGAGACCCTGCAGACCGAGGGAATGGCCACCAGTAAGAAAAAATTACTCACCTTAGTAATGTTGTTTCTTCTAATGGAGTCTTGCTATATTATGACATATGCAGTGAGTCCCAACCTTCGAACTGCTCCGGAGGTGAAAGAGATAACTTTCCATGCCAGGCATGGAACGCAGAACTCGAGCTTGGTTGAAACTCTATTTGTCGTTCTTCAAACTCAAACCGTCAGATCTTTATGAGCTAAACTCACTGAGGTCCTGTGTGGAAGCTGTAAACCTACACTAGCCAACTGGCTACTAAACATAAGAACACATTTTTTGGTCCCAAAACAAAGACTCAAGTCAGGAGACCCAAAAAATGAAAAACACAACACCAAGTCACCCCAATAAAGGAGGGGTGAAAAACAACAAGGTGGGCACCTACTAAGTGGCAACACTGCACTGCCCACCCACATCCCAAAAATAGAGGTTCTGAGAGGGGCAGGCGGGGGGGAGGTCATAATATAGCAAGACTCCATTAGGAGAAACAACATTACTAAGGTGAGTCATTTTTTCTTCCAACAACATGAAGTCTTGCTATATTATGACATATGCAGATTACAAAGCAATACCTCCATGGAGGAGGGACAGAACCTACTTAGGAAATAGGCTCTGAAGCACAGCTGTGCCAAACCGAGCACCACTCCTAGCCTGGATGTCCAGGGAGTAATGCTTGTGTAACCCCTTATTACCTGGGGTTACTAGAATCCCAGTAAGACCTAGTGGTAGGTAGGGAAAGCAGCTTGTGAAACTCCAGTTAAATGGGTTTCACACTGTCTCACTCTGTTCTCAGTCTCGTCTGAGACTGAGAGATGACATCACCATAGAACTGTCGCCAGCTGCATAAGCCATATCGGAATCTGCAGCAGAGGTAGTGAGATAGAACGCTGGGAGTTTTCAAAGTCAGTTTCTGTTTACCTTCTGTGGGAGAAGGAAGTGAGTTCCTGTTTACCTTTTGAAAGAGAAGGTCAGTGTCCAGTTTCAAGTGGTGGAGACTGCTGTCCAGGTCTCAGTGCCCCCCTCTCTCCGGGGGGGGGAGAAGAAAAAATTACTCACCTTAGTAATGTTGTTTCTTCTAATGGAGTCTTGCTATATTATGACTATTGCAATTTGCCCCAGCCTTAGAACTGCTCCGGAGGTGAAAGAGTTAACTTCCATGCAGAGCATGGAGTTTAGAGCGCGAGCTCGGTTCAGAAGCTCTGTTTGGCTGGTTTCAAACCGAAACCGTCAGATCTTTACGAGCAAAAACTCACTAAGGTTCTGTGTGGGAAGCTGTAACCTACACTAGCCAACTGGCTACTAATATATTAACACATTTTTGCTGGTCCCAACACAAAGACTCAAGTCAGTGGACCAGAAAATTAAGATAAAATAACTAAATAAACACAACGCCCAAACATGAAAGAGGGCATCAATAAATGCCAACAGAGGACTACCCACCCCATATCCCAAAGTAGGAGTTCTGAGAGGGGCAGGCTTGGGGGGAGGTCATAATATAGCAACACTCCATTAGAAGAAACAACATTACTAAGGTGAGTAATTTTTTCTTCAAACAACATGAAGTCTTGCTATATTATGACTATTGCAGACTACACAGCAGTACCTCCATGGAGGAGGGACAGAACCTACTTAGGAATAGGCTCTGAAGCATCGGTTGTGTTGGAATCGAGCATCCTCCTGGACTGAATATCCAGGGAGTAATGCTTGGTGAAAGTGTGTATTGTCTTCCAAGTAGCTGCCTGACATATCTCCAAGATAGGGATGTCTCTAGCAGCAGCTAGAGATGCAGCTGTACCTCTGGTAGAGTGAGCCCTCAGGCCTGAGGGGGAACCTTACCCAGCTTTTGATAGCAAAATTGGATACAAGAAACAATCCACCTGGCAATGGATCTTTAGTGGCAGGTCTCCTTTCCCAACCTCACCATAAGTGAGAAACAGTTGGAGGAGTCAAACCTGTGACCCTTGGTACGCTCTATGTAGTAACTTAGAGCCCTCTTAACATCTAAGCTGTGCAGCCTCCTCTCACCAGAGGAGGAATGGTCAGTGAAGAACACTGGAAGTGAAATAGATTGGTTAAGGTGGAACTCTGAAACTACCTTAGGCAAAAACTTCCTGTTAGTCCTGAGGACCACTTTATCCCTGTGAAAGGAAATAAAGTCAGTTTCTACTGATAAAGCCTGTAACTCACTTATACACCTGACAGAAGTGATGGCTACCAGAAATACAGTTTTCCAAGTCAAATACTTAAGCTCTGCCGAAGACAGAGGCTCAAAGGGGGGTTGCATTAGCTGAGCAATGCATACATTAAGATCCCAAGCCGGGGCAGGGTCCCTGAATGGAGGATTGGTGTGAAGTAATCCTTTAAAAAACTTGGAAAATACAGGATGAGCAGAAAGAGAAGAGGGCTTCCTGCTGAAATGAAGGCAGAGACAGCAGCCAAGTGAACTTTCAGGGTGGCTGGTCTCAGTCCCAAAGAATTAAGATGGACCATGTAGTCCAATACAGTGGGTAGATCAGCAGATTCTGGGGAAACATGCTTCCCAGAACACCATATGGAAAACCTTTTCCACTTGGAGTTATAGGTAGCCTGGTGGAAGGCTTCCTAGCAGCCTTCAGGATTTCGAGAACACTTTGAGAAAGTTGCAAATCAGCAAACTCTAACCGCTCAAGAGCCAAGCCTTGAGGTTGAGGGATCTGAGATTCGGATACCAAACTCTCCCCTGAGCACAGGTTAACAGATTGTGGTTCCTGGGGAGACACAGGGGAAGATGAACTGCTAAGGACAGAAGGAGTGGGTACCAGGGTTGTCTGACCCAGTCTGGAGCAATCAGGATCATTTTGCAGGGCTGAGACCTGATTTTGACTAGTACTTTGAACAGGAGAGGGAAGGGGGGAAAGGCATAAAGAAACTTCCCTTCCCAATCGAGGAGAAAGGCATCCAGGGGAACTGAGCCCAACACTGGGGGCCTGCAACAAAACAGTGGAGTTGATAATTGTCTGGGGCTGCGAAAAGATCTATCTGAGGAGTGCCCCATCTGGCAAACACTATCCCCAGTACTAGGGGATCCAGTGACCATTCGTGATGGCCCTGGGAAATCCTGCTGAGGGCATCTGCCAGGACATTGTCCTTGCCTGGGAGGTGAACTGCTATGAGGGAAGTGTTCAGGGAGTAAGCCAGAGACCACAACTTCATCGCCTCGGTGCACAAGGCCGAAGACCGGTGCCCCTATTTGTTGATGTACCACATTGTAGTGGTGTTGTCTGTTCTGACCTGTACCACCTTGTTCTGAACAGATGCAGAGAAACCTGAAGTGCTAAAACAGCTCTGAGTTCCAACAGATTGATGTGGAGCAGAGATTCCTGCGGGACCATAATCCCTGGGTGGAGAGGTTGCCCATGTGAGCTCCCCATCCCAAGAGAGATGCATCTGTAGTAAGGGTCAAGGAATGGGACAGAGGGATGAAAGGCACCCCTGTCTCAGATTGCTCTGATCCTGCCACCACTGAAGGGCCTGGATCAGGGTTGAGTCACTGGGATTAACTTGGATAGAGGATCTCTTCTTTGAGACCAGAAAGCTCTCAAATGGAACTGAATGTCCCTCATCTGAAATCTTGCTCCTTGCACCACAGCTGTGGAGGCAGCCATGTGCCCTAGGAGCTGCAGGAAATGCCTTGCTGGTCGAGAGACCTGCAGAGTGAAGGAGGCGGCCAGGGCCACTAAGGTCCTTACCCTTTCCAAGGGAAGGAAGGCTCTGGCCTGCTTGGTATCCAGTTATGTGCCTATAAAGGTGAGTACCTGGACAGGTTCCAAAACTGACTTTGGAAGATTGAGAAGAAATCCCAGAGAGGTAAGCAGCTGCTGGGTAACTAGCAGGTCTGATTTGACCTGGTCTGGAGACTGACCCACAATGAGCCAGTCATCCAGGTAGGGAAAAATAGCAATCCTTTGCCTTCTTAGGTGAGCGACTGCTACTGCCAGACACTTTGTGAACACCCTTGGGGCAGAAGTGAGGCCGAAGGGCATTGCTCTGAACTGATAATGGCCTGAGGGCAGTTCGAATCTGAGGTACCTTCGATGAGAGCTTCTGACAAGAACATGGAAGTAGGCATCTTTGAGGTCCAGGAAGGCTAGCCAGTCCCCTGGCCTTAGGGAGGGTAAAATCATTCCCAGTGTCACCATTTTGAACTTTGGCTTTAAAAGGTGCTTGTTTAGATAGCTTAGATCCAGGATAGGCCACCACTCTCCTGTCTTTTTTGGGGTAAGGAAGTACCTGGAGTACAGACCCTTGCCCTGGTGAAGGGGAGAAACCTTTTCTACAGCTCTGAGAGCCAGGAGGGTTGAGACTTCTGTTTCCAAAGCAAGAGTCTCTAAAGGGTTTGCAGGTGGAAAAGATCTGGCTCTCATCTTTGGAAATTTCTTGAACCTGAGAACCAGACCCTGGCTCACTACTTCCAGGACCCACCTGTCTGAAGCTAAAGACTGCCAGTCCTGGATGAAGTGAGCCAACCTGCCCCCTACAGGTAGTGGAGAGCCAACCCTGGGCATCCCATCAGGGTGCCTGTTTGGCAGGGGCTTTAGGCTGAGGGGTGGGAGCAGGTCTGCTCGAACCCCGCCTGCCTCTCCCTCTGAAGAACCCCCTCTGTACATAGGCTGAAGAGGAGGGAGCCTGAGTCTGGTAAAAAGGCCTGTGAAAAGGCCTACCCCTACCCTTGGGGGGCTGCCTCTGAGGAGTGGCTTGCCGTTCCTTGGCTTGTGCACTCCTGTAAGTGGTTCTATATTCATCCATTTTCTTCATATAATTCTCTGTCTGCTCCCCAAACAGAGAATTTCCTACAGGAAAATCCATAGCCTTAGACTGGGTATCCTGTGACAAAGTAGTACACCTGAGCCAGGCCAATCTCGGAAAAGCCACAGATGTAGCCATGACTCTAGAGGATACATCGTTAGAATCCACTGCAGCATGGAATTGCCTTAGATGCCTCAATATCATCAAGAGCCACCTGCTCCAGCTCCTCTTGCGAGCTGGCCAGGGACCTGTTTGGCTAAGGCCATGACAGTATCCCATCTAGATTTCTGGTATCTTGCAACATAAGCCATATAGTTAGCATGTCTGAGTCCCAAGGATGCTGCCATGTATTTTTTGGCCATGGCATCAATCTTCCTGGAATCCTTGTCAGGAGGATGTGAAGCCAGTGGAATATTAGCTTTATCACAGGCTGCAGCCTGAACTACTAACATGACTGCATTGCTGTGAAAGAAAGTCTGTATCAGGACCTGACAAAGTGTACCTCCTGTCCATCTTTTATCCACAGGAGGCACAGAATTAGGAGCTTTAAAATTTTTATTGTTTGTTTTCTAAAAGATTTATGTAAAGGAATGGACAACCTCCTGGACTCTGGAATATCCATCATCTCCACATAGTCAGGCTCCTCTTGCTCATCCAAAGCCTCCTCTAAGGGAAGCTGAGGGTCTCAGCAACTTTTTATAAAACAAAAATGAGAAGGGACTCAGAAAGCCTAGGGGAGACTCACATGAAGGTCTGTCTGGAGAGATGTCCGTTCAATGGGCACATCCAGACTTTCAAAGTCACATTCACACTGATCATAATCCTCATCCCCTTCTCTGGTTACGTGGGGACTCTTCTATATCATAATCCTGAACCACTGGAACCGACCGAACACGACCTTTTGCCGAGACAGTGGCGGTTGGAGGGAACCGGGGACAGGGACTGGACAATCTGTATTGCCTGGCTATCTCAGCAGCAGTTGGAGAAGGAATTTTGGACTCCAAACCTGCTGATTTTTTAGATTTCTTTGCTGGAACTGGCTCCTCAGAGCCAGCTTTTCGTTTGCCCGAGGAAGTCTCGCCCTGGTCAGAGGGCACTCCAACCGAACCGGGCTGGCCATCCGGGTCAGCGGACTTTTTGGCCTCTCGTTCCCTGAGCCTGCCCACTCTCTTGTCCAGGGTGGCTGCATGGAAATTTTTACAAATCTGGCAGTCTAAATTGAGGTGGTCAAACCCCAGACAATAGACACATGTAGTGTGTGGGTCAGCCTTGGCAAAGGCTTCCCTACAGACACTACAGTGTTGAAACCCAGTGGGCCCGGTTTTTCTTTTGGGTTTCTCAGACATGATGCCAGCCTAACCAACAAACTTGCCCTTTTGATGGCAGTGCCAGGCAAGACACCCTTATCGGTTCTAAACCGTGTCACGGGTCGTGGAAAAAACCGTAATGAAATCCGTTTTTTTTAGAACCAATAAGAACCGGGAACCGCACTCTAAAAAGCCTTAAAAGGCTTTAAACTTATATTTAAATACAACTCGATCAGTTCAACCGAACCGATAATACTTTACAAGTTCCACACAGAAAAAACCCTATCTATTACTTACGATTACCATAGACAGAGCCTGAACCGATCGGTTTTGCGGTTAAAATAATGAACTCGCGGTTAAATTAAACCGAGAAATAGCGCTTTAAACCGAAGAAATGAACCGAGCAACAGGAGGAATCTCCGGAGCGACTGTTCAGTGAGGCGGAGTAAAGAATCTGACGGTTTCGGTTTGAAACCAGCCAAACAGAGCTTCTGAACCGAGCTCGCGCTCTAAACTCCATGCTCTGCATGGAAGTTAACTCTTTCACCTCCGGAGCAGTTTTAAGGCTGGGGCAAACTGCAATAGTCATAATATAGCAAGACTTCATGTTGTTTGAAAGTAAAATATCTCTCTGTGGATTCCAGGGGCAATCCTCTAATGTCTGCTATCAGAAGAAAGCTGCCTTTTACAGTTTCTGTTTGGTCTTAAAAGTGGAAAAAGTTGTACTTCGCCTGTGGGGCACCTGCAATGAAAGGGTTAGTGTTTTGTTCTAATTTCAGAGAGCAAACAATATGTTTCTTCAGTCTGGAAAATGTGAAGAAAGCTGGGATGTGAACTACTATTTGGGAGGCCTATTGTACTAGGACAAACAAATGTAGTAGTGTAAAAATCTAAAGTCTTTATGGATTCAAGTAATGTTGTAGAGGGGGTGCTACAGGTCATCCACCGTTTAATCTACATTTTGAAGTTTTAGTTTCTGTTTGTCCAGAGAAATGGCCGGGTATGGGCTGTGGGGCTGGAGGTGGGAACACCCCAACTTTAGTAACCAGGTCCACCTCACGGTTTCTGTGATTGCTACTTGCCTCATGCGCTGGCCAGTGATGAGTGTGGTACCCAGACGTGGATATAAATTGGAAAATCTCTCTAGGAGTCACAGACTAAGTAGTGTGGGAGCCACAACTTGGGAAAATAATTCTCCTTGTTTGATGGGAGTCAGAAGGAAGTAAGAAAACAAATCTCCCTAGGGGTCACAGACTCTAAGTGGTGTGGGAAGCCACAACAAGTAAATTAGGTTCATTCTTTAAGTGGACCGTCAGTCAAGTGGCCGGCAGGGGAGCTGGGCCAGTCGGGCTGTGTATCCAAAGCGCATGCAAGTCCGGGCTGTGTGCCTGGTGGGTCCAGAGTCAGAAAACAGTAGAAATGGGTTCATTCTTTAAGTGGACAGCCTTGTAGTCTCTAATCTGCATTATCAGTAAAAGTAGCCCCTTGGGGGTCCATCTATGCTTTGTTATGTTTCAGCTAGTTATGAATAAAAGCCACACTGAAAAATCCCAATCCTGGTTCTGGACATTACAGTTATTGCTTCCTGTGTTCGGATTTACTTGGGTGCCCCTGTGCAGAGTAGCCAAACCTAGGTCCCCTTGTGCCAGGTAACCTCATCCTCCCCGAACCCACTTCCCCACCGGGTATTGCTGACAACGCCAACAACATGCCACCTGTCATTTTAGTAAAAAGGCAGGGGTGGGGGTTACAAAAATGGAGGGAACGCTTTGGATTTGTGCGGAAAGGAAGGTGCTTGGGCAAGTGGGCTAGCGTTTTGGCTGTCTGGCAGTGGGTAGCCCAAAAAGCTGACGCAACTTCCCTAGTGTGTTGCTGTGTACTGTGAATCTTGTGCTGCTGTTTAAAAAATGCCAACAGTTTACCAAGGAGCTGTAAAGCCAAAGAGTGTGCCCTTGTCCTGCATCAAAAAAGTTTACAGTGTTTTTGTCAGCTTTTAAAATGAATTCTTTGAGGAAAAGTGTGGAAAACTAGGGGTAGCAACAGAGAAATTGTACCCTGGACGTTTAAAATACTTTTAAAAATGAATTCTGTGAGGGAAAGTGTGGAAGACTAGGGATAGCAGCAGAGAAATTATGCCCTGGACGTTGGAAATGTTTTCTGTGTAAAGAGAGAGACTGCAGAGTTAATGGCAATGTTACATGGTTGAAATGGGCTCCCGCCATGGAGTCAGTTGAAAAAAAAAAAAGTGTGCATTTTACAGTTTAAATTTGCCTGCTCGACAATCGCCGTGAGGAGAGAAGCCCTCGCGAGGAAGAAGAGGCTTATTTGCATGGCGTCGTGTGGTTGGTCAGATTGCCATTAGTCCCGCCCCTCAGCAAGCTCTTCTGAGACTGCCTCTGCATTCGAGAGGGAGACAGAGTGTAGTGCATGTACTGGCAGTGGAGGAGCGTCGCGAAGGATTCAAAGCGCTGTAAACATTAAAAAAGTGACTTCTAAGTTTAAAATCGGGCTCAACCCACAAATCGATCGTGGAAATAGTGAATTTGGTGGTTAAAACGACGATCGCGGAGACTGCCCGCCCGTTTGTGTTCCAAGGCCTTCAAAATCTGGCTGCAGGCCGTTTTACCCCATCGCAGCAAGTTGCTACAAAAACAGTGAGTAAACCCTCATAAAACTGCTCAATCAGTGATTTTCAATAGTGCCATATAAAACTTGTGTGCAGCAGTATAGTCGCTTTGCAAGTAACGACTGTGTGAAGTCCTGCCAGCAAGTGCAAGTCTGTAAAGCCATTGAATGTGTGCATAGCAATGAAAGTAGCCTCGGTTTAAAGTCTGCAGCCAGACAGAGACTGTGGGTTGTAGAAAAATGCAACACTAGTAGAAGCAGGCAATCCTCTGCTGAAACCTGAAGCTTTAGAGGGACTGTGAATTAAATGAGTGTTACCAGCTTGTGAAAAGTCCAAGGAAAATCCTGTAAATGTGTGTAAAGTCAGAACAGAGCAAGTTGTGCAGTTTGAGTAAAAGTTATCAGTAGCTGGTGTAAAATCGGGTGCGCAGTGGCTTGACCCAGATTCTAAATGTTGATGCACAGGAGTGCTGCTGCCGCCATTACAGGGTGGGGTAGTAAAGTAAACACAGCAGCAGAGGAGCCATTTTAAAGCTACAGAGCGTGTTCAGTAAAGTGGGACTTTCAGTTACAGTGAACTTTTGTTTATTTTTCTGCAGTTATGGCCTCAGGACCAGCTCGTTACCCCGGATCATGCCCGGGTTGCAGTAACAGCAGCAGTAAATGGACAGAGATATTGAAAAGTGGTGCTATGGAGGGCAACTGCCTCCTGATGTGGCAATTCCTAATTATCCTGTGCGTGTATGCCAGATATGCTTGAGTGCTGGAAGGGATGTCTTCATGATTCCTCACTGTGCTGGGTGCCTTCAAAAATATGGCTTGTATAAAGCACCTCTAATATGTTTGGCCCCACACATGGACAAAAATTCAGGAATCTGCAGTTGGCAGCACACAGCACCAGGCGGAGCCTGTGGAGGAAGGTCCCTCGGGGGAGTGTGGCACAAAGCTAGAGGGTGCAAAGTTGGAGACTGAACCTGAAGTTGAAGTTTTGGATGTTGGATCTCAGAAAGAAAGTTCGGATAAAGCATCAATAGACCCCTGGGTGGGGGTGGGGGGGCCTAGCCCAAGTCTCTTAGGTGAAGATGAGATGCGGGAGGCCTGTGAATGGGAGGTGTCGACCTCCATGCCTAGTGATGAATGGATAGTCTTGGGGGTGAGAACGACTGCTCACTCCTGGGCTCAGATCCTCAGTGAAGAGAAAGATGAGGGGGAACCTATGTGGCCTTGTGAGAAAGGAACGGGTACACAGCCTCAAGATCTTGCCTTGGAGGAATGTGTTGAAAAAGGTGGTGATGCCACTGCCCTGGCTTTACAAGAGGAAGAAGTCAGGGATCCGTTTTTAATTTCTTTGAGGATGCGATGCTGGCAGAACCAGGACTGGCCACCCCCAAGGCAGGCCAGCGGTCTCAGATTGACCAAAGCAAGTAAAGAGGAGAGACTGGTTCGTAGAAAGGCAAATGAAATCTATGGTATGACCTTTCCTACCTTTCCTCGGAGAGTCTGGGAGGAGATTGAGGACTGAAGGAATTCCTGGATCTGGGATGAAGCAATGAAACATGTGCATCCTGGGGCCAACTAGCATGTAAAAAATAGACTGTTCCACGAAAAGTATACGCAGTGGAAGAGAGGCAGGACACTGTTTATGGACAGAGTGAGAATAGTGGACGGAGAGGGACGTGAAGTCTCCCACTGTGGGAATTATGTTGCCCAGACGGGGTAATAATTCAAGCCCCTGACCCCTGGTACAATTGGCCTCAGTGCAAGGACCTCCCAGTAATTAAGCCTGTGCCTACAAAATGGAGAGCCGAGCAGTGGTAGTTAATACTGCCACACCAGACTGTGAAGTGCCCTTATTGATCCGCCAATATGAATAACCAAGGACTCAGGTGCTCCACATTCATCAGTCTGCAGTGTACTGTCCTGTTCAGCAACCATCTACTGGCCCACCAGATGACTTCAGATCCAGAGAGGACACCAGCCCAGCTGTTTCCTGTTCATCGACTGGTAATCGGATGACGTCGGACCAGCTGTTTTCTTTTTTTGTTCCTGTTCTAAGGTTCCTTCTCCAGAAATGACATCAGCCCAGCTGTTTCCAGATGTGCCCTCCTGTGGTTCCTGGAAGATGGCTGCGCAGCTGTATCAGAAGAAATGCTGCCAGGGAGAGTCTTCGGCCGTGGACCAGGTTCATGCAGTTCTTGTACTACAAATGGCTGGTAAGTCCGAAACCTTTTCTATCTTTATGACATTACAGTACACACCCTACACTACAGACTTCAAAAATGTGTGAACTGTCCGCAAAGACTCTCCCCTTCAGGATTTTGGCCTTTTAGAACTGTGCTTCACGGGGCTCCGGTCCAGGAGAGACTCTTTATTGGACTAGCCTTTGGGCCTTGTGGTCACTAGTTGGGACTTTTAGGGCACTCCATCCCCCCAAATGTGTATTGTAAAAAATATCATTATTGTATTCTAATGTAAATACAGTTTTTTCTACCTTTTTCTAAAAAATCTTTTTGGGATTGTTCAGTGTTTTTGTATGGTAGGGGTTTTAGATAGACTGTGTATGCAGATTAGGAGTGTGCTTTGTTTTGTCTTTTTCTTACAGGTGTTCCTGGGAAGACAGAAGAGAAGACAAAAAGAGGAGGAGGGGCTCATCGGAGTTCCTCGTCAGTGCTTTATTGTGTAGAAATTTAAAGTACCGTTTTGTTATTGTTATGGTATTAACCCTTTCCTTCCACGGGTGTGGTCGTGGGGGTAGGGAGGAGGCAGTAATTGGTATTTTAATGGTGTGGTTGCAGGTTGCCCAAGGTCGGGGAGGTCCCTGGGTTTGTTTTTGTTTTGGGATGTTATGTTAGAGACAGGTAGGTTTTCTCTAGAGGGTTAGGGGGGATGGACAGGCTGTGGCCCTGACCTGCAGTAGGGACCACAGTGCTGATCTATCAGGGCTATGCTCTGGATGATTCTAACAGAGCCACTGGGTGTCCATAGTAAGTGGATAGTGTAGAGGCTGATATGTCAGCTACAGGCCTCTAGGCCCTTAGTGTTGCCTGAAGTGAGGGGTTACACTTGGTAAAAAGTGTGAACTGTTTTCCAGGTAGCTGCTTGACATATCTCTAGATAGGGATGTCCCTGGCAGCAGCCAGAAAGCAGCTGTACTCTGGTAGAGTGAGCCCTCAGGCCTGAGGGAGGAACCTTACCCAGTTTTTCATAACAAAATGTATAAAGAGACAATCCACCTGGCAGTGGATCTTTTAGTGGCAGGTTTCCCTTTACCAACCTCACCATAAGTGAGGAACAGTTGGAGGGAGTCAAACCTGTGACCCTTGGTATGCTCTATGTAGTAACTAAGGGCTCTTTTCACATCTAAGCTGTGCAGCCTCCTCTCTCCAGAGGAGGAATGGTCAGTGAAGTACACTGGAAGAGATATAGATTGATTAAGGTGGAAATCTGAAACCACCTTAGGCAAGAACTTCCTGTTAGTCCTGAGGACCACCTTATCTCTATGAAAGGAGATAAAAGTAGGCTCCACTGACAAAGCTTGTAATTCACTTATGCGTCTGGAAGAAGTGATGGCTACCAGAAACACAGGCTTCCAAGTCAATTACTTAAGCTCTGCTGAAGACAAAGGCTCAAATGGGGGCTGCATAAGCTGAGCAATGCAAACATTAAGATCCCAGGCAGGGGCAGGGTCCCTGAATGGAGGGTTGGTGTGAAGCAATCCCTTGAAAAACTTGGAGAATACAGGATGAGCTGAAAGAGAAGAGGGTTTACTTGCTGAAATAAAAGCAGACACAGCTGCCAGATGCACTTTTAGGGTAGCTGGTCTCAGCCCCAAGGTATTTAAGTGGACCATATAATCCAGGACTGTGGGTAAATCAGCAGATTCTGGGGAAATATGCTTCCCAGAGCACCATATGGAAAACCTCTTCCATTTGTAATTATAAATAGCCCTGGTGGAAGGCTTCCTAGAAGCCTTCAGTATATCCATTACACCTTGGGAGAGCTGTAGATCAGCAAACTCTAACTCTTCAAGAGCCAGGCCTTGAGATTGATAGATTTGAGGTTCGGGTACCAAACCTTCCCCTGAGCACAGGTTAACAGGTTGTGATTCCTGGGACGACACAGGGAAGATGGGCTGCTAAGGACAGTAGGAGTGGATACAGGGTTGTCTGGCCCAATCTGGAGCAATCAGGATAATCTTGCAGGGTTGAGATCTGATTTTGACTAGCACTTTGAACGGGGAGCATGAGAGAAACTTCCCTTCCCAACTGAGAACTAAGGCATCCAGAGGGACTGAGCCCAACACTGGGGGCCTGCAGCAAAAAAGGGGAAGTTGGTGATTGTCTGGGGCTGCAAAAAGATCTATCTGCGGGATGCCCCATCTGGCAAAATGTCACCTCCAAGACCAGGAGGTCCAGTGACCATTCGTGATGGCCCTGGGAAATCCTGCTAAAAACATCTGCCAGGACATTGTCTTTGCCTGGGAGATGAACTGCCATGAGGGAGGTGTTCAGGGAGTAAGCCAGAGACCACAACTTCATTGCTTCCACACACAAGGCCGTAGACCGAGTACCCCCTTGCTTGTTGATGTACCACATTGTGGTGGTGTCATCTGTTCTGACCTGTACAACTTTGCTCTGAACGGATTTGGAAAAAACTTGAAGTGCTAGAAAAACTGCTCTGAGTTCCAACAGATTGATGTGAAGCAGAGATTTCTGAGGGGACCACAATCCCTGGGTAGTGAGGTCGCCCCTGTGAGCTCCGAATCCCAAG
This sequence comes from Neoceratodus forsteri, assembly GCA_016271365.2. Classification (NCBI taxonomy): domain Eukaryota; kingdom Metazoa; phylum Chordata; order Ceratodontiformes; family Ceratodontidae; genus Neoceratodus; species Neoceratodus forsteri. Next base: position 804,962,408 of record CM057453.1, read on the forward strand.
AGGGATGCATCTGTAGTAAGAATTAAGGAGTGAGACTGAGTGACAAAAGGAACCCCTTGTCTCAGATTGCTCTGATCCTGCCACCACTGTAGGGCCTGGATCAGGGTTCGAGTCACTAGGATCAATTTGGTTAGAGGGTTTTTTCTTTGAGACCAAAAGGCTCTCAAATGGAACTGGATGTCCCTCATCTGAAATCTTACTCCCTGCACTACTGCTGTAGAAGCAGCCATGTGCTCCAGGAGCTGTAGAAAATGCCTTGCTGGTCGAGAGACCTGCAGGGTGAATGAGGAGGCCAGAGAGACCAGGGTCCTTGCCCTGTCCAAAGGAAGGAAGGCTCTGGCTTTCTCTGTGTTCAGCTCTGCGCCTATGAAGGTGAGGAGCTGGACAGGCTCTAGAACTGACTTTTAAAGATTCAGAAGGAAACCTAGAGAGGTGAGCAGTTGCTGAGTTATCTGTAGATGTAACTTGACTTGGTCTGGGGACTGGCCTACTATGAGCCAGTCATCCAGGTAAGGGAAGATGGCAATTTTCTGCCTTCTTAAGGAAGCAACTGCTACTGCCAGGCATTTTGTGAATACCCTTGGAACAGAGGTGAGGCCAAAGGGCACTGCTCTGAACTGGTAATGGCCTGAAGGCAGCTCGAACCTGAGGTACTTTCGATGGGAGCTTCTGATGAGAATATGGAAGTAGGCATCCTTGACGTCCAGGGATGCTAGCCAGTCCCCTGGCCTTACAGAGGGTAGAATAATTCCCAGAGTCACCATTTTGAATTTTGGTTTTAAAAGGTGCTTGTTTAAATATCTGAGATCCAGGATGGGCTGCCATTCTCCTGTCTTTTTTGGGGTAAGGAAGTACCTGGAGCACAAGTCTTTGCCCTGGTGTAGGGGTGGAACCCTTTCCACAGCTCTGACAGCCAGGAGAGAAGATACCTCTGCCTCTAGGGCAAGTGCCTCTGGTGGATTTGCAGGTGGAAAGGATCTGGTTCTCATCTTTGGAAACTTTTTGAAGCTGAGAACCAGTCCCTGGCTTACTACTTCCAGGATCCACTTGTCTGATGTCAGAGACTCCCAGTCCTGGACAAAGTAAGCCAGCCTGCCCCCTACAGGTAGCTGAGAATCAGCCCTGGCAACCCCATCAGGGTGCCTGCTTGGCAGGGGCTTTGGGCTGAGGGGTGGAAGCAGGCCTGCTTGTACCCCATCTGCCTCTCCCTCTAAAGAACCCCCTCTGGGCATAAGCAGAAGAGCAGGCCTGGGCTTGGTAAAAAGGCCTATGAAAAGGCCTGCCCCTGCCCCTGGGAAGCTGCCTTTGAGGAGTGGCCTGCCTTTCCTTGGCCTGTGCACTCCTATAGGTGGTCCTATACTCATCCATTTTCTTCATGTAATTCTCTGCCTGCTCCCCAAACAGAGAATTACCCACAACAGGAAAATCCATGGCCTTAGTCTGGGTATCCTGTGACAGGCTAGTACATCTGAGCCAAGCCATTCTGCGAAGTGCCACAGATGTAGCCATGACCCTTGATGATACATCATTTGAGTACACTGCAGCATGGAATTGCACCTTGGATACCTCAATACCATCAGCAGCCACCTGCTCCAGCTCCTTGGCAAGCTGGCCAGGGAGCTGTTTTGCTAGAACCATAACAGTATCCCATCTGGATTTCTGATATCTAGCAACATAAGTGATATAATTTGCCTGTCTGAGTCCCAAGGATGCTGCCATGTACTGTTTCTTTGCCACAGAATCAATCCTCCTGGAGTCCTTGTCCGGGGGGTGTGAAGCCAAAGGAATATTTGCCTTGTCACAGGCTGCCGCCTGCACTACCCCTAACATGGCTGCATTGTTGTGTAAGGAACTCCATATCAGAGCCTGACAATGTGTACCTCTTGTTCATTCTCTTATCCACAGGAGGTATAGTGTGAGGAGCTTTTAGAATTTTAAAAGTCTGTTTCCTAAAAGATTTATGCAAGGGAATAGACAGCCTCCAGACTCTGGGACATCCATCATTTACACATAGTCAGGCTCCTCTTGATTATCCACAGCTCCTCCATAGGGAGCTGGAGGGTTTAACCACTTTTTATAAAACATAAAATGAGAAGGGACTCAGAAAGCCTAGGAGGAGACACTCCTGAAGGTCTGTCTGGGGAGATGTCTGGGTCAATGGGCACATCCAGACTTTCAAATCCACATTCACTCTCCTCATACTCCTCTTTCCCCTCCTCCGGTTCATAATAATCCTCTAAATCATACTCTTGAACCAATGGAACTGGCCGAACCAGGCGCTAACCCGATGGTGCCGGTTCGGTCGGAACCGGGGAAAGTGACTGGACAATTTTAATCGCTTTGGCTATTTCTTCAGCGGTTGGAGAGGAAAGTTTTGGCTCCACACCAGCTGAGTTTCTGGTCCTTTTTGCTGGACCCGACTCCTCAGAGTCGGATCTCCTTTTGCCCGAGGAAGTCTCGCCCTGGTCAGAGGGCACTCCCTCCGGTTCGGTTGAAACCGAACCGGGCTGGCCATCCGGTTCAGCGGACTTTTTGGCCTCCCTTTCCTTGTGCCTACCAACTCTCTTTTCCAGGGTAGCTGCAGGAAAACTTTTACAAATCTGGCAGTCTGCATTGAGGTGGTCAAACCCCAGACAACAAATACAGGTGGTGTGGGGGTCAGCCTTTGCAAAGGCTTCCCCACACACACTGCAGTGTTAAAACCCAGTGGGCCTGGTTTTTCTCTTGGGTTTCTCAGACATAGTGCCAATCCTAACCAAACTTACCCATTTATGGCAATCCGCCAGGTAAGACCCTCTTATTGGTTCCCAACCGTGTCACGGGTCATGGAAAAAAACATAATAAAATCCGTTTTTTTAGAACCGATAAGAACCGGTAACCACACTCTAAAAGACAGTTTAAGATATTGTAAACAACCTGATCAGTTCAAACCGAACCGATAAACTGTTTACAAGCGCCACACAGAATAGAAATTAATGTAAAACCTATCTAGTACTCACAAATACCACAGACAGAGTCTGAACCGACTGGTTGTGGTTTAAATTCTGTCGAGAACCAAGAAAAACAATACTTTAACCGACAAAATGAACCGAGCAGAAGGAAAAATCTCCGGAGCGACTGTTCAGTGAGGCGGAGTAAACAATCTGACGGTTTGAGTTTGAAGAACAACAGACAGAGTTTCAACCGAGCTCGAGCTCAGCGTTCCATGCCTGGCATGGAAAGTTAATTCTTTCACCTCCGGAGCAGTTCGAAGGTTGGGACTCACTGCATATGTCATAATATAGCAAGACTTCATGTTGTTTGAATGCCATTTTCCAAGTGAGAAATTTCAACTCACAGTTAGCTAGAGGCTTGAAAGGTTTTCGAATGAGCATGTCTAGCACAAGATTTATGTCTCAGGCTGCAACTGGATGTCTGATAGGAGGTCTGGTATGCAGAATTCCCTTAAGAAACCTCTAAAGCAGGTGTAACTGAGCCAGTGACAATGAAAGTACTGGCTCATGATAAGCTGAAATGGCACAAAGGTGAACCTTAACTGTAGAGTATTGCAGACCTGAATTTGAGAGGTTCAAAAAGTACTCTAGAACTTTTATTTGGTGGGCAGGAAAAAGGATTCAAAGAGGATTTTGCACACTAGAGTGAAAAACACTTCCATTTGGCTGTGTAAGTTTTCCTAGTGGCTGGCTTGCATGCAGCCAGAAGACTATCTGAAACTCTGGGGGAGGCACTGAACCTGTTCACTTCTATCTCTTCAGAAGCCAAGCGTAAAGGTGAAGCGATCTGAGATTGGGATGGACCACAGGATACTGAGTTAGAAGGTTCGTCGGAAAGGAAAGCGGTTTTGGAGGGGTTTCTGACATACTGTTGAGTAACGGAAACCATATCTGCCGAGGCAAGAAGGGAGCAATGAGGATCATTTTGTTCCCCTGGGACTCGAACTTGAGAAGTACCCTCTGAATTAGAGGAAGAGGCGTAAAGGCATATAGAAAGCGTTTTGTCCACTGCAGCCTGAATGCATCCTGACAGAAAGTGCCAGACCCTGGATTTCTGGAGCAGAAGAGAGGCAGTTTTGTGTTGAGTGGGGATGCAAAAACGTTCAGATCTGGAGTTCCCCACTCTGCGAATAGTGACTGAACTACGGTTGAGTTGAGGGACCATTCGTGAGGATCTGTCTCTGTTCTGCTGAGATGGTCTGCCAGTTCGTTCTGCACTTCCAGCAGGTAGACCACTCGAATTAGAGCCTTGTGCTCCGAGCACCATTCCCACACTCTCATCGCTTCCCTGCATAAGGGGTCAGAGTAAGCACCGCCTTGCTTGTTGATGTAATACATCACTGCTTTGTTGTCCGTTTGAAGGAGAATGTTCTTGTGACAGAGAATGTCCTTCAAAGCCCGGACTGCATAAAGGATGGCTCTCATTTCTAAGACATTTATGTGAAGCTGGGATTTGTCCTGAGTCCACATACCTTGAGTGTGGAGAGTCTGACAGTGAGCTCCCCACCCCATCAGGGATGCGTCCGTGGTAATGGAAATCTGATGATCCAGAGGAGCAAAGGGATACCCTTCCAGAAGATTGTCCTCTTGCGACCACCAGGTAAGTGACTTCTTCAGAGGTTCTGTCACCTTGATGAGAAAGGACTGAGGGTGAGTGGTTGGGGACCACTGAGTACTGAGCATCCACTGAGAGGTTCTCATGTGAAGGTGTGCTAGGGGTACAGTGAACACCGAGGATGCCATAGGACCTAGCATCTGTTGCATCGAGATAGCTCGAACCGAGCTGTTCTGTCTGGTGTATTGGGCCATCTGTAGGATATCGCTCCTTCTATCCTCTGGTAGAAACGCTTTCGCGCAGGAGGTATCCAGAAGAGTTCCCTTGAAAAGTAGCCTCTGGGAGGGCTGCAGCTGCAATTTCTTGAGATTTAGCAGGACTCCCATGGATGGGAGAAAGTCTGAGGCCATGGCAACAGCGTCGAGAGTTTCTTCCCTGGAAGGGCTCTCTAGAAGCCAGTCGTCCAGATGTGGGAACACTTGTATTCTGATTTTTCTGAGATGCGCTGCAAGAATTGCACAACACTTTGTAAAAACTTGCGGCGCCGAGGATAGCCCAAAGGGCAGGACTCTGAACTGATAATGCTGTCCCAAAGCCACGAACCTTAGGTATTTGTGATGCTTTGGGTGAATAAAAATATGTTGGTAAGCATCCTGCATGTCCAGGGAGGCTAACCAGTCATGTTGATGAAGCAAAGTTAACAGGGTTCCTAGCGATATCATCTTGAATTTCTCTTTGGGAAGAAATTTGTTTAATTTTCTGAGGTTCAAAATGGGGCGCATCCCTCCGGTTTTCTATGGAACTAGAAAGTAATGGGAGTAGAACCCTGTGTTCCGTTGATCCAGCGGAACTACTTCCACTGCCCTGTTGTTCAGAAGGCCTTGTATCTCAGAGGCAAGAAGTTCTGACAGTATTGACAGCTTTGGCTGCCGCTTCGGGAGACAATCCAGAGGGTTCTCCAAAAAATTGAGGGAATATTCCTCGCGGATTATCTGGAGGACCCATTTGTCTGAAGTTATGGACTTCCATTGGTTGTAGAATTGAGTCAGATGACCTCCCACCGTTAAAGAGTCCCCCTCGGGCAGCTGAGGTGGGACTTGGGGCAGAAACTCAGAAGGTAGCACCGGGCACTTTGGGTCCTTGCACCTTCTGTTGCATTTTCTTTTGAGGCTGAGGGGCTTGATTTTTATTAAAACCTACCCTACCTTTGCCTCGAAAGGACTGACGGTTATGAAACTGGCGCCTGTTAACACCCCCTCAAGGGGGAGGTGGGAGGAGGTCGTGTCAATTTAATGGCTGACCTAGTCTTTTGTGTGGCCTCTAGAGCCTGTTCTACTTGAGGGCCAAAGAGATACACACCATCGAAGGGCAACGCCGTGACCTGTTGCTAGGCATCATTTGTGAAACCTGAAGTGTGCAGCCAGGAATGGCGGTGGGTACAAATGCCCACCGCGGCCGCTCGGGAGGCAGTATCAAAGGCGTCCATATCTGCTTTAACCTGCTGGTTGTTGAACTCGATACCCCTGGTTATGGTTTGAAGAAGCTCTGAGTTAGTGTCCAACTCTGGTAGAGCTTCAACCATTTGTTTGAGCGAATGCCAAAGAATATACTCGTATTGAGAGAAATAGCCCTGGTAGCTGGCAATACACGTACCCAGGGTGGATGCAGCAAAGACTCTCTTACCTAAAGTATCTATCTTACGAGATTCTTTGTTTATAGGTCGAGCTGTAGCAGTCTGAGGAACGACAACCTTATCATTCTCTGCCAAGACTACAATAGGATCCGCAAAGGCTTGGGAGGCCAAAATGGGTTGATCCTTGGGAGCAGCATACTTCCTATCTATGAACTTAGCCATAGATGGAATGAGAGCAGGATTATTCCATACCATTTGAGAAAGCGTCTCAAAGGAGGGCTGTACCAGGGGAGTTAAATCCATAGTGATGTCTGCAACATGAAGGTATTGGAGTCTTAAAAGCTTCCCAGGATCGATGTCCATAGTCTGGAGAGAAAGAGTGGAATTCAAATTTTTCAGCAGAGACTTAAATGACAGGTCCTCGACCACAGGCTCTGTAACAGGATTAGATCCTGCTCCTTCCACGTCATCACCCAGTCTAAGATCTGGGTCAGGCTTAATATCATCTCCTGACAGTCCAGGAGGGACTGCATGGACAGGAAAGGAATGAAAATCACCAGAAAAAGAGGAAGGAAAAGAAATCGGAAAGGAGAAGCCCTGAAGATTGGCAGAAGAGAAACCCGGCCTCGGCACCGAAGAAGAAGAGCATGGTGCCGAAAGGACACATGAGGCTGACAAAGCAGATGGCGCTAAAGAAGAACACGGTGCTGAAAAGCCACATGGCACCGATGATGGCACCAAAAGGCCACATGGCACAGAGAAACTCAACTGCTCCGAAAAGCCACACGGCGCCAAAGATGGTGCCGGCCAGGCACAGCTGCGCCAAAATTGACTCAGAGGCCCCATGCGGGAACGGTGCCAAGCGACCCACCAATGCCAATGGCGCCGAAACCAACCCAGAGCCCCGAAAATTAGAATTTGAGGGAAAAGAAGGAAGAATACCAGGAGATAGAGGCATCGGTTTGGCCCCCTACGCCGCAGCCATGTGAGGGTGGAAAACACCTGAGTGCGGAGTCGACAGCACCGAAGAGCGTGCTATGTGACTAGGGAGGCCCAGTTGCCCTGCCCGATCCCCCAAAGAGCCCGAGGGCCCCTGAGTGACCGGGCCACGCAGCTGGACCAGCCTCCGAGCCCACTGCTCCATGAGAGCGGCCCACTAATGAAACTGCTCATCGGAAGCCCTACATGAAGGCAGGGAAGGGCTCCAATGTCAAAGAGGTTGGAGACCAGAACCAGAAACTGATGACTCTGAACGAGGAGACTGGCAACTGACCCCAATGACCGACCATCGATGCACAGACATATCAGAGGGCGACCTCGAGTGATGCCTTCTCTTTTTGACCTACCAGTCGAAGAAGAGCTGGAGGCCAAACGATGCTGAGAATGGGACTGTTTACTTTTATGCTTCCAGGGGAACCGCCCATCCCCTCGGGCATTGGACCGTCCATTTTCAGATTTCCCCTTCCAGAGAAGGTGGCAGACCGGACCCAGCCTGGCTGACTGAATGGCTTTCATACGAAGTCTCCCTACCGTCACCTGACCCGCTCATGGTTGACTCCATCAATGTAGGCTGAGACTTCTTTCTTTGATAAGAATAAATTATCGTAAGCGGTACTTTATTCGAAAAATACTACAAAATAGTAAACTGAAAACTATGCTGCTAGTTTGAAGTTTGACTCCCAGTGGGTGAGCGACATTGTCACTGAAGTGCACTCGACAGCAAGAAAAAAGGAATTGAGGTGGTTGGAGGGTCGACACCGAGATAGTGATTGCCGCATGAGCTGAGGCTCACGGCGCCGCTCCTCGCTGCTCCATCTCTGGCGCCGATCCTCCTGCAAAAACTTGCTCCCGCTGGGTCCTAGCGCCTCCAGAGTAGATCCCATTTAGTGTGAATGAGTGGTGGAGACTTAATGTTTAGGAAGATCCTTATTTACAGATGTGGTCTGGCAGCACAAGGAAGTTAAGTGACTTGCTCAGGGTCATACAGAGACGTACTGGTCTGGTCTAATTCCAAAGCTCGCATTCTTGTTAATACACAAAAAAAAAGCTTCTCTTGTATTCTTTTTCCAAGTGAACTTCCTGCACCTAGCCTGCCTTCTCTTGAACACCCCACCATCCATACCATGTCCCTAGTACTGACTGGGGTTGCATATGAGCTTGCAGTCTCATGAAGAGAATTATCACACCTCAGACTGTAATCGTATACCTCAGAGAGTTGTGCATACCTACACTGATACGGATCATCAGCTGGCACTGTTAATAAATACCTCCCAAATCACACTTAAGTCCGCTTTTCAGTGTTTGACTTCTGTTCCCACAGTAAACACTGAGTGGATCACCACCCTTCTGCACAGTGACAGCACTGTGTACAGTTACCCTGTTGTGTTTTTGTCCCACCTCATTAACCAACAATTGGGTCTTCATGGAGGGCCAAACAATAAGTCTCAGGACTCACAAGGAAAAACTGCTGTTCCTGCCCTCATAAGGGCTGCACTTACTATGGATAACAATATTATTAGCAGGAGAGGCATACTAATTCCTTGAGCGAATCCACCAGACTTCCACTGTCAGTCTACTCCTTTACCTGTGATATGCAGAACCCCGCAGGACAGTTCCTGCAAATCTTCTTCAGTACTTTTTAGTGCCCTACTCCACAATGTGAGCTCGTTGGCTACCATGCTTCTAAATCTTGATTGATCTATAAACAGCTCCCTCAATACTGTCCAAATAAACATCAACACCCTCCCCCCCCCACACACACACACCTGAGGGTAATCTCCCTACACTGAATTTAAGTAACAGTTTAGGTGCAGCCCTGCCACTCTGAGTATTTGTAATCGCTGGCTGCTCTCATTCACAGTTCTTTAATCAATCAATCTTTCAATTCATGTAGTTCTCAAGGTGCTGGCAACCCTACATTTCAGATCTCACAAAAATCTTCTAAACATCCCCCTTCCTGTCTCCCCTAACCTGAATATAGCTGTACACTGCTGGAATGGCCTCTTCAGTCCCTTTCTGGCATTCTTTTTTCTCTTCTGCTCCCCACACCAAAAACAGGTGCGCTTACTACCCTTCTGCATCATGAATGCAGTTAGTACAGTCACCCGTATCACTGTTGCATATTAATAATAAACATAATCTTCTGGTAAGCCAGGCTGATAGCAGCAGGGCACAAGGAGAAACATACGCATTCCTACCCGTATAAGATCTAATCCATCTATGATTAGGCACTATTAAAAGACGTGCATAATGATGGTGCGCACCCATCATTCAATAGTGCCTAATCAAAGGTAGCCAAGATCTTTTAAGGATAGGAACACCTATAATTCCCCTTGTTCCCTGCTGCTATCAGCCTGACTTACCAGAAATTTTATTTTTTTGATATGTCAAAAAACCTGGGGATTGTACTACCTACATTCATGATGTAGAAGGGTGATGAGCTCACTAGTTTTTGGTATGAGGAGAAGTAGTGAAGAATGAATACCAGAGGGGGACTGAGAAGACCACTCTTGCAAGGTAATGCTATATCCAGAGAAGGGGAAGACAGAAGGGGAGAAATTTGAGCAGATCACTGTGAGAAATAAGATGTGGGTCTGCCAGCACCATGATCACTACCGAACCCTGTTGTCCTGGCCAACATTCCCCTTCCCATAAAACCAGTTCATACAATTGTCCAAGGCTGTGTGTGGGTATTAATGTGTGAATTGGCTGCCACTACACATTCAGTCACTTCACTACCAGTCTAGCATTGTTGTAAAGCACTTTGGGATACAATGTGTATGAAAAGCACTATATAAATAATGATTCTTATTATTGTTGAAGAAGTCTGATTGATTGTACAAATGTTTACATTCAAAAATATAGATTACATTTGTAGTTTCAGTCAAAAACATACTAGAAAAGCATAATAGCAGAAAATATAAAAGTTTCATAAAAATGTTAAAAAGTGCATATCAAGTTTGCACACACTCCCCAACCCCCCAACACACACACATTGTAGCATACTGGATCTGCCATAACCACTAGACCACCAGGTTATTCAAAATGTGTTCTGCACTGTGGTTTGCCAAAGATAAAGTCAGTTGGATTAAAACACAATTTCAGCATGTTAAAGTAAACAAAACGAACAAAACCATGACCTAACATGCATATTGATCTAAATAATGCACATGGTTTTGACCATTTTGGCAAAACAATTCTATACAAAGGGAAAAAAGAACTAGTTACCACTATAGAGAGTCATATAGCTCCCTGACTTTGGCTCCGATGAGGTCATCACATAACACATTTGGCAGCCATTGTAAGAAGCAGGTAAGGCAGTTTATCTGAAATTGGAAGGCTGATTTTACATTTTTCATATGCTTTGGAACCACATTTAGGTAACTTATATAAATATTTTAGCATTAACGAATTCAGCAACCTTTCCTTCAGTCCCATTTAAGGTCAGATTGTTGAATAGTTTGTTGTCAAAATGTTGTTTAGGTATCCTTTAAGGCAGACAAAGTTGGGGATGCCTTTTTAGGGATTTTCTTCCATGTAGGGTTTCCCCAGGAAGTTATCTCTGATCAGGGGGGTAACTTCATGTTATGAAATGTTTGTGGGAGAAGTGTGGTGTGGTATACAGGCACACAATGCCTTACCACCCACAAGCCAATGGTCGCGTAGAGAAATTTAATGGGACCCTAAAAATTATGCTTAAGGCAACAGCATGGGTGGGACTGGGAGGGGTATCTTCCCCATCTGCTGTTTGCCTACAGGGAAGTGTCACAAGAATTGGCAGGGTTTTCACCCTTTGAACTCTTGTATAAATGCAGGTGGAGGGGGCCCCTACATTTGATCCGAGAAGACTGAGAAGGTAAACATGCCACCCAGGGGACTCCCATAGTGGAATATGTTTTAAAATTCAGGGAGAAGCTGAAGGAGTGTATGGGCATGGCCCAGAGCAACCTATCAGCTGCCCAGCAAAAACAAAAGACCTGGTGGATCGTGGAGCCAGAGCTCGCTCGTATGGGGTAGAACACGAGGTTATAGTTCTGATTCCTGTCTGGAAAGACAAGCAGCAGGCAGAGTGGGCAGGATCATATGAGGCAGTCCGTCAGGTAAACAATGTGAACTACATTGTGAAGTTACCTGACCGAAAACACACCCAAAGGATGTACCATGTAAACATGATGAAGCCCTATTTCAATAGGACTGACATGGTACTTGCGGTTTGCAGTCCTGGGGAGGAGGCAGGTGAGGAGGACCCCCTTCTCAACTTGTTAGCTGAAAAAAAGCAGGAGTCATCTGTGGAGATCTTTCTGTTGTCACCCCAGTTGACACCTGAACAGGCCCAGGAAATGAGGACAGTTTTGTGGGAATTTGCCCCTTTATATACGTCCAAGCTGGGATGGACCCCACTAGCAGTGCATGATGTAGACATGGGGATACAAGCACCCATACGTACGACAGCCTACCGGGTGTCTAAGACAGTCCTCAAGGACATTAGGATGGAGGTGGTGGGGATGCTGGATCTAGAGGTGATCCAGAAATCCCACAGTCCCTGGGCCTCTCCTGTAGTCCTTGTACCCAAACTAGATGGGACTACACGGTTCTGCGTAGACTATCTTGGCCTCAATGCCATCATGAAGTCTGATGCCCACCCAATGCCCCATACAGACAAATTGCTGGAAAAGCTGGGAGGGGTGACATACTTAACCACTAACATCTGACCAAGGGGTACTGGCAGGTGGAACTCACTGACAGGGTTAGAGAAAGGTCAGCTTTCATTACCCCAATCAGCCTGTTCGAGTTTAAGGTCATGCCCTTTGGGATGAAGAATGCCCCTGCCACATTCCAACAGCTAGTGAATCCAGTGCAACAGGATACAGAGGACTTTGCAGTAGCCTACTTAGATGACATAGCTACATTCAGCCATAGTTGGGAGGAGCACCTGACACACTTGAGGGAAGTGTTTGGCAAAATACAGGCCAAAGGGCTGACTATCAAAGCCAAAAAATGCCAGGTGGCCATGGCAGAGGTAATTTATTTGAGACATATAGTGAGGCAGGGCCAACTCCACCCAAGCCAGGCAAAAATAGAGGCGGTTGCAGTATGGCCCACACTTGAGACCCAGAAACAAGTTAGGAGCTTTCTTGGGACTGCAGGGTACTATAGGAAATTTGTACCCAACTACAGCTCCCTGGTAGCTCCTTTATCTGGGCTGTTGAAAAGAAGCAGCCTGAGAGGGTAAAATGGAACCCTACCTGTGACAGGGCCACACAGCTGGAAACCCTCGGTGTGGCCACAGTGCTGGCCAGTCCAGACTACACCCAGCGATTTGTGGTGCAAATGGATGCCTCCAGTGTGGGAATAGGGGCAGTCCTCAGCCAGACATCCAGTCAGGGGAAGGAACATCCCACAGTGACCTCAGAAAGAAGCTGCTTCCCTGTGAGCAAGCATACTCCACGGTGGAGAAGGAATGCCTTGCTCTAGTATGGGCTCTGAAAAAACTGAAGTCATATCTTTATAGGCAATGTTTTGAGGTACAGATAGACCACAACTCGATAGTGTGGTTGAACTAAATTTATTTTTATGTATTTATTTAAATGTTTCACCAGGAAGACATACTGAGCAAAATTGCTAATTTCCAGATGTGTCCTGGGGGAGGTGGAAATGGGATAAATATAGCAGGTAATGACAGTGACAACAATTGGCAAACAAGGGTAGGCATTACCAAATGGGTTACCAAATAGGTAAAACAAATGAAAAACTCACTTGATGTAACATTGCCATACAGGCATCTTTATTTATTATTTCGTTGTTTAACCAGGTATAGCACACTAAGCTGAAAGCTTTTTTACGGGAGCAACCTGGGAGTACAAGGAGGTTAAGTGACTTGCTCAGGGTCACACAGTATGCAAGTGGAAGCTGTGGGATTCAAACCCAGGTCTTGTCTGCTGGATAACACCAGATTTGCAGCTCAGAGCCTTAGACCACTGCGCTATACTACCTCCTGATCTGCATCTGATATGGAGGTAATTCATAGGCCCAGATCTACAAATGGGAATGCAGATGGCCTATCTCACATATTAGAATAGTGACTGAACTGTGAAACCCTGCTGTAATAAGGGGCACATTCCTACAAGTTCAGTCTTAGGAGGGAGGGATGCTACGAATTGGCCACTGAGGTCATATTTGTTGTCATATTTCTCGGAAATTTTCTTTATGTCTAATTTCCTAAAATACCATGACATAAGGTTTAGCTTATAAGGGTATCCTGGGAAAGAAAGGAGAAAAACTATAGCCCATGAATCTGTTTCAGCTGGATAATTTCATTTGTAAAACAGAAGGGGATTAATTGGCTTAGCAAGGCTGGAAGAAAATTAATGTGTGTCTGAATAGCTCAAAAGCTGAGCCCAAGGTCCTGGAGTTGAGATGTTGGAAGTTCTTTTGTGTATCTCTAGACCAGGGTCTCTTCAGACAAAGGGGATAACCATTTGAGAATTTACAGCACCCATCTGTATGTAAAATGCTGAGGTAATCTTGTTATAGTCTCACCACCAAGGGGGCTGGTGCAGTGTGCAAAACCAATTTTTGATATTTATTTTTAAATTTAAAAACTGTGGGGAATTTGGGAAAGAGTGAGAGAGAACCCTGCAGGCCTAGAGATGAACATCTGAATCGTAAGGTTTTAAAAGACTGGCCGGTCAGGAAGAAGGCTGGACTGACATCACAGACGCTATAAAAAACGCTGTGGGGAGAAGAAAGATATGAAAATTACGTACCTACCGTAATTCTTGATCTTCTCTTGTATCTTCACCATTCATTACTTACTGGGTGTAAGCCAGAGGCGCGCACCCGTCACGGGAGCTTTTTTTTTAAAAGCTTTGACTATTGGTACCGCCCTCGAGAGTAACGGGCCACATCATCATAGGGCGGGCCGCAGTTAAGCATCGGACTCCTCCTCCAACTCAGTTCTGTGAGCCGAGAGGCAAAAAGGAAGCAGAGAAATAGAGATAGCGAGGCAAGATAGCCAAGGATAGCAAAGTAAGGAAGAATGAACTGAAAAGGAATAAGCCGATGGAGGAAGGACAGAGGAGATAGAGAGTATCCTTAACCTAGGGACCGGAGGCCTCCTTACCTGGGCGACTCTAGGAGAGAGAGAAGAAGGTAATAAGGAAGAAGAAGAAGAAGAAGAGAAGAGAAAGATGGGATGTTGAAGGACCAGAATGCCTAACTTAGCATAGTTAGCTGATAGCTTAAGGCTCGATTAACAGGGAAGCAAGAATCTCGTGATAGAGCTGAAGAGAGGTTCACCGAACCCGCTAGACAGACTCAGGAGGGCATAGTCCTATCTTCAACATGCCATGGTTCTTGATCCCCACTGGCTCCTGGCCGAGGAAAGGCCTTAACTGGAGGACACCCGAGGAGGGAAGGATAAATCCCAGGCAGCATGTGAGAGCTGCTCAAGGGTTTAGAAATGGAAAATCTAAGCCTTTCAGGCGTTTATAGGTATAGAAATGGGACTCAGTTGGACTTTGCCAAGGCAGGCCAGAGGCTTAGGTTGGCGAGATTGGTCATAGTCAGCACTGCTTCTCTGTAAAACTGTCAGGAGGACACTTGAAAGGAAAACCAATCATCAAAATCTTACAAGAAGGATTTTGTTTGCCCTTGTATTTCCCTTTCTCTTTCTTTTTTTTTTTTTTTTTACAGATAATAACTTGCAGGCTTAGGAGCATGACTTTAAATTCAGAGAATGCCTATAGCAGTCGGAGAGAGTTCCCTCAGTTTTTCCCCTTTTTTTTAAGAAAAAAAAAATAGAAGTACCCGTTCCTCCGCTCTGCAAGGCAAGAATTAGAGAAGGGGGTGGGTTGCGATTCTAGGGCTTAAAAGCTGGTAGCATGGGATTGCAGGATCAAAACTGAATAGCCAGAGCCAGGCTAAAACCCCAGAAGTATCTCGCCAAGGAATGGCAAGAGATAGTTGTGCAGTTTGATTGCCATATGCAATTCCATGAAACGGCCCAAGAATCTTAGAGTAAATAATTTTTCTGGATAGAAATAAGGACCCCCCCTTAAGATATAGATTTTTTTGGGGGGGAAAAATTGGAGTAATTCTTCCTTTTTTTTTTTTTTGACTTTTATATTTTTGCAGAGAGAGGAAGGAGGCGGAGTGGAGAAGCCACAGGAGGAGGCCACTGAGGGATGGTGGGCGGGTGTAAGTAATGAATGGTGAAGATACAAGAAGATCAAAAATTCTGTAGGTACATAATTTTCATATCTTCCTTGTCAATCTTCACCATTCATTCTTCCTGGGTGAGTACCAAGCTCCTCTTCCCGGGGAGAGGCAATACCCTGAGGGAACAAGACCCCAGCCTTCTGCTGGTGAGAAACAGAAGGAAGACCCTGGCTTATTCAGAAAGCCTAAATGGGAGAAGAGCTGGAGGTGCCTCCCGAGGGACGAGGAGACGGAGGGAGCCCTGTAAAAGTCTCCTAGCTCTAGAGGGAAAAAGACGGGTCCCCGAAGGCGGAGCGAATCACCCCTACCGGGCCAGGGGTGACAACCTAGAGAGATCGCCATGCCGCTCGCCTGATTCAGATCGCTGTCCCCTGAAGCCTGGAAGCCACCTCATTGGTGTCGTAAGATGCCCTTGCTTGGTGTCTTGCCAGCTCCAGGCCTACCGCGGAGAGGGCAACGGCTTGTCTGGTTTGCTCCGTGTCAGGCATTGATGCCAACAGCTGGGACATCATCGACCGCAAATGCCGGTTGTAGGCAGCGTGGTGAGCCTGATGAGATGCAATACAGGCAATCGCACGAGTAGAAGAGAACACTCTTCGCCCCCAACGGTCGAACTGGAGAGAGTCCGGATCCGGTGGGCGGTCATGCGCCAGGCAGTGGCGCCCAGAAGGAGTGTTCCAGGTAGACCAAACCAGAGGGGGGGTTGGGAAGGGTACCTAGAGACTCTGAGGGTGCACAATACCTACGCTGACAGTCAGCTGGGGCTGGAGAAGAAGCGGCTGGGGACTGCCAGTACCGGATGGACACCTCCTGGAAGGGATAGGCCAGGAAGGTACCACCAAATGCTGGGCACTGAATTCACCAATGAATTCCTCGCCTCCTGCTCGGTATTGTTCCTCCGAACGAGAAATCAAGATCCCTCACCATCCTCGAAAGGAAACGCTGATATTCCGTGAAATCAGCATCGGAGGAAAGATGAGCAGGGGGTTCCTCTCCCTCAGAGGAGGGAGACGAGGATGATGGGGAGCTGGAATGTCCAGAGGATTCCTGTGGCGGTGGGGAGAGTCAAAAGACCCGCTCATGCATGTATCTAACATATGAGGGGAAGGCCGCCGCAGAACCCCTGAACTGCTCCCAGGATAACGGACCCGTAGGACCGACATGGCCTGGGAGCGGGGGTGGTGAAGGCAGAGAGATGGGAGAGGGGCACCTCCGAGGAGGCAACTGCTCTCTGCCAGGGCTCTGGAATCCGGGGAATGGAGCCCTAGTTGGAGGGATCCCGGACAGCAGACCAGGCCGCAGAAAGGAACTCTGGGGAAGCGGAGCCTGGAAGAGCCCAGGGGGAGAACCTCCCCTGTGACGACGCCGGGACTGCATGGATCCAGAAGGGCAGTCCACACGAACGCCGCCGGAGGGCACCCTAGAGCCCCGGAGGGAGGGGCGGGGTTCTGCACTACGGCTCCTGGCCACCCCCCCTGAGGTGGCCAAAGAAGACCGAGCACCAGACCCTCTGCCCCTCAACCCCTCGGACTCCGAGAGGGCCCTCCTCCCAGACAGCAGCGTCCCCCTATCCCTAGAGGGGGCAACAGCACCCTGGGGGGTAGCTGTCACTGGCCCTCCAGAGAGGGGAGCCTCCCCCTACGTCACCCCCACGCCTGCCCCCCGGGACCCCTGGCCACCCCCAGCCAGGGAGCCCTCAGGAGACGACGGAAGGGGGGACAGAGGGAGGGGCCCGCTGCACCACCTGGTACCTCTAGCCACAGGGGACGAAGACCCCGAAGAGTGGGGGTGCCAGGATGGGTCCACGTCCGAGTCATCGTCCTCCGAGGAGGACGAGACCAGCTGGACCTCAATGCTGGCCACCCCAGGGGTCCCTGAGGCCACGGTGCCGCGAATGGCCCCAGTACCAAGGGTGACGCCGCTCGCCCCCCCAACGCCGGCAGCAGCCAGGCCCAACTCCGAACCCCCCACAGCGCCGGCAGGCCCGGCACCGCAAGGAGGTAGGACTAGGCCCACGGCACCGGGAGGCGAAGCGGCATCGCTGCGGGCGCCGCCATGACCATCGGCGCCGCGAGCGGCGCCGAGGCCCAAAGCAGCAGCACTCACCAACGCGCCCGCCATGATCACAGGTATTTAACGGCGCCGATCTGAAGCGCGCTGGCTTAACGGCGCTTGCCCATCACTGCACCACGAATGGCGCCGATCCAAAACGGCGCTGGAACGGGCACTGCTGATCCACTGGCACCGCGCGAACAGTGCCGGATTCAAACGGCGCCTGAAAGGCGGCATCGAAGGTCCACCTGAGCCAGGGCCCAAAAGTCGTAGGGCCTCGACATCGGGAGTTTCCGTACCCTCCGGTGAGGTGACTGCTGAGGGCGTGTCGGCGCCGCGGGCCCCGGGAGGGACTCACGACGCCCCAACACCGCAGAAGGGCCTCCTCCTTGGCAAGAAAGACGAGGAGATCCCTCCTCCTCGGACCGTATAGGCCTGGGAGGGGACCCGGGAAGGGCCTGAGATTTTGCCCGAGAATCCCTTGAGCTGCGTCGCCCCTCAAGGTCGGCGGGCTTTGCCTGGCTTAACGCGTGGATTTCGAGGACACGCCGGTCCATCGAGAAACAGGCGTCGCACGAATCCATGTCATGGTTGGGTCCCAGGCAATGAAGGCAAACGTCATGCCGGTTTGAGATGGAGAAATGCCGGCCACAGGAGCACCGACGCATAGGGGCGCGGCCCGTCTTGGAAGAATGCTTAGCTCTGGAACCGGACATAACGCGAAACTATTGAGAAAAACAGTAGGAAACACACCCGGCGCCACTTTTAGAAAGAAAAGGAACAGTCTTACCAGTTGGCGTCGAGTGTGTGGAAAAACGAGGAGTCGTACGCAGTAGCAATTCAGAGCGCTTCGCGACAGGTGCTGCCTCGATGGCGGGAGAAACAGAACTGAGTTGGAGGAGGAGTCGGTCGCTACTAACGGCCGCCTCTCGCGCATGACGTCACTCTCGAGGGCGGTGCCGTTAGTCAAAGCTTTTAAAAAAAAAAAAAAAAGTCTTCGTGACGAGTGCGCCGCTTGGCTACACTCCAGGAAGTAATGAATGGTGAAGATTGACAAGGGAAGATGCTATTTTGTTGAACATTTAGCAGTTGCCTATGTGTTGAGTCTAACATATGAAAAGGAATTGCTCTGTGTGTGGAAAGATTTTCCACACATTAGAAGGGACTGGCTTGCTACTTCAAGGAAGAACCAGAACTCTTGCTATAGATCTTCATATCTTCAAAGAAAGCCCTGCTCTACCGGGAAAGTAGAACAGAGAACAAAAATCATCTTTTCTTTTGGACATTTTAGTCTGAACTTGAAAAGGAAGATTTTTCAACAGACTTGCTTCTTTACTTACCCTGAACACTGAACACCACAGGTAGAACTTATTTAGAATACTAACTGTATAGGTTTTTCTGTTAAATCCACTTTATTTTAGAATCATTGTCTACAACGTAATGCCTAAATTTCTTGTAGAATATTGTGATGACTTTCTTTCTTTAAGTAAACGTTTACCTTATTTTTAACAGTAACTCTGCCTGGGCCTATTGCTGAGTCTGTTTTTTTGGGGATATTAGGTTTGTTCAGACTGTGCCTAACTGCTCTAGTGCCAAACTCTACCAAAGAAGCAAAATCCAAAGAAGGAAAAGGCTCCTTCTAGACAGTCAAAGTTTCAGGGTTCACCAGAGGGGGGTCTCCTAGAAGTGCCCATGACAGCATGCACCATCAGGCATTGGGGGTGTGCCTTGGGGTTGTTAGCCCCTAATGCTCACCACATTCCATGGGTAAATAAGCTGTAATGGGTACAGTATAGAAGAATGGGATGAGTGGGATGAGTGTTACAGCTGACAACCCCAATACGCACCCTGACTCCTGTTGGTGCATGCAGGGTGGGGGTGGGGTGTTAGAATTGGAAACCCTAACACCATATTTCCCAACATTTGTTGGTGGAACCCTAACGGATGCATTAATGAAGTTTTTTGCAACAAGTTTCTTTACTTTTTGAGAAAGTATACTCATAGCCTTATCTGCTTGTGTGAGTGCAATGCCCAGATTCATCCATAATTTTAGAGAGATTATAACTGTATCCCATCACTCCAAATTCATATCCTTATTTCTGTGTGGGAGTGTATGGTCCTCTGGGTCCTGCGCTCCCATTAATCCATAATGGTGCAGGCCCGGTGCTCCCATCGGTGCACAATGCTTCCTTGTGGGAGAGCATGGCCCTCCAGGCACTGCACTGCCATCACTCCATAATCATATCTTTATTTCTGTGTGGGGGTCCCGCATTCCCATCATTCCATACTGGCATCCATATTAAGTTTTGTTTGTACCTTGTACAGGGCATTTTTTGAAAATAGGGATTCATCCCTAAATGTGTATACCCGGATAAAATAAAACTTCTATCATCATCGTTTGCATGTGGGAGCACAGGGCCCTCTAGTCCCTGAGCTCCCATCCATGTATCATTTTTCAGAGGCTGTTGTGGTATCCTTATGTAACCCCTAGATGGCGCTATCCCAGGGGCTACTACCCCTGCCTGATTTGCCACTAACAGGTTGAGGGGCCTGGATCCAATGGCGGGTGCCTCCACCCAGAGGTCAGGGTTTGCAATAGTTAAACTAACTTAGTCACAGCCCTCTGGGACACTGCAACCCCCCTTTCTTCCCACTAGTGGCCCACACAATATATCAGAATTACCTTCACAGTATACACTTACCCCCAGGTCTGGTTCCGGCACTGAGACCTCCTGTGAAATGAGATACAGTGCAACAATCACAGTACAGTACTTTAACATAGACAAATACCTCAGAGCAGTATAACTTTGCTGAAACAAGCAGCTCTGATTTATTTAGGGGGATATAACAAGGACAGGGAAATCAGGTTAATTAGCTTATCACTCTAATAATCTACCTATGGCTCTGTGCACAGGCCTATCCCTATCAGTTACTGTCCCTTGGGTACCCAAGCCCCAGTGGGCTAGTCCAAACCGTGGCAGCTGGTAGGGGGCCTTTCACACAGAGAAAAGGAGAATTAAACAGTCAGCAGTACAGTAATTCCATTTGGATTTAATGTGGCAATTCAACAGGGAGCGACCTGAATTAGTACTCACGACCTCCAAATAAGATAGGGTCCTTCAATGTCAGCAGGGCTCACTTGAGGTACACAAACCTCTTCACACATCCATATAAAAGAAAGCACTATACCAGGCAGGCTGCATCTGTATCCCGATCGCAATTACTGCACAATACCGGAGAACACACAGCAGATTCAGTTCCTGACAGACCAGAGTGCAATTTTCAGCAATTCCTCCAGTCTTCTACAGGGTGAGCCTGGTTTCTACTCTTCAGAGATCCTTTGATTCTTTTCACAGGACAGATTCAGTCCTAACAAGCTGTTACACAAGCTGCAGACCGAACTCTGGGCCTTACACGAGTTTTGACTAAAACTGCACACTGAAAAGCACAGGCTCCTTCCTTCTTCACTGCCAAGGCTCAATTGAAACTCCAACCGACAAAACGGGCACTTCCTTTGAGTTCCTCCCAGTTCTTGACTGGATTGGCTGTCACTCACAATAGACTGCTGCTGTTGGTCCAAAAAGGCACTGAAGTCTAAACTACATCTCCCAGAGTCACTGCCCATACAATCCTCTTGTGGCTGGCTCAGATTATGAGTCCAAGTTCTGATTCGTCCAAGGCACCATTTTAGAGCTAGCTTACCCCACACTGATTGGTCCAGTTCAGCAGTTCAAAACTAGAATGGGGAACTAGCAGACAAGTTCTGACTGCAAAAAAGCAGGTTAGACAAACTGTAATTTCATTATTACTCTAAATAATTTCTGGCAAACAGTTACATCTTTCAGATAGGTTCCCTTTGCACTCCTAGTGACTGCAAAAATGAAGTGAATTGGCAGCAGCTCGAGTGGTACTCAGAGAAGCACACAGTCCCCCCATACAAACTAATTATGTCTGCAAGCAGACAGCTCTTAAAGAGACAGTACCAGAGGCTCTAAAAACACTCACTGATAAATGGCTTAAATGCCAAACACCATTCAGGCTTGGAGCATTCAAGCAAGCTCCTGGAAGTCTTTTGGGAACCCCCATTTGCAGGGGGGTTACACTTATAAAGACATTGAAGAGGACCGGTCCTAATACTGAACACTGCAGTACCTCACTAGTAACCTTCCTTTCTTCTGAGTGGACTCCATTTACTATTACTCTCTGTGTCCTATTCTTCAGCCAATTCTTTACGCAGGCTGTCATCTTGGGACCCACTCCCAGGCTGGCTAACTTGTATATTAATCTTTTGTGTGGGATTGTGTCAAATGCCTTGCTAAAGTCTTATTTTATTTATTTACTGTAAATTCGGAATTACAAACCTTTGAGTCAAAGACTCTTTTGCAAAGGCTCCACGTCAGTTACAGAGGGTGGAGGGGAGAACACGAGTTGGGGGAAGACAGACGGAACAGGCAAGTTATATACAAGCACAAATTATTTACAGATTTATGTACAATCACATTTTAGTAACATTAGCTCTCCGGTGGTTACAGAGGGTGGAGAGACATATGACAGTAAAGGCAATGGAAGGCAGCTTTCAATACATAATAAACAAGTGGTATTACTGAATTAATTGTCGGTATGATGGCAGAGAGACTTTTTTTTTTTTTCCTCTCTGGTTTGGGCAGGTAGGAGACATACCTGCGACCCCTGGGTTGAGCATGGGGGGGTTTAGAAAGGCCTGAAGGGCCCCTGTGTGGGTGTGTGGGGAGGGAGAGGAGACAGGTAGGCCAACGTAGCATTCACATTTGAGCTACCCAGTAGGAAAGGTTTTAGGCCTGCTTTGAAGAGATGGATGCTGCGGGATTGGGAGAGGGAGGCGGAAGAGTGTTTAGCCAATTGGGAGCACAGTAGCGGAGGGATCTCTGCGCAAGGGACGTCTCGCATGGGGAACCACGAAAGGAAGTGGAAGCCATGAGTCTGGTAATACGCCTGGAGAGGGGCCGGGTTTGATGATGTGGTGAAGGCGGTTGGCGCTAGCTGGAGGTGGATCTTTTGCTAGAATGCAGGTGTGGTACTTGAGCCTTTGGTGGAAATTAAGCCAGCCAGTCAGTTTGTATAGGTGGCAGGTGTGGGTGAGTCTGTCACAACCGAGACAAGGCGACATGCTTTGTTTAAGCGCAGTGGTTATGCAGCTTAGGGTGGAGTTATCAGCAGTGCCGTGAATTACAATCCCATGTCGATTAGGGAGAGGATGGAGGATGTGACAGCTATCTGCATGGCATATGTGAACAGACTGTTTTTGATTCTGTAGAGGTACCCACTCTCGAGTTGATTGCTGCCGAGAGGCGTACATGTCTGTGGTAGGAGAGGGAGGTATCCAGGGTGACCCCCAGGTATTTGAAGTGATTGGCTCCAGCAGGGAACCATCCGCGTTGGAAATGTGAAGAGCCATCTGGCTGTGCGGGCTTTGGCGGTGAGCAAAGGTCATGGCCTTGGTTTTGGAATAATTAATGATCAGCCGGTGGTCAGTGAACCAATTTTCCAGCTCCCTGAAGTATTCCTGGAGGGTGTGCTGGAGTGCGTACGGTTGGGGGTGTTTCCAGTAGAGAACCGCGTCGTCGGCATAGAGTAAGAGATGACCACTGCAGGCTTTGGGGAGAGAATTAAGGAAGAGAGTGAAAAGCAGTGGGCCTAAGATTGACCCCAGCGGAACACCGGAGCGAACAGGCTTGGGAGTGGAGATGGTGGAGTTTATTCTTACTTGCTGCGAGCGTTCTGTGAGGTAGTCCTTTAGCCAGGCAGCGGCCTCGGAGACTACATTTAGTTGCGGCAGGACTTGAAGGAGGTAATTAAGTGGCTGACCTGTCAAGAGGCCTTTTGAAGTCAAGTCTATAAAGATAGCCCCCTGCTAGTGACCCTTGGTCGAGCGCCCATGGATGAATGTTGTGCTCAGCGAGCCGTGATGGTGCTGTGGCCAGCTCTGAACCCATGCTGTTCCTTGCTGAGCAGGTTGTGTTTGTTAGATGCTCAGTAAGTTGGTCTGAGACTATTTTTCCAGGGCTTTTGAGAGGGAGGGAGTATAGAGATTGGTCTATAATTCCGGGAGGGTGGGATCACCGCTCTTTAAGATAGGAGGTGATCATGGCTTTTTCCAGGTAGTGGGGAATTGGCGAGGCAAAGCGAGAGGTTTAGGATATGTGTGAGATGGGTTATGGTGATATCAAGGGTAGCCTTATGGTTTAGGTCCAGGAGTCGTTGCTGAAGCGAGTGTCAGCGATTGCTTTGGAGATGTAACAGCTAGCTGAGAGCAGGGATGGCACGGAACCGGGAAAGGGGAGGAGGCCACTCTCGCCATAAGTGGAGAGGGGGGGTTTGGGGGTGGGAAGAAGTTAGGCGGGAGGATATGTGAGAGGTCTGAGAAAGTTTCATTGAGGGCTTCAGTGATTTTAGCAGGATCTTGGGTAACGCCCTCTCAGACTTAGTTGGGTAGGGGTGGGGAACGTGGACGGCTACCACCTTCTTGTATGTTACTCCAGAACTTTCCCATCTCCCAGAGGAGGGAGAGGGTGTGCTGGATAGGAATCAGCCTTGGCCTGCCGTGTGGCCCAGGTGCATTTATTTGAACCTCCCTGTAGAGTTGTCTGTCCTGGGAGCGTTTGGGAGTCTATGGCCCTGTGCCAGAGGTTGTCCCTGTGTTGCATGAGTTTTAGGAGGGAGGGTGTTATCCAAGGTGTAGACCTGGTTTTCACGACCTGCCTAGTGAGGGGAGCATATATCGCTGGCTTTGTTAAAGGTAGCTATAAAGTGGGCTTAGAGCGCATCAACTGATTGTGCGTTATATAAGGGAAGCCAGTAACTATTAATAGGTATTCTTCAGGTTATTAATGCCTCCTTTTTGATTTTTCGGTGCCATGTGGTTTTGGGTGGTGCAGTGGGCAGTTTGCCCGACCACCAGCAGATAACCGGGGAGTGGTCACTGATAGAGTCAGGGAGCACTGAAGCCTGGGTAATATTTTTTGGCCTGTTGGTAAAGATGAGATCTAGTAGTGAGGATGTCCCGGTTCTTGTGGCGCGCCTCGTTGGGGATGTGATAATTTGGGTGAGACCGATAGCCTGGGCAGCATCTCTGAAGACGGAGGAGGATGGGGATGCCCAGTCAATGTTGAAGTCACCTATTAATATGGTTTCACTAGTATTTGGGAGGTGTGAGACAGCGTGAAGGATGGATTCAAATGCGGGTTTCTGGTTTCTCGGGGGGATATAGGCTGAGATGATGATGATTGTTTTAGAGCCCAATCTAATTTTGACTGCGAGAGTCTGGGCCTCATGTTTGGGGGGAGGGGTATCAACGATGGTGGCGCAGAGTGTTGATTTAATGAATATTGCGCAGCCTCCACCTCGCTTACCGGATCTATCCGCCCTAAGGAGGTTATAGTTGCTTAGGGAAACAGCATCATTGGGGATTTTATTTGATAGCCAGGTTTCAGAGAGGGTTAGGATGTCTGGGGCATGTTGGGCAATCCAACCCTGCAGTAGGGTGTGTTTTTGGGAGGCTACAAATATTAAGTGATGCCAGCAGTAGTCTTCCCTGTGGTTTGTTTGGGGAGGTTTTGTTGAGGGGGACCAGGGTTGGGGTGAATGTTTCCAGAAAGGAGGGAGAAGGAATACGTGTCGCAGCAGGAGAGACCTGGAGAGTTTAGAGACTCATGCTGTGAGCACAATGGAGAATGTTTTGTTTTTTGTTGTGGGTGGGCACTGGTAAGCTAGGAGATGTCGCCGGAAGAAGGGAGGGAGCGATGTGAGAAGCAGCAATAAGTCATTGTAGCTGGGAGGGGCTGGGTTAAGTTGAGGAAAAACTGTGGTACAGTGTTTGCCCAGTTGAAGTGAGGGTGTGAACAAGGGTATAGGCAAAAAAAGGTAAGTTAGTACTAGTGGGCATTGGCTTGCAGTGTTGGGGTGGTTGTGCCGGCAATTGTCAGAGAAAGCTATGGGAACAGGGTTGGTGGTGGAGTCATGGGGCGGAGGAGCCTCTGGGGGGGGTTGATGAGCAAGGAGAGTGAGCCTGCTGGTCATTAGCATTGTAAATAGGGTGAGATACATAGTGGGTCTGCCAAAGCGAGACAAGCGGCCTCTAGGGCTGGATTTCTATAACCTGCAGCTGGAGAAGTGGGCTGATAGGTTTATTTACCTGTCCTTGACCTACTACAGGGCATATTCAGAGCCGAGCAAGGGTGGTGGTGGGGGCGGTGGGGGAGCGAGC
Organism: Neoceratodus forsteri; assembly: GCA_016271365.2. Taxonomy (NCBI): domain Eukaryota; kingdom Metazoa; phylum Chordata; order Ceratodontiformes; family Ceratodontidae; genus Neoceratodus; species Neoceratodus forsteri. The sequence continues at coordinate 804,988,102 of CM057453.1, forward strand.
CGCGTGGCGGGTCAGCGAGGCTCAACTGCTGAACTCTGTTTTTCCAGTTCCTAAAGCACTTTCGCATCCAGAAATCCGCTTTGGATTTGGCCGAGGAGACGCAGCGGCAGGGCTGTGACCAGGCAGCCGTTGGAAAAGCGCAAAGACAGGTGGGCTATTCAATTACCTGGGTCGGCTGGGCTTCTGGGCAGGGAGGGCTTCAAGACTGGCCCTCGCGACCTCCTTTCTCCAAGGGAGGGGGTGGTGTTCTGGGGAGAAAGGAGACAATTCATTTAAGTAGGCAGAAAGGAGGATTAGGCTGAGATTGGCTGGTGCAACATGTAATTGGAGCTGGATAATGCTGCAGGGATCAGGGGTCTGCGGCGCCTGGCCTCGAGAACTCAGAGGCTCTGCACAGCAAGTACCTGCCCAATTTCCACTGAGTCCCTAGTGCACTTAACTGCCCAGGTCCCGTATGGTTACAAGCAAACAGTCCCCGGGCCCGTGTTGCGTTCCCTGAGTCACTCAATTACAACGGGTCCTGTTGCAGTCCCACACAATCCCCTGCTTTGCTTACAGTGTTGCACCTTACTTTAAATTAATTCAAGTCCCGTAGGAAACAAAACAGCAGCTTTTCCTCTACATTAATTGACAAACACTGATAAGAGAATATGCAGCTTTTACAATCTGTGTTACAGAGCAGGCTTATCAGAAGCTGCTGAACTCTGTTTTCAGTCCCTAAAGCAGCTGTTCGCATCCAGAAATCCGCTTTGGATTTGGCCGAGGAGACGAGCGGCAGGGCTGTGACCAGGCAGCCGTTGGAAAAGGCGCCAAAAGACAGGTGGGCTATTCAATTACCTGGGTCGGCTGGGCTTCTGGGCAGGGAGGGCTTCAAGACTGGCCCTCGCGACCTCCTTTCTCCACTGGGAAGGGGGGTGGTGTTCTGGGGAGAGAAAGAGGGAGACAATTCATTTTAAGTAGGCAGAAAGGGAGGGGATTAGGCTGAGATTGGCTGGTGCAACATGTAATTGGAGCTGGATAATGCTGCAGGGATCAGGGGTCTGCGAGCGCCTGGCCTCGAGAACTCAGAGGCTCTGCACAGCAAGTACCTGCCCAATTTCCCACTGCGAGTCCCTAGTGCACTTAACTGCCCAGGTCCCGTATGGTTAGCAAGCAAACAGTCCCCCGGAGCCCGTGTTGCGTTTCCCTGAGTCACTCAATTACAACCGGGTCCTGTTGCAGTCCCACACAATCCCCCTGCTTTGCTTACAGTGTTGCACCTTACTTTAAATTAATTCAAGTCCCGTAGGAAACAAAACAGCAGCTTTTTCCCTCTACATTAATTGACAAACACTGATAAGAGAATATGCAGCTTTTTACAATCTGTGTTAGCAAGGCAGGCTTATCAGAAGCTGCTGAACTCTGTTTTTCCAGTCCCTAAAGCAGCTGTTCGCATCCAGAAATCCGCTTTGGATTTGGCCGAGGAGACGAGCGGCAGGGCTGTGACCAGGCAGCCGTTGGAAAAGGCGCCAAAAGACAGGTGGGCTATTCAATTACCTGGGTCGGCTGGGCTTCTGGGCAGGGAGGGCTTCAAGACTGGCCCTCGCGACCTCCTTTCTCCACGGGGGAGGGGGGTGGTGTTCTGGGGAGAGAAAGAGGGAGACAATTCATTTTAAGTAGGCAGAAAGGGAGGGGATTAGGCTGAGATTGGCTGGTGCAACATGTAATTGGAGCTGGATAATGCTGCAGGGATCAGGGGTCTGCGAGCGCCTGGCCTCGAGAACTCAGAGGCTCTGCACAGCAAGTACCTGCCCAATTTCCCACTGCGAGTCCCTAGTGCACTTAACTGCCCAGGTCCCGTATGGTTAGCAAGCAAACAGTCCCCCGGAGCCCGTGTTGCGTTTCCCTGAGTCACTCAATTACAACCGGGTCCTGTTGCAGTCCCACACAATCCCCCTGCTTTGCTTACAGTGTTGCACCTTACTTTAAATTAATTCAAGTCCCGTAGGAAACAAAACAGCAGCTTTTTCCCTCTACATTAATTGACAAACACTGATAAGAGAATATGCAGCTTTTTACAATCTGTGTTAGCAAGGCAGGCTTATCAGAAGCTGCTGAACTCTGTTTTTCCAGTCCCCTAAAGCAGCTGTTCGCATCCAGAAATCCGCTTTGGATTTGGCCGAGGAGACGAGCGGCAGGGCTGTGACCAGGCAGCCGTTGGAAAAGGCGCCAAAAGACAGGTGGGCTATTCAATTACCTGGGTCGGCTGGGCTTCTGGGCAGGGAGGGCTTCAAGACTGGCCCTCGCGACCTCCTTTCTCCACGGGGGAGGGGGGTGGTGTTCTGGGGAGAGAAAGAGGGAGACAATTCATTTTAAGTAGGCAGAAAGGGAGGGGATTAGGCTGAGATTGGCTGGTGCAACATGTAATTGGAGCTGGATAATGCTGCAGGGATCAGGGGTCTGCGAGCGCCTGGCCTCGAGAACTCAGAGGCTCTGCACAGCAAGTACCTGCCCAATTTCCCACTGCGAGTCCCTAGTGCACTTAACTGCCCAGGTCCCGTATGGTTAGCAAGCAAACAGTCCCCCGGAGCCCGTGTTGCGTTTCCCTGAGTCACTCAATTACAACCGGGTCCTGTTGCAGTCCCACACAATCCCCCTGCTTTGCTTACAGTGTTGCACCTTACTTTAAATTAATTCAAGTCCCGTAGGAAACAAAACAGCAGCTTTTTCCCTCTACATTAATTGACAAACACTGATAAGAGAATATGCAGCTTTTACAATCTCTGTGAGCATGAGGCAGGCTTATCAGAAGCTGCTGAACTCTGTTTTCAGTCCCTAAAGCAGCTGCGCATCCAGAAATCCGCTTTGGATTTGGCCGAGGAGACGAGCGGCAGGGCTGTGACCAGGCAGCCGTTGGAAAAGGCGCCAAAAGACAGGTGGGCTATTCAATTACCTGGGTCGGCTGGGCTTCTGGGCAGGGAGGGCTTCAAGACTGGCCCTCGCGACCTCCTTTCTCCACGGGGAAGGGGGGTGGTGTTCTGGGGAGAGAAAGAGGGAGACAATTCATTTTAAGTAGGCAGAAAGGGAGGGGATTAGGCTGAGATTGGCTGGTGCAACATGTAATTGGAGCTGGATAATGCTGCAGGGATCAGGGGTCTCGGCGCCTGGCCTCGAGAACTCAGAGGCTCTGCACAGCAAGTACCTGCCCAATTTCCCACTGCAGTCCCTAGTGCACTTAACTGCCCAGGTCCCGTATGGTTAGCAAGCAAACAGTCCCCAGAGCCGTGTTGCGTTTCCTGAGTCACTCAATTACAACGGGTCCTGTTGCAGTCCCACACAATCCCCTGCTTTGCTTACAGTGTTGCTGCCTTACTTAAATTAATTCAAGTCCGTAGGAAACAAAACAGCAGCTTTTCCTCTACATTAATTGACAAACACTGATAAGAGAATATGCAGCTTTTACAATCTGTGTTAGTAAAGGCAGGCTTATCAGAAGCTGCTGAACTCTGTTTTCCAGTTCCCTAAAGCAGCTGTCGCATCCAGAAATCCGCTTTGGATTTGGCGAGAGCGGCGGCAGGGCTGTGACCAGGCAGCCGTTGGAAAAGGCGCCAAAGACAGGTGGGCTATTCAATTACCTGGGTCGGCTGGGCTTCTGGGCAGGGAGGGCTTCAAGACTGGCCCTCGCGACCTCCTTTCTCCACGGGGAGGGGTGGTGTTCTGGGGAGAGAAAGAGGGAGACAATTCATTTTAAGTAGGCAGAAAGGGAGGGGATTAGGCTGAGATTGGCTGGTGCAACATGTAATTGGAGCTGGATAATGCTGCAGGGATCAGGGGTCTGCGAGCGCCTGGCCTCGAGAACTCAGAGGCTCTGCACAGCAAGTACCTGCCCAATTTCCCACTGCGAGTCCCTAGTGCACTTAACTGCCCAGGTCCCGTATGGTTGTAAGCAAACAGTCCCCAGGCCCGTGTTGCGTTTCCTGAGTCACTCAATTACAACGGGTCCTGTTGCAGTCCACACAATCCCCTGCTTTGCTTACAGTGTTGCACCTTACTTTAAATTAATTCAAGTCCGTAGGAAACAAAACAGCAGCTTTTTCCCTCTACATTAATTGACAAACACTGATAAGAGAATATGCAGCTTTTTACAATCTGTGTTAGCAAGGCAGGCTTATCAGAAGCTGCTGAACTCTGTTTTTCCAGTTCCCTAAAGCAGCTGTTCGCATCCAGAAATCCGCTTTGGATTTGGCCGAGGAGACGAGCGGCAGGGCTGTGACCAGGCAGCCGTTGGAAAAGGCGCCAAAAGACAGGTGGGCTATTCAATTACCTGGGTCGGCTGGGCTTCTGGGCAGGGAGGCTTCAAGACTGGCCTCATGACCTCCTTTCTCCACGGGAGGGTGGTGTTCTGGGAGAAAGAGGAGACAATTCATTTAAGTAGGCAGAAAGGGAGGGATTAGGCTGAGATTGGCTGGTGCAACATGTAATGGAGCTGGATAATGCTGCAGGGATCAGGGTCTGCAGCGCCTGGCCTCGAGAACTCAGAGGCTCTGCACAGCAAGTACCTGCCCAATTTCCCACTGCGAGTCCCTAGTGCACTTAACTGCCCAGGTCCCGATGGTTAGCAAGCAAACAGTCCCCGGCCCGTGTTGCGTTTCCTGAGTCACTCAATTACAACGGGTCCTGTTGCAGTCCCACACAATCCCCTGCTTTGCTTACAGTGTTGCTACCACTTTAAATTAATTCAAGTCCGTAGGAAACAAAACAGCAGCTTTCCTCTACATTAATTGACAAACACTGATAAGAGAATATGCAGCTTTTAAATCTGTGTTAGCAAGGCAGGCTTATGAAGCTGCTGAACTCTGTTTTCCAGTCCCTAAAGCAGCTGTTCGCATCCAGAAATCCGCTTTGGATTTGGCCGAGGAGACGAGCGGCAGGGCTGTGACCAGGCAGCCGTTGGAAAAGGCGCCAAAAGACAGGTGGGCTATTCAATTACCTGGGTCGGCTGGGCTTCTGGGCAGGGAGGGCTTCAAGACTGGCCCTCGCGACCTCCTTTCTCCACGGGAGGGGGTGGTGTTCTGGGGAGAAGAGGAGACAATTCATTTAAGTAGGCAGAAAGGGAGGATTAGGCTGAGATTGGCTGGTGCAACATGTAATTGGAGCTGGATAATGCTGCAGGGATCAGGGGTCTCAGGCGCCTGGCCTCGAGAACTCAGAGGCTCTGCACAGCAGTACCTGCCCAATTTCCCTCTGAGTCCTAGTGCATAACTGCCCAGGTCCCGTATGGTTAGCAAGCAAACAGTCCCAGGCCCGTGTTGCGTTTCCCTAGTCACTCAATTACAACCGGGTCCTGTTGCAGTCCCACACAATCCCCTGCTTTCTTACAGTGTTGCACCTTACTTAAATTAATTCAAGTCCAGGAAACAAAACAGCAGCTTTTTCCTCTACATTAATTGACAAACACTGATAAGAGAATATGCAGCTTTTACAATCTGTGTTAGCAAGGCAGGCTTATCAGAAGCTGCTGAACTCTGTTTTCCAGTCCTAAAGCAGCTGTTGCATCAGAAATCCGCTTTGGATTTGGCCGAGGAGCAGCGGCAGGGGCTGTGACCAGGCAGCCGTTGGAAAAGCGCCAAAAGACAGGTGGGCTATTCAATTACCTGGGTCGGCTGGGCTTCTGGGCAGGAGGGCTTCAAGACTGGCCCTCGCGACCTCCTTTCTCCACGGGGGAGGGGGGTGGTGTTCTGGGGAGAGAAAGAGGGAGACAATTCATTTTAAGTAGGCAGAAAGGGAGGGGATTAGGCTGAGATTGGCTGGTGCAACATGTAATTGGAGCTGGATAATGCTGCAGGGATCAGGGGTCTGCGAGCGCCTGGCCTCGAGAACTCAGAGGCTCTGCACAGCAAGTACCTGCCCAATTTCCCACTGAGTCCCTAGTGCACTTAACTGCCCAGGTCCCGTATGGTTAGCAAGCAAACAGTCCCCGGACCCGTGTTGCGTTCCCTGAGTCACTCAATTACAACGGGTCCTGTTGCAGTCCCACAATCCCCTGCTTTGCTTACAGTGTTGCCTACTTTAAATTAATTCAAGTCCGTAGGAAACAAAACAGCTTTTCCATTAATTGACAAACTGATAAGAGAATATGCAGCTTTTACAATCTATGTTAGCAGAGCTTATCAGAAGCTGCTGAACTCTGTTTTCCAGTCCCTAAAGCAGCTGTTCGCATCCAGAAATCCGCTTTGGATTGTGAGGAGAGGCGGCAGGGCTGTGACCAGCCGTTGGAAAAGGCGCCAAAAGACAGGTGGGCTATTCAATTACCTGGGTCGGCTGGGCTTCTGGGCAGGGAGGGCTTCAAGACTGGCCTCGCGACCTCCTTTCTCCAGGGAGGGGTGGTGTTCTGGGAGAGAAAGAGGAGACAATTCATTTAAGTAGGCAGAAAGGGAGGATTAGGCTGAGATTGGCTGGTGCAACATGTAATTGGAGCTGGATAATGCTGCGGGATCAGGGGTCTGCGGCGCCTGGCCTCGAGAACTCAGAGGCTCTGCACAGCAAGTACCTGCCCAATTTCCCACTCGAGTCCTAGTGCATTAACTGCCCAGGTCCCGTATGGTTAGCAAGCAAACAGTCCCCGGCCCGTGTTGCGTTTCCCTGAGTCACTCAATTACAACGGGTCCTGTTGCAGTCCCACAATCCCCTGCTTGCTTACAGTGTTGCTGCCTACTTTAAATTAATTCAAGTCCGTAGGAAACAAAACAGCAGCTTTCCTCTACATTAATTGACAAACACTGATAAGAGAATATGCAGCTTTTACAATCTGTGTTAGCAAGGCAGGCTTATCGAAGCTGCTGAACTCTGTTTTCCAGTCCCTAAAGCAGCTGTTAGCATCAGAAATCCGCTTTGGATTTGGCCGAGGAGGCAGCGGCAGGGCTGTGACCAGGCAGCCGTTGGAAAAGGCCAAAGACAGGTGGGCTATTCAATTACCTGGGTGGCTGGGCTTCTGGGCAGGGAGGGCTTCAAGACTGGCCCTCGCGACCTCCTTTCTCCACGGGGAAGGGGGGTGGTGTTCTGGGGAGAGAAAGAGGGAGACAATTCATTTTAAGTAGGCAGAAAGGGAGGGGATTAGGCTGAGATTGGCTGGTGCAACATGTAATTGGAGCTGGATAATGCTGCAGGGATCAGGGGTCTGCGAGCGCCTGGCCTCGAGAACTCAGAGGCTCTGCACAGCAAGTACCTGCCCAATTTCCCACTGCGAGTCCCTAGTGCACTTAACTGCCCAGGTCCCGTATGGTTAGCAAGCAAACAGTCCCCCGGAGCCCGTGTTGCGTTTCCCTGAGTCACTCAATTACAACCGGGTCCTGTTGCAGTCCCACACAATCCCCCTGCTTTGCTTACAGTGTTACTGCTTAAATTAATTCAAGTCCGTAGGAAACAAAACAGCAGCTTTTTCCTCTACATTAATTGACAAACACTGATAAGAGAATATGCAGCTTTTACAATCTGTGTTAGCAAGGCAGGCTTATCAGAAGCTGCTGAACTCTGTTTTTCCAGTTCCCTAAAGCAGCTGTTCGCATCCAGAAATCCGCTTTGGATTTGGCCGAGGAGACGAGCGGGAGGGCTGTGACCAGGCAGCCGTTGGAAAAGGCGCCAAAAGACAGGTGGGCTATTCAATTACCTGGGTCGGCTGGGCTTCTGGGCAGGGAGGGCTTCAAGACTGGCCCTCGCGACCTCCTTTCTCCACGGGGAAGGGGGGTGGTGTTCTGGGAGAGAAGAGGAGACAATTCATTTAAGTAGGCAGAAAGGGAGGGATTAGGCTGAGATTGGCTGGTGCAACATGTAATTGGAGCTGGATAATGCTGCAGGGATCAGGGGTCTTCGGCGCCTGGCCTCGAGAACTCAGAGGCTCTGCACAGCAAGTACCTGCCAATTTCCACTCGGTCCTAGTGCACTTAACTGCCCAGGTCCCGTATGGTTAGCAAGCAAACAGTCCCCGGGCCGTGTTGCGTTTCCCTGAGTCACTCAATTACAACCGGGTCCTGTTGCAGTCCCACAATCCCTGCTTTGCTTACAGTGTTGCACCTTACTTTAAATTAATTCAAGTCCGTAGGAAACAAAACAGCAGCTTTTTCCTCTACATTAATTGACAAACACTGATAAGAGAATATGCAGCTTTTACAATCTGTGTTAGAAGGCAGGCTTATCAGAAGCTGCTGAACTCTGTTTTCCAGTTCCTAAAGCAGCTGTTAGCATCCAGAAATCCGCTTTGGATTGGCCGAGGACAGCGGCGAGGGCTGTGACCAGGCAGCCGTTGGAAAAAGCGCCAAAAGACAGGAGGGCTATTCAATTACCTGGGTCGGCTGGGCTTCTGGGCAGGAGGGCTTCAAGACTGGCCCTCGCGACCTCCTTTCTCCAGGGAGGGTGGTGTTCTGGGGAGAAAGGGAGACAATTCATTTAAGTAGGCAGAAAGGGAGGATTAGGCTGAGATTGGCTGGTGCAACATGTAATTGGAGCTGGATAATGCTGCAGGGATCAGGGGTCTCGGCGCCTGGCCTCGAGAACTCAGAGGCTCTGCACAGCAAGTACCTGCCCAATTTCCCACTGCAGTCCCTAGTGCACTTAACTGCCCAGGTCCCGTATGGTTAGCAAGCAAACAGTCCCCGGAGCCGTGTTGCGTTTCCTGAGTCACTCAATTACAACGGGTCCTGTTGCAGTCCACACAATCCCCTGCTTTGCTTACAGTGTTGCACCTGCTTAAATTAATTCAAGTCCGTAGGAAACAAAACAGCAGCTTTTCCCTCTACATTAATTGACAAACACTGATAAGAGAATATGCAGCTTTTACAATCTGTGTTAGCAAGGCAGGCTTATCAGAAGCTGCTGAACTCTGTTTTCCAGTCCCTAAAGCAGCTGTTAGCATCCAGAAATCCGCGCCATTGTAAATAGTTGTACTGAACAATTTTATGTTTTATTTTTTGCTGTTATTAATAATAAAACGGTACTTGCGAATTTTGAAACTGCTCCTGGTTTCCTATGCTTCCTGACCTGTGCCTCGTCGACAGCTGGTGTCAAAAGAATACGGCCCTGTCCCAGTTGTTATGGAAGCATTTAAATGCACGGATCTGTTCTGCCCTCTCCTTTTCTGTCTCTTGTCCATCCGGTTGTGCAACCAAATTTTCTTGTGAGACCTAGGAACTGATCACGCTGATGGTTTCGCAATTCTCCACCCCTCATTATCTCTCTCTGCCTTCTCTTGCTATTTCTGTCTTTTCTTCCCCTTGCAAATCTGAAGGTATAAAAATATATGAATCATTTTGTGGAAATGTAATTAATACTGGGATCCTTTGTTTAAAAGTGTATATAGTTATACTGTTGAAATGATTGCAAACAGCTATTTGGAACTCAGGAGTTACCCTGAAATGCAGTTTTAAGCTTTTGCAGAGATGTAAATGAGAAGCCACTTCTGGGTCACAGTGATCTTATCTGTATCAGTCTTCACCATTCATCACCTTTGGGTACATGGCGGAGGTCATGAGCCTGCAAGGCTCTTTTTTTTTTTTTGGTAGGTGGAGCCAATGACCATCAACTCCACCCTTGGCGAGGCATTGCATGGCACTCACGGGTTGGCGTTAGGTGCTGTCGACTCCACCTGCCTGCCAGTTCTTCGTCTCCCGCCATCGAGGTCACCTCGTGGGAAGCTCTACAGAACTTCAGGCCTACGCTACGCAGTTGTAGTTGCAGTTACAGTTAAAGTTTTTCGACTCCATCGACTATTCGTCCATGCCGCAGGCCATCGGCTCCTTTCCTGCCAGTTCTAGTTGCCTTACTCGACGTCGCTTGGTAAGACCTTTCCATTTATTTTTATTCTTGGTGATGTCGAGTCTGTTTTGGTGTTTTTTCCTCGTATGTCATGTCTGGGTTGGAGGGCAAGAAGACTTCAAAGATGGGGCTGACCCCCATGCGGCGATGCCCTTGTAGCCATTAATTTTCCATCACTGACCAACCGCGACCATTTGCCGCCGTGTCTTGGGCCCGCTTCATGACGTGATTCGCAGCACGCCTGTTTCTCCATGGACCGCTAGGTCATTGAGCAACGCGCGTGGAAAGTGGGGTGAGCTCCGCCGACTTTCGGTGGTTGGGTGCTCACTCATCGGGCCAAGCCATGTACTCTCGTCCTTTCCTCTGGGTTCCCTTCCAGTTCTGTATGGACTGAGGAGGAGGGAGCCTTGGCTTCTAGTAGCCTGGCTGTTGCCGAGGCTCCTTCAGTGGTGTAGGAGGCCCGTCCTGCTCCTTTTGGGGATGGGTGGGAGTCGCCGCCAAGGCAGTCACCCCTTTAGGGGTGAAGGCTCCCACGGTGTCAGACCCACGGTTTGCAAGGCCTGGTTTGGTGCCGTCCTGGACACTGTCGGTCAGTGCCATTTTGGGCCTCAGTGTCATTCACGGCGCCATGGACCCTGATGGAGCCATCGGTGGCACCGGTTTGTCGCTCAGCGCCATGGCTGCTGAATGGCGCCGTATTACTGCTAGCAACACCGTACGTCTCTATGTGCCATCTTTGTCGTCTTCTTGACTTGGCGCTGTTCATGGTGCCGTGTCCTTCTCAGGACATGGCACCGTGGTGGCTTCGGAATCCACTGTCGGCGCCATCATCAGTGCCGCCCCTGCCCTTAGCGCCGTTTGCAGTGCAGTGGAGCTGGACAGCACCATGACTGGTTCTAACTCCGAGGCTGCTGTTCGGGCCGGGGGCCATGTCATCCGTGGATACCATTTGTGGTGCTGTAGGGGGCACTGGCACTGGCTTGTACATGGTCTCAGTTTCTGGCACCCTATTTGGCAAAGATGGCGGGCGCCCTCACGGTATGGCTCAGGGCCTCAGCCTCCGTCTTTGGAGGTGGAGTCAGGCTCTGAGTCAGACCAGGCAGTCTGACTCCTTGGGGTTGACTGTTGGTATGGGCAGCCCTGTAGTGTCCTCGACAAGCCAGAGTCAGTCCCCTTCTGAGGTGGGGTCAGTAGTTGCTGAGACTGGGGTCAGGGGTGCTGACCAGTGGTACAGGCCACCATTGCTCTGCAACCTGGTCTTGGTGGGTTCACTGACCCCTCAGCAGTGGTACCCCTGCTTGTGTTGTGCCTGGATCGCCCAACTTTGGGGCTGATCAGGGAACCTACGGGAGGGAAGGGTACTGTGCCCTGGATATCTCCTTCGGGTGCTGGCCAAGGCTGTCAGCTATCTAGGCTGGCCCTCTCAAGGAGGAGGGCTGTCTTGGATTCTGAGGGGTCGAGGGGCATGTGGTCTGCACAGCGACCTTTTTCTGGGGCCCACCCGGGCTCTGGGAGAAGCCGTAGTGCGGATCTCTGCTCTTCCTCCTCGATCTCTTTGAGAGAGCCCCATTCTTTTGCGGTAGGGGACCGTCCTTCTCGACCTATACGGCCCCAGTCGCCTCACAGGGAGGATTCTTCCAGGCGCAGCCAAGGCAGTACGGAAATGGTTGTTCAGCTGTTGGCTGTGGAGTCTTCCGGGGCACCTTCTTCTTCGGGTGCTCTTGGTCCGCTCCCTAGCCCAGGTGGAGGTCAGCGACATCTCTTCTCTGCTCTGTCCCTATCCCTCTGCCACATTCTCCTGCGCTCGAGGCATCCTTGGTCCTAGAGCCTCCCTCCTGGGAAGTTCAGGTCTGTGGCTGCTCAGTCCCAGCTTATGTTAGGGCAGTGGACAGTCAGGTTTTTCAACCTTCCCCTGAGCAGCCGCCCTCTAAGCAGTTGGTGCCTTTCAACTCTTCGTCCCCCTCTTCTGGGGGAGAGGAGCCTTCTTTCCACATCTCTCCAGCTGCTGATCTCACTGAATATCAGCTTTTCCTCATGAGGATGTTGGAGGACTTGTACCTCACCCCTGCCACTTTAAGCAATCCAGAGCACTCGGCGCACGCCTTTCTAGGCGATTTCAGCGAGGCCACCCTTGTGGTGCCCCCCTGGCCTGCTCCCTTTCGGGAGACCTCGTTGCATTCCTGGCAGAGGCCCTTCTCTGGAGTTCCTGCCCCTAGGGATCTCTGACAGTGGTATTGCACCCCCCCAAGTCTTCAGGTTCCATGACTCATCTGCAGTCCGAATTGACGCAGTTGGACACTCCCGATGGGCTTCGTGCCCTTCACCATGATCAGCCCCCAGATTAAGACTCCTTGGATTTTGACTTCTGGGATGGGAGGGCTTTCTACTCAGCATGGTTGTTGCTTTCTATTTCTGCACATCAGGCCCACTATGCAGCCTATGACAGGTTCTTGTGGTCCAGGCTAGGTCAACTCCTAGCCTCGTTGCCTGACATGGAGCAAACCAGACAAGACATTGCACTTTCTGCACGTGGCCTGGAGCTAACAAGGCACCAAACGAGGGCATCCTATGATGCCAATGAGGTAGCTACCAGGGTCGTAGGGACAGCGATCTGCACTAGGTGGATGGCATGGCTGCATCTTTCCCGGTTGTCACCCTTGGCCCGATGTAGGGTGATTAACTCTGCTCACCAGAGAACCTATCTATTCTCCTGTAGAGCGAGACGGTGTTTGTCTAAGCAACTTCCTTCCCCCTCCGGGGGTCCCCATCTCACTCTACCCACTCTTTGAGCTCCCCAGGCCCTGAAGGTTCTCCTTCTTAGTGTGTCCCTCACTGAGAGCTAAGGGACTCTGTCCCTTAGGGTTTAAAAGAAACCCCCCTTCAGGGGGGCTCGGCACTCACCCAAAGGTGATGAATGGTGAAGATTGACACAGATCAGATATGAAAATGATGTACCTATCATAATTATGGATCTTCTGTGTATCTTCACCATTCATTGCAATCCTTCTCCATCCCCCAGGGCCTCAGTCTCTGGGTTCCCCTCCTCTCAGGCCCACCCCCCCTCTTTGTCAGGAGTGGGTAAACAGGGGCACATAGGAGGGCAATGTTCTGGGGAGAGTGGTCAGCATCAGGGCCACTCCTTCTCCAGTGCGTTAGCTCCACCCCTGTGGGTTGGGAGTTGGCAGTTGCCCTCCATTATCTCCTCCTCCTTGTTCCCATCCAGCTTATTTTTCCTTGTCCTTCGGACTATCCTTTATTACTGGAAAAAAAACAAACTCTTTTTCCTTTTTCACCAAAAATCTTTCCTTGAGAGGGTGTTAATTCTCTGCGCCTGTCCTTCTTCAAATAGCCAGTTCTGCTCAAATGGAGTTTTGCTAGCCATTCTGTGCATTGAATTCTGGCAAGAAGCCTCTGGCTGCTCCTTGCAGTTCCTATACAGTCTGGACATGGACCAGTGTCTGGGATATGTTTAACCTTCTCCCTTCTCATCCTACTTCCTAAATTCTTGATCCCACCCTACATCCCTCCTCTATTTCTAGAGATGGGGCCTCTCCCAATCCCTTTAGTTTCTGACCTCTTCCTCTTCTGTCCTCTCATTCATTATTTCTCCTTTTAGTTTATATATCTTTTCCTTTTCTGTCCTTGGACTTCCTTGTCCCACCCTCCACTCCCTTCCTCTTACCTCTCTGGCGATTCAGAACTGGCTGTCAGGCGGAATCAACAGCACCTAATAGGCCAACCTTCAAGCACCATGCTTCACCCTTCAAGTCAGCGTCAGATGGTGCGCTCGGCTCCACCTACCAAAAAAAAGTGTCTTGATGGGGCCTTGACTCCGCCATGTACCCAAAGGTGATGAATGGTGAAGATACACAGAAAGATCATAATTTCGGAAGGTATGTATTTTCATTTCTTTTGCTGCACCTGCTGGAAACCAAGAACACTGTGTGAGAAGCATGCTGTTTTCTTAATGTGCTCCTGCAAAAACTTATAAAAAGAGCTGCAATGTTTGCAAAGACAGAGACAGACTGAGATTTGAAACTGAGAAGAAAAAGGACTCTGCTTTCTATGTTTGTACTGCCATTGTAAATAGTTATTCTAAAAAATGTTTTTTTTTTACTATTAAAAATATGTTGTGAATTTTACAACTGCTCCTGGTTTTCCTATGCTTCCTGACCAGTGCCTCGATGACAGCCCCTTACAGATTTTCTGAAATTTTGCACTGTAGGCTTCGGGCTTGAAATCATATATTTTTTTTAACATTGCAGTTTTTAGCTCTTCATAATCTCGGCTATCCACATTGCCCATCTGTCCCAATGCTTCAGATCCCTCGTCAGTAAGCAGTGGGGATAAATGAAAGCTCCAGGCCTCTTGATTATGTTGGGCTGGATACAGACCTTTTCAAATGAATTTAAAAATGTATCCATATCCTCCCCCTCTTTAAATTCAGCAAGTAATTTTGAATTTAATTTATACCCCATCCCTGGAGTCTCAGGTTCACCCCCACTACTTACCTGCTCGGGTGATGCTGGTTGGATTTTCAGCTTCTCCAGTTCAGACTCTCTGTGGCACTGCTTGTCCTCGGCCTCTCTCTGGCACTGCTTGTCCTCGGTCTCTCTCTCTCTCTGGTGCTGCTTGTCCTCCATCTCCATTTCGAGTCTTCTGTGCTCCAGCTCCATCTTCTGCTGTTGGACTTGCTGGGCAAGCTGTGCTTTCTGTAGATCCATCTGAAGCCTCAGTATTTCCAGCTCCTTTTCTTTGGATGCCTCCCTCTGGACCTGTGGCTCCTGGTTCCTCCCCATTTGGTGTCTGGTCACCCTGAGTCACCGACTAGCTCCCAGTTTCATGTGGCTGCCTCAGTATCAGCTGCCATGAGTGCTTTCATGAGCTACTTTTTATTTCGACTGAATTGGAATTCCCTTTTCATCACTCAGCTGCCTTAGCTGTTCCATATTTAAAGAGTTGTACTTGGAAGACATGTTCTTCCCCTGTACTACCACTACCTATTGTTTCTTAGAAAATAAATGTAAACATGGTAGGGTATTATTGTCTGCAAGCAATATTTTTCCCTTTCCAAATTCTGCCTTTACTGTGTGTGTTTGTTCAAACAGGTTTTAGTTCTGAAATCCCAGTAGCTGGCACCAAATCTGTAACAGGCTCATCCGTAGACAAGGCCAGATCCCCTTTTCCCAGGAGACCCCCGATGAACCTTGTAACTTTGAGCTTCTTCTCCTTCTATCCACGGAGCCTTTTCCTTCTTTGGATTTTGTTTCTTTGGTAGAGTTTGGCCCTAGAGCAGTTAGGCACAGTCTGAACAGATCTTTTATCCCATAATAACACACACAACAATAGGACCAGCAGAGCTGTTGTTAAAAATATGGTAAAAGTTTGCATAAAGATTCTACAAGAAATTTAGGCATTGAGTTGCAGAAAATAAATCTAAAATAAAGTGGATTTAAAAGAAAAACTTACACTGTTAGAATTCTAAACAAGTTCTACCTGTGGTGTTCCCTGTCCAAGGTAAATAAAAAAGCAAGTCTACTAGAAAATCTCTTTTTCAAGTTCAGATGAAAATGCCTAAAAGAAAAGATGATTTTTGTTCTCTGATCTACTTTCCCAGTAGGTCAGGGCTTTCTTTCTAGATATAAAGATATATTGCAAGGGTTCTGGTTCTTCCTTGAATCAGCTAGCCAGTCCCTTCTAATGTGCGGAAAATCTTTCCACATACACAGCAATTCCTTTTCATGTGTTAGACTCAACACGTAGGCAACTGCTAAATGTTCAACAAAATAGATTCTTCCTTCACCCCACAGCATTTTTTATAGGATATGTGTAACCCCTAGATGGCGCTATCCCAGGGGCTACTACCCCTGCCTGATTTGCCACTAACAGGTTGAGGGGCCTGGATCCAATGGCGGGTGCCTCCACCCAGAGGTCAGGGTTTGCAATAGTTAAACTAACTTGGTCACAGCCCTCTGGGACACTGCAACCCCCCTTTCTTCCCACTAGTGGCCCACACAATATATCAGAATTACCTTCACAGTATACACTTACCCCCAGGTCTGGTTCCGGCACTGGGACCTCCTGTGAAATGAGATACAGTGCAACAATCACAGTACAGTACTTCTAAATAGACAAATACCTCAGGCAGTATAATTTTGCTGGAAACAAGCAGCTCTGATTTATTTAGGGGATATAACAAGGACAGGGGAAATCAGGTTAATTAGCTTATCACTCTAATAATCTCACCTATGGCTCTGTGCACAGGCCTATCCCTATCAGTTACTGTCCCTGGGTACCCAAGCCCTAGTGGCTAGTCCAAACCGTGGCAGCTGGTAGGGGCCCTTTCACACAGAGAAAAGGAGAATTAAACAGTCAGCAGTACAGTAATTCCATTTGGATTTAATGTGGCAATTCAACAGGAGCTACCCTGAATTAGTACTCACGACCTCCAAATAAGATAGGGTCCTTCAATGTCAGCAGGGCTCACTTGAGGTACACAAACCTCTTCACACATCCATATAAAGAGAGCACTATACCAGGCAGGCTGCATCTGTATCCGATCGCAATTACTGCACAATACCGGGAGAACACACAGCAGATTCAGTTCCTGACAGACCGAGTGCAATTTTCAGCAATTCTTCCAGTCTTCTACAGGGTGAGCCTGGTTTCTACTCTTCAGAGATCCTTTGATTCTTTTCACAGGACGGATTCAGTCCTAACAAGCTGCAGACCGGAACCTGGGCCTTACACACGTTTTTGACTAAAACTGCACACTGAAAAGCACAGGGCTCCTTCCTTCTTCACTGCCAAAGCTCAACTGAACCTCCAACCGACAAAACTGGCACTTCCTTTGAGTTCCTCCCAGTTCTTGACTGGATTGGCTGTCACTCACAATAGACTGCTGCTGTTGGTCCAAAAGGCACTGAAGTCTAAACTACATCTCCAGAGTCACTGCCCATACAATCCTCTTGTGGCTGGCTCAGATTATGAGTCAAGTTCTGATTCGTCCAAGGCACCATTTTAGAGCTAGCTTACCCCACACTGATTGGTCCAGTTCAGCAGTTCAAAACTAGAATGGGGAACTAGCAGACACAGTTCTGACTGCAAAGAAAACAGGTTAGACAAACTGTAATTTCATTATTACTCTAAATAATTTCTGGCAAACAGTTACATCTTTCAGATAGGTTCCCTTTGCACCCTAGTGACTGCAAAAATGAAGTGAATTGGCAGCAGCTCGAGTGGATACTCAGAGAAGCACACAGTCCCCCATATAAACTAATTATGTCTGCAAGCAGACAGCTCTTAAAGAGACAGTACCAGACGTTCTAAAAACACTCACTGATAAATGGCTTAAATGCCAAACACCATTCAGGCTTGGAGCATTCAAGCAAGCTCCTGGAAGTCTTTTGGGAACCCCCATTTGCAGGGGGGTTACATATGTGAGGTCAGTCCAGTCTTCCTCCTGATTGTCCGCTCTCTTAAAACCTTAAGATTCAGATATTCATCTCTAGGCCTGCAGGGGTCTCTCTCGCTCTTTCCCAAATTCTCCAAAGTTTTAAATTATATATATATATATATATATATATAAAATCAGAAATGAGGTTTGCACACTGCACCAGCTCCTGGGTGGTTTAGGCTATAACAAGATTAACTTAGCATTTTGCAACAGATGGCTGTAGATTCTCAAATGGTTATCCCCTTCGTCTGAAGGGACCCTGGTCTGGAGACACACAAAAGAACTTCAGACATCTCAGCTCTAGGACCTTGGGCTCAGCTTCTGAATTATTCAAACACAAACAAATTTTCTTCCAGCCTTGCTATACCAGTTAATGCGCTTTGTTTTACAAATGGAATTATCCAGCTGAAACGGAGGTATGGGCTATATTTTTTCTCCTTTCTTTCCCAGGATACCCTTATAAGCTGAGCCTTATCATAGGATCATAGGTAGTTTATGAATTGAGGAGACAGAGTTGCCTTTTATGAGCTCGCCACCATTATTAATGGTGGAAATATATTTTTTTAACACCCATATGTATGTCCAATCTTGTCGTAAAAATGCTAATTGTTTCCTCTCCATTGCAGTCTTTGGTAAGGCATTCCATGTCATTATGATTCTTTGGGAATACCAATGGCACCTTTTATTGGTTTTATTATGGCTTCCTTTTAATTTCATATCATGCGTTCTGGTAATTTTTTTGATTTCTTTTTTATTAAACCAGTGCTTTCCAGCATTGACTCATTTCTATTGCTTTATATGTTAAGCACACATCTCCCCTTACTCCGCTATATTGCATGGAGTAAAGGTACAGTTTTTTTAATCTTGTACTATAGTCCAATCTACTCACTGAAAAAAAATTTTCAGTAGCTTTTCATTGAACTTTTCCTATTAGTTTTTTCCCTCGGACCAGTTCAGGGGCACATACAGATGAACAATATTCTAGATGTGGTCTTACAAGGCCAGAATAAAGGGTGACCAGGACCTCTGGACTTCTGCTTTTAATATTTTTTAGTATACAGCACAAAATTTAATTACCCTTTTTCACAGTATTTTTTGTGTGCATGTCAAATGTTAGATTACTGGAAAAGGTGACTCCAAAGTCTTAATCATTTTCAGTTGTTTGTAAAACATTACTTAGTTGATAACTATAACATGGGTTGTTTTTTTCCCAAATGCATCGCTTTACATTTTAGTTCATTAAACGATAGATCTTACTTCGAGAGGGCTCCTGCAGTAGGTATTTCTAGCTAGCAGTCTCTGGCGGCGGACCCCCCCCACGTCAGGTTACCGACATCATGCGACATCAGTATAAAGGGGCGTTCCCCCACGCCCGCCTTCCAGTTCCTTCCCGCTGTTAGCTCATGTCAGCACCTTCCGGAAAAATTAAATGCTTGTTAGCCTCAGTCGTCCGTAGTTTTTACCGAGTTATTTTCGATTTTCTGAATTTTTGTCAGGTATTCGTTGGCGTTATGTCGTCCCCTACATCCTCCGAGCACAAGAAGAAGTGTGACTCGTGCGGTGTGCAACTCCCGCACAAGGACAGCCATTCCCAGTGCCTCTTCTGCCTAGGCCCAGATCATCGGGTGGAGAAGTGCCAGTGGTGCCTTAAATTCAACACGGCCACTTGCAGACGGTGGCAGCAGCCCCTGGAGGCCCATATTTTGAAGAAGAAAATGTCCTCCATGGAAAAGGATTTAAAAAGCTCAGTCAGGTGTCCACTTCCCCCGAAGGCCATTGCAAGAAAAAAGATAAGGAGAAGCACCGGGACAAGGGCTCCTCATCCACCGCATCTTCTTCGGGAGTCGCCATACTCCAGGTAACGTGCCCCACCCGGGGGACTGATCCGCGACTGCCACCTTGGAGGGTTTCCAAAGGGCAGCGTCAATCTGCTTGTCTGGCTTGCACTCAGGCCCTTCGGGTGCCTCCGGGTATTGGAGGCCTCCGCTCCTGGTAAAGCTGCCATCATGTAGCCTACTGGTTCGAGCGACTCTGGAAAGCCAGATGTCTGCTCCTGCGATGCCCGCATGGAGAAGGTCAATAAGTCGCCCGACCCCTTGGGGCAGCACACAGCCCCTCTTCTGCCCCACCAGGCCACTCCCTCCTTTGCGACCTGCCTCGGGCGATGGGTCTGCTAAGTCAGACGTCGGCCCCTCTGGCGTCCGCCTGGACCCTGCTGATAAATCGGATGTTGGCTTGCCCAATGTCTGCACAGCGGCTGAGCCTACTCCAGACTTTCCAAAGTTCACTGTTTCTGGCTCCCCGCAGCCTTTACTGCCCTCCGGGGACTCTGGGTCTCTCCAGCCTGACCCCGGGGATTCTTCCCCTCCATCCCTGGGCGATGCCGAGGTTCCTGCTGCACCCTACCAAACTGTCTGCCTGCTGGGCTGACTGACCTGCGTTGGCTCCCGGACGCCGGCTCCTAGCCACAGGCCCGACGCTGGTCTTGCCGACCCCAGGCGACATCCCGCTCTGGATGCCGCTCCACCCACTGGGCCTTCTGCTCCAGACCGCCATTGGGCCCCCGGCTGGGCCATCTGCTCCGCAGACCCTCGGGTTCCCAGGTATCTGACCCTATCATATCCAACGCCATCTTACCCGGCTCTGCAGTGTCCGATGCTGATACCAAACACCGGCCCTGTCCAACGCCCGCGGTACCGGGCCTCAATACCTGATGCGGACTTCCCGCCCGTCGGGTTATGGATACACACCTTATGGGTATAATCCATACCCTATCCCCTTCTCATTTTCCTCCTCCACTGCCCTCAGCCACCAGTGGACTTGAAGGAGACTCTGGCAGTTGGTGGACTGAGGCCGAGGCTCAGCTCACCAGAGAGGTGGAGAGTCATCTCCCGCAGCGGTGCCAGTTCCAGTTCCCATCGTCCATGAGAACAGACTCCCTCTCCACCTCCAGACACCAGGGTCGAACCCTCTGGTTTTCAGGGCGGGGAGGGCATGCTTTCTGAGGGCTTCCCAAGGGGTCTGTTCCTCTCCACGCAAAGAGAGGAGTCTTCTCATCATTTTCTTCCTCCTCAGACACCTCAGATGACTCCGACGGTTGTTCCGAGCTGGAAGGCGAGCACGCCTCTGTCTAAGCCCAGGCCAGGACTCCTCTGAAGTCCCTTCCAGAAGATCCTTCTTTTACGGAGTTGCTACGCAAAATTCAGGAAGTTCATAAGTGGCATTCCTTGGAGCCGGATCCCCAGCATAAGAAACTCGCTGAGCATCTGGGTCTGCCTGTGACAGCTCCCACCTTGTTGCCACCCTTGATTGAGCCTCATGCCGATCTTGTTTCCACTATTTGGAGGCAACCGTCAGCTTTAGCCCCACTTCCTCGGAAGTCAAACAGGCTATATCAGGCTCCGAGGGTGTTGACTTTTCTGATTCTCACCCCGAGCTGATTCGGTTGCCATTAGCGGGCCTGGCCGAACAGCTAACCCTAAAACATCTGAGCTTGTCTCCACCTGGCAAAGAATCCGTCTTCAAACAACATGAAGTCTTGCTATATTATGACTATTGCAGTTTGTCCCACCACTAGAACTGCTCCGGTAGAAAGAGTTAACTCCATTCTAAGAATGGAACTTAGAACTCGAGCTCTATCAGAGAAGCTCTGTGTTGGTTATTTCAAACTCAAACTGTCAGATTCTTTACTCCGCCTCACTGAACAGTCGCTCCGGAGATTTCTCCTACTGCTCGGTTCATTTCTCGGTTTAAACAGTATTTTCTCGGTTAAATTCAACATGATATTATTATTTAACCATAAACCGATTCGGTTCAAGCTCTGTCTGTGTATTGTAAGTAATAGACAGGTTTTATTCTGTGTGAACTTGTAAGTGTTTATTGGTTGGGTTCGAACCGATCAGGTTAGTTAAAACTTTAAAGAGTAAGCATTTTAAAGCTTTTTAGAGTGCGGTTCCAGTTCTTATCGGTTCTAAAAAAGCAGTTTCATTAAGGTTTTCCATGACCTAGTGACATGTTTGGGAACCGATAGGGTGTCTTACCTGGCACTGCCGTTAAAAGGGCAAGTTTCTTGGTTAGGCTGGCATCATGTCTGAGAAACCCAAAAGAAAAAACTGGGCCCAGTGGGTTTCAACACTGTAGTGTCTGTGGGGAAGCCTTTGCCAAGGCTGACCCACACACTACATGAGTTTCTTGTCTGGGGTTGACCACCTCAATTCAGACTGCCAGATTTGTAAAAATTTCCCTGCAGCCACCCCGGATAAGAGAGTGGGCAGGCTCAGGGAACGAGAGGCCAAAAAGTCCGCTGACCCGGATGGCCAGCCCGGTTCGGTGCCAACCGAACCTGAGGGAGTGCCCTCTGACCAGGGCGAGACTTCCTTGGCCAAACGTAAAGCTGGCTCTGAGGAGCCAGTTCCAGCTAAAGAAAATAAAAAATCAGCAGGTAGGGAGTCCAAAATTCCTTCCCCAACTGCTGCAGAAATGGCAAAAGCTATACAAATTGTAGTCACTTTCTCCGGTTCCGTCCGAACCGCCGCTGTCTGGTAAAAGGTTGGTTCGGCCAGTTCCAATGGTTCAAGAATATGATATTGGAGATTTTTATGAACCAGAGGAGGGGGAGGAAGATTATGAACAGTGTGAATGTGACTTTGAGAGTCTGGATGTGCCCATTGAACCGGACATCTCCCCAGACTGACCCTTAGAATCTCCCACTATGCTTTCTGAGTCCCCTTCTCATTTCTGTTTTATAAAAAGGTTGCTGAATCCCTCCAGCTCCCATTAGAGGAAGCTGTGGATGAGCAAGAGGAACCTGATTTTGTAGAAAGGATGGATATTCCAGAGTCTAGGAGATTGTCTATTCCCTTGCATAATTCATTTAGGAAACAAACAATAACAATTTTAATAGCTCCTAATTCTGTGCCTCCTGTGGACAAAAAGATGGACAGGAGGTACACTCTGTCAGGTCCTGATACACAATTCCTTTCACAGCATTGCAGTCATGTTGGTGTGGTTCAGGCTGCAGTCTGTGATAAAGCTAATATTCCCTTGGCTCACATCCTCCTGACAAGGATTCCAGGAAGATTGATGCCATGGCAAAAAAAAAACAATACATGGCAGCGTCCTTGGGACTCAGGCAAGCAAATTACATGGCTTATGTAGCAGGTTTCAAAAATCTAGATGGGACACTGTCATGGCTTTGGACAATCAGGCCTCTGGCCAGCTTGCTAATGAGCTGGAGCAGGTGGCTGCTGATGGCATTGAGGCATCCAGTGCTGCTGTGGATTTTAATGATGTATCCTCTGGAGTCATGGCTACATCTGTAGCTTTTCGCAGGTTGGCCTGGCTCAGGTGTACTAGCTTGTCACAGGATACCCAGACTAAGGCTATGGATTTTCCTGTGGTAGGGAATTCTCTGTTTGGGGAGCAGACAGAGAATTATATGAAGGAAATGGATGAATATAGGACTACCTATAAAAGTGCTCAGGCTAAGGGCGGCAAGCCACTCCTCAGAGGCAGACCCCCAGGGTGAGGGGTGAGGCCTTTTCACAGGCCTTTACCAAACCCAGGTCTCTCTGCTTATGCTCAGAGGGGTTCTTCAGGGAGGCAGGCAGGGTGTGAGCAGGCCTGCTCCCACCCCTCAGCCTAAAGCACCTGCCAAACAGGCACCCTGTTGGGGTGCCCAAGGCCGATTCTCCTTTACCTGTAGGGGGCAGGTTGGCTTACTTCGTTTGGAACTGGGAGTCTCTAACTTCAGACAAGTGGGTCCTGGAAGTAGTAAGTCAGGGTCTGGTTCTCAGCTTCAAAAAATTTCCAAAGATGAGAATCAGATCTTTCCCACCTGCAAACCCTTTAGAGACCTTTTCTTTAGAAACAGAAGTCTCATCCCTCCTGGCTCTCAGAGCTGTAGAAAGGGTTTATCCCCTACATCAGGGCAAGGGTCTGTACTCCAGATATTTCCTTACCCCAAAAAAGACAGGAGAATGGCGGCCCATTTTAGACCTGAGATATCTGAACAAGCACCTTTTGAAACCAAAGTTCAAAATGGTAACTCTGGCAATGATTTTACCCTCTCTAGGCCAGGGGACTGGCTAGCCTCCCTGGACCTCAAGGATGCCTATTTTTCACGTCCTAATCAGAAGCTCCCACCGAAAGTACCTCAGATTCGAACTGCCCTCAGGTCACTACCAGTTCAGAGCAATGCCCTTCGGCCTCACCTCTGCCTCAAGGGTATTCACAAAATGTGTGGCAGTAGCAGTTGCTCATTTAAGAAGGCAAAGGATTGCTATCTTTCCCTACCTAGACGACTGGCTCATTGTAGGCCAGTCCCCAGAACAGGTCAAATCTCACCTGCAAGTTACCCAGCAGCTGCTCACCTCTCTTGGCTTATTGCTCAATCTTCCAAAGTCAGTTCTGGAACCTGTTCAGGTGCTCACCTTCATAGGTGCAGAATTGGACACAAAGCAGGCCAGAGCCTTCCTACCCTTAGAGAGGGTAAGGAACCTGGTGGCTCTGGCCTCCTCCTTCACTCTGCAGATCTCTCTTGACCAGCAAGATACTTCTTGCAGCTCCTGGGGCACATGGCTGCGTCCACAGCTGTAGAGCAAGGAGCAAGTTTTCAGATGAGGGACATTCAGTTTCACTTGAGAGCCTTTTGGTCTCAGAGAAGAGACCCCTTTTCCAAGTTGGTCCCAGTGACTCGAACCCTGATCCAGGCCCTCCAGTGGTGGCAGGATCAGAGCAATTTAAGGCTGGGGGTCCCTTTCATTCCTCTGTCTCACTCCTTGACCCTCACTACAGATGCATCCCTCCTGGGGTGGGGAGCCCACATGGGCGACCTCTCCACTCAGGGAGTGTGGTTCCCTCAGGAATCTCTGCTCCACATCAATTTGCTGGAGCTCAGAGCTGTCTTTCTAGCACTTCAAGTGTTTTCTGCATCCGTTCAGAACAAAGTGGTACAAGTCAGAACAGACAACAACACCACAACAATGTACATCAACAAGCAAGGGGGCACTCGGTCTTCGGCCTTGTGCACCGAGGCAATGAAGTTGTGGTCTCTGGCCTATTCCCTGAACACTTCTCGCATAGCAGTTCACCTTCCAGGGAAGGACAATGTCCTGGCAGATGCTCTCAGCAGGATTTCCCAGGGCCATCATGAATGGTCTCTGGATCCTCAAATACTGGGGATAGTTTTTGCCAGATGGGGCACCCCTCAGATCTTTTTGCAGCCCCAGACAATCACCAACTTCCACTGTTCTGTTGCAGGCCCCCAGTGTTGGGCTTAGTCCCCCTGGATGCCTTTCTCCTAGATTGGGAAGGGAAGTTTCTTTACGCCTTTTCCCCCCTTCCCTCTCCTATTCAAGGTGCTAGTCAAAATCAGATCCCAGCCTTGCAGGGTGATTCTGATTGCCCCAGATTGGGCCAGGCAGCCCTGGTACCCACTCCTTCTGTCCCTAGCAGTCCATCTTCCCCTGTGTCTCCCCAGGAATCACAACCTGTTAACCTGTGCCCAGGGGAGAGTTTGGTATTCGAACCTCAAATCCCTCAACCTCAAGGCCCGGCTCTTGAGGGGCTAGAATTTGCTGACCTACACCTTTCTCAAGGTGTTCTTGAAATCCTAAAGGCTTCTAGGAAGCCTTCCACTAGGGCTACTTATAATTTTAAGTGGAAAAGTTTTTCCATCTGGTGTTCTGGGAAACATATTTCCCCGGAATCTGCTGATTTGCCCATTGTTTTGGACTATATGGTCCATCTTAATTCTTTGGGCCTGAGACCAACTACCCTGAAAGTACATTTGGCAGCTGTCTCTGTTTTTTGTTTCAGTTGGAAAGCCCTCCTCTCTTTCCGCTCACCCTGTATTTTCCAAGTTTTTTAAAGGATTACTTCACACTAATCACCTTTTAGGATCGGCCCTTGCCTGGGATCTTAATGTTTGCATTGCTCAGTTAATGCAACCCCTTTTGAACCTCTGTCTTCTGCAGAGCTTAAGTATAACTTGGAAAACTGTTTTCCTAGTGGGCTATCACTTGCCAGGCGCACAAGTGAGTTGCAAGTGTAACCCCTAGATGGCGCTATCCCAAGGGCTACTACCCCTGCCTGATTTGCCACTAACAGGTTGAGGGGCCTGGATCCAATGGCGGGTGCCTCCACCCAGAGGTCAGGGTTTGCAATAGTTAAACTTACTTGGTCACAGCCCTCTGGGACACTGCAACCCCCCTTTCTTCCCACTAGTGGCCCACACAGTATATCAGAATTACCTTCACAGTATACACTTACCCCCAGGACTGGTTCAGGCACTGGGACCCCCTGTAAAATAAGATACAGTGCAACAATCACAGTACAATACTTTAACATAGACAAATACCTCAGGCAGTATAACTTTGCTGAAACAAGCAGCTCTGATTTATTTAGGGGGATATTACAAGGACAGGGGGAAATCAGGTTAATTAGCTTATCCTTTACTCATCTACCTATGGCTCTGTGCACAGGCCTATCCCTACCAGTTACTGTCCCTGGGTACCCAAGCCCTAGTGGCTAGTCCAAACCGTGGCAGCTGGTGGGGCCCTTTCCCTAAGAGAAAAAAAAATTAGTTAAACAGTCAACGAGTACAGTAATTCCATTTGGATTCAATGTGGCAATTCAACAGGGGCGACTCTGAATTAGTACTCACGACCTCCAAACAAGATAGGGTCCTTCAACGTCAGCAGGGCTACTCTTGAGCTCCACGAGACTCCTCACAATTTATATGGCAAACTGCAACAGGCAAAGTCCTTTAATGGCAGCAGGATTCACTTGAGCTACACAAGCCTCCTCACACATTTATATGGTAAAAAGAAAGTACTATACCAGGCAGGCTGCTTCTCTATCGATGCAATTACTGCACAATACCGGGAGAACACACAGCAGATTCAGTTCTGACAGACCGAGTGCAATTCAGCAGTTTCTCCAGTCTTCTACAGGGTGAGCCTGGTTTCTACTCTTCAGATATCCTTTGATTCTCTTCACGGACGGATTCAGTCTAACAACGCAGTTACACAAGCTGCAGACGGAACTCTGGGCCTTACACACATTTCCCGACTAAAACTGCACACGAAAAAGCACAGGGCTCCTTCCCTCTTCACTGCCAGAGCTCAACTGAAACTCCAGCAGACAAAACCGGGCACTTCCTTTGAGTTCCTCCCAGTTTTTGGCTGGATTGGCTGTCACTCACAATAGACTGCCCCTGTTGGTCCAAAAAGGCGCCGAAGTCCAAACTACATCTCCCAGAGTCACTGCCCATACAATCCTCTTGTGGCTGGCTCAGATTACGAGTCCAAGTTCTGATTCGTCCAAGGCACCATTTTAGAGCTACCTTATCCCACACTGATTGGTCCAGTTCAGCAGTTCAAAACTAGAATGGGGAACTAGGCAAAAATAGTTCTGACCGCAAAGAAAGCAGGTTAGACAAACTGTATTTTCATTATTACTCTAAATGATTTCTGGCAAACAGTTACATCTTTCAGATAGGTTCCCTTTGCACTCCTAGTGACTGCAAAAGTGGCGTGAATTGGCAGCAGTTCGAGTGGTACTCAAGCAGAGAAACACACAGTCCCCCCATATAAACTAATTATGTCTGCAAGCAGACAGCTCTTAAAGAGACAGTACCAGAGGCTCTAAAAACACTCACAGATATAATGGCTTAAGCACGAAACACCATTCAGGCTTGGAGCATTCAAGCAAGCTCCTGGAAGTCTTTTGGGAACCCCATTTGCAGGGGTTACACCCTTCCCTGGCCTGGGAAAGCTTGGCGTCCAGCGTCAAACAAGTACCTATAAGTTTCAACTGAACCATACCACATTTGCATTAGGCTCACACATGTAATCATCAGTCAATATATCATTTTACCAAGAACACATTTCTGAAACATTGCAGTACGTCACTCTTTACACAGTATTACACACACATTGTACCATAACTCAAGTTATTACCTCTTGTACATGAAACCTGAAGAGGGGGGCCTTCCTATCAGTTACCTTGGGGCTGGACGGGCAAGGGCACCATACTTAGAAGGGCAACACAAGTAACTTGGGTAAGCACTGACGCTCAGTTTGGGCAATGAGCTTGGGACACATACACTCCTTTATGGACAACATTGAGAGGCAAGTCCACAGGCCTCCCAAGGAATCATAACTGAGGTGCACCACAGGCTTACAGCTCGACCAGTCTTTCTAGGGGAACTGTTACAGTCTCTGCACTCTGAGCCTCATTTTCAGCATTGTCCTCACTTGTCAGGGGAGTCTCCATGGGGGAGAGGCTAGAACTTAGGCACTTTCAGCCCAGGGTTACAGTTTCTGAGTCCACAACATTTGGCTCGCATGGAGAGCTTTTTGGACACTGGCAGTGGACTGTCAGGGTACTCAAAAATATATCTTCTTCTGGTGTATCACCAGTCTGCCCCAATCCATCATTTTCTCCCTGAAAGCTCAAACAGTTCAACCATGCACAAGGATTCCATTTCATCTGATCTGATGTTTTGCACTTCACTTTCTGGGAGCATTGGCTCCAGGGATGAAGCTGAGGGCTTAGACAGTCCAGAAGGCCCAGCTTCATCTCCAGTATTGACTAGGGATTGCCCGAAACAACTGACTCAGTTCGTAAGAAGGATAGTATTCAAAGTCACTCTCACTTTCTTCTGATATGGACTGACAGTCATGCTCAACTGGGACTTGTGGAGGGAACACTTTAACTCTCTGCTTGTAGGTGCAGACTTTCTTGATCTTTTCTTAGCAGCAGCTCTAGTCACTGGTCCAGAGGGATCTTCTGGGGCTCAGACTCAATCAAGATTTGTCCAATGGGCAGTAAATGATTTCTATGCATTGTTTTACATCTTTGAATTATTCTCAGGCCTTACTTTGTACACTGGTAGATCATCTAGTTTGCCACTACAATGTGAGGGAGATGGTGCCATCTGTCAGCAATCTTGTGTTTGCCATGCAGTCCCAGATTTCTTAGCAATACCCGATCTCCCTCCTGGAGTTCCTCTGCTTTCACCTTTTATCATACCTTTCTTTGTTGGCAGATTTCTTTTGGCAGCCATGGTTTGAGCCAGTTGGTGCACAGGTTAGCTGGGCCTTTAACTTTGCACATACTGTAAATAGTTGTCAGCTTGAACCCCATCAGGAGAGACCCCCAAAACACACATCTACGGTGGTCAGAGCTTCTCTTCCAAACATCAGGCGGTGGGGGAGAACCAGTGGCATCACTTTTGGTGCAGTTATAAGCATTACCAGGGTGCTAATTTGTTGGCTCCATCTAGGCTTGTCCTTTGGGTGCAGGGTGCCTAGCATATCTAGTAAGTGCGGTTGCTTGATTCAGGCTGTGGGTCCCCCTGGGGGTGGTAGGAGTGGTTCTGGACTTTGCCTCCCCACAGAGAAAGCATCTCTTTGATCAGACGACTCTCAAAGTCCCTCCCTTGATCAGAATGGATTCTTTGTGGAGCCCCAAAGTGAACAAAAAAGTTTTCTACAAGTACTTTGGCCACAGTGGATGCTTTCTGGTCTTTGGTGGGGAAAGCTTGGGCATATCTTGTGAAATGGTCAGTGACCACCAGCACATTACTGATATTTCTTTGATCTGACTCCAAACTCAGAAAATCAATACAGACCAGCTCCATGTGTGCACTGGTGGTGATGTTAACAAGGGGGGCAGCCCTCTGGGGCAAAGCTTTCCTCTGTAAGCAGCGACTACAAGTTCGAATGTGTTGCTCCACATTAGCCCCATCTTAGGCCAATAGAATCTGGATCTCCCCAAGTCAAGTGTTCTGTCTATACCAAGGTGCCCCATGTGGTTGTGCAAGGACCTCAATACTGAGTCTCGAAAAGGCAGTGGGCAGCACTAGTTGTTGTTTGTCTACTTGCCCCCTCTGTCTACTGTTTCTCTGTATAACAGTTTATTGATCAGTTTCAACTTAGGACCTTCTTTGTATAACAATGCAGTTCTCAAATCAGTGGAGCGTAATTTGGACACATCTTTTCCCACAGAGGGCTTCTAAAGCTGATTTGATCATGGGATCGCGAGGACTGAGCCAGCGAATACTGTCATTGTCCAGCTGAGGCAGTGCACCAATGTCTATTGCAGAAAAGTGGCAATAAGCAGCAGAGTGTATATAATTCTCAGAGGTCCCAAGCAATCCACCATGCAGTCCACTGCGTCCGTGGACATTGTTCCTCCTGTCAAACTTCTGGCAGAGTGCCGAATGTCAGGTTCTGGCAATCTGACCCAATCATCCTGGGGAACAGGCCTCCGGGAGAGAGCATCAGCATCTATGTGGTTCAGACCTGCTCGGTATTCGAGAGCATAGTCGATGTAGATAATGCAGAAAGCCACCTATGGCCAGTGGCATCCAACTTAGCTGAGGTCTGCACATAGGTCAAAGGATTATTGTCAGTTTTACTAGTATTTTAGCCCCATACAAGTACTCATGGAATTGGTCAACAATAGCCCACTTCAAAGCTAGGAACTCTAACTTATGTGCAGGATAGTTCTTTTCGGATGGGGTCAGGCTTCTACTAAAGGCCACTGGTCTCAGGCCATTCGGTGCTCTTGGTACAACACAGCCCCCAACCCTTGCAAGCTAGCATCAGTGTGCAGGACGTAGGTTTTCTTGGATCGGCATAGGCCAGCACTGGAGCATGGGTAAGTTGATATATGATCTCATGAAAAGCAGTCTCACAATCAGGAGTCCAGCAGGCCCCAAATACTTCACTGGGATGAAAATACACTCTTTCAGTCTTGGGGGACGCTGACTTTTGGTATTTTTTGTGGGTTGGGGGATACCCTTGAGTAAGGTTAAGTAAAGGGCGGATCACTCTTGAATAGTCCTTGATGAAACGCCGATAATAACCACAGAATCCCAGGAATCTTTGCAGTTCTTTTAGATTTTTGGGCTGTGGCCAGGTAGTCAAGGCCTCAACTTTACTTGGGTCGGTCTCTATTCCCTCGCTGGATACTATGTGTCCCACATACTTTACTGATGTTTGAAAGAATTGACACTTATCAATGGACAGTTTAAGGCCAAAGTCCTCCAGTCGGTCCAATACCTTAAATAATCTGCTCTCATGTTCCTCCAGTGAGCTGCCAAACACAATAACATCATCTAGGTATACCAGGCACTCTAGTAAGTTCATGTCCCCCACTGCACGCTCCATCAATCGTTGAAAAGTGGCTGGGGCACCTGAAATCCCTTGAGGCATCCTCATGAATTCATAAAAGCCAAGCGGACAGATAAAGGCTGTCTTCTCACGGTCCTCTGGGGCCATCGGGATCTGGTAGTACCCACTGCGGAGATCCAACACAGAGAACCACTTGCTCCCGTTTAGGCAGTCCAAAGCATCCTGAATGCGGGGCATTGTGTACTGATCAGGGATAGTCCACCGGTTTAAGGTGCGATAATCCATGCACATCCTTACTGTCCCATTCTTCTTCCTCACTACCTCAATGGGGGAAGCATAAGGGCTTCTGGATTCTTGTATTACACCAGCAGCTAACATCTCTTGCAGATGCCGTTCTCACATCATCTATGTCAGCAGGTGCCAGGCGTCGAGACCTCTCACGAAATGGTCTTTCATCATGCAGCCGGATATTGTGCTCAGCTCCTTGCACGCATCCTACGTCCCATTCCTTTAAAGAAAACACCTGGTCTCTCTGGGCAAGCTTCTCACTGATCCTCACTTTCCATTCAGCTGGCAACGGGGAGTCGCCGAAATCAAACAAGTCGGGCGTTACTCTGTCATTCTTCCTCGAACTCTTGCTGCTGGTTAGCACTGCAGTGTCTGCACAATGCACATTAGCCAGGATGCAACCTCTATTTACTCGAATGTCTCTTTCAGACACATTATGAACTTGGACCATTACCCTTCTGGCATAAGCATGGGCTCTAGCGGGCAAAATACTAGGCTTGACCAGCAGTCCCTCTGGCAATTTTCCATCGCCTGGTGCATCCAACATTAATATTTTATTCTTAACATCCTTTCTGATACGGACCTCTCCCTGTAAGGTACACTGGGCATTTGGCGCCAGGATCAGAGACTCAGGATCCTTCTTCCATACAATTCCGGCCGGTTCCTCTGGTTCTATTTTTTCAGCATCTCTCTGTGCCTCATAGGCCTTCTTAATTAAAGCCGGAACTCTTAAAACTCTACTAGTCTTTGACCCCTGTTTTTCATAACACAACTGTGCCAGCCTTCCGAACATATGAGCATTTGTTCCAATCAACAAAGGGACACCATCATACAGTCCAGTGGGGGACACACTAGGCTAGGGTCTCTACTTGTTCGGCCACTCCAGCCACGGAGGTGGGGAAAGACAGCCAAATTCGGATATACCCGAATAGGGTAGGCCTTCTCACTTAACCCATACATGCAGTCCTTCTAATGGTTGAAAGGGTACGTCTGACAAATGCTTCTGATACCAATCCTGGAACATAATTGTCACTTGGAGCCACTGTCTAATACAACTCTTGTAGACACTCCATTCACCTTTACAGTGATCTCCATGGAGGGACCCACTATTCTGGACCAGTCTGAGAGGCGATAGTGGGGGCCTGGGCAACTGACCTTGCCACAAAAGGACGTGAGTTAGCATTTTTGGTGCCCTCACTGGGATCATTTCGTGCACCTCTTAACCACTGATTTGTTCTCCGAAGCTCTCCTTGTAGCCTATATGCAACTTTGTCAGTGTCTTTTGGGGACCGGCATTCCCTTTTCATGTGCCCATCCTTCCCACAATTATAGCAAAACATACTTTCTGGAGTTTGAGCTGGCCAAGGCGCCACACTGGGAGCCAGGGCGGGGGTATTACTAACTGGAAACCTTGGTGCCATCTCTGTCTGCAGCGTGATAAGCATTTGGAGACATCTCGTCAGTTTCTCCACTTCCATGGTCAAGGAATTGAGTTTGGAGCCGTTATCAGCAGGAGATACATGGGTGGGTACCCCACCCCATAGCAGATGCAGTCGGATATAGGTCAGGGCCTGACTTGCAGGCGTGGCCTTCATAAAGGGACTGTTTTGAATTCCGGATCTCTCTCAACAGTTCGCCCATTGTGGCATATCTTTTCCTTGTCAGAGCACTCATTGACTGCCAACCTCTGTCCCTGAACTTCACTTGATGGGTCACCCTCAGTCACTTTCGGGTGTGCGTGGCAGCTATTAGTGCAGGTCCCTCCCGAGGTCCCTTTTCTCAACTCCTCAATTCTCTCATTAAGTCATCATAGGAGGGTGGGATTCCAGTCAATTTGCCAGGCGTAACTGAAGCAACAGCAGTTCTGAGAAGGGGCAGAGTTAAGGATCCTGTCCAGCCTGGTTCGGTCCAGTTCAATCGCTAGCAAACTACCCTTTCTGAGGCATTCTTGCAACAATTTTCCAGCCGAGATACATACACAGACAACAACTCCCTTGGTACTGTTGTGCATTTCTTACTCTCCACCATAGGTCCTCATCAGAATCTGGGCTCCCATACACATTCTCCAAGGCTTCAAGATAGGCCTGTGCAGTCGCTTCAGGGTTACTGGCCGTTTAGCATGGATGGTAGCCAGGGCAGGACCTCGAGGCTCTCACTAACCTCTTTGCTTTTCGGCTTCCGAGCATTGCCATTCTAGCACTTGGGGCAACATAGTCTATCCAGGTCTCCCAGTCATCCTCCCTTGAGGGGTGGGGAGGGTGCCAGAGAAGATCCTCAACCTTTGGTAGAGTCGTGACTAATGGCAGGTGCAGAAATAGGAGTCTGCATGGTTCAGCCACCACAATACCGGTACTGGAGCCGGGAGAGGTGTTGGAGAAGGAACACCCCCAGGTGGCAAGAATAGTTTCTTCAAGTCCTCCACAGTTTTCCCTTCCCCCAGCAACCATTTAGCAAATTTCTCCTCAAAAGTTTCAGATAGTGGTGGAGGCTCATTCCCCCCCCAGGTCTTTGCTGTCCTTAGTTATCACTCTCCAAGCAGTGAGGGCTCCCTCTGGGGTAATGGTCTGTGGCACTTTGGAGCTATCTATGGGATCCTTAAACTCTACTAGGGCCAGGAAAGTGTGGGTGAGCAGATTAGCATGCCAACCCACCACCACAGGGTTTTGTAAACCTTCCACCTTGGAAAGTACTCCTGTACAGTGTCCGTATTGATACCCAGGGGATGTCAGGATAAGCATAGCATTTTGGGGTCGATCTCCTCCCAGTACACTACTCCACCAGCGATGTGCACAGCCAGTTCTGTCGGGTACCCATTTATTTTTCTTAACAGTGGTTTGTAAATATGACCACTAGAGGACACAATCCCAGCGGTGAGCCTCAAGATGTAACCCTAGATGGCTATCCCAGGGCTACTACCCTGCCTGATTTGCTACTAACAGGTTGAGGGGCCTGGATCCGATGGCGGGTGCCTCCACCCAGAGGTCAGGGTTTGCAATAGTTAAACTTACTTGGTCACAGCCCTCTGGGACACTGCAACCTTTCTTCCCACTAGTGGCCCATGATATATCAAATTACCTTCACAGTATACACTTACCCCAGGACTGGTTCAGGCACTGGGACCCCTGTAAAATAAGATACAGTGCAACAATCACAGTACAATACTTCAACATAGACAAACACCTCAGGCAGTATAACTTTGCTGAAACAAGCAGCTCTGATTTATTTAGGGGATATAACAAGGACGGAAATCAGGTTAATTAGCTTATCACTTTACTCATCTACCTATGGCTCTGTGCACAGGCCTATCCCTACCAGTTACTGTCCCTGGGTACCCAAGCCCTAGTGGCTAGTCCAAACCGTGGCAGCTGGTAGGGCCCTTTCACACAGAGAAAGAAAAATTAGTTAAACAGTCAGCAGTACAGTAATTCCATTTGGATTCAATGTGGCAATTCAACAGGGAAGCGACTCTGAATTAGTACTCACGACCTCCAAACAAGATAGGGTCCTTCAATGTCAGCAGGGCTACTCTTGAGCTCCACGAGACTCCTCACACATTTATATGGCAAACTGCAACAGGCAAAGTCCTTTAATGGCAGCAGGATTCACTTGAGCTACACAAGCCTCCTCACACATTTATATGGTAAACAGTAACAGGCAAAAGTCCTTTAATGGCAGCAGGATTCACTTGAGCTGCACAAGCCTCCTCACACATTTATATGGTAAAGAAAGTACTATACCAGGCGGGCTGCTTCTCTATCCCGATCGCTATTACTGCACAATACCGGGAGAACACACAGCAGATTCAGTTCCTGACAGACCGAGTGCAATTCAGCAATTTCTCCAGTCTTCTACAGGGTGAGCCTGGTTTCTACTCTTCAGATATCCTTTGATTCTCTTCACAGGACAGTTCAGTCCTAACAAGCAGTTACACAAACTGCAGACCGGAACTCTGGGCCTTACACACGCTTCCGACTAAAACTGCACACCGTAAAAGCATCGGGCTCCTTCCTCTTCACTGCCAGAGCTCAACTGAAACTCCAGCAGACAAACCGGGCACTTCCTTTGAGTTCCTCCCAGTTTTGGCTGGATTGGTTCATCTCACAGTAGACTGCCCCTGTTGGTCCAAAAGGCGCCGAAGTCCAAACTACATCTCCTAGAGTCACTGCCTACAATCCTCTTGTGGCTGGCTCAGATTACGAAGTCCAAGTTCTGATTCGTCCAAGGCACCATTTAGAGCTACCTTATCCACACTGATTGGTCCAGTTCAGCAGTTCAAAACTAGAATGGGGAACTAGGCAAACATAGTTCTGACTGCAAAGAAAGCAGGTTAGACAAACTGTATTTTCATTATTACTCTAAATGATTTCTGGCAAACAGTTACATCTTTCAGATAGGTTCCTTTGCACTCCTAGTCACTGCAAAAGTGGAGTGAATTGGCAGCAGTTCGAGTGGTACTCAAGCAGAGAAACACACAGTCCCCCCATATAAACTAATTATGTCTGCAAGCAGACAGCTCTTAAAGAGACAGTACCAGAGGCTCTAAAAACACTCACAGATAAATGGCTTAAACGCCAAACACCATTCAGGCTTGGAGCATTCAAGCAAGCTCCTGGAAGTCTTTTGGGAACCCCCATTTGCAGGGGGGTTACACAAGCCTTGTCAGTAGAAACTGACTTTATTTCTTTCCACAAGGATAAGGTAGTCATCAGGACTAACAGTTTTTGCCTAAGGTGGTTTCAGATTTCCATCTTAATCAATCTATCTCCCTTCCAGTGCTTTTCACTGATCACTTCTCCTCTGGCGAGAGGAGATTGCACAGTTTAGATGTTAAGAGGGCCCTAAGTTACTATATAGAACGTACCAAGGGTCACAGGTTGAATCCCTCAACTTTTCTCACTTATGGTGAGGTCGGAAAAGGAGACCTGCCACTAAGAGATCAATTGCCAGGTGGAATGTCTCTTGTATCCAATTTTGTATCAAAAACTGGGAAGGTTCCCCTTCAGGCCTGAGGCTCACTCTACCAGAGGTACAGCGGCATCTATAGCTGCTGCTAGAGACATCCTATTTTAGAAATATGTCAAGCAGCTACCTGGAAAAGCAGTACACACTTTCACCAAGCATTACTCCCTGGATGTCCAGGCCAGGAGAGATGCTGGGTTTAGCACAACTGTGCTTCAGAGCCTATTCCTAAGTAGGTTCTGTCCCTCCTCCATGGAGGTACTGCTGTGTAGTCTGCAATAGTCATAATATAGCAAGACTTCATGTTGTTTGAAGAAAAATTACTCACCTTAGTAATGTTGTTTCTTCTAATGGAGTCTTCGTATATTATAACCTCCTCCCAACCTGCCCTCTCAGAACTTCTACTTGGGTATGGGGTGGGCAGCCTTGTGTGGGCACTAGTTATGCCCATTATATATTTTCACCCTTCTTGGGGTTTTGGAGTGTGGTGTTTTTATTTTATCTTATTACTTCATATTATCATATTATACTATTACTTTTGGTCTCTTGACTTGAGTCTTTGTGTTGGGACCAGCATTGGGTGTTAATATTTAGGTAGCCAGTTGGCTACTGTGGAGTTCTGACTTCACACAGACCTTAGTGAGTTTTGCTCGTAAAGATCTGACAGTTTGAGTTTGAAATAACCAAGACAGAGCTTCTCTGATAGAGCTCGAGTTCTAAGTTCCATTCTTAGAATGGAGTTAACTCTTCACCTCGGAGCAGTTCTAGTGGTGGGACAAACTGCAATAGTCATAATATAGCAAGACTCCATTAGAAGAAACAACATTACTAAGGTGAGTAATTTTTTTTTCTGGACCAGTATGGGAAGATCTATGCTTCTTCCACTCTAGGTAGCAGGGCCCTAAATTATGTCGGTCACATGGGGGATTACCAGAAGGTGATTGTTAGTGAGGTGGAATCCAAATTGGACTCCCTTCGGCACTTTCAAGTCAAACAGAAGTGGCTGACCTGCGTCCGCTCTGCCCGTCCGACCAGTCGTAAAATGCTTAGATGCTACTTCGATGCATTGGACACTGCTAGTAGACTCCGATTTCACCATAGGCTACGGCATCATGCCTGGCTCCATGTGTCAGGGTTGATTCCGAAGTGCAGTTCGCTATTCAGGAAGTGCCCTTCCGGGGTTTTGTACTGTTCAGTGGTGATGTCAAGGACATAATCACCGATCTGCGGGAGAAGGGACTGCACTGAGTCTGTGGACTCCATATACCATCCTCATCAAATGCAGCACTGTTCCTTTTGCAGGTGGAATTGGCAAAGGCGAAACCCCAGGAAAGTGGGCGCTAAATGCCAGGCTCCTCGGCTGCCAAGCCCTGCCCAAAATAGCAGCGGGTGCTTCAGCTGCGGCACTGCCCCACACCACCTGACTCCTTTCTTCTCCCACAGCCTCTGGGCCTTCCGGAGGAACTGGTAGGAGGGAGGTTTTCCCTCCATCTCCCAGGTTGGGAGAGGATAACTTCAGATTCCTGGGTGCTCTAGCTGATCGCAGAAGGACACTCAATAGAGTTTCTCCAGAAACCACCTCGTCACCCTCCCCCAAGGTGGCCGTACTCTTGGGAACACCTTCTACTGGTCCAGGAAGAGATTTCAGCACTTTTGCTGAAGGAGGCGATAGAGCCCATCCCCTTCCTCTTCAGGGAATGGGTTACTATTCCCACTTCTTCATGATCCCGAAGAAGACAGGAGATGTAAGGTTGATTCTCAACCTCAGTTCCCTGAACTTGTTCGTGGAGCACAAGAGGTTCAGGATGCTCTCCCTACAGGGCCTCCTGCCCCTCCATGGGCCGAGACAGTGACTGTGCACTATGGCTGTGCAGGATGCTTACCTGCACATCCCTATCTGCCCTTCTCACCGCAAATACCTCCATTTTGCTTTCCAGGGGGACCACTACCAGTTCAAGGCCCTCCCATTTGGTCTTTCCTTGACACCCCGGGTGTTCACCAAATGCCTTTCGGTGGTAGCGGCCTACCTGCGTACCCAGGGGGTGCAGGTTTTTCCGTACCTGGATGATTGGCTCCTGGTGGCCCCATCCAGGGACAATCTCCTGCGCTTCCTTTACCTTACCAAGGGGGTGTTTTTCTCTCTGGGCATCACCATCAACCACTCCAAGTTCCACTTGATCCCATTCCAGAGGATTCAGTTTATCGGGGCAATCCTGGACATGACCTCTGGTAGGGCCTTCCTGCCACTGGACAGGGCAGCCACACTCCAGGCTTAGGTCAGCCTGTTGTCTGTCCGCAGGCAGGTCAGTGCCAGGTTGGGTCTTCGCCTCCTCGGGCTTATGGTGGCTGCAATCCCAACAGTCTGTCATGCTGGGCTCCACATGAGGATCTCTCGGTGAACACTTCAGTCTCAGTGGGATCAGTTGGCAGACGACCTGGACCAGCTTGTTCTAGTCTCCTCTCTCATGGTGCGAGACTTGCTGTGGTGGATGGTTCAAGAGAACCTTTGTCATTGAGTTCCCCTCTGTCTTTGCCCTCCCAGACTCTGACCACAGACACCTTGGACGAAGGTTGGGGAGCCCATCTTGGACCTCACAGGACTTAGGGTTCCTGGTCCAAGTGTGAGAAAATGCTTCACATCAATGTGCTCAACCTTCGGGCAGTGCTTTATGCTCTTCAAGCTCTGCACCTCCTTCCCGGCCACTTAGCTGTACAGACGGACAATATGTGTGTGGTATGGCACGTCAACAAACAGGGAGGGACTCGTTCCACCCTCTTTGTAGGGAAGCGATGTGAGTTTGGGATTGGGCAGTTCAGGACAACCTCCACCTCACGGTAATTCTCGTCCCGGGGGTTGAGAACACCTTGGCAGACAAACTCAGTCGCTCGTCTGCTCAAGCTCACGAGTGGGAACTGGAACAGGGGATCTTAGATGATATCTTCCTATGTTGGGAAACACCACAGGTGGACCTGTTCACCTCACCTCTAAATGCAAAGCTTCCCGACTTCTGCTCGCTCGCTCCAGAGCGCAGCATTTTTCAGAGAGATGCTCTGTCTCCAGATTGGAAGGACAGATTTGTCTGTGCTTTCCCCTGATCCCTTTGATTCTGAGAGTCTTACAGAAACTCAGTTCAGAAGGAGCTTGAACGATATTGATCGCTCCTTTCTGGCCCAGGCAAGTTTGGTTCTCTCTTCTGCAACAATACTCAGAGAAACCTCCTCTTCTTCTTCCTCTATCTTGACTTTTACTGACCCAGGATCAGTGGACCCTGGTCCATCCAGGTCTCAAGTCCCTTTAACTGCATGCATGGCTCCTGCAGACATAGCTCAAGCCTGATTTGGGGTTTCACCCCAAGTGACTGAAATTGTGGTGGAGGCTAGAAAACTCTCCACTAGGTCTACCTATGCCATGAAATGGAAATGGTTCAACATCTGGCCTCTTCAAAAGATTTCGAGCCTTTCTGTTGCTCTGTTGGGTGGCTACTGGATTACCTGTGCCACCTCTGTGATCTTGGTCTCAGTCACTCTTCCTTGAAGAGTACACATGGCGGCCATTTTGGCCTACCGTGTCCCTTTGCAGACAGGATGTTTGCTCAGCTGGAGGTCTCTAAGACTTTCCTTAGAGGATTCTCCACTTGAGACTCCCTATCCGGGTTTCTGCCCCTCCTTGGGATTTGAATTTCATCCTCGAGAAGCTTACTCTGCCTCCTTTCGAACCGGCAGCCTCAGCAGACATGAAGTTCCTCTCATGGAAGACTCTCTTCCTAGTGGCCATTACTTCTGCTCAGAGGATTTCCGAGCTCCAGGCCCTGATGTGTAAAATCCCGTATTTGATTTTTCACAAGGAACGTGTGGCTCTGTGCACCAACCTAAGTTTCTCCCCATGGTGGTAGCAGAATCTACACTGAACCAGTCCATAGTGTTCAAACAACATAAAGTCTTGCTATATTCTGACATATGCAGTGAGTCCCAACCTTGAACTGCCCTGGAGATGAAAGAGTTAACTTTCCATGCCAGGCATGGGCAGCTGAGCTCCGAACTCGGTTGAGACTCTGTCTGTTGTTCTTCAAACTCAAACCGTCAGATTCTTTACTCCGCCTCACTGAACAGTCGCTCGGAGATTTCTTCTTCTTCGGTTCATTTTGTCGGTTAAAGTACCATTTTCTCGGTTTTCAACAATTTAAACACTAACCTGTCGGTTCAGTCTCTGTCTGTGGTATTTGTGAGTACTAGATAGGTTTTACATTAATTCTATTCTGTGTGGAACTTGTAAGCGGTTTATCGGTTTGGTTTGAACCGATTAAGTTGTTCAAAAATCTTAATCTGTGATTTAGAGTGTGGTTACGGTTCTTGCTCGGTTCATAGTTTTATTACATTTTTCCGACCCGTGACATGGTTGGGAACGATAAAGGGGTCTTACCTGGCGGATTACCATAAACGGGTAAGTTTAGTTAGGACTGGCACTATGTCTAGAAACCAAAGAAAACCGGACCCATTGGGTTTCAACAGTGCAGTGTGTGTGGGAAGTCTTTGCAAGGCTGTCCCCACACCACCTGTGTTATGTCTGGGGTTTGACACCTCAATGCAGACTGCCAGATTTGCAAAATTTCCTGCAGCTACCCTAGAAAGAGAGCTGGTAGACTCAGGTAAAGGGAGGCCAAAAGTCAGCTGAACTGGATGGCCAGCCTGGTTCGGTTTAAACCGAACCAGAAGGAATGCCCTCTGACCAGGGGCGAGACTTCTTCAGGCAAAGGAGAGCTGATTCTGAGAGTCAGTTCCAGCTAAAAACTAGAAAAGAAAAATCAGCTGGTGTGGAGCCAAAACTTTCCTCTCAACGCTGAAGGATAATAAGCGATCAAAATTGTTCAGTTGCTTTCCCGGTTCCGACCGAATCGGCACCATCAGGCAGGCGCTCTGTTCGGCCAGTTCCACGGTTCAAGAGTATGAGTTAGAGTTTTATGCACTGGAGGAGGAAGAGGTGTGAGGAAAGTGAATGTGGATTTGAAAGTCTGGATGTGCCATTGACCAGACATCTCCAGACAGACCTTCAGGGGTGTCTCCTCCTAAACTTTCTGAGTCCCCTCCCATTTCATGTTTTTTTTTTTTTTCTATTTTGCTTTTCTTTCCTCCCTAGCTGCCGGTCGTCCAGGGTATCAGCCCAGTCACAGGCCGATGGCTTCCACCCCAGACCGGCCTCGAGCCCTCCGATGCCCGTGGCACCCCCACGGTGGGGCTACAGGTGCGAGGACCAACACTCCGGAGCCTGTGATAGGTCGGAGGGCCAGCCACGGGAGCTGATTGAAGCGCAGCAGGCTTCATAGAGGCGGCCGGCAGCCGTCCATTTTCCGCTTTTCTGGGAGGCGGGATGTGCAATGACGCATGACGTCCTGTCCCGCCTCCAAAGTGTCTTCACGTGCCGGTAGCTGTGCGACTCCCAGCCTCCGCCGGGGGTCACTCGTGCTCTGAGCACCAACCCACCCTCTCCCCTGGAGAAGGAGAGCAGCCCATAGGACGCTCTATCCTTCTCCCCCCGGCCGGCCCTTCCAGCGACCCGAGTCCATTCCTGAACCCGGGTCGCCGGCGTCGCAAGCGGAAATCCCACCGCTGCGCTCGACGGGCCGGCTCCATTTCATGTTTTATAAAAAAGTGGCTGAAACCTCCAGCTTCCTATGGAAGAAGCTGTGGGCGACCAGGAGGAGCCTGACTATGTAGAAATGATGGATATCCCAGAGTCTAGGAGGCTGCTTATTCCTTGCACAAATCTTTTGGGAAACAGACATTTAAAATTTTAAAGACTCCTAACACTATACCTCCTGTGGATAAGAGAATGGACAAGAGGTATACATTGTCGAGCTCGAACACGAGTTCCTTACACAACAATGCAGCCATGTTGGGGCAGTGCAGGCTGCAGCCAGTAATAAGGCAAACATTCCCTTGACTTCACCCCCGGACAAGGACTCCAGGAGGATTGATGCCATGGCAAAGAAACAGTACATGGCAACATCCTTGGGACTCAGACAGGCCAATTATATGGCCTATACTGCTAGGTATCAAAAATCCAGATGGGACACTGTTATGGCCCTGGCAAAACAGGTCCCTGGCCAGCTTGCCAAGGAGCTGGAGCAGGTGGCTGCTGATGGTATTGAGGCACCCAAGGTGCAATTCCATGCTGCACTAGACTCCAATGATGTGTCTTCTAGAGTCATGGCTACATCTGTGGCACTTGAGGAATGGCTTGGCTCAGATGTATAGCCTGTCACAGGATACCCAGACTAAGGCCATGGATTTTCCTGTTGTGCGTAATTCTCTGTTTGGGAGCAAGCAGAGAATTACACAGAAAAATGGATGAATATAGGACCACCTATAGGAGTGCACAGGCCAAGGAAGGCAGGCCACTCCTCAAAGGCAGCTTCCCAGGGGCAGGGGCAGACCGTTTCATAGGCCTTTTACCAAGCCCAGGAGGCTTCTGCTTATGTCAGAGGGGTTCTTTGAGGGAGAGGCAGATGGAGTACAAGCAGGCCTGCTTCC
Organism: Neoceratodus forsteri; assembly: GCA_016271365.2. Classification (NCBI taxonomy): domain Eukaryota; kingdom Metazoa; phylum Chordata; order Ceratodontiformes; family Ceratodontidae; genus Neoceratodus; species Neoceratodus forsteri. The sequence continues at coordinate 805,030,264 of CM057453.1, forward strand.
ACCCTCAGCCCAAAGCCCCTGCCAGGCAGGCACCCTGATGGGGTTGCCAGGGCCGATTCTCAGCTACCTGTAGGGGCAGGCTGGCTTACTTTGTCCAGGACTGGGAGTCTCTGACATCAGACAAATGGGTCCTGGAAGTAGTAAGCCTGGGACTGGTTCTCAGCTTCAAAAGTTTCCAAAGATGAGAACTAGATCCTTTCTTGCAAATCCATCAGAGACACTTGCCCTAGAGGCAGAAGTCTCTTCCTCCTAGCTCTCAGAGCTGTGGAAGGTTCCACCCCTACATCAGGGCAAAGGTTGTACTCTGGGTACTTCCTTACCTCAAAAAGGCAGGAGAATGGCGGCCCATCCTGGATCTCAGATACTTAAACAAGCACCTTTAAAACCAAAATTCAAAATGGTGAGTCTGGGAGTTATTCTACCCTCTCTAAGGCCAGGGGACTGGCTAGCATCCCTGGACCTCAGGATGCCTACTTCCATATTCTCATCAGAAGCTCCCAGCGAAAGTACCTCAGGTTCGAGCTGCCCTCAGGCCATTACCAGTTCAGAGCAATGCCCTTTGGCCTCACCTCTGCTCCAAGGGTATTCACAAAATACCTGGCAGTAGCAGTTGCTTCTCTAAGAAGGCAGAAAATTGCCATCTTCCCTTACCTGGACGACTGGCTCTTAGTAGGCCAGTCCCAGACCAAGTCAAGTTACACCTAAGATAACTCAGCATCTGCTCACCTCCTTAGGTTTCCTTTTAAATCTTTCAAAGTCAGTTCTAGAGCCTGTCCAGCTCCTCACCTTCATAGGCACAGAGCTGAACACAGAGAAAGCCACAGCCTTCCTTCCCTTGGACAGGGTAAGGACCGTGGTCTTTCTGGCCTCCTCATTCACCCTGCAGGTGTCTCGACCAGCAAGGCATTTTCTACAGCTCCTAGGGCACATGGCTGCTTCTACAGCAGTAGTGCAGGGGGCAAGATTTCAGATGAGGGACATTCAGTTCCATTTGAGAGCTTTTTGGTCTCAAAGGAAGGACCCTCTGACCAAATTGATACCAGTAACTCGAACCCTGATCCAGGCCCTACAGTGGTGTCAGGATCAGAACAATCTGAGACAAGGGGTTCCATTTGTCACTCAGTCTCACTCTTTAATCCTTACTATAGATGCATCCCTCTTGGGGTGGGGGGCTCACATGGGGGACCTCACCACCCAGGGGTTGTGGTCCCCTCAGGAATCTCTGCTCCACATCAATCTGTTGGAACTCGGAGCAGTATTTCAAGCACTTCAAGCTTTTTCCAAATCTGTTCAGAACAAAGTTGTACAGGTCAGAACAGACAACACCACCACAATGTGGTACATCAACAAACGAGGCACTCGGTCTACGGCGTTGTGCACCGAAGCAATGAAGTTGTGGTCTCTGGCTTACTCCCTGAACACCTCCCTTACGGCAGTTCACCTCCCAGGCAAGGACAATGTCCTGGTAGATGTTCTCAGCAGGATTTCCCAGGGCCATCACGAATGGTCACTGGACCCCCTGGTCTTGGAGGTGATGTTTTCCAGATGGGGCACCCCGCAGATAGATCTTTTTGCAGCCCCAGACAATCAACAACTTCCCCTTTTTTGCTGTAGGCCCCCAGTGTTGGGCTCAGTCCCCCTGGATGCCTTAGTTCTCAATTGGGAAGGGAAGTTTCTCTATGCCTTTCCCTCCTTCCCTCTCCTGTTCAAAGTGCTAGTCAAAATCAGCTCTCAACCTTGCAAGATGATCCTGATTGCTCCAGACTGGGCCAGACAACCCTGGTATCCACTCCTACTGTTGTTAGCAGTCCATCTTCCCCTGTGTCTTCCAAGGAATTACAACCTATTAACCTGTGCTCAGGGGAGGGTTTGGTACCCAACCTCAAATCTCTCAATCTCAAGGCCTGGCTCTTGAAGAGTTAGAGTTTGCTGATTTACACCTCTCCCAGGGTGTAATGGATATCCTGAAGGCTTCTAGAAAACCTTCCACCAGGGCTACTTATAATTACAAATGGAAATGGTTTTCCATATGGTGCTCTGGAAAGCATATTTCCACAGAATCTGCTGATTTGCCCACAGTCCTGGATTATATGGTCCCTTTAAATACCTTGGGGCTGAGGCCAGCTACCCTGAAAGTGCATCTGGCAGCTGTGTCTGCTATTATTTCAGCAGGTAAGCCCTCTTCTCTTTCTGCTTACCCTGTATTCTCCAAGTTTTTCAAGGGATTGCTTCACATCAACCTTCCATTCAGGGACCCTGCCCTCGCCTGGGACCTTAATGTTTGCATTGCTCAGCTTATGCAACCCCCTTGAGCCTTTGTCTTCAGCAGAGCTTAAGTACTTGACTTGGAAAACTGCATTTCAAACAACATGAAGTCTTGCTATATTATGACTATTGCAGTTTGTCCCACCATTAGAACTGCTCGGGTGAAAGAGTTAACTTCCATGCCAGGCATGGAACTTGGGCCTGAGCTTCGGTTTAAAGCTCTGTCTGGAAGATTTCAAACTGAAACTGTCAGATTCTTTACTCCGCCTCACTGAACAGTCGCTCCTAGATTCCTCCTACTGCTCGGTTCATTTCTCGGTTTAAACAGTATTTTCTCGGTTAAATTCAACCGCGATTATTATTATTTTAACATCAAACCGATCGGTTCAAGCTCTGTCTGTGGTATTGTAAGTAATAGACAGGTTTATTTCTGTGTGGAACTTGTAAATGTTTATCGGTTCGGTTCGAACCGATCAGGTTGTTTTAAAACTTTGTTCTCAAGCATTTGAAAGCTTTTAGAGTGCGGTTCCGGTTCTTATCGGTTCTAAAACCGGATTTCATTATAGTTTTCCACGACCCGTGACACGGTTGGGAACCGATAAAGTGTCTTGCCTGGCACTGCCGTTAAAAATGGCAAGTTTTAGTTAGGCTGGCATTATGTCTGAGAAACCCAAAAGAAAAACCGCCCACTGGGTTTCAGCACTGTAGTGTCTGTGGGAAGCCTTTGCCAAGGCTGACCCACACACCACATGTGTATATTGTCTGGGGTTTGACCACCTCAATTCAGACTGCCAGATTTGTAAGAACTTCCCTGCAGCTACCCTGGATAAGAGAGTTGGTAGGCTCAGGGGACGAGAGGCCAAAAAGTCCGCTGACCCGGATGGCCAGCCCGGTTAGGTGCCAACCGAACCGGAGGGAGTGACCTCTGACCAGGGCTAGACTTCCTTGAGCAAACGTAAAGCTGGCTCTGAGAAGCCAGTTCCAGCAAAGAAAACTAGAAAATCAGCAGGTGTGGAGTCAAAAATTCCTTCTCCAACTGCTGCAGAGATAGCTAAAGCAATACAAATTGTCCAGTCACTTTCTCTGGTTCCGTCCGAACTGCCACTGTCTGGAAAAAGGTCGGTTCGGCCGGTTCCACCGGTTCAAGAATATGATATAGAAGAGTTTTATGAACCAGAGGAGGGGGAGGATGATTATGAACAGTGTGAATGTGACTTTGAGAGTCTGGATGTGCCCATTGAACCGGACATCTCTCCAGACAGACCTTTAGAATCTCCCCTATGCTTTCTGGGTCCCTTCTCATTTTCTGTTTTATAAAAGGTTGCTGAAACCCTCCAGCTCCCATTGGAGGAAGCTGTGGATGAGCAAGAGGAACCTGACTTTGTGGAAATGATGGACATCCCAGAGTCCGGAGATTGTCTATTCCTTTACATAAATCATTTAGAAACAAACAATAAAAATTTTAAAAGCTCCTAATTCTGTGCCTCCTGTGGACAAAAGATGGACAGGAAGTACACTTTGTCAGGTCCTGATACAGAATTTCTTTCACAGCAATGCAGTCATGTTGGGGTAGTTCAGGCTGCAGCCTGTGATAAGGCTAATATTTCCCTGGCTTCACATCCTCTTGACTAGGACTCCAGGAAGATTGATGCCATGGCTAAAAAACAATACATGGCAGCGTCCTTGGGACTCAGACAAGCAAATTACATGGCTTATGTGGCAAGATACCAAAAGTCTAGATGGGACACTGTCATGGCTTTGGCCAAACAGGCCCCTGGCCAGCTTGGCAAGGAGCTGGAGCAGGTGGCTGCTGATGGTATTGAGGCACCCAAAGTGCAATTCCATGCTGCTGTGGATTCTAATGATGTATCCTCTAGAGTCATGGCTACATCTGTGGCCTTTCGTAGATTGGCTTGGCTCAGGTGTACTAGTTTGTCACAGGATACCCAGACTAAGGCTATGGATTTTCCTGTGATAGGAAATTCTCTGTTTGGGGAGCAGACAGAGAATTATATGAAGAAAATGGATGAATATAGAACCACTTATAGGAGTGCACAAGCCAAGGAGTGGCAAGCCACTCCTCAGAGGCAGACCCCCAGGGGTAGAGGCAGGCCTTTTTACCAAACCCAGGCCTCCTCTTCGGCTTATGCTCAGAGGGGGTTCTTCAGAGGGAGAGGCAGACGGGGTGCAAGCAGGCCTGCTCCCCCCTCCCAGCCTAAATCTCCTGCCAAACAGGCACCCTGATGGGGTGCCCAGGGCCGGTTCTCCATTACCTGTAGGGGGCAGGCTGGCTTACTTCGTTCAGGACTGGGAGTCTTTAACATCAGACAAGTGGGTCCTGGAAGTAGTAAGCCAGGTTCTGGTTCTCAGCTTCAAAAAATTTCCAAAGATGAGAATCAGATCTTTTCCACCTGCAAACCCTCTAGAGTCTTTTGCTTTGGAAACAGAAGTCTCAACCCTCCTGGCTCTCAGAGCTGTAGAAAGGGTTTCTCCCCTACACCAGGGCAAGGGTCTGTACTCCAGGTACTTCCTTACCCCAAAAAAGACAGGAGAATGGCGGCCCATTCTGGACCTAAGATATCTGAACAAGCACTTTTTAAAACCAAAATTAAAAATGGTGACTCTGGCAATGATTTTACCTTCTCTAAGGCCAGGGGACTGGCTAGTGTCCCTGGACCTCAAGGATGCCTACTTCCATGTTCTTATCAGAAGCTCCCACCGAAAGTACCTCAGATTCGAACTGCCATCAGGCCATTACCAATTCAGAGCAATGCCCTTCGGCCTTACCTCTGCCCCAAGGGTATTCACAAAATGCCTGGCAGTAGCAGTTGCTCATTTAAGAAGGCAAAAGATTGCCATCTTTCCCTACTTAGACGACTGGCTCATTGTAGGTCAGTCTCCGGACCAGGTCAGATCACACCTGCAAGTTACCCAGCAGCTGCTCACCTCTCTGGGCTTTCTTCTCAATCTTCCAAAGTCAGTTCTGGAACCTGTCCAGGTACTCACCTTTATAGGTGCAGAATTGGACACAAAACAGGTCAGAGCCTTCCTTCCCCTAGAAAGGGTAAGGAACCTAGTGGCCCTGGCCTCCTCCTTCACTTTGCAGGTCTCTCGACCAGCAAGGCACTTCCTACAGCTCCTAGGACACATGGCTGCTTCCACAGCTGTAGTGCAAGGAGCAAGATTTCAGATGAGGGACATTCAGTTCCACTTGAGAGCCTTTTGGTCTCAAAGAAAAGATCCCTTATCCAAGTTGATCCCAGTGACTCAAACCCTGATCCAGGCCCTTCAGTAGTAGCAGGATCAGAGCAATCTGAGACTAGGGGTCCCCTTCATCCCTCTATCTCACTTCTTCACCCTTACTACAGATGCGTCCCTTCTGGGATGGGGAGCTCACATGGGCGACCTCGCCACCCAGGGAGTTGGTCCCCTCAGGAATCTCTGCTCCACATCAATCTGCTGGAACTCAGAGCTGTTTTTCTAGCACTTCAGGTTTTTTCTGCATCTGTTCAGAACAAAGTGGTACAGGTCAGAACAGACAACACCACTACAATGTGGTACATCAACAAACAAGGGCACTCGGTCTTGACCTTGTGCACCGAGGCAATAAAGTTGTGGTCTCTGGCTTATTCCTGAACACTTCCTTCATAGCAGTTTACCTCCCAGGCAAGGACAATGTCCTGGCAGATGCCCTCAGCAGGATTTCCCAGGGCCATCACGAATGGTCACTGGATCCCCAGTACTGGGATAGTTTTTGCCAGATGTGGCACCCTCAGATAGATCTTTTGCAGCCCCAGACAATCACCAACTTCCACTGTTTTGTTGCAGGCCCCAGTGATGGGCTCAGTCCCCTGGATGCCTTTCTCCTTGATTGGGAAGGAAGTTTCTTTATGCCTTTCCCCCTTCCCTCTCCTATTCAGGTGCTAGTCAAAATCAGATCCCAGCCCTGCAAAATGATCCCGATTGCTCCAGATTGGGCCAGGCAGCCCATAACTCCTTCTGTCCTTAGCAGTCCATCTTCCCTGTTTCTCCCCAGGAACCACAACCTGTTAACTTGTGCCCAGGAGAGAGTTTGGTATCTGAATCTCAAATCCCTCAACCTCAAGGCCTGGCTCTTGAGAGTTTAGGGTGCTGACCTACACCTTTCTCAAGGTGTTCTTGAAATCCTAAGCTTCTAGGAAGCCTTCCACTAGGGCTACTTATAACTCTAAATGGAAAAGGTTTTCCATTTGGTGTTCTAGGAAGCATATTTCCCGAATCTGCTGATTTGCCCATTGTTTTGGACTATATGGTCCATCTTAATTCTTTGGGACTGAGACCAGCTACCCTGAAAGTGCATTTGGCAGCTGTCTCTGCTTTTATTTAAGCAGGAAAGCCCTCTTCTCTTTCCACTCACCCTGTATTTTCCAAGTTTTTCAAAGGATTACTTCATACTAATCCACCTTTCAGGGCCCCTGCTCCTGCCTGGGATCTTAATGTTTGCATTGCTCAGCTGATGCAACCCCCCTTTGAACCTCTGTCTTCGGCAGAGCTTAAGTACTTGACTTGGAAAACTGTTTTTCTAGTAGCCATTACTTCTGCCAGGCGCATAAGTGAGTTACAAGCTTTGTCAGTGGAGACTGACTTTATTTCCTTTCACATGGATAAGGTAGTCCTCAGGACTAACAGGAAGTTTTTGCCTAAGGTGGTTTCAGATTTCCACCTTAATCAATCTATCTCCCTTCCAGTGTTCTTCACTGATCATTCCTCCTCTGGTGAGAGGAGGTTGCACAGCTTAGATGTTAAGAGGGCCCTAAGTTACTACATAGAGTGTACCAAGGGTCACAGGTTCAAATCCCTCCAACTATTCCTCACTTATGGTGAGGTTGGAAAAGGGAAACCTGCCACTAAGAGATCCATTGCCAGGTGGATTGTCTCTTGTATCCAATTTTGCTATCAAAAACTGGGAAAGGTTCCCCCTTCAGGCCTGAGGGCTCACGCTACCAGAGGTACAGCTGCATCTCTCGCTGCTGCCAGAGGCATCCCTATCTTAGAGATATGTCAAGCAGCTACTTGGAAAACGGTACACACTTCCACCAATCATTACTCCCTGGATATCCAGGCCAGGAGGATGCTCGGTTTAGCACAGCCGTGCTTCAGAGCCTATTCCTAAGTGGGTTCTGTCCCTCCTCCATGGAGGTACTGTGTGTATTCTGCAATAGTCATAATATAGCAAGACTTCATGTTGTTTGAAGAAAAAATTACTCACCTTAGTAATGTTGTTTCTTCTAATGGAGTCTTGCTATATTATGACCTCCCCAGCCTGCCCCTCTCAGAACTTCTACTTGGGGTATGGGGTGGGCATTCCAGTGTTGGCACTTTTTTGATGCCCATTTTTTGTTTCCACCCCTTCTTTTTGGGGTGTTTGGGTGTTGTGTTTTATATTATCTTATTTCATCTTATTTTAATTTTCTGGTCCCCTGACTTGAGTCTTAGTGTTGGGACTAGGAAAATGTGTTAATACTTAAGTAGCCAGTTGGCTAGTGTAGGTTACAGCTTCCACACAGAACCTTAGTGAGTTTTGCTCATAAAGATCTGACAGTTTCAGTTTGAAATCTTCCAGACAGAGCTTCTCAAACCGAGCTCGCTCCAAGTTCCATGCCTGGCATGGAAGTTAACTCTTTCATCTTGGAGCAGTTCTAATGGTGGGACAAACTGCAATAGTCATAATATAGCAAGACTCCATTAGAAGAAACAACATTACTAAGGTGAGTAATGTTTTCTTCTGGTAGCCATCACTTCTGCCAGACGCATAAGCGAATTACAAGCTTTGTCAGTGGAGCCTGATTTTATCTCCTTTCACAGAGATAAGGTGGTCCTGAGGACTAACAGGAAGTTCTTGCCTAAGGTGGTTTCAGATTTCCACCTTAATCAATCTATGTCTCTTCCAGTGTACTTCACTGACCATTCCTCCTCTGGAGAGAGGAGGCTGCACAGCTTAGATGTGAAAACAGCCCTTAGTTACTACATAGAGCGTACCAATGGTCACAGGTTTGACTCCCTCCAACTGTTCCTCACTTATGGTGAGGTTGGTAAAGGGAAACCTGCCACTAAAAGATCCATTGCCAGGTGGATTGTCTCTTGTATCCAATTTTGCTATGAAAAAGGCCTGAGGGCTCACTCTACCAGAGGTACTGCTGCTTCTCTGGCTGCCGCCAGGGACATCCCTATTCTAGAGATATGTCAAGCAGCTACCTGGAAAACAGGTCACACTTTTACCAAGCATTACTCCCTGGACATCCAGGCTAGGAGTGACTCTCAGTTTGGCACAGCCATGCTGCAGAACCTGTTTCCTAAGTAGGTTCTGTCCTCCTCCATGGAGGTACTGCTTTGTAGTCTGCATATGTCAGAATATAGCAAGACTTCATGTTGTTTGAAGAAAAATTACTCACCTTAGTAATGTTGTTTCTTCTAATGGAGTCTTGCTATATTCTGACCTCCCCAACCTGCCCTCTCAGAGCGTCTGTTTTGGGATGTGGGTGGGCAGTGCAGTGTTGGCACTTAGTAGGTGCCCACCTTGTCTTTCACCCCTCCTCTCTTGGGGTGAGTTTGGTGTTGTGTTTTTCATTTTTTGGGTCTCCTGACTTGAGTCTTTGTTTTAGGACCACAAAATGTGTTTTATGTTTAGTAGCTAGTTGGCTAGTGTAGGTTTGCAGCTTCCACACAGGACCTTAGTGAGTTTAGCTCGTAAAGATCTGACAGTTTGAGGTTGAAGAACAACAGACAGAGTCTCAACTGAGCTCGAGCTCAGCGTTCCATGCCTGGCATGGAAAGTTAACTCTTTCATCTCTGGGGCAGTTCGAAGGTTGGGACTCACTGCATATGTCAGAATATAGCAAGACTCCATTAGAAGAAACAACATTACTAAGGTGAGTAATTTTTTCTTATCTGCTTTCTTTACGCAACACTCCAATCAAGGGGAGTATCTCTTACAAACTCTGGATGCTCACCGAATTCTGAGATACTACACTAACAGAACAAAAGATCTCATATAGGCTGATCAACTGTTTGTCTGTTTTGCCCAGAAAAGAGAAGGCAATGCTGTTTCTAAGCAATGCCTATCCAAATGGTTGGCTCATTGCATCACTTTCTGTTATGACAAGTACAACAAGACCCTTCCGGGTCAAGTGAGAGGCCACTCCACCAGAGGAGTCGTTGCCTCAGCGGCTTGTTTCAAGAATGTGTCAGCGGTGGACATCTGTGCTGCCGCCACTTGGACTTCCATCCATACTTTTACAAAACATTACAGTTTGGATATTGCCTGTCACTGTAGAGCAGGCTTCGGGCTTGCTGTTCTGCAAGGCCTCCTTTCCTAAGGTCTTCACAGCTAGAGGATCTACTTTGAGTAGTTTCCTGCTCCCATTTGCTTCTTCTTGTTCCAGACTGCTTGGGACTCAGTCCTATATGTAATTACCTGCAAAGAGCCCTCTTGAGTAAGATAGTACAATTACATAGAACTTACTGTAACAGTAGATCTTGAGAGAGCTCTTGCAGTAAATATCTCTGCCCTTCATCCCCTAAGCTTTTTAGCTCCTTTTACAGGTTGGGAAATATCCGCTTCTCTCTTGTCTCATCCTTTTGGGTCTTTGGCAGGAAAAGAACTGGAAAGGCGGGCGTGGGGACTGCACCTTTGTACTGGCGTCACATGGCGTCGGTCACCTGATATGAGGGTGGTCCCCCTGCCAGAAACTGCTAGCTAGAAATTTTTCCTTGAGGTCCTGATGCCTGCGCATCAGTCCTATATGTAATTACCTACTGCAAGAGCCTCTCTTGAAGATCTACTGTTACGGTAAGTTCTTACATAACTGTACTTTTATTGTCTTTGGACCAGTTCTCAAGATGAGTAAGGTTTTTATGGATTTCTAATGCTGTCTTATAATTGGTTACAGTACCTCCTAATTTACAGTCGTCTGCATACTTTCCCATCCAGAAGTTTTTATTAAGGGGAAGCATAGTGGATATTAATATGTTAAAAAGAGTGGGATCCAAGACAGAACCCTGGGAAACACCACTTGTAACTGAACCCCGTGGAGATAAGTAACCTTTTAATGAGACTCTCTGTTTTTGATTTGTAAGCTACAACTTGACCCATCTTATAATTAGGGGAAGGATATTTAAATGTATCATCTGTTCAATTAGCATTTAGTGTGATACAAAATCAAAAGCTTTTTAAAAAGTCCAGAAAGATCACATTAACTGATAACCCATTGTCCAAAGCTTTGCTTACTGGCTCAAAAACATTAAGAAGATTTGTCAAACATGCTCTTCCCTGGACAAACCCATGCTGTGTTATATCAATATGCCCTAATTCTGCGAGATCGTCATTATTCTTTCTTTTAGTAATTTTTCCATTAATTTACAGATTACTGTTGCTAAACTTATGGGTCTGTAGTTTGTTAAATTATTTTTTTCTACCACTTTTTTTTATAATAGGGTAACTGTAGCCTGATTCCATGTTGGAAGAGTAGTACCCTCATTAAGTGAGGCATTAAACAAGGTAGTCAAAGGGACAGCTATATGGTGCGCTATTTCCTTAATGAATTTCAGAGGAATCCCATCAGGGCCTGCAGAACTATTAGACTTAACCAAGCCAATGCCACCTAGAACCTCTTTTGTATTAATTTGTTTAACTGTATTAGTTATTTCCATAGGAATAGTGGGCACAGGATCTTTAAGGCCAAAACACTGATGAAATATTTATTTAATTCAGTGGCCATTCCCTCCTCATCAAATATTAATCCATTTGTGGTTTGCTAGGGGCCAGTTGTTGGATTACTCTTTTTCACAGATCCAATATAGTTAAAACATGTATTTTTATTATCTTTAACAGAAGTTATGAGTTTTACCTCTAGTTTTTTTTTAGATTTTCTAATAAGGCTTTTGGTTTTATTCACAGATTTATTATACGCTGCCCAATTACTTGCTGATGGCTGTTTTTTATATTTTTTATATAATTTCTGTTTTTTGTTTAGGTTATGTTTAATACATTTGTTCCACCAAAATTGGTACTCTTATTTTTGTTATATTTAGTCCTGGTGGGTATCCAAAGATGTATACAGTATAATCATTTTCCATTTATTTTATGCCATATATCATTAAGGTTACAATTTGCAAGATTTGTTTTCCAATCCCAATATTTAAGGAATGTATTAATTGACCAATAATCTGCTTTAAAGAAATCTTTAACCGGAGTACGATCATGAGTACCCAAGTTTTGATTATTTATTTCAGTGTGAACCATGATCTTCCCTTGTCAATCTTCACCATTCATTACTTCCTGGGTGTAAGGCAGGCCTTTCCGTCACAAACTTTTTTTTTTTTTTTTTAAAGTTTTCATGGCCCGCCCTCGAGTGGCGTCATGTCGCGGCGGCCATTAGTAGCGACCGACTCCTCCTCCAACTCAGTTCTGTTTCTCCCGCCGTCGAGGCAGCACCTGTTTTCGGAGCGTCCATTGTTGCGTCAGCGACTCCTCTTTTCCGCACACTCGATGCCGATCGGTAAGACTGTTCTTTTTTCTTTCTAAAGCGGCGCCGGGTGTGTTTTCCTACTGTTTTTTCTTGTTGATTTCGCGTTATGTCCGGGTCCGGAGCTAAACGTGTTTCGAAGACGGGCCGTGCCCCTATGCGTCGGTGTTACTGTGGCCGGCATTTCTCTGTCTCGGACCGGCATGACGTTTGTCTTCGTTGCCTGGGACCCAACCATGACATGGATTCGTGCGACGCCTGTTTCTCCATGGACCGCCGTGTCCTCGAAGTCCCCGCGTTCAAGCTCGGCAAAGCCCGCCCGACCGAGGGGCGGCGTCGCTCAAGGGATTCTCAGGTAAGGTCTCTAGGCCCTTCCCGGGTCCCCTCCGGGCCTACTCTGATCTGAGAGAGGGGTCTCCCTCGTCTCTTCTTGCGAGGAGAGGCCCTTCTCTCGGTGTCGGGGGCGTCGTAGTCCCTCCCGGGGCAGCAGCGCCGACACCGCCTCGGCAGTCACCTCTTGAGTGCAGGCTCCCCGTGGCGAGGCCCTCGTCTTTTAGGCCCTAGCTCGGGTGGACCCTCGGCAGCCACCTTTCAGCGCGTTTCCCGGATCCTGGCGCCGTTCGGTGCGGTGATCGAGCGGCGCCGTTCAGCTACCCGTTTTGAGTCGCAGGCGCCATTGCGGCGCCCGGTGATCGAAACAGCGCTGTTGGCGGTGCGCTTTGGAATCGGCGCCGTTCGCGGCGCCGGTGTCAAGCGGCGCCATTGGCGGTGCCGCTTTGAGCCTTGCGCGCCGTTCGCGGCGTCGATGGACAAGGCGGCGCCGTCGGCGTGCCGCCTCACGCTCCGGTAGCGCCCGGCGGTGGGCCTGGTCCTTCACTCGGTGATTGCACGGCCTTCCGGCGCCGTTGGGGAATGAGCTAGGCCTGGCTGCTACCCGGCGTGAGGGGCTGGCGCCTCCCTTGGTACTGGGGCGTTCGGCCCCCGTAACCTCGGGGACCCCTGGGGTGGCCAGCATTGAGGTCCTGCTGGTCTCGTCCTCCTCGGGGACGATGATTCAGACGATGGACCCATCTGGCACCCCCACTCTTGAGTCTGGGTCCCCGGTGGCTAGAAGAGTGCCAGGCGGCGCAGTGGGCCCTCCTCTGTCCCCCTTTAAGTCGCCTCCTGAGGGTTCCCGGCTGGGGGTGGCGGGGAGCCCAGGGGCAGGCGGGGGGTGGCCGGGGAGGCTCCCCTCTCTGGAGGCCAGTGACGCTACCTTGCAGGTGCTGTCACTCTCTCTAGGGACAGGGAGCGCTGTGGTGGGAGGAGGGCCCTCTCGGGGTCCAGGTCGAGGCAGGGGTCTGCTGCTCGGTCTTCCTTGAGCCACCTCAGGGGGTGGCCAGGAGCAGTGCAAGCCTCGCCCCCTCAGGGTTCTAGGGTGTCCTTGGGGCGTTTGTTGGACTGCCCTTCTGGATCCATGCAGTCCTGGCGTCGTCACAGGAGTTCTCCCCAGGGCTCTTCAGGCTCCGCTTCCCCAGAGTTCCGTTCTGCGGCCTGGTCTGATATCCAGGATCCCTCTTTCCAGGGCTCCTTTCCCCGGATTCCAGAGCCCTCGCAGTGAGCAGTTGCCTCCGCGGAGGTGCCCCTCTCCCATCTCTCTGCCTTCACCACCCCCACTCCCAGGCCATGTCGGCCCTACGGGTCCGTTATCCTGGGAGCAGTTCAGGGGTTCTGCGGCGGCCTTCCCCTCATACGTTAGGTACATGCATGAGCGGGTCTTTCGACTCTCCCCACTGCCGCAGGAATCCTCTGGGCATTCCAGTTCCCCATCATCCTCGTCTCCCTCCTCCAAAGGGAGAGGAACCCTAACTCATCTGTCCTCCGATGCTGATTTCACAGAATATCAGCGTTTCCTCTCGAGGATGGTGAGGATCTCAGTTTCCTACGTTGAAGAGACAATACCCGAGCAGGAAGCGTGAATTCTTGGTGAATTCGGTGCCCAGCATCTGGTGGTACCTTCCTGGCCTATCCCTTCCAGGAGGTCTATCCGGTCACTGGCAGCGGTCCCCTGCCTTCTTCCCCAGCCCGGCGGACTGCCAGCGTGAGTATTGTGCCCCCTCTGAGTCTCTGGGTTGCTTCAACCCGTCCTCAGGTTTGGTATACCTGGATACTCCTTCTGAGTACGTTGCCCTGGTGCCCGACGCCCACCGGATTCGGACTCTCTCCAGTTCGACCGTTGGGGGCGAAGAGTGTTCTCTTCTGCTCGTGCGAGTGCATGTATTGCATCACATCAGGCTCACCACGCTGCCTACAACCGGCATCTGTGGTCGATGATGTCCCAGCTGCTGGCATCTATGCCTGATACAGAGCAAACCAGACAAGCCGTTGCCCTCTCCGCGGTAGGCCTGGAGCTGGCAAGACACCAAGCAAGGGCATCTTATGACGCCAATGAGGTGGCTTCCAGGCTTGCGGGGACAGCGATCTGCATCAGGCGGACGGCATAGCTTCGTCTTTCCAGGTTGTCACCCCTGGCCCGGCGTAGGGTGATTCGCTCCGCCTTCCGGGGACCCGTCTTTTCTCTTCTAGAGCTAGGAGACTTTTACAGGGGCTCCCTCCGTCTCCTCGTCCTCGGGAGGCACCTCCTAGCTCTTCTCCCTCTTAGGCTTTCTGAATAAGCCAGGGTCTTCTCCTTCTGTTTCTCACCAGCAGAAGGCTGGGGGTCTTGTTCCCTCAGGGTATGGCCTCTCCCCTCCAGGGGAAGAGGAGCTTGGTACTCACCCAGGAAGTAATGAATGGTGAAGATTGACAAGGGAAGATAGGAAAATTACGTACCTACCGTAATTCTTGATCTTCTCTTGTATCTTCACCATTCATTACTTACACCCGCCCACCATCCCCTCAGTGCCTCTTCCTGTGGCTTCTCCACCTCCCGTCTCCTTCCTCTCTCTGCATTTATATAAAATATAGGGAAAATTCCTTAAATTTTCCAAAAAAAAAAAAAAAAAAAATCTTTCTTGAGGGGTTCTAAAATCCAGAAAAATTACTTACTCTAAGATTCATGGGCCATCTCGTGGATTGCATTGGCGATCAGACTGCACAACTATCTCTTGCTATTCTTATGGCAAGATACCTCTGGGGTTTTTTGGCCTGGCTCAGGCTATTCAGTTTTGATCCTGCAATCCCGTGTTCAGATAGTTGCCCTGAAATCTGATTCCCCCCTCTATTCTTACCTTGCAGAGCAGAGGAACAAGTACGTCTGTTCCTTTCTCTTTTAAAAAAAAAAAAAAAATGCTGAGGGAACTCTCTCCGACTGCTATAGGCATCTTGGTATCTGGGTCATGCATCTAGTTAAAAAAAAAAAAAATTTTTATCTAAAAAAAAAAAAATGGAGAAATCAAACAAGAAGGCAAATGAGAAGGTAGGCTATCCTTCTCGCTGTTTTCAGTGGTTTCTCCTTTAAGCATCCTCCTGGACAATTTTACAGTAGAGCTCTGCTGACCATATCCAATCTTAGCCAGCCTAAGCCTTGGCCGGCCTTAGCCAGTCAGTCTGAGTCCCATTTCTATCTTGAAACGCCTGAAAGGCTTACATTTTCCATTTCTAAACCCCTGAGCAGCGCTCTCATGCTGCTAGGGGTTTTATTCTTCCCTCCTCGGCTGTCCTCCAGTTAAGGCCACTCCGCGGCCAGGGCGAGTGGGTGTCAGGGATAATGGCATGTTGAAGATGAGGACTATGCCCTCCTGGGTCTGTCTAGCGGGTTCGGTGAACCTTCTCTTCAGCTCTATCTCCGGGGATTCTTGCTTCCCTTTAGTCGAGCCTTCAGCTACAAGCTAACTATGCTCGTTGGGCCTTCTGGTCCCTTCAACATCCCATTTCTCTTCTCTTTCTTCTTCTTCTTCTATTTTCTCATTTCCTTACTCATCTCTCCTCCTAGAGTCGCCCAGGTAAGAGGCCCTGCACTCCCTAGGCTAGGGATGTTCTTATCTCTCTGTCCTCTCCATCGGCTTATTCCTTTTTCAGTTCATTCTTCCTTGCTTTTGCTATCCCTCGGCTATCTTGCCCGCTATCTATATTTTCTGCTTTCACTTTTGCCTCTCAGCTCACAGAACTGAGTTGGAGGAGGTCGTCGCTACTAGCAGCCGCCCCTCGCGCATATTTACATGGCGTCGCTCGAGGCGGGGAGCCGTTGAAACGCTTTAAAAAAGCTCCCGTGGCGGGTGGTCGCCTGGCTTACACCCAGGAAGTAATGAATGGTGAAGATACAAGAGAAGATCAAGAATTACGGTAGTACGTAATTTTCCTTTTCGTCACTGTTTGCTAAAGGATGTACTACATCTACTTTAATTTTTTTTTTTGCTCTCAGTTTGTTGGAATAAATCTAAAATATTCTGATCCTAGTTGGAACTTTAATTAATTGCTCCATGTTATATATGGTCATTAAGTCAATGAATCTGTTATCTAGATTGGATGAACCTTCCTGATTCCCAGTTGATATTGGGGAGGTTAAAATCTCCCATTAGAATATAACCACCCTTGATTTCCATGGTTTTGATGTTATTCATTAACATATTATTCTCATCACTATCTAAATTTGATGATCTATATCATAAGCCTATAGTTATGCTATGTTTATTTGGAAGTATGACTTTTGCCCATAATAATTTAATTTCTGAGCCAGCATCAGATCCACTAACAATTTCATGTGATTTAAAAGCATTCATAACATACAGAGCTATTCCTCCACCTCTCGAATTTCTATTATTTTTTCATACTGTGAATATTCAGTAATCTCAGTACCCCAATCACCATCAGTAAGAAGTTATGTCATGCCCTTTGGGAAATCAGACATAAGGAAAATTTCAGAAATATGGCAACAAATGTGACAGAAGTGGGCAATTTGTCACATTGCAGATGGGATGTTAGAGTTGGAAACTCTGACTCCACATTCCCAACTTTATCGGTGGAACCCTAACAAATGCATTAACACATTTTTTGCAATGACTTATATATGACTATATATGTAGGATGTGCAGGGGAGCTGTGTGATTTATCTGCACAAAAGCAGATGGATCTTGGTAACCTCATGAGGCATAAGCCATGAGTGATGTGCTCAAGGTCAAACTGCTTGAGTATAGATAAATATTATAAAATGGGCATCCAAAATAAAGTTTCATTGGTGAAAATATATCATGTGACTGTACATGAAATCTGTTTAGTGCACAGTCATCCCGGTCCTAAACCATATCACACAATGAGCAAATCAGCCTCCTACAAGCAGAACTATCTTCCATCAGACCCCTACAACCAGAATTGATCTTCCATCATAAAATGGCTGCTGCATTTACACTGTAAAAAACTTCAACTGGGCCTAATACTACTTTAAATAAAATAAGACTAATTAATTAAATGTTGTTTCCTTGATCATCACACTGTCCTTACACACATAAACAAATTGGAAATATTAAATGTTGTTTATTGTTTTCATTATAACTGTTTCTTTGCTGACAATGAAAATCCCCATTCTATCTTTACCTGCTCATCAGCGAAATCTCTTCTGCTTGCCCTGATAGTGAGATAATTGAGTCTCTGGCTGTAGAAGAGGGTACCAATAAATTTCTCTACCCCCTTAGGAAGGCTTCATTGCTGAAGCACTGGGGTAAGGATTATTTGGCCCTGGCAACTTAAAATAAATTGCATTTAGCAGAAATTTGCCTGGTAAGAATTATTTGCTGACTGAGTGCTGTTTCATGACTTTGGCTGTAGAAGAGGCCTTTATAATGTATGGTAGAGGGCTATTAATGATGAAATTCAATGAATTCCTATCATTGTTATACTATCATTGTGATGTTAAGAGGTTATTTTAACCTTCGGCCCGTTGGCGATGAGGGTTGAGGCGCTGGATGCCACACCTCGCGCTACGCCGGTGACCCAGGTTCGGGAATGAGCTCGGATCGTCAGGGGTCAGCAGGGAAGGACTGGGATTGAGCATCGGAGACAGCTGTCTCAGTTCTGGGAAGGGTTGAGGTCTGTACACCGTGCTACGGCGACCCGGGGCGCCTGGAGGTACCGCAAGTGATGGTGTAACTGGGGGCGATCATGCGCGGATGTCTGCACATAGTGCATAGACATCATTGCACCACGATCCCAAATGGAGAGAATACAGGAAAAAGGCAGCATGGGTCCGTGGCAGCTTGATGACCACAGCTCCGCCGCCAACGATGCCTGAGGCATGTGCCGGTACTGGTTTCCTCGCTGGGTGTGAGGGCTGTGGGGAGCCCCTTTCATAGGTGTAGCTGCATCTGCCAAGTGGGCATGCGAAGCTGGAGTCGGCGGCGGAGTGGAGCGGTGGCTGGATGTGGGCAGGACCATGGCTGCAAGGAGGATAAAGTGTTAAATGATATAAAAAGAGGTTAATCTTCCTGGACTAAGTCTCCATCACTCATTCACACTAGTGGGATAGTGCGGGCGCTAGGACCAACGAAGGAGCAAAAATTTTCAGAAGGGCGGCGCCCAGGTAGGACCACGCATGCGCGGCACCACGAGACTGACTCGCGCCTGTATAGGCTATCTCGGCGTCGACCCTCCAACCGCCTCAGTTCCTTTTCTCCCGCCGTCGAGTGCGCTTGGATGTCAACGTCGCTCGTCTGCCGGAGTCAAAGTTTTCGTCTATACGACAGCAGCTTTTAGTGTTTAATTTAAAAGTTTTAATTTAACTATTTAGTAGTAATTTTTAATTTTACGAATAAGAAGATTATGAAGAAATTCTTTCCTGCCATCCACGGAGTCGTCCTTAGACGGTAGCGGTGACGGTAGGAAGACTTCGTTGAAAGTTGTTATGGCAGGCGGGCTGTGCCGATCGCCACCCTTAAGTAGCGGGGGTCTGACTATAGACAGTCCTGTACTCTCGTGGGGAGGACAGTCACGAGCACGAATCTGGCGGTGCGGGATCCGCTCCGCTTGCTCGAGTTCTTCTTCTTCGTTTGGGAAAGAAGAATCTGTGCCTCTCGAGGTTGCCTGTTGGTATGTCTGCATGAGGATTGTTTGTTGGTAGGCGATAGGCCTGAACTGACTTTCTGGGTTCCCCTTGGCCCCGCCTCCTAACGGCTGCTTTTCTCGACTCGGACTCCATCTCTGTCCTTGTTGGAGTTCCGTGAGCAGTTCCACCTCTGGGCTGCTCCTGTAGAGCAGGGGTTTGACTCCTTTTCCTGATTGTGTTCCTGGTTTCTGGGCCTCCGGTCGGAGCCATTGGACGAGCCGGGTCAATTGGATCTGAATGACGCGGTGCCCTCTTGGTGCCTTCATCATCTTGTCAGCCCTCGTGCCTACCCCCTCTTCCTTTCCATGCAGGGGCCGGCACCGGCACCACCTTCTTCTTTTTCCATGGTGTTTTTCCTGGCGTTGTGCCCAACACCTTGGTGGCGCCACAGGTCTGGTGCCGTGCCCATGGTTTGGCATGGGTGCCATATGCGGCACCGCTGGTGTTTGGGTCAGCGCCGGGACTCGGCGCCGTGGCTCGGTGCCGTGCTTTGCGCTGTACTGGATGCAGTTGGCGCCGTGGCTTGATGCTGTGCTTGGCTCCATGGCTCGGTGCCATGCTCAGTGCCGTGATCGGCACCGTGCTCTGTGCTGTAGTCGGCACCGTGGCTTGCTCGGCTCCATGTTTCTGCGCCGTGCTCTGTGCTGCAGTCGGCGCCGTGCTCGGTGCCGTGGGTCGGCTCTGTGGCTCACGCTGTGCTCGGCGCCATGCTTGGCGCTGTGGGTGCTTCTTTGTCGGTGCTGCTAGCGGTGCTGTGGGTGTCTCACGGTGCCACTGATGCCCGCTGGCACTCGTGGGTGCTGCGGGTGGTGCCAGGCACCGCGGGTGCGTGAGTGGCGCGGGCACCCATGGGTGCCATGGGTGGTGCCGTGGACAGTGCGGGCACCCGCTGGTGCTGCGGGTGGTGCCTGGCACCAGCGGGTGCCACTGGCGATGCTGGGCACCTGCAGGTGGCACCTGGCACCCGCGGTGATGCCGAGCACCCACGGGCAGTGCCTGGCACCCATGGGTGGTGCCTGACACCCACGGGTGCTGTGGGTGATGCCGAGCACCTGTGGGAGGCGCCTGGCACCTGCAGGTGGCACCTAGCACCAGCGGGTGCCATGGGTACCATGGGTGCCATGGCACCATGGGTGCCATGGGCGTCGGGGGTGCCCTTGCATGCCATTGTTGCCATTGGTACCGAGGATACCTGTGGGTTCTGCCGTGGGTGCCCTCTGGTGTCTCTCAGGTTGGCATGGTTACTGCTTGGTGCCTTCCTGTGCCAGGAGTGATGCTAATGCCGTAGGGGTGCCAGTTGGTACTGTCTGACAGAACTAGGGAAAGATCTGTGTTTGCAGAACTCTCTTCCGCAGGACTTGTGTTGGGATGTTCCATGGAATGAATTCCTATTCTGCGGATTATTTCCACATTTTACTGGGTGGCGGTCTGCATCGGATCTCCTCATCCAGCGATTTCCGCTGATGGGACTCTTCTGTTCTGTTTCTGTCAGAGGAATCTCTCATTCTGCTCAGCACTTTCTCAGCCCCACGTGGTGCCAAGCTCCTCGACACCCTTCCTGGTGGCGGAGTCTCTAGTGGCTCTAACCGAGACCTCTTTTGGGGTCCTTCTGTGGTAGAAAGGCATCTGGATGAGTCTTTCCCTGTCCTTCTGGTCAGTGATACAGCGGATGACTCATTTTATATACTGAATGCCCTCTCTATCATCAGAGTCTGTGATGCAAGCTCTTTTAGTAGTTCCTCATTTATGGGGTCCACCATAGTGTTCAGACTGGATCTGTGGACTATATACCTCTGCGTCTAGACTTTTTCAGTGGTCAAGACAATTACACTCTTTGGAACATTTTAATTCTATGGTCGGGAGCTGCACAGACTGTCCCGCTCCTTTGATAGGGGTATACAGCCCATTTTTGATGCCGCCCCTCTGGTGGCTGCTTCGCCACAGGTAGTTAACATCTGTCTAGCTATTATTAGTCCAGTCAGGGGTTCAGTTATGGATCTTCAGGCTCCTCCTGCTCCTCAGAGGGATGACATCCTTGTCATTTCTGTATCAGGCAATACTTGCCAAATAGCAGCCAGCAACCTTGTCAGGCTCGGACTAATGATATTTAAAAAAAAAAAAAAAAAAAGGGGGGTCAGAATTATCACAGCACAGGGCCTAGTTGGAATTTCCTGATATCACGCTTGGATCTGATCAGGTTCCGCCTCAACCCTGAGGCAGTCATCTCTAAACCTCAGTAAAGGGTACCTGTTTTCTTCTACCCAGGGGCAGTCCAATCCAGCGGTGGTATAGCTCACCTCTTTTCTCTTAGAGAATTTCTCTTATTCCGAGATATTTCCAAAACCTAGGCATCTAACCAGTCTGTTAGTCCCCTTTTTGTTTTTTAATCAGGCTTTCTTCTCCTGATCAGAGCCTTGCAGCAACAGAAGTGACTCTTCAGCAAGTCGGAACTTAGATTCCTACTTCCATGTTTGCTCCAGCTTAACAGATGACATGCTTCTTTCTTGACCATTAGTCAGGTAGGTTCTTTCTAAGGTAACCGCAAATTTTCACATACAGTCATACTACCTGAACCTGTACACTTTACCTCTGGCTCTTGCAGCTCCTGAGGTCTTTTACATTAGATTAGTGCATGTCTTTGACACTATTAATTTTGGTCCTAGATCAAATTGTGAGGCCAGGTTCTTGCCGCTCTCCTAGAATAGTTGCGGCTGCCTGGCAGACTTTAATTTTTTG
Organism: Neoceratodus forsteri; assembly: GCA_016271365.2. Taxonomy (NCBI): domain Eukaryota; kingdom Metazoa; phylum Chordata; order Ceratodontiformes; family Ceratodontidae; genus Neoceratodus; species Neoceratodus forsteri. The sequence goes on from CM057453.1 coordinate 805,051,783, forward strand.
CCCATTGTAGTTGTCGGCAAGGTGATGAGTTACAACTCAAGCGTTTATCTTGTAGACACTATGTTATAGATGCTCTTACAAGACAGCTCTTTTTATTAACAGGACAGTCCTTGGCTGTCCTTTCCGAGTGAACCCTATCTCCTACCACCCTACTCAGGGTTGTTGATTTTAGCTTGGTACTCTCCCACTAGTGTGAATGAGTGATGGAGACTTAGTCCAGGAAGATATGGAAATTACGTACTTACCGTAATTATTGATCTTCTTGGACAGTCTCCATCACTCATTCACACGCCCACCCACCATCCCCTGGGTTCACTCGTTTTTCTTTCCTGGTCTTCATGGCCTATGGTTCGGACTGTGAAGACATTGTTCTTTGACCTTTCTTACAAAGGCCATCTGGGCCCTCTCAGGCCCAGACACTCAGAATGAGCTATTCTCATTAGTTACGCTGCACCTCCTTGGTCGAAAAGGTACTGAGGTGGTTGGAGGGTCGACGCCAAGATAGCCTATACAGGCGCGAGTCAGTCTTGTGGTGCCGCGCGTGCGTGGTCCTACCTCGGCGCCAGCCCTTCTGAAAATTTTTGGCTCCCACTTGGTCCTAGCACCTCCGACGCTATCCCACTAGTGTGAATGAGTGATGGAGACTGTCCAAGAAGATCAATAATTACAGTAAGTACGTAATTTCCATTTCTACCCTCTTGAGTACATCACGTTGATGATACAACAAATTAGAATGCACTTGCAGTCCCATTACCATAGTAGCATAGACTATCACTCATTTTTGTTTTATTTTATTTATTTAACAAATCGGAAAGACCATTGAGCCAAGGGCTGTTTTACAGAGGTTCCATGTCAAGTTACAAGAACAGCAAATTACAATGGTTTCAGTAAGTAGTACAACATGAAGAAAGTAATTACAGAAACAAAAGAACAATATGGCAAAATAAATCTTGTGTAAAGTGCAGCCAGTGGCCTTGTCCGAAGAGGAATGAAAGGCTTAAAAGGAGAGAAGTACATGGGGTGAATAGGGGGGTGAAAGGAGCAAAATAAGAGTAAGGAGGGAGATGCCACAATGAAGCTTAAGCAGGAAAGACCCACAGGGTGGGGGGGGTAGAGGGAGAGAACAACGTGAGGAAACAGAGAGAGAGAAGGAAGTTGGAGTGGAGGGGTAAGGAAGAGGGATGAGGTAGAATGAAAGAGGGCAGGAATGAGAAAGGGATAAGGGAGGAAGTGCTTTGAGTGGAATAGCAGTAGCAGCATAAGGCTATACAGGAGCAAATGGTAAAATAGGGGATCCCAGTACATTTAGCTGTCAGCAGAGATTAGGTATAGCAGCCACAAGCTCTGGAAACTAGGAATTGATGCAGCTTCCGCTTAATGGTCATGAAGGTTGCAGTCATCACAATCTCAGGAGGAGAGGAATTAAATAAATTAGCAGCTCTAACTGCAATGGATTGCTGTCAGAGTGAGATTTGACAGCGAGGAATAGTAAAGGTTTGGCTCACAGAACTTTGTGTGCTCTGAGTGCCCAGAAGGACTGAAAAGCTGAAGGGAACCTAGTGGTAGGAGACCAAGATCTGCCTTCTTAGCCAGAAGGCAGCCTTGATATTCAGTGCAAGCCTGGAGTTGAAGCCAGTTTGCTTGTTCGTAAAGGTCACACAGGTGAGTACGATACACTGCAACAGTTAGTAGATGGCATGCCTTATTCAGAGCTGTGGTGAGCCGACGTAGGGTTGTGTCTGCGGCGGAGCCATAGATGACCAAACCATAGTCAATAATAGACACAATTGAACTTTGGATAGCCAATCTGAGGGCTTCGGTAGTAAGGCAGTGTTTATGCCTGTGTAGAAGGCCTAGGCGAATGTTAACTACTTTGGCAACATTCTCAACATGGTTGGAGTAGGAGAGTATGCTATCCAGAGTGACTCCTAGGTATTTAAAAGATTGAGTCTGATCAAGGATAACACCCACACTGTTTTTAATCACCAATTGTTTGGCTTTGTGCTTGCTGTTGATACTATGGAAGAGCATGACCTTAGTTTTTTTGCAGTTAGTCACCAACTTATGAGAGATGAACCAGGACTCAGCTTCAGTAAAACTTTTCTGAAGTTGGGCCTGAAGGAGTGTAGGGTCAGCAGACTTTGAGAAAAAGACCGCATCATCCACGTAGAGGAGTACTGGTTCAGAACAGGATGACGGAAAATTATTGAGGAAGGTACTAAATAAAAGGGGTCCCAGTATGGATCTTTGAGGAACCCCAGAGCAGACAGGCAGTTTAGCAGGAAGGGCAGACCCTATTCTCACCTGCTGTGTGTGGTTTGCTAGATAGCTGGTGAACCACTTTAGGGCTTCTGAAGATATACCATGCCCAGCAATTTGATGTGTCAGCAAATGGTGATTGACCATGTCAGATGCTTTAGACAGGTCAATAAAGGTTGCACCAACAAGTTGGCCCTGATCAAAAGTATGGTGAATGAAACCTGTGAATTCCAGTAGGGCTGTAGATGTGCTGTGCCCTTTCCGAAAACCATGTTGTTGGACACATTGTAGGTTGTATTTTTCCAGGTACTCCACAAACTGGTCAGCAACAATCCTTTCAAGTGCTTTGGAAAGTGGGGGAAGAATAGATATTGGCCTATAATTCCCAGGCTATAGATATTGGCTATAATTCTGTCCCACTCTTAAAACTGGTGTAACCAGAGCAGATTTCAGATCTTGGGAATTGTGAAAGTATGAGGGAGTGATTGAGAAGCTTGGTGAGGGAGATAGGACTTCGTCTAGAGTTAGGGTAAAAATTTTAGGTCCAGGGAATCACTGCTTGTCCTTGTTCCTCCTAGAACTTTACATAGGTTGGTCTTGGTCTCACTTTCTGAGATAGCTTTGAAGTAGAAATATGGGTGGGTAGAGGCCTCTTCTGATTTGGTGGACGTAGGAGCTGTGTTGGGTGGTTCAAAGAAATTTGGGGGCAGAGTTTGGCTAAGGTCTGTGAAGGATGAATTAAATGTGTTGGCAATTAACACGGGGTCATGGGTGATAGACCCATCAACATTTAACATTTTAGTTTAGTTTGTTTCTTGTAATAGTTACAAGCATGAAAAAGAGTGGTCACGATGTTGTCATTGGACTGTATTCTCTAAATCTGCAAGCATTTTCTCTCACCTCCTATTCCCCATCCACCACGATCTCTCAAGAACAAACAATGAGTATTTTGGCTGTTATGTTTTTTCCCTCTGGCACCTTTCTAAACGATCCACCCACAGTGGAATCTACATTTTGAACCCTGAAGTTCAGGTATTGTTCTTGTTAACAGTTATGCAACACTTTTGGCGGGTGGTTCAAACTGCCGTTTACTCACAGTGATGGCTGCCACTACTGTAACATTTAAAACTGACCTTTTTTAATATAAGGTATAACGGAATATGGAGTAACAGATTGGTGTCGCTAGCATCTCTTTGCCCATACACTATAAAATATAATGCCTGGGATTTGAGTAATAACCGTGCCGAAGACACCTCTCATGGTTGCCAGGGCAACAGTAAACCTTTCAAACTGTACTCTCGGGGTTTACTATGTTGTCCTGGCAACCACTCAAAATTACATATAGAATAATGTATATGGGGAGGTAGTTAATGAAATTTACACACTGAGGTGTGGGATGCACATAAACCCTGAGGCGAGGTGCCCGAGGGACGACATAGGCATCCCACACTGGGCATGTGTAAAATTCGAGAGTTTGAACCACCTCCCCAAACCTTATTTCATATAATTGCTGACCTTTCATTTTTTTGCCCACTGGAAGTTTATTTGATAAACTGTGCCATTTTGCAAAAGAGTGTGCAGCACTCTGATTCATTAACTGTATTTTATTAAAGGACTTTATAATAGTAAAATAGATTTTAACTGAATGGTTTAATTACATTTCTTTTTTTTCTTTTAGTCTTTGAAATTGTGTTAACTTACAGTATTTGAAACAGCGAGGTCCATTTTGTAAGTTTGCTCAGTAACCTCGGTTTCTATGAGAAGTAAATCTTGTTTCTGAAAGTGTAAACGGTGTTAAACGAAGAAAACATTTAAAGATTTTGTAAGAATATTTTAAGTTCTTAGATTTTTACTCATTTCTCTGTTGCTAAGTGAGGGTTCCGGTTGCCATGATTACGCTGTTCGTAGCGAGCTGCTTAAAGAGCTCACGATGCCTGTGGGGAGAAAGAGATTTGTTCAGTGTGTGTTAGGGATGATGTGAAAAGTTTCTACCTTAGTTTAATTTATCTTGTTGGTCTTTCTCTGTGTTATAGAGGACATAGGGTGTTGATTTTAAGCAGCGAGAGGACAAAGTCAGCTGATAGACCGTGAGTTTGAGAATAAATGTGGTTTGTCTTACAGGTGTTGATGGCTCGCAGTTTTCCTAGAGAAAGCTGGTGCGTGTTTGCCGTTATAACCAGCCCAGCTGATTATAATGGCAAATTATAACCGGCTTCCTCTATGGGAAAAATGAAGGTCAGTAATTATAATGCGGTTATTACTCCCATCCCAGGCATAATCCTCTATGTTGTGTGTGTGTACAGTATGTTAGGAGAGGAACATTCTGCCAGTGGAACTGAACAGAATTTTGAATCCATGTATTCCATGGTAAACATTCCATGATAAACATTGCATATCTTGAATCTTGATGCCAGCAAAGGAAAACTTTGTCCAGTAGTAATACAGTGACATCATCAATTACATCATTTGCAATGGACGGAAGGACTATTTTATTATAAATGTACACAAGTAATCTATTGTTTCTGCATATAAACATGCTTGTCCCAACTGTAAAAAGGAGAAAAAAAAAAAAGAACCCATTTTATAAGCACAATAAGAAACTCTGGGGTGTGCATGGAACATATTTTACAGCACTTCCAGGGACTGAAGGCACTCGGCCTGTGACTTTGTGCTTCACTACACCCCTGGACATGCAGTAGAATCTGTTCCATGCGCGCACTCCATCGTGTCTTATTGATCACATGTAGCACACCAACTCCATGTTGCATATTTCATTTATATAATAGAATAGGAACTTGTGTATTGTTTTAATGCTGTTTCTTGTGTGTGGGTGTGTGTGTGTGTGTGTGCGTGTTTCTTTTGAGATATGACATGCTTGTACCTTTATGAGCATGGTTGCTATAGCTATCGCATTGGACTTGCCATCAGGACAATCCTTTCACTTCCCGATGTAGCTACTGATTGGTGAAGCTAGCAGTTGTTGGAAAAATTTCCCCAGAAAATGATGGTGGTGTTTAGTGAGAAGATTGAGAGCACTGAAGGTGCTGCATCAGAATTTTATTTATGCTGGTATGAAGGGAAGGGAAGACTCTATTTCTATATGCACAATTGAGGGAAAGAGGCAGGGGGTTATTGCTACCAGGGCGCCTATGTGTTCAGCAAATGAGTTGGCAAGTGGGCTGGTAGGTGTTCGATGTAAGCTAAAGAGCAGGCAGACAGCTTCCAGAGCAGAAAAAGGACAATCCTTTGATTGGGACTTGGGAGAGAAAATTAAAAAAGGTAACATTTTTGAAAATATTGGTAAAGCATTTTTACGGATCGTTTCTTTGAAAAGGGGACGTTACTGTTGGCATGATGAGTTGTAGTGCTAGAAAGTGAAAGTGACTTCTCGTGCAGTAAGTAGTACTGACAAGCGGGAATGTGACTTTGTTTTGTAATGTTTTTATTGAAGTGGTTTGATACGTGATAATGTACATCAATAAAATGTTGCATGTTTTACACTGATGGAATTGGGGTTTTCTTTATACTGTTACAACTGTAGTCAGCTATGATGGGGTGCAACCGCATGGTCAGCCTGTCCTCCTCTTTGTTACAATGTGAGGGAGGGACACTGAACCTATAGTTACAAAGCATATATCCTGACCATAGTGAAACTACTGAGATATAATATAACCCTTAGCCAAGTGGGGGGTGAGGAGGAGGGCGGGGCGTGGGTGAGGAGCAAGCTTAAGATGATGTGGAGTGGTGAAAATGGGAGGTTCCTATTAGTGGAGGAATAGTGGCCTATGATTAACCTCGATGGTCCAAGGAATATAGCAAGGTTTGCTATTACTATACAAAATTACTATCCTTACTCATAACATACAGGAGGCGAACCACTCCATCCAGAGGAGCACAGTACCACTCTGTCATTCAGTGAATGTGTTATTTTTTCCATACAGTATATCTGATTAACTGTTTCATGTCAGGAGGTGATGTTCAGGATCCCTGAGGTGAGCCAGGAACTGGTAATGGTTGATCTTATCTGTGTCAATCACCATTCATCACAGATGGGTACTTGCCAGAGATCAGGACCCTGTGGGAGCCTTTTTTTTTTTTTAAAAGGATAGGTGGAGCTGACGCAGCATCGGCGCTGCCCTCGAGGCCGACGTACTACGTGGTGCTCAGGATTAGCCGTCAAGCTGCGCCGACCCGCTGCCTACCAGTTCTTCATCTCCGCCGGCCAAGGTCGCCGTGGAAGCCTCTGAAGAAAAACTTTTCAAAATTTGAGCCTTAGCCTGCGCATTTTGTTCGTTACAGTCCGATCGGTCCCCTAGTTCTGGGTTCTGCCTCCACTCAACGTCCGGCAAGATCTTTCCATTTATTTTAAAGTTTAGCGACGTCGAGTCTGTTTTGGTGTTTTTTCCTGTAGGTCATACCGCGGTCAGAAGACAAGAAATCTTTGAAGCAGGCGGCCCCTATGCGTCGGTGCCGATGTGGCGCAGTTTCTCTGTTACCGACCAGCATGACGGTGTTTGGCGTGTCTTGGCCCGCTTCATGACATGGACTTGTCGGCCTGCTTCTCCATGGACGCGCGTCCTTGAACAGTGCGCGTTCAAAGTAGGGTGAGCTTCGCCGACTTTTGGAGGTAGGATTTGCACTTGTCGGGCCAAGCCACGCTCTCTCGGCCTTTCCTCTGGGTCCCCTCCTGGTTCTATGCGGACTGAGGAGGAGGGAGCCTCGACTTCTCGTAGCCTAGCCTTGGTCAAGACTCCTCCTGCGGCGCAGGAGGCCCGTCCCGCTTCCTTCCAGGAGCGGGTGGGAGGCACCGCCATGGCAATCGCCCCTTCGGGGGTGAAGGCTCCCCCGGTGTCGCTCCCACAGTCTGCAAGGCCCGGGTCGGCACCGTCCTTGACACCGTCAGTCGGTGCCGTCGAGGCCTTCAGCACCATTTGCGGTGCCATGGGCCCTGTTGGCACCGACTCGTCTCTCGGCGCCATGGGCCCATTGGCGCCACTCACAGCGCCGGCATTGCCCATGGCGCCGTGACCCTGGATCCGGTGTCACCTTTCGCTATGTCTCGCCTTGGCGCCGAGGTTGAGCACGGCACCGTGGGACCTTCAGGGTCATTTGTTGGTGCCGCCTTGAGCGCTGCCTAGGGACCTTCGAGTGCGTTTGTCGGTGTCGCCATGGCGTCGCTGCTGCTCTTGACGCGCACCGGGAAGCCTTGCGGTGCCATTTCCGGCACCGGGTCCGCCCTCAGAGCTGTCGGCGCTGCTTCAGTCCTCGGCACCTCGTGGTGTCGTCGGCGCTGAGGCCACTGCTGGGGCTGCCACCTGTGCCATCTCTGTCCCTGGTACCACCTCCAGTGCCGGTGGACTTGACGGCGCCACAGCTGGCCCTAGCTCTGGACCTGTGATCCGAACTGCCCTTCTGCCAGCCCCCACATGGGGCTGTGGAGGGCGCGGGTACCGTCTTGACCACTGCTGCGACTTCTGGGCCCTTCGGAAAGGTCGCCTTCCCTCGCCCTCCTACCATCTGGCTTAGGGCCTCAGACTGTACCTCTTCGGAGTCGGGCTTGGAGTCGGACGGGCAATCACACCCTTCGGGGTTGCCTGCAGAGGAGGGTGAACGGGTGGTCTCCACGACGAGTCTCAGTCAGCCCCCTTCTGAGGAGTGTGGGGTTCCCCCCGAGGTTGGGGTCAGTGGTACTGACCAGCAGGCTGTGGTGCTTGCCACTATAGCCATGCAACCTGGCCTGGGGGTTCCTTGACCCCTCGGCGGTGGTACCCCTCCCATGTGTGTCTCGATCGCCCAACTTTGGGGCCTATTGAGAAGTCTACGGGGAGGGTGCTGCTCCCTGGGTCTCCCCTTTGGGGAAGCCCAGAGCTGCAAGCTGCCTAGGCTGGCCCTCTCAAGGACCAGGACCCTCTTGGACTCTGAGGGGTCGAGGGGTGTGGGGTCGGTGCGTCGGCCTTTCTCTGGGGCCCACCCCAGCCCTGGATGAAGCCGAAGTGCGGACTTCTGCCCTTCCCCTTCTGGGTCCTTGAGAGAGTCCCATTCTTTGGAGGCAGGGGATCGTCCTTCTGGACCTATACGGCCCCGGTCACCTCACTGGGGGGATTCTTCTGGGCGCAGCCTAGGCAGTACCAATGTGGTTGTACAGCTGTCAGCTGCAGAGTCTTCCGGGACACCCTCCTGGGTGTCCATGGTCAACTCCTAGCCCTGGCAGTGGTCAGCGATTCCTTCTCTTGGCTCTGCCCTACCCTCTGCCGCATTCTCCAGCGCTCCCAGGCATCCTTGGTCCTACTGGCCCTCTCACCTGGGAGCAGTTCAGGCAGTGGCTGCGGTTCCCTGCCTATGTTGGGCCATGGACAGCCAGGTTTTCAACCTCCCCAGCGGCCACCCTCAGAACACATAGTGACCTCCTGCTCCTCATCCCTCTTCTGGGGGAGGAACCATCTGTCCATCTCTCCTGCCTGCTGATCTCTCCGGTATCAGCGTTTCCTCTGAGGATGATGGAGGACCTTCATCTTTCTCCCCTGTCAGTAAGCAATCCGAGCATGTGCGCGCCTTTCTAGGCGATTTCGGGATGGCCACCCTTGTGGTGCCGCCCTGGCCTGCTCTCTTTCAGGAGGCATCCATGCGTTTCTGGCAGAGGCCCTTCTCCAGAGTTCCTGCCCCTAGGGACCTCAGCCAGAGGTATTGCGCTCCCCCAGAGTCTCCAGGCTCCATGCCTCATCTGCAGTCCAGATTGATGCACCTGGACACTCCTGACGGGCTTCGCGTCCTCCACCGTGACTGGCCCCCAGATCAAGACTCCTTGGATTTTGACTTCTGGGAGGAGGACTTCTACTCTGCAGGTTGCTTCTCTCCATCTCAGCTCATCAGGCCCACTATACAGCCTACAACAGGTTCTTGTGGTCAGTGCTAGGTCAGTTCCTAGCTGCTTTGCCTGACTCGAGCAAACCAGGCAAGCCATCGCACTCTCTGCACGTGGCCTGGAGCTAGCAAGGCACCAAGCAAGGGCATCTTATGACGCCAGTGAGGTAGCTACCAGGGTCGTAGGGACAGTGATCTGCACCAGGAGATCGGCATGGCTTCGCCTTTCCTGGTTGTCACCCTTGGCCCCGCATAGGGTGATCTGCTCCGCTCACCAGGGAACCTATCTCTTTTCCCATAGGGTGAGACATCGTCTGTCGGGGCAACTTCCTTCCCCCTCTGGGGGACCCGTCTCGCTCTCCCCACTGTCGGGCCTCTCCAGGCCCAGAGGTTCCCCTCTTGTGTGTCACCCACTGAGGGCTAAGGGACTCTGTCCCTTAGGGTGCAATGAATCCACCCCCTACGGGGGGCTTGGTACTCACCCATCTGTGATGAATGGTGAAGACTGACACAGATAAGATATAAAAATTACGTACCTACCGTAATTATGATCTTTCTGTGTATCTTCACCATTCATCACAATCCTACCCTCCATCCCCCTGGGGCTCCAGTCTCTGGAGCCTCCTCCCTCTGTGCCTTCCCCTCTTCTGAGTGGGATAAAGTTGAGACACACAGGGGTAATTTTCTTCCCTAAGGGGTTCAGTTGGAGTGGCACTCCTTCTCTACTACATATCTTCACCCTTACGGGGTGGGAACTGGTAGTTGCCCTCCTCCTGTTATCCATCCAATCAAAAAAAAAAAAAAGAGGAAATTTCCCCTTTTTTTCACCAAATATCTTTTCAGAGAGAGTACTGAGTCCCTGTGCCCTGTCCTTCTCCAGAACAGCCGACTCTGCTTTTGGGGTATTGCCAGTCATTCTGTGCTTTGAATTCTGGCAAGAGAGCTTTGCTACTCCTTGCAGTTCCTATACAGTCTGGTGATGGACAAGGGTCCTGGATCCTTGTTACCTCTCACTCTCTCCTAAATTTTCTCCCCCCCTTCCCTGCCTTCTTCCGTTTCCAGAGATTGGGGCCCCTACCCAATCCCCTTAGTCTTACTTCTCCTATGCTGTCCTCTCAGTCGTTATTTCTCCTTTTAGTTCTTTTTTTCTCTCTTCCTTTTTCTGTCCCTTGGACTCTCTTGTCCCACTCTCCATCCTGTCCTCTTACCTCTCCGGTGACTCTCATAACTGGTAGGCAGGTGGAGTCGCCCTGCACCTAATGGCTAATCCTCGGCGCCACGTGATACGTCGGCCTCGGGGCAGCGCCAATGCTGCGTCGGCTCCACCTATCCTTTTAAAAAAAAAAAGCTCCCGCGGGGTCCTGATCTCTGGCCAGTACCCATCTGTAATGAATGGTGAAGATACACAGAAAGATCATAATTACTGTAGGTACGTAATTTTTATTTTTTGCAGCTGTTAGTAGGATGCTCACAAGGTATCAGGAGTTAGGGTCGCAAAGTTCCCTGGCCAGTTGAAGTAAGCAAAACATCTGGGCAACAAAAGGTACTGGTCTAGCAGACAGATCAGAGAGGTCATTTTCCAGGTTTCTGAAAAAGGGAAGCAAGACAGGACAAGGCCACATGACATAAGTAAGGTGAACTTGGCTCTCACTGCAGTATCGCCAGCAAGAAGAGTCTCTCATGGCAAGGCATTGTGCTGTGATGACTGGGGTTGTAAAGAACAATATTAGATGCTTTCATGAGTACTTCCTCCATTGATGAGAACATGTCACTCTGGAGGAGATTTGGCCAAGTTGTTTTCTAGTATAGGACAGGTGCTGGAACAGCTCCTCTTCCCATCTCCCAGCAATGTGCAAGTAGGAGTAGTAGTATGGGGGACAGGAGTCCGCTAGCGAGTGGCAAAGATGAGAGAAAAAGTGGTCTGTCTTCCCAGGCTTGCAAAAGGAACTCAAAAATCATACTATGGTTGGGTATGTATCTGGAGTGTGGATGCTTAATGGTGGAGCGAGAACATAGTGTCTGAGTTGAAGATACTAACAGAAATCTGCAGAGCTTATCTGCTCCGCTCAGATCACCCGCTTCTTATCCTCCTCCTCCATCAACACATAACTCCATCTTGCAACCACCTAATACTTCTTAGTCCCTCTAGTTCTACTCTCCCTCCTTTACTAAGCCCAGCCAATTTGATCTATCCCATCCGCCCTCATGCCAATTCTCTGTCATCTTGTGGGGTTCTCAGCATCCTGAAGGGTGAATACCCTTAGTTGCCCTTCACACCGTTCCCCTGTGACTATACAATTACAATTAATTTGATTGGCTCTAGCACTTTACTGTCTAAGCTTAACTCATGACGATGTATACTGTAACACTTTACGTGTAATGTTCTCTTGGTTTCTCTGCAAATCAAGTATATATAGAAAAGCCTAAGCTGTGTTGGACTGCTTATCTGTAATGTTTAGCCTTCTCCGAGAGGGTATCCTGTGTATTCGGTGACCATGATTGAGTGCTTTGAAAACTCAGTCATGGCACTTTTACACAGGGCTACTGGGCAGGAAGGGTGACAGGATAGGGGATTCCGCGACTATAGTGACAGAATGTTGCTATGTATATACACACGCCGGGGGTTGTGGAGGGACCATGCCATGCTACGGGCAGAAGGGAAGGGAGGGTTTGTGGGACTTAGTGCGGTGGTGGGCTGCTGAGCTGGCTGTGTGGTGCAGTGGGTTGGTGGCAGGCCGGGGTTGAAAGGGTGCCGGATTCGGTTCTTCCCCCACATAAAACAATACAATCTAATTGTCCAGTGCCATCTTGCTGTGTGCAGCGAGTCTACACTGCCAAAATTAATTTTTAGCGATGTAGACTTGCCAATATCACATGGAACCTGCTGACAGGATGTATGTGACTGTCACTTTGTTACTCTGCTGTTTGTGTGCTGTATTCAAGTTGCTTCCTACTGTATTATTATTACCTCTCTTCAAACTAATGTATATACTGTGTGATCTTCCCCTTGTCAATCTTGACCATTCATTACTGATGGGTGTAAGCCAGAGATGCGCACTCACCATGGGAGTTTTATTTTTTAAGAGGAGTCAGTGCCGACGGAGCCACCCCCGAGAGTAATGCACTGCATGATGCACGAGGGGAAGCCGTTAGGATGCCGCAGACTCCTCCTCCATCCCAGTTCTGTTTCTCCCACCATTGAGGTTGCACCTGCTACACGGAGCTGAAATAAGTACTGCATCATAGGCTGCATTTTACTCGAAGCCGTCAATCTTCTTCATCCCATTTTCTCGACGTCGTCGACCGGTAAGACCGTTCTGTTTTTCTATATTATTTCGACGACGCCAAGAGCTTTTCTGTATTTTCCTTAATTGTTTCGCATCATGTCTGGTTTGGGGGTAGACCGCAAGTCTAAGGCGGGCTTAGCCCCTACGTGTCAGTGCCCTTGTGGCCGGCAGTTTTCCATCATGGACCGTCATGATCTTTGTCTCCAGTCGCTGGGACCCTACCATGATATAGATCATTGCGATGCCTACTTCTCCATGGATCGCCGTGTGTTGGAAGTCCACACGTTTAAAGTCGGACGAGCTTCACCGACTTTTGGAGGATGACGTCACCCGAGGGCTTCCCAGGCCAGATCTCTTGACCCTTCCTCCAGGTCCCCTCCTGGGTCTGTATGGCATAGTGAGGAGGGAAGCCTCCTCCACTTCCAGCCTTGCCAAGGAGGAGGTTTCTTCTTCGGTGCCAGAGGAACAGTGTGATCCCTCATGGGGTCACGCCATTGGCGCCGTCCCATCAGTCACCTCCGTGGAGGTGCAGGCTCCCCTGGTGTCATAGCTCCCTGTTGTGGGACCTGGCTCTGGTGGCCCCTCTTTCCTATCTGCCCTTGTCGTCACAGAGTCTGGCGTAGCTTGCGGTGCTGGTGACTCGGGTGGGGCCGTCGGCGGTGCCATCTGGGGTCTTGGCGCTGCCCGCGGTGCCGGGGACTCGGGCAGCACCATTGGCGATGCCGCACTGGGCCTCAGCACCATCCGTGGTGCCGGGGACTCGAGCAGCACCGTCAGCAGTGCCATCTTGGGCCACGGTGCTGTTCACGGTGCCGGGGACTCGGGTGGTGCCATTCAAGGTGCTGTGCTGGGCCTCGGCGTCATTCGCGGCGCAGAGGACTCGGGTGGCACTGTTCGCGGTGCAGTCCTACTACCTGGCGCGGCCGAAGGTGTGGATGACTCTGCGGATGTGGTTGGCATCGTGGCCTACAGTGGTACCAGTCCTGATGCCGCCTCTGGGCAGGTTCCTGAGGCTGTTGCGATGGAGTCTTCCCTTCACACAACATGAAATCTTGCTGTATTCAGACATAATGCAGTTAGCCCCAGCACTTGAACTGCCCCAGAGAGGAAAGAGTTAACTCCATGCAGAAGTATGGAACGTTGAGCTCGAGCTCGGTTTTCAAACCTCTGTCTGTGGTACTTACCAGTGCAACCGTTTGATTCTTTACTCTTCCTAACAGTGAAGTCACTCCGGAGATTCCTGTGCTTGGTTCAGTAAAAGTAAAGCGTTCGATTTAAAACTTGTTCTTTATTGTTTTTTTCGGATTTCCAGCCTTTGTCTATGGTACAGTTAGTGTGGTAGATAGGTAGTGACTGTATTTTATTTTAAAATAACTTGTGGAAATTGTTGATTTCTTTGGTTTCTTCCCAGTTGGTCCGGTTAGGAACTGAACTTGTGTTTCTTTCTAATTTTAAATTTGTTATTTTAGAGTGGTGTTCGGTGCCAATCTGTTTCAAAAGAACGGCTTTTCTCAGTTCTTTCCAAACCTATGACACAGTTGTTACCGATCAGTTGGTATTACCTGGCTTGAATGCTTCTATAGGGTAATTTTGGTGGTGTGCATATCTGAGAAACCCAAAAGAAAACCGGTCCCACTGGGTTTCTACACTGTACTGAGTGTGGGAGGCCTTTGCCAAGGCCGACCCCACCCTCATCTGTTTATTGTCTGGGGTTTGATCACCTCCAGTCAGACTGCCAAATTTGCAAAACTTTACTAAAACCACTCTAGAAAAATGACTGAGTAGGTTGAAGAAAGGAGGCTGAGAAGTCCGTGGACATGGATGGCCAGCCGGTTCGGTTAGGGCTGAACCTGAGGAGGTGCCTACTGATCTAGGCGATACCTCCTCGGTCAAAATGAAACCTGACTCTGAGGGGTCAGTTCTGTCAAAAAAAGCGGAAGTCGCTGGTTCAGATCCAGCACTGCTTACTCTAACCGTGGAGCGAGATAGCCAGCGATTAGTATTGTCCAATCGCTTCGTCCAGTTCTGTCCGAAGCAATGCCACCGGTTAGACGGTTGGTTCGGTTGGAACCGGCTCCTTCGGATTACGATCCGGATGCTTTCTATGAGGAGTGGGAGGGAGACGAAGACTATCCCGACGATGACGATGATGACTACGACAGTGGGGGTCTGGATGTGCCCATTGAACTGGACATCTCCCCAGACAGTCCCTCAGATGTCTCCCCTCCAAGGCTTTCTGAGTCCCCTTCTCACTTCTTGTTTTACAAGAAGGTGGTGAAAACCCTCCATCTCCCTTTGGTTGAAGCTGCTGAGGAGGAAGAAGAGCCTGATTTTGTGGAGATGATGGACATCCCAGAATCCAAAAGGTTGTCTATTCCCCTTCACAAGTCCTTGGGGAAACAGACACAAACGATTCTACAGACTTCTAACTCTTCACCACCTGTAGATAAAAGAATGGACAGGAGATACATGTTATCAGGCTCAGCTCGGAGTTCCTTTATTCACATAGCAGCCATGTTGGGGTAGTGCAGGCTGCAGCCTGTGACAGGGCAAACATTCCTTTGGCTTCTCACCCCTAGACAAGGACTCCAGGAAAGTCCATGCCATGGCCAAGAAACTATACTTGGCATCCTCTTTGGGACTCAGGCAGGCAAATTATATGGCCTACAGCCAGGTACCAGAAGTCCAGGTGGGATATGGTTCTGGAACTGGCTGAAAAGGCCTCCCAGATAGCCAAAGAACTGGAGGAGGTGGCTGCGGATGGAATTGAGGCATCCAAAGTACAATTTCACGCTACTATTGACTCCAACAATATGGCATCCAGAGTCATGGCTACATCTGTGTCTATCAGAAGGTATGCTTGGCTCAGATGTACTAGCCTATCACAGGACACTCAGTCTAAGGCTATAGATTTTCCTGTAGTTGGTAACTCTCTGTTTGGGGAGCAGACAGAGGCTTACATGAAGAAAATGGATGAATATAGAACCACTTACAGGAGTGCACAGGCCAAGGAAAGGCAAGCCACTCCTCAGAAGCAGCAGTCCGGGCCTCCTCGTCTTACCCACAAAGGGTTTTTTTCTGAGGGAGGGGTAGAAGGGGGATGAGCAGGGCTGTTTTTTCCTCCCAATCTAAGGCTTCTGCTAAGCAGACGCCCTGAGGTGTCAGCCCAGGTCGACTCACCAATCCCAGTAGAAGGCAGGCTGGCTTACTACTTTCAGGCCTGGAAGTCTGTTACCTCAGACAAGTGGGTCCTGGAAGTAGTAAGCCAGGGACTAGCCCTCAGCTTCAAAAGGTACCCAAAAAGGAGGGCCAAGTCTTTTCCACCTGCATCAGTTTCAGAAACCCTTGCCTTAGAGGCAGAGGTTTCCTCTCTCCTTCATCTCAGAGCCAGTGAGAAGGTTCCTACTCAACACAGGGGAACAGGTCTGTACACCAGGAACTTCCTCACCCCAAAGAAAACAGGGGAGTGGCAGCCCATCCTGGATCTAAGGTATCTGAACAAACACATTTCAAAACTCAAATTAAAAATGGTAACTCTGGAAATAATTCTTCCCTCTTTAAGGCCAGGAGATTGGCTAGCATCACTGGACCTCCAGGATGCCTATTTCCATATCCCTGTAAGGCGCTACCACAGAAAATACCTCAGGTTCGAGTTGCCTTCAGGCCATTATCAGTTCAAGGCCATGCCTTTTGGCCTAACATCAGCTCCAAGGGTTTCACAAAGTGCCTTGCAGTAGTGGTGGCTTACCTCAGAAGACAGGGTATCACCATTTTTCCATATCTGGATGACTGGCTCCTAGTAGGGCAGTCTTCAGACCAGGTCAGGTCAGCTCTGCAAACCACTCAAGACTTGCTCAGTTCCCTGGGGTTTCTTCTCAATCTGCCAAAATCTGTCCTCGAACCAGTCCAGCTTCTCACCGTCATAGGGGTGGAATTGGATACTACCCAAACAAAAGCTTTCCTTCTTCTGGCAAGGGTGAAGGCCTTAGTAGACCTCGCTTCCTCCTTTCGGCCTCAGGTTTGTCTTCCAGTGAGACAGTTCCTCCAACTCCTGGGCCACATGGTAGCCTCCACTGCAGTGGTTCGGGGAGCCAGATTTCAGATGCGGGACATTCATTTCCATCTAAGGTCCTTTTGGTCACAGAGAACAAATTCTCTCACCAAACTGATTCCAGTGACCAAACTCTGGTTCAGGCTCTCCAGTGGTGGCTGAACCAGGACAACCTCAGACAAGGGGTTCCATTTCTCTCTCAACTTCCATCAGTAGCACTGACTACGGATGCTTCTCTCCTAGGCTGGGGAGCTCACCTGGGAGCCCTAGCAGCTCAGGGGATGTAGTCCCCGCAGGAGTCTCTTCTTCTTATCAACCTCCTGGAACTCAGGGCAGTTTTTCTAGCCCTTCAGACCTTTTCAGATTCATTCAAAGGCAAGGTGGTCCAAGTCAGGACGAACAACACTACCACAATGTGGTACATCAACAAGCAGGGATGCACTCGGTCCATGGCCTTGTGCACAGAAGCCATGAGGATTTGGTCTCTGGCCTATTCCCTTCAGGCTTCCCTGGTAGCAGTTCATCTTCCAGGAAAGGACAATGTGCTGGCAGATGCCCCGAGCAGGATTTCACAGGGGCATCACGAATGGTCCTTGAATTCTCACATTCTGAGGATCATTTTCTCCAAGTGGGGCATTCCAGAAATAGATCTATTTGCAGCACCAGACAATCATCAACTTCCTCTGTTTTGCTGCAGACCTCCAGTCCTGGGAACAGTTCCCCAGGATGCCCTCATTCTGAACTGGAAGGGCAGGTTTCTCTATGCTTTCCCTCTCCTGTTCAGAGTTCTGATCAAGATAAGAACTCAACCCTGCACAGTGATACTGGTGGCTCCTGATTGGGCCAGACAACCCTGGTATCCTCTACTGCTGTCCTTGGCTGTCTCACGCCCCCTGTCTCTTCCAGGAGATACAATCTTCTCTCCTCCTCCATGGGGCGGATCTGGTACCCCAATCTCCAGTCTCTCAACCTCAAGGCTTGGCTCTTGAAAAGTTAGAATATGCAGCTCTACATCTCTCTCAGGGAGTTCTGGATATTCTGAAGGTCTCAAGGAAACCTTCCCCTAGAAAAACTTTCAATTCCAAATGGAAAAGGTTTAGTATTTGGTGCTCTCAGAAAGGTATTGTGCCTGATTCTGCAGGCATTTCCATAACCTTAGATTATCTAGCTCATCTGAATAGTCTAGGCCTTAGGCCTGCCACTCTGAAGGTTCATTTAGCAGCTGTCTCTGCATTCCTTTCAGCAGGGAAGGGTTCTTCCCTGGCATCTTATCCTGTTTTCAGGAAGTTTTTCAAAGGCCTGGTTCACATTAACTCTCCCTTTAGGAAGCCTACTCCGCCTTGGGATCTTAATGTCTGCATTACTCAGCTTATGCAGCCACCCTTTGAGCCTATGGCTTCGGCTGAATTGAAGTACTTGACCTGGAAAACTGTGTTCCTGGTAGCTATTACTTCTGCCAGGCAGATTAGCGAATTACAGGCCCTGTCAGTTGAACCTGACTTCATATCCTTCCATAGGGATAAAGTGGTCCTAAGAACTAATAGGAGGTTCTTGCCTAAAGTGATATCAGTTTTCACCTAAACCAGTCTATGTCTCTTCCTGTATTTTCACTGACCATTCTTCCCAGGGAAAGAAGATTACACGTTTGGATGTTAAAAGGCCCTTAGCTACTACATAGAGCATACTAAGGCACACAGAAATGACTGTCTTCAATTGTTCCTCACTTTTGGTGAAGTGGGGAAAGGTAAGCCTGCCACTAAGAGAACTATTGGCAGGTGGATTGTTTCCTGTATACAGTTTTACTATGACAAATTTGGTAGAACACCCCCTTCAGGCCTGAGGGCTCACTCGACTAGGGGTACAGCTGCTACTCTAGCTGCAGCCAAAGATATACCCTTGTTAAAGATATGTAAAGCAGCCACCTAGAAAACAGTCCATACATTCATAAAGCATCTTATTTTGTTAGAGCATTATAAGCTCTACCAAACAGCAATTTCCCATAAGAAGGCAGAATTCCTGTCCAGGGAAATTTCTGTCGCCCGGAATCAACTGGCTCAGCTCTTCAGAACTGTCGACAGACTGTGCAACCCAGTCTGTCGGCAGATCCGTCGAGTCTTTACACAAACTGATTGCGAGGAGATCGATCGATTCTTTGGAAATAAGGTGGAAGACATCCGGAGGCAGTGTCCTCGACCTCACGCTAAGGTTGTTGCAGTTGATCAGTGTCTTGTCGCAGAGCCCGGAGTTTCCTGGAGTTCCTTTAACCTACCGGATTTCATAGACACTATGAGGATTGTCTGTGAGATGTGCCTAACATGCTGTAGTTTGGATCCAGACCCTACTTCCCTAATCATGGGTTGTAGTGAGACTATCGGCCCGGTCCTTGCTCGGATTATCCGGTGTTCTTTAGAGACAGGAGTTTTCCCTAGCGCTCTGAAGGAAGGGGTGGTGATTCCCCTTCTGAAGAAAGCTTCTTTAGACCCGGATGACCTAGCAAACTACCGACCAATCTCTAACCTCCCTTTTATGGGGAAGGTTATTGAGAAAGTTGTGGCAGCTCAACTGGATGACCATCCATAGTTTATACGAACCTCTCCAGTCTGGTTTTCGTAAGAGGCATAGCACCGAGACTGCACTGGTTCAGGTGCTCAATGATCTCCTGATGGCGAGAGATCAGAGACACTGCTCTATTCTGGTTCTCCTTAATCTGTCATCAGCTTTTGATACTGTGGATCATGGGTTCTGCTCAGAGTGCCTGAGGTCCATTTGTGGACTATCAGGTATGGTCTTCAGATGGTTTCATCCTACCTCGAGGGAGAGCAGAAGAGTGGTC
The DNA here is from genome assembly GCA_016271365.2 of Neoceratodus forsteri. Taxonomy (NCBI): domain Eukaryota; kingdom Metazoa; phylum Chordata; order Ceratodontiformes; family Ceratodontidae; genus Neoceratodus; species Neoceratodus forsteri. The sequence continues at coordinate 805,071,074 of CM057453.1, forward strand.
TTAGGTTGCATTCATCCGGGGTTTCTCTCTGCCTTGCGGTAACTCAGGGCTTGGTGCTTTCCCCCATGTTATTCGCAGTATATATGCTACCCCTCAGTGACATTGTAAGACGGTTTGAGCTGAGGTTTCACTGCTACGCTGATGATACCAAGCTCTACCTGTCTTTTGCACCCAACCAGGTTAGTGCTATCTCGGTGCTGAATAACTGCCTCGCTGATATCCAAGACTGGATGAATACCAGTGGTTTAAAGTTGAATCCGGGAAAGACCAAGGCTATGGTGGTGGACCGAAGTGCAGAGGGTTGAGGTGTGAGGTGGTCCCCTCTGGACTAATTCTGGGGGTAGACCAGATCCTCACCTCCGAACGGGTGCGTAACCTGGGCGTGGAGCTTGATACTGGTCTGACCCTTCGTTATCAGGTGTCTGCAGTTGTCAAGACTGCATTTTTTCATCTTAGAAACATTGCCAGGATTAGACACCTGGTTCCACCTTGCGACCTGCCGGTTTTGGTCCACGCCTTCGTGACATCTTGTCTTGATTACTGTAACTCCCTTTACCTAGGACTTTCTAGGGTTGATATCCGCCGCTTGCAGCTAGTGCAGAGTGCGGCAGCATGTTTGTTGACTGGGGTTTCTAGAAGGTCCCATATTACCCCGGTGCTACGCACTCTGCACTGGCTGCCTGTACAGTGGCGGATCACCTTTAAAGTGGGTCTTTTGACCTACAAAGCCCTACACGGTCTAGGTCCCGACTATTTGAAAGAGCTCCTGGTGCCCACACCCTCTGAGACAGCTCCGCCTCGGCTGACAGGGTTGCTGGAATTCTGAGGGTAACTCCTGAAGTCTTCTGGAGCCCACACCTTTGGTTTTGCTGCTCCTAATCTCGAATTCTCTGCCCCATCAGCTACATGAAGTCTGACGGTGGGAGTTTTAAAAGGCCTTAAAGACTTTTTATGGGAAAGGCATTTTCTGCTGTGTTGTAATTGGTTATTTTAGTTTTGTAATATTGTTTGTGTAGCTGTATTGTATGTACTGATTATGCCTGTGTTTTCATGTTTTATACAGCGCTTTGAAAAATTTGAAAGGCGCTTAATTAAATACATTTTATTATTATTATTATTATTCTCTGGACATCCAGGCTAGGAGTGATGCTTGGTTTGGTACAGCAGTACTGCACAGTCTGTTCCCAAAGTAGGTTCTCTCCCTCCTCCATAGGGAACTGCTTGGTAGTCTGCATTATGTGTGAATACAGCAAGACTTCATGTTGTTTGAAGAAAAATTACTCACCACAGTAATGTTGTTTCTTCTAATGAGTCTTGCTGTGTCAATCCCACCTCCCTCTGAGAACCTGTTTTGGGAAGTGGTTTGCTTGAGCACAGTGTTGCACCTCGGGGTTTACCTTGTATCCTCCCTCTTGGTGGGGTAACTGTTATGTTTTTCCTTCTTGTGTTGCATAGTTTGAATTGTCACTACCTTATTTCTTCTTGGGTTCTCAACTGAGTCTTTTTGGACCTCTAAAGTATTTTGTCTTTTGGCTATGTGTTCAAACAATTTCTACATTTTAGTGTTAAGTTAGTTGTTGCTCATAAGAATCTGACAGTTGCACTGGTAAGTACCACAGACAGAGGTTTGAAAATCGAGAGCTCGAGCTCAGCGTTCTATGCTTCTGTGGAGTTAACTCTTTCCTCTCGGGGCAGTTCAAGTGCTGGAGGCTAACTGCGTTATGTCTGAATACAGCAAGACTCCATTAGAAGAAACAACATTACTATGGTGAGTAATTTTTTCTTGTCGACCCCTCCTCCGAGGGGGACGATTCAGGTGAGGACCCAGACCAACAGCTAGAGTCCTCGGGCTCGGAACCTCCTGTAGGCCGCAGGGTTAGATGTTCCAATGTTCCTTTCCCAGAGTCCCCAGAGCTGGTAAGCCCTGATGATTCCATGTTTAGAGGTGGCCTGGAGTCTTCCGTGGTGGACCCTTCAGGTGTTCAGGAGAGGATACCTTCTTCTCTGAAGTCCCTGGCAGCTGCCAGTCCTGGTGCTGCTCGGGTCCTTCAGCAGAAGGGGGAGGACTCTGCCTTAGTGAGTTCCCTTCAGGGTCTTGCTCAGCAAGGAACTCCACCACTGGTCACGAGGAAGAGGGCGGCTTTAGAGTCCGAAGGATTGAGGGCAGAGGTCAGGAGTGGCGACGATCCTCACCACCTTGGCGGGGTGTGGGAGGAGTCGCAGTGCTGATCCTTGCCTTTCTCTTAAGGTCTCTAAAGTGCCTTCTGGTGGTGGTTCGGAGGGTTGCCCTTCTGGACTCATGCAAGCCCAGGCGTGTCACAGGGGAGATTCCCCTTCAGGGCTCTTTCTGGAGTTGCATCTTACCCTTTCTACCACGCAACCCGGCACGATCTCAGGGTCCCCAGTCTTGGCGGCGTCATTACCTGGATCCCAGAACCCTGACGGAGGCCAGGCATGTGCTATTAGGTGCTCCTTGCCCATCCCTCTTCAACCACCTCCCTCTCTCCCAGGCCACGTGGTGCCCACTGGACCATTTACTTGGGAGATGTTTAGTGCTTCTGCGGCGCCTTTCCCGTCCTATGTCAGGGCCATGGATGAACAGGTTTTCCACTGGTCTCCCCCACCGCAGGAGTCTTCTGAGCATTGAGCTCCACTTCCTCCTCATCTTCCTCCTCTGAAGAAGAGGAACCTTTTGTCCACCTTTCCTCCGACGCTGATTTCACAGACTATCAGCGTGTCCTTTTGAGGATGGTTTTGAAGCTTCGTATCTCCTACATCCATAGTGACAATACCGAGCAGCAGATGCATGCTTTCCTTAGTGAATTCAGTGCTCACCATCTGGTGGTGCCTTCCTGACCGATCCCTTTCCAGGAGGCATCTATCCGCACCTGGCAGTCTCCAGCCACTCCTTCTTCTGCCCTGGGAGACTGCAGGAGACGGTATTGTGTCCCCATGAGTCTCTAGGTTCTCTGCCTCACCCTCCTTCAGGCTTGACGTCCCTAGACACTCCTTCTGGGCCTCAGTGCCTGGGGCACGACAGGCCTCCAGATTCAGATTCTGCTGAAATCGACCGGTGGGGATGAAGGGTTTTCTCTTCCAGTCGTGCATTGTTATGCATCTCATCTCATCAGGCTCACAACGCTGCTTACAAAAGGCATCTGTGGTTGATGCTGGCTCAGGTCCTAGCCTCTTTGCCTGACTCAGAGCAGTCTAGACAAGCCATTGCCCTCTCTGCTCAGGGGTCTGGGCTTACAAGGCACCAAGTGAGGCATCCTCACGATGCCAGTGGCAGCTCAAACTAGTAGGGACAGCTATCTGCATTAGGCGGACGGCATGGCTTCATCTCTCCAGACTGTCACCATTGTCCCGTGTAGGGTGGATAACTCTCCCTTCTGGGGAACCCACCTTTTTTCCCGCAGGGCGAGGAGGCTTCTTCAGGGGAACCTCCTTCCCCCAGCCCACGGGGGACACCTCCTCCTGCTCACCCACCTTAAACTTCCTAGTCTATTGGTTAGGGTCTTCCCCTTTCTACTTTTCACCAGTAGGAAGCTGAGGAATCTGTTCCCTCGGGGTCTATCCAGACCCCCTTCGGGTGGGGCATGGTATTCATCCAGCATTAATGAATGGTGAAGATTGTCAAGGGAAGATATGAAAATTACGTACCTACCGTAATTCTAGATCTTCTCTTGTATCTTCACCATTCATTACTGATTCCTGCCCATCATCCCCTCACAGGCCTCCTTCTTCAGCATCTCCCCCTCCTAGCTCATTCCTCCACCTTCTCCATTGGCCTTTAAGCCAAAAAAAAAAACTATCTTGGTTTTTCTGCTGTCCTTCTGAACGGATCCTTCCCCTCTGGGGAATGGAGGATCCAGCGGAATTTATCTATCCTGAGGGAACTCTTTCTGATTATCCTTAGGGGTGAACTCTTGGCTCTTTTTAACCATGTTCAATTCACAGTTAAAGAGACTGTTCCTTACTTGGCCCGGTCCCCTTTTTCCTGGTACCCTCTGGCAGGTCTCAATCACCTACTGTGTCAGCTTCTGCTACTTGGTGCTGTCCTGACACTACAATTTCTTGAGTTGTTGTTCTTTGCCTTGCCTCCAGGGAGTCCGACTGAGTTCCTACTCTACCCGTTACGTAAAGGGATGTCCTCTGTAAGGCACCCCCCCACACACTCACACTTCTGTGTGAGCACGTAACAAGGTACTAGTGGGTTCTCCCCTTCTTAGTTGGGCGCTCTCCTTTCGGAACAGAATTTCTGCCTTGGCAGTCTGTGAGCTCTCAGCTAGAGTTTAAGGGGTTGAGGATGGTGGGAGGTGTAGAGAATCTGCCTTTTGTGTCCAAGCGGTTCAGTTGAACCTCCTCTTCAGTTTTACCAAATGGGATCCTTGCTCCCTTGTTTTTGGTTCCGAGCTCATAAGCCTTAAAACCATTTCCTCAATTGGCAGACTTTTTCTTCCCTCCCTACATCCCTGTTCCTTTTTTCCTCTCTTCTTCTACCTTCTTCTTTCTCTCCTTTATCTGTTCCTCCATTGGAGTCGCCCCAGGAGTGAAGCCCTGCAGTCCCTTAGGGTAGGCATCCTTTTTCTGTCCTCTACCGGCTTATTCCTTTTTCAGTTTATTCCTTTCCTTTTTCTATCCCTCGGCTCTCTTGCCTCGCTCTTCTTTTTACTTATGCTTATTTCGCCTCTCCGACTAACAGAACTTTGATGGAGGAGAAGTCTATGGCACCTAACGGCTGCCCCTCGCGCATCACGTGGTGCGTCACTCTTGGGGTCAGTGCCGTTGGGCGCCATCTCCTCTTTAAAAAAACCTCCCATGGCAGGTGCGTGCCTCTGGCACACCCATCAGTAATGAATGGTGAAAATACAGAGAAGATCAAGAATTACGGTGATCGTAATTTTCATTTTTCTGTATTCACTCTGTAATTGCAGTGTTCTACTGTACCTCTTTTTGTATCCCCTCCCTGGACTCATCTGGAAACAAGCTATTACAGCTCATGATGTACTTCCTGGTGAAACTTTTCAAATAAATAAATAATAGGTAGCCTGGCAGCTTAGTAATGGTTTAAGGTGGATCTAACCTCTAGTTGGGGGTATATATACAGTATACACACACACACACACAAACACACACATATACATATTTATAAAAATCCAGAAATTTCATTGATCAAGAGGTGTCACCTGACCAGTTATTAAATCATTTTATCCCCCCAAAACACCTACTTAGAGCCATTTTATAAGTGTAATAAGCCCCTCCATGGTGTGTATTATAGGATTTTAATGCACTTCCCAGGGGTGTGCATAACCATTTTATAATGCACACTCTTTTGTGGCTTATTACTTACTTATGAATTGGCTTAAGATTTTGAGCCCTGTGATTGGTTGATAGCCGTGCGCTAGAAGTGTCTAACACATGGCTACAACTAGACCTGGCAAACAGGACGCAGTACCCAGTTTTCCAATCTTTGTGTCTGAGTCTCCCTTGCACCCTTGCTTGTCTGCCCACTGCTTCTCTTTCTGTCAGCCAGCTGACAGAAACCACATGTACTCAGGCACCAGGCAAACTATAAATACTCCCCCACCAGAGCACCTCAGAATCAGTTGAAAATATTAAATCATTAAAAAGAAATACCGCTTCTCCTTAGGTTCTCACAACAGCACAGTTGCTCCAGGACCATCTGCTCTGTACAACTGCTCTTAGACTGTCCCCAAGGTTCACTCCAACACAGTTGCTGCCATGCCACTCTATACACACAATTTCCTCAAGGCCTCCCCCCCAAACAAAAACCCTGTATTACTTGAACTAAAAAAAAAAATAAAAAATACCATCCTCCTTCTTCTTCTTCTTCTCTGCTGCATTCTCACAACAGGAAGCACAATTTCTTACAGTTGCTTCCATGCCGTGCCACTCTGTTCAGTGATTACAGTTGCTGCCATGCCACTCCATGTGCTGGCCTTCCTCTCAGTCCCAAAACAAAAAAAAACCTCTATTTCATCAACGAGGTAATGGGAAACAAATAACGGAAATGTTTGTGTGTGTTCATGTCTGTAACGGGAGCCATGACAGTCACAAAAAAAATGTACACCTACGGGGGCCACAATAGTGCAAAAGTTCTCAAGTCTTAAATACATCCAGGCAGAGGAACTATTTTATTTAAAATAAAGACAGAAAATTAACTTTTTTATTGTTTAATTTTAATCATTTAAATTTTGACATGCATTTAAAATTTAGATGCCCATTTCATAAGTGCAGTAAGTCATTCCGGGGTGTGAGTTAGACAGTTTTAACGCTTGGCTAGGGGTCTGGAAGTACACAGTCTGTGGTCTCGTGCCTCACTGCGCCCACAACTTTGCGTTAGAACGGTCCAACGTACACCCCATCATGTCTTAATGCTTACATATGTTGTAGGGAGTAATCCTCTCACTTATGTAATGCCAGATCAGTTAGGGTGGGTTGAAAATTCTTTAATTAGGTGATTGGGCAGAAGAGGGGAAGAAATGAGGTAAGCATGAGGGCCTTCGTGATGGACAGCCAGGTCCTGACTTGGTTCGTGAGCCAGTGGGTTTAAGTTTGCTGTGAGCTCAGAGGGTCCTCATTATGATAAAATGCCTGCTAAAAGTGTGGTTTGAGAATATCTCACATACAGTTCTTAACCAAATAGAGTATGTTTCCTAAATTGCAGTATAAAATGTGGAGATAGACTGCCTAAAAGTATAATTTTAGTGAGGTGCACAATGCATCCTGAATTCTTGGGAGGAACAGTTTAATGCGTGGTCTCTGTCAGGCCCAAATGAATCAGGAGATTTTCCAGTTCAGTGTCTGAAAATGGAGAAACAGTGGCAGAGGGACTAGCACCCTAGGAAGAGTTACCATACGTATAACTTCAACCCTATGAAAAAGACTGAGGAGTATATTCCATCTTGTGAAATCCTGAATGAGATGAGCAATGAAGAGCAGTCATTGGCATAGCCACTCACTGAATTCTTGGCAATATATATTCTTTAATATTTAAACTTGTTCAACTCCATCAGTCCTGTACTGCAGATCACTTTCAAATTGTACATCTTGTTTTGTCAGGAATACTCCAGTTACAATCATAGTTCTGCTAGTGAAGCCATACTTAATAATTAAAAAGTACTATCGCTAAACTCAGGGTTGCACCTGTAAATGTGAACAAAGTGAAATATAAGGAGCCTGTTTTTGTAATTTCCTGATCTTGAGGCTTGGGTCTCGATCTATAACCCAGACATATTGTGTCTATCTGAGACATGGATTAAGCCTTCTACCCCTGATTCTGTCTGCTTGCTAAGAGACTACAGTCTGCTTAGGCACAACAGGTCATCTCCTAAATAGGGTGGGGTGTTGTGCTCTTTTATAAGGCACATCTCAATATCACACGGACTAATATCCCACAGTCTTCCTTATGTGAATCCCTCCATGCACTCCTCCACTTGGATCCTAAGAAACTACACATAGTTATTGCCTATAATCCTCCCCATGGGGGGCTGTCTGCCTTCTCCAATCTGCTGGAGGAATCGGTAAAAATATCAGGCCACAATGAACTGCTCATTCTTGGGGGTATGAACCTAAACTGGCTTGGGCAAATGCATAGCTCACTTCTATCTGTGATCCAAAGCACCTCCACCAAGTTATATCTGTCCACAAGGGTCTCCCCTAAAGAAACTTCTAGTACGCTATTGGACTGGGTATTGACAAACAGGGTTGACAGAACTGTAAATGCAGGCATCTTGCCCGATTTTATATCTGACCACTCCCCCATCTTTTGTGTGTGGCAACACTCCAGCCCCCAGTCTTTACCACCATGCTTGATCACCTTTAGGAACTATGCCAACCTTGAGGAAGCGAAGTTCCTACATGAAGTCATGTCTATTGACTGGACCTATCTTTCGCAGACCCTGGATGTTCAAGCAGCTCTTGAATATTTTCTTGACCAATTTCTAGCAGTTCAGAATAGACACGCACCTCTTGTGACCTGATGTGTTGGAGTGAAACCTACTACGTAGTTACACAAAAATCTCTAGCTGCACTCCATGCCAGGGACAAAAGCTGGAGCGTTTCAGGAAATTCAGCCTTAACACAGACTACCAGATCTATAGGGCCCAGAGAAGAGTGTAAAAAGCAGATCAGACTAGCAAAACACTCTTACTGTAAGGGCTTCTGCTGGAGGCATCTGGCGACCCTAGGAAATTCTGGTCGCATGTGAAAACATTCCTAGGTGCTAAGAAACCTCACTTAAATGACGATATGATCATTGATGGAATCCACTGCAACGACCCCAGGACTATTGCAGAAGTGTTTTAACAAGCAATTCTCTGACCTGTCCAGGCTCACATCTATGTTCTTCTCCGTGCAGCCCTTGTCCCAATCCATTCTGCCCTCCCCTTCTGTGCTTGCCCTTCCCTTTTTACTTTAAGGCGGTATCCAAATCGCAAGTCCTCAGCTTACTTAACACCATTTCTGATAATACTAGTGCAGGCTCTGATGGAATTGAGCCCAAACTTTTAAAATTTGTTGCACCATTCATTGCCCTGCCTCTGTCTAGGATTTCCACCCTCTCCTTTTGCAGTGGATTCATCCCAGAGATCTGGAAAGTGGCCAATGTCACCCCGGTTCCTAAGAAAGGTGATAAAAGAGATATGGCTAACTACCATCCGATTGCTGTCCTATCAGTCTTATGCAAATTAATGGAAAAAGTTGTATCTATCCAAGTTACTGAATTCCTGACCAAATACAACCTTCTCTCATCGATTCAGTATGGCTTTCGTAAAGGTCGTAGCACCTCCACTGCCTTGCTTCACCTTACAAATGACACCTTTACTGCAATGGACAAAGGCCAATTAGCGGGGGCAGTATTTATCAACCTCACCAAGGCATTTGACCTCGTTGATCATCCTCTTCTACTTGGTAGCCTCCTAGCCCTTGGTTTCTCTCTTAACTCGGTGGCCTGGTTTAGGAGCTATCTATCAAACAGAACTCAGCTTGTAAGATTCAATTCTGCTGTGTCCAGCCCTATGGCAATTAACCTAGGTGTTCCTCAAGGATCAGTATTAGGCCCCTTCTTTCACTATTTATAGTAATAGTATCTTGTCAGCTATCCCTGATTGCAATGCGATCCTTTATGCTGATGACCTGGTCCTGTACTGCAGTGACAACAATATACACCACATAAACCAGACACTTTCTTCTGCTTTCATGTCTATGCAATCTTGGCTTCTCCACTATAAGTTAATCCTTAATGCAAATAAATGCAAACAATGCTGTTTGGGATGGCAGTCAAAATAAAGCATAACCGAGACCTATTTAAGATGTCTGTTCAGGTTGGGCTAGACCTTGAATTGGTATGCTCCTTCAGGTATCTTGGAGTCCTCCTTGATGAAAACCTCAACTTTGATAAGCACATAATGTCCACTTGTAAATCAGTTAATACTAAAATTAGGGTAGCCTACAAAGCCAGCTATGTTCTCGCACCGTTGGCTAGATTAGCCATCGCCCGGGGGATCTTGCTTCTGTCGCTATCCTACGGGGTAGTCACATATTTATATGCATCCCAATCTCTTCTCAGGAAGTGGGATACCACCTACAATAGCATCTGCAGGTATGCCTCAGCTTCTCTCTGGTCAAACTGGCTTCCCCACCACTTCTATTCATACTCTGGCCCTTAGCTCCCTGACTGACAATATCATGAGAGCGGTATCCCTATCTCACTTGCCTCCATGCTATCTCTGCTGTCCTCCTTGCATGGTCTTTGATCATCTGATAAATCCTGCTGCTTATAACTAGATGTACTGTAAATCTAATAAAGGATTCTAGCTTTAGCGCCTTTCGGCAGCCAAACTCTGGAACTCCCTACCTCCAGAGATCCACCTAGCTCCCAGTCATGTCCAATTTAAAACAAATGTTGCTCCTTCCTCTACAGCCAGGTCTCCTGTACCTGCTTCAAACCCCCTGAACATGCCATCCTATCTCTACGGTCCTGCTGTCTCGCCTCCCACTGCTGCAAGTCAAACCTTTAACTTATCCTGCCTATCTATTTCTGTTCTCAAGGCACTTATGTCTCGACTAAATACGCCACATATGCCCTTATACCTAACTGCTGTTTGCTAAATGTGTTACTGTCATCTGAACCTTGAATTGCATTTGAACTCTGTAACTGTCCTGTAAATTCGTATGTACCTTGGTTTGCCTGTATTATTGTTTTCTCCCCCACCCAAAATGTATTCCTGTTTATCCTGCCTCATTGTCATTTGAAATATTTGCTGTTGTAGAGTATGTTGAACCTGTCATGTTATGTTTCTGTATGCACTGATGTACTGTACCCTCCCAGGTCATGCCTGAAAATAGTCATTGCCATGGTTAGTGCACTTAGCCGGTAAACAAAAACGAAATAAATAAAGGAAATGTCCTCTTCAGTTGCTGGAATGGTGAAAAATTGAATTCAAGGGGTTCCATTTTCATGATGTTAAGTTCATAGCTAGACACTCGTCCATGTGCCCAGAGGATCGCAAACACCGCTGGAAGGGAGGGAGGTTTTGGTGTGGCTGAGATAATGCAGAACATAGTCTGTGTAAAGAGGCATATGGTGCTCCTCACTTCCCATGTATGTACCTTGAAAGGTATTTGCTTCTATTATGGCCTGAGCCACAGGCTCAATATAAATGGTAAACAGCAGGGGTGATAACAGGCACCCCTGCTGAGTACCGCTATGGAGGGCGAAGTCCTTCAAATAATGCCCATTAACTTTAACATAAGTATGGGGGGAGTAGTGAATGTGCTAGAGGAGTTGTATGAAGGGGACTGGGAATCCCAGCCACCCCAGCACAGAGTTCAGGAACAGCCAGGAGACCCGGTCAAAAGCCTTTTCAGCCTCAAGACTCAGCAGAAGGGAGGGAGTGGGTGAATATTGTATTTAATGGGTATTTTTTGTGTTATCTGCAGTTATCCTAGAATTGACAAATCACATTTGCTGTACTCCAATGAGCACGGGAACCATTTTATCCAGCGGGCGGGCTAGAATGAACATGAAAAATTTATGATCAGAGTTAAGGACCAGTATCAGTTGGTAAGAAAGACAATGCATAGGGTTCATATCTGATTTTAGAATGACCGAAATAACTGCACAGGACCATGTTTGGGAGGAGTATTCCCGGACATGACAGTGTTCATAGCCTGGTGCAGTATTATGGGGGTTGCTTCTATATGGCTTTGTTGAACACTGCCCCATAACCATCAGGATCAGGAGCCTTCATGGTTTTGGAGCCCCTGTGACAGCTTCAAGTTCCTCCAGTGTAATGGTAGACAAGAGTCATTCCCTCATTTCCCGGGGGGGGGGGAGTGTGAAAGGGTTGAAAATGCTACTACCTCCTCTGGAGTGGCCTCCTGCTCTAGGGTGTGGAGAGATTGAGAGCATGTGCAGAACGCTTGTGCAATGTCATGGAGATTAGTCTGCCTAGCCCCAGAACTGGGTGGAAAAAGGGAAGGGATAATAGCAGCTTTTTGCTGTTTTAGGAGCTGGTGTGCTAAAGTGTGTTGGGCACCCACTTCACAGTAGCTCTGCCTCAAAAAGATCAACGCTATTTCAGTTTGCGGGAGACAAACTGAGTCTGGGTTAGCCTTAACCTGTTTCAGAGATGAACTGAGTTGAGGTTAGCCTCGACCAGTTTCATCTGAGGAACTTTAGAGACATCCCCTTGCTGATGTGCCATTTGTAAAACTTGTAGTGTTTCTTTCAGAATACGCTGGTGATTCTGGTGCTTCATTTTCTGAGCTGCAGTGTACTGGTGATGAACCCTCTAAGGACTGCCTTTTAGGGTGTCCCATTGGATTGAATGGGAGGCTTCTTGAGTGGAGCTGTCAATACAGAACTTTGAATCTTGCCTTGTCAATCTTCACCATTCATTAAAGCTAGGTGAAGCCAGAGGTTCACCACCGTTATGGGATTTTTTGAGAGGAGGTCAGCATCAACAGCGCTGCCCACGGCCCACACACTGCGTGATGCATGAAAGGTTGTTAGATTAGATGCGCGAACTCCTCCTCCTCCTCTCAGTTCTGTTTCTCCCACTGTCGAGATAGCACTTTTCTTGTGATGTGAATTTCTCTGTGACATCAGGCTAGTACTCAGTCGATCTCCATCCCAGTTCTCGACCACTTCACACTGTTTATTGCCGTGTAAGACCTTTCCTTATTTTTATTAAATGGTGCTGAGTCTTTTGCTGTAGTTTTACTGTTTATTTTGTGTCATGTCAGATTCGGGCCTAGTAAAATCCAAAGTGGGCCTGTGTCGGTGCCCTGTGGTCCAGCATTTTTGTTATGGACCAGCATGGCGTTTGCCCTCGTTTCTGGGTCCCAATCATGACATGGACAGTTGTGACACCTGCTTCTCCATAGACTGCAATGTTCTCCAAAATCCACACATTCAAAGTTGGCAGGATCCACTGATTTTCGGAGGACGACATCGCTCACGGATTGCCAAGGCCAGAACTCTTGACCCTTCCTCTGGGTCCCTCCCAGGTCTATATGGCCCAATGAGGAGGAAGCCTCCTCTGATTCTAGCCTTGCTAAGGAGGAAGCTTCTTCTGTGGTGCTGGAGGGTGACTCGGTTCCCTGTAGAACCGGGCCACTGGCACCATCCCAGCAGTCACCTCCATGGAGATGCAGGCTCCCCAGTGTCACGGCCCATGGCTTCTGGGCCTGGCACTGGTGGACCCTCGTCGCCACCTTCCAGTGCCTCCTGGCCATTGCCAAGGGCCCTTCAGGTGTCGCTAGTCTGGAGGTCTGCCTGGTCTCTTCCTCTTCAGAGGAGGATGGCTCGCAGGCCGACCTGGAAAGACACTCCGACTCTTCAGAGTCAAAGAGCCATCTGGGACATGGCACCAGGTGGCCCAGCGTTCCTCTTCCAGAGTCCCCAGAGTTCAGATGGCCCCTTCTGCCATGGTTGGCCAGGGGGCCCATTTGGGACAGTGGCCTGGGGTGCCAGATGGGGTGTCCTCACAAATTGAACATGGCAGCTACCATTTCTGATACTGTCCACGACCCTCCGGGTGAGGACTGGGACCCCCTCTTCTGCGGCCTCCCTCAGGGGAACAGTGGGATTGGGGAGTCCTCTTTCACTGGGGATGAGGAAGAGGGCAGCTTCGGAGTCCGAAGGGTTGAGGGGACAGGGTGAGGCATGTGGGGCCCCCTCCACTACCCTGCGGGGAGTGCGGAGGAGATGGAGCACTGAACCCCGCCTTTCTCATGAGGTCTCTGAGACGCCCTTAGTTGGCAGCACAGAGGGTTGCCCTTCTGGGCTCATGCAACCCCAGTCACACCACAGGGGAGATTCCCCCTCAGGGCTCATCCGGGGTTTGTTTTCAGCTTTACAGCCTTCGCTACCCATATTGACCCCTGGGTCCCTCTATGGGGCAGGGCCAGTGGCTGTGTCTCAGAACCCTGGCAGAGGCCGGGCACTGTCAGTTAGGTACCCCTTTACAATCCCTCTGCAGACACCTCCCCCCCCCACCATGTGGGTCCTATGGGCCCCTTAACCTGAGAGATGTTTAGAGCCACTGCGGTGGCCTTCCCCAGGTATGTAAGACCCATGGACGAACAGGTCTTGTGTCTGTCTCCCCGCTGCAATAGGAACCTGAACATTCAAGCTTCTTTTCCTCCTCATCTTCCTCCTCTGAAGGAGAGGAACATTCTGTTCGCATATCATCTGATGCTGATTTCACTGAATATTAGCGGTTCCTCTCGAGGCTGGTTCAGGAGCTCCACATATCTCACGTTATCAAAATCAATACCAAGTGGGAGATGTGCTCATTCCTGAGTGAGTTCAGTGCTCACCACCTGGTGGTACCCTCCTGGCCAGTTCCTTTCCAGGAAGCGTCTATCCACACCTGGCAGTCTCCAGCGGCCTCTTCCACAGCTCCAGCGGACTGCAGGAGACAGTATTGTGCCCCCCAGGAGTCTCTAGGTTCACTACCTCACCCGCTTTTGGGGCCAATGTCCTTAGATACTCCTTCTGGGCTTCAGCGCCTGGCACATGACTGACCCCTGGATTCGGATTCTGCAGAATTTGACCGGTGGGGTAGAAGGGTGTTCTTTTCAGCTCCTGCGTATGGGTTCTCATCAGGCTCACTATGCTGCCTATAACGGTGATAACCTGTGATTGATGCTAGCACAGGTATTAGCAATCCTGCCTTATTCAGAGCAATCTAGACAGGCCACCCCTCTGTGCAGATGGTCTGGAGCTTGCAAGGCACCAGGCAGGGCATTTTATGATGCCAGTGAGGTAGCATCTTGATTTGCAGAGACAGCGATCTGCATTGGCGGATGGCATGGCTTTGTCTATATAGATTGTCACCCACTGCCCGGCGTAGGGTGATCTCTTCCACTTTCTGGGGGACTTGTCTCTTTTCCCTTAGGGCAAGGAGGACTTTACAGGGGTGCCTCCTGTCCCCCTGGCCATGGGGGACACCTCCTCATCCTGACCAGCCTTAGACCTTGCCGGTCTAGTATGGCTTAGGGTCTCCCCCTCCTGTGCCTCACCCACAGGAGGCTGTGGAAATCTGTTCCATCAAGGCTATGCCAGGTCCCCTCTGGGGGGCTTGGTACTCATTCAGCAGTAATGCATGTTGAAGATTGACAAGGAAGATATGAAAATTACATACCTACCATAAGTCTTGATCTCTTGTATCCTCATCATGCATTACTGGTTCCCACCCACTATCCCCTCATGGGCCTCAGTTCTTGGGTGTCACCTCCACCCTGCTCGTCTTCCCCCTCCTAGAGGTCAGTTGAGTCTGAGTCCCTCTGGTACCTCAGAGCTCTCTGTTTCCTTCTCTAAAAGTCACAGTGTGTTCAACCTGGAGGACAGCAAATGGGTCTTAGCCCTAACCTCTGAGGGACTCCTGAGATTCTCTTCATGATGACTAGGGTGTCCCCATCCTGGGGCTGGGTTAATACTCTTGTGTGTCTCCCCCTGGCTAACTGCATCAGTGCATTCCTAGGAGAGAGACAGGTGATTTTCCTCCCTCTCTTTCTATTAACACGGATGTCCTATAGTTCTCTTCTCCTGAAGTGAGGACTATGCCAGTACTCCCATGTGAAAACTATTAGCTGATTTGTTTTCCCATTTCTTTTCCGTACATCTAAGTCTGGACTTACTCCTCTTCTGAGCAGGACTGCCCACCCCTTGAGGGACAGTCTGTGAGACCTAGGCTCCAAGATGTTCAAATCGGATACGGATAAAGGGTGGGAAGAGAGATCTGTCTCCACCAAGCCCTGCAAGACCTTCTAAAATCCCATTCAGAACTTCGTTCAGTAACCCTTGCAACTGGTGGGATCCTTCTCCCTTGTCCTTCCCACGAGGTTCTTAAGTCTGTTCAAGCCAGTGGTATTCCAAATTATTTTGGTGGAGAGACCTCCTCCCTCCCCCATATCCCTTACTTCTATCTCTTCTTTCTTCATCTGTCCTTTGCTTTCTCCTTTTCTTGAGGCCACCCAAGGATTGGGGCCCTATGGCCACTTACAGTAGGGTTCTCTTCTCTCTGTCCCCTGGTCAGCTTATGCCTTTTTCAGTTTATATTCTTTCTTTTGTCTATCCCTCGACTCTCTTGCCTCACCTTTTTCTCTATAACTGTTTCATCTTATCTGTGTCAGTCTTCACCATTCATCACCTTTGGGTTATTGGCGGAGGTCATGACCCGTGGGAGCTTCTTTTTTTTTTTTTTTTAGGATGGGCGGGGACCCATACATCGATTGCCACCCTCAAAACTGACACACTGCGGCGCTTGACTGGCCGTGTGCTGTGGGCTCAACCTTCTGCCAGTTCTTCGTCTCCCGCCATCAAGGTCACCTCATAGGATGCTTTGAGACAGAGATTAGAAACATAGAAACATAGACTTTGACGGCAGATAAGGACCGCTAGGCCCATCTAGTCTGCCCATTTCCCTACCTACAGGATAGGCCGCAGATCCTAGTTAACCAACAGCCTATTTCTTCCTACCCCCCACAAGGATTGCCTTATGTCTGTCCCATGCATTCTTGAATTCTCCCACAGTTTTAGACCCCACAACCTCCTCAGGAAGGCTGTTCCATGCATCCACTACCCTCTCTGTGAAATAATACTTCCTCACATTGCCCCTGAACCACCCTCCTTCTATCTTTAAATTGTGTCCCCTTGTTCTTGCAAGTCTCTTTTCTGAAAGATGCTACCTTCTTGGACTTTGTTGATTCCACTGAGGTACTTAAAAGTTTCTATCATGTCCCCCCTCTCCCTTCTTTCCTCAAGGGTATACATATTAAGCTCCTTTAGTCTCTCCTCATACGGCTTCTCTTGCAGACCCTGCACCATTTTAGTTGCCCTTCTCTGGACTGCCTCCATCCTGTCTATGTCCTTGCAGAGATGGGGTTTCCAGAACTGGACACAGTACTCCAGATGGGGTCTCACCAACTGTCTGTACAGAGGAATAACAACTTCCTGTTTTCTGCTGGTGATGCTCTCCCTATACATCCCAGTATACCCCAGCCCTCCCTACTGCCTTCTCACATTGCTTGCTAACCTTAAGGTCATCTGATATGATTACCCCCAGGTCCCTTTCCATTTTTGTTGTTGTTACTACCCCACCCATTGTGTATTCTTCCCCTGGGTTCTTGTTTCCCAGATGCATTATTTTGCACTTCTTTGCATTGAATCCTAGCTGCCATACTTCTGACCATTCCTCCAACCTTGCCAAGTCCCTTTTCATCCTTTCCACTCCTCCTTGTGTATCAACCCTGTTGCAGATCTTTGTGTCATCTGCAAAAGGCATACTTTTCCTTCAGTCCCTCTGCAATGTCGCTGATGAAGACATTAAAAGGACTGGACCAATACTGAACCCTCGGTTGCCCACTAGTAACTCCTCTTTCTTCAGAGTGGACTCCATTTACAATTACCTTCTGCGTCCTGTTGTCCAGCCAATGTTTTACCAGGCTACCACCCTGGGTCCCACCCCAGGCTGGTTAATTTGACTATTAATCTTTTGTGTGGGACTGTGTCAAATGCCTTGCTAAAGTCTAGGTAGGCCATGTCCACAGCCCTCCCTGGTCTACTACTTTGGTCACCCAGTCAAAGAAATCTATTAGATTTGTCTGACATGACCTTCCCGCTGTGAACCCATGCTGCCTTGGATCCTGTGCTCCACTGGCCTCTAGGTACTCGACTATTCTTTCCTTCAGAAGTGACTCCATCAGTTTCTCTACACAGAGGTCAGACTGACAGGTCTGTAGTTTCCTGCCTCTGTCTTGGTCCCACTTTTGTGAAGGGGCATCACATCCGCCTTCCTCCAGTCCTCGGGTACCACACCATCCTCCCATGATTTATTAAAAAGAGTAGCCAGTGGTTTCACTAGTTCCTCCCTTAATTCTTTTAGAATTCTGAGGTGAATTCCATCAGGACCCATTGCTTTGTCCACCTTCAGTTTTAGGAGATCTTCCTGGACATAAGTCTCCACCACTCATTCACACTAGTGGGATTAGCGCCGGAGGCACTAGGACCCATCGGGAGCAAACTTTTTGCTGGAGGGTCGGCGCGAGAGATGGCGCGCGAGGCATGGCGCCGCGAGCAGCGGCTCGAGCAGCAATGACCATCTCGGCGACGACCCTCCAACCGCCTCAGTTCCTTTTTTCCCGCCGTCGAGCGTGCTTCAGTGACGACGTCGCTCGCCTGTCGGGAGTCAAACTTCAAACTAGCGCATAGTTTTCAGTTTATTTTTTTGTAACATTATCTCGATAGTAGTATCGCTTAATTTTATTCTATTTTCTAATATTTTAAATTGAACTTACTTGAAGAAGTCTCGGCCTACTGGACAGAGTCGACCGTGAGCAGGTCAGGTGACGGTAGGGAGACTTCGTGTAAAAGCTGTTCAGTCAGCGGGCTGGGTCCGGTCAGCCTCCTTCTCCTCAGCGGGGTTCCGACAATGGTCAGTCCGATGCCGGGGATGGGCGGTCCCTCGTCGGCATAAAATAAATGGTCGCATTCGCACACCGTTAGGCCTCGAGCTCTTCTTGGCCCACAGGTCAAAAGAAGGCATCACTCGAAAGTCGCCCTCTGGTATGTCTGGGCGCTGCCGGCGGTCGGTTATCGTAGCTAGTTGCCGCTCTCCTTCTTCGGAGTCGCCAACCTGCTGGTGACCATCGTCCTCAACATCGAGCCCCTCCCCGCCTGTAGGTAGGGCTCCAGATGAGCAGTTTCATCAGTGGGCCGCTCTTATGGAGCGATGGGCTCGGAGGTTGGTTCTCCTGCCTGGCTCGGTTGCCACGGAGCCCCCGGGCTCCTCCAGTGATCGGGTAGGGCGGTTGGACCTTCCTAGTCGCGCGGCGCCTTCTTCGGTGCCGGTGACTCCACGCATAGGTGTTTCCCCCCCTCACATGGCTGCGGCGCAGGGGGCCACACCGATGCCCTTATCTCCTGGTTTTTTTCCTTCTCTAGCTTTCCAGGTTCCTGGGGCGTTTCCGGCACCTTCCGCGGGGTCTGTTGGCATGTCGGTGCCGTTTTCGGTGCCGCTCGGCCTTGCGGCGCCGTCCGCGGCACCGTGTGGTCTCGCGGCGCCGTTGGGTCTGGCGGCGCCGTCGGCGGCGCCGCTTGGTTCGGTGGTGCGTTGGTGGCGCACTTGGTCAGCTGACGGCGCTTCGCTTACCGTGTGCCTCTTCGAGCGCCGTGCCCCTCTGCGGTGCCGTTTTCAACCATTTGCCTTCTCGCGCCGGGGGCCCTCGGGGACTCTCCTTGTTTCTCTGCTATTCCTCCTCTCTAATTTTCACTCCTTTCCTGTCCAATCAGTCCTTTCTGGACCATCAGGAGATGATGTTGAGCCTGACCCAGACCTTGGGTTGGGTGATGAAGTGGAAAACAGGATCTTTCTTTGCTACAGAGCCTGTGGTCGAGGACCTGTCCTTTAAGTCTCTGTTGAAGAACCTGAGATCCACTCTTCTCTCCAGACTACAGGCATCGATCCTGGGAAGATATTAAGACTGCAGTACCTTCATGCTCGGAGATCCTCTGGATTTGACCCCTCTGATCCAGCCTTCCTTCGAGACGCTGTCTCAAATGGTATGGAATAATCCTGCTCTTATTCCCTCAGTGGCTAAATCCATTGATAAGAAGTATTCAGCTCCCAAGGATCGTCCCATTTGGCATCCCAAAACTTTGCGGATCCTATGGTAGTCCTGGCAGAGAATGATAAGGTCGTTCTTCCTCAAACTACTACAGCTCGACCTATTAACAAAAGTCTCGTAAGATTGATACATTAGGTAAGAGAGTCTTTGCTGCCTCCACTCTAAGTATGCGTATTGCCAGTTATCAAGGCTATTTTTCTCAGTATGAGTATATCCTGTGGCACTCTTTGAAAAGAATGGTTGAAGCTCTTCCGGATTTGGACTCCAAGTCAGAGCTTCTTCTGACCGTTACTAGGGGTATTGAGTCCAATAACCAACAGGTCAAAGCTGCTATGGACGCTTTCAACACTGCTTCTCGCTCAGCAGCCACAGGTATTTGTACTCGGCGCCATTCCTGGCTGCGTACTTCTGGCTTCACGAATGATGCTCAGCAGCAGGTAATGGCGCTGCCCTTTGATGGCTCTTTTCTTTTCGGCCCTCAGGTGGAACAAGCCTTAGAGGCCACTCAGAAGACTAGGTCGGCCATTAAGTTGGCCAGACCTCCGCCTGCTCCCTCTTGGGGGCATGTGAACAGACGTCAGTTTCATAGTCGTAACTCCTTCGAGGCAGAGGCAGAGGCTTCCATAAAAGCCAACCTGCAACCTCAAAAAGCGCAGCAGAGCGAAGGGCCTAAAGCCCCCAGCGCCACCTTATAGTGCTGGCCCAAGTTCCATCCACATTGCCGGTGGAACTTTCTCCTCGGTGGAGGTCGTTTGATGTACTTCTACAACCAGTGAAGTCCATAACTTGACAAATGGGTCCTCGGATAATTCGCGAGGGTTATTCTCTCAATTTTTTGGAAACCCCCCCGAATTGTCCTCCCAGACGACAACCCAGGTTGTCGGCCTCTCAGTCAGACCTCCTCACCGCCGAGATCCAGGGCCTTCTAAGCAACAGGGCAATAGAACTGGTGCCCCCACATCTGCGAAGCACAGGGTTCTACTCCCATTACTTCCTGGTTCCAAAGAAGTCTGGGGGAATGCGCCCCATTCTAGACCTCAGAAAGTTAAACAAATTTCTCCCCAGGGAGAAATTCAAAATGATTTCCCTAGGTACCCTGTTACCCTTGCTGCATCAGTACAACTGGCTGGCCTCCCTGGATATGCAGGACGCTTACCAGCATATCCCCATCCACCCGACCCACGCCAAGTTCCTCAGGTTTGTAGCTCTGGGTCAGCATTATCAGTTCAGAGTCCTGCCCTTTGGGCTATCCTCGGCCGCATGTCTTTACAAAGTGTTGTGCAGTTCTGCTAGCGCATCTCAGGAAGATCGGACTCGAGTGTTTCCCTACCTGGACGATTGGCTTCTGTAGCTCTTCCAGCCAAGGGACTTTGGAAGCCGTGCAAGCGACTTCTCGTCTTCTTACATCCATGGAATTCTGCTGAATTTGAAAAAATCACAACTGCAGCCCTCCCAGAGCTCCTTTTCATAGGCGCTTCTAGACACCTCTTCCATGAAGGCTTTCCTTCCAGAGGACAGAAGACTCGACATCCTTTGGATGGCCCGTTACATCGGGGAGAACCAATCGGTTACAGCTCTCTCGCTGCAACGCATGTTGGGTCTCATGGCGTCCTCGGTGTTCACTGTACCCCTGGCCCGGTTGCACATGAGAACCACCCAATGGATGCTCTCCACTCAGTGGTCTCCGACCTCTCACCCCCAGTCTTATCCCATCAAGGTGACGGAGCCCCTTCGAAGGTCTCTCACCTGGTGGACTCAAGAGAGCAATCTCCTGGAAGGGTTCCCCTTTGCTCCCCCGGATCATCAGACCTCCATCACCACAGGCGCATCCGCTAATGGGATGGGGAGCTCCTGTCGCTCCCTCCACACTCAAGGTGTATGGACTCAGTTGAAACTCTTCTCCACATAAATGTCCTGGAGATGAGGCGGTCTCTCGCGATCGAGCTCTGAAGGATATCCTTTGTCACAAGAACATTCTCCTTCAAGCGGACAACAAAGCTGTGATGTATTACATCAACAAGCAGGCGGTGCTCATTCTTACCCCTTTGCAGGAAGCAATGAGGGTGGGAGTGGTGCTTGGAGCACAAGTCTCTGATTCAGGCGGTTTATCTCCCAGGTATACAAAACGATCAGCACATCACCTCAGCAGAGCGGAGGCAGACCCTCACGGTGCTCTCGATCCAGCCGTAGCTCGGTCACTATTCAAAGAGTGGGGACTCCAGACCTGGACCTTTTGCATCCCCACTCCAGCATAAAACTGCCTCTCTTCTGCTCCAGAAATCCAGGGCCTGGCATTTTCTGTCAGGATGCGTTCAGGCTGCGGTGGACATAACGTTTCTTTATGCCTTTCCACCGATCCTCTAATCCAGAGAGTTCTCCTCAAGTTCGAGTCTCAGGGGACCAAAATGATTCTCATTGCTCCCTCCTGGCCTCGGCAACTATGGTTTCCTCTGCTCAACAGTATGTTGGCAGCCTCTCCGAGACCACTTCCTTGCAAATCAACCTTTTGACTCAGGGTTCGTTGGTCCATCCCAACCTGAAATCACTTCACCTTCATGCTGGCTCCTGAAGAGGTAGAAGTGAATCGATTCACCGTCTCGTGAGAGTCTCGGACATCCTTCTGGCTGCTTGGAAGCCAGCCACCCGAAAAACGTACGCTTCCAAATGGAGCGCTTTTCTCTCTGGTGTGCAAAGTCCTCTTGGAATCCCTTTTCCTGTCCTCCTGACAAGGTTCTGGAGTATCTTTTGGACCTATCAAACTCAGGTCTCCAGTACTCCACAGTTAAAGTTCACCTTAGTGCCATCTCAGCGTTCCATGAGCCAGTTTCTTCCTTGACTCTGGCTCAGCTTCCTATGGTGAGAGAGATTTCTTAGGGATTCTTCATACGCAGACCCCTATTAGGCGTCCAGTTGCAACCTGGGACATTAACCTGGTGCTGGACATGCTCACTCGAAGCCTTTCGAGCCCTTAGCTACCTGTGAGCTAAAATTTCTTACCTGGAAGACTGCCTTCCTGTTGGCCATTACCTCAGCCGCAGGTTCTGGAGATTCATGCCTTGGTGAGCGGACCCTCCGTATACTGTATTCCATAAAGACAAGGTAGTTCTCCATACTCATCCTAAATTTCTTCCCAAGGTTGTGTCAGAATTCCATCTAAACCAACCTCTGGTACTTCCCTCTTACTTCGCTAATTTCCAAAATGAAGGGGAACGATCTCTTCATTCCTTGGATGTTAAGAGAGCCTTGCGGTTCTATTTAGATAGAACCAAGAATTTTCGCAAGACTCAGCAACTGTTTGTTTCTTTCAGCGACACCCGGCTGGGTCAACCCGTCGCTATTAGATGCATCTCATCATGGTTAGTGGCATGCCTTCGACATTGCTACTCCATGGCTCAAGTTAAATTGGAGGGTAGGGTATGCTCACTCTACTAGAGGCGGTTGTGGCATCTTTAGCGGAGATTAGCAATGTTCCAGTGCGGATATCTGCAACGCCGCCACCTGGAGCTCAGTGCATACCTTCGTTAAGCATTATGCACTGGATGTTCATGCCAGGCGACATTCCGCATTCGGCAGAACTATCGTCAATGGTCTTCTATCTTGAGCCGTGAGCTCTGGCTCTCCTGCCGCCCTTTTGGGTGATTATCAGCGGTACTCTCCCACTAGTGTGAATGAGTGGTGGAGACTTATGTCCAGGAAGATATGAAAATTACATTACCTACCGTATTCTTGATCTTTGCTTGGGCAGTCTCCTACTCATTCACGCCCTCCATCCCGAGCTCACCGCTGTGTTGATCTTCTCTCCCTCAAATCTTTAGGCCGTGAGGACTTCTTTGCTGACCCTTCTTACACGGGTCGTGCGGACTATCTTATGTCCATTTTGAAGTTAGATTTACTCTTCGTTGTTGCGCTGCACTCCTTGGTAAAAAAAGTACTGGCGGTTTGGAGGGTGCGTCGCCGAGATGGTCATTGCCGCTCGAGCCGCTGCTGTGGCGCCATGCCTCAGCGGCATCATTCTCGCGCCGACCCTCCAGCAAAATTTGCTCCGATGGGTCTAGTGCCTCGGCGTAATCCCACTAGTGTGAATGGTGGTGAGACTTCGTCCAAGAAGATCAAGAATTACGGTAGGTACGTAATTTTCATTTCTTGCAGAACCCTTTCTTCTGTGAAAGGACTGGGATCGACCCCCCTATCAAGAGTGCTTCTGTTAATTGGATTAGGCACGTCCCCCTCCTCTTTTGTGAATACTGAGCAGAAATATTCGTTCAATATTCCTGCTTTTTCACTGTCCCCCTCTACCCACCCACCGTTCATTCTATTCAGCCTCACTATTCCTCCCTTTGTCTTTCTACGGTCGCTGATGTACCTATAAAAGGTTTTATCCCCCTTCTTAACTGAGTTGGCTATCTTTTCCTCAGTTTGGGCCTTTGCTATTCTGACTTGCCTCCCTGCTTCCTTCTGCCTTAACTGGTACAGCTCTCTGTCCTGCTCCTTCTGTGTTTCCTTATACTTCTGGAATGCAATCTTTTTCTTCCTGACTTTCACAGCCACCTCTTTTGAGAACCATAGTGTTTTTTTCTTTCATTTTGATTTGTTTATTTGCTTCACACAAAGGCTTGTTGCCTCTGTGATGGCAGTTTTGATAATTCCCCATTATTGCTCCACACCTCCTTCTAGCCTGTTTGCTAGTGCTTTTCTGAGGCACTCTCCCATCTTGCCAAAGTCAGCCCTCCTAAAGTCCAGTACCCTCACTTTTGTATGGCTTGACTCTGTAGCTGAGTTTAACGTGAACCACACTGTTTGATGGTCACTTGTCTCTAGATGGCAACCCACTTCTAGATCTGAGATCCTCTCACTGCCCCCGTTTGAGAGTACGAGGTCTAAGATTACTCCCTCACGAGTGGGTTCCGAAACTAGCTGTCTAATGCCTGCCACCTGTAGGACATCAAGAATGGCCCTGCTCTTGGATGTGGCTGCAGCAAATGTGCTCCAGTTAACATCTGGCATATTCAGGTCTCCCATCAACAGTATCTCCCCTTTCTCTGCCATTCTAAGAATGCCTTCTATCATATCCTTGTCCATTCTTCCCCTGACTTGGGGGTCTGTACTAACCCTGTGCGGATTGTGGTGCCCTTTCCAGTCTCCAAGGTGACCCACAGTCGTCCTCTCCTCCCTGTTTACTCTTTTGTTCAGTTGCTTTTATCCCTTCCTTTACATAGAGAGCTACTCCTCCCCTCTTCTCCCTGCCTGTCTCTCCTGTAGGTTATGTACCCTGGTATGTTAACATCCTAGTCATGGTTCTCTGTGTACCATGTTTCTGTGACTGCTTACGATATCCAGGCATCCTCTTCCATTAGGCCATCAGCTCAGGAGCTTGTTGCCCAGACTACGGGCATTGGTACTCATTACCCTCCATTTCCTGATGGCCTTACTCCCTTTTGCCCCATCTCTGTCCTTCTTGCCTTTGTCACTTTCTCCATTTCCCTGCCCTTCTCCCTAGGCACCTCTATGTTGGTGTTTGCACGCACTTACTACCGTGATTATTTGGGGGGCTGAGTTCCTGCTCCTTTCCAGTGCCTCCCCTTGGCTGGTTTAAAAGCTTGCCAATGAAGCATATAAAACCTATCATCTAGGATCCTGGTTCCCCTCCCAGACAGATGCAGCCCATCATGCCAGTATAGGCTTGCATCACTCCAGGTGGACCCCCAGTCCCCAATGAAGCCAAATCCCTGAGCTCCACACCAGGTTTTCAATCACTGATTGAATCCCATGGTGCAGAACACCCTAGCCTCTCCTATGCCATAGATGGGTAGCACCTCCGAGAGGTTATCATGCGTGCTACTTGACTAAGCCCCTCCTAATTCACAAACTCTTCCTGCACTTTTCTAATCCCTTTCTTAGCCAGGTCATTTGTCCCTAGGTGGACAATGACATCCAGCTCCCTCCCTGTGCAGCTGCTCAGCAGTCCTGAGGATTCGCTCCCTGTCCCTCAAGCCATGGCGCCAGGCAGACTCCTAGCCTCCCTCTCCCTTCCTCCCCAGTTCTACCTTTCTAACAATGGAGTCCCCCACCAGGAGTTGTTTCCTTCCCTGCAGGGTCCCTGCCACCCTCCTGTGGGTCTCCTTTGTGAGGTTCCCAACATCCTCCTTGGTCCCCACTGTGGGTGCCTCCATAGAGACCACACTTTGCCAGAATGGCATAGGATTGTGGAGAGGTACAGGGGATGCTCCTCTGTTCCACCACCCTCACCCTCCCTGAGCCCACTGTGGTCCAACTGCTCCTCTTCTTGGCAACCTCTGAGGCAGCGACAGTGGCACTAGTGGTCCCTGGATGGAAGAGGAGGTCCCACAAATCCTGGCCAACTCAGCCTGGAGATGAGCAACCTCCTCCCTCAGCCCAGAGAGGTGCCTACAGATGGGACAACACCGCATCCTCCAGAACATCTCCCAGAAGACTGCTGCTCCACAGCCACTGCTCTGCACCATTCCAATCATGTCTTATTTTTGGCCCCTTAACTGTTTGCAATCCTTACTTTTTCCTCTGTTTTTTTTTCCTCTCTCTCCTTACTTTCTGCCTGTGTGCCCTTTAAGCTCCTGATTGTCCTGTTCTGAGACAAGAATATCCTATATTTCTCAGTAGACCACTTACTTGCTCAGAGGCAGACCTCCAGCAACTAGAGGGGGCCGGAGAGCTACTCTTGCCCTTCTAGGATGATGGGTCTTTGGTGGTTCTGTGATCACTCACTTCCTACCCCTAAACAGGAAGTTCCTGTTGTCAGTCAAATCCTGTGCCTATAAAAATAGAACTAGCTTTGGGTGGGGAGGGAAGGAGTGCAATATAGTCCCAGCAGAGAAGTTCAGTCACACAGCAGTCTTTTCTCCTGGTGTCTTCTGCCAAGCTATTAGCAGAAACTTTCTAAGGCAGTCTTTAAATGTAGCTTCCTTCTAGCTAAGCCACTCCCCCTACTTACCAGATCTTTCTTCAAGTAATTTAAATCTCACAGCAGTTAAGTCCTTTCAGTCACCTGAGATTTACACCTAGATAACTCTTCAGATACCCATTCAGTTCAGTTAACCCAAACATACACTTTTTTTTTTGTATGTTAGTTTTTTTTACCCTAAATTAAAGGTCAAATACAAAAATTCTTCTACTTTAGTCCCAGCAGAGAAGTTTAGTCACACAGCAGTCCTTTCTCCTGGTGTCTTCTGCCAAGCTATTCAACATTTTGAGGCCTACCTTGATACACAGCAAACTGAATCTCTTTTCGACTCTGTGTCGATTTTCCTTGGTGCCAAAGTCCATCGGCTCCCTTCCTGCCAGTTCTGTTAGCCCACTCGACGTTGCCCGGTAAGATCTTTCCATTATTTGTTTTATCTGAGACATCGAGTCTTGTTTGGTGTTTTTTTTTCTGTAGGTCATGTCTAGGTCAGAGGCCAAAAAGACTTCTAAGACGGGATGGCCCCCCCATGCGAGGGTGCCAATGTGACCGTAAGTTTTCTATCCCCGACCAGCACAACCGTTGCCTCGCATGTCTTGACCCGCTTCACGACATGGACTCGTGCGACGCCTGTTTCTCCGTGGACCGCCGGGTCGTCGAGCAATGTGCGTGGAAAGTGGGGCAAGTTCCACCAACTTTTTTGGGGTCGGGTGCACACTCATCGGGCCAAGCCATGTTCTCTCTGCCTTTCCTCCGGGTCCCCTCCCGGTTCTATACGGACCGAAGAGGAGGGAGCCTCAGCCTCTCATAGCCTAGCCATGGCCGAGGCTCCTCCTGCGGTGTAGGAGGCCCAGTCTGTTCCCTCTGGGGGACAGATGGGAGGCACCGCATTGGCAATCGCCCCTTGGGGGGCGGTGAAGGCTCCACTGGTGTTGGACCTGCAGCTCAGAAGACCTGGGTCAGCACTGTCCTCAACGCTGTCTGTCGGCGCTGTTTGGGGCCTCGGCATCGTGGGCCATGATGGTGCCGTTGCTCAGCGCCATGGCTGCTGTTGATGCCGATGGTGCTAAGCGGTGCCATGGGGTTCTACAATGCCATCTATGACTTTTTCTTGATTCAGCTGTCCGCATCACCAAGGTTGAACACAGCACCATGTCCAGCTCTGGAGCTGTTTGCGGTTCTGGACATAGGCACAGTGCCATGGAGTTCTGGATTTCGGCTCTGTTCATGGTGCAGAGAATGCTGTCAGTGCCAATCTTCCTGGACATAAGTCTCCACCACTCATTCACACTAATGGGAACTGTGCCGGAGGTACCAGGACCAAGCGGGAGCAAACTTTTTGCTAGAGGGTCGGCACCAGAGATGGTGCCATGAGGAGTGGCACCACAAGCCTACACTCATGTGGTAATGACTATCCCGGCGTCGACCCTACAACCGCCTCAGTTCCTTTTTTCCCACCATCGAGTGCACTTCAGTGACAATGTCGCTCGCCCACCAGGAGTCAAACTTCAAATTAGCAGCTTAGTTTTTCAGTTTTATTGTTTTGTAGTAATATTTTGAATAAGTATCGCTTAGTTTATTTATTCTATTTAATGAAGAAGTCTCAGCCTACGTTGACAGAGTTGACCATGAGCGGGTCAGGTGACGGATGGGAGACTTCATAGGAAAGCTGTTCAGTCAGCTGGGCTGGGTCCGGTCCGCCATCTTCTCTGGAGGGGGGTCTGACAATGGACAGTCCAATGTCCGAGGGGGTGGACGGTCCCCTTGAAAGCATAAAAGTAAACGGTTGCACTCTTGGCACCGTTCGGCGTCAAGCTCTTCTTCGGCCCACAGGTCAAAAAAGAGAAGCATCACTCGAGGTTGCCCTCTGATATGTCTGCGCATAGACGGTCGGTTATTGGGGCTAGTTGCCGACCTCCTCCTTCGGAGTCGTAGGTTTCTGTTTCTGATGGCCGACGTCTTCGACATCGTAGCCCTACCCCACCCGCTGGTAGGTATTCAGATGAGCAGTTTCATCAGTGGGCTGCTCTTATGGAGCAATGTGCTCTGAGGTTGGTCCAGCTGCCTCGTCCAGTCACTCAGAGGCCTTCAGGCTTTTTGGGAGATCAGATAGGGCAGTTGAGCCTCCCTAGTCGCGCAGCACCATCTTCGGTGCCGTCGACTCCGCGCTTAGGTGTTCTCCCCCCCACATGGCTGCAGCGCAGGGGGCCACACCGATGCCTCTATCTCCTGGTATTCATCCTTCTTTCTCAAATCCTGTTTTTCAGAGTCTTGGGATGTTTTCGACGCCATCAGCGTTGATGGCACGCTTGGTGCCGTCTTTGGTGCCGATGCATTTGTTGGCGACGACCTTGGCACTGTCCTCAGCGCCATGTGGCTTCTTGGTGCCATTCAGCCTCTCGGTGCCTTTTGGCTTTTTGGTGCCATTTGGCCTTTCACCACCGTCATCAGCACCATGCAGCTGCTTGGCACCATGCGTGTTTTCGGCGCTGCATTCTTCTTCAGCGCAGAGACCTGTTGGGATGTCATCCAGCCTTCAGGACTCTTCCTCTTTTAATCCTCTTCCTTCCTCATTTCTTTCTGATTTTCACTCCTTTCCTGTTCATACAGTCCCTCCTGGACTGTCAGGAGATGACATTGAGCCTGACCCAGACCTCAGGCTGGGTGATGATGTGGAAGGAACAGGATCTCTTCCTGCTGCAGAGCCTGTGGTCAAGGACCTGTCTTTTAAGTCTCTGCTGAAAAACTTGAATTCCACTCATAGATAGGAATATGCTGCTCCCAAGGATCGACGCATTTTGGCATCCTAAGCCTTTGCAGATGCTATTGTAGTCTTGGCAGAGAATGGTAAGGTCGTCCTTCCCCAGACTACTACAGCTCGACCTATTAACAAAGAATCTCGTAAGATAGACACTTTAGGTAAGAGAGTCTTTGCTGCTTCCCTCTAAGTATGCGTGTGCCAGCTACCAGGCTATTTCTCTCAATATGAGTATATCCTTTGGCATTCGCCAAACAAATGGTTGAAGCTTTACCGAGTTGGACACTAATTCAGAGCTTCTTCAAACCATAACCAGGGTATCGAGTCCAACAACCAGCAGGTTAAAGCAGCTATGGATGCCTTTGATACTGCCTCCTGAGTGGCAGTGGCGGGCATTTGTACTACGCTGTCATTCCTGGCTGCGCACTTCAGGTTTTATGAATGATGCCCAGCAACAGGTCATGGCATTGCCTTTCGATGGTGTGTACCTCTTTGGCCGTCAAGTAGAACAGGCTCTAGAGGCCACACAAAAGACTAGGTCAGCCATTAAATTGGCTCGACCGCCTCCTGCTCCCTCTTGAGGAGGTGTTAACAAATGCCAGTTTCATAACTGTCAGTCCTTTCGGGGCAAAGGCAGGGGAGGTTTTAATAAAAATCAAGCCCCTCAGCCTCAAAAGAAAATGCAACAGAAGGCGCAAGGACCCAAAACGCCCAGTGCTGCCTTCAGAGTTGTTGGCCCAAGTCCCACCTCAGCTGCCCAAGGGGGACTCTTTTTCAGCGGTGGGAGGTCGTCTGACTCACTTCTACAATCAATGGAAGTCCATAACCTTGGATAAATGGGTCCTCCAGATAATCCGCGAGGGGTACTCCCTCAATCTTTTAGAGACCCCTCTGGATCGTCCCCCTAGATGACAGCCCAGGCTGTCAGTACTTCAGTCAGAACTTCTCGCCTCCGAGATTCAAGGCCTTCTGAACAACAGGGCAGTGGAAGTAGTTCTGCTGGATCAATGCAACACAGGGTTCTACTCCCATTATTTTCTGGTTCCAAAGAAAACCAGGGCATCGCCCCATTTTGGACCTCAGAAAATTAAATTTCTTCTCAAGAAATTCAAAATGATATCACTAGGAACCTGTTACCTTTGCTTCATTAACACAACTGGTTAGCCTCCCTGGACATGAAGGATGCTTACCAACACATTTCTATTCACCCAAAGCATTACAAATACCTAAGGTTCATGGCTTTGGGACAGCATTACCAATTGAGGGTCCTGCCCTTTGGGCTATCCTCGGCGCCGCAAGTTTTTACCAAATGTTGCGCAATTCTCGCAGTGCATCTCAGAAAAATCGGAATACAAGTGTTCCCATATCTGGATGATTGGCTTCTAGCAAGTCCTTTCAGTCAGGGAACTCTAGACGCCATAGCCATGGCTTCACACTTTCTCACGTCCCTGCTAAACCTCAAAAAATCACAGCTGCATCCCTCCCAGAGGCTTCTTTTCATAGGAACTCTTCTGGACACCTCCTGTCCGAAAGCATTTCTTCACAGGACAGGAGGAGCGATATCCTTCAGATGGCCAGATACATCGGAGAGAGCAGCTCGGTTTCAGCTCTCTCGATGCAACGGTTGCTAGGTCTCATGGCATTCTCGGTGTTTTCTAGCATGCCTTCTCATGAGAACCTCTCAATGGATTCTCAGTACTCAGTGGTCCCCGACCACTCACCCTCAGTCCTTTCTCATCAAGGTGACAGAACCTCTGAAGAGATCACTCACCTGGTGATCCAAGAGGACAATCCTCTGGAAGGATGTCCTTTGCTCCTCTGGATCATCAGATTTCCATTACCATGGACCGTCCCTGATGGGGTGTGGAGCTCATTGTCAGACTCTCCACTCAAGGTCGTGGACTCAGCTCAGTCCCAGCTTCACATAAATGTCTTGGAAATGAGAGCCGTCCTTTATGCAGTCCGGGCTTTGAAGGACATTCTCTGTCACAAAAACATTCTCCTTCAAACGGACAACAAAGCAGTGATGTATTACATCAAGAAGCAGGGTGGTGCTCACTCTTACCCCTTATGCAGGGAATCGATGAGGGTGTGGGAATAGTATTTGGAGCACAAGTCTCTAATTCATGCGGTCTAACTGCCAGGGGTGCAGAACAAACTGGCAGACCATCTCAGCAGAACAGAGACAGATCCTCATGAATGGTCTCTTGACTCAGCCATAGCTCAGTCACTATTTGCAGAGTGGGGATCTCCGGACCTAGACCTTTTTGCATCCCCACTCAACACAAAACTGCCTCTCTTCTGCTCCAGAAATCCAGGGCCTGGCATTTTCTGTTAGATGC
Organism: Neoceratodus forsteri; assembly: GCA_016271365.2. Taxonomy (NCBI): domain Eukaryota; kingdom Metazoa; phylum Chordata; order Ceratodontiformes; family Ceratodontidae; genus Neoceratodus; species Neoceratodus forsteri. Next base: position 805,102,269 of record CM057453.1, read on the forward strand.
GTTCAGGCTGCGGTGGACAAAACTCTTTCTATACGCCTTTCTGCCTCTTCCTCTAATTCAGAGTACTTCTCAAGTTCAAGTCTTAGGGGGATAAATGATCCTCATTGTTCCCTTCTGGCCTTGTTAAATATGGTTTCCACTACTCAACAGTATGTCGGAAACTCCACCGAACCGCTCCCCTTCAGATAAACCTTCTGACTCAGGGGCCTGTGATCCATCCCAATCTGAGATCGCTTCATCTTCACACTTGGCTCCTAAAGAGATACAGGTGAACAGGTTCAATGTCTCTCGCAGGGTTTCAGTTATTCTTCTGGCTGCGTGCAAGCCAGCCACTAGGAAAACTTACACAGCCAAATGAAAGCGTTTTTCGCTCTGGTGTGCAAAATCCTCTTTGAATCCTTTTTCCTGCCCACCAGATAAAGTTCTAGAGTACCTTTTAGACCTCTCAAATTCAGGTCTGCAGTACTCCACAATTAAGGTTCACCTTTGTGCCATTTCAGCTTATCACAAGCCAGTACTTTCCTTGTCACTGGCTCAGTTACCTGTGGTTAAGAGGTTTCTTAAGGGAATTCTGCATACCAGACCTCCCATCAGATGTCCAGTCGCAGCCTGGGACATTAATCTTGTGCTAGACACGCTCACTTGAAAACCTTTTGAGCCTCTAGCTACCTGTGAGTTAAAATTCCTCACTTGGAAAACGGCCTTCCTGGTGGCCATTACCTCAGCCCGCAGGGTCTCTGAGATACATGCCTTGGTCACAGACCCTCCATATACTGTGTTTCATAAAGACAAAGTAGTTCTTAGGACCCATCCTAAGTTTCTCCCTAAGGTTGTTTCAGAATTCCATCTAAACCAACCTTTGGTCCTTCCTACTTACTTTGTGAACTTTCAAAATGAAGGAGAGCATTCTCTTCATTCCTTGGACGTCAAAAGAGCTTTGCATTTCTATCTAGATAGAGCAAAAGATTTTCGCAAAGCCCAGCAACTGTTTGTTTCCTTCAGCGAGACCCGGCTGAGTCAGCCTGTCACTATCAGATATATTTCAGCATGGCTGGTGGCATGCCTTCGCCACTGTTATTCCATGGCGCAGGTTAAGCTGGAGGGCAGAGTGTACGCTCACTCTACTAGAGTGGCTGTGGCATCCCTAGCGGAAATCCGCAATGTGCCCATCGCAGATATTTGCAATGCGGCCACCTGGAGCTCAGTGCATACTTTCGTTAAACACTATGCCCTGGATGTCCATGCCAGACGACATCTTTCATTTGGTAGGACCATCCTTAATCGACTTCTGTCCTAAAATTGTGAGCTCTTGGTCTCTCCTGCCACCCTTCCGGGGGATTATTAGCTTGGTACTCTCTCATTAGTGTGAAAGAGTGGTGGAGACTTATGTCCAGGAAGATATGGAAATTACGTACCTACCGTAATTCTTGATCTTCTTGGATGAGTCTCCACCACTCATTCACACGCCCACCCACCATCCCCCGAGCTCACCTCTATTATTGGTCTTCACTCCCTCAATCTTTAGGCTGTAAAGACTTCTTTGTTGACCCTTCTTATACGGGTCATCCGGACTATCTTATGTCCAGTTTTTGTTAGGCTATCCTTCTAGGTTAGTTACGCTGCACGTCCTCGGGAAAAAAGGTACTGAGGCGGTTGGAGGGTCTACACCGGGATAGTCATTACCACATAAGCGTAGGCTCACGGTGCCGCTCCTCACGGTGCCGACCCTCCAGCAAAAGGTTTGCTCCCACTGGGTCCTAGTGCCTCCAGCGCAGTTCCCATTAGTGTGAATGAGTGGTGGAGACTCGTCCAAGAAGATCAAGAATTACGGTTGGCACGTAATTTCCATTTGTCATAGAAACACAGAAACATAGAATTTGACGGCAGATAAGGACTGCTTGGCCCACCTAGTCTGCCCATTTTCCTACCTAACAGATAAGCTGCATATCCTAGTTAACCAACAGCTTACTTCCTCTTACCCCCCACTAGGACTGCCTTATGCCTGTCCCATGCATTCTTGAAGTCCCCAACTGTTCTTGACTCCACGACCTCCTCAGGGAGGCTGTTCCATGCATCCACAACCCTCTCAGTGAAAAAATACTTCCTCACATTACCCCTGAGCCGTCCCCTTATTATCTTCAAACTGTGCCCTTGTTCTTGCACATCTCTTTTTCTGGAAGATGCTACCCTCTTGGACTTTGTTAATTCCTTGAGGTACTTGAAAGTTTCTATCATGTCCCTCTCTCCTTCTTTCCTCAAGAGTATACATATTAAGCTCCTTTAGTCTTTCTTCATATGTCTTCTGGTGCAGACCGTGCACCATTTTGGTTGCCCTCCTCTGGACAGCCTCCACTCTGACTATGTCTTTGTGGAGATGGGGTCTCCAGAACTGCACACAGTACTCCAGATGGGGTCTCACCAGCTGTCTGTACAGAGGGATAACAACTTCCTGTTTTCTACTATTGATGCCTCTTCCTATGTATCCCAGTATCCCTCCAGCCTTCCTTACTGCCTTCTCACATTGCTTGCCCACCTTTAGGTCATCTGATATAATTACCCCCAGGTCCCTTTCTATTTTTACTGTTGTCAGTATCTCACCCCCATTGTGTACGCTTCCCCTGGGTTTTTGTTTCCCATGTGCATTATCTTGCACTTCTTTGCATTAAATCTGAGCTGCCATACATTTGACCATTCCTCCAACCTTGCCAAGTCCCTTCTCATCCTTTCCACTCTATCTGGTGAATCAACCCTGTTGCAGATGTTTGTGTCATCTGCAAAGAGACATACTTTTCCTTCCAGTTCCTCTGCAATGTCACTTTTAAAAACATTAAAAAGGACCGGTCCCAGTACTGAACCCTGCGGTACCCCACTAGTAACCCTCCTTTCTTCACTGTGTACTCCATTTACTACTACCCTTTGCGTCCTGTTGTCTAGCCAATTTTTTATCCAAGCTACCAACTTGGGACCCATTCCAAGGCTGGCTATCTTGTGTACTCATCTTTTGTGTGGGACTGTATCAAATGCCTTGCTAAAATCTAGGTAGGCCATGTCCACAGCCCCTCCCTGATCTACCACTTTGGTCACCCAGTCAAAGAAATCTATTAGATTCGTCTGACACGACCTTCCCATCGTGAATCCATGGTGCCTCGGGTCCTGTGCCCCACTGGCCTCTAGGTACTCAACAATTCTTTCCTTCAGAAGTGATTCCATCATTTTCCCTACCACTGAGGTCAAACTAACTGGTCTGTAGTTTCCTGCCTCTCTCCTGCTCCCACTTTTGTGAAGAGGAATTACATCTGCCCTCCTCCAGTCCTCGGGTACCACCCCATCCTCCCATGATTTGTTAAAGAGAGTAGTCAGCGATGTCACTAGTTCTACCCTTAGTTCTTTTAAAATTCTTGGGTGAATCCCATCAGGCCCCATTGCTTTGCCCACCTTCAATTTTATTAGTTCTTTCAGAACCCTTTCTTCTGTAAATGGACTGGTATCGACCCGTCTTCAAAGTGTTTCTCTTGTTTAGTTTAGGTAACTCCCCCTCCTCTTCCTTTGTGAATACTGAGCAGAAATATTCGTTCAGTAACCCTGCTTTTTCACTGTCACCCTCTACCCACATTTCCTCCCCTTTATTAAGCTTCAGTATCCCTCCTTTGGTCTTTCTTCGCTCCTTAATGTACCTATAAAAGGTCTTATCCCCCTTCTTAACAGAATTGGCTATCCTTTCTTCGGTTTGGGCCTTTGCTATTCTGACTAGCTTCCCAGCCTCTTTCTGTTTTAACTGATAAAGTTCTCTGTCCTGCTTCTTCTGTGTTTCCTTATATTTCCTGAATGCTGCCCTTTTCTCCTTAACCTTCCCGGCCACCTCTTTTGTGAACCATAGCGTTTTTCCTTCGTTGTGTTTTATTGATTTTTTACTCAAGAGGCTTGTTGCCTCTGTGATGGCTGTTTGATCCTCCCATTGTTCCTCCACCCTCCTTCTTGCCTGTTTGCTAGTGCTTTCTGAGGCACTCTCTCATTTTCCCAAAGTCAGCCCTCCTAAGTCTAGTACTCTTGCTTTTGTATGGCTTGATTGTATGGCTGTGTTTATCGTGAACCACACTGTTTGGTGGTCACTTGTTCCCAGATGGCTACCCACTTCTAAATCTGAGATTCTTTTCCATCCCATTTGAAAGTACCAGGTCTAAGATTGCTCCTCCGAGTCGGTTCCAGTACTAGCTGTCTGAGACATGCCACTTGTAGGGCATCAAGAATGACCCTGCTCTTGGATGTGCCTGCAGCAAAGGTGCTCCAGTTAACATCTGGCATATTCAGGTCCCCATCAACAATGTCTCCCCTTTTTCTGCCATTCTAAGAAAGCCTTCTATCATTTCCTTGTCCATTCCCTCCCCTTGAGGTGGGGGTCTGTATACAACCCCCATGCGGATTGTGGTGCCATTTCCTGTCTCCAGGGTGACCCAAAGTGCCTCATCTGCTCCCTGTTTACTCTTTAGTTCTGTTGCTTTGATCACTTCCTTTACATAGAGAGCTACTCCTCTTCTCTTTTACCCTCCCTGTCCCTCCTGTAGATTGTGTATCCTGGTCTGTTGACATCCCAGTCATGGTTCTCTGTGTACCATGTTTCTGTGACTGCCACAATATCCAGGCAACCCTCTTCCATCAAGACCACTAGTTCAGGGAGCTTGTTACACAGACTACGGGCATTGGTACTCATCACCCTCCACATTTTGATAGCCTTACCCCTTTTAGCCCCATTTCTGTCCTTACTGCCTTTGCCTTTTTTTACATTTAAATCTGTTCTGCTCCCTAATAACTTCTGTACCTTGGTGTTTACCTCACTAATCACCATGTTTTGTGGGGAGGCTCGGATTTCCAACTCCTTTCAGTGCCTCCCCTTGGCTAGTTTAAATGCTGCCAATGAAGCATTTAAACCTCTCACCTAGGATCCTGGTTCCCCGGACAGATGCAGACCATCGCACCAGTATAGGTCTGCATCCCTCCAGGTGGCTCCCCAGTCCCCAATGAAGCCAAAACCCTGAGCTCCACACCAGTTTTTCAACCACTCATTGAATTCCCTGGTGAGAAGTGCCCTAGCATCTCCCTTGCCATAGACAGGCAGCACCTCCGAGAAGGTTACCGTATGCGCTATTTGTCTAAGGCCCCTTCCAAACTCTACAAACTCCTCTTGCACTGCTCTGATCCCATTCCTAGCCAGGTCATTTGTCCCCAGGTGGACAATGACATCCAGCTCCCTCCCTCATGCAGCTCCTCCCACGATCCTGAGGATTCGCTTCCTGTCCCTCCAAGCCGTGGCGCCAGGAAGGCACCTTACCTCCCTCTCCCCATCCTCCCCCATTTCTACCCCCCTAATGATTGAGTCCCCCACCAGGAGTTGTTTCCTTCCCTGTGGGGTCCCATGCCACCTCCTTTAGGTCTCCTTTGTGAAGGTTCCCAGCATCCTCCTTGGTCTCCACTGCAGGTGCCTCCATAGAGGAACCACTATCCACCAGAAGAGCGAATGAATTGTGAAGAGGTACAGCTGGAGGGATGCAACTTTGTTCCACCACCCTCTCCCTCCTTGAGCCCACCCTGGTCCAGCCACCCCTCTTTCTTGGCAACCTCTGAGGTAGTGGCATTGGCCCTGGTGGTCCCTGGGTGGGGAAGGAGGTTTCACGAATCCTAGCCAGGTCAGCCTGGAGACAGGCAGCCTCCTCTCTCAGACCAGAGAGGTGTCTGCAAATAGGGCAGCATCGCAGCCCCAGAATGTCTCCCAGAACACTGCCGCCCCACAGCCATTGCACTGCACCACTCCTATCATGTCTTATTTTGTGTCCCCTCTACTGTTTCTCTGGATGCTTACTCTCTCTTCTCCTTACAACTCTCACCCTTCCTGTTCTGGGACAGCAACTTCCCATCTTCTTCAGTAGTCTCCTTCTTCCTTGCTCAATATCAAACTACCAGCAGCTGGGGGAGTGAGCTACTTTTCTACTTCAGGGTTGACAAAACCAATGTTTCTCTATGATCCTTTCCTTCCTACTGCCAAACAGGAAGTTCCTGTTGACAGTCAAATCCAGTGGCTATAAAAGTAGAACTGGCTTTGGGTGGGTGGGATGGAGGGCAATTAGTGAGAAAAAAGGCTAGCAACAGGAAGTTGTAATTTGACTCACCTGCTTTTATAGTGTCTAAGCCACACCCCCAGGTAAGCTCTCTTTCCTCCTACTGGTTTAGCAAAGTGAGCTGATACAGTACCTTTCACTGCACAGAATACACACTGACTTTCTTTCTTTTTTTTAACCCTAAATAAGTCCCCTTCTACTTCTAATAAAGTTATCTGTCTACTTAATCTTAACAGACACTGACTCCTACTGAGATATACATTTTAAATTAAGAAGAAAATGTAGCTTCTTTTAGTTAGCTGCTTTCTGCTCTACAAGCAAGGCTAGCAACAGGAAGTTGTAATTTGACACACCTGCTTTTATAGTGTCTAAGCCACACCCCTAGGTAAGCTCTCTTTCCTCCTACTGGTTTAGCAAAGTGAGCTGATACAGTACCTTTCACTGCACAGAATACACACTGACTTTCTTTCTTTTTTTTTAATCCTAAATAAGTCCCCTTCTACTTCTAATAAAGTTATCTGTCTAGTTAATCTTAACAGACACTGACTCCTACTGAGATATATGTTTTAAATTAAGAAGAAAATGTAGCTTCTTTTAGTTAGCTGCTTTCTGCTCTACAAGCAAGGCTAGTCAGTGCTGTCTCTGTCCTCGGCGCCACTTGCGGTGCAGTGGGGCTGGATGGTGCCGTGTCAGGCCCTGGTACTGAGGCTGCTGCCCTTGTTGAAGCCATGTCCTCTTCTGCCACCATTCGTGGTGCTTCGGGGGGGCACTGATGCAGACTCCGGTGCGGTCTCTGTTTCTGGTGCCCTATTTGGTCGGGATGGCAGTGAGCGTCCACGAACTGTCTGGCACAAGACTTCGGTCTCCACCTCTTCAGAGGAGAGTCAGATTCTGAGTCGGACAGGCAGTCTGGCTCTCTGGAGTTAGCTGCCCATGTGGACACTCTGGTGGTATTTTTGACAGGTCACAGCCAGTCGCCCTCTGAGGACCGGGCCGGGACTACCGTGGCCAGAGTCAGGGGTGCTGACCAGCAGGCAGTGGTGCAGGTCACCATTGCTCTGCAGCCTAGCCTCAGAGGGTTCCTGACCCCTCAGCAGTCATACCCCCTTGGGTGGTGTGCCTGGATTGCCCAACTCTGGGGCTGATCGGAGCACCCACAGGAGGGGAGGGCACTGCTCCCTGGATAGCCCCTTCAGGATCTCTTCAGGGTTTCCAGTTACCTAGGCTGGCTTTCTCGAGGAGGAGGGCACTCTCGGATTCTGAGGGGTCGAGGAGTTTGAGTTCTGTCTGGCGGCCTTTTTCCGGAACCTACCCAGGCTCTGAAAGAAGCCGAAGTGCGGATTTCCACTCTTCCCCTTCACTTTCCTCGAGAGGGCCCCATTCTTTAGAGGTAGGGGACCGTCCTTATGGACCGACATGGCCCCAGTCACCTCACAGGGGGGGATTCTTCCAGGCACAGCCAAGGCAGTTCCTGTATGGTTGTTCAGCTGTTGGCTGTGGAGTCTTCTGGAGCTCTTTCATCTTCTGGGGCTTCTGGTTCACTCCCTAGCCCAGGTGGAGGTCAGTTGATTTCTCTTGTCTGCTCTGTCCCTATCCCTCTGCCACATTCTCTTGTGCTCCCAGGCATTCTTTGTCTTAGTGGGCCTCTCTCCTGGGAGCAGTTGAGGGCTGTGGCTGCTTAGTTCCCCACTTACGTCAGGGCCATGGAGAGACAGGTTTTTCAACCTCCCACCGAGCAGCCACCCTTTGAGGATTTGAGGTCCTCTGACTCCTCATCCCTTTCTTCTGTGGGAGAGGAGCCATCTGTCCACATTTCTCCAGCTGCTGATCTTGCGGAGTATCAGTGATTCCTCGTGCGGATGTTGGAGGACCTGCACGTCACCCCTCCCACTTAAAGCAATCCAGAGCACTTGGTGCATGCCTTTCTAGGCGATTTCAGCGAAGACACCCTTGTGGTGCCCCCCTGGCCTGCTCCTTTTCGGGAGTTGTCATTGCATTCCTGGCAGAGGCCTTTCTCTGGAGTTCCTGCCCCTAGGGATCTCTGCCAGTGGTATTGCACCCCTCACCCCCCGGAGTCTCCAAGTTCCATGCCTCATCCTCAGTCAGGATTGACGCAACTGGACGCTCCTTATAGGCTTCGTGCCCTCCACCATAACCGTCCCCCAGATCAAGATTCCTTGGATTTTGACTTCTGAGGAAGGAGGAGGACGTTCTACTCGGTATGGTTACTGCTCTTTATCGTAGCACGTCAGGCCCACTACGCATCCTATGACAGATTCCTGTGGTCCAGGATGGGTCAGTTCCTAGCCTCAGTGCCTGACACGGAGCAAACCAAGCAAGCCATTGCACTCTCTGCACATGGCCTGGAGCTAGCAAGGTACCAAGCGAGGGCATTGTATGATGCCAATGAGGTAGCTACCAGGGTCATAGTGATGTCAATCTGCACTAGGCGGATAGCATGGCTGCATTTTTCCCGGTTGTCACCCTTGGCCTGACGTAGGGTGATTAACTCCACCCACCAGAGAACCTGTCCCTTCTCCCATAGAGTGAGGTGGCATCTGTCGGGGCAACTTCCTTCCCCCTCAGGGGGGTCCCCGTCTCACTCTTCCCACTCTTGGGCCTCTCCAGGCCCAGAAGGTTCTCCCTCTTAGTGTGTCACCCACTGAGAGCTAAGGGACTCTGTCCCTTAGGGTTGAAGACCCCCTTCAGGGAGGCTTGGCACTCACCCAAAGGTGATGAATGGTGAAGATTGACACAGATAAGATATGAAAATTACATACCTATCGTAATTATGATCTCTCTGTGTATCTTCACCATTCATCACAATCCCACCCGCGATCCCCCTGGGGCTTGAGTCTCTGGGTCCTCCTCCCTCTCTGTGTCCATTCTCGCCCCCCCCCCTTTCTGTTAGTCAGGGACAGGGACACATAGGGGATAATGTTTTAGAGAGAGTGGTCAGGATGGGAGGGCACTCCTCCTCTAGTGCTTTGGCTCCACCCCTGTGGGGTGGAAGTTGGTAGCTGCCCTCTATTCTCTCCACTTCCTTGTCCCGTCAATCCTTAGTTCCCTTGTCCTGTGGACATGTCCTCAATTTCCCTAAGAAACCAAAATGTCTTTCCCCTGAGAGGGGGGAGAATAACCCTGTGTCCTGTCTGTCTTCCAGAATAGCCGTTTTCTGCTGTGGAGTTATTGCCAGTGATTCTGTGCCTTGAATTCTGGCAGTGAGCCTTTGGCTACTCCTTGCAGTTCCTATACAATCTGGAGACAAGTCAAGGTTCCGGGATATGGTTGTTACCCTTCTCCTCCCCCACCCACAAACTTATCCTAAATTGTTCCTCTCTCCTTTTTCCTATTTCCAGATATTGAGGGCACTTACCCAGTCCCCTTAGTCTTCCTTCTTCTTCTGTCCTCTCAGTCGTTTATTTCTCCTTTTGGTTTATATATCTTTTCCTTTGTCTGTCCTTTGGACTTTCATGTCTCACCCTCCCAACCCTTTTTCCTCACCTCTCTAGCAACTCAGAACTGGCGGGAGGGTGGTGTCAACAGCATCTAATGGCCAAGCCACAAGTGCCATGCAGTGCATCGGCCTCGAGGGTGGCGCGGATGGTGCGTCGGCTCAGTCCATCCCCCAAAAAAGAAGCTCCCGCAGGGTCATGACCTCCGGCCAATAACCCAAAGGTTATGAATGGTGAAGATACACAGAAAGATCATAATTACGGTAGGTATATAATTTAAATTTTCCTCGGCCAAACAGAACTGGGATGGAGGAGGTCTGCGGTGCTTAACAGCCAACCCTCGTGCACCACGCAGTGTGTGGACCACGTGGGTGGCACCATCGTTACCAACTTCTCCCTCCAAAAAAAAAACAAACTCCTGTAGTGGGTGCACACCTCCAGCTTCATCCAGCAGTAATGAATGGTGAAGATACAAAAGAAGATCAAGAATTATGGTAGGTACGTAATTTTCATTTTTATCCTGCAGGAATTCCCGGAACTCTGAGGACTTTAGATAGAAGGTATTGAGGCGCCACTGGGTATCTTTGCATTTGAGACTCTGGTATGGACCTGATATTCTCAACCTGTGTATAGCAGTGGTGTGTGTGTGGAATAATCCGAAATACAAAATTGCCAGCAGATATAGGTCATTCGGTCTATCAGTCTGCTCAGTGCAGCACTTCAGTCCATTAGACTGCAGCTGCCCCCTCCCTCATATGCCCCCATCTTGCACCCCTCCCAGTTTGTACCTCCACTTGAGATCGTCCCATCTCCTCTTGAAGTCCCCAACACTCTGCAGTGATACAAATTCTTCTGGCAGGCGTTCCACCATAGACACCACCCTTTCTGGAAATAGTGCCTCCTCAGTTCCCTCTTAGAACCTCCCGTTCCAACTTCATAGAGTGTCCCTGGTTTCCCATCTGCCCTTCAGACTGAATATACACTTGGTGTCTACTCTGTTCAAACCCTTCAGGTACCTGAAGGTCTCAATCATATCTACTCTCTCTCTTCTTTTCTCCAGGGTTTACATATTGAGCTCTCTCAGGCTCTCCTCATATAGTCTGTCCCCCAACCCCAGGATCATTTTTGTTTTCCTGCGCTGTACCCCCTCCAGTAGTTTGATGTCCCCTTTCAAGTAGGGGTGCCAGAACTGCATGCAGTACTCTAGGTGCAATCTCACCAAGGACCTGTACAGGAGCAAGATGACCTCCCCACTCCTGGAAGTAACTTGCTATGCAACCCTAGCATCCTGTTTGCCTTCGCTGCTGTCTTTCTGCACTGAGCAGGTGGTTCATCTCCCCAGTCCCGGCACTCTCAGATCCTTCTCCTCCTTGGATTTTGTTACTGGAATATCCTCTAGCCAGTAATTTTGTCCTGGGTTCTTGCCTCCTAAATGTATCACTTTGCACTTCTTGGCATTGAAACCGAGCTGCCAAGTGTGAGACCATTCCTTCAGTTTTGCCAGATCCTCCTGAAGTACTTTTGCTCCTCCCCTCCCCCATCTACTTCGGCACAGATCTCTGTGTCGTCTGCAAAGAGACTGATCTTGCTCTTAATCCCTACTGCAATGTCAGCTATGAAAATGTTAAACAGAACTGGTGCCAACACCGAGCCCTGTGGTGCACCACTTTTTACTGCCCTGGGTTCAGATGCCTCCCCCTCACTACTCACTATTACCTTCTGCTGTCTACCCTGCAGCCAGATCTTCCCTTGTCAATCTTCACCATTGCTGGGTGTGGCAGGGCGTGCACCCACCATGAGAGTTTTTCCAGAGGTGTCTGTACTTGGCTCGCCCCTAAGAATGCCGCATCGCATGATGCGTGAGGGCGACCGTTAGGCACTGCAGACTCCTTTTCCATCCAGTTCTGTTTCTCCCACCATCCGAGGCTGCACCTGCCACTGAATCATTGAATTGTTACTCGTCATAGGCCACATAGTGTTTTTAGACATGCTTCATCCAGGTTCTTTCCCAACGTCGTTAGCTGGTAGATCGTTCTTTTATTTGATATTTCAATGGCGCGGGGAGCTTTTCTGTTTATTGTATTGATTTTACATAATTTCAGGTTCAGGGCAAAATGCAAGACTAAGACAGGCCATATTCCTGTGCATCGGTGCCCTGTGGCCAGTAGTTTTTGCATCTCGGACCATCATGATGTTTGTCTCCGGTGCCTGGGACCCTACTATGATATGGATCATTGCGACACCTGTTTCTCCATGGATCACCATGTGTTAGAAATCCACGCGTTTAAAGTGAGAAGGGCTTCGTCGACTTTTGGGGGATGACATCGCCCGAGGGCCTCCCAGGCCAGATCTCTTGACCATCCTCCGGATCCCTTCCAGGTCTTTAGCCCAGCAGGAGGAACCTCCTCCACTTCTAGTCTTGCCGAGGAGGAGGTTTCTTCTTCAGTGCTTGAGGAATGGGGTGATTCCTCCCAGGGTCACACCGTTGGCACCATCCTAGCAGTCACCTCCATGAAGGTGCAGGCTCCCCCAGTGTTGTGGCCCTGGGTTGTGGTGCCTGGCGCTGATGGACCCTCGATTTCGCCGGACCTTGCTATGGAGTCTGGTGCCATCCACAGTGCCGGGGACTCTGGTGGTGCCGTCTGAGGTGTCGCCGTGGGTCTCGGCACCGTTCGTGGCACCAGTGACTCGGGTGCCACTTGTGGTGCGTTTTGGGTTCTGGTGCCGTTTGCGGTGCTGGCGACTCAGGCAGTGCCGTACGGTGCCCTTTAGACTCAGCACCATTTGTGTCACCAGGGACTTGGAGCGGCGCCACTGGCAGTGCTGTTTTTGGTTCTCAGCGTGTCCCGATGCTGGTGACAGGCAGTACTGTTCGCAGAACGCTTCCAGGTTTCCACTGCCCGACAGAGTGTGCTGACTCCTCTGGCACTGTCGGTGTTCGCGGCCTTGACGGTGCCAGGCCTGGTGCCATTGATGGAGGTTCCTCAGGTTGCTCTGACAGAGTCTGCTCTGGTCGACCCCTCTTCAAGGAGGATGACTCAGGTGAGGGACCCTGTCTGGCAACCTGAGTCTTCTGACTTGGAACCTGCAGTGGGCATGAGCGCTATGCAATGCAGCATTCCTCTCCCCTAGTCCCAGAGCTGGTTAGCCCAGATAATTCCATGGTTCGAGGTGGCCTGGGGTCTTCTGTGGTGGACCCTTCAGGAGGCCCGGAGAGGACGCCCTCTTCCCAGAGGTCCCAGGCAGCTGCCATCACTGGTGCTGCTGGGATCCTTCAGGGGAGGGTGGAGGATCCTGTCTCAGTAAGTGCTCTTCGGGGGCTCACTCAGTAGGGACCTCCCACACTGGTATCGAGGAAGAGGGCTGCTTCGTAGTCTGAGGGATTGAGAGGTCGGGGTGAAGAGCGACGGTGAGCCCCCACCACCCTGCGGGGTGCAGGGAGAAGTCGCAGCACTGATCTCCACCTTTCTCTCAAGGTCTCTAGAGCACCTTCTATTCGCGGTTCTGAGGGTTGCCTTTCTGGACTCATGCAATCCCAGGCGCGTCACTGGGGAGATTCCCCCTTCAGGGCTCTTACAGAGTTGCCTTCTCCTCTTGTCTCTTCACAACCCAGTATGATCTCAGGGTCTCCAAGTCTGGCAGTGTTGCTACCTGGATCTCAGAGCCCTGGCAGAGGTCAGGTATGTGCTATTAGGTGCCCTTCGCCCATCACTCTGCAACCACCACCCTCTTTCCCAGGCCATGTGGACCCCACAGGACCATTAACTTGGGAGACATTCAGAGCTACTGCGACGGCCTTCCCATCTTACATCAGGGCCATGGACGAACAGGTTTTCCACCTGTCCCCTCCACCACAGGAGTCCTCTGAGCATTCGAGCTCCACTTCCTTCTCGACTTCCTCATCTGAGGAAGAAGAATTTTCCGTCCACCTTTCCTCTGACGCTGATTTCTCTGAGTATCAGCAGTTCCTTTCGAGGTTGGTTTCAGAGCTTTGCATCTCCTACATTCGTAGGGACAATACTGAGTGGCAGATGCGTGCATTTGTTAGTGAATTCAGTGCTTGCCACCTAGTGGTACCTTCCTGACCGACCCCTTTCCAGGAAGCATCTAACCGCACCTAGCAGTCTCCAGCCACTTCTTCTCCAGTCCCAGCAGACTGCAGGAGATGGTATTGTGCCCCCCATGAGTCTCTAGGTTCTCTGCCTCACCCACCTTTGGGCATGACGTCCCTGGACACTCCTTCCAGGCCTCAGCGCCTGGCACACGACAGACCCCCGGATCCAGACTTTGCTGAATTCGACCAGTGGGGATGAAGGGTTTTCTCTTCAAGTCAAGTGTTGATGTGTATCAGTTCTCATCAGGTGCACCACGCTGCTTACAACAAACATCTGTGGTCAATGCTATCACAGGTCCCAGCACTTTTGCCTGACTCAGAGCAGTCTAGACAAGCCATTGCCCTCTCTGCACAAGGTCTGGAGTTTGTAAGGCATCAAGCGAGGGCATCCTACGACGCCAACGAGGTAGCGTCCAGACTAGCAGGGACAGCGATCTGCATCAGGTGGATGGCATGGCTTTGTCTCTCCAGACTGTCACCCATTGCCTGGCATAGGGTGACTAGCTCTGCCTTCTGGGGGACCCGCCTGTTCTCCTGCAGGGTGAGGAGGCTTCTTCAGGGGCAGCCTCTCTCCCAGCCCACGGGGGACACCTCCTGATCCTCATCAACCTTAGACTGTTCCAGTCTGTTGCTTAGGGTCTCCCCTTCCTAGTTTCCACCAGTAGGAGGCTGAGGGTCCTGTTCCCTCAGAGTCTATTCAGGCCCCCTTCAGGGGGCTTGGTACTCACCCAACAGCAATGAATGGTGAAGATTGACAAGGGAAGAAATGAAAATTACGTACCTATCGTAATTCTTGATCTTCTCTTGTATCTTCACCATTCATTACTGATTCCTGCTCACCATCCCCTCATGGGCCTCCTCCTTCTTCGGCATCTCTGCCTCCCTGTTCGTTCATCCCCTTCTCCCTTGGCCTTTAAGGCCCCCCCCAAAAAAAACACCCCATCTTGGTTTTTCTTCCGTTCTTCTGAACGGATCCCTTCCCTCTGGGAAAAGGAGGACCGAGTGGAATTTATCTGTCCTGAGTGAACCCTTTCTGATTGCCCTTAGGGTGACCTCTTGGTTTATTAACCATGTTGTTTAGTTCACAGTTTAGGACCGCTCCTTTAGGGCTCAAGTCCTTGTCTCCTGAACCTTCTGGCAGGACTTAATCTTCTTGTATCAGTTTCCTCTGCTCAGTCCTCCTGTCACTTCAACTTCTTTGAAGTTGCACTTTTGTCTTGCCTCAGGCAGTCAATTGAGTTCCCAGTCTATCCTTTTCAACAAAGGGTTGCCTCTATAGAACTCACCCCCTCCCCACACACATCTGTGTTACCACTTAACCAGGTGATGGGGACTTCTCCCCTTTCCTAGTTGGTTGCTCTTTTTTTTGGAACAGAATTCTGCCTAGGCAGTCTGTGAGCTCTCAGCTAGAGTTTAAGGGGTTGGGATGGCGGGAGACTTTGAGAACCTGCCTTTTGTGTCCAATCTCTGCAGTGGTTCCGTTGAACCTTCTTCAGTCCTATTAAGCGGGATCCTTGCTCCCTTGTTTTGGTTCCGAGCTTATGTGCCTTTAATCCAATTTCTCAAAGGGCAGAGTTCTCCCCTCCCAATGTCCCCATACTCTGTTCTTTTTCCTTCTTCTCTTCTTTACCTGTTCCTTCCTTGAGCCGCCCCAGAAGTGAGGCCCTGAGGTCCCTTTGGGTAGGCTTTCTTTCCTTGTATTCTATCCTCTACCAGCTTATTCCTTTTTCAGTTTATATTCTTGCCCTTTTTCTGTCCCTTGGCTCTCTTGCCTCCTCTTTCTCTTACCCTTTTTCGCCTCTCCAGCTAACACAACTGGGATGGAGGAGGAGTCTGCAGCACCTAATGGCCACTTGCACATCGCATAATCACATTCATCGTTTTTGAGTGGAGCCACGTCAGCCAACTCTCTAAAAAAAAAATCCGTGGCGGATGCATGTCTCCGACAAAACCCATCAGTAATGAATGGTGAAGATACAAGAGAAGGTCAAAATTATGGTAGGTACATCATTTTCATTTCTCGATACATCTGACCAGTTTCTTACCTGCTCCCAGACTCTTTGTCTTACAGGTCAGCCTACCGTGTGGCACTGAGTTAAAGACCTTGCCGAAATCCAGGTAGAGGACATACACTGTATTCTCCACAAACAAACCATGCACAAGGTTACTGTGGTGCTCTTAGCTCAAAATGACTTTTTATAACCAAAAGCTGATGCACACACATACCTTAATAATATTTTGGAGCCAAAAACCTCTTTTGTATATTTATTCACCAACTACACCACGCACACCACGCCTGACGCGTTTCGGACAAATGTCCTTTATCAAAGGCTAAACCACCAGATTACATACAACCTATTTATATTAAATCACTCATGACATCATAATGATGGAATACAAATTCATTGGTTGAAAACATGAATGCTAAAGTGCCAATACCATTAAAAATGCATAACATATTTAAAGTGTAATATACTTATTAACAATCTAAACATTAACATCTAAATATTGATACTTTAATAAATATATAGTAGTTATATAAAAAAACTAAAAGTTCTATTACAAAATACATCAAAATCACTTAAACAATATCTAACGTCTTATCTGGAACTTTAATTTATAAATTATTGAATTACTATCTACACTCCAAGTAAGGTTTGAGTTCTAAGTGTGCATTGATACCTGGCTGTCTATAAGCATTCAGTCTAAGTATCCACTCATTTTCTTTTCTTAAGATTTTGTTTCGATAATTACCTCCTCTTGGATTATGTGTTACTTTCTCAATGCCTATAAATTTAAAATCATGTTCTTCCATCTTCTCTCTATTTTCAAAAATATGTGTAGCTGTGGCATAAGTCAAATCTTGCTTGTTTATCGCTCATACATGTTCTAATACTCTTATTTTAAATTCCCTTTCTGTTTTCCCAATATAATATGCTCCACAACTACATTGTGCCATATAGATGATCCCCTGTGTGTTGCATGTTATTAACTGTCTAACAGTAAAGGTTTTATTTCTCCATCCAATCACATTAAATTCTTTTGTTTTACCTATATAGTTACATGTACTACAATTTTTACATTGTGTGCAACCTGTATAATTTCCTAGCCAACTGCTGATGTGTTCCACTGTGGACGTAAAATGGCTGTTCACAAGTGCATCTTTTAAAGTTGGCGCATGTCTGTAAATTAAAATCGTAAATCATGAGGACACCTCTTGTAATCCTGGATCAACAGCTAATATATGCCAGTGTTTTTGGATGATTTTTCCCACTTGGTAACTTTGGTTGCTTCTCCCCACCCTCTCCACCTCTACCCTTCCTCTCCAGGTATGGGCCCATCCCTTCTCCTTGGTGAAGACCGAACAGAAGTATTCATAAAGTACTTCTGCCTGCTCAGCCTGTTGTTCTACCCACCCACTTCCCCTCCTGATCCTAACAATTGATCCTTGCTCTTCCTCTTCTCTCTGCTATATCTGAAGAAATCCATTTCCCCTCCTTTGATCCCCTGGGCTAACCTCCATTCCCTAGCTGCCTTTGCTGCCCTTACCACTCTGCTCACTTCTGTGGACTAGTCACGTGTAGACTAGAATAGTGCGCGTATCTACGAGAGTGTGAATGAAGGAAACGCCAGACAATGGTCCAGCCTACGTCTCACATATATCTTTTGAAAAATGTATGTGATGCTGGCTGGCTATGAGGAGCGGGATTAGTGGTGTCCAGAGCTAGGCTGGGGCGACATTAAAGTCCCCTGTTAGCATGAGGATGCCCATAGGGCAGATGAGGATTTGGTCTAGTTATTTTTTAAGGGTAGGTATGTTGTATCACGGAGGGAGATAGACAGTAGCTAATGTGACTTCTGTATTGTACAATGTGCCTTGGACTATGACCAAGCACCCCTCCAGGTCTGCCCACTGATTTTCAACTAGCTGTTGTTGTTGGCAATGTTATACGTGAGTGTCAGTCTTCCAGGATGACTCTAAAATCACAAAAATCTCTAATCCCTCAGAGTCACTCAAATCTCTAATCCCTCAACCCACCAGAGGACATGATAGTTTTATTTCACGAGCCTGCTGCCCATGAAGGCTGTGTCTTCTGTCAGCAGCCTTGTGCACAAAACTGTGGTGGTCCCCTCCTCCCTGGTGCACATGCAAAGGCACACAAAGGGACTGGTCAGAGTGGTGACCCTACTGCACCTGGTACCTTCTGACTTCCCACTTCCTTCCCCTCCATTGTTGCCTTCGGAGTTATGAGTGAGAGGAAGGATCTCTCTTCATCTGCCTAAGTAGACGGAGATCATGTTGAATGAGTGGGTTCTGGAACTAGTAGAAATGTGGCATGCTCAGGAGTTGCTGTCTATCCCTCCAGGTCATCCTCTGTCTCCTTGTCATTATCCTCTGAGCCATTTGCCACTTCTGCTAGAAGAGGTTCGATTGCTTATAAACACACAAGCTATTGAGCCCATTCCTTCCCAAGAGAGATACAAAAGGGTACTATTCTAGATACTTCCTGGTTCTCCAGTGGATAGGAGATCTATGTTCTTTACTGGACCCAAGAGACCTAAACCTGTTCATCAAATACAGAAAGTTTTGAATAGTGTCTCTTCAGGCCCTCATCCCCCTACTGCAAAAAGAGGACTAGCTTTTTTGCCTGGATATGAAGGATGCATACCTGCATATCAGAATTTGCATGTGCCACAGGCAGTACCTCCACTTCATGCTGGAGGGCAGACACTATCAGTTTCACAACCTGCCCTTTGGTTTATCCTTGGCATTGCAGGTGTTTACCAAATTCTTATCAGCTGTGGCAGCAGCCCTTTGGAGGGAAAAGTTTTATGTTTCCCCTTTTTCTGGATGATTGTCTCCTGAAGACCCCATCCAGGAAGCAATTCTGTACACATTGTCCAGGTTGAGACAATTGTTCGAGGAACTGGGTTGTACTGAAATCCGTGCTCATTTCCTGATAACACCTCCAATATATTGGTGCAGTGATGGACACAGCAATGGGCAGTGCCTTCCTGCCTGCAGACAGGGCAGAGGCTGTTGTTGCCCAGGCCCAGCTGATATGCAGAAATCATTACATCAGCTCGGACAATGTTGCATCTCTTGGGGACGATGGCTGCTGCCATCATTATGGTTCCCTTTGCCCATCCCCAACTATGCATACTGCATTGGACTCTCTTGGTACAATGGGATGAGTTGGAGAAATGGTCCTTGTCATGTTCTTGCTTTGCCATGCTCTGGTATGGTGAATGGGCTGCCAGTACTTGTTACAGGGCATTCTATTATTTTCCACGACTCCCATGCAGATCCTCACAGTGGATGCTTTGTGGTCTGGCTGGGGTGCCAGACCCAAGGGTCCTGGACTGTTCTGGAGACAGATCTCCATATAAATGTCCTGCAGATGCAGGCTGTTCTGCTTGGTCTCAAGGTTTTCCAGGAGTATCTTGGCCCTAGTCCCATGATGGTTCAGGCAGATAATTTCAATGTCATGCACTACATAAACAAACAAGGGGGCACTCACTTATCCCCTGTGCAGGGAAGTGATGAGGATGTGGTACTGGGTGATGTCTCACAGCCTTCAGCTATCAACTCTGTTTCTGCCAGGTGTCCAAAACAGTTTGGCAGACAGGCTAAACAGGTCTTAGTCCCTGGTGCTTGAATGGGAACTGCTGACCTCAGTGGTTTACAACCTCTTCACAAGAGGGGGTCATCCAGAGTTGTATCTTTTGTGTCCCCACACAATGCAAAACTGCCCTGTTTCTGATTGCTCACTCCAGGGTACTGAGATTTTGACAAGATGTATTACCTGTCTCCTGGAAAGGGAAATTCCTTTATGCTTTTCCTCCTGCGGCTCCGGTGTGTAACCCAACTGTTTAGAGCATGTAGCTCCTGTATTTTGAAACTGCCTGCCTCTATGGATTCTCTGTAACTTCTGTATTCAAAATTGTTTGTCTCTGTTGATACCCTGTAACTCTCTCGGGTCGCTCCTGAAAATAGGCACGTTGTTGTCTAGTGTGCTTACCTGGTTAACAAAAGCAAATAAATAAATAAATAAATCCCTCTCATTCATAGGGTTTTGCTCAAGCTGCAGATAGAACATGCCACTGACTACCCTAGATTTGGTTTCCACTTCAGCAGCATCTGGCAATGGAGACTCCTGTTCCGCTCCCCCTTTGTCAGTGTCTACTACTTGGGCTGGCAGTATAGCCTAGAGGTTAGTGGAATGAGGTGTGAACAAGCTTGGTACATCCAGAAGACCAGACCTGAGTTTGATTCTCACAACCTCCACTTGCATACTGTGTGACTCTGAGCAAGTCACTTAACTGCCCAGTGCTCCCAGGTCACCCCTAAAAACAGGCACTTGTGCCTAATGGACCTTACCCGGTTACCAAAGACTACAATAAAATAAATCCTGTCAGAGGATCAGGGATCCCTGGTCCATCTGGACAATACAGTCCTTGTGTATGCATGCCTGGTTTTTAAAAATGCTGCAGTTGCCTGTTTAGGGGTTCCCCCAGGTGGCTGGTGTCTTGCTTGCAGTTAGAAAGCCTTACATGAGACACACCTATTTTTTGAAATGGAAGGGCTTCTCTATATAGTATGCTTCCATTCGGTGGACAGATTTACACGTCCTCAAATACTGTGCTGGGCAACCTACACTCACTATCTGATTCCAGTCTCCAGTACTCATCTACTAAGGTGGGCACTAAGTCAGAATAGCGCCAGCAAGAACAACGCAGGCAACAATTGTGCCTGCAAAAATGCTGCTGGTTTTCTTTTTCTTGTGGGGGGGGGGGGGAGTTCTGCCCCAGCACCCCTGTACCAAATGATCCCAACTCTGGGGGGAGCGGAACACAGGGAAAGAAAAAATTTGTGGGGCTGTGGAATACTCATTTCCATGGCCCCTTGTAAAAAAAAAAAAAAATAGAAGTCCCGATTGGCAAAAGCATGGGAGACCAGGAATAGAACCCTTGTCTCCACTGTGACCCAGTCAAGCTGATTCATGCCTTAGCCCTCCATGCCATGGGAGCAGCTCAGCAAACCTGCTGAATTATCCTGCCCTTGTCCTGTGGCAGCACACTGGACAGCGACCTGGGGAGCGTTGACTGCAAGTGTTGTCAATCCCCTCTTGCTGTCCATGGCAGCACTGTTCAGACTAGCGCTCTCTTTCCTTGCACTATTATGGGTAGTGCTATTCTAGCCAGTTACCCTAAGGAGCACTTAGCTGCCATTTTAGCTTTCCATGCCCCTATTGATGAGCGCACAGTGGCACAACTAGAGGTGTCCCATACATTTTTGAAGGGTATTCTGCACATGTATCCCTCGATTCATGAATCGGTTCTGCCTTGGGACCTCAATTCTAATTTTAGAAAATTGACTTTGGCTATGTTTGTGCCTGCAGTGACCTGTGAGATGCACTTCCTTTTGTGGAAAATGCTGTTTTTGGTTACCATCACTTCTGCTCCTGGGATTTCCAAGCTTTAGGTTCTGATGCATGAGAGATGTCTTTGTGGTCCAGTCCTCATTTTCTACCTAAAGTGGTCTCTGATTTCACATCAAATCAAGCCATATACCCTCCTGTGTATTACTCAAAGCATGCTAACAAAGGTGGGACTTTGCTCCATACCCTCGATGTACATAGAACACTGCATTTCTATGTTGATCACACTAAAGACTGTAGAAGAAAGTTCTCTCAGCTTTTTGTTTTGTTAGCTCACGGGAAAGAAAGTGCCCTTGTGTCAAAACAGTGCCTGTCCAAATGGCTGGCTAACTGTATTATGTTCTGTTATAGAAAGTATAGTATGGAACTTCCTGGTGCTGTCTGTGCCCACTTTACATGTGGTATTGCCACTTATTTTATACGAACATTCGAACATATGAAGAAGCCAGCAGAAGAAGGCCATTTGGTCTATCAAGTCTGCTCACATTGCAGAGTCCACAGCTTGAGTTAATGTCCCTGCCCTCCCTCCCCACTTCTCCCATCCACTGTACCCATGATTATTACCTTCCCCTTATGCCTATCCCAGCCTCTCTTAAAGCTGCCCACTGTCTTCAATGAGATGATCTCTTCCGGCAGTGCATTCCAAGTGTCCACCACCCTCTCCGTGAAGAAGTGCTTCCTGACCTCCCTCCTAAACCTCCCACCCTACAGCTGAAGCCTGTGCCCCCTCATGTTGTGGTTGCCACACAGCTGAAAGAGACTCTCCTTATCAACCTTATTTATTCCTTTCAAGTACTTGAAGGTCCCAATCACATCCCCTCTCTCTCTCCTGCCTTCCAGGGAGTACAGGTTCAGTGCCCTCAATCTCTCCTCGTATGCCTTACCCTGCTGACCTGCTGTCATCTTTGTAGCCCTCCTCTATACCTTGTCCAGCAGGTTAATGTCCTTTTTGAGGTGTGGGCCCCAGTACTGAACTCCATACTCTGGATGCGTCCTTACCAGTGACCTGTACAAGGGCAGTATAACCTCCTCTCGCCTACTACTGATCCCCCTAGATATGCATCCCAGCATCTTGCTTGCCTTTGCTGCTGCTTTGTTGCACTGCGTGGAGTGCTTCAAGTCACTAATAATCATCACTTTCAGGTCCTTTTCCTCCTTTGATGCAGATAGTCGGACTCCACCCAGATAGTACTCTGTCCTGGGATTCTTGTCTCCAATATGTATAACTTTGCATTTCTTGGCATTGAAACTCTTCCCCAGAGCTTGGTGTCATCAGCGAATAGGCACATTTTGCCCTTAATGCCATCTCCAATGTCACTGATAAAGACATTGAACAACACCAGCCCCAGCACCGAGCCCTGCGGAACCCCACTGGTTACCTCTCTTGTGCCAGATAACTCTCCCCCTACAATCACCTTCTGGGTTCTGCCACTCAGCCAGTTTTCTACACATCTGGCTATTTTTTGCCCAGCCCCGAGATCCACCAACTTCCTGATCAACCTTTTGTGGGGCACAGAGTCAAAGGCCTTGCTGAAATCAAGATAGAGGATGTCTGCCGCTTGGCCCCTGTCTACTGTCTTAGTGACACAGTCAAAGAAGTCATTCAGATTTGTTTGACACGATCTCCCCCATGAACCCATGCTGCCTCGCATCCTGAAAACCATGCTCCTCTAGTTATTCCACCAGCCTTTCCTTTATTATGGTCTCCATGAGCTTGCCCACAATGGAGGTCAGACTGACTGGTCTTTAATTCCTTAGGTCATCCTTGGGACTGCTTTTGTAGAGGGGCACTACATCTGCTGTTCTCCAGTTCTGCGGTACCCCTTCTGACTCTAACGAACTATTAAATAGGTCTGTCAGTGTCCCTGCCAGCTCCTCAGCCAGTTCCTTTAGTACCCTTGGATGAACTCTGTCCGGGCCTGATGATTTGTCCACCTTTAATGCCAGCATCTCCTCCCTCACTCTATCCTCCTCTATAACTACATATGTGTTCGCCTCCCCCCGCTCCTCTTTTCCCTCCTGAAGGCACTGGTCCATCCTTCTCCGTGGTGAAGACGGAACAGAAGTATTCATTTAGTGTCTCTGCTTTTCCCCATTATCCTCCACCCACTCCACCCCTTTCTTAAGCCTAACAATCCCTTCCTTCTTGTCCATTTTCTCACTTATATATAGAAAGAAAGCCTTCTCCCTCCTTTTAATTCCTTCAGCTATCTGCAGCTCCTTCTGTGCCTTTGCTCTTTGGACTTCCTTACTTGACTCACTAGCCAACCTTAGGTAATTTTCCTTATCCACCTCTCTCTTGGTTCTCCTAAATTTTCTGTAGGCCAACCTCTTTTTACTTACAACCTGGGCAACCCCAAAACTGAACCAGCTGGGCACTTTGGTCCTTGTGTTCAAACAACATGAAGTCTTGCTATGTTATGACAATTGCAGTTTGTCCCACCATTAGAATTGCTCCGGAGGTGAAAGAGTTAACTCCATTCTAAGAATGGAACTTAGAGCACGAGCTCGGTTAGAGAAGCTCTGTTTGGGTTACTTCAAACCCAAACTGTCAGATTCTTTACTCCGCCTCACTGAACAGTTGCTCCGGAGATTTCTCCTACTGCTCGGTTCATTTCTCGGTTTAAACAGTGTTTTCTCGGTTCAAATCAACCGAGAATATTATTATTTTAACCGCAAAACCGATCGGTTCAAGCTCTGTCTGTGGTATCGTAAGTAATTTCAGTTTAATTTCTGTGTGGAACTTGTAAATGTTATCGGTTCGGTTTTGAACCGATCAGCTTGCTTTAAATTTGAAGTTACAAAAATTAGAAGTTTTAGAGTGCGGTTCCCGGTTCTTATCGGTTCTAAAAAAAACGGAATTCATTACGGTTTTTTCCAAGACCCGTGACACGGTTAGGAACCGATAAGGGTGTCTTGCCTGGCACTGCCGTTTAAAAGGGCAAGTTTTTGGTTAGGCTGGCATTATGTCTGAGAAACCCAAAAGAAAAACCAGGCCCACTGGGTTTCAACACTGTGATGCTTGTGGGGAAGTCTTTGCCAAGGCTGACCCACACACCACATGTGTATATTGTCTGGGGTTTGACCACCTCAATTCAGACTGCCAGATTTGTAAAAATTTCCCTGCAGCCACCCTGGATAAGAGAGTTGGCAGGCTCAGGGAACGAGAGGCCAAAAAGTCCGCTGACCCGGATGGCCAGCCCGGTTCGGTGCCAACCGAACCGGGAGGAGTGCCTCTGACCAGGCGAGACTTCCTCGGCAACGCAAAACCTGGCTCGGATGAGCCAGTTCCAATAAAGAAAACAAGAAAATCAGCAGGTTTGGAGCCCAAAATTCCTTCTCCAACTGCTGCAGAGATAGCAAGGGCTATTCAGATTTTCCAGTCACTTTCTCCGGTTCCGTCCGAACCGCCACTGTCTGGTAAAAGGTCGGTTCGGTCGGTTCCACCAGTTCAGGAATATAATGTTGAGGAGTTTTATGAACCAGAGGAGGGGGAGGATGATTATGAACAGTATGAATGTGACTTGGAGGGTCTGGGTGTGCCCATTGAACCGGACATCTCCCCAGACAGACCTTTAGAATCTCCTCCTATGCTTTCTGAGTCCCCTCTCACTTTATGTTTTACAAAAGTTGCTGAAACCCTCCAGCTCCCATTGGAGGAAGCTGTGGATGAGCAAGAGGAACCTGATTTTGTAGAAATGATGGATATACAGAGTCTAGGAGATTGTCTATTCTTTGCATAAATCATTTAGAAACAAACAATAAAAATTTAAAAACTCCTAATTCTGTGCCTCCTGTGGATAAAAAGATGGACAGGAGGTACACACCTGTCAGAGTCCTGACACAGAATTCCTTTCACAGCAATGCAGTCATGTTGGGGTGGTTCAGGCTGCAGCCTGTGATAAAGCTATATTCCCTGGCTTCACATTCTCCTGACAAGGATTCCAGGAAGATTGATGCCATGGCTAAAAACAATACATGGCAGCATCCTTAGGACTCAGGCAAGCAAATTACATGGCTTATGTAGCAAGGTATCAAAATCTAGATGGGACACTGTCATGGCTTTGTGAAACAGGCCTCCTAGCCAGCTTGCTAATGAGCTGGAACAGGTGGCTGCTGATGGCATTGGGGCATCCAAGGTGCAGTTTCATGCTGCTGTGGTTCACAATGATGTATCCTCTAGAAGTCATGCCTCGTCTGTAGCTTTTTCATGGGATTAGCCTGGCTCAGGTGTACTAAGCTTATCTAGGATACCCAGACTAAGGCTATGGATTTTCCTGTAGGTGGGAAATTCTCTGTTTGAAACAGACAGAGAATTATATGAAAAATGAATGAATATAGGACTACGTATAAAAGTGCTCAGCCAAGGAGTGCAGCCACTCCCTCAGGGAGGCAGACCCCAGGGTAGGTAGGCCTTTCACAGGCCTTTTACTCAAACCCAGGGCCTCCTCTGCTTATGCTCAGAGGGGGTTCTTCAGAGGCAGAGGCAGACGGGGTGTGGCAGGCCTGCCCCACCTCTCAGCCTAAAGCACCTTGCCAAACAGACACCCTGATGGGGTGCCCAGGGCCGATTCTCCTTCACCCGTAGGGGCAGGTTGGCTTACTTCATTCAGAACTGGGTGAACTCTATCTTCAGACAAGTGGGTCCTGGAAGTAGTAAGCCAGGG
Organism: Neoceratodus forsteri; assembly: GCA_016271365.2. NCBI lineage: Eukaryota > Metazoa > Chordata > Ceratodontiformes > Ceratodontidae > Neoceratodus > Neoceratodus forsteri. The sequence continues at coordinate 805,128,057 of CM057453.1, forward strand.
TCTGTTCTCAGCTCAAAAGTTCCCAAAGATGAGAATCAGATCTTCCCACCTGCAAACTCTTTAGAGACCTTTACTCTAGAAATAGAAGTCTCAACCCTCCTGGCTCTCAGAGCTGTAGAAAGGGTTTCTCCCCTACACCAGGGCAAGGGTCTGTACTCCAGATATTTCCTTACCCCAAAAAAGACAGGAGAATGGCGGCCCATTTTAGACCTCAGATATCTGAACAAACACCTTTTGAAACCAAAGTTCAGAATGGTAACTCTGGCAATGATTTTACCTCTCTAGGGCCAGGGACTGGCTAGCCTCCCTGGACCTCAAGGATGCCTATTTTCACATTCTAATCAGAAGCTCCCACAAAGTACCTCAGATTGAACTGCCCTCAGGTCACTACCAGTTCAGAGCAATGCCTTTCGGCCTCACCTCTGCCCCAAGGGTATTCACAAAATGTCTGGCAGTAGCAGTTGCTCATTTAAGGAGGCAAAGGATTGTTGTCTTTCCCTATCTGGACAACTGGCTCATTGTAAGCCAGTCCCCAGAACAGGTAAAATCTCACCTGCAAGTTACCCAGCAGCTGCTCACCTCCCTGGGCTTCTTGCTAAATCTTCCAAAGTCAGTTCTGGAACCAGTTCAGGTGCTCACCTTCATAGGTGCAGAATTGGACACAAAGCAGGCCAGAGCCTTCCTACCCTTAGAGAGGGTAAGGAACTTGGTGGCTCTGGCCTCCTCCTTCACTCTGCAGGTCTCTCGACCAGCAAGACACTTTTTGCAGCTCCTGGGGCACATGGCTGCGTCCACAGCCGTAGTGCAAGGAGCAAGATTTCAGATGAGGGACATTCAGTTTCACTTGAGAGCCTTTTGGTCTCAGAAGAGACCCCTTTCCAAGTTGGTCCCAGTGACCCGAACCCTGATCCAGGCCCTCCAGTGGTGGCAGGATCAGAGCAATTTAAGACTGGGGTTCCCCTTCATTCCTCTGTCTCACTCCTTGACCCTCACTACAGATGCTTCCCTCCTGGGGTGGGGAGCCCACATGGGCGACTTCTCCACTCAGGGAGTGTGGTCCCCCCAGGAATCTCTGCTCCACATCAATTTGCTGGAACTCAGAGCTGTCTTTTTAGCACTTCAAGTGTTTTCTGCGTCTGTTCAGAACAAAGTGGTACAAGTCAGAACAGACAACACCACAACAATGTGGTACATCAACAAGCAGGGGACACTCGGTCTTGGCCTTGTGCACGAGGCAATGAAGTTGTGGTCTCTGGCCTATTCCCCTGAACACTTCCCTCATAGCAGTTCATCTTCCAGGAAAGGACAATGTCCTAGCAGATGCTCTCAGCAGGATTTCCCAGGGCCATCACGAATGGTCTCTGGATCCTCAAGTACTGGGGATAGTTTTTGCCAGATGGGGCACCCCTCAGATAGATCTTTTGCAGCCCCAGACAATCACCAACTTCCACTGTTCTGTTGCAGGCCCCAGTGTTGGGCTCAGTCCCCTGGATGCCTTTCTCCTAGATTGGGAAGGAAGTTTCTTTATGCCTTCCCTTCCCTCTCCTATTCAAGGTGCTAGTCAAAATCAGATCCCAGCCTTGCAGGGTGATTCTGATTGCCCCAGATTGGGCCAGGCAGCCCTGGTACCCACTCCTTCTGTCCCTAACAGTCCATCTTCCCCTGTGTCTCCCCAGGAATCACAACCTGTTAACCTGTGCCCAGGGGAGAGTTTGGTATCCGAACCTCAAATCCCTCAACCTCAAGGCCTGGCTCTTGAGGAGTTAGAATTTGCTGACCTACACCTTTCTCAGGGTGTTCTTGAAATCCTAAAGGCTTCTAGGAAGCCTTCCACTAGGGCTACTTATAATTCTAAGTGGAAAAGGTTTTCCATTTGGTGTGCTGGGAAACATATTTCCTCGGAATCTGCTGATTTGCCCATTGTTTTGGACTATATGGTCCATCTTAATTCTTTGGGCCTGAGACCAGCTACCCTGAAAGTGCATTTGGCAGCTGTCTCTGCTTTTGTTTCAGCAGGAAAGCCCTCCTCTCTTTCCGCTCACCCTGTATTTTCCAAGTTTTTTAAGGGATTACTTCATACTAATCCACCTTTTAGGGATCCGGCCCCTGCTTGGGACCTTAATGTTTGCATTGCCCAGTTAATGCAACCCCCCTTTGAACCTCTGTCTTCTGCAGACCTTAAGTACTTAACTAGGAAAACTGTTTTCCCAGTGGCTATCACTTCTGCCAGGCGCATAAGTGAGTTGCAAGCCTTGTCAGTAGAAACTGACTTTATTTCTTTCCACAGGGATAAGGTAGCCCTCAGGACTAACAGGAAGTTTTTGCCTAAGGTGGTTTCAGATTTCCATCTTAACCAATCTATCTCCCTTCCAGTGTTTTTCACTGAACATTCTTCCTCTGGTGAGAGGAGATTGCACAGTTTAGATGTTAAGAGGGCCCTAAGTTACTATATAGAGACGTACCAAAGGGTCACAGGTTGAATCCCTCCAACTTTTTCTCACTTATGGTGAGGTCGAAAGGGAGACCTGCCACTAAGAGATCAATTGCCAGGTGGATTGTCTCTTGTATCCAATTTTGTTATCAGAAACTGGGAGAATTCCCCTCTGGCCTGAGGGCTCATTCTACCAGAGGTACAGCGCGTCTCTAGCTGCCCAGAGACATCCCTATCTTAGAGATATGTCAAGCTGCTACCTGGAAAACGGTACACTTTCACCAAGCATTACTCCCTGGATGTCCAGGCCAGGAGAGATGCTCGGTTTGGCAGCTTAGCTCAGAGCCTATTCCCTAAGTAGGTTCTGTCCTCCTCCATGGAGGTACTGCTGTGTAGTCTGCACTGTCATAATATAGCAAGACTTCATGTTGTTTGAAGAAAAATTACTCACCTTAGTAATGTTGTTTCTTCTAATGGAGTCTTGCTATATTATAAACCTCCCCACAGCCTGCCCCTCTCAGAACTTCTACTTGGGTGTAGGGTGGGCAGCCTATGTGGGTACTAGTTGCCCATTAGATGTTTTCCACCCCTTCTTGGGGTTTTTGGGGTGTGGTGTTTTATTTTATATTATATTATTACTTCTGGTCCCTGACTTGAGTCTTTGTGTTGGGACCAGCAATAGGTGTTAATATTTAGGTAGCCAGTTGGCTATTTGTAGGTTACAGCTTCCACACAGACCTTAGTGAGTTTTTGCTCGTAAAGATCTGACAGTTTGGGTTTGAAATAACCCAGACAGAGCTTCTCTAACTGAGCTCGTGCTCTAAGTTCCATTCTTAGAATGGAGTTAACTCTTTCGCCTCCGGAGCAGTTCTAATGGTGGGACAAACTACAATTGTCATAATATAGCAAGACTCCATTAGAAGAAACAACATTACTAAGGTGAGTAATTTTTTCTTCTTCCCCCTGAGCCTAACTCACTCATCTGTGGCAACCAGTATTCCTTCCTTAATGATGGACCACCTTTGGTCCACCCCCATATCTGCTCTGATGCCTGCCAGATGGCTTCTCAGCACTTCGCCCATTTTCCTGAAGTCCGCCCTCCTGAAAGCCAAGATTTTGGCCTTAGTCGGGATGCTCTCCCTGCCCATATCCAACTGGAACGACACTGTGCAATGGTCACTTCCACCCAGTGGCTCCCTGACCATTATTTCCTGTATATGCTCCCCATTTGTGAGCACCAGATCAAGATATTGCTTACTTTCAGAATGTTTCTGCAGCTAACATATGTACTGCTGTGATGTGGAGCACTGTGTATACTTTCACTAAGCCCTACAGTCTAGACATCATCTGTCATTAACATGTTGGTTTTGGTCTTGCTGTTTTGCAGGGCCTTCTGTCCTGATTGCATATCAGACATTTCCCTTCCACCCTGGGTACCTTGTGTCCTTGTGTACAAATTGTGAATTGTTCTAAAGGCATGTCCCAATGAACGAGATATCCTCGTTGAAGGTACTGTAGAACACTCACCATAACATAGAGGATAATGCCTGATGTACAGGTGATAACTATGGTATAATCACCTTGAGTGGTTGCTAGGACATCAGTAAACCTCGAGAGTACAGCTTGAGAGGTTTACCATTGCCCTAGCAACCATGAGAGGTGATTACACTGTGGTTATCACCTGTACATCAGGCATTGTCATTTATAGCGTATGGGACTCTGCATGAGAAGTTACCCCCCTCCCCAACACAAGTAATTTAACCTTACCTTATTAATGAATCTGCACTACAGCCATGTGATTGTGTAGGAAAACAATTTATTAAGATACATGGACTGAACGACAGGGGGCCGAAATAGCACCAGAGTTAAAATTTCTATCAGACATGGTGATTGCTAGACTCAGTACAGTAAACTGTGACAATTGGAATTTTTATTTGAATACTGTACTGAGACTAACAATCACATTCTGGGTGTGTAGAATACTGAATAACACTGGCATTCCATTTTGTAAACCCACTGCCATGACATAAATGAGAGGAGTTTATAAGGTCCTGATGTCACGACAGTGGGATTACAAGGTTGTAAACAGCTTGCTTTCAGTGGGTAATAAGGACTACCCATACATTATAGTAGGTCTTCAAGAGAGTCTCCTCCACTAGGCCACAGTGCACTCATCCTCCTTCTTCAAACAAACTATAACTACATTTAGGACTTGGAAACCTGGTGAGGCATATTTCTTGTAAAGTAAGGGAGCTACACCTTCTATAAAAAGTTTCATTTTTTTTTCCCTTATTGACATTAAGCAGAGAATTGCAGGATTCCATTAAAAGTGTAGTAATTTTATAACTAGAGGGAGTGAGATACAACTGAATTTGTTTGATTGTTGGGGTTGAGACCTAGGATTTAGAAGGATATTTTTGCAACATTTTAAAAGTGTCCTGCTGGCTGAGAAGTTAAGTTTTCATCCCTGGTGTCACTGAAAGATTTTGTGTATTGAAATCAGACAGCAGACTGCCTGCATTGAAAGGCCTGCTTACATCACAGATGTAACTAGTCAATCAATTGGCTCTGGGTGGGGTTTCATCACTGCTGTCTTAGGCATCCTTCACAGTTAGAAGTCAGTCAGTCTGCATTTGACTTGTCTGTGGAAGCGGAGAACCTTGCTACACTGCAAAGAACAAACTATAACTACATTTAAGACCTGGAAACCTGGTGAGGCATATTTCTTGTAAAGTAAAGGAGCTACACTTTCTATAGAAAGTTTCATTTTTTTTTCCTTATTGGCATTAAGCAGAGAATTGCAGGATTCCATTAAAAGTGTAGTAATTTTATAACCAGAGGGAGTGAGATACAACTGAATTTGCTTGATTATTGGGGTTGAGATCTAGGATTTGGAAGGATATTTTTGCAACATTTTAAAAGTGTCCTGCTGGCTGAGGAGTGAGTAAATTTTTATCCCTGGACTCAGTAGAGTGATTTGTGCTGGAGACGTGGTCTAGTAAAGTGTGGTGTGAGTTGAAGTACTATAAAGGGCAATACTCACCAGGGTGGTGGAGCAGTTGTGTATTTGATTGTTTCTAACAGTCACCAGTGACTGTGGACTACCCACCCACCCTACCTCACACCCGCCCCCCCCAGGCGTGGCATTTCCTTTATAGCCACAGTTCTGACATCACTTCCACAACAGGTCTTCGGCAGAACTGTCATATCCTTAATAACCCTGCACAGTGCAAAGGGTAGGTACACACCAAAATAATAAAAAAAAGACATATATAGTATATTATAAGGGAGAGGACATGTGGGATTGGTGCAATGCACTGGCTGTGGGGCAGCAGTTTTCTGGGAGACATTCTGAAACTGCGTTGCTGTCCCATTTGCAGGCAACTGTCAACTTGAGGGAGGAGGTTGCCCACCTCAGGCTGAACCTAGTAGACTAAGGAGGCTTCCCTTCCAAAGAGCACCACTGCCACAACCACTGCCTCAGAGGTTGCCAAGTATGAAGAGCAGTTGGACCACAGTGGGTTCTGGGAGGGTGCGGGTGGTGGACCAGAGGTGAAGCCCCCTAGTTGTACCTCTAGACAAATCATATGCCATTCTGGCAGAGCAAGGTTCCTCTATGATGGCACCCTCAGTTGAGACCCAGAAGAAAGCTGTGGACATCCACAAGGGAGACCCACAAAAGGGTGGCAAGGGACACCACAGGGGAAGGAAACAGCTTCTGATAGGGGACTCTATTGTTAGGGGGGTAAACCTGGGAAATGAAGAGGAGAAGGAAGTAAGGTGTCTGCCTGGTGCCATGGCTTGGAGGGACAGGAAGCGAATTCTTAGGATTGCAGAAGCAGCATCACAGGAGAGGGAACTTGTTATCATAGTCCACCTTGGGACAAATGACCTAGCTAGGCATGGGATCAGTGCAGTGCAGAATGAATTTGTGGAGATGGGGAGGGGCCTCAGACAGGTAGCAAGCACGGTAACCTTCTCAGAGGTGCTACCAGTCCATGGCAGGAGTGAGGCTAGGGTACTGCACACCATGCAGTTTAATGAATGGTTGCAAAACTGGTGCAGAGCACAGGGCTTTGGCTTCATTGGGGACTGGGGGGCCACCTGGAGAGATAAAGGTCTATTCTGGTATGATGGTCTGCATCTGTCCACAACGGGAACCAAGCTCCTAGGTGATCGGTTTAAATGCTTCCTTGGCAAGCTTTTAAACTAGCCAAAGGGGGAGGCGCTAATAAAAGGCAGGAAATGTCAAGCCTCCCACCACAAAACATGGCAGGTAGGAAGGTAAACCCTGAGGTACAGAGCTCAACACAGGGCAGGACAGTGGTAAATGGAAAAATAGACAAGGACAGTAAGAGCAGGGATGGGGGAAAAAAGGATAAAGCCAACATTAAATGGAGGGCAATGAGTACCAATGCCCGTAGTCTGGGAAACAAGCTTCCTGAGCTAGTAGCCCTGATGGAAGATGAACAGTTGGATATTGTGGCAGTCACGGAAACATGGTACACGAGAACCATGACTGGGATGTCAACATACCAGGGTACACAATCTACAGAAGGGACATGGAAGTAAAGGAAGAGGTGGAGTAGCTCTATACATAAGGAAGGGATCAAGCTACAGAACTAAAAAGTAAAGGGGAGGACAAGAGGCACTCTGGTTCACCTTGGAGACAGAGAATGGCATCTGTCACATGGGGTTATATACAGACCCCCATCTCAAGGGAGGAAATGGACAACAAAATGATAGAGGACATTATCAAAATGGCTGAAAAGGGGAGATACTGTTGATGGGGACCTGAATATGCCAGATGTTAACTGGATAACAGGTACTGCAGCCACATCCAAGAGCAGGGTCATTCTCGATGCCCTGCAGGGGGCAGGCCTTAGACAGCTTGTGTTGGAACCCACTCAGGAGGGAGCAATATTAGACCTGGTACTCTCAAATGGAGAGAGGATCACAAATTTAGAAGTCAGTAGACATCTGGGAACAAGCGACCACTGCACAGTGTGCTTCACAATGAGCACAACCATGGAGATAAGCCATACAAAAACAAGGATACTGGACTTTAGAAGAGCTGACTTTGGCAAAATGGGTGAATACATGAAAAATGCACTAGCAAATGACCAAAAGGAGGGGTGGAAGAACAATGGAGAAAAATCAAAACTGCCATCTTAGAGGCAACAAGCCTTTGTGTAACAAATAAAGAAAACAAAGCGGAGTAAAAAACCACTATGGTTTTCAAACGAGGTGGCAGGGAAGGTAAAGGAGAAAAAGGCTGCATTCAAAAAGTATAAGGAATCACAGAAGGAGCATGACAGGGAACTGTATCAATTAAAGCAGAAAGAAGTGGGGAAGGCAGTCAGACTAGCAAAGGCCCAAACCGAAGAAAAAATAGCCAACTCAGTTAAGAAAGGGGAAAACCTTCTATAGGTACATTAGGGAACATAGAAAGGTTAAGGGAGGGATAGTGAAGATTAATAAAGGAGAGGGGAGGTGGGCAGAGGGAGACAGTGACAAGGCAGAGATACTGAATGAATACTTTTGCTCAGTATTCACAAAAGAAGATGAGGAGGAGTTACCTAAACCAGACAATAGAAGCACTCTGGATAGGGGTTGACACCAGTCCATTCACAAAAGAAAGAGTCCTGAAAGAACTCCTAAAACTCAAGGTGGACAAAGCAATGGGGCCTGACGGGATTCACCCCAGAATCCTAAAAGAACTAAGGGAGGACCTAGTGACACCACTGACCACGCTTTTTAAAAGATCATGGCAGGATGGGGCGTTACCTGAGGACTGGAGGAGGGCAGATGTGATTCCCCTTCACAAAAGTGGGAGCAAGGCAGAAGGGGGAAACTATAGACCTGTAAGTTTGACCTCAGTGGTAGGGAAAATGATGGAATCATTTCTGAAAGAAAGAATTGTTGAGTACCTAGAGGTCAGCGGGGCACAGGACCCAAAGCAGCATGGATTTACAGCAGGAAGGTCATGTCAAATGAATCTAATTGATTTCTTTGACTGGGTGACCAAAGTAATAGACCAGGTAGGGGCTGTGGATATGGCCTACTTAGACTTTAGCAAGGCATTTGACACAGTCCCACACAAAAGATTAATAACCTAGTTAGCCAGCCTGGGAGTGGGTCCCAGGGTGGTAGCCTGGGTAGCAAACTGGCTGCACAACAGGACACAAAAGGTAATAGTGAATGGAACACATTCCGAAGAAATGGGGGTTACTAGTGGAGTACCTCAGGGCTCAGTACTGGGTCCAGTCCTCTTTAACATCTTTATAGGTGACATTGCAGAGGGTCTGGAGGGAAAGGTATGCCTCTTTGCAGATGACACAAAGATCTGTAACAGAGCTGATACACACGGGGGGTAGAAAAGATGAGAAGGGACTTGGCAAGGTTGGAGGAATGGTCAGACATATGGCAACTTAGATTCAATACAAAGAAGTGCAAAGTAATGCACCTGGGAAACAAAAACCCAGGAGAAGAGTACACAATAGCAGGAGAGGTACTAACAACAACAAAAATGGAAAGGGACCTGGGGTTAGTCATATCAGATGACCTAAAGGTGGGTAAGCAATGCGAAAAGTCGGTAAGAAGAGCCAGGGGGATACTGGGATGCATAGGAAGGGGCACCATAAGTAGAAAAAGGGAAGTGGTTATCCCTCTGTACAGACAGTTGGTGAGACCCCATCTGGAGTACTGCGTGCAGTTTTGGAGACCTCATCTACGGGACATAGACAGAATGGAAGCAGTCCAGAGGAGGGCAACTAAAATGGTGCAGGGTCTGCAGCAGAAGCCATATGAAGAGAGAGACTGAGAGAGCTTAATATGTATACCTTTGATGAAAGGAGGGACGGGGGGAAGATAGAAACATTTAAGTACCTCAAGGGAATCAACAAAGTCCAGGAGGGTAGCATCTTTCAGAAAAAGAGATGTGTAAGAACAAGGGGGCACAATTTAAAGATAGAGGGGGGACGGCTCAGGGGAAATGTGAGGAAATTTTTTTTCACAGAGAGAGTGGTGGATACATGGAACAGCCTTCCTGAGGAGGTCGTTGGGTCTAAAACAGTGGAGGAATTCAAACATGCATGGGACAGACAGAAGGCAATTATAGTTGGGGGTTGCAGGAAGTAGGCTGTTGGTTAACTAGAATCTGCAGCTTATCCAGTAGGTAGGGAAATGGGCAGACTGGGTAGGCCAAGTGGTCCTTATCTGCCGTCAAAGTCTATGTTTCTATGTTTCCTCTATGAAGTATAAGCTGGCAGGTTTCCCCACTGCCTTGTTTGCAGGTGTCCAAGAGCCTTATGTATATTATATTTCCAGTCCATGCCTTTCCTCATGTTACTGGTACTGGGTTGGCCTCCTGGTTCCTCATGATAAAAGGTCCTCTGAGCTTTTCTCTAGAGGAAAACTAAGGAGCAATGGGGCCCCCCATGATTATATAGGTGCCAACTTTACATGTCATTGTGGGTGGCCCCCTGCTAGCAAAAGTTTGAAAATTATCCTGACTCCGACAGCTTACAGTTCCAAAAGCATGACCCACTGGAGGAAATTCTTTAAAAGATCTACTCTTATGGTGAGTGCAGTAATTGTTCTTTCTATTCCTTCTCATCAGTCCAATGAGTACACTGTCTGTGACATCACAACAGACAAAGAAGAGCCATTCGCCTGCTACCAGATCAGTCACCTGTAATGTCACAGTCAGTGCGGTCACAATGCTGAAGTGTGAAGAGGAACAGAGCTAAATATATGAGTCTCCAGGTACAGTACTACTCTTAACTGTACATCAAACCTAATACTGACAAGTAGAAAAACATCTAATCAGCCAATGAAATAAGAAAAATACTTCAGTAATAAGAAGTAACAACTGACAACTTTTAAAAATGAATATCATCTGCCTGCTATTTTTGTCACTATTAGCTTTTTAAGACATTTCATTGAAGGCTGATTTTATTAAGCAAAACATAAGACAAACTGTTGGCATAGAACTGCAAAAACAAAGTTGCTCTATTCAGTTGTATTTTGTATGGTTCTGGATTGTAAAGAATGAGGGTGAGTCCTGAGGCGGGGTTGTTGTATATCAGTTGGCAGAGGTAGTGCTGAATGTCCTTCACTGTTCAGTACCGCTTGCCTCTGGAAGGCTTCTGGGTGGCTTCTGCTGATACATGTGTGGAAGGGAATGCAAGGCTTCAGACCAGGGGTGGAAGTAGGTAGGGGAATCCTGCCATAAAGTGACATAAGATGCAGATGCAGACATAGGATTTGGTGGCTTCATACTGAATGTCTAGTCCTGTGCCAGCACGTGTCAGTCAGAGTGTGGTTGGTGAGCCTGTATATGAAGCGATTTCTGATTGACCTAAAACATTTCCTCAGACTGTGTCTCGTGGGGGGAGCATAGGTGGATGTAAAATAGTTGAAAAATAACGCCAGTGGTCTGGGTGATGAGGCCATGGTGCTCTCCCTCACCAGTTAGGGTGCTCAGACCTCTAGGTCCCTCCTTCTTGATGAGGAGAATTCTCACAGACTCTTCTCCCAGCCAGCTGGCCCCGCCTGGAGGCACAAGTTTAGGACAGTATGCAAAGGAACAGGCTGTAGATATCTGGGGCCCAGTGACCACTCCTGTAGATGTGACATTCAAGGTTTGTGTACAGGCTAAAAAAAAAAAACATGGCTACCTGGTTACAGAGGGAGAATGAACAGACACCATTAGAGCATTTTAAACATACTCCTTCCAGGACTGCAGTGGAAATAGCAATAATGTCTTCATTTAGAACCCCAGACTGTGTAAATTAAACCCATAAATCTGTTTGTAGGGAGCTACGGAGTCTGAAATTGAAGATGTCCTTGAGAGACGGTCCATTTCCCCAAGAAGTTCTTCACGTAGCGGCTCTATGGAGCGGAAAAACTATTAAGTAGCTTGTATAGTTAAGGTGAGTGACTATAGTGCTCCATTTCATTCCTGACCTTCATTTAACATTAATCTGAAAACACTGATCAGGTGAAATGGCCCAGTTACCACAGCAGAAACACGGCATTTCAAAATACACCAAGTAGTTTCCTGTAATGAAAGATAAACTTACTAGTAAAAGGTAAACTGAACAAGATATGCAGATGGTTCAACTCAGATTATAAATCCCCATGGCTACAGTATGCTGAAACTTTATTAATAGATCTAAAATTAGAACATTTTTGTCAGGATGCACAGAAAGGCATTGTCATGAGCCAAAAATATGAAACTGTCATTAAAGAGAGATTGCTGAAGGCCTCTACTGATGAGGATTTACTGAAATAGTAAGAAACCCTAAGATATCAAGATGGCTGGCTGATACGAAATATTTGCACGTCTACAGTAAAACCCTACTTACCAGTTTTTAGAAACCATGACAAATGTAAATTGTTTACTACTTAATGGATATTTTTAGATCTGAATTCTTGCTTTTTAGATATGATAAACTGGAAACAATCCGTCTATTGAAAATATTGTGCATTGTGATTGTGGGCTGAGACAAGAAGATAAGTTAACTTGTAAACTTATTTATTCTTCATGGTACAGTATGCAGATCAAAGAATGCTTTGGATTGCAAAACACGTTGTCTGGTACATGACTCCAGACAATGCTTTTTATATATTGATAAATCTCTATTCAGTGTTGGTAAGTTACTTTTAAAATGTAATCAGTTAGTTACTAGCTACTTTTAAATTAATATAATCAGTTACAGTTACTTATTACTTTGATATAAAAAGTAATTAGTAACTGTAACGGTAATGCATTTTACTTTTTATATTACATTTGATAACTTATATATATTTATCTAGTAGGCTTTTAACCCCGTTTTACTCCCAACCCATCTCTCACACATGCGTGTGGAGGCACGCGTATGCTATGCATAGAGACACCCTCCCTTTGTGCCACCCACTCTGCCTACACCGACACCGGACCTTCACCTGGTGGCGGCAAGACTACGGGGGGGGGGACCACCTCCCCCAGGAGAGGACAGCTGCCATGAGGCTGTTCAGTCCTGCTCTCCTCCCCCCCCCCGTGCTGGCTCCCCGACAACCTGAGGTAATTTCTGAATCCATTTCGCTGGCGTAGTGCAAGGTAAGGCATCCAGCGCCTCAGCCCTCTGTGCTACCAGGCCGGCACTTTTGATAACATGGTTGTATTTACTCTTTGAACATAGCTGTGTGTTCATGGAACCTCAAGAAGTGTATAAAAGAAATAAAACAGATTCTAAAGACAATGACTATATTAATTTATAATGCAGTACCCATCTGACTTTGCTAGCCACAAGAATCCCTTTACATTTCTGTAAATAAGAGCTCAATTAAAAACTCACACACCCTGCATCTACTGCTGCCCTCCACAGTCTTTCCCCCCACAGCTGAATCCTGATTTTGCCAGCCACTGCTGTCCCTAACCTTTTTCATTTCCATGACACCCACACACACTCCCTGCCAGTGCCCTTGGTGATCTTTCCCATACAACTGCATATCCTGACAATGCCAGACACAACTAACCCTTTTTATGAAATGGGCATTGAAATCCACGCAGTCTCATTAGGCACTAACTGAGTGCTAAAGTGTCTAACAACACAGGAATAAGACCAGGCAATACACACTGGGCATTGATATGGGTGATGCTGCCCACAAAGAATGTTCAAAAATCAAATAGTCGCCATCTTGTTTTGTGCCACAAGCAATGCTACCCTTACTGTGAAGTTAACACTCACTCGCATATGTTGGAGTAAATGCACAACCTGCATCATTTAAAAAAAAAAAAAGCAACTGCCACGATCGCAATCGTCTCGTAACGTGCCCACTCAACACAACACTGAGGTGTAATTACTGCATGACACAGACGGCGCTTGAGCCCTCCCCCTGTTCCTGGCTGACAGATGCCGAGGAGCAGCCACAGGAGCCAGCGCAGCAGTGAGAAAGCGATGGTTTAGACCCCTTCCCCACTCCTGGAGCCACAGAGAAAGTGCTCACTTGATAACTCACTTAAGTGTGAAGCCAGTCAGCCATGGACTTGCCGTTCCCGCTCAGACTGCAGTTTCGCCAGACGGTGGCAAACAGCAGGATCAACCAGATACTTTTGTGTGTTAAATAAAGGTAGGCTCAACCAGATTCTTAAAAAAAAAAGAAAAAGAAAATTAGGAGTGCTGCTAGTTGGATAGTGGGTGTGGGGAAGGGGGTGGTGTAAGGCTGGTGCCATGACAACTACATGGGGGGAAAAAAGACAGATACAGAAGCCTAAACAGGTCAAAAGTCCTCAACTCAAAAAAAAACAAACAAACAGGTGGAGGAACTATTTTATTAAAAATGTAAACAAACATTGAACTTTTTCACTATTAAATACTATACATTTTAGCTATCACATACATCTGTATTTTTGATAGCCATTTCATAAGTGCAATAAGCCACTCCAGGGTGTGTGTGTTAGACACTGTAACACATGGCTAGGAGGCTGGACGCACTCGGCTGGTGGCCTCGTGCCTCACTATGCCTCCTAGCCTTGTGCTAAAGTGTCTAACACACACCCTGTCATGTCTTATTGCTTACACATCCCACCCTTACCTCACCACCACACACACCCTGCTGCAACCTCTGCACTTGGTGATCTTTCCCACATCTAGCCAGTATTCTCCTCCTGACTATGCAAGAGCCACAACTACCCCTTTCAATTCCCATAATAAAATCCTACCCTTACAAAGCTCCCTATACACTCACACACACATGCACCCTACAGATCTACTGTCCTTCCTTGTCTTGGTGATCTTTTCTCATTTTTCCACAGCAGCCCAAATCCTAACTTTGCCATTGCCAGCCACAGAGCCACCTCACATCAACTACAATAAATTCCACCTGCACACACCTGCTTACCCCAACACATAATTTAAACATTGTTTCCCACAGCTGAACCTTGACATGCCACTGAGACACAGTTATAAATATAACTAAGCCTGCCGTGACTATTATGCCACTGCCAGTATGCCACAACTGAAGTCAGACAGTATCACTTACAATCAAATTATCACACAACACAACACACTTGTTGCACTCCAGTACATACCTGTCATCGAGGCACAGGTCAGGAAGCATAGGAAGACCAGGAGCAGGTATAAAATTTGCAAGTAGTGTTTATTTTTTTTTTACAATAACAGTAAAATAAAAAAATATATAATTTGTCAGTATAACTATTTACAAAGGCAGTACAGACAGAGAAAATGAAGTCCTTCATCTGAGAATATCTCTAATTCCAAGTTTCAGTCAGTCTCTCTCTCTCTATCTCTAGCAAAAATATTGCTGCTCTTTTTATAAGTCTTTGGGAACTTGTAAAGAAGACATCCTGTTCTTCAGAAAATGTTCTTGTCAGTTTCCTTCCTTGCAGGTGCAACAGAACAGTACATGGTGTCCCAGAACTGACCTCCTATTGACAGTTCTGCAAAAGAGCTATGTTGTATTACAGGTTAACCCCCTAAATTCCAAATGGCTTTTTGCAATCATTTCAACAATATAACCATATACATTTCCAAACCAAGGGATCCCGGTTTCACATAAAGATTCACACATATTTTATAACTTCAGATACGCAGGGGGAAAGAAAAGTTAGAAACAGCAAGTGAAGGCAGAGAGCTAGCGGCGGTGGGGGAATAGCTAGACCGTCAGAGTGGCCAGTTCCTAGGTCTCACAAGAAAATTTGACTGTGCAGTCAGACAGACAAGAGACAGAACAGAACAGGATATAACAGATCCTTGTGTTTAACTCTTTCTACATAGCAAATCTTTCTACATAACAAATGGGACAGGGCCTTATTCAGCCCTGTTAAAATACCCCTTTGATGAGCATTTTCTTTGAGCTGGGTCGGGTGATGGTGATAGACCTGGCAGGTGGGCAGACAGATGGATGATCAAACGGCCTGCTGTGGCAGTTTGGCACATGTAGTGTCGGTGGAAATAGGCTCTGAACTCTGCCTGACTACTTGCCTTTTTACCTACAATGGCTAGGCTGACCCCAATTCCCTTGGGGTTCTCAACGGCTACTATAGAGGGTGACAACTGACAACATGCAGGGGTGTAGCAAGCTATTTATAAATTGTACATCAACTGGCCAATCAATTGCCCTCTCAAACAAATTTCATCAATCCCTATAGTGATTCTTAGCTGTACCATGTAGCGTTGCATAAGTAGTATAATTTGTATAACACATTTTGCAAAATGATATATTTAATAATAAACTGACAAATAAAATTTTGTTTTCTGACTTTTATTTGCACAGCACATGTTACAGATATAGAACAAAATGGTAATAATAAATAAATGCTGAAAATAAAAAAATTAGAATCAATGTTTCAACCATAGGTCTTCTTCAGGAATTATCTAAAAGAGAAAAAAGCAGGTAAGGGAAATAAGAGAAATATATTTGAGGGAAGAAAATAGGGGGAGGCTGTAGAAGAAAAAGTGATAATAGGTAAGGTAAGAACAGAATCTGGAAAATGAAAAGGTGATGATAGGTATGAAAAGGCATGGTAGAAGTGAATGAGCTGAGGAGTCCTTAAGTGGGGATTAATTAGCAGGACCTAGTAAAAAGGCTGAAAGGTGAAAGCTATGTGTGCACACTCATTTTCATTTTCTACAGATGAAAGAAATACTCAAACTGGAGGAGCCAGTGATTTACACTGGATCTGCGACAACTGGTACAAAGACACCCAGTGCAACAACACCTCACCAGAGCCATTCAGCATAATAACATTTTCTGTAATGAGACAACTGGCAAAAACGACCCTGACACCCACCAGCAGTGGGACTGTAACCATGTAGAAAACAGTGGTGCAATAAATGAGGCTACCTTGTAGTCGTAGCCACTGTATTAGAGCAAGAATCTTGTAGGGCAAACCAATATTAGTTCAAAATTCCTAGGCTAAACATCACAAGGCTGCATGTCTTTGCTCCAGTTGTCATGCCACTGGTTTAGACCACCCTGTAGCTCTGGCAGCTCATAATACCTAGATACTGTGACTATGCAAACCTAAATATCAGCAAGGTTATAAAAAAAAAAATGGCACCTCACAGCCATGAAATGATGCCTAATCTTTTTATTGTGAAAAAGGGTAAACGAGCATTTGTCAATGCCGAATGTTGTCAATGCTGAATGTTGTCTTGCTGTCATTGGCAGTGCAGGAGTTAGAGAGATGTAGCATAGGAGTGGCAGTTAAGTATAGAACTGATGCCAACCCACCCCTACCCTGCATTGAGTGAGAGGCATTAGGGTGTCCCTGTGGGTGTTTGCTAGTGCAGTGTGGGAAAACATGCTGGGCAGGATGTGAAAAATGACAGCTGCACAGTTCATAAGGAGGTGTGATAAAATGCCAGTGCTGAAAATGTGGCATACAAATATACAGAATTTGCGGACTTGCAAGGGTGCATGGGAAATATGCAAGGCACGCTTGCAGCACTGCCAGTTTATGGGCGTTCGGCACAAAATTTTCAACATAGGCATTTTAGCACCTCTGCTCATGTACAGTGTCTCTGTCATTTCCTTAAAGTGTCCCAAGAAGTGATTTCGCACAGCGACCACGCTATTCTGTGCCGGAAGTGTGGAAACACATTTTGGGCAGAATATGTGAAGTGACGGCTTTACTGTTCATCAAGAGGTGTGGAAAAATGGCAATGGTGAAAATCCAATGTGAAAATATCACAAATGCATGATGGTACGAGCATGCGTGCAATCTGCCAATGCACGCTCGTAACACAGTCATTTTATGGAGTATCAGCTCCAAAATTTCAACATAGGCATTCTGGGAGCTCTGCTCATGAACTGTGTCACTGCCATTATCATAATCTGGCCCAAACACTGATTTCCCACAATGACCGCATAATTGTGTGCGGGAAGTGCGGAAACACATTTCGGGCAGGATGTGGAAAATGACAGCTGTACTGTTCAGAAGGAGGTGCACAAAAATGCCAATGCTGAAAATCCGGCTTTAAAATATTGCAAATGCGCGAAGTTATGAGCCTGCATAGCAACTGCACATCGCAAGCTCGTAAAACAGGCATTTGTTGGATTTTTTCCACCAAATTTGGAACATAGGCTTTTTGAGAGGCCACCTCATGAACACTGGCACTGTTATTTCGTTAATAGGTCCCGAAAGGTGATTTCGTGCAGTGACTGTGAAATTACCTTTCGAGGCTGAATAACGCCATGACAGTGATAGAATTCATGAGGAGGGACCCCAGAAACTCCATGTTGAAAATTTGGTGCCAAAATTCCAAGAAATGCCTGAGATATGCAGCAAAGTTGAAAAAAAAATGTATTCATTGCATTATACAGCTTACCGGCATTTCCTCAGTTCACGGTCGGCTTTGAAGAGTGCAGACATGTTCCCGGTCTATGGAAGATCGTTGTGCCAGAGTCCAGAGGTAAGTATGGGGTGGGGGTGAGAGAGGCAGGGTGCGCAGTGGGTGGGTGCAGGTGGGGTAGGGGCATCTAGACTACGAGGGATGGTTTTGTTTTGCAGGTAAAAAAGGAAAACTGTGCGGGACAGTTTTCATCTTACAGAGCATTTGGCATGCTGGGGTGGGCTCCCAGCATGCCACCTAAGGTGAGGTTTGGGGGTGTCAGTAGCCAGCAGGGATTGGGCACCCTCCTCGAGCACACAACAGGAGGGAGGTAATGCTGATGAGGATTGAGCACCCCGCTGGCAAATAAAGAAAGGGGTACGGCCGGGGGATTGGGCACCCCCTCGGCATTCAACAGTTGGGGGTGGCGCTGATGGGGTGAAGCCCCCATTGGCACCTAAACATGGGGGTTGCCGACGAGGATTAGTACCCCGATGTCGGCAAGCGTGAGCGGCAACCAGCTCGCAACCATGGTCATAATGGCGGGCGAGCACGGCAAGCAAAGACCGCTATGCGTATGACGCAGCTTTGCTCGATTGCAGCGGACGCTATTTTGATGTGCTCACCCCATTATGAATGCATGGTGGCGTGGCAGGCAGGTTGATTGTGGAATGAGGATGCACCTACTGATGCGCACCTGCATTCGCCCAACAGCAGCCGCGCCCCCAAGACCCGCACTAGCGCATGATGTTGCTTGCGCATGCGCACAAGCCAACATAAAAATGGTATGCAGCTTGCATTCAGTGTGCAACGTGAAGGTCCTGGCTGCTCATGCAGTGCTTGTCAGAAGGCAGTTCTTTTTAGCCTCATAATAAATGAAGTATGCAGTCAACTGAGCAGCCTTTGTTTACACTGAAACCTGAATATCAAAAGACACCTGCACAATCTCTGGATTCCTGTGATGTCATAAACCTCTTGAGCTTCACTCTTGAGGTTTATGAAGTCACAGGAACCTCTTGATGGATTATAGCAACCGTAACAGTAACAGATGTATGCCCATCTGTTATTCTATTTATATTACAGTAACTAGTTACTTTAAGGGGAAAGTAATATCATTACAGTTACTTATTACTTTATTTAAAAAGTAATCCATTACTATTACTAGTTACCATGAAAAGTAACCAGATTACAGTTACTAGTTACAATAACTAGTTACTACCAAGCGCTGTCCCTATTCTCCTGAAATAGCTTATAATGCAGTTAATTTTTTAAAACATATTGAACATGTGTGGGTAAAAAAAAACACCTTTTATCTGATTCATAAGTCATGTCATGGTATGCGACTAGATCTGTTATTAAGATATTTTAAAGAGTTGCTGACGCCTCAAAGAAAACTTTGAAAAAACATAAAAGTTAGGTATAATTCATCTTGCATTTCATATGTATTCTATAGACTTATCCTCCCCATTGTGTATTAAGGAGGAAATTGTCATGAATACATGATCTTTATCCCTTAGAGTTCACCTGCCTCCATAGCTTACTCCCTACATCAAGTCATAGTGCTCTGTTGTGACATCACAGTCTGGTCCCATGGAAGTAACTGTGATGTCACAAGCAATGCATTATGACCTCAGATAGGGAGAAAGCAACAAGAATAGATGAACTCTTCAGAAGCAAAGATCTTCCTGGACATAAAGTCTCCCACTACTTATTCACACTAATGGGACTACGCCGGAGGCACTAGGACCGAGCAGAAGCCAAAAATCTTCAGGAGAGCTGGTGCTGGGGTAGGACTGCACATGTGCGGCACCGCGAGACCGGCTTGCGCCATATAGGCTACCTTGGCATTGCCCCTCCAACTGCCTCAGTTCCTTTTTTCCCCACTGTCGAGTGCGCTTCAGTGACAACGTTGCTTGCCTGACAGGAGTCAAATCTTCACGTCTATATGACAGCAGTTTAGTCATTCAGTATTGATTCAGTTTTAGTATATTTATTTATTTATTCAGTAAAAAGAAAGTGTTTCTTTTCTTCAATGAAAGAACAGAGAAATCTTCTTCAGCCCACCTTCGACAGAGTCGACCATGAATGGGGCTGGTGACGGTAGGGGGACTTCGAATGAAAGCTGTTTCAGCAGCAGGACTGGGTCCAGTCCACTGCCCTCTATGGAGGGGGGGGGCTGACTATGGGCAGTCCGGTGCTTGGGAGGAAGGGTGTTCCTTCTGAAGGCACAAAAAGAAGCGGGCCAGTTCTTGATCTTTGTTGGTAACCCGGCACCACTTGGCCTCGAGTTCTTCTTCATCCCACCAGTTGAAGAAGAAGCAGTGCCACTCGAGGTCACCCTCTGGTACATCTGCATGATTATCATCAGTAGCGGGGGACAAGAGGTCGACTCTGACTCTGCTGGGGTTGCCTGCGGTCTCTGTTCCTGGTGGCCAGCATCCTCGACTCAGTAGTCCTTCCCTGCCCCCTGAGGGGTCCTCCAGTGAGCAGTTTCATCATTGGGCCACTCTTATGGAGCAGTGGGCTCGGCAGTTGTCCCAACTTCCTGAGCCAACAGAGTCAACCCTGGGGCCTTCGAGCCTAGGGGCTTCAAACCCACGGGTGGGGCAATTGGGTCAGCCTAGTCGTGTGGCACCTTCTTCAGTGCTGTCAACGCCGCGCTCTTGTGCTTTTCCCCACACATGGCTGCAGCACGGGGGCCAGCACAAGTACTACCTTCTCCTATTCATGTTTTCAGATCTTTATCCTTGAGTGCCCTGGGGTTTGGGTTGGGGTCTCCAGGCACTTGCACGGCACCAGTTGCGGCGTCACCTTCGACTCCAGTCTTGGCGGTGCCACCACGGGTGCCAGGATTTTTGACTCTGATTTGAGGAGCACCTCCTCCTGCTCTCTTTCCTCCCTTTCCTTTATATACTATCTCTCCTGGGCAAGTAGGAGATGATGTTGAGCCTGATCCTGATCCTGATCTGCGATTAGGAGACGACTTCAATGAAGATTCATTCTTCGGAGTGGAAAGTAAGCCTTCTACTTCAGCAGAGCCTTTGGTCGAGGACCTATCCTTCAACTGTCTACTGAAGAATATGAATTCCACCCTCTCTCGCTAGACTGCGAAGGTTGATCCGGGGAAGCTGTTGCACCTTCAATATCTGCATGTCCTGAAATTCCTGTGGAATTGACACCTCCAGTACAGCCCTCTTTTGAGACTCTTTCACAGATGGTGTGGGACAATCCGGCACTTATTCCATCCATGACTAAGTCCATAGAGAGAAAGTATGCTTCCCCCAAGGATCGACCAATCCTGGCCTCACAAGCCTTTGCAGACACCATAGTGGTCTTGGCAGAAAGTGACAAAGCCATTCTCCCTCAGGAGTCTATGGCTCATCCAGTAAATAAAAAATCCCATAAGACTGACACCTTGGGGAAGTGAGTCTTCACCGCTACTACCCTAGAGATGCATATTGCTAGCTACCAGGGGTATTTCTCACAATATGAGTATACCCTCTGGCATTCGCTAAAAACCTCGGTGGAAGTTCTTTTGGAGTAGGACATTAGTTCAGAGCTTCTCTAGACTATTACTAGAGGCATTGAGTTCAATAATCAGCAACTTAAGGCTGCTGTGGATGCCTTTGACACTGCCTCGAGACCAGCAGCAGCTGGAATATGCACCCAACGCCACTCATGGTTACAGACTTCGGGGTTTACAAATGATGCTCAGCAGAGAGTCGTGAATTTGCCATTTGATGGAGTTTATCTGTTTGGCCCACAGGTGGAACAAGCACTGGAGGCCACGCAGAAAACCAGGACTGCCATTAAGATTGCCCCCTCAATGGGGCAGAAACCAACAGTTTCATAACCATCAGTCCTTTTGTGGTAAAGGCAGAGGGAGCTTCAACAAAAATCAGGCCCCCCCAGCTGCAAAAGAAAATGCAGCAGAAGGCACAGGGCCTGAAGGTGCCTAGTGCCACCCTCTGAAATTCTGGCCCAGGTCCCACCTCAGCTGTCCGAGGGGGACTCTACTTTGGCAGTGGGGGGCATCTGACTTAGTTTTACAACCAGTGGAAGTCAGTCACATTGGTCAAATGGGTTCTCAGGATAATTCGCGAGGGTTACTCTCTGAATTTTTCAGATATCCCTCTGGATCATCCACCCAAATGACAGCCCAGACTGTCTATTGTTCAGTCAGACCTCCTCGCTTCCGAGATTCAAGGCCTTCTGAATAACAGGGCAGTAGAAGTGGTTCCACAGGAGGAACAGGACACAGGATTCTACTCCCATTACTTCCTAGTTCCAAAGAAAACATGCAGTCTATGCCCTATTCTAGACCTAAGGAAGTTAAACAAATTCCTCTTCAAGGAGAAATTCAAGATGATATCGCTCAGTACACTTCTACCTGTGATTCATCAAAACGATTGGCTGTCCTCCCTGGACATGCAGAATGCCTACCAACATGTTCCCATGCACCCAAGCCACCACAAGTATCTCCGATTTGTGGTCCTGGGTCAGCACTACCAATTCAGAGTCCTGCCCTTTGGGCTGTCCTTGGCGCCACAAGTTTTACAAAGTGCTTTGCAGTACCTGCAGCGCATCTCAGAAAACTCGGAATTCAAGTATTTCCGTATCTGGATGACTGGCTCCTAACAAGTTCCTCCAGACAAGGGACACAGGAAGCGGTGGTCATGGCTTAGAAGTGTCTCACATCCATAGGAGTCCTGTTGAATCTGGAAAAATTGCAGCTGCAGCCCTCCCAGCAACTCCTTTTCATAGGAGCCCTCTTGGACACTACCAGGGCAAGGGCCTTCTTTCCAGAGGACAGGAGAAACAATATCCTCCAGATGGCTTGCTTCATCAAAGAGAATGACTTGGTTTAAGTTCTCTTGATGCAGCGGATGCTGGGTCTCATGGCATCATCAGTGTTCATGGTGCCTCTGGCTCATCTTCACATGAGAACCACTCAGTGGATGCTCAGTATGCAGTGGTCCCTGACCACACATCCACAGTCCTTTCACATCAAGGTGACAGAACCTCTAAGGTGGTCGCTCACCTGGTGGACTCAAGGGGGACAACCTTCTTCAAGGCTTTCTCTTTGCCCCAGTGGAGACACAAATCACAATCACCACAGATGCATCTCTAAATGGCAGGAGAGCTCACTGTCAGGATCTCCACATCCAGGGTCTGTGGAATCAGGACGAGTCTCAGCTACACATAAATGTCCTGGAAATGAGAGCTGTCCTGTATGCTGTCCGAGCCCTGAAGGGCATCCTCTGTTGCAAAGCAATTCTCCTTCAGATGGACAACAAAGCAGTGATGTACTACATCAACAAGCAGTGTGGAGCACACTCTTACCCTCTGTGAAGGAAAGCAATCAGAGTGTGGAAATGGTGCCTGGAACATGAAGCCCATATCCAGGCAGTCTGCCTGCCTGGAGTCCAGAACGATGTAGCGGATCACCTCAGCAGAACAGAGGTGGATCCACACGAGTGGTCTCTCGATGCAAAGTCATGCAATCACTCTTCGAAGAGTGGGAACACCGGACCTGGAACTTATTGCATCCCCACTCAATGTAAAACTGCCTTTATTCTGCTCCTGAAAGCCAGAACCTAGTGTTTTCTGTCAGGATGCATTCAGAATGCAGTGGACAAGATGCTTTCTGTAAACATTTCCTCCTCTTCCTTTAATTCAGAGGATTCTGTTCAAGCTGGAGGCACTGGGGACAGAATGATCCTCATTGCCCCATACTGGCCTTGCCAGATTTGGTTTCTGTTAATCAACAGATTGTCAGACGTTCCACCGAGACAACTACCACTTCAAACAGACCTTCTGACCCAGGGCCCAGTGGTCCATACCAACCTGAGGTCCCTTCATCTCCACACATGGCTCCTGAGGAGATAGAAGTGGGTAGATTTGATGTCTCCTGCAGAGTCTCAGACATTCTCCTAGCAGCACATAAGCCATCCACTAGGAAAACTTACACAGCAAAGTGGAAATGATTCACCATCTGGTGTGCAAAGTCCTCCCTGGACCCCTTTTCTTGCCCACCAAACAAAGTCTTAGAGTATCTACTAGACCTATCAACTACAGGGCTACAATACTCAACGGTGAAGGTACATTTCTGCGCGATCTCGGCTTATCACGAGCCTGTCCACATTATGTTGATGGCTCAATTGCCCTTGGTTAAGAGGTTCCTTAAGGGTATCCTCCACAATAGGCCACCAGTCAGGAGACCAGTAGCCGCTTGGGATATCAACCTTGTGCTAGACATGCTCACTCATAAACCTTTCGAGCCTCTAGCAACCTGCAAGTTGAAGTTCCTGACCTGGAAGGCTGCCTTCCTTGTTGCCATTACCTCCTCTTGCAGAGTGTCTGAAATGCAAGCCATGGTCACAGACCCTTCTTATACAATATTTCACAAGGACAAGGTGGTTATCAGAACTCACCCTAAATTTCTTCCAAAAGTAGTCTCGGAATTCCACCTGAACCAGCCCTTGGTTCTTCCGACCTACTTTTCGAACTTCAAGTACTTCAAACAACACGAAGTCTTGCTGTATTCAGACATAATGCAGTTAGCCCCAGCCCTTGAACTGCCCCGGAGAGGAAAGAGTTAACTCCATGCAGAAGCATGGAACGTTGCGCTCGAGCTCAGTTTTCAAATCTCTGTCTGTAGTACTTACCAGTACAATCGTCAGATTCTTTACTCTGCCTAACAGTGTAGTCGCTCTGGAGATTCCTCTGCTCGGTTCGGTAGACGTAAAGCGTTCAGTTTAAAACTGATTCTTTATTGTTTTTTCAGATTTCCAGCCTCTGTCTACGGTACAGGTAGTGTGGTAGATAGGTAGTAACTGTATTTTATTTTAAATAACTTGTGGAAATTGTTGGTTTCTTTGGTTTCTTCCCGGTTGGGCCAGTTAGGAACCGACCTTGTGTTTCCTTCTAATTTTAAATTAATTATTTTAGAGTGGTGTTCCTGTACCCATCGATTTCAAAAGAACCAGGCTTTTTCTCAGTTCTTTTCCAAACCCGTGACACGGTTGTTACCGATCGGTTGGTATTACCTGGCTTGAACGCTTCTATAGGGTAATTTTGGTAGGTGGCCATGTCTGAGAAACCCAAAAAGAAAACCAGTCCTACTGGGTTTCAACACTGTGCTGAGTGTGGGGAGGCCTTTGCCAAGGCCGACCCCCACCTCATCTGTGTTTATTGTCTGGGGTTGGACCACCTCCAGTCAGACAGCCAAATTTGTAAAAAACTTTCCCAAAACCACTCTAGAAAAAAGACTGAGTAGGTTGAAGGGAAAGGAGGCCGAAAAGTCCATAGACCCAGATGGCTAGCCCGGTTCGGTTACTGCCAAACCTGAGGAGGTGCCTACTGACCTAGGCGATACCTCCTCGGGCAAAAGTAGAGCCGACTCTGAGGGGTCAGTTTCATCAAAAAAGAAACAAAAGTCCGCCGGTTCGGATCCAGTACCGCTTACTCCAACTGCAGATGAGATAGCCAGAGCGATTAGCATTGTCCAATCGCTTCGTCTGGTTCCGTCCAAACCGATGCCGCCTGTTAGGCAGTCAGTTCGGTTGGAACCGGCTCCTTCGGATTACGATCCAGATGCTTTCTTTGAGGAGTGGGAGGGTGACGAAGACTATCCCGACGATGACTATGACGGTGGGGGTCTGGATGTGCCCATTGAACCGGACATCTCCCCAGACAGATCCTCTGATATCTCCCCTCCCAGGCTTTCTGAGTCCTCTTCTCACTTCTTGTTTTACAAGAAGGTGGCTGAAATGCTCCAGCTGCCTTTGGTTGAAGCTGCTGAGGAGGAAGAGCCTGATTTTGTGGAGATGATGAACATCCCAGAGTCCAAAAGGCTGTCTATTCCCCTTCACAAGTCCTTGGTGAAACAGACAAAAAAGATTCTGTAGACTCCTAACTCTTACCACCTGTAGATAAAAGAACGGACAGGAGATACATGTTATCAGGCTCAGCTGCAGAGTTCCTTTATTCACATTGCAGCCATGTTGGGGTAGTGCAGGCTGCAGCCTGTGACAGGGCAAACATTCCTTTGGCTTCACACCCCTCAGACAAGGACTCCAAGAAAGTCGATGCCATGGCCAAGAAACTATACTTGGCATCCTCTTTGGGACTCAGGCAGGCAGATTTTGTGGCCTACACAGCCAGGTACCAGAAGTCCAGGTGGAATATGGTTCTGGAACTGGCTAAAAAGGCCTCCCCCCCAGCTAGCCAAAGAGCTGGAGGAGGTGGCCGCGGATGGAACTGAGGCATCCAAAGTACAATTTCACGCTGCTGTCGACTCCAATGATATGACATCCAGAGTCATGGCTACATCTGTGTCTCTCAGAAGGCATGCTTGGCTCAGATGCACTAGCCTATCACAGGACACCCTGTCTTAGGCTATGGATTTTCCTGTAGTTGGTAACTCTCTGTTTCGGGAGCAGACAGAGGCTTACATGAAGAAAATGGACAAATACAGAACCACGTACAGGAGTTCACAGGCCAAGGAAAGGCAAGTCACTCCTCAGAAGCAGCAGTCCAGGGGCAGGGGCAGGCCTTTTCACCAAGCCCAGGCCTCCTCGTCTTACCCACAAAGGGGGATTTTCCGATGGAGGGGTAGAAGGGGGATGAGCAGGGCTGCTTCTTCCTCCCCATCTAAGGCTTCTGCAAACAAAAGAAGAAGAGGAGGCGTTACCTAAACCAAACAATAGAAGCACTCTGGGTAGTGGGGTTGATGCCAGTCCATTTACAGAAGAAAGAGTCCTGAAAGAACTCCTAAAACTCAAGGTGGACAAAGCAATGGGGCCTGACGGGATTCACCCTAGAATCCTAAAAGAACTAAGGGAGGACCAAGTGACACCACTGACCACACTTTTTAACAAATCATGGGAGGTACCTGAGGGCTGGAGGAGGGCAGATGTGATTCCCCTTCACAAAAGTGGGAGCAAGGCAGAAGCAGGAAACTAAAGACCTGTTAGTTTGACCTCAGTGATGGGGAAAATGATGGAATCACTTCTGAAAGAAAGAATTGTTGAGTACCTAGAGGTCAGCGGGGCACAGGACCCAAAGCAGCATGGATTCACAGCAGGAAGGTCATGTCAGACGAATCTAATCAATTTCTTTGACTGGGTGACCAAAGTAATAGACCAGGGAGGGGCTGTGGATATGGCCTACCTAGACTTTAGCAAGGCATTTGACACAGTCCTGCACAAAAGATTAATAATCAAGTTAGCCAGCCTGGGAGTGGGTCCCAGGATGGTAGCCTGGGTAGCAAACTGGCTGCACAACAGGACACTGAAGGTAATAGTGAATGGAACACATTCTGAAGAAAGGGGGTTACTAGTGGAGTACCTCAGGGCTCAGTACTGGGTCCAGTCCTCTAACATCTTTATAGGTGATGTAGCAGATGGTCTGGAAGGAAAGTATGCCTCTTTGCAGATGGCACAAACATGTGTAACAGAGTTGATACACAAGGCGGGGTAGAAAGGATGAGAAGGGAATTGGCAAGGTTGGAGGAATGGTCAGACATATGGCAACTTAGATTCAATGCAAAGAAGTGCAAAGTAATGCACCTGGGAAATAAAAATCCAGGAGAAGAGTACTCAATAGCAGGAGAGGTACTAACAACAACAGTAATGGAAAGGGACCTGGGAGTAGTCATATTAGATGACCTAAAGGTGGGTAAGCAATGTGAGAAGTTGGTAAGGAGAGCCAGGGGGATACTGGGATGCATAGGGAGGGGCATCACAAGTAGAAAAAAGAAGTGGTTATCCCTCCAGTACAGACAGTTGGTGAGAACCCATCTGGAGTACTGCGTGCAGTTTTCGAGACCTCATCTACGCAAGGACATAGACAGGATGGAAGCAGTCCAGAGGAGGGCAACTAAAATGGTGTAGGGTCTACATCAGAAACCATATGAAGAGAGACTGAGAGAGCTTAACCCTTAGGCTGCCACCGACAAGATATCTTGTCCTAAAAACCTATGCATTCTAAATCTTCCAGCAGCCTAAGGATATGTATACCTTTGATGAAAGGAGGGACAGTGGGATCGTAATAGAAACTTTTAAGTACCTCGAGGGAATCAACAAATTCCAGGAGGGTAGCATCTTTCAGAAAAAGAGACGTGTAAGAACAAGGGGGCACAATTTAAAGTTAGAGGGGGGACGGCTCTGGGGTAATGTGAGGAAATCTTTTTTCACAGAGAGAGTGGTGGACGCATGGAACCACCTTCCTGGAGAAGTTGTGGGGTCCAAAACAGTGGGGGAATTCAAACATGCATGGGACAGACATAAGGCAATTATAGTGGGGGGTTGCAGGAAGTAGGCTGTTGGTTAACTTGAATCTGCAGCTTATCCAATAGGTAGGGAAATGGGCAGACTGGGTGGGCCAAGTGGTCCTTATCTGCCGTCAAAGTCTATGTTCCTATGGTAAGCAGACACCCTGAGGTGTCAGCCCGGCTCGACTCTCCAATCCCAGTAGGAGGCAGGCTGGCTTACTACTTTCAGGCCTGGAAGTCTGTTACCTCAGACAAGTGGGTCCTGGAAGTAGTAAGCCGAGAGACCCTCAGCTTAAAGGTACCCAAAAAGGAGATCCAAGTCTTTTCCACCTGCATCAGTTTCAGAAACCCTTGCCCTAGAGGCAGAGGTTTCCTCTCTCTCCTGGCTCTCAGAGCCTTAGAGAAGGTTCCTATTTAACACAGGTGAAAAGGCCTGTACTCCAGGTACTTCCTCACCCCAAAGAAAACAGGGGAGTGGTGACCCATCCTGGATCTAAGGTATCTGAACAAACACATTTCAAAACCCAAGTTAAAGATGGTAACTCTGGGAATAATCTTTCCCTCTTTAAAGCCAGG
Organism: Neoceratodus forsteri; assembly: GCA_016271365.2. Classification (NCBI taxonomy): domain Eukaryota; kingdom Metazoa; phylum Chordata; order Ceratodontiformes; family Ceratodontidae; genus Neoceratodus; species Neoceratodus forsteri. The sequence continues at coordinate 805,156,684 of CM057453.1, forward strand.
AGATTGGCTAGCATCACTGGACCTCAAGGATGCCTACTTCCATATCCCTATAAGGTGCTCCCACAGAAAATACCTCAGGTTCGAGTTGCCTTCAGGCCATTATCAGTTCAAGGCCATGCCTTTTGGCCTAACATCAGCTCCAAGGGTGTTCACAAAGTGCCTTGCAGTAGTGGTGGCTTACCTCAGAAGACAGGGTATCACCATTTTTCCATATCTGGATGACTGGCTCCTAGTAGGGCAGTCTTCAGACCAGGTCAGGTCAGCTCTGCAAACCACTCAGGACTTGCTCAGTTCCTTGGGGTTTCTTCTCAATCTGCCAAAATCTGTTCTCAAACCAGTACAGCTTCTCACCTTCATAGGGGTGGAATTGGATACTACCCAAGCAAAAGCTTTCCTTCCTCTGGTAAGGGTGAAGGCCTTTGTAGACCTCGCTTTCTCCTTTTGGACTCAGGTTTCTCTTCCAGCGAGACAGTTCCTCCAACTCCTCGGCCACGAGTCAGCCTCCACTGCAGTGGTTCAGGGAGACAGATTTCAGATGCGGGACATTCAGTTCCATTTAAGGTCCTTTTGGTCACAGAGAACAGATTCTCTCACCAAACTGATTCCAGTGACCTGAACTCTGGTCCAGGCTCTCCAGTGGTGGCTGGACCAGGACAACCTCAGACAAGGGGTTCCATTTCTCTCTCAACTTCCATCAGTAGTGCTGACTACGGATGCTTCTCTCCTAGGCTGGGGAGCCCACCTGGGAGCCCTAACAGCTCAGGGGATCTGGTCCCTGCAGGAGTCTCTTCTTCATATCAACCTCCTGGAACTCAGGGCAGTTTTTCTAGCCCTTCAGACCATTTCGTATTCAGTCAAAGGCAAGGTGGTCCAAGTCAGGACGGACAACACTACCACAATGTGGTACATCAACAAGCAGGGAGGCACTTGGTCCATGGCCTTGTGCACAGAGACCATGAAGATTTGTTCTCTGGCCTATTCCCTTCAGACTTCCCTGGTAGCAGTTCATCTTCCAGGGAAGGACAATGTGCTGGCAGATGCCTTGAGCAGGATTTTACAGGGGCATCACAAATGGTCCTTGAATCCTCACATTCTGAGGATCATTTTCTCTAAGTGGGGCATTCCAGAAATAGATACATTTGCAGCACCAGACAATCATCAACTTCCTGTGTTTGCTGCAGACCTCCAGTCCTGGGGACAGTTCCCCAGGATGCCCTCATTCTGAATTGGAAGGGCAGGTTTCTCTGTGCCTTCCCTTCTTTCCCTCTCCTGTTCAGAGTTATGATCAAGATAAGAACTCAACCCTGCACAGTGATACTGGTGGCTCCAGATTGGGCCAGACAACCCTGGTATCCTCTACTGCTTTCCTTGGCTGTCTCACGCTCCCTGTCTCTTCCCAGGAGATACAATCTTCTCTCCCCCTCCCAGGAGCGGATCTGGTACCCCAATCTCCAGTCTCTCAACCTCAAGACCTGGCTCTTGAATAGTTAGAATATGCAGCCCTACATCTCTCTCAGGGAGTTCTGGATATTTTGAAGGTCTCCAGGAAACCTTCCACTAGAAAAACTTACAATTCCAAATGGAAGCGGTTCAGTATTTGGTGCTGTCAGAAAGGTATTGTGCCTGATTCTGCAGGCATTTTCACAACCTTAGATTATCTAGCTCATCTGAATAGTCTAGGCTTTAGGCCTGCCACTATGAAGGTTCATCTAGCAGCTGTCTCTGCATTCCTTTCTACAGGGAAGAGCTCTTCCCTGGCATCTCATCCTGTTTTCAGGAAGTTTTTCAAGGGCCTGGTTCACATTAACCTTCTCTTTAGGGAGCCTACTCTGCCTTGGGATCTTAATGTCTGCATTGCTCAGCTTGTGTAGCCACTCTTTGAGCCTATGGCTTCGGCTGAATTGAAGTACATGACAAGGAAACCTGTGTTCCTGGTAGCTATTACTTCTGCCAGGCGGATTAGCGAATTACATGCCCTGTCAGTTGACCCTGACTTCATATCCTTCCATAGGGATAAAGTGGTCCTAAGAACTAATAGGAGGTTCTTGCCTAAAGTGGTATCGAATTTTCACCTAAACCAGTCTATGTCTCTTCCTGTATTTTTCACTGACCATTCTTCCCAGGAAAGAAGATTACGAGTTTGGATGTTCAAAGGGCACTTAGCTACTACATAGAGCATACTAAAGCACACAGAAATAACTGTCTTCAATTGTTCCTCACTTATGGTGAAGTGGGGAAAGGTAAGCCTGCCACTAAGAGAATTGTTGCCAGGTGGATTGTTTCCTGTATACAATTTTGCTATGACAAATTGGGTAGAACACCCCCTTCAGGCCTGAGGGCTCACTTGACTAGGGGTACAGCTGCTACTTTAGCTGTGGCCAGTGATATACCCTTGTTAGAGATCTGTAAAGCAGCCACCTGGAAAACAGCACTTACATTCACTAAACATTACTCTCAGGACATCCAGTCTAGGAGTGATGCTAGGTTTGGCACAGCAGTACTGCAAAGCTTGTTCCCAAAGCAGGTTCTGCATTCCCTCCTCCATAGGGAACTTCTTGGTAGTCTGCATTATGTCTGAATACAGCAAGACTTCATGTTGTTTGAAGAAAAAAATTACTCACCATTGTAATGTTGTTTCTTCTAATGGAGTCTTGCTGTATTCAGACCCCCCCCCCGCCTCCCCTCTCAGAACCTGTTTTTGGGAAGTGGGTTGTCAGGCACAGTGCTGCACCTCAGGGGTGTACCTTGAAACCTCCCTCTTGATGGGGTAACTGTTATGTTTTTCCTTCTTGTGTTGCATAGTTTGAAATTGTGACTCAAACAATTTCCACATTTTAGTGCCAAGTTAGTTGCTCGTAAGAATCTGACAGTTACACTGGTAAGTACCACAGACAGAGGTTTGAAAACCAAGCTGGAGATCAATGTTCCATGCTTCTGCATGGAGTTAACTCTTTCCTCTCCGGTGCAGTTCAAGTGCTGGGGCTAACTGCATTATATCTGAGTACAGCAAGACTCCATTAGAAGAAACATCATTACTATGGTGAGTAATTTTTTCTTATACTTGACACAGAACACATACAAGGAAGTTAGAGGAACTCTTAAAAATCCTTACTCCTAGAAAATCCCAAACATGTTTTGATGTGGATAGTATCCTCCTCAGGATCTCCCAGTGTAATTGTGAGATCTTTCAAGAATCGCTCTTCAGCACTGATTCACAACAGTGGGTCTGAACTGAAGGCGCTAGGACCCATTGCGACCCAGAAGTTTTCAGAGGGCTGGTGACGCGGCAGGCACTGCATGGTCAAGACGTCACCATCTGAACAACTACAGCATTCAGTTCTTCAGTTTTAGTGTTTTTGTTAGTGTTTGTTACTTTTGTGTCAGTTTAATATTTTACACAAATATTTCAGTTTCTCTCAGCCCTACCTCATGTGAACAGTCGACCACTGTGGAGGACAATAAGGAGCTTGAAGAGGCAGATTGCTTTGGCAACAGGGCGTGTCTGGTCAACATACCTCTCTGGGCAGGTGCACTGATGACAGGTAATCCTGTGCCCAGGTGGGAAGGCAGCCTTTTCAGAAGCACAAAAAGAAATGGTCTGCATCCTGCACACGCTCGGCATTGGGATTGTGGCACTGCTTGTCCTTGGCCTTTTCCTCTTCTTGCAAGAAGGGGAAGAAATTGCAGCAGTTGCAGTCACCGTCTGACAAGTCAGCTGTGAGACATCTGACTTCTGCAGACCTGGGATCCCCACCATCATAGCCAGTGACACCTAGGCCTGTAAGGCTGCTGTCTCTGTCCCAGGGCCTCCCTCTGTCTTCTACAGAGGACCTGGTGGGCAGTTCCGGCATTGGGCAGCTAATATGGATCCATGGGTGCAATGTCTAGCTCACATGGTGCCGCTTCTGGTGTCAGTCCCTGACACCTTGGGGCCAGCTGGGCTGGTGCTGCCGACAGTGCTGCTGAGCCTTGTTGTGCATCCACCTGCAGCATCTGTCTCAGCATTGGTGTCATGAGATGCGCTGCTGATGTCTATCCCACTTGTGGTGTCGCCTCCATGCTTTTCTGGAAGGGGTACTGCCACAGTGCCACTCCCTTCGGCGCCAGCTGGATCGTCAGTGTCATATTTGGCATCATGTGCCGGTGGTGTTCCCCTCGGGGCCTGCCCCAGCGTTATATGCAGTGCTGGGTGTGGCATTACATGAGCTTGCAGCACCAGGAGCTCTGTTGGTGCTACCTGTGGCATTGGCCATGGATCCACCTCTGATGCTTTTCTTTAGGCCCCAGAGACAGAGGCTAGCGTTGCCAGTGTTACCATAGCCATACTGCACTGTCAGGTCCGCGACTCCCTTCCCTCTCTTATTTCCCCAGTGAAGAGACTGTAGAGGGAGATGAGTCAGTCGTTGACCTTATCATCTGTGATGGTGGGGATGATAACTATTTTTTATGGTTTAGAGATCTTGGACCCATTCTCTTTGTCTGTTCTTTAGGAAGACCTTTCTTTTCAGGCTCAGCTCAGAAATATGCATTCTGCATTGAATTTTGAGCCAGCAGCCATAGACAGGCTAGGCACCTCCAAATGGAGTATGTAAATGTGCCTAATATCCCGGTCATCTTAATTCCTCCCGTCCAGCCAGCTGTAGAGACCCTGTCAAAAGTGGTTTGGAAGAGGCCTGCTACTGTGGCAGCTGTCTCCAATCGGGCAGACGGGAAATACACTGCTCATAAAACCAAACCAGTGTATTTCACTCACTCAGTAGCTGATGCCACTGTTATTTGCGCTGAGAAAGATAAAGCCATAGTGCTCAAGGATGTCCCTGGACATCCCATGAATAAGGAGTAGCACAAGGTTTACACCATGGGCAAGAAGGCTTATGCCTTGGCTACATTTGACATGAGAATAGCTAGCTGCTAGAGTCATTTTTCCAGGTACAAATACACCCTCTGGAGCAAGTCAAATTCTCTGGCAAAGGCCCTAACAGAGTCGGAGGCTAAATAAGACAGCCACTTAATGCTAAACAAGGTATTGAATCCAACAATCACCAGTTCAAAGCGTGTATGGATGTCTTTGATGCAGCAGCTGGCTCTGCTGCTGAAGGTATCTGCATCAGGCAGCGTTCCTGGCTGTGGACTGCTGTCTTCACCCCAGATGTACAGCAACAGACTAAAAATGTGCCCTTTAATGGCACTTATCTGTTTGGACAATAGGTGGAACAGCAGGTGGAGCAATCTCTTAAGGAGTCTAATGAAACTAGAATGACTCTTAAAACTTCCAGACCAGCTCCCTTTAACCTACAGAGTGGCAGGGGATGTGACTTTTTTCACAACAAGCAGTCCTTTTGTGGCAGAGGCAAGGGAGCCCAAAACAATAAAAATCAAACTTCCCAGCCTCAGATGAAAGTGCAGCCGAAGGCACAGGCACCAAAAGTGCTTAGTGCCACTGTCTGAAGCTCCAGCCCTGGTCCTTCCTCAGCTGTTTGAGGCAGACCTCTCCTCCACAGTGGATGTGTGTGTGTGCGTGTGTGAGACCCATTGCACTTTCAGTGTGAATCCATCATGACAGATACATGAGTCCTCAAGATTATTTGAGAGGGGTACTCCCTGGATTTTATAGCAGCCCCTCTGGACTATCGATGCAGAAGGCACCCCCTTTGTCAGTTTTTTGTCTGCTCACAAGTCAGAGCTTTTAGTGCAGGAGATTGCGGGGCATCTGAGCAACAGGACACTGAAAATAATGCTATTCCCCACCTGTGGATCTCCGCACAATATAAAGACCTCTGGCTTTAATAAAATTAATAAGGTATAGCTCACACAAAGAAAGCTTGATTCAAATCTCAGCAAACATTTATTATCCATCTCCTCACACAATTAATATCATCTTGTGCAACAGGCCAAACTTCCAACAGTATACAAATAAAGGACTGTGGCTGTGCCACTTTATATCCAGTCGCACTATGCTGTACAAATCTTAAAAGTATAAAAGAGGTATCAAAAGCTGTAACTAGCCTTGTAAATGCAGTGCATGGATCTGAAATCTTATCAAGCCATACAAATACAGTACATACATACAGTACATGCAAACATGCATAAGTGCTTGAGTGCAAATATTATCCATATGGCAAGTTAGCCAGGCTTTGTTAAATGGTTTGTATGGTGGTAGTTGTTTTGCACATTTTCTCGCACTGTCACTTTAAATGTTGTTTGTTACCATGGTCACCATGCACTATTTAAATAGCCAAATGTACAGGTCTAAGCCCGTCCTAGCCAGTTTAGCGGAATGACCTGGGGAAGCTGGAGAGGTGGTGCAAGCATGGCTGACTTGCCATATAGATGGCATTTGCACTCACACATTTGTAATTAATAATATTTTTTGCCTGTTTTTCTATAGTAGCATTAGGCATCTTTTTATTAAAAAAAGGGGGTCAGAGTTTAGCTGTGGTTCCCATTTTTTAGTGGGAACCGAACCACTGACTTTATGAACCACACCTATTTTTTCTTCTGTGCTGTCAGTGTTTGGCATGTCTGACAAGCCCAAGAAAAGGACAAGACCCACATGCTTTAAAAATTGTATTAGGTGCTTTAAACTCCTGACTAGGGCAGACTGCTTCGAGTTGCATTTTTCCTGTTTGGGTCTTGATCACAATTTTTTCAGCTATGAGTTTTACAGCAGGTTTTGCCCCGAAACATTAAAAAAGAAGAGCAAAAAAACTTGAGGAAATGATGGCCTCACAGCCTGCCTCCTGTTCACAGCCTGGCTCTGGGGAGAGTCAGGTTCCTCAGCAGAAACAGGACAAAGCTGCTAAACACTCTGAGTTAAGGGTGTCGGACAGGGAGATCCCTGAGTCTACCAAAACAAAAATATCTGCTAAGCAGGCATTGGAACAGGTGCCTGCCAAGAAAAAGCAGAAAGAAAAATGTCATTGCCCATCCATCTGAAGAAGCACGGTAGATGCCAGTGGACAGAAAAAGAATACCCTCAGCTGAGGCCATGGCTAAGGCATGGCAATTCTTCCAGGCTTTCCAAACTGTTTGAGCCTTTATAGCTGTGCAAGCACCCCTCCCTGGCCCCATTTCCTGTAGCAAAGCCTGTGGAGCAGGAGGCTGTATGTTTCATGAAGAGGAGGAGGAGGAGGATGAGCCCACAGAACTGAAGGCTAATCAGTTCAGGAATTCAGTTCCCCTTCTAGGGCCTCAGAGGTGTTCTCCTCACATTGTTTCTTTGTGAGGCAAATGGAAAGCACCTTCAATCTGTCTCCTCAGGATACTATAGAGGATGAGGTGGAATTTTTGGACATGATGGGCCTAACTCCCACAAAGAGGGTTTTCTGCCCATACATGGATCTTTGAGGAAGGCCACTTTAAAAATTTTAGTGGCCCCTACTTTAGCAGCTGCTGGTATTGACAAGAGAACAGAAAAGAAATACCAGTTGGATAGGCAGCGTGCTGAGTACCTCTACACTCACCCTGGCCATGAAGGAGTGGTTCAGACCACTGCCTGTGAAAATGATAAGGTCCCACTTTCCTCTCAACCCCTACAGAGGGATTCCAGGAAACTGGATAATATGGGCAAAAAAATTTACACCACAGCCTCCCTTTTGCTAAGGCAGGCCTATGCAGCTCAGTACCAGAAGGCCCTCTGGACCTCAGTAGTGTCCATGAGCAAAAAGGCTGCTGGTGATCTGGCCCAGGACCTTGCTGACATAACAAAGACTGCTTTGGATGCCACTAAATACCAGTTTCACATGACTGTAGATGCCAGTAACACCACTTCTAGGGTCAGGGCTCGTGCTGCGTCCCTCAGGAAGTTTTGCCTGGCTCAGGACTACCAACCACTCCCAGGACACTCAGGCTAAAGCAATTGATTTCCCCTATGAGGAGAATTCCCTGTTTGGTGACAAAACTGAGGCCTACATGAAAAAGATGGATGAATATAGGACCATCTACAAAAGCAACACTGGAAAGGAGAAGGCTTCCAGTTCCTACAGAACCTTTGGAAGGAGAACTAGAGGCAGGGGCTATGTACCCTGCACTTATGTGACTTATGATTATCCTTCTCAGAGAGGCTTCTTCAGGGGTAGTAGTAAGCGGGGTGCAAGCAGGCTGCAGCCACCCCAGCTTCCATTATGAAAGCTAAGCAAAACCCGTGACAGGTCTGCACAGGTTGCCCAGACATTTTCAGTGACATCCCCTAAGGAAGGCTAGCAGCGGAAGTGCAGGGATCAGTCGTTTGTCGGTTGTGAGAAAAAGATTGTTTCAGCATTCTGTTGCCTAACTGACAAGCTCTGTGAGCTGCAATGAGAAAATAAATCAGCAGTCTAGACAGCTTACATTGTCGTGGTGGATGCTTTGGTGAATAACGAGTACGACTGCAATTGTTTGGAAATTAAGTACTTTTGGAGGGGCTGGCTGCCCTGATGCAGTTGCACCATGTCCGACATACCCGCGCGGTCTCTGTTTCAGAAACCTTTTTGATTTCCAGTGGGAGGGAGGTTGGCTTACTATGTCCAGGTGTGGAAAAATTTTACCATGGACAGGTAGGTCCTGGAAATATGGAGCCAAGGTCTCTCCCTGCAGATCAGAAAGTTACCAAAGCTGCAGGCACAAAGGGCCTTTTCATCTCATAGCTCAGCAGAAAGACTCCTGCTCGAGTTGGAGATCAAAAAGTTGCTGCAGTCCAAAGCAGTGGAACGAGTTCCCTCTGCCCAGTGGGGCAAGGGCCTCTACTCCAGGTACTTGTCACCCACAAGTAAAATGGAGAGTGGTGACCCATTTTAGACCTAAGATTTCTGAACAGACAAAAATAGAAAAGCTCAATATGGTAACTGTCCATGGTGATCTTCCTGGACTAAAAGTTTCCACCACTCATTCATACTAATGGGATTATGCCGGAGGCAACTAGAACCCAGCAGGAGCCAAAAATCTTCAGGAGGGCCAACACCAAGGTAGGACCATGCATGCACGGCACCACAAGGCTGGCTTGTGCCTGTATAGGCTGTCTTGGTGTCAACCCTCCAACCGCCTCAGTTCCTTTTTTCCCGGTGTGGAGTGCGCTTAAGTGAACGACGCCACTCACCCACTGGGAGTCAAATCTTCACATCTGTACGACAGCAGCTATAGTCGTTCAGTTTTGATTTGTTTTAGTTTAGGTGTAGTAATATTTTTATTGTATGAAAAAAAAAAAAGGAAGAAGAATTCTTTGAGCCCGCCATCGATGGAGTCGACCATGAACGGTGCCAGTAACAGTAGGGAGACTTTGTTTGAAAGCTGTTCTGGCAGTGGGGCTGGATTCGGTCCACTGTCCTTTATGGGGGTCTCACCTCAGGCAGTCCGGCACTCAGGAGGAAGGGCAGTCCTCTCAAAAGCACGAAAAGAAGCAGGCCCATTCCCGATTGCTATCGGGGACCCAGTGCCACTCGACCTTCTTCCTCCCACCAGTTGAAGAAGAAGCCGTACCGCTCAAGGTTGACCTCTGGTACATCTGCTCGGGGATCATCGGTAGTGGGGGGCAATAGGCCAACTCCTGCAGAGTCTCCTGTGGTCTTCATCTTTAGTGGCCACAATCCTTGGCTCTGGAGCCCTCTCTTCCCTCCGGCGGGGCTTCCGGTGAGCAGTTTCATTGGGCTGCTCTTATGGAGCAGTGGGTTCAGCGTCTGTCCCGGCTGCCCTTGGCAGCAGACCCGGTGCTGGGGCCTTCTGGCCTAGGGACTATTGGACTGTGGCTGGGCTGGTTGGGTCACGATGAGCATGCGGTGCCTTCTAACCCCAGTAATACTCAGGTATTTGTAACTCTTGCAGTGACCCTTTAAGACAGAACTGCCCAGCAAGAATGGAACACATGCAAATGATGGAACTCTTTGCACTGCTAACTTTTCAAATGCTGCCTTGAACTAACTGCCTTAGTTCTAAACTCCTCAGATTTCACTCTCTGCCTGTCAAGTCTAGACACTTGGAGTTCCGCTCCTCAACATCTGTTTGTGACATGAAAAAAAATAAAGAACATAAAAGTATCTTTTTTCTTTCATTTTCGGCCTTTTACTTATTGTATTTTAAGTTAAACTGTAGTTTTAATGTTAAATTGTTGTTTTTATCGGTTTCTCCCAGTTCGGTATAAGCAGTGGGGAACCGAGTTATTTTAGCTTATATCAGAATTTTCTGACTAAAAAGCTCCATTAGTTTAGTTTATTTTTGTTTTAAACCGTTTCTTTTAGTAACCACTTTATCGCTTACTGAACCAATGACCTCGGGTCAATTTTCTTCAGTTTCTGGTTCCGATCGGTTTCTAATCTTTATCGATTCCAGAACCACCCGCAAACACTAAATAATACCAAAAATTTTAAAACTATTTAGCGGTTTCATTTTTTATCAGTTTTTCAATAAAATGTCTGAAAAACCTAAAAAGAAAATCGGGGAACCTAGTTTTATAAACTTTTCTGAATGTGGAGAAGTATTTGCCAAGGCAGATAAGCACAGTTTGTGTGTTACCTGCCTTGGCTGTGACCACTTAAATGAGGATTGTGAAATTTGTAAAACTTTCCCAGAAAAAACTGTGGCGAAACGCCTGAAACGGCTGAAGAAAAAACTTCCTCCACCTAAGGGTCCCTCAGGCTCGACCAGCCGACACCCTTTACTGCTGTGGGTGAAACCACTGCAGTTTTACACTCAATCCCTGATATGGGTAATAAAGTGACTTCTAAGAGGTCTGTTGAACTGGCTGACTCCCCGGTTCCCTCAAAAAAATTGAAGCACACAGACAAAAAAAGGGGACCTCTGTGGGTGCTCTGGCTCTCCCCTCTCGTTAGGCTTTTAAAGTGGTACAAGCCTTGCAGGGACTTCTGTCTCCTGGCCAGCAGCCATCTGGGCAGACCCCAGCTGGACAGGCTGGCCCTTCAGCTAAATCCTCATTTATTGAAGAGGAGGAATATAGGGAGGAGGAGGAGGAGGAGGGGGAAGCCATTAAGTCTGAGGTTTCCCCTGAGCAGGAGTTTGGCTCTCCTTCCAGAGCTACTGAGGATTATTCTTAACATTTCTCTTTTGTGACATCACCACAAGTGAGGAAATAGAGGATGAGGAGGAGGTAGAATACCTTGAGGTGACGGGGTTAACCCCCACCAAAAAGCTCCTCCTCCCAGTTAATAAATTCTTCATGAAGGATGCTTTGAAGATTTTACAGACTCTAAACTCTGTCCCCCCTCTTGATAAGAGACTGGACAAGAAATATCAGTTGGACAGGGAGGGTGCAGACTTTCTCTTTTCCCACCCTAACCACCAGGGGGTGGTGCAGGCGGCAGCCTGTGACAAGGCCAGAGTGACCCTGGCTTCTCACCCACCAGACAGGGAGTCCAGAAAAATTGACAGTATGGCTAAAAAGGGATATTTGTCAGCCTCTTCAGCCATCAGGCAGGCTAATTTTTAGACCTATGCAGCACAGTACCAAAAGTCACTGTGGCAATCTGTCTTGGCTATGGCAGACAAGGCCATATCACCCTTGTCGGCTGATCTTGCAGAAACTGCTAGTTCTAGGGACGAGGATAGGTTGTTCTAGCCACACATCTTGGCATGTCCTTTCCCGTTTAAGATCAGCTGAAAAGTCTTTAAGCTGGCTCCTCCCATCCACCCAGATGGTATATCACTCGGCTCCACCCCATGATGCCAGATCTTCCTTTCCACTGGAAGAGGCAGGTTCCCTCCTTACCGTTCCTGCATTGAGTAGACCCTGGTGCTCAAATCTTCGGATTTACTACCTAAACTTAAACTCGTAAGAGTTTTTCCATTACGATCTTCAGTCACGACCACGATGGAGGAAAAGTCCTCACCCGGGTTCCACTGGTGCCCCTGTAGGCAGAAGATGTCGCTTACCAACCCGCATGCCACATGCGTTTATTGCCTGGGTTACAAGCATGACACCCCAGCTTGCGATTTCTGTCGCTTTTTTCAGCTGAATGTGCTCGATGATCATCTTGCCCGATTGCAGCTTGGCCATCTGGAAAAATGGAACCCACCAGTCAAATCTAAGAAAGCCTGTTTGGTGGTCTCCGCGGCTGCGGGGTCCGCTGAGCAACATGAGCAGATGAAGGCCTTCGAGGAGGAGGCAGCTTGGGCTGCTGATCAGTCCTCTCTGGCCTTGGTCTTCATCCCGCTGAAACTGAGCTCCACCTTTACATGCTTTCTTCAAGGAGTTGTGCCAGTTTCTCCTGACCAAGGGGAAGGGCCTGTCAGCATCACACACCTCTCGTTCTTGTAAAAGGGAAAAAGAATCGAAGGAGTCGAAAGAAGAGAAGACTCGCTGTCATCATTCTTGGGATTGAGAACGTTCTTGTTCCTTGGAATCTCTGGTTTTGACTTCGGTCGAAACTGCAGCCTTGGTCGCTGGCTTCATGGTGCCCCCATCAGGCCAGCCGGCAAAGATGTGGGACGATGACCCTGTGGAAATTGTCATTGACCCTGTTGACCCGTTGTCACTCAATAAGGCTGATAACTCCCTGTCCAGGACTCCGGTTCTGCCTGGACCTACTGAGGAGAAGACCCAAGCTGCTGGAAACCTCCTTACGTTCCCTGACCATGACCTGGAGGAGCCGCGGATTTCCCCGGCTCCTTCCGAGCGCCCCCGGTGGTCGAGGTCATCTTCATCCGAAAGGTTGAAGAAAACTCGTACACGCCACTCTGAGCATTCCAAAAAGCAGTGCCACTGCTATTCATCCTCACGCTCTTCGGAAGAGGAGAGTCTTCGGCGCAAGTTGCGCTTATGTTACGAGAATCTTCTGTGACAACAGTTGGTGTTGGCCAGTCTGAAGTCAACCCTGGCTTCCACACCAGCCATTACGTGGCTGTCACCTCGTAGGCCAATGCTGACACCTCCGAAGCTGGTCAACATCATCCCTCCACCAGTGGAGCTGGTGAAGGCCCTCCTGGCTTGGCAGAAACTGGCCTCTCCACCAATAATGGTAGAGCCACCACCTAAACAGCCTCCCTCGGGGGCTCCAGTCAAGGACTCTCAGCCCACTAAGGGCCTTCCTTACAGGCTGTCAGTCATACTTACGCCCAACTGCCTGCGGCGGGTTGAAGGTGACATGGGTGGTCGGCTGATCTATCCTGACACTTTGGTGTCTGAGGACTCCTCACTGCACTGCCATCCACTCAATGAGGAGTCGCTCGGGGGGGTCTTTCGATGGAGGAGGGTCCCATGTCCTTCATGGGCATCCTCTGTCTCATCTCCAAATCCAGGGGATGCCTTTGAAGCCTGTTCAAAAATGGGCTCGATATCCCCTGACAGACATCCTGGACAAAGGGGATTCTCTGACGGAGGCCTTCCCAGTGGCCAAAGCCATTGTTGGCCTAGTCCTGGAGCTTTGGCAGCACCCTTCCTCCTGCTCTGTGCCATCAGCCTGGATAGCCCACAGATATGCGGTGCCCATCAACTCCCTTTCAGGGTTCATGGAGCACCCCTCGGCCAAGGGGTTGGTGACTGACTCCGTGTTTTGGCACTCAGGCAATTTGGGAGAACCTGATAGCTCTCTGGACAAAGAGTCCAAAAAACTGGACCACTCTGCCAGGAAGGTCTATGCTGCCTCTTCACTTGGTCTCCGTCAGGCGAGCTTGGCTGTCATCATGGTACACTTCTCCCATGCCCTTTTGGGCTCTCTGGATGAGGTGCTTCCACATCTCCCAGCAGAACTCCAGATCACGGTCAGTCAGGTCTAGGATTAGGGTTGGGCTGTGGCAAAACAGAAACTCCAGATGGCTCTGGACATTGGGGATTCCTGTGCCCGTTCGGTGGCGGCCACAGTTGCCATGCACCACAGGGCCTGGCTGAGGGTCACAACCTTTACTGCCAACACTCAGCACAAATTTGTGGACATACCCTTCTTGGGCACCGACTTGTTCAGTCCCAGGGTCGATGGTCACCTACAATGCATCGAGAAGTCCAGGGCCACCTTGGCCTCCATTGCTTCCACCTGGAAGGAATCTCAGTGTTCCAAAAAGCAGAAATGCAAGCCCTTTCGGCCTTCCACCCCTGCGGCCAAGCCAGCCCAGTATCATTCTGGGCAGCAGCAGCAGCAGGCTCAGTTCTGGTGCTCTCAGCCCAAGTCAGAGGCTTCAACGGCCCGAAAGCCTGGAAGGAAGGGATCCGGTGGCCCCTCAGCCGGATCCTTCTCCTCCAGGCCTACACAGTGATGGGATGGGGCAACCACTCCCATGCCCGTCACGCCTCCTCTCGGTCCTCCCATGGGGGGGGCGGCTCCACCACTTCCTTTCCACCTGGGCCACTGTTACTATAGACAGGTGGGTTCTGGAAGTGGCCAGCCAGGGTCTGCCTATGGAATTCAAGCAGTACCCACCAAGCCGAGCCTGCACCCTACAGGAGGAGAAGGTATCCGTGGACATTTAGTCGGCTGTCCAAGACGACTTCACCCAACTCCTCCGCAAGGAGGTGGTGGTCAGAGTCACGGATCCTCCTGTCAACCCAGGGTTTGTTTCCAGGTACTTCCTGGTCCCCAAATGGACAGGGGGCTGGTGCCCTATTCTAGATCTGCATGACCTGAACAAGTTCCTCACGTCTCGCACCTTCAGGATGATAACTCCGTCTCAGATCATACCATTTCTTGAGCAAAACATGTGGTTTTGCTCCCTGGATCTGCAGGATGCATTCTTTCATGTCCCAATCCATCTGTCCTGCTGAAGGTTCCTCTGCTTCCGAGCTGAGGTAATCTTCTACGAGTTCCAAGCCATGCAGTTCGGCCTGGCATTGGCCCCCAGGGTCTTCCCCAAATGCATTGCAGTGGTGGCTTCCCATCTTTGGTGTTGAGGGGTCAGAGTGTACTCCTACCTGGATGATTGGCTTATAGCGGATCCCTCCAGGTAGGAAGTGGAAAGGTTCATGGACCTGACCCTCCAGACCTACATCGATCTTGGCCTCCTAGTCAACGAGGCCAAGTCAGAACTCGTGCCCTTGCAGGTGATCTGCTTCATCGGGGCAGAGCTCGACTCTTGCTGAGCCAGAGCCATGCTCCAGGTGGACAAGGAGGAGGAAGTTCTCTCCTCCTTTGCCCAATCATTTCTGGTTGGGCACTTGCACCCTGCCTGGGACTTCCTGCAACTTCTGGGCTACCTGGCAGCCTGCACCTCCGTGGTCTGATGGGCCAGGTGGCATATGCGCCCCCTGCAGTGGGAGCTGTCCAGCCAGTGGACTGAGCACATAGGTCATTTTGACTAGCTGGTCACTGTGACCTAGAAGATGTGGGACACTCTCCAGTGGTAGACCATCCCGGAGCATCTGTAAGAAGGGATACCGTTTGTCCGCCCTGAGCCAATGGTCATCCTGATGACTGACTCCTCTCTCACAGGCTGGGGTGCCCACTTGGGGGAACACAGAGTCCACGAGCTCTGGACTCCCAAGGAGTCCCGATGCCACATCAACCTACTGGAGCTCCGAGCAGTCCATCTGGTGCTGACTGCCTTCACTCCATTCATTTGGGGTCAAGTGGTTCGGGTCCAGATGGACAACACCACAACCATGTACTATCTCAACAAGCAAGGAAGGATGCACTCCCTGCTTCTGTGCAGGGAAGCTCTTCACATCTGGACCCTCGTGAGCTAACTGGAAGTGGATCTTCTCACCATTCATGTGGCAGGAGCCTCCAGTCAGCTGGCAGTTGCCCTCAGCCGAGTGGGTGAGGCGTCCAACGAATGTTTTTTCCATCCAGAGGTAGTACACAGCTTGTTCTCCCAGTGGGGCACCCCTCAGGTGGACCTGTTCATCTCCAGGGAGAACGCAAAGCTGAGGCTGTTTTGCGCCCATCCCCCTCAGCAGGGCTTGCTGCAGGGGGATGCCTTCTCAAGGCCATGGATCCCAGGCCTCTTTTATGCCTTCCCTCCACTTCCCTTGATCCACAAGGTGCTCCCCAAGGTCAGCAGGGACAAGGCACAGGTGATCCTGGTGGCTCCAGACTGGTTCTGCTAGTTTTGGTACCCCGATCACCTCAGCATCAGGCTCCCGAGGCATCTTCCAGCATGCCCAGACCTGCTTTTCATCAATCAGGGAAAGGTACTCCATACAGACCTTCAATCCCTGCACCTGACAGCCTGGTTCCTGAGTGTCTAGAATTCCAGGCTTTGGGTCTCTCCGAAGATGTACTCACTGTAGTTGAAGCATCTAGGAAGGAATCAACCAGAAAGTGCTATGTCTTCAAATGGAAGAGAGTCTCCATTTGGTGTCAGGCAAGGGGTTGGACCCTCTGACTTGTTCAGTGGCTAGCATCCTAGATTACCTATGGTCTCTCTCCAAAGGGAGACTTTGGTCGACGACTCTTAAGGTGCACCTGGTAGCCATCTCTGCTTACCGGGTACGGGCCGGTCAGCAGTCGGTGGCTCAGAAGAAGGTGGTCTGGTGCTTTTTCAAAGGCCTTGATCACATATCCCCTCTGATGTGTGAACCACCGCCATTGTGAGATCTACTGCTGGTACTGGCAAAGCTCATGGGCAAGCCATTTGAACCGATGCACAAGTGTGAGATGTCGCATTTGTTGTGGATGACCACCTTCTTGGTGGCTATCACGTCATCCAGAAGGACTGGGGAGCTCCAGGCGCTGTCAGTTCAGTCTCCTTATCTGGTCTTCCATAGGGACAAGCTTGTCCTATGCCCCATCACAAAGTTCCTTCCGAAGGTTATGCTGGCGTTCCACCTGAACCAGTTGATGACTCTACCAGTGTTCTACCCCAATCACACCTCGGATGCCGAATACAGGCTCCATTCCTTGGACCTGAGGAGAGTACTCACTTACTATAAGGAGCGGACGGCTGGAATTAGGGGAGAAGTTCGGCAGCTGTTTGTCACCTATGCTGAAGCCACGCCTGGCAGACCTGCAGCCAAGCAGATGACTGGCAGATGGATTACATCCTGCATTGATCTCTGCTATAGGTTGGCGGGTAGGAAGCCTCCCGGAGGGTTAAGGGCTCATTCCACCCGCCACACCACTGCGACGGTGGCTGCTTCTAGGGAATCCCTATTCAAGAAATCTGCAGGGCTGCTACGTGGAAGTCAGTTTCCCACTACCACCATCAACCTAGAGTCATGCCAGGATGCTGGTTTTGGGGCCTCAGTTCTCCAGTTTCTGTTCCTTAAGTAGGGTGTTTGCGCCTTGCCTCTCTCCTTCCAGAGAACTGTTAGGAGTCTGCCAAGACATGTGGATAGAACAACATATCCACATCCCTAGAAACACAGGTTACTTACCTGTAACAGTAGTTCTAGGAGTGGTATATGTTGTTTATCCACACGGACTCACCCGACCTCCCCGGCCTCAACGCACAACCTCTGCTTCCAGCAGGCAAGATCTGGCATCATAGGGCGGAGCTGAGAGGTATACCACCCGGGTGGGTGGGAGGAGCCAGCTTAAAGACTTTCTGACTGATCTTAAAGGGAAAACGACATGCCAAGACATGTGGATGAATAATAATAATAATAATAAAATGTATTTAATTAAGCGCCTTTCAAAATTTTCAAAGCGCTGTACATGAAAAACATAAAAAACACAGGCAAAATCGATACATACAATAGAACTAAGCTAAACGAATATTACAAAACTATTACAATAAATTACAACACAGCAGAAAATGCCTTCTCCCATAAAAAGGTCTTTAGTGCCTTTTTAAAACTCCCCACCATTGTACTCTCCCGGAGTTGATGGGGCAGAGAGTTCCAGAGGGTAGGAGCAGCAAATCCAAAAGCACGGGCTCCAGAAGACTTCAAATTTACCCTCGGAATCTCCAGCAACTCCTTGTCAGCCGAGCGGAGCTGTCTGAACAACATATACCACTCCTAGAGCTACTGTTACAGGTGAGTAACCTGCGTATTTGGCTTGGAGGCATCCAAATATTAGTTTCAAATGGCTGCTGATACAAAAGATACAGCAGCTAGGTGGATGGCCAGTACTGTGGCTCAGAGGGGGTTTGCCTGGCTAAGAGCCACAAACCTTACCCAGAACACACAAACAAAGGCCATGGATTTCCCTCTGGAGGTAATTCCCTTTTTGGTGACAAAACTGTGGCTTACATGAAGAAGATGGATGAGTACAAAGCCACCTTCAAGAGCAATTCAGCCAAAGAGAAGGCCTCCCCATCCACCAGGCCCTATAGGAGGGGAGGCAGGGGCAGGTCTGGTATGCCCACTGAGCAGCGACATTTCTACGACAACATGTGTCGATATCAACAACAGCGCCATGTCGCCATAGAAGTGCCACTGGGACTGAGCAACCCCTTCTCCCAACCTGTACCCCTTCCCTGAACTAACTCTGACCTGGAATTAGAATCCTAAAGTACGGTGGTGCAAGGGGCAGAGCCCCGTGCATGGGGGGTTTGGGGCTGCAAAGCCCCCGAAGAAAAAACACACATCAATGTGTGTGGCTCCATGCTGACTGCAAATTGCTGTCGGCATGGAGCCTGGAGCTGTGATGCCGGTCAACGCTTTTCCTGTCAAATCGGCATTGTGGAGCCGGACAGGTCCTTTCATAACAGGCCCTTTTTTCAGGCAATGGCTGCACCCCAATACCATCGGTATCCCCAGCAATGGTTCTTCAGGGCAAGGGCAGAAGGGGCTCCAGGCGGGGATCTCAATCTCAGTCTCAGCCCCAGAGTAAACAAACACCCTGATGTGTTTTCTCAGGCCGCCTCCCCTCTACCTGTCGGAGGCAGGCTGGCCCATTACTTCCAGGCTTGGCAAGGAATCACCACAGACAAGTTGGTCCTGGAGGTAGTGAGTCACTGTCTCTGAGTTTCAAATCCCTTCCTATTCTGAGAACCAGAGTATAGTGTATGGTGGAATGCGGTTGTATATGGAAATCCATACACCGCAAAAAGTTGCTCTGCTGCAGTAGTGACGTCCTCACTAATGCAGAATGACTTTTCATTCTGTATCAGTGAGGACGTCATAATACAAGGGACTCCAGCAGTTGTTGTGATTTGTCGTCCCTTGTTGTGTGAGAGTGGCGCATGTGTGTGCTGGCCAGCAGTTGTTAATCAAGGGCAGTCGGTAGAGCCATTGTAAAATGTGGAAAAGTGAGAATTTTTTTTTAAATTTTGCAGTCACCATACACTACATAGAACAGTGTATGGTTACCCATACACTACTGGGCTATTCTTTCACCTTGTGGATACAATGCTGACTTGGGGACCTCTCGAGCTTCACTGCAAGGTCATCAGTTGGCATTATATCCACTCAGTGGCACAATAGCCTTGTAGTGTATGGTTACCCACACACTGTCCTATATATTTAGACCATCCTCCCTCACAGAAAAGAAGCTGTTGGAGGAAGAGATTCCAAACCTGCTACTGTCAAAGGCAGTGGAACCTGTCCCAGCTCAGCAGAAAGGAAAGGGGTTTTATTCAAGGTATTTCCTTGCCACAAAGAAAAATGGGTAGTGGCGGCCTATCTTAGACCTCAGGGTACAAAACAAGCATTTGACAAAGCCAAATTTCAGAATGGTAACATTGGCATTGATTCTGCCAACACTCCAAAAAGTAGACTGGTTGGCATCACTGGACCTAAAAGATGCCTATTTCCACATTCACATAAGGGAGTCTCACAGACAATATCTCAGGTTCAGACTCCCATCAGGTTACTACCAGTTAAACCCTGCCATTCAGTCTCACTTCAGCTACAAGAGTGTTCACAAAGTGCTTGGCAGCGGTTGTGGAACACCTTCAAAGGCAAGGTGTCACAGTGTTCCCATATTTGGATGACTGGCTGGTGGTAGGAAAGTCACCACAGCAAGTCAGACAGTACCTGCAGATCACCCAGAGGCTTCTGGAGTCCTAGGGTTTCTGATAAACCACAATAAATCTGTCCTTCTACCTACACAAGTGCTGCAGCTCATAGGGGCAGAGATCAACACCCTGCAAGGCAGGGCCTGCCTGCTGGGTACTTGGCCGGAGATCAGGACCCCTCGGGAGCTTTTTTTTTAGGTAGATGGGCCAACGCATCATCGGCGCTGCCGTCGAGGCTGACGCACTGCGTGGCGCTCGCAGGTTGGCCATTAGGCTGCGTCGACTCCACCTGCCTGCCAGTTCTTCATCTCCCACCATAGAGATCACCTTCTGGGATGCTGAGAAGAAAAATCCTGAGGCCTGCTCCACAGTTTCTCGACCATAATTCATTCCTTCGGTGCCGAAGTCCGTCAGTTCCTCCTGCTGGTTCTGTTTTTGCCATACTCGACGTCACCCAGTTAGATCTTTCCATTTTTCTGTATTTCTGCGATGTTGAGTATGTTTTTGGTGTTTTTTTCCCCCGTAGGTCATGTCTCAGTCGGAGGGCAAGAAAACTTCCAGGACGGGTCGCCCCCCATGCGACGGTGCCCATGCGGCCAAAAATATTCCGCCACCGACCAGCACGACCATTGTCTTTCATGTCTTGGCCTGCTTCACGACATGGATTCGTGCGACGCCTGTTTCTCCATGGACTGCCGGGTCATTGAGCAACGGACGTGGAAAGTGGGGCGAGCTCCGCCGACTTTCGGGGGTCGGGTGTGCACTCGTCGGGCCAAGCCACGCTGTCTCGGCCTTTCCTCCAGGTCCCCTCCTGGTTCTACATGGACCGAGGAGGAAGGAGCTTTGGCTACTAGTAGCCTAGCCATTGCAGAGGCTCCTTCCGCGGCACAGGAGGCCCATCCTGCTCCTTCCGGGGGGTGTGCGGGAGGTTCTGCCATGGCAGTCGCCCCTTCGAGTGTGAAGGCTCCCCCAGTGTTGGACCCATGGTTCGCAAGGCCCGGGTCGGCGCAGTCCTCGATGTCATCGGTCGGCACCATTGCGGGCCTCAGCGCCATTCGTGGCACAGTGGGCCCTGATGGAACCGTCATCAGTGCCAACATGTCGTGCAGTGCTGTGGCTTCTGTCGGAGCCATTACGCGCAATACTGCTAGCGGCACCATGGGGGCTGCTACGGCACCGTCTTTGTCTATGTCTCACCTCGGCACCGATCCGGCGGTGCGGGTTAACATAACCGTAATCCCTCGGGACTCGGTGCACTGGGGCCATCAGATTCCGCTGTCGGCACCAACGTCTGCACCGCCTCTGCCCTCGGCTCCGTTCACGGCGCCGTCCTCGGTGCCGATGGTGCTGTCGGCACCGTCATCGGTGCCACCTCTGCCCTCGGCGCCATGGAGCCTGGCAGCACTGTCCTCAGTGCCGATGGTGCTGTCGGGGCTGTCATCAGTGTCATCTTCATCCTCGGTGCCACTTGCAGCGCCGTGGGGCCGGATGGTGTTGTGGCTGGTCCCGACTCTGGAGCTCCTGTTCAGACTGGAGCTGTGCCCCCTGTGGATTCTGCTCGCGGTGCTGTAGGGAACACTGGCACCGGCTCGGGCATGGCTTTGGTCTCTGGCACTCCCTTTGGCAAAGATGGCAGCGGGTGCCCTCCTGCAGTCTGGCACAGGACCTTGGCCTCTACCTCCTCGGAGGCGGAGTCGGGCTCTGAGTCAGATAGACAGTCTGACTCTTTGGGGTTGGTTGTTGGAGTGGGCAGCCCAGTAGTTTCCTCGACAAGCCGGAGTCCGCCCCCTTCTGAGGTGGGGTCGGTGGCTACCGAGACTGGGGTCAGGGGTGCTGACCAGCGAGCAGTGGTGCAGGCTACCATTGCTCTGCAGCCCGGACTTGGTGGGTTCACTGACACCTCAGCAGTGGTACCCTCATCTGTGGTGTGCCTAGATCGTCCAACTTTGGGACCGATCAGACACCCTATGGGAGGGAAGGGTGCTGTGCCCTGGATATCTCCTTCGAGTGCTGCCCAGAGGTGTCAGCTACCTAGGCTGGCCCTCTCGAGGAGGAAGGCTCTTTCGAACTCCAAAGGTTCGAGGCGCGTGGGGTTTGCTCAGTGGCCTTTGGGGTCCCCGGGATCTGGAAAGAACCGTGGTCGCGGATCTCTGCTCTTCTTCCTCGGTATGTTTGAGAGAGACCCATTATTTTGAGGTAGGGGACCATCCTTCTGGACCTATACGCTCCCGGTCGCCTCACAGGGGAGATTCTTTCGGGCGCAGCCAAGGCAGTACCGAAATGGTTGTTCAGTTGTCGGCTGTGGGGTCTTCCGGGGCACCTTCTTCCGCGGGTGCTCCTGGTCCACTCCTTAGCCCAGGCGGAGGTCAGCCGACATCTCTTCTTGGCTCTGTCCTCATTCCTCTGCCACATTCTCTTGCGCTCCCAGGCATCCTTGGTCCAAGCGGGCCTCTCTCCTGGGAGCAGTTCAGAGTGGTGGCTGCTTGGTTTCCAGCTTACATTAGGGCAATGGACAGTCAGGTTTTTCAACCTCCCACTGAGCAGCCACCCTCTGAACAGCTGGTGCCCTCCAGCTCCTCATCCCCCTCTTTTGGGGGAGAGGAACCTTCTGTCCACATCTCTCCAGCTGCTGATCTCACTGAGTATCAGCACTTCCTCGTGAGGATGTTGGAGGACTTGCACCTTACACCTGCCACTATTAGCAATCCTGAGCACTCAGCACACGCCTTTCTAGGCGATTTTGGCAAGGCCACCCTTGTGGTGCCACCCTGGCCTGCTCCCATTTTGGGAGGCATCATTGCATTCCTGTCAGAGGCCCTCCTCTGGAGTTCCTGCCCCTAGGGATCTCAACCAGAGGTTCTGTGCACCCCCAGAGTCTCCAGGTTCCATGCCTCATCCGCAGTCTGGATTGACACAGTTGGATACTCCTGATGGGCTTCGCGCCCTTCACCGTGACCGGCCCCCAGATCAAGACTCCTTGGATTTTGACTTCTGGGGTAGGAGGACTTTCTACTTGGCACGGTTATTGCTTTCCATATCTTGCTGGACCTAAGTCTCCACCACTCATTCACGCTATTGGGATCTGCGCTGGAGGCACTAGGACTCAGCGGGAGCAAACTTTTTGCTGGAGGGTCGGCGCCAGAGATGGAGCCGTGAGGAGCGGCACCATGAGCCTCAGCTTGTGCGGTAATGACTGTCTCAGCGTCGACCCTCCAACTGCCTCAGTTCCTTTTTTCCCGCCATTGAGTGCGCTTCAGTGATGACGTCGCTCGCCCACCGGGAGTCAAACTTCAAACTAGCAGCATAGTTTTCAGTTTTGTTATTTTGTAGTAATATCTCGATAAGTATCTCTTAAGTTTATTCTTATTTAAAAAAAAAGAAGTCTCAGCCTACTTTGACAGAGTCGACCATGAGCAGGTCAGGTGACAGTAGGGAGACTTCGTATGAAAGCTGTTCAGTCAGTCGGGCTGGGTCCGGACTGCCGCCTTCTCCGGAAGGGGGGTCTGACAATGGTCAGTCCAATGCCCGAGGGGACGGGCTGTCCCCGCGGAAGCATAAAAATAAACGGTCGCATTCTCGGCACGTTCGGCCTTGAGCTCTTGACCCCACAGGTCAAAGAGAAGGCATCAGTCGGTCGCCCTCTGATATGTCTCTTGGCGTAGATGGTCATTTTTGGGCTGTTGCCTATCTCCTCCTTTAGAGTCACCAGCTTCTGTTTCTGGTAGCCGACGTCTTCGACATCGGAGCCCTACCCCGCCCGCAGGTAGGTCTTCAGATGAGCAGTTTCATCAGTGGGCCGCTCTTATGGAGCAGTGGGCTTGGAGGTTGGTTCAGCTACCTGGCTCGGTCACTCAGGGGCCTTCGGGCTTGTTGGGAGACCAGGTAGGGTGGTTGAGCTTCCCTGGTTACGCGGCACCATCTTCGGTGCCATCGACTCTGCGCTTAGGTGTTTCCCCCCCTCACATGGCTGCGGCGCAGGGGGCCACACCGATGCCTTTATCTCCTGCTCTTCTTCCCTCCTTACCTTCAAATCCTGTTTTTCAGAGTCTTGGAGTGTTTTTGGCGCCCTCGGCATTGACAGCACGCTCAGGCAGCGTCTTTGGCGCCGGTGCATCTGTCGGCGTCGTCCTCAGTGCCGTGTGTGGCACTGTCAGTCATCTCAGTGCCGTCTTTGGCACTGTGCGGCTTCCTCGGTGCGTTTCGGTGCCGTGTGTGGGTCACTAGCGTTTAGGCACTGTGTGGTCCTCGGCACCATTTTGTGCCGTGGGTCTCGGCGCCATTTTCAGTGCTGTGTGGTTCCACGGGCGCCATTCTTGGTGCCGCCTGCTTCTTCGCCAGACGCTTCTGCAGCGCCGGGGGCTCTCAGGGCGTCTTCCGCTTTTCAGAACTCCTCCTTTCACTCTTTTCCTTCATCACTTTCCTCTGATTTTCACTCCTTTCCTGTCCATACAGTCCCTCCTGGACTGTCAGAAGATGACATTGAGCCTGACCCAGACCTTCGGCTGGGTGATGAAGTGGAGGAAGCAGGATCTATTACTGCTGCAGAGTCTGTGGTCGAGGACCTGTCCTTTAAGTCTCTGCTGAAAAATTTAATTTCCACTCTTTCTCTCCAGACTACAGACATCGATCCTGGGAAATTGTTAAGACTCCAATACCTTCATGCTCCGGGAATCCCTATGGATTTGACTCCTCCGGTTCAGCCTTCCTTGAGGCAGCTGTCTCAAATGGTATGGAATAATCCTGCTCTCACCCTTGAGTGGCTAAATCCATAGATAGGAAATATTCAGCCCCAAGGATCGGCCCATTTTGGCGTCTCAACCTTGCGGATCCTATTGTAGTCCTGGTAGAGAATGATAAGGTCGTTCTTCCCCAAACTACTACAGCTCGACCTATTAACAAAGAATCCGTAAGATAGACACCTTAGGTAAGAGAGTCTTTGTTGCTTCCACCCTAAGTATGCGTATCGCCAGCTACCAAGGCTATTTCTCCCAATATGAGTATATCCTGTGGCACTCTATCAAACAGATGGTTGAAGCTCTACCAGAATCGGATACAAAGCCAGAGCTTCTTCAAACCATTACCAGAGGTCGAATCTAATAACCAGCAGGTTAAAGCAGCCATGGATGCTTTTGACACTGCTTCCTCTGACTGCTGGTATTTGTACCGCCGTCATTCCTGACACTGCGCACTTCAGGCTTCACGAATGACGCGCAGCTGCAGGTAATGGCGTTGCCTTTTGATGGTGCATATCTTTTCGGTCCTCAGGTAGAACAAGCTCTAGAAGCTACGCAAAAGACTAGGTCAGCCATTAGGTTGGCTCGACCTCCTCCTGTCCCCTCTCGAGAGAGTGTCAATAAACGCCAGTTTCATAACCATCAGTTCTTTCAAGGCAGAGGCAGAGGCAGTTTCCATAAAAATCAACCTGCCCAACCTCAAAGACGGCAAACAGCATAAAGAACCCAGCGCCCAGCATACTATGCTCGAGTTGCTGGCCCCAAGTCCCATCTCAACTGCTCGAGGTGGACATTTCCTCACCGGTGGGAGGTCGTCTGATGCACTTCTACAACCAATGGAAGTCCATAACCTCAGACAAATGGATCCCTCGGATAATTCACGAGGGGTATTCACTCAGTCTTGTGGAGACCCTTCCGGATCGTCCTCCCAAATGACAGCCCAGGCTGTCAACCCTTCAGTCAGACCTTCTCACCGCCGAGATTCAGGGCCTTCTGAACTACAGGGCAGTAGAAGTAGTGCCGCTGCATCAACGGAACACAGGGTTCTACTCCCATTACTTTCTGGTTCCAAAGAAGTCCGGGGGCATGCACCCCATTTTGGATCTCAAGCTAAACAAATTCTCCCAGGAGAAATTCAAAATGATTTCTCTAGGAACCTTGTTACCTTTGCTTCATCAACACGACTGGCTAGCCTCCCTAGACATGCAGGATGCTTACCAGCACATTTCTATTCACCCAAGGCATCACAAATTCCTGAGGTTTGTGGCTCTGGGACAACATTATCAGTTCAGAGTCCTGCCCTTTGGGCTATCCTCGGCGCCGCGGGTTTTTACAAAGTGTTGTGCAGTTCTCGCAGCGCGCCTCAGAAAGGTCGGAATTCAGGTGTTTCCTTATCTGGACGATTGGCTTCTAGCAAGCCCTTCCAGGCAAGGGACTCTGGGCGCCATGGAGCGGCCTCGCGCTTCCTTACGTCCATGGGAGTTCTGCTCAACCTCAAGAAATCACAACTGCAGCCCTCCCAGAGGCTTCTTTTTATAGGGACTCTTCTGGACACCTCCTGTGTGAAGGCTTTTCTTCCAGAAGACAGGAGGAACGATATCCTTCAGATGGCCCGTCACATTGGGGAAAACAGCTCAGTCTCAGCTCTCTCAATGCAATGGATGCTAGGCCTTATGGCATCCTCAGTGTTCACTGTACCCCTAGCACATCTGCACATGAGAACCACCCAGTGGATGCTCAGTACTCAGTGGTCCCCAACCACTCACCCGCGGTCCTATCTCATCAAGGT
Source organism: Neoceratodus forsteri (assembly GCA_016271365.2). NCBI lineage: Eukaryota > Metazoa > Chordata > Ceratodontiformes > Ceratodontidae > Neoceratodus > Neoceratodus forsteri. The sequence continues at coordinate 805,182,961 of CM057453.1, forward strand.
GACAGAGCCCTTAAGGAGGTCACTCACCTGGTGGTCTCAAAGAGCAATCTCCTGGAGGGTATCCTTTGCTCCTCTGGACCATCAGATCTCCATTACCACAGGCATCCCTAATGGGGTGGGAGCTCACTGTCAGGCTCTCCACACTCAAGGTGCGTGGACTCAAGTCGAGTCCCAGCTCCACATAAGCGTCCTAGAAATGAGAGCCGTCCTTTATGCGGTCCGAGCTTTGAAGAACATTCTGTGTCACAAGAACATTCTCCTTCAAGCGGACAACAAAGCAGTGATGTATTACATCAACAAGCAGGGCGAGAGCTCACTCTTACCCCTTATACAGAGAAGCAATGAGGGTATGGGAATGGTGCTTGGAGCACGAGGCTCTAATTCAAGTGGTCTACCTGCCAGGTGTTCAGAACGAACTGGCGGACCGTCTCAGCAGAACAGAGACAGACCCTCACGAGTGGTCTCTCGACTCAACCATAGTTCAGTCACTATTCGAAGAGTGGGGAACTCCAGACCTGGACCTTTTTGCATCCCCACTCAATGCAAAACTGCCTCTCTTCTGCTCCAGAAATCCAGGGCCTGGCATTTTCTGTCAGGATGCGTTCAGGCTGCGGTGGACAAGACGCTTTCTTTCACGCCTTTCCGCCTCTTCCTCTAATTCAGAGGGTACTCCTCAAGTTTGAATCCCAGGGGGACAAAATGATCCTCATTGCTCCCTTTTGGCCTCGGCAGCTGTGGTTTCCACTACTCAACAATATGTTGGCAGTTCCTCCGAGACCACTTCCCCTGCAGATGAACCTTTTGATTCAGGGACCGGTGGTCCATCCCAACCTGAGATCACTTCACCTTCATGCTTGGCTCCTGAAGAGGTCGAAGTAAACCGGTTCAATGTCTCTCGAAGAGTTTCAGATATTCTTCTGGCTGCACGGAAGCCAGCCACTCGGAAAACTTACACAGCCAAGTGGAAGCGTTTTTCGCTCTGGTGTGCAAAGTCCTCTTTGAATCCCTTTTCCTGTCCACCAGATAAGGTTTTGGAGTACCTTTTGGACCTCTCAAATTCGGGTCTGCAGTACTCTACAGTCAAAGTTCATCTTAGTGCCATTTCAGCGTATCATGAGCCCGTTATTTCCTTAACTCTGGCTCAGTTACCTATGGTTAAGAGATTTCTTAAGGGGATTCTGCATACCAGACCCCTCCCGGGCGTCCAGTCACAGCCTGGGACATTAATCTTGTGCTAGACATGCTCACTGAAACCTTCGAACCTCTGGCTACCTGTGAGCTAAAATTTCTCACCTGGAAGACTGCCCTTCCTAGTGGCCATTACCTCAGCCCATGCAGGTCTCTGAGATACATGCCCTGGTCACAGACCCTCTACGTACTGTGTTCCATAAGGACAAAGTAGTTCTTCGTACTTATGCTAAATTTCTTCCTAAGGTTGTGTCAGAATTTCATCTAAACCAACCTTTGGTCCTTCCCTCTTATTTTGCGGACTTCCAAAATGAAGGGGAACGTTCTCTTCATTCTTTGGATGTTAAGAGGGCCTTGCATGTCTATCTAGATAGAACCAAGGATTTTCGCAAAGCTCAACAACTGTTCGTTTCCTTCAGTGAGACCCGGCTGGGTCAACCTGTCGCTATCAGATGTATCTCATCATGGCTAGTCGCGTGCCTTCGTCACTGCTATTCCATTGCGCAGGTTAAGTTGGAGGGTAGAGTTTACGCTCACTCTACCAGAGCGGTCGCGGCATCCCTAGCGGAAATCCGCAACGTGCCCATCGCAGACATCTGCAATGCGGCCACCTGGAGCTCAGTGCATACTTTCGTTAAACATTATGCACTAGATGTCCATGCCAGACGACATTCTTCCTTTGGCAGAGCCATCCTCAATGGACTTCTGTCCTAAAATGTGAGCTCTTGGTCTCTCCTGCCGCCCTCTCGGGGGATTATTAGCTCGGTACTCTCCCAATAGTGTGAATGAGTGGTGAGACTTACGTCCAGGAAGATATGAAATTACATACCTACCATAATTCTTGATCTTCTTGGACAGTCTCCACCACTCGTCCTCCCTCTCCATCCCCGAGCTCACCTTTCTTGTTGGTCTTCACTCCCTCAAACCTTTGGGCCGTGAAGACTTCTTTATTAACCCTTCTTACACGGGTCGCCCGGACTATCTTATGTCTGGTTTTAGGTTAGGCTACCCTTCTAGGTTAGTTACGCTGCACCTCCTTGGTAAAAAAGGTACTGAGGCGGTTGGAGGGTCGACGCCGAGATAGTCGTTACCTCACGAGCTAGGGCTTGCAGCGCCATTCCTCGCGGTGCCATCTCTGGTGCCGACCCTCCAGCAAAATGTTTGCTCCCGATGGGTCCTAGTGCCTCCGGTGCAAATCCCAATAGTGTGAATGAGTGGTGGAGACTCGTCTAAGAAGATCAAGAATTACGGTAGGTACGTAATTTTCATTTTTGTTTGATCATTCCCTTCTGTATTTAAAAATAGATGGTATACCAACAAGGGCGACCTCCTTCTGGCGTTTAAATCTTATGCACTTGCAAGATCCAGAGTTTATTAAGATGGTCCAGGTGGCCATACCACAAATTTTATTAGATAATAGCTCTTCAGAAACCTCCCCTAGTATAAGATGGGATACCATCAAAACAGTCCTAAGAGGGGAAATCATTAGATACTCCACATATAAGAAGAAATTAAGGGAGAAATCATATAGGGAATTGCAGGCACAGCTGTTGCAGTTGTGGACCAGGCAACATAAAGGTGACCTAATGGTCAAAGAGGAATTAGCTAAAGTAAAGCAAAATCTCCAAAGGTAGGTTGATCAGCAGGTGGAACAGCAATTGCTTTATTTGAAGCTAAGACATCAAGAAGGAGGACCACGAGGAGCCAGAAATCTGGCTAGATGCCTAAGAGGCGCAAAAGCGCAGACCATGGTTATAAAACTCAAAGACCCTATATCAGGCCGCCTACTATTACACCCGGGTGAGATTAGACAAGCGATGGCTGACTTTTATCAGAGATTATACACAGAAGAGATCCAGCCCACACCCCAGAAACTAGCCACCTACCTTGATAACTCCCCAGTACCTAAGCTCTCTCAGGCCCAAGCGGAGGGGTTGTTACTTCCTATTACAACTGCAGAAGTTTGGGATGCTCTCAAGTGGACTAAATATCAGAAGGCTCTGGGATCGGATGGATTCCCTATGGAATTCTATCGCATATTTCGAAGAGTATTAACACCTCCACTATTAGCAACTTATATAGACATTCAAGAGGGAAGACCTCCTCCACTCTCATGGCAATACACAGAAATGGTAGCAATCCCTAAACCTAGAAAGGACCCATCCCTAATGCCTTCATATCGACCTATATCGAAACTTAACTGCGACTCCAAGCGATTTATGTCAGTTATAGCAAACCGAGTGGCACCTATGTTGCCTACTTTAATAGATGGAGACCAGGTGGGCTTTATTATGAAACGCCAAGCCCATGATGCTGTTCAACGAGTACTTCTGCTCATAGAACTTGCATCTTCTAGGCAAATCCCAACCGTCCTTCTCGGCCTTGACGCCGAGAAGGCATTCGATAGAGTGTCATGGCTCTATCTTTGGGCTACTTTAAAAAGGTTTGCATTCCCTGATAAACTTATTTCCCAAATACAGGCCATGTACCATATGCCCTTAATGTATCTTAAGTTAGATGGATCCCTTTCTCAACCTTTTCCTTTATCTAGGGGTACAAGGCAGGGGTGTCCACTATCTCCACTACTTTTTGCACTCTATTTAGAGCCTTTGGCCACTAATATTAGGGCACAAGCCCAGGTGGAGAGGGTTCTAGTAGGGGGAAGATCTCACAAATTGACACTATTTGCAGATAATATTCTGCTGACACTCACCTCCCTGGAGATGTCAGTACCAGCAGTTTGGGCACAATTAACTCTCTTCAGTGGGTTAACGGGCTATAAGATTAATGCTACCAAGATGGAGGTCTTGACCTATTCCTTTAAACCTCCCCTTGCCATGAAAATACATTTTCCATTCCGTTGGAATAGGATGGAGATGAGATATCTGGGTATTAAAATACCCTCTAAACTGTTGCATTTAGATCTGATGAATTACGAACCTGTTACTCAACAAATCACATTGGATCTATCTAAATGGGCCCTCCTCCTGATGGGGATTCTCCCACGAGTTGAAACTATCCAGCAAAATATACTGGCCCACCTGCTCTTCTTTTTACAAACTCTCCCGATACTCCCTACAAATACATACTTCCAAACATGGGATAAGTTAACCTCTAGGTATATTTGGGGAGGTAAAGCGCATTGAGTGAAATATGTCACCTTACAGCTACCCAGGGCACAAGGGGGACTAAATCTTCCTAACATGAAAAGATATGCTTAGGCAGCTCATATACGGATTTCTCTATTACATGTAGCTACAGATTATAAGACACATTGGAAAGACATCGAAGTAGCCCTTAATGGATTGGAGAACTTCCCACCCTATATACTGGGGAATCCACTGAGATGTCTCCCACTTACTAACTTCATGAATTTCACCTCAAAATTTCTGAGCAGCTGGATACAAATGTGGAGAACTCTTCTGTCTCCTTTGGAGAGAAGACACTTAAACATGATCTCGATCTCCCACTCGGAGAAATTTAATTTACGTTATACATTCCAAGTAATAGGTCCTGTGGGCATCCACTCTTTCCCACATCTGCAAACAGAATATAAACTCCCTAACAACCAAAGTAAATTCTATGAGATTTTGAGGGATACACTAGCGCCATTTGAGGGAAATATAATGGCAGTAGCCAAAACCCCGTCCCTTTGCTTCAAATGGTGATGTTTCATCTGAGAGGACAACTTCAGGATCATGTCATTGGGAACTTGTATTCAGCACTAAGGGCATATGATAAGACATCTTTTGACTATGTTAGAGTTAAATGGTCAAAAGATATGAATTTAGAATTAGATATAGGGTGTTGGCAAACTGCAATAGCATTATACTCCAGAATCTCTTCCAATGTATATTGGCGGAGTATGCTTGGAAAGCCAGAGTGAGATATTTCCGAACTCCGGAAATCACGGCTAAGTTCAGGGGACAGGGATATGGGAGCAGTTGTAGGGGATGTGGGCAGAGGGAGGCAGGGATGACACATATTATTTGGTCATGTCCATACATAACAAGATTTTGGCAAGATATCGTAGGTGAATTAAGTGCTATATATGGGAGGCCGGAGATACTTACCCAGCTCTTTATACTGACAGCAATACCTGCAGTGGGAATTAAAGTCCAGGGGTCATTTTTTAAAATGTTATCCCTATTGATATTAGCGGCAATAAAAATTATAATTCGTCTGTGGCTTTCCACCCAGACTCCAACCAAGGAAGCCTGGAGAAAATTGACATATGAAATGTATAACCTTAAGAGAATCTCAGCAAAAATGAATAACAGGTTGTCTGCATTTGACAGCCGATGGAAAATCTGGGTGCTATACCAACTTGGACAATATGGGGACTTTGTTCCTTAAATATGCATTACTAAATTTAAAGGTATGTGGGGAACCTGAACTTACTGGGGGGGATGGGATATTTTAGTGGAGCTAAACCTCGATGAGACAGGGAATATTTCCTCCCCTTACAGCCATTATTTATATGATAGATATCAGCATACTCACGGTATTAAGCCTTATACTCCGAAACCGAAATTGGTATGAGATTATACAGAACTGGAGATCTCTGAATATATTTAACTATGTCTGCCTCCTATCACCATTACTCTGCATTGTACTACCTCTAAATGTATCTATGTGTTGCATCTGGTATTATAACAAGCTGCTAAAACCAATAAAAAATAATTAAAAAAAAGGGCTCTTAGCTACTATATGACAGCCACTAAGGACCATAGGCAGGACAGAAAACAGCTGTTCCTGACTTACCGGGATGTGGGAAAGGGTAACCCAGCATTGAAAAAGGTCCGCCTCTCACTGGATAGTACGGTGTATCCGGTTTTGTTACACTAAGGCTGGAAAGGAACCCCCAACAGGATTGAGGGCCCATTCCACAAGAGGCACAGCTGCTACCATAGCAGCTGCCAGGGATGTTCCATTACTGGTCATTTGTAAAGCAGCTACGTGGAAAACAGTACACACACCTTCACAAAACATTATAGTCTGGACATCCAATCCAGGGGTGATGCCAGGTTTGGCACAGCAGTCCTGCAGAGTCTGTTTCCAAAGTTGGTTTTGTTCCCACCTCCAAAGGCATTGCTTCTTAGTCTACAAGAGTTATGAATACCTGAGTATTACTGGGGTTAGAAGAAAAATTACTCACCATAGTGATGTTGTTTCTTCCCAGTGATACTTAGGTATTCAGAACTCCCCACTATGCCTCCTCTTCTCGAACCAGTAGCCTCTTCACGCCTAAATACTGTGTGCTCAGGGGTATGAGTACCACTTCCTGGCACTGTTTTTCTAGCTATGTTAACAGTGGTTTCCCCCCTTTTTCAGGTGATTCTGACATTTTTGGGGTACCTCTTAATGTTTTACCTTCCAGTTGGAGGGTTTACTTGGATGTTAAGGGTATGCTTATTATTGTTGTTGTTATTTAATATACTTAGTCCTCAGGGCCCTGTCTTTCCAGGTGTCCAGGAAATCTGAGAGGTTTAGAACTAAAGCAGTTAGTTCAAGGCAGCATTTGAAAAGTTACCACATGCAAAGAGTTTCATCATTTGCATGTGTTCCATTCTCTCCGGGCAGTTCTGTCTTAAAGGGTCACTGCAAGAGTTCTGAATACCTGAGTATCACTTGGAAGAAACAACATTACTACGGTGAGCAACTTTTTCTTCTCCAGTGCCAGCGCTGTTGATGCCGGCCCCTCGTGCCTTCTCCCCTCACTCTGTTTCTTTGCAGGGGCTGGCAGAGGTACTGCATTCTCCTTCTCCTGTCAGGACTTGCTAGGAGTCTGCAGTGGTGCCACGGCCCTCGGGTGTCTCAGGGACGGCGTTGGGGGCCTTGATTCCTCATCCAGTGCCGGCTTCAGCATCACGTGCAATGCTGTGGCCGGGGGCTGCACGTGGCACAGGCGCTGTGTTCGGTGCTAGAGCTGAGTTGGGTGCCGGGGTCCTCGACACTGATTCCGAGGGTGGCGCCCTCGGTACTCCCTCCCTCTATACCTATCCTTGCTGACCCTTCAAGTGATGGGCGTAGAGCAGTAGAGTCTGATCATGATGTACTTTTGTTGGATACGTGCTCCCTCCTCTATACCTATCCTTGCTGACCCCTCAGGGGTAGAGGTAGAGCTTGATGAATCTGATCCTGATCTACTTTTGTTGGATAACGTACTCCTTCCCTCTATACCTATCCTTGCTGACCCTTCAGGGGTAGAGGTAGAGCTTGATAAGTCTGATCCTGATCTACTTTTGTTGGATAACGTACTCCTTCCCTCTATACCTATCCTTGCTGACCCCTCAGGGGTAGAGGTAGAGTTTGATGAGTCTGATCCTGATCTACTTTTTTTGGATGATGTAGATGAGGACTCGTTTTATGGGCTGAAGAGTAAGCCCTCTGTATCAGCTGAGCAGGTGGTAGAAGATCTTTCCTTTAAGTCTCTACTCGAAAACATGGGGTCCACCTTAGGCCTTCAGACTTCTGCTGTGGACCTAGGAAAACTTCTGCATCTGCAATATCTGCATATCCCTGGTATTCCTGTATACCTAACATCGCCAGTGCAGCCCTCTTTTGAGACCCTTTCACAAGTGGTATGGGAAAGGCCTGTGCTTATCCCTTCTGTGGCTGTCTATAGATATGAAGTATGCCCTTCCTAAAGACAGACCAATCCTAGCTTCCCAGCCTTTTGTGGATGCCCTTGTGGTGCTTGCGGAGAACGAGAAAACTGTTCCCTCAGGAATGCATGGCGTAGCCCGTGATTCAAACAACATGAAGTCTTGCTATATTATGACATATGCAGTATAACCCCAGGTTAGAACTGCTCCGGAGGTGAAAGAGTTAACTTCCATGCAGAGCATGGAATCTTGAGCGTGAGCTCGATTGAACACTCTGTCTGTTGAAGCTCAAACTTAAACTGTGAGATTCTTTACTCTGCCTCACTGAACAGTCGCTCCGGAGATTCCTCCTGCTGCTCGGTTTGTTTGTCGGTTTTAAAGTGTAATTCTTGGTTTATTTTACAGAAATTTAACACATAATACGTCGGTTCAAGCTCTGTCTGTGGTATTGTAAGTAATAGATAGGCTTATTTATTTTTTTCTTCTTTGTGGAACTTGTAAACGTCTTTTTCGGTTTGGTTTGAACCGATCAGAGGGTTTAAAATTACTTTCTAGCCCTTTAGAGTGCGGTTCCCGGTTCTTATCGGTTCTAAAAACTGGATTTTATTATGGTTTTCCGACCCGTGACATGGTTGGGAACCCGATAAGAAGTCTTGCTTGGTGGATTGCCATTAACGGGCAAGTTTTGGTTAGGCTGGGCATTTTCGTCTGAGAAACCCAAAGAAAAACCGGACCCACTGGGTTTCAGCACTGTGGCCTCTGTGGGAAGCCTTTGCAGAGCTGACCCACACACCATTAGTGTATATTGTCTGGGGTTTGACCACCTCAATGCAGACTGCCAGATTTGTAAGAATTTTCCTGCCACCGTGGAAAAAGAGTTGGTAGGCTCAGGAAAGGAGGCCAAAAGTCCGGCTGACCGGATGGCCAGCCGGTTCGGTTTAACCGAACCTGAGGGAGTGCCATCTGACCAGGCGATGCTTCCTCGGGCAAGCGAAGAGCCAGCTCTGAGGGCGGTTCCAACTAAAGGGATAGAAGGTCAGCTAGTTTGGGGCCAAAAGTTCTTTTTCCAACCGCTGAGGAAATAGCCAAGCTATCCAAATTGTCCAGTCTCTTTCTCAGTTCTGTCCGAACCAGCACCATTGGGCAGCGCCCGGTTGGTCGGTTCCCTCGGTTCAAGATTATGATTTTGAAGATTTTTATGAACCAGGGAAGGGAGGAGGGTACAAGGAGAGTGAGTGTGATTTTGACAGTCTGGATGTGCCCATTGAAACGGACATCTCTTAGACAGACCCTCAGGAGTATCCCTCCCAGGCTATCTGAGTCCCCTTCTCATTTTTGTTTTACAAAAAGTTGCTGACACTCTGCAACTCCTGTTGAGGAAGCTGTTGATGATCAAGAAGAGCCTGATTTTGTGGAAATGATGGATATTCCAGAGTCTAGGAAACTGTCTATTCCTTGCATAAATCTTTTAGGAAACAGACAGTAAAATTCTGAAAACTCCTCATTCTATCCTCCTGTGGATAAAAGGATGGACAAGAGGTATGCTTTATCAGGCTCTGATACAGAGTTCCTATCTCAATAGTGCAGCCATGTGGGGGTAGTGCAGGCTGCAGCCTGTGACAAGGCTAATATTCTTCTAGCCTCTCACCCTCCTGAAAAGGATTCCAGGAGGATGGATGCCATGGCAAAAAAGCAGTACATGGCAGCATCTTTGGGACTCAGACAGGCAAATTATATGCATACGCAGCTTGGTACCAGAAATCCAGGTGGGATACTGTCCTGGCCCTAGCAAAACAGGCCCTGAACAGCTTGTCAGGGAGCTGGAGCAGGAGGTGCGGACGGTATTGAGGAGGCATCAAGGTGCAATTTCATGCTGCTGTAGACTCTAATGATGTTTCATCTAGAGTTATGGCTACATCTGTGTCTCTTAGCAGAATGGCCTGGCTCAGATGTACTGCCCTGTCACAGGATACCCAGTCTAAGGCTATGGATTTTCCTGTTGTGGGAAATTCTCTGTTTGGGGAGCAGACAGAGACATATATGAAGAAAATGGATGAGTATAGGACCACCTATAGGAGTGCACAGGCCAAAGAAAGGCAAGTCACTCCTCAAAGGCAGCATGTCAGGGACAGGGGCAGGCCTTTTCATAGGCTGTTTTACCAAGCCCAGGCCTCCTCTTCTGCTTATGCCCAGAGGGGGTTCTTTAGAGGAAGGGGCAGAAGGGGTCCTAGTAAGCCTGCTTCTACCCCTCAACCCAAAGCCCCTGCAAAACAGGCTCCCTGATGGGGTAGCCAGGGCCGATTCTCCACTACCGGTAGGGGGAAGGCTGGCTTACTTTGTCCAGGACTGGAAGTCTTTAACATCAGACAAGTGGGTCCTGGAAGTAGTAAGCCAGGGACTGGTTCTCAGCTTCAAAAAATTTCCGAAGATGAGAGCCAGATCTTTTCCACCTGCAAACCCATCAGAGGCACTTGCCCTGGAAGCAGAAGTTTCTGTCCTCCTGGCTCTCAGACCCATGGAAAGGGTTCTACCCATACACCAGGGCAAAGGTTTGTACTCCAGGTACTTCCTTACCAAAAAAAGACAGGAGAATGGTGGCCCATTCTGGATCTCAGGTATCTAAACAAGCACCTTTTAAAACCAAAGTTCAAAATGGTGACCCTGGGGATTATTTTACCCTCTCTAAGGCCAGGGGACTGGCTAGCCTCCCTGGACCTCAAGGATGCCTACTTCCATGTTCTCATCAGAAGCTCCCATCGAAAGTACCTCAGATTCGAACTGCCCTCAGGCCATTACCAGTTCAGAGCAATGCCCTTCGGCCTCTCCTCGGCTCCAAGTGTGTTCACAAAATGCCTGGCAGTAGCAGTTGCTCATTTAAGAAGGCAAAAGATTGCCATCTTTCCTTATCTGGACGATTGTTTCATTGTAGGCCAGTCTCCAGAACAGGTCAAACTTCATTTACAAGTAACCCAGCACCTGCTTACATCTCTAGGTTTCCTTCTCAATCTTCCAAAGTCAGTTCTGGAGCCTGTCCAGCTTCTCACCTTTATAGGCGCAGAACTGAACACAAAAGAAGCCAGAGCCTTCCTTCCTCTGGAGAGAGAAAGGACCCTGGTGTCTCTGGCCTCCTCTTTCACCCTGCAGGTCTCTTGACCAGCAAGGCATTTCTACAGCTCCTGGGGCACATGGCTGCTTCTACAGCAGTAGTGCAGGGGCGAGATTTCAGATGAGGGACATTCAGTTCCATTTGAGAGCCTTTTGGTCTCAAAGGGCGGATCCCTAACCAAATTGATTCCAGTGACTCGAACCTGATCCAGGCCCTCCAGTGGTGGCAGGATCAGAACAATCTGAGACAGGGGTTCCCTTCACTCCCAGTCTCATTCCTTGACCCTTACTACAGATGCATCCCTCTTGGGGTGGGGAGCTCACATGGGCGACCTTTCCACCCAAGGGCTGTGGTCCCCTCAGGAATCTCTGCTCCACATCAATTTGCTGGAGCTCAGAGCAGTTTTTCTAGCACTTCAGGTTTTCTCCACAGCTGTCCAGAACAAAGTAGTTCAGGTCAGAACAGACAATACCACTACAATGTGGTACATCAACAAGCAAGGGGCACTCGGTCTACGGCCTTGTGCACCTAAGCAATGAAGTTGTGGTCTCTGGCATATTCTCTGAACGCCTCCCTTACGGCAGTTCACCTCCCAGGCAAGGACAATGTCCTAGCGGATGCTCTCAGCAGGATTTCCCAGAGCCATCACGAATGGGCACTGGATCCCCTAGTACTGGAGGTAATATTTGCCAGATGGGGCACTCCGCAAATAGATCTCTTTGCAGCCCCAGACAATCACCAACTTCAACTTTTTTGTTTCAGGCCCCCAGTGTTGGGCTCAGTCCCTCTGGATGCCTTCCTTCTCAGTTGGGAAGGGAAGTTTCTCTATGCTTTTCCCCCTTTCCCCCTTCTTTTCAAAGTGCTAGTCAGAATCAGATCTCAATCCTGCAAGATGATCCTGATCGCTCCAGATTGGGCCAGGCAGCCCTGGTACCCCTCCTCATGTCCTTAGCAGTCCACCCTCCCTATGCCTTCCCAGGAATCACAACCTGTTAACCTGTGTCCAGGGGAGAGTTTGGTATCCGAACCTCAAATCTCTCAATCTCAAGGCTTGGCTCTTGAAGAGTTAGAGTTTGCTGACCTACACCTTTCTCAAGGTGTATTGGATATCTTGAAGGCCTCTAGGAAGCCTTCCACCAGGGCTACCTGTAATTCAAAATGGAAGAGATTTTTCATATGGTGTGCTGGTAAACATATTTCCCCAGAATCTGCTGGTGTGCCCAAGATCCTGGATTATTTGGTGCATTTGAATTCCTTGGGGCTGAGGCCAGCTATCCTAAAGGTGCACTTGGCAGCTGTGTCTGTCTTCTTGTCAGCAGGTAAGCCCTCTTCTTTATCAGCTCACCCTGTGTTCTCCAAGTTTTTTAAAGGGTTGCTTCACACCAATCCCCTGTTCAGGGATCCTGCCCCTGCTTGGGATCTTAATATTTGCATCACTCAGCTTATGCAACTCCTTTTGAGCCATTGTCTTCAGCAAAGCTGAAGTACTTGACTTGGAAAACTGTGTTTCTGGTAGCCATCACCTCTGCCAGGCGCATAAGTGAGCTACAAGCCTTGTCAGTGGAGCCTGATTTTATCTCCTTTCATAGAGATAAGGTAGTCCTCAGGACTAACAGGAAGTTTTTGCCTAAGGTGGTTTCAGACTTTCACTTTAATCAATCCATGTCTCTTCCTGTGTACTTCACTGACCATTCCTCCTCTGGTGAGAGGAGATTGCACAGTTAGATGTCAAAGAGCCCTTAGTTACTATATAGAACATACCAAGGGTCACAGGTTCGGATCCTCAATTGTTCCTCACTTATGGTGAGGTTGGTAAAGGAAACCTGCCACTAAAGATCCATTGCCAGGTGGATTGTCTCTTATCCAATTCTGTTATGAAAAACTGGGTGGGTTCCTCCCTCAGGCCTGAGGGCTCACTCTACCAGAGGTACAGCTGCGTCTCTGGCTGCTGCCAGGGACATTCCTATCCTAGAGATATGTCAAGCAGCTACCTGGAAAACAGTTCACACTTTTACTAAGCATTACTCCTTGGATATCCAGGCCAGGAGTGATGCTCGATTTGGCACAGCTGTGCTTCAGAGCCTATTTCCCAAGTAGGTTGTGTCCCTCCTCCATGGAGGTACTGCTGTGTAGTCTGCATATGTCATAATATAGCAAGACTTCATGTTGTTTGAAGAAAAAGTTACTCACCTTAATAATGTTGCTTCTTCTAATGGAGTCTTGCTATATTATGACCTCCCCCCCAGCCTGCCCCTCTCAGAACCTCTGTTTTTGGGATGTGGGTGGGCAGTGCAATGTTGGCACTTCTTTGATACCCACTTTATTTCACCCTTCTAGGGTGCTTAGGTGTTATGCTTAAGTTTCTTCTTGAATCCCCCGACTTGAGTCTTTGTTTTGGGATCAAGATCAAAAGGTGTTTTGTAGTTAGTAGCAGTGGCTAGTGTAGGTTACAGCTTCCACACAGAACCTTAGTGAGGTTTTGCTCGTAAAGATCTGACAGTTTAAGTTTGAGCTTCAACAGACAGGCGTTCAACCGAGCTTAGCTCAAGATTCCATGCTCTGCATGGAAGTTAACTCTTTCACCTCCGGAGCAGTTCTAACCTGGGGTTATACTGCATATGTCATAATATAGCAAGACTCCATTAAAAGAAACAACATTACTAGGGTGAGTAATTTTTTCATAAAGAGTCTTGTAAGATCGACACTTTGGGGAAATGGGTTTTTGTGGCAGCAACCTTGGGTATGTGTATTGCTAGTTACCAGGGCCATTTCTCTCAGTATGAGTACACCCTCTGGCATTCACTCAAATCAATGGTTGTGAACCTACCAGAATCTGATGCCAATGCGGAGCTTCTGCAGACCATTACCAGAGGCACAGAGTTCAACAATCAGTAGCTGAAAGCTGCCATGAACACCTTTGACACTGCCTCTAGGGCAGTAGCGGCCGGGATTTGTATTCCTGGCTCAGAACTTCGGGCTTCTCAAATGATGCTCAGCAGAGAGTTATTGACTTCCCCTTTGATGGTGTTTATCTGTTCAGCCCGCAGGTGGAGCAAGCACTGGAGGCCACTCAGAAAACCTGGACTGCCATTGAAACAGCCAGACTGACTCCTGCTGCTCTTCAGAGAGGCAGGAACCACCAACAGTTTCATAACAGGAGCCTTTAACAGGAACCAAGCACCTCAACCACAAAAGAAAATGCAGCAGAAGGCACAGGGCCCAAAAGCATCCAGTGCCACCCTCTGAAAACCCGGCCCAGGTCCCACCTCAGCTGCTAAGGTGGATACCGCTGCGGCAGTGGGAGGCCATCTGATTCAGTTTTACAATCAGTGGAAATCCATTACAATGGACAAATGGGTCTTCAGGATTATACAAGAGGGATGCTCTCTCAATTTCGCAGAGAACCCCCAGATCTTCCACCCAAACAGCAGCCCAGCCTGTCTACCACTCAGTCAGACCTCCTTACTTCCTAGATTCAGGGCCTTCTGAAAAACAGGGCAGTAGAAGTAGTTCCACAGACAGAATGGAACACGGGGTTCTACTCCCATTACTTACAAGTTCCAAAGAAAACAGGCGGCATGCGCCCAATTCTCGACCTAAGGAAGCTGAACAAATACCTGTTCAAAGAGAAGTTCAAGATGATCTCTCTGAGAACATTGCTTCCGCTGATTCATCAGTATGACTGGTTGGCATCCCTGGACATGCAGGACTCCTGCCAACATGTTCCAGTGCACCCAAGTCACCACAAATACCTCCATTTTGTGGCTTTGGGTCAGTACTACCAGTTCAGAGCCCTGCCTTTTGGGCTCTCCTCGACACCGCGAGTCTTTACAAAGTGCTTCACAGTACTCTCGACACATCTCAGAAAACTCAGCATTCAAGAGTACCCGTACCTGGATGATTGGCTCCTGGTGAGCACATCCACACAGGGGACACAGGAAGCAATCTCCACAGCTTTCAAGTTCCTCATTTCCATGGGGGTGCTTCTGAACCTGGAAAAATCACAGCTTCAGCCCTCCCAACAGCTTCTCTTCATAGGAGCCATCCTGGACATCTCCAAAGCGAGGGCTTTCCTTCCAGAGAACAGGAGGAATGACATTCTCCAGATGGCTCGCTACGTCAGGGAGAACAACTTGGTTCGAGCTCTCTCCCAATGCAGCGGATGTTGGGTCTCATGGCATTGTCCGTCTTCACAGTGCCTCTAGCCCGGCTACACATGAGAACCACACAGTGGATGCTCAGCTCTCAGTGGTCACCAACCACACACCTGCAGTCCTTCCGCATAAAAGTGACAGCATCCCTGATGAGGTTGCTGACATGGTGGATACAGGAAGACAAGCTTCTTCAAGGTCTACCCTTTGCCCCACTGGAATCTCAGATTACCATCAACATGGATGCATCTCTGATTGGTTGGTGGGCCCACTGTTAGGACCTCCACACTCAAGGAATGTGGAGCCAGGAGGCATCTCATCTACATATAAATGTCTCGGAGATGAGAGCTGTCTTGTATGCTGTCCAAGCTCTGGAAGACATCTTCTGTTGCAAAGTAATTTTTCTTCAGATGGACAGCAAGGCTGTGATGTATTATATCAACAAGCAGGGTGGAGCCCACTCATACTCTCTATGCTGGGAGGCCATGAGGGTGTGGGAATGGTGCCTTGAACCTGACGCCTTCATTCAGATAGTCTGCCCGCCAGGAATTCAGAACGATTTAGTGGATCACCTCAACCAAATAGAGGCAGATCCACACGCTTGGTCGCTCACTCAAGACGTCGTGCAATTGCTATTTGATGAGTGGGGCAGTCCTAACCTGGACCTTTTTGCATCCCCACTCAATGCAAAACTACCTCTGTTCTGCTCCGGAAATCCAGAGCCTGGCATTTTCTTCCAGGATGCAGTCAGACTGCGGTGGACAAGACGCTTTCTGTACGCATTTGCCCCTCTTCCATTAATTCAGAGGGTGCTGCTCAAACTGGAGGCACAGGGAGGCGGGATGATTCTTATCGCCCCTTTCTGGCCTTATCAGATATGGTTTACATTGATCAGCAGGTTGTTGGAAGTCCCTCCAAGGCTGCTTCCTGTAGAGATGGACCTCCTGACATAGGGACCCCTGGTCCATCCCAACCTGCATTCCCTCCATCTCCACCCCTGGCTCCTGAGGAGATAGAGGTGGGTCGGTTTAATGTCTGGCAAAAACAGAAAGCTGGCTCAACGGCAACACAGAAAGGCCCAACACCAAAAATTAGGTTAAACATTGCAATTTTTTTAATAAAAGGGCAAATAAAAATCAGTAACGCCCCCCTGTGCAAATCCGTCAATGTTTCACGCCGCCCTCGTGCTCTTTCAAGACATCAGCAGTGTGCTACATCACAAAATTTATAGTGTGCCACCCATCACCATCATACTGATTTAAAGGTATATACACATAAACAAACCTACATAGAGCACATTTATAATATTCATTAATATATTCTCATCTAGCCCGAAGTTTTACATACAGAATTAATATAAACAATTTCTTATGCCATAATGGCAAGTTGATACTGACTCACTCCCTATTGCACAGTTCTAAACTATTTAACTACTAAAGTGCTATACAATACTAAAGTGCTACATACTGAGCTACTTAGAAGTTAAAGTGCAATACATTACTAAAGTGCTAAACACGTTACCCATCTTAAAAGCTTCACTTTTCTTCTCTTCTTTTGCATTCTGAACTACGTTTTATATACTTTTTTCAAGCTAAAAGAACAACTGAAACATCTTTATCTATGTTTTTTCAAGTAGGGAGACAATTAAAGGCATCATTAAGCCCTGGATGTATGCCGGCTCGCAATTTAAACTTCCAATACGTCTCCCTTCATAGCAGCTTATTGTTTACATCTCCCCCTCTGAGGCCCAATGTTACCAATTCCAAACCTCTAAATCTAAAGAAGTGTCCACGTCCAGCTCTTTTTACATGACAGGCTGATGCATTTTCAATTTTACCTAATCTGATGCAGGACAGATGTTCAAAAATCCTATTCTTAAACTTCCGACCTGTCATCCCCACATAAAAACTAGTTACATGTGCAAGTTGTTAGATAAATAATACCTTCAGTCGAACATGAAATGAAATGTCTTACAGTATGCATCTCTCGATTATTTGGAATATAAAAGTCGGATCGCACCTGTACATGTTCACATGTGGCACAGTTGCCACACCTAAAGTTCCCAGCTGGAAGTTTTAACCCATTGTGGTTGGTTGGTTTATTCATTGCATTGTGCACCAAAAGATCCGATAGATTCTTGTTTCTTCTGTACACAAACTTCGGGCCTTGTTCTATAATCCCCTGTAGTTTCGGTTCAGCTTGTAAAATGTGCCAATTCTGCTTTATTATTGTTTCAACCTCTTTGGTTTGGGCACTGTAAACCGAAACAAAAACAGGATCACCATTAAAAACAGATGTTTTGCCAGTACCATCTCTTCTCTTTTTTAACAGTTCATTTCTATCTATTGCATTAACTGGATCAATGGACTGCTATAAAATGTTTGAATTATATCCTTTCTTCTGGAATCTAGAAGTCATATCCTGCTTACCTTTTTCATATTCCGCTCCTGTACTGCAATTTCATTTGATTCTCATGTACTGTCCTACCGGTATATTTTTATCACATGAGTGGGATGACAACTATTGTAGTACAGTATACTATTCCTGTCTGTGTTTTTCCTACAGATATTAGTCATCAGACCACCTTCTCCATCCTTATAAACTAGCTAGTCCAAGAAAGGCACCTGCTCTTTACTTGCTGTCATGGTAAATTTCAAATTTGAATTCATACCTTCCAAATATTGTACAAACAACTTAAGTTCATCCATATAACCAGTCCAGGTCATAATAATATGATCAATAAAGCAGCAGTAAACATTGACATTGTCTAGAAAGGGGTTAACTTCACCATCATGTACATACTTTTTTTCCCACTCCGAGAGGTATATAGTGGCATAATTGGGGGCCATAGCAGCCCCCATTGCTGTACCGTTAATATGATGATACAATTGACTATCACACAAGAAGACATTCTTGGTTAAGACACATTCCAAAATTTCCCCTATGAACAAAATAAATTCATTACTATATTTGGTATTATCAGATAGTGAAGAAACAATAGCTGCAAGACCCTCGCCGTGCGGTATGTTAGTATATAGAGATTGAATGTCTAACGTTACTAACCACCAATCATTTTCTAGCACCATTTCACTGAACAAATTCAGAACATGGGTTGTATCCCTAAAATATGTTCTAGTGCTCATAGCTTTTTGTTTGATTTGAGCATCTACAAACTGAGCCAATGGCAGACTGGGTGGGCCAAGCGGTCCGTATCTGCCGTCAAAATCTATGTTTCTATGTTTCTATAATGGCTCTGTAAGAGACCCTATGCTAGATACAATGGGTCTCATAGGTGGATTTTCGCTATGCGAGGTCTGTAGGTTTGACGTCTTTCCAAGAACCTCAGAAATCCTCTTGGCAGTGCGTAAGCCCTCAACTAGGAAAACTTACACGGCGAAGTGGAAGTGCATTTCTATTTGGTGTGCAAAGTCCAGCCTGGACCCTTTTGGCTGCACACGAAATAAAGTGTTGGAGTACCTCTTAGACCTGTCAAATGCAGGACTGCAATACTTGAGAGTGAAGGTACACCTCTGCGCGATTTCCACCTACCATGAACCAGTGCAGAATAAGTTGCTGGCTCAGTTACCACTCATCAAGAGATTCCACAAAGGCATTCTACATTCTAGGCCCCTGGTCAGGAAACCAGTGGTCGCATGGGATATCAACCTTGTGCTAGACATGCTCACCTGTTAGCCCTTTAAGCCGCTAGACACCTGCGACTTGAAGTTTCTGACCTGGAAGGCTGCCTTCCTAGTGGCCATTACCTCTGCTCGCAGAGTTTCTGAAATACATGCCTTGGTCATGGACCCCCCTTACACTGTATTTCACAAGGACAAGGTGGATCTTTCTGGACATAAAGTCTCCACCACTCATTCACACTAATGTAGTGAACCGGAGGAGTGGCTGTCTCTACAAAGCAGTGTGCAAAAGATGGAGATTAGCGCCCAAGAGGTGGGTAGGCAGAAAAGGGGCAAAATTCAGCAGAAGGGCAGACAGCAAGGAGAACCAGGGATAAAGGACAACCAAGGAAGGGGCTGGAGTAGAACAGCGAAACAGTCTAGGGAGGTCAGCTCATGGAAAGCCATGTGTGCCAATGCCAGGAGCTTTAGCAACAAGATGGAAGATCTGGAGGCTGTCATGGTGCAGTCAGACCTGGACATTGTGGCCATCACTGAAACCTGGTGTAATGATAACCACGACTGGGAGATGGCCATACCTGACTACAACATATTCAGAAGAGACAGGGCAGGTAGGAAGGGAGGATGAGTGGCACTGTATGTGAAAAATGACATAAGGGCCACAGAGATCCAGGAGGAGCAAAATGGGGGAGAGATACTGTGGGTTAAGCTGGAAAGGAAAATGGGGCCAGCCATCTGCACAGGTGTGGTCTATAGACCACCAGCCCAGGAGGAAGAAACAGACGGGGAGTTGATGCTAGCCATCCAAGGATGGCAGACAAGAGTGAGGTAGTACTGGTTGGAGACTTCAATATTCCAGATGTGGACTGGAGCATCCCAGCAGCAGCATCAACTAGGAGCAGATTTATCCTAGACTCCCTTCAGGGTGCCTTTCTCAAGCAACTGGTCATGGAACCAACTCGGCAGAAGGCAATACCAGACCTTGTGCTCACAAACAGGGACAGTGTGATGGGGGTAACAGTGTGGGAGCACCTGGGGAACAGTGACCACCAGTCATTGTGGTTTGAAATCACAGAAAGAGCAGAACCAAACCACACAAAAACACGTATCCTGGATTTTAGTGGGGCAGACTTTGGGAAAATGGGGAGATACTTGAAAGAGGCATTAAGGGGAATGGGGCACTAATCAGGGGTTGAGGAACAGTGAGCAGTATTTAAAATGGGGATTACAAGAGCAACAGAATTATGCATTAAGCAGGTTAGCAAGAGGAAAAGGAAGAGGAGACCATTATGGTTTTCCAAAGAGGTAGAAGAAAGTGAAGCCAAAAGATTGCATTCAGGAAATCCAAAAGACACAGGCAGAAGGGATAGGGAGAAGTACCAGGAGAAGCAAAGGGAGGCAGGGAGGGTCAGTAAGGAAGCCAAAGCTCAGACAGAAGAACACATTGCAAAATCAGTGGGTATAGGGGACAAAACCTTTACAGGTACATAAGTGAAAAAGAAAGGCAAAGGAGGATAGTGAGACTGAAGGGGAGGATGGGGCTGCATGGAGGATGACAACAGTAAAGCTGGCATATTGAACAGGTATTTCTGCTCAGTCTTTACTGAGGAAGAGGAGGGTAATGGGTCTGAAGGGTGTACAAGGGTGAGAATGGTGCAGAAATGGAGACAAGTCCCTTTACACGAGAAAGGGTCCTGAAGGAACTGGAAGTAATAAGAGTTGATAAAGCAATGGGGCCAGATGGGGTGCACCCCAGGGTCCTTAAAGAACTAAGAGAGGTGGTGGCTGAACCTCTGGCTATCCTGTTTAGCCGATCACTGGTGTAACCCCCCTGCAAAAGACTTCCAGGAGCTTGCTTGAATGCTCCGAGCCTGAATGGTGTTTGGCGTTTAAGCCATTTATCTATGAGTGTTTTAGAGCCTCTGGTACTGTCTCTTTAAGAGCTGTCTGCTTGCAGACATAATTAGTTGTATGGGGGACTGTGTGTTTCTCTGCTTGAGTACCACTCGAGCTGCTGCCAATTCACTCCATTTTGCAGTCACTAGGGTGCAAAGGGAACCTATCTGAAAGATGTAACTGTTTGCCAGAAATCATTTAGAGTAATAATGAAAATACAGTTTGTCTAACCTGCTTTCTTTGCAGTCAAAACTGTGATTGCCTAGTTCCCCATTCTAGTTTTGAACTGCTGAACTGGACCAATCAGTGTGGGTTAAGGTAGCTCTAAAATGGTGCCTTGGACGAATCAGAACTTGGACTCGTAATCTGAGCCAGCCACAAGAGGATTGTATGGGCAGTGACTCTGGGAGATGTAGTTTGGACTTCGGCACCTTTTTGGACCAACAGGGGCAGTCTATTGTGAGTGACAGCCAATCCAGCCAAGAACTGGGAGGAACTCAAAGGAAGTGCCAGTTTTGTCTGCTGGAGTTTCAGTTGAGCTCTGGCAGTGAAGAGGAAGGAGCCCTGTGCTTTTTGGTGTGCAGTTTTAGTGGAAGCAGCGTGTAAGGCCCCGAGTTCGGTCTGCAGCTTGTGTAACTGCTTGTTAGGACTGAATCCGTCCTGTGAGAGAGAATCAAGGATATCTGAGAGTAGAAACCAGGCTCACCCTGTAGAGACTGGAGAATTGGTGGTGCGCTTTCGTCTGTCAGGAACTGATCTGCTGTGTTCTCCCAGGTATTGTGCAGTAATCACGATCGGGATAGAGAAGCAGCCTGCCTGGTATAGTACTTTCTTTTTACCATATAAATGTGTGAGGAGGCTTGTGTAGCTCAAGTGAATCCTGCTGCCATTAAAGGACTTTTGCCTGTTACTGTTTACCATATAAATGTGTGAGGAGGCTTGTGTAGCTCAAGTGAATCCTGCTGCCATTGAAGGACTTTTGCCTGTTACTGTTTACCATATAAATGTGTGAGGAGTCTCGTGGAGCTCAAGAGTAGCCCTGCTGACGTTGAAGAACCCTATCTTGTTTGGAGGTCGTGAGTACTAATTCAGGGTCGCTCCCTGTTGAATTGCCACATTGAATCCAAATGGAATTACTGTACTGCTGATTGTTTAACTAATTTTTCTTTTCTCTGTGTGAAAGGGCCCCTACCAGCTGCCACGGTTTGGACTAGCCACTAGGGCTTGGGTACCCAGGGACAGTAACTGGTAGGGATAGGCCTGTGCACAGAGCCATAGGTAGATGAGTAAAGTGATAAGCTAATTAACCTGATTTCCCCCTGTCCTTGTTATATCCCCCTATATAAATCAGAGCTGCTTGTTTCAGCAAAGTTATACTGCCTGAGGTATTTGTCTATGTTAAAGTATTGTACTGTGATTGTTGCACTGTATCTTCTTATTTTACAGGGGGTCCCAGTGCATGAACCAGTCCTGGGGGTAAGTGTATACTGTAAAGGTAATTCTGATATACTGTGTGGGCCACTAGTGGGAAGAAAGGGGGGTTGCAGTGTCCCAGAGGACTGTGACCAAGTTAGTTTAACTATCAAACCCTGACTCTCTGGGTGGAGGCACCGCCATCGGATCCAGGCCCCTCAACCTGTTGGTAGCAAATCAGGCAGGGGTAGTAGCCCTGGGATAGCGCCATCTAGGGGTTACATCTTGGAGGCTCACGCTGGGATTGTGTGTCCTCTAGTGGCCATATTTACAAACCACTGTTAAGAAAAAATAAATAAATAAATGGGTACCCTGACAGAAGTGGCTGTGCACCGGCTGGTGGAGTGGTGTACTGGGAGGAGATCGACCCCAAATGCTATGCTTATCCTGGACATCCCCTGGGTATCAATACGGACACTGTACAGGAGTACTTTCCAAGGTGGAAGGTTTACAAAACCCTGTAGTAGTGGTCGGCATGCTAATCTGCTCACCCACACTTTCCTGGCCTAGTAGAGTTTAAGGATCCCATAGATAGCTCCAAAGTGCCACAGACCATTACCCAGAGGAGCCCTCACTGCTTGGAGTGATAACTAAGGACAATAAAAGACCGGGGAGGAATGAGCCCCCACCACTATCTGAAACTTTTGAGGAGAAATTTGCTAAATGGTTGCTGGGGAAGGGAAAACTGTGGAGGACTTGAAGAAACTATTCTTGCCACCTGGGGTGTTCCTCCCCAACACCCTCTCCGCTCCAGTACCATAATGGTGGCTGAACCAATGCAGACTCCTATCTCTGCACCTGCCATTAGTCACGACTCTTACCGCAGGTTGAGGATCTTCTCTGGCACCCTCCCCACCCCCAAGGGGAGGATGGCTGGGAGACCTGGATAGACTATGTTGCCCCCCAAGTGCTAGAATGGCAATGCTAGGAAGCCGAAAAGCGAAAGAGGGTTAGTGAGAGCCTCCGAGGTCCTGCCCTGGCTACCATCTGTGCTAAATGGGCCAGTAATCCTGAAGCGACTGCACAGGCCTATCTTGAGGCCTTGGAAAATGTGTATAGGAGCCCAGATTCTGATGAGGACCTATGGTGGAGGTAAGAAATGCACAACAGTACCAGGGAGTTGTTGTCTGTATATGTATCTGGCTGGAAAAATTGTTGCAAGAATGCCTCAGAAAGGGTGGTTGCCAGCATTTGAACTGGACCAAACCAGGCTGGACAGGATCCTTAAGTCTGCCCTTCTCAGAACTGCTGTTGCTTCAGTTATGCCTGGCAAATCGACTGGAATCCCCACCTCATGATGAGTTAATGAGAGAATTAGGGAGTTGAGAAGAGGCTACCTCGGGAGGGACCTGCACCAATAGCTGCTGCTACGACCCGAGTGACTGAGGTGACCTATCAAGTGAAGTTCAGGGGCAGAGGTTGGCAGTCAATGAGTGCTCTGACAAGGAAAAGATATGCACAATGGGCGAACTGTTGAGAGAGATCGGGAATTCAAAACAGTCCCTTTATGAAGCACGCCTGCAAATACAGGCCCCTGACCTATATCCAACTGCATCTGCTATGGGGTGAGGGTACCACCATGTACCTCCTGCTGATAACAGCTCAAACTCGATTCCCAGCCATGGAAGTGGAGAAACTGACGAGATGTCTCCAAATGCTTATCACGCTGCAGACAGAGATGGCACCAAGGTTTCCAGTTAGTAATACCCCCGCCCTGGCTCCCAGTGTGGCGCCTCGGCCAGCTCAAACTCCAGAAAGTATGTTTGCTATAATTGTGGGAAAGATGGGCACATGAAAAGGGAATGCCAGTCCCCAAAAGACACTGACAAAGTTGCATATAGGCTACAAGGAGAGCTTCAGAGAATAAATCAGTGGTTAAGAGGTGCACGAAATGATCCCAGTGAGGGCACCAAAAATGCTAACTCCGTCCTTTTGGCAAGGTCAGTTGCCCAGGCCCCCACTACCGCCTCTCAGACTGGTCCAGAATAGTGGGTCCTCCATGGAGACCACTGTAAAGGTGAATGGAGTGTCTACAAAGAGCTGTATTAGACAGTGGCTCCCAAGTGACAATTATGTTCCAGATTGGTATCAGAAGCATTTGTCAGACGTACCCTTACAACCATTAGAAGGACTGCATGTATGGGGTTAAGTGAGAGGCCTACCCCTGTTCCGGGTATATCCAAATTTGGCTGTCTTTCCCACCTCCGTGGCTGGAGTGGCGAACAAGTAAAGACCCTAGCCTTAGTGTGTCCCCCACTGGACTGTATGATGGTGTCCCTTTGTTGATTGGAACAAATGCTCATATGTTCGGAAGGCTGGCACAGTTGTGTTATGAAAAACAGCGGTCAAAGACTAGTAGAGCTTTAAGAGTTCGGCTTTAATTAAGAGGCCTATGAGGCACAGAGATGCTGAAAAAATAGAACCAGAGGAACCGGTCGAATTGTATGGAAGAAGGATCCTGAGTCTCTGATCCTGGCACCAAATGCCCAGTGTACCTTACAGGGAGAGTCCGTATCAGAAAGGATGTTAAGAATAAAATATTAATGTTGGATGCACAGGCGTTGGAAAATTGCCAGAGGACTGCTGAATTATTTCCTAGTATTTTGCCCGCTAGAGCCCATGCTTATGCCAGAAGGGTAATGGTCCAAGTTCATAATGTGTCTGAGAAGAGACATTGAGTAAATAGAGGTTGCATCCTGGCTAATGTGCATTGTACGAACACTGCAGTGCTACCCAACAGCAAGTTAGGAAGAATGACAAAGTAGCATACAGACTTGTTTGATTTGGCGACTCCCGTTGCCAGCTGAATGGATAGTGAGGATCAGTGAGAAGCTTGCCCAAGAGAGACAGGTGTTTTCTTTAAAGGAATGGGACATAGGATGCATACAAGAGCTGAGCACAATATCCGGCTGCATGGCGAACCATTCACGTGAGAGGTCTCGGCGCCTGGCACCTGCTGACATAGATGATGTGAGACGGCATCTGCAAGAGATGTTAGCTGCTGGTGTAATATAAGAATCCAGAAGCCCTTATGTTTCCCCCATTGTGGTAGTGAGGAAAAAGAATGGGACAGTAAGGATGTGCGTGGATTATCGCACCTTAAACCGGCGGACTATTCCTGATCAGTACACAGTGCCCCGCATTCAGGATGCTTTGGACTGCCTAAATGAGAGCAAGTGGTTCTCTGTGTTGGATCTCCGCAGTGGGTACTACCAGATCCCGATGGTCTGAAGGACCATGAGAAGACAGCCTTTATCTATCCGCTTGGCTTCTATGAATTCATGAGGATGCCTCAAGGTTTCAGGTGCCCAGCCACTTTTCAATGATTGATGGAGTGCAGTGGGGACATGAACTTACTAGGGTGCCTGGTATATCTAGATGATGTTATTGTGTTTGGCAGCTCACTGGAGGAACATGAGAGCAGATTATTTAGGTATTGGACCGACTGGAGGACTTTGGCCTTAAACTGTCCATTGATAAGTGTCAATTCTTTCAAACATCAGTAAAGTATGTGGGACACATAGTATCCACCGTGGGAATAGAGACCGACCCAAGTAAAGTTGAGGCCTTGACCACCTGACCACACCAAAAATCTAAAAGAACTGCAAAGATTCCTGGGATTCTGTGGTTGTTATAGGCGTTTCATCAAGGATTATTCAAGAGTGATCCACCCTTTACTTAACCTTACTCAAGGGTATCCCCCAACCCACAAAAAGTACCAAAAGTCAGCGTCCCTCAAGACTGAAAGAGTGTATTTTCATCTGAGTGAAGTATTTGGGGCCCGCTGGACTCCTGATTGTGAGACTGCTTTTCATGAGATCATATATCAACTTACCCATGCTCCAGTGCTGGCCTATGCTGATCCAAGAAAACCTGCACACTGATGCTAGCTTGCAAGGGTTGGGGGCTGTGTTGTACCAAGAGCATGAGAATGGCCTGAGACCAGTGGCCTTTGCCAGTAGAAACCTGACCCCATTCGAAAAGAACTATCCTGTACATAAGTTAGAGTCCCTAGCTTTGAAGTGGGCTATTGTTGACCAATTCCATGAGTACTTGTATGGGGCTAAAATACTAGTAAAAACTGATAATAATCCTTTGACCCATGTGCAGACCTCAGCTAAGTTGGATGCCACTGGCCATAGGTGGCTTTCTGCATTATCTACATACGACTATACTGTTGAATACCGAGCAGGTCTGAACCACATAGATGCTGATGCTCTCTCCCGGAGGCCTGTTCCCCAGAATGATTGGGTCAGATTGGCAGAACCTGACATTCGGGCACTCTGCCGGAAGTTTGACAGGGAGGAACAAATGTCCACGGACACAGTGGACTGCATGAGTGGATTGCTTGGGACCCTCTGAGAATTGCATACCTGCTGCTTATTGCCACTTTTCTGCAATAGACATTGGTGCACTGCCTCAGCTGGACAATGACAGTATTGGCGGGCTCAGTTCCACGATCCCATGATCAAATCAGCTTTAGAAGCCCTCTATGCAGGAAAGATGTTTCCAAATTACGTCCACTGATTTGAGAACTGCACTGTTATACAAAGAAGGTCCTAAGCTGAAACTGATCAATAAACTGTTATACAGAGAAACAGTAGACAGAGGGGACAAGTAGACAAACAACAACTAGTGCTGCCCACTGCCTTCGAGACTCAGTACTGAGGTCCTTGCACAACCACATGGGGCACCTTGGTATAGACAGAACACTTGACTTGGTGAGATCCAGATTCTATTGGCTAAGATGGGGCTGATGTGGAGCAACACATTAAGACTTGTAGTCGCTGCTTACAGAGGAAAGCTTTGCCCCAGAGGACTGCCCCCTGTTAACATCACCAGTGCACCATGGAGCTGGTCTGTATTGATTTTCTGAGTTT
Organism: Neoceratodus forsteri; assembly: GCA_016271365.2. Taxonomy (NCBI): domain Eukaryota; kingdom Metazoa; phylum Chordata; order Ceratodontiformes; family Ceratodontidae; genus Neoceratodus; species Neoceratodus forsteri. Next base: position 805,209,901 of record CM057453.1, read on the forward strand.
GGAGTCAGATCAAAGAAATATCAATAATGTGCTGGTGGTCACTGACCATTTCACGAGATATGCCAAGCTTTCCCACCAAAGATCAGAAAGCATCCACTGTGGCCAAGTACATTGTAGAAAACTTTTTTTCACTATGGAGCTCCACAAAGAATCCATTCTGATCAAGGGAGAGACTTTGAGAGTCATCTGATCAAAGAGATGCTTTCTCTGTGGGAGTGCGAAGTCCAGAACCACTCTTACCACCCCAGAGGACCCACAGCCTGAGCGTTTCAACCGAACTTTGCTAGATATGCTAGGCACCCTGCACCCAAAGGACAAGCCTAGATGGAGCCAACAAATTAGCACCCTGGTACATGCTTATAACTGCACCAACAGTGATGCCACTGGATTCTCCCCCTACCGCCTGATGTTTGGAAGAGAAGCTCGACTACCGGTAGATGTGTGTTTTGGGGTCTCTCTGATGGGTTTCAAGCTGACAACTATTTACAGTACGTGCAAAGTTAAAGGCCCAGCTAACTCATGCATACCAACTGGCTCAAACCATGGCTGCCAAAAGAATCTGGCCAACAAAGAAAGGTATGATAAAAAGGTGAAAGCACAGGAACTCCAGGAGGGAGATCGGGTATTCATAAGAAATCTAGGACTGCATGGCAAACACAAGATTGCTGACAGATGGCACCATCTCCTCACATTGTAGTGGGCAAACAAGATGATCTGCCAGTGTACAAAGTAAGGCCTGAGAATAATTCAAAGATGTAAAACAATGCATAGAAATCATTTACTGCCCATTGGACAAATCTTGATTGAGTATGAGCCCCCAGAAGATGCCCTCTGGACCAGTGACTAGAGCTGCTGCTAAGAAAGATCAAGAACGTCTGCACCTACAGAAGCAGAGTTAAGTGTTCCCTCCACAAGTCCCAGTTGAGCATGACTGTCAGTCCATATCAGAAGAAAGTGAGAGTGACTTTGAATACTATCCTTTTTACAAACTGAGTCAATTGTTTGAGGGCAATCCCTAGTCCAATACTGGAGGCGAAGCTGGGCCTTCTGGACTGTCTAAGCCCCCATCTTCGTCCCTGGAGCCAATGCTCCCAGAAAGTGAAGTGCAAAGCATCAGATCAGATGAAATGGAATCATTGTGCATGGTTGAACTGTTTCAGCTTTCAGGGAAGGAAAATGATGGACTGGGGCAGACTGGTGATACACCAGAACAAGAAGAGTATTTTGAGTGCCCTGACAGTCCACTGCCATTGTCGGAAAGCTCTCCATGCGAGCCAAATGTTGTGGACTCAGAGACTGTAACTCCTGGAGCTGAAAGTGCCCCAAGTTCTAGCCTCTCTACCCCCATGGAGACTCCCCTGACATGTGAGGACAATGCTGAAAATGAGGCTCAGAGTGCAGAGACTGTAACAGTTCCCCTAGAAAGACTGGTCGAGCTGTAAGCCTGTGGTGCACCTCAGTTATGATTCACTTGGGAGGCCTGTGGACTTGCCTCTCAATGTTGTCCATAAAAGGAGTGTATGTGTCCCCGAGCTCATTGCCCAAACTGTGCGTCAGTGCTAACTCCAAGTTACTTGTGTTGCCCTCTAGAGTATGGTGCCCTTGCCCGATCCAGCCCCAAGGTAACTGATAGGAAGGGCCCCTCTTCAGGTTTCATGTACAAGAGGTAATAATAACTTGAGTTATGGTACAATGTGTGTGTAATACTGTGTAAAGAGTGACGTACTGCAAAGTTTCAGAAATGTGTTCTTGGTAAAATTATATATTGACTGATGATTACATGTGTGAGCCTAATGCAAATGTATATGGTTGCAGTTGAAACTTATGGGTGTACTTGCTTGATGCGGACGTCAAGCTTTCCCAGGCCAGGAAGGGTGTAACCCCCCTGCAAATGGGGGTTCCCAAAAGACTTCCAGGAGCTTGCTTGAATGCTCCGAGCCTGAATGGTGTTTGGCGTTTAAGACATTTATCTATGAGTGTTTTTAGAGCCTCTGGTACTGTCTCTTTAAGAGTTGTCTGCTTGCAGACATAATTAGTTAGTATGGGGGGACTGTGTGTTTCTCTGCTTGAGTACCACTCGAGCTGCTGCCAATTCACTCCATTTTTGCAGTCACTAGGGTGCAAAGGGAACCTGTCTGAAAGATGTAACTGTTTGCCAGAAATCATTTAGAGAATAATGAAAATACAGTTTGTCTAACCTGCTTTCTTTGCAATCAGAACTGTGTTTGCCTAGTTCCCCATTCTAGTTTAGAACTGCTGAACTGGACCAATCAGTGTGGGTTAAAGTCGCCCTAAATGGTGCCTTGGACGAATCAGAACTTGGACTCGTAATCTGAGCCAGCCACAAGAGGATTGTATGGGCAGTGACTCTGGGAGATGTAGTTTGGACTTTGGCGCCTTTTGGACCAACAGGGGCAGTCTATTGTGAGTGACAGCCAATCCAGCCAAGAACTGGGAGGAACTCAAAGGAGAGTGCCAGTTTTGTCTGCTGGAGTTTCAGTTGAGCTCTGGCAGTGAAGAGGAAGGAGCCCTGTGCTTTTTGGTGTGCAGTTTAGTCGGGAAGCGCGTGTAAGGCCCGAGTTCGGTCTGCAGCGTACAACTGCTTGTTAGGACTGAATCCATCCTGTGAAGAGAATCAAAGGATATCTGAAGAGTAGAAACCAGGCTCACCTGTAGAAGACTGGAGAAATGCTGAATTAACGCTCGGTCTGTCAGGAACTGAATCTGCTGTGTGTTCTCCGGGTATTGTGCAGTAGTGCGATCGGGATGAAGCAGCACCTACCTGGTATAGTACTTTCTTTTTACCATATAAATGTGTGAGGAGGCTTGTGTAGCTCAAGTGAATCCTGCTGCCATTAAAGGACTTTTACCTGTGACTGTTTACCATATAAATGTGTGAGGAGAGTGTAGCTCAAGTGAATCCTGCTGCCATTAAAGGACTTTGCCTGTTACTGTTTACCATATAAATGTGTGAGGAGGCTTGTGCAGCTCAAGTGAATCCTGCTGCCATTAAAGGACTTTTGCCTGTTACTGTTTACCATATAAATGTGAGGAGTCTCGTGGAGCTCAAGAGTAGCCCTGCTGACGTTGAAGGACCCTATCTTGTTTGAGGTCGTGAGTACTAATTCAGAATTAAGCTCCTGTTGAATTATCACATTGAATCCAAATGGAATTACTGTACTGCTGACTGTTTAGCTAATTTTCTTTCTCTGTGTGAAAGGGCCCTGCCAGCTGCATGGTTTGGACTAGCCACTAGGGCTTGGGTAACCAGGGACAGTAACTGGTAGGGATAGGCCTGTGCACAGAGCCATAAATAGATGAGTAAAGTGATAAGCTAATTAACCTGATTTCCCCTGTCCTTGTTATATCCCTTATATAAATCAGAGCTGCTTGTTTCAGCAAAGTTATACTGCCTAGAGGTATTTGTCTATGTTAAAGTATTGTACTGTGATTGTTGCACTGCTTATCTTCTTATTTTCAGGGGTCCCAGTGCCTAGAACCAGTCCTGGGGGTAAGTGTATACTGAGAAGTAATTCTGATATACTGTGTGGGCCACTAGTGGGAAGAAAGGGGTTTGCAGTGTCCCAGAGGGCTGAGACCAAGTTAGTTTAACTATTGCAAACTCTGACCTCTGGGTGGAGGCACCCCATCGGATCCAGGCCCCTCAACCTGTTAGTGGCAAATCAGGCAGGGGTAGTAGCCCCTGGGATAGCACCATCTAGGGGTTACACTGGAAACAGGGGAGGTACCCAAAGACTGGAGGACAGCAGATGTAGTCCTCTTATACAAAAGTGGGAACAAAGAGGAAGCGGGGAACTACAGACCAGTCAGCCTCACTCGTAGTGGGGAAGATCATGGAAGCACTACTGAAGGAAGATTGGTGGAACATCTGGTTGTCAATGGACTACAGGACCCAAGGCAGCATGGTTTCACCAGGGGAAGTCATGTCAGACCAACCTCGTTGAATTTTTGACTGGGTGACTAGGGAGGTGGATCAGGGGAGGCAGTGGACATGGCCTATCTGGACTTCAGCAAGGCCTTTGACACTGTGCCACATAGAAGACTATTACACAAACTGGGAATATGGGTGTGGGCAGGACAGTAGTGTGGTGGGTAGGTAACTGGCTGGGCGGCAGGACACAGAGGGTGGTGGTAAATGGCTGTCACTCCACAGAGGGAAGAATGACCAGTGGGGTACCACAGGGATCAGTGCTGGGACCGGTCCTATTCAACATCGTCATCAGTGACATTATGCAGGACCTAGAAGACAGAATTTTACTGTTCGTTGATGACACAAAGCTCTGCAACAGAGTAAACATACCAGAGGGTGTAGACAGAATGAGAAGGGACCTGCAGAAACTTGAAGAATGGTCAGGGGTTTGGCAGTTGAAATTCAATGCAAAGAAGTGCAAGATAATGCATATGGGGCACAAAAACCCTGGCACAATATATCAGTTGGGGAGTGAGGATATAGCATGCACCAAGCAGGAAAGGGATCTTGGGGTTATCATCTCTGATGACCTCAAGGTAGGAAACAGTGTGACAAGGCAGCAGGTAAAGCAAATAGGATGCTGGGATGCATAGGCAGGGCATCACCAGCAGGAAAGGGAGGTCATAATTCCACTATACATGACACTAGTGAGGCCCCACCTGGAGTACAGTGTACAGTTCTGGAGACCTTACCTATGTAAGGACATAGACAGGGTAGAGAAGGTTCAGAGGAGGGCAACAAAGATGGTACATGGATTGCATCACAAGTCCTGTGAGGACAGGTTGAAGGAACTGAATATGTACTCCCTGGAGGAGAGGAGGGGAGAGAGGGGATATGATAGAGACATACAAGTATCTTACAGGGAGGAACAGGGTGCAGGAATACACTATTTTTAAGCAAAAAAGATGTTCCAGGACTAGAGGGCATGGGTTGAAGTTGGAGGGAGGACAATTCAGAGGAAACGTGAGGAAGAATTTCTTCACAGAACGGGTGGTGGACAAGTGGAACAACCTGCCAGAGGAAGTGGTGGGGGCTGAAACAATCATGGGATTTAAGAATGCATGGGATAGACATTATGTAATTCTGGAGGTCAGGGGTAAGGGGGCAACAGACTTCTAGGAAAACATAAACTGAACTTACAAGCTCAAATGGGCAGACTGGGTGGGCCATAGACCCTTATCTGCCGACACTATCTATGTACTGTATCTATGTAACTGCACCGGAGACACTAGGACCCAGCAGGAGCAAACTTTTTTGCTAGAGGGTCTGTGCCAGAGATGGAGCCGTGAGCCTCAGCTCGTGCGGTAATGACTATCTCGGCGTCGACCCTCCAACCGCCTCAGTTCCCTTTTTCCCACCGTCGAGTGCACTTCAGTCACGACGTCGCTCACCACCCGGGAGTTAAACTTCAAACTAGCAGCATAGTTTTTCAGTTTTATTGTTTTGTAGTAATATCTCGAATAAGTACCGCTTAGTTTATTTATTCTTATTTAAAGAAGAAGTCTCAGCCTACATTGGCGGAGTTGACCATGAGCGGGTCAGGTGACGTTAGGGAGACTTGGTATAAAAGCTGTTCAGTCAACCGGGCTGGGTCTGATCCGCTGCCTTCTCCGGAAGGGGGGTCTGACAACGGACAGTCCAATGCCCAAGGGGGTGGGCGGTCCCCTTGAAAGCATAAAATCAAACGGTCGCACTTTCGGCACCATTCGGCCTCGAGCTCTTCTTCGTCCCACAGGTCAAAAAAGAGAAGGCATCACTCGAGGTCGCCCTCTGATATGTCTGCACGTAGACGGTCAGTTATTGGGGCTAGTTACCAGTCTCCTCCTCGGAGTCGACGTTTTCTGTCTCTGATAGCCAACGTCTTCGACATCGGAGCCCTACCCTGCCCTCTGGTAGGTCTTCAGATGAGCAGTTTCATCAGTGGGATGCTCTTATGGAGCAATGGGCTCGGAGATTGGTCCAGCTGCCTGGCCTGGTCACTCAGGGGCCTTCAGGCTTTGTGGGAGATCAGGTAGGGTGATTGGGGCCTCCCTGTTAGGGGCGCCGTCTTCGGTGTCGTCGACTCTGCGCTTAGGTGTTCCCCACCACGGCTGCAGCGCAGGGGGCACACCGATGCCTTTATCTCCTGGTATTCTCCTTCTTTCTCCTCAAATCCTGTTTTTCAGAGTCTTGGGATGTTTTTGACGCCCTCGGCGTTGATGGCACACTTGCTGCCGTCTTCAGCGCCGATGCGTTTGTTGGCGCTGTCCTCGGCGCCGTGCGCTTTGTCGGCAGCATCCTTGGTGCCGTGTGCTTCATCGGCACCATCCTCCATGCCGTGTGGCCTCTCGGTGCCATCTTCGGCACTGCGTGGCTTCTCGGCGCCATGCGGCCTCTCAGCGCCGTCTTTGACACCATCTGGCTTCTTGGTGCTGTCCGGCTCCTCGGCACCATGCGTGTTTTTGGCGCTGTGCTCTTCTTCGGTGCCGGGACCTGTTAGGACGTCATCCTGTCTTCAAGGCTCCTCCTCTTTTAATCCTTCCTCATTTCCTTCTGATTTTCACTCCTTTCCTGTTCATACATTCCCTCCTGGACTGTCAGGAGATGACATTGAGCTTGACCCAGACATTAGGCTGGGTGATGATGTGGAAGGAACAGGATCTATTCCTGCTGCAGAGCCTGTGGTCAAGGACCTGTCTTTTAAGTCTCTGCTGAAAAACTTGAATTCCACTCTTTCTCTCCAAACTACAGATATCGATCCTGGGAAACTGTTAAGACTCCAATACCTCCATGTTCCGGAGATCCCTATGGATTTGACTCCTCCGGTACAGCCCTCCTTTGAGATGCTGTTTCAAATGGTATGGAATAATCCTGCTCTCATTCCTTTGGTGGCTAAGTCCATAGATAGGAATATGCTGCTCCCAAGGATCGACCAATTTTGGCATCCCAAGCCTTTGCGGATCCTATTGTAGTCTTGGCAGAGAATGATAAGGTCGTCCTTCCCCAGACTACTACAGCTCGACCTATTAACAAAGAATCTCGTAAGATAGACACTTTAGGTAAGAGAGTCTTTGCTGCTTCCACTCTAAGTATGCGTATTGCCAGCTACCAAGGCTATTTCTCTCAATATGAGTATATCCTTTGGCATTCGCTCAAACAAATGGTTGAAGCTCTACCAGAGTCGGACACTAATTCAGAGCTTCTTTAAACCATAACCAGGGGTATCGAGTCCAACAGCCAGCAGGTTAAAGCAGCTATGGACGCCTTCGATACTGCTTCCTGAACGGCGGCGGCAGGCATTTGTGCCCGCCGTCATTCCTGGCTGCGCACTTCAGGTTTCACGAATGATGCACAGCAACAGGTAATGGCGTTGCCTTTCGATGGTGTGTATCTCTTTGGCCCTCAAGGAAAACAGGTTCTAGAGGCTACACAAAAGACTAGGTCAGCCATTAAATTGGCTCGACCTCCTCCCGTCCCCTCTCGATGGGGTGTTAATAAATGCCAGTTTCATAACTGTCAGTCCTTTCAAGGCAAAGGCAGGGGGAGTTTTAATAAAAACCAAGCCCCCCAGCCCCAAAAGAAAACACAGCAGAAGGCGCAAGGACCCAAAGTGCCCAGTGCCACCTTCTGAGTTGTTGGCCCAAGTCCCACCTCAGCTGCCAGAGGTGGACTCTTCCTCAGTGGTGGGAGGTCATCTGACTCACTTCTACAATCAATGGAAGTCCATAACCTCGGACAAATGGGTCCTCCAGATAATCCATGAAGGGTTTTCCCTCAATCTTTTAGAGACCCCTCCAGATCGTCCCCCCCAGACGACAGCCCAGGCTGTCAGCTCTTCAGTCAGATCTTCTCGCCTCCGAGATACAGGGCCTTCTGAACAACAGGGCAGTGGAAGTAGTTCCGCTGGATCAATGGAACACAGGGTTCTACTCCCATTACTTTCTGGTTCCAAAGAAAACTGGGGGCATGTGCCCCATTTCAGACCTCAGAAAACTAAACAAATTCCTTCCCAAAGAGAAATTCAAAATGATATCACTAGGAACCCTGTTACCTTTGCTTCATCAACATGACCGGTTAGCCTCTCTGGACATGCAGGATGCTTACCAGCAGATTCCTATTCACCCAAAGCATCACAAATACCTAAGTTTCATGGCTTTGGGACAGCATTATTAGTTCAGAGTCCTGCCCTTTGGGCTATCCTGAGCGCCGCGAGTTTTTACAAAGTGTTGTGCAATTCTCGCAGCGCATCTCAGAAAAATCGGAATACAGGTGTTTCCATATCTGGACGATTGACTTCTAGCAAGTCCTTCCAGACAGGGGACTCTAGACACCGTAACCATGGCTTCACACTTTCTCACATCCATGGGAGTCCTGCTAAACCTCAAAAAATCGCAGCTGCAGCCCTCCCAGCGGTTCCTTTTATAGGAACTCTTCTGGACACCTCCTGTGTGAAAGCATTTCTTCCAGAGGACAGGAGGAGTAGTATCCTTCAGATGGCCTGATACATCGGAGACAGCAGCTCAGTTTCAGCTCTCTCGATGCAACGGATGCTAATTCTCATGGCATCCTCAGTGTTCACTGTACCCCTAGCATGCCATCACATGAGAATCTCTCAGTGGATGCTCAGTACTCAGTGGTCCCCGACCACTCACCCTCAGTCCTTTCTCATCAAGGTGACAGAACCTCTGAAGAGATCACTCACCTAGTGGTCACAAGAGGACAGTCTTCTGGAAGGGTATCCCTCTGCTCCTCTGGATCATCAGATTTCCATTACCACAGACGCGTCCCTGATGGAGTGGGGAGCTCATTGTCAGACTCTCCACACTCAAGGTACATGGACTCAGGACGAGTCCCAGCTTCACATAAATGTCTTGGAAATGAGAACCGTCCTTTATGCAGTCCGGGCTTTGAACGACATTCTCTGTCACAGGAACATTCTCCTTCAAACGGACAACAAAGCAGTAATGTAATACATCAAAAAGCAGGGTGGTGCTCACTGTTACCCTTTGTGCAGGGAAGCAATGAGGGTGTGGGAATGGTGCTTGGAGCACAAGGCTCTAATTCATGCAGTCTATCTGCCGGGGGTGCAGAACGAACTGGCAGACAGTCTCAGCAGAACAGAGACAGATCCTCATGAATGGTCTCTCGACATAGCTCAGTCACTATTTGCAGAGTGGGGAATTTCAGGCTGGGACCTTTTTGCATCCCCACTCAACACAAAACTGCCTCTCTTCTGCTCCAGAAATCCAGGGCCTGGCATTTTCTGTCAGGATGCATTCAGGCTGCGGTGGACAAAACTCTTTCTATATGCCTTTCCGCCTCTTCCTCTAATTCAGAGAGTACTTCTCAAATTCGAGTCCCAGGGGGACAAAATGATCTTCATTGCTCCCTTCTGGCCTCGACAGATATGGTTTCCACTACTCAACAGTATGTCGGAAGCTCCTCTGAAACCACTTCCCCTTCAGACGAACCTTCTGACTCAGGGGCCTGTGGTCCATCCCAACTTGAGGCCGCTTCACCTTCACGCTTGGCTCCTGAAGAGATAGAAGTGAACAGGTTAAATGTCTCGGAGAGTTTCAGATATTCTTTTGGCTGCATGCAAGCCAGTCACCAGAAAAACTTACACAGCCAAATGGAAGCGTTTTTCTCTCTGGTGTGCGAAATCCTCTTTGAATCCTTTTTCCTGCCCACCAAATAAAGTTCTAGAGTACCTCTTAGACCTCTCAAATTCAGGTCTACAATACTCTACAGTCAAAGTTCACCTTTGTGCCATTTCAGCTTATCATGAGCCAGTACTTTCCTTGTCACTGGCTCAGTTACCTGTAGTTAAGAGGATTCTTAAGGGTATTCTGCATACCAGACCTCCTATCAGACATCCAGTCACAGCCTGGGACATTAATCTTGTGCTAGACATGCTCATTCAAACGCCTTTCAAGCCTCTAGCTACCTGTGAGTTGAAATGTCTCACTTGGAAAACGGCCTTCCTGGTGGCCATTACCTCGGCCCGCAGGGTTTCTGAAATACATGCTTTGGTTACAGACCCACCATATACTGTATTTCATAAGGACAAAGTAGTTCTTAAGACCCATCTTAAGTTTCTCCCTAAGGTTGTTTCAGAATTCCATCTAAACCAACCTTTGATCCTACCTACTTACTTTGCGAACTTCCAAAATGAAGGAGAGAGAGTACCCTTCACCCTTTAGATGTCAAAAGAGCTCTGTGTTTCTATTTGGATAGAACAAAAGAAATTCTCAAAGCTCAACAACTGTTTGTTTCCTTCAGTGAGACCCGGCTAGGTCAGCCTGTCGCTATCAGATGCATTTCGGCATGGCTAGTGGCATGCCTTCACCACTGTTATTCCATTTCTCAAGTTAAGCTGGAGGGCCAAGTATATGCTCACTCTACTAGAGCAGTCACGGCATCCCTGGCTGAAATCCACAATGTGTCCATTGCAGACATTTGCAATGCGGCTACCTGGAGCTCAGTGCATACTTTCGTCAAGCACTATGCCCTGGATGTCCATGCCAAGTGACATCTTTCGTTTGGCAGGACTATCCTTAATGGACTTCTGTCCTTAATTTGTGAGCTCTTGGTTTCTTCTGCCGCCATCTTGTGGGATTATTAGCTCTGTACTCTCCCATCAGTGTGAATGAGTACTGGAGACTTTATGTCCAGGAAGATATGGAGATCATACTACCTACCATAATTCTTGATCTTCTTGGACGAAGTCTCCACCACTCATTCACACGCCCACCCACCATCCCCCGAGCTCACTTCTCTGTTGTTGGTCTTCACTCCCTCAATGTTTAGGCTGTGAAGACTTCTTTGTTGAGTCGACCCTTCTTATATGGGTCGTTCAGACTATCTTATGTCTGTTTTTTTTTAGGCTAATTCTTCTAGGTTAGTTACGCTTCACCTCCTTGGAAAAAAGGTACTGAGGCGGTTGGAGGGTCGATGCCGAGAGAGTCATTGCCGCACGGGCCGAGGCTCGTGGTGCTGCTCCTCGTGGTTCCATCTCTGGTGCCGGCCCTCTTGCAAAAAGTTTGCTCCCGCTGGGTCCTAGCGCCTCCGGCATAGATCCCATCAGTGTGCATGAGTGGTGGAGACTTCATCCAAGAAGATCAAGAATTACGGTAGGTATGTAATTTCCATTTTCTGATACTCTATGAGCGGAAGTAATGGTCACCAGGAAGGCCATCTTCCAAGTAAGGAATTTTAACTCACAAGTAGCCAGAGGATCAAAAGGTTTATGAGTGAACATGTCTAGCAAAAGATTAATGTCCTAGGCTGCAACTGGACATCTAATGGGAGGTCTGGTATGCAGAATGCCCTTAAGAAACTGCTTAATTACCGGTAACTGAGCCAGAGGCATGGAAAGTACTGGCTCATAATATGTGGAAATGGTGCAAAGATGAACTTTGACTGTAGAGTATTGCAGACTTGTGTTTGAGAGGTCTAAGAGATACTCCAGGACTTTATTCAGTGGCAGGAAAAAGGATTCCAAGAGGATTTTGCACACCAGATAGAGAAACGCTTCCACTTAAGCTCTGTAGGTGTTTCTGGTAGCCAGCTTGCGCGCAGCTAAAAGAATATCTGAAACTCTACAAGAAACATTCTCCTCAGTAGCCATGTGTGGAGGTGAAGAGACCTCAGGTTGGGATGAACTACAGAGCTCTGGGTCAGAAGGTTCATCTGAAGGGGAAGCAGTTTCGGAGAGGTTTCCAATAGTCTGTTGATCAGAGGAAACCGGATCTTATGAGGCCAGAATGGGGCAATGGTGCCTCCAGTTTGAGCAGTACTCTCTGAACTAGGGGAAGAGGAGGAAATGCGTAAAGAAAGTGTTTTGTCCACTGCAGCCTGAATGCATCCTGACAAAAAACGCCAGGTCCTGGATTTCAGGAGCAGAAGCGAGGCAGTTGTGCATTGAGTAGGGACGCAAAAAGGTCCAGGTCCGGAGTTCCCACTCTTTGAAGACTGACTGAATGAAGAGTAAGTCGAGAGACCACTCATGAGGATCTGCCTCCGTCCTGCTGAGACGTTCTGCCAGTTCATTTTGCACTCCTGGCAGGCAAATCACCTGAATCAGAGCATTGTGCTCCAGGTACCATTCCCACACTCTCATAGCTTTCCTGCATAATGGGTAAGAGTGTGCACCACCCTGTTTGTTGATGTAATACATCACTGCCTTGTTGTCTGTTTGAAGAAAAATGTTCTTGCAACAGAGTATGTACTTCAAAGCTCGGACTGCATGAAGGACAGCCCTCATTTCCAGAACGTTTATGTGGACTTCAGACTCATCCTGGGTCCACGTGCCCTGGGTGTGAAGATCCTTGCAGTGAGCTCGCCAACCCATCAGGAACGCGTCCATGGGTAATGAAGATCTGTTGATCCAGAGGGGCGAAGGGATACCCTTTCAGAAGGTTGTCCTCCTGAGACCACCAGGTGAGGGACCGCTTCAGTGGTTCTGTCACCTTGATGTGAAAGGACTGAAGATGAGTGGTTGGCAACCACTGAGTACTGAGCATCCACTGAGTGGTTCTCATGTGAAGATGAGCCAAAGGCACCATGAACACTGAGGATGCCATGAGACCCAGCATCCGCTGCATTGAGAGAGCTCGAACTGAGCTGTGTTCTCTGATGAAGAAGGCCATCAGTAGGATATTGCTCCTCCTGTCCTCCGGAAGATATGCTTTCACACTAGAAGTGTCCAGAAGGGTTCCTATGAAGAGTAGCTTCTGGGAGGGCTGCAACTGCAACTTGTTTAGGTTCAGCAGTACTCCCATGAACATGAGGAAGTCTGAGGCTGTGGCCACAGCCTCCAGAGTCTCTTGTCTGGAGGGGCTTGCTAGAAGCCAGTCATCCAGATATGGGAATACTTGAATTTTGATTTTCCTTAGATGTGCCACGAGAATTGTACAGCATTTTGTAAAAACTTGAACAAAACAGCAGCTTTTTCCTCTACATTAATTGACAAACACTGATAAGAGAATATGCAGCTTTTACAATCTGTGTTAGCAAGGCAGGCTTATCAGAAGCTGCTGAACTCTGTTTTCCAGTCCCTAAAGCAGCTGTTCGTATCCAGAAACCGCTGGATTTGGCCGAGGAGACGAAGGCAGGGCTGTGACCAGGCAGCTGGAAAGGCGCCAAAAGACAGGTGGGCTATTCAATTACCTGGGTCGGCTGGGCTTGGGCAGGAGGGCTTCAAGACTGGCCCTCAGACTCCTTTCTCCACGGGGAGGGGTGGTGTTCTGGGAGAGAAAGAGGGAGACAATTCATTTTAAGTAGGCAGAAAGGGAGGGGATTAGGCTGAGATTGGCTGGTGCAACATGTAATTGGAGCTGGATAATGCTGCAGGGATCAGGGTCTGCGAGCGCCTGGCCTCGAGAACTCAGAGGCTCTGCACAGCAAGTACCTGCCCAATTTCCCACTGCGAGTCCCTAGTGCACTTAACTGCCCAGGTCCCGTATGGTTAGCAAGCAAACAGTCCCCCGGAGCCCGTGTTGCGTTTCCCTGAGTCACTCAATTACAACCGGGTCCTGTTGCAGTCCCACACAATCCCCCTGCTTTGCTTACAGTGTTGCACCTTACTTTAAATTAATTCAAGTCCTGTGAGGAAACAAAACAGCAGCTTTTTCCTCTACATTAATTGACAAACACTGATAAGAGAATATGCAGCTTTTACAATCTGTGTTAGCAAGGCAGGCTTATCAGAAGCTGCTGAACTCTGTTTTTCCAGTTCCCTAAAGCAGCTGTTCGTATCCAGAAACCGCTTTGATTTGGCCGAGGAGACGAGCTGCAGGGCTGTGACCAGGCAGCCGTTGGAAAAGGGCCAAAAGACAGGTGGGCTATTCAATTCACCTGGGTCGGCTGGGCTGGGCAGGGAGGGCTTCAAGACTGGCCCTCGCGACCTCCTTTCCACGGGGAGGGGTGGTGTTCTGGGAGAGAAAGAGGAGACAATTCATTTAAGTAGGCAGAAAGGGAGGATTAGGCTGAGATTGGCTGGTGCAACATGTAATTGGAGCTGGATAATGCTGCAGGGATCAGGGGTCTGGCGCCTGGCCTCGAACTCAGAGGCTCTGCACAGCAAGTACCTGCCCACTTCCCACTGCGAGTCCCTAGTGCACTTAACTGCCCAGGTCCCGTATGGTTAGCAAGCAAACAGTCCCCTGAGCCCGTGTTGCGCTTCCTGAGTCACCAATTACAACCGGTCCTGTTGCAGTCCCACACAACCCCTGCTTTGCTTACAGTGTTGCACCTTACTTTAAATTAATTCAAGTCCCGTAGGAAACAAAACAGCAGCTTTTTCCTCTACATTAATTGACAAACACTGATAAGAGAATATGCAGCTTTTACAATCTGTGTTAGCAAGGCAGGCTTATCAGAAGCTGCTGAACTCTGTTTTCCAGTTCCCTAAAGCAGCTGTTCGATCCAGAAACCGCTTGATTTGGCCGAGGAGACGAGCGGCAGGGCTGTGACCAGGCAGCCGCGAAAAGGCGCCAAAAGACAGGTGGGCTATTCAATTACCTGGGTCGGCTGGGCTTCTGGGCAGGGAGGGCTTCAAGACTGGCCCTCACACCTCCTTTCTCCACGGGGAGGGGTGGTGTCTGGGAGAGAAAGAGGGAGACAATCCATTTTAAGTAGGCAGAAAGGAGGGATTAGGCTGAGATTGGCTGGTGCAACATGTAATTGGAGCTGATAATGCTGCAGGGATCAGGGTCATGCGAGCCTGGCCTCGAGAACTCAGAGGCTCTGCACAGCAAGTACCTGCCCACTTTCCCACTGCGAAGTCCCTAGTGCACTTAACTGCCCAGGTCCCGTATGGTTAGCAAGCAACAGTCCCCGGAGCCTGCGGTTATGCTTCCCTGAGTCACTCAACTACAACCGGTCCTGTTGCAGTCCCACACAATCCCCTGCTTTGCTTACAGTGTTGCACCTTACTTTAAATTAATTCAAGTCCCGGAGGAAACAAAACAGCAGCTTTTTCCTCACATTAATTGACAAACACTGATAAGAGAATATGCAGCTTACAATCTGTGTTAGCAAGGCAGGCTTATCAGAAGCTGCTGAACTCTGTTTTTCCAGTTCCCTAAAGCAGCTGTTCGCATCCAGAAATCCGCTTTGGATTTGGCCGAGGAGACGAGCGGCAGGGCTGTGACCAGGCAGCCGTTGGAAAAGGCGCCAAAAGACAGGTGGGCTATTCAATTACCTGGGTCGGCTGGGCTTCTGGGCAGGGAGGGCTTCAAGACTGGCCCTCGCGACCTCCTTTCTCCACGGGGGAGGGGGGTGGTGTTCTGGGGAGAGAAAGAGGGAGACAATTCATTTTAAGTAGGCAGAAAGGGAGGGATTAGGCTGAGATTGGCTGGACATGTAATTGGAGCTGGATAATGCTGAGGATCAGGTCTGCGAGCCTGGCCTCGAGAACTCAGAGGCTCTGCACAGCAAGTACCTGCCCACTTCCCACTCAGTCCCTAGTGCACTTAACTGCCCAGGTCCCGTATGGTTAGCAAGCAAACAGTCCCCGGAGCCCGTGTTAGCTTCCCTGAGTCACCTAATTACAACGGTCCTGTTGAGTCCCACACAATCCCTCTGCTTTGCTTACAGTGTTGCACCTACTTTAAATTAATTCAAGTCCGTAGGAAACAAAACAGCAGCTTTTTCCCTCTACATTAATTGACAAACACTGATAAGAGAATATGCAGCTTTTTACAATCTGTGTTAGCAAGGCAGGCTTATCAGAAGCTGCTGAACTCTGTTTTTCCAGTTCCCTAAAGCAGCTGTTCGCATCCAGAAATCCGCTTTGGATTTGGCCGAGGAGACGAGCGGCAGGGCTGTGACCAGGCAGCCGTTGGAAAAGGCGCCAAAAGACAGGTGGGCTATTCAATTACCTGGGTCGGCTGGGCTTCTGGGCAGGGAGGGCTTCAAGACTGGCCCTCGCGACCTCCTTCTCCACGGGAGGGGGTGGTGTTCTGGGAGAGAAAGAGGAGACAATTCATTTTAAGTAGGCAGAAAGGAGGGATTAGGCTGAGATTGGCTGGTGCAACATGTAATTGAGCTGGATAATGCTGCAGGATCAGGGTCTGCAGCGCCTGGCCTCGAGAACTCAGAGGCTCTGCACAGCAAGTACCTGCCCACTTTCCACTGCAGTCCCTAGTGCACTTAACTGCCCAGGTCCCGTATGGTTAGCAAGCAAACAGTCCCCGGAGCCTGTGGTTATGCTTCCCTGAGTCACTCACTACAACCGGTCCTGTTGCAGTCCCACACAATCCTCTGCTTTGCTTACAGTGTTGCACCTACTTTAAATTAATTCAAGTCCTGAGGAAACAAAACAGCAGCTTTTTCCTCTACATTAATTGACAAACACTGATAAGAGAATATGCAGCTTTTACAATCTGTGTTAGCAAGGCAGGCTTATCAGAAGCTGCTGAACTCTGTTTTTCCAGTTCCCTAAAGCAGCTGTTCGTGATCCAGAACCGCTGGATTTGGCCGAGGAGACGAGGCAGGGCTGTGACCAGGCAGCCGTTGGAAAAGGCGCCAAAGACAGGTGGGCTATTCAATTACCTGGCCGGCTGGGCTTTGGGCAGGAGGGCTTCAAGACTGGCCTCACGACCTCCTTCTCCACGGGAGGGGTGGTGTTCTGGGAGAGAAAGAGGGAGACAATCCATTTTAAGTAGGCAGAAAGGAGGGATTAGCTGAGATTGGCTGTGCAACATGTAATTGGAGCTGGATAATGCTGCAGGGATCAGGGGTCTGGCGAGCGCCTGGCCCTCGAACTCAGAGGCTCTGCACAGCAAGTACCTGCCCACTTCCCACTGCGAGTCCCTAGTGCACTTAACTGCCCAGGTCCGTATGGTTAGCAAGCAAACAGTCCCGAGCCGTGTTATGCTTCCCCTGAGTCACCAATTACAACCGGTCCTGTTGCAGTCCCACACAATCCCCTGCTTTGCTTACAGTGTTGCACCTTACTTTAAATTAATTCAAGTCCCGAGGAAACAAAACAGCAGCTTTTTCCTCTACATTAATTGACAAACACTGATAAGAGAATATGCAGCTTTACAATCTGTGTTAGCAAGGCAGGCTTATCGAAGCTGCTGAACTCTGTTTTCCAGTTCCCTAAAGCAGCTGTTCGCATCCAGAAACGGTCTGGATTTGGCCGAGAGACGAGCGGCAGGGCTGTGACCAGGCAGCCGTGGAAAAGGCGCCAAAAGACAGGTGGGCTATTCAATTACCTGGGTCGGCTGGGCTTGGGCAGGAGGGCTCAAGACTGGCCTCACACCTCCTTTTTCCACGGGGAGGGGTGGTGTCTGGGAGAGAAAGAGGAGACAATTCATTTTAAGTAGGCAGAAAGGGAGGGATTAGGCTGAGATTGGCTGGTGCAACATGTAATTGGAGCTGGATAATGCTGCAGGGATCAGGGGTCAGCGCCTGGCCCTCGAGAACTCAGAGGCTCTGCACAGCAAGTACCTGCCCACTTTCCACTCAGTCCCTAGTGCACTTAACTGCCCAGGTCCCGTATGGTTAGCAAGCAAACAGTCCCCCGGAGCCCGTGTTGCGTTTCCCTGAGTCACTCAATTACAACCGGTCCTGTTGCAGTCCCACACAATCCCCTGCTTTGCTTACAGTGTTGCACCTTACTTTAAATTAATTCAAGTCCCGTAGGAAACAAAACAGCAGCTTTTTCCCTCTACATTAATTGACAAACACTGATAAGAGAATATGCAGCTTTTTACAATCTGTGTTAGCAAGGCAGGCTTATCAGAAGCTGCTGAACTCTGTTTTTCCAGTTCCCTAAGCAGCTGTTCGCATCCAGAACTCTTTGATTTGGCCGAGAGAGAGGCAGGGCTGTGACCAGGCAGCCGCTGGAAAAGGCGCCAAAAGACAGGTGGGCTATTCAATTACCTGGGTCGGCTGGGCTTCTGGGCAGGGAGGGCTTCAAGACTGGCCCTCGCGACCTCCTTTCTCCACGGGGGAGGGGGGTGGTGTTCTGGGGAGAGAAAGAGGGAGACAATTCATTTTAAGTAGGCAGAAAGGGAGGGGATTAGGCTGAGATTGGCTGGTGCAACATGTAATTGGAGCTGGATAATGCTGCAGGGATCAGGGGTCTGCGAGCGCCTGGCCTCGAGAACTCAGAGGCTCTGCACAGCAAGTACCTGCCCAATTTCCCACTGCGAGTCCCTAGTGCACTTAACTGCCCAGGTCCCGTATGGTTAGCAAGCAAACAGTCCCCCGGAGCCCGTGTTGCGTTTCCCTGAGTCACTCAATTACAACCGGGTCCTGTTGCAGTCCCACACAATCCCCCTGCTTTGCTTACAGTGTTGCACCTTACTTTAAATTAATTCAAGTCCCGTAGGAAACAAAACAGCAGCTTTTTCTCTACATTAATTGACAAACACTGATAAGAGAATATGCAGCTTTTACAATCTGTGTTAGCAAGGCAGGCTTATCAGAAGCTGCTGAACTCTGTTTTTCCAGTTCCCTAAAGCAGCTGTTCGTATCCAGAAACCGCTGGATTTGGCCGAGGAGACGAAGGCAGGGCTGTGACCAGGCAGCCGCTGGAAAAGGCGCCAAAAGACAGGTGGGTTATTCAATTACCTGGGTCGGCTGGGCTTCTGGGCAGGAGGGCTTCAAGACTGGCCTCGCGACTCCTTTCTCCACGGGGAGGGGTGGTGTTCTGGGAGAGAAAGAGGGAGACAATCCATTTGTAGGCAGAAAGGGAGGGATTAGGCTGAGATTGGCTGGTGCAACATGTAATTGAGCTGGATAATGCTGCAGGGATCAGGGTCTGCGAGCGCCTGGCCCTCGAGAACTCAGAGGCTCTGCACAGCAAGTACCTGCCCACTTCCCACTGCGAGTCCCTAGTGCACTTAACTGCCCAGGTCCCGTATGGTTAGCAAGCAAACAGTCCCCTGAGCCTCGGTTATGCTTCCCTGAGTCACTCAATTACAACCGGTCCTGTTGCAGTCCCACACAACTCCCTGCTTTGCTTACAGTGTTGCACCTTACTTTAAATTAATTCAAGTCCCGTAGGAAACAAAACAGCAGCTTTTTCCCCACATTAATTGACAAACACTGATAAGAGAATATGCAGCTTTTACAATCTGTGTTAAAGGCAGGCTTATCAGAAGCTGCTGAACTCTGTTTTTCCAGTCCCTAAAGCAGCTGTTCGATCCAGAAACCTGGATTTGGCCGAGGAGACGAGCTGCAGGGCTGTGACCAGGCAGCCGTTGGAAAAGGCGCCAAAAGACAGGTGGGCTATTCAATTACCTGGGCCGGCTGGGCTTGGGCAGGGAGGGCTTCAAGACTGGCCTCACGACTCCTTTCTCCACGGGAGGGGTGGTTCTGGGAGAGAAAGAGGGAGACAATTCATTTTAAGTAGGCAGAAAGGGAGGGGATTAGGCTGAGATTGGCTGGTGCAACATGTAATTGGAGCTGGATAATGCTGCAGGGATCAGGGGTCTGCGAGCGCCTGGCCTCGAGAACTCAGAGGCTCTGCACAGCAAGTACCTGCCCAATTTCCCACTGCGAGTCCCTAGTGCACTTAACTGCCCAGGTCCCGTATGGTTAGCAAGCAAACAGTCCCCCGGAGCCCGTGTTGCGTTTCCCTGAGTCACCATCTACAACCGGTCCTGTTGCAGTCCCACACAATCCCCTGCTTTGCTTACAGTGTTGCACCTTACTTTAAATTAATCAAGTCCCGTAGGAAACAAAACAGCAGCTTTTTCCCTCTACATTAATTGACAAACACTGATAAGAGAATATGCAGCTTTTTACAATCTGTGTTAGCAAGGCAGGCTTATCAGAAGCTGCTGAACTCTGTTTTTCCAGTTCCCTAAAGCAGCTGTTCGCATCCAGAAATCCGCTTTGGATTTGGCCGAGGAGACGAGCGGCAGGGCTGTGACCAGGCAGCCGTTGGAAAAGGCGCCAAAAGACAGGTGGGCTATTCAATTACCTGGGTCGGCTGGGCTTGGGCAGGGAGGGCTTCAAGACTGGCCTCACCTCCTTTCTCCACGGGGGAGGGGTGGTGTCTGGGAGAGAAAGAGGAGACAACCATTTTAGTAGGCAGAAAGGAGGGATTAGGCTGAGATTGGCTGGTGCAACATGTAATTGGAGCTGGATAATGCTGCAGGGATCAGGGGTCTGCGAGCGCCTGGCCTCGAGAACTCAGAGGCTCTGCACAGCAAGTACCTGCCCAATTTCCCACTGCGAGTCCCTAGTGCACTTAACTGCCCAGGTCCCGTATGGTTAGTGTTAAAACAGTCCTCGGAGCCTCGGTTGCGCTCCTGAGTCACCTAATTACAACCGGTCCTGTTGCAGTCCCACACAACCTCTGCTTTGCTTACAGTGTTGCACCTACTTTAAATTAATTCAAGTCCCGTAGGAAACAAAACAGCAGCTTTTTCCCTCTACATTAATTGACAAACACTGATAAGAGAATATGCAGCTTTTTACAATCTGTGTTAGCAAGGCAGGCTTATCAGAAGCTGCTGAACTCTGTTTTTCCAGTCCCTAAAGCAGCTGTTCGTGATCCAGAAACCGCTGGATTTGGCCGAGAGACGAGCTGCAGGGCTGTGACCAGGCAGCCGTGGAAAAGGCGCCAAAAGACAGGTGGGTATTCAATTACCTGGGTCGGCTGGGCTTCTGGGCAGGAGGGCTTCAAGACTGGCCTCACACCTCCTTTCTCCACGGGAGGGGTGGTGTTCTGGGAGAGAAAGAGGGAGACACTCATTTTAAGTAGGCAGAAAGGGAGGGATTAGGCTGAGATTGGCTGTGCAACATGTAATTGGAGCTGGATAATGCTGCAGGATCAGGGTCTGCAGCGCCTGGCCTCGAGAACTCAGAGGCTCTGCACAGCAAGTACCTGCCCACTTCCCACTGCGAGTCCCTAGTGCACTTAACTGCCCAGGTCCCGTATGGTTAGCAAGCAAACAGTCCTGAGCCCGTGTTGCGCTTCCCTGAGTCACCAATTACAACCGGGTCCTGTTGCAGTCCCACACAACTTCTGCTTTGCTTACAGTGTTGCACCTACTTTAAATTAATTCAAGTCCGTGAGGAAACAAAACAGCAGCTTTTTCCTCTACATTAATTGACAAACACTGATAAGAGAATATGCAGCTTTTACAATCTGTGTTAGCAAGGCAGGCTTATCAGAAGCTGCTGAACTCTGTTTTCCAGTCCCTAAAGCAGCTGTTCGCATCCAGAAACCGCTGGATTTGGCCGAGGAGACGAAGCAGGGCTGTGACCAGGCAGCCGTTGGAAAGGCGCCAAAGACAGGTGGGCTATTCAATTACCTGGGTCGGCTGGGCTTCTGGGCAGGAGGGCTCAAGACTGGCCTCGCGACTCCTTTCTCCACGGGAGGGGGTGGTGTCTGGGAGAGAAAGAGGAGACAATTCATTTTAAGTAGGCAGAAAGGGAGGGATTAGGCTGAGATTGGCTGCAACATGTAATTGGAGCTGGATAATGCTGCAGGATCAGGGGTCTGGCAGCGCCTGGCCTCGAGAACTCAGAGGCTCTGCACAGCAAGTACCTGCCCAATTTCCCACTGCGAGTCCCTAGTGCACTTAACTGCCCAGGTCCCGTATGGTTAGCAAGCAAACAGTCCCTGAGCCCGTGTTGCGCTTTCCTGAGTCACCAATTACAACCGGTCCTGTTGCAGTCCCACACAATCCCCTGCTTTGCTTACAGTGTTGCACCTTACTTTAAATTAATTCAAGTCCCAGAGGAAACAAAACAGCAGCTTTTTCCCTACATTAATTGACAAACACTGATAAGAGAATATGCAGCTTTTACAATCTGTGTTAGCAAGGCAGGCTTATCAGAAGCTGCTGAACTCTGTTTTTCCAGTCCCTAAAGCAGCTGTTCGATCCAGAACCGCTTGGATTTGGCCGAGGAGACGAGCTGCAGGGCTGTGACCAGGCAGCCGCTGGAAAAGGCGCCAAAAGACAGGTGGGCTATTCAACTACCTGGGTCGGCTGGGCTTGGGCAGGAGGGCTCAAGACTGGCCTCGCACCTCCTTTCTCCACGGGGAGGGGTGGTGTCTGGGAGAGAAAGAGGGAGACAATTCATTTTAAGTAGGCAGAAAGGGAGGATTAGGCTGAGATTGGCTGGTGCAACATGTAATTGGAGCTGATAATGCTGCAGGGATCAGGGTCTGCAGCGCCTGGCCTCGAGAACTCAGAGGCTCTGCACAGCAAGTACCTGCCCACTTTCCACTGCGAGTCCCTAGTGCACTTAACTGCCCAGGTCCCGTGATGGTTAGCAAGCAAACAGTCCCCTGGAGCCCGTGGTTATGCTTCCCCTGAGTCACTCAATTACAACCGGTCCTGTTGCAGTCCCACACAACTCTGCTTTGCTTACAGTGTTGCACCTTACTTTAAATTAATTCAAGTCCCGTAGGAAACAAAACAGCAGCTTTTTCCTCTACATTAATTGACAAACACTGATAAGAGAATATGCAGCTTTTTACAATCTGTGTTAGCAAGGCAGGCTTATCAGAAGCTGCTGAACTCTGTTTTTCCAGTTCCCTAAAGCAGCTGTTCGCATCCAGAAACGCTTTGGATTTGGCCGAGAGACGAGCTGCAGGGCTGTGACCAGGCAGCCGCTGGAAAAGGCGCCAAAAGACAGGTGGGCTATTCAATTACCTGGGTCGGCTGGGCTTGGGCAGGAGGGTTCAAGACTGGCCTCGACCTCCTTTCTCCACGGGAGGGTGGTGTTCTGGGAGAGAAAGAGGGAGACAATTCATTTTAAGTAGGCAGAAAGGGAGGGATTAGGCTGAGATTGGCTGGTAACATGTAATTGGAGCTGGATAATGCTGCAGGGATCAGGGGTCTCGCGGCGCCTGGCCTCGAGAACTCAGAGGCTCTGCACAGCAAGTACCTCGCCCACTTTCCCACTGCGAGTCCCTAGTGCACTTAACTCGCCCAGGTCCCGTGTGGTTAGCAAGCAAACAGTCCTCGAGCCGTGTTGCGCTTCCCTGAGTCACTCAATTACAACCGGTCCTGTTGCAGTCCCACACAACTTCTGCTTTGCTTACAGTGTTGCACCTTACTTTAAATTAATCAAGTCCTGAGGAAACAAAACAGCAGCTTTTTCCTCTACATTAATTGACAAACACTGATAAGAGAATATGCAGCTTTTTACAATCTGTGTTAGCAAGGCAGGCTTATCAGAAGCTGCTGAACTCTGTTTTTCCAGTCCCCTAAAGCAGCTGTTCGCATCCAGAAATCCGCTTTGGATTTGGCCGAGGAGACGAGCGGCAGGGCTGTGACCAGGCAGCCGTTGGAAAAGGCGCCAAAAGACAGGTGGGCTATTCAATTACCTGGGTCGGCTGGGCTTCTGGGCAGGGAGGGCTTCAAGACTGGCCCTCGCGACCTCCTTTCTCCACGGGGAGGGGGGTGGTGTTCTGGGGAGAGAAAGAGGGAGACAATTCATTTTAAGTAGGCAGAAAGGGAGGATTAGGCTGAGATTGGCTGTGCAACATGTAATTGAGCTGGATAATGCTGCAGGATCAGGGGTCTGCAGCGCCTGGCCTCGAGAACTCAGAGGCTCTGCACAGCAAGTACCTGCCCAATTTCCCACTGCGAGTCCCTAGTGCACTTAACTGCCCAGGTCCCGTATGGTTAGCAAGCAAACAGTCCCCCGGAGCCCGTGTTGCGTTTCCCTGAGTCACTCAATTACAACCGGGTCCTGTTGCAGTCCCACACAATCCCCCTGCTTTGCTTACAGTGTTGCACCTTACTTTAAATTAATTCAAGTCCCGTAGGAAACAAAACAGCAGCTTTTTCCTCTACATTAATTGACAAACACTGATAAGAGAATATGCAGCTTTTACAATCTGTGTTAGCAAGGCAGGCTTATCAGAAGCTGCTGAACTCTGTTTTTCCAGTTCCTAAAGCAGCTGTTCGTGATCCAGAAATCCGCTTGGATTTGGCCGAGGAGACGAGCGCAGGGCTGTGACCAGGCAGCCGTTGGAAAAGGCGCCAAAGACAGGTGGGCTATTCAATTACCTGGGTCGGCTGGGCTTGGGCAGGGAGGGCTTCAAGACTGGCCTCTCGACCTCCTTTCTCCACGGGAGGGTGGTGTTCTGGGGAGAAAGAGGAGACAATTCATTTTAAGTAGGCAGAAAGGAGGGATTAGGCTGAGATTGGCTGGTGCAACATGTAATTGGAGCTGGATAATGCTGCAGGGATCAGGGGTCTGCGGCGCCTGGCCTCGAGAACTCAGAGGCTCTGCACAGCAAGTACCTGCCCAATTTCCCATCTGCAGTCCCTAGTGCACTTAACTGCCCAGGTCCCGTATGGTTAGCAAGCAACAGTCCTCGGAGCCCGTGTTATGCTTTCCTGAGTCACTAATTACAACCGGTCCTGTTGCAGTCCCACACAACCCCTGCTTTGCTTACAGTGTTGCACCTTACTTTAAATTAATTCAAGTCCCATGGGAAACAAAACAGCAGCTTTTTCCCTCTACATTAATTGACAAACACTGATAAGAGAATATGCAGCTTTACAATCTGTGTTAGCAAAGGCAGGCTTATCAGAAGCTGCTGAACTCTGTTTTTCCAGTTCCTAAAGCAGCTGTTCGCATCCAGAAATCCGCTGGATTTGGCCGAGAGACGAGCGGCAGGGCTGTGACCAGGCAGCGTTGGAAAGGCGCCAAAGACAGGTGGGCTATTCAATTACCTGGGTCGGCTGGGCTTCTGGGCAGGGAGGGCTTCAAGACTGGCCCTCCTCCTCCTTTCTCCACGGGGAGGGGGTGGTGTTCTGGGGAGAGAGGGAGACAATTCATTTAAGTAGGCAGAAAGGAGGGATTAGGCTGAGATTGGCTGGTGCAACATGTAATTGGAGCTGGATAATGCTGCAGGGATCAGGGGTCTGCGAGCGCCTGGCCTCGAGAACTCAGAGGCTCTGCACAGCAAGTACCTGCCATGCCCAATTTCCCACTCACGAGTCCCTAGTGCACTTAACTGCCCAGGTCCCGTATGGTTAGCAAGCAAACAGTCCCCCGGAGCCCGTGTTGCGTTTCCCTGAGTCACTCAATTACAACCGGGTCCTGTTGCAGTCCCACACAATCCCCCTGCTTTGCTTACAGTGTTGCACCTTACTTTAAATTAATTCAAGTCCCGTAGGAAACAAAACAGCAGCTTTTTCCCTCTACATTAATTGACAAACACTGATAAGAGAATATGCAGCTTTTTACAATCTGTGTTAGCAAGGCAGGCTTATCAGAAGCTGCTGAACTCTGTTTTTCCAGTTCCCTAAAGCAGCTGTTCGCATCCAGAAATCCGCTTTGGATTTGGCCGAGGAGACGAGCGGCAGGGCTGTGACCAGGCAGCCGTTGGAAAAGGCGCCAAAAGACAGGTGGGCTATTCAATTACCTGGGTCGGCTGGGCTTCTGGGCAGGGAGGGCTTCAAGACTGGCCCTCGCGACCTCCTTTCTCCACGGGGGAGGGGGGTGGTGTTCTGGGGAGAGAAAGAGGGAGACAATTCATTTTAAGTAGGCAGAAAGGGAGGGGATTAGGCTGAGATTGGCTGGTGCAACATGTAATTGGAGCTGGATAATGCTGCAGGGATCAGGGGTCTGCGAGCGCCTGGCCTCGAGAACTCAGAGGCTCTGCACAGCAAGTACCTGCCCAATTTCCCACTGCGAGTCCCTAGTGCACTTAACTGCCCAGGTCCCGTATGGTTAGCAAGCAAACAGTCCCCCGGAGCCCGTGTTGCGTTTCCCTGAGTCACTCAATTACAACCGGGTCCTGTTGCAGTCCCACACAATCCCCCTGCTTTGCTTACAGTGTTGCACCTTACTTTAAATTAATTCAAGTCCCGTAGGAAACAAAACAGCAGCTTTTTCCCTCTACATTAATTGACAAACACTGATAAGAGAATATGCAGCTTTTTACAATCTGTGTTAGCAAGGCAGGCTTATCAGAAGCTGCTGAACTCTGTTTTTCCAGTTCCCTAAAGCAGCTGTTCGCATCCAGAAATCCGCTTTGGATTTGGCCGAGGAGACGAGCGGCAGGGCTGTGACCAGGCAGCCGTTGGAAAAGGCGCCAAAAGACAGGTGGGCTATTCAATTACCTGGGTCGGCTGGGCTTCTGGGCAGGAGGGCTTCAAGACTGGCCTCGCGACCTCCTTTCTCCACGGGGAGGGGTGGTGTTCTGGGTCGGCTGGGCTTCTGGGCAGGGAGGGCTTCAAGACTGGCCTCGTGACCTCCTTTCTCCACGGGGGAGGGTGGTGTTCTGGGTCGGCTGGGCTTCTGGGCAGGGAGGGCTTCAAGGCTGGCCCTCGCGACCTCCTTTCTCCCGCAGGGAGGGTGGTGTTCTGGGTCGGCTGGGCTTCTGGGCAGGGAGGAGCTTCCAAGACTGGCCCTGGCGACCTCCTTTCTCCAGGGGAGGGGTGGTGTTCTGGGTCGGCTGGGCTTCTGGGCAGGAGGGCTTCAAGACTGGCCCTCGACCTCCTTTCTCCACAGGGAGGGGTGTGTTCTGGGTCGGCTGGGCTTCTGGGCAGGGAGGGCTTCAAGACTGGCCCTCGCGACCTCCTTTCTCCACGGGGGAGGGGGGTGGTGTTCTGGGTAGGCCATGTCCACAGCCTCTACCTGATCTACTACTTTGGTCACCCAGTCAAAGAAATCTATCAGATTCGTCTGGCATGACCTTCCCACTGTGAATCCATGCTGCCTAGGGTCCTGTGCCCCTCTGGCCTCTAGATACTCAACAATTCTTTCCTTCGAAGTAATTCCATCATTTTCCCTATCACTGAGGTTAAACTAACAGGTCTGTAGTTTCTTGCTTCTGCTTGCTCCCACTTTTGTGAAGAGAATCACATCTGCCCTCCTCCAGTCTTCGGGTACCACCCCATCCTCCCCTGATTTGTTAAAAAGGGTAGTCAGTGGTGTCACTAGTTCTACCCTTAGTTCTTTTAGAATTCTGAGATGAATCTCATCAGGCCCCATTGCTTTGTCCACCTTCAGTTTTAAGAGTTCTTTCAGAACCCTTTCTTCTGTAAATGGGCTGTTTTCAACTTCTGTATCCAGAGTGTTTCTACTGTTTGTTTATGCATCTCCCCTCTTCATTTGTAAATACTGAGCAAAAATATTTGTTTAGTATCTCTGTCTTTCACAGTCTCCCTCTGCCCACCCTCCCTCCCCCTTTATTAAGCCTCACTATCCTTCCCTTGGTCTTCCTTCGCTCTGATGTACCTATAAAAGTTTTATCCCCCTTCTTAACTGAGTTGGCTATCTTTTCCTCGGTTTGGGCCTTTGCTGTTCTGACTGCCTTCTCAGCCTCCTTTGCTTTAACTGATACAGTTCTCTGTCCTGCTCCTTCTACGATTCCTTGTACTTCCTGAATACTTTTTTTCTCTTGAACCTTCACTGCCACTTCCTTTGAGAACCATAGTGGTTTCTTACATCGTTTGTTTTGTTTATTTGCTTCACACAAAGGCTCGTTACTCTGTGATGGCAGTTTTATTATTTCCATTGTTCTTCCACCTCCTTCCTGCCCATTTGCTAGTGCATTCCTTAGGCACTCACCCATTTTGGCAAAGTCAGCCCTCTAAAGTCCAGTACGTTTGTCTTTGTATGGCTAGACTTTTCTGCTGTGTTTATTGTGAACCATACTGTTCAAGGTCGCTAGTTCTCAAATAGCTACCCACTTCTACATCTGTGATCCCTCTCCATCTCCATTTGAGAGAAGTAGTGTCTAATATTGCCCCTCTCGAGTGGCTCCAATACCTAGTTGTCTAAGGGCATGCCCCTGAGGGCATCTAGAAAGGAAAATTACATCTACGTAATTTTTGATCTTCTTGGACGAGTCTCCACCACTCATTCTACACTAGTGGGATTGGCGCGGAGGCACTAAGACCCATTGGAGCAAACTTTTGCTGGAGGGTTTTACAGAGACGGGCGCGCTGAGACACGGCGCCTGCGAAGCAGCGGCTCGAGCGGTAATGACCATCTCGGCGACGCACCTCCAACCGCCTTGTACCTTTTTTTGGCCAAGGAGCTTAATCAACGAAAAGGGTAAACTCAATATTAAAAACGATATAAGATAGTCCGTGAAGGACCCGTGTGTTGCTGGGTCAGCAAAGAAGTCCTCGCCCAAAGATTTGAGGAGTAAGACCAATACAGTGGGTGAGTCTGGTGATGGAGGTGGGAGTTGATGTGGAGACTGTCTAAGAAGATCAAGAATTACGTGTATGAATGCATTTTCTATCTTCCTGACATAAGTCTCCCCCACTCATTCCACACTAGTGAGAGTACCGTTGATAATCCCCCAAAGGGCGCGTAGGAAATCTAGAGTCCCTCTGGTCAAGATAGAAGTCTTATTGTGATAGTTCTGTCGACGCGGAATGCCGCCCTGGCATGAACCAGTGCATAGTGCTAATTCTAAGTATCACTGAGCCCAGTAGCGTGCCATGCATCTGCAATTGGAACATTCATAATTTGTTTAGGGATGCTTCATGACTGGCTTTAGTAGAGTGAGCGTCACTCTACCTTCTAATTTAACTTGAGCCATGGAATAGCAATGTCTGACAAGGCATGCCACTTCAACCATGAAGAGATACATCTAATAGCGACAGGTTGACCTAGCCGGGTGCGCTGGAAAGAAACGGACAGTTGCTGAGTCTTATAATATCCTTGGTTCTATCTAAATAGAACCGGTAAGGCTCTTTTGAATATCCAAGGAATGAAGAGCCTGTCCCTTCATTTGGAAATTAGCCAAGTAAGCTGGAGTACCAGAGGTTGGTTCAGATGAATCTGACAACCTGGGAAGAAATTAGGCTGAGTACGGAGGATCACCTTGTCCTTGGAATACAGCATGGAGGGTCCGTAACTAGTGCATGTATCGGAGACTCTGTGGTTGAGGTGTATGGCCACCAGGAAGGCAGTCTTCCAGGTGTGAAATTTTAGCTCACAGGTAGCTAAGGGGTTCTAAAGGCTTCCCGAGTGAGCATGTCCAGCACCAGGTTAATGTCCCGGGCTGCAACTGACGCTTAACAGGGGTCTGGTATGGAGAATCCCTTTCAAGAAATGTCTTCGCTTGATTAGGGGTAATTGAGCCATGGCACGCTTAGATGGCAGTAGTCAAGGTGAACTTTAACTGTGGAGTAATGAAGCCGTGTTTGATAGGTCCAAAAAGATACTTTGAACCCTTGCCAGGATGACAGGAAAAGGATTCCAGAGAGGATTTTGAGACACTAGAGAGAAAACGTTTCCATTTGGAAGCGTGACGTTGGTGGCTGGCTTCGAGCAGCCAGAAGGATGTCTGAGACTCTACGAGAGATCGTTGAACCCATCTACTTCTATCTCTTCAGAGCCAAGCAGAAGGTGAAGTGATTTCAGGTTGGATGGACCAACGAACCCTGAGTCAGAAGACTGATTTGCAAAGGAAGTGGTCTCGGAGAGGCTGCCAACATACTGTTGAGTAGAGGAAACTATAGTTGCCGAGGCCAGGAAGGAGCAATGAGAACTCATCTTGGTCCTCTGAGACTCGAACTTGAGGAGTACTCTGGATTAGAGGAAGTGGTGGAAAGGCGAAGAAAGCTGCTTTGTCCACCGCAGCCTGAACGCATCCTGACAGAAAATGCTAGCCCTGGATTTCTGGAGCAGAAGAGAGGCAGTTTATGTTGAGTGGGGATGCAAAAGGTCCAGGTCTGAGTCCCCCACTCTTTGAACAGGGACCGAAAGCACTGCTGATCGGAGATCACTGTGAGGGTCTGCCTCCTGTTCTGGCTGAGGTGATCTGCTAGGGTCGCTGTATACCTGGCAGATAAACCGCTGAATCAGAGACTTGTGCCCAAGCACCACTCCATACCCCTCATTGCTTCCCTGCAAGGGATAAGAATGAGTGACCCCTGCTTGTTGATGTATAGCATCACTGCTTTGTTGTCCTGCTTGAGGAGAATGTTCTGTGACAAAGGACATCCTTCAGAGCCTCGGATTGCAGGACCGCCTCATCTCCAGGACATTTATGGAGATGAGTTTTAACTGAGTCCATACACCTTGAGTGTGGAGGAGAGACAGTGAGCTCCCCTCCCATTAGCGATGCATCTGTGTGATGGAGATCTGATGATCCTGGGGCAAAGGGGAATCTTCCAGGAGATTGTTTCTTTGAGACCAGGTGAGAGACCTCTCAAGGGGCTCGCCACCTTGATGGGATAAGACTGGGGGGAGAGGTCGGGGACCACTGAGTGGAGAGCATCCACTGCGGTTCTCATGTGCAGTCGGGCCAGAGGGACAGTGAAGACCGAGGACGCCATGAGACCCAACATGCGTGTACTCGAGAGAGCTGTAACCGATTGGTTCTCCCTGATGTAACGGGCCATATCAAGGATGTCAGTCTTCTGTCCTCTGAAGGAAAGCCTTCGCTGAAGAGGTGTCTAGAAGCGCCCTATGAAAAGGAGCCCTGGGAGGGTTGCAGTTGAGATTTTTCAAATTCAGCAGAACTCCCATGGACGAGAAGACGAGAAGTCGCTTGCACGGCTTCCAAAGTCCCTTGGCCGGGAAGGGCTTGCTAGAAGCCAATCGTCCAGGTAGGGAAACACCGGAGTCCACTTTCCTGAGATGCGCCATGTAGAACGTACAACACTTTGTAAAAATCACGGGCCCGAGGATAGCCCAAAGGGAGGACTTGAACTGATAATGCTGACCCAAAGCTACAAACCTGAGGAATTTATGTGGGTCGGGTGGACGGGATATGCTGGTAAGCATCCTGCATATCCAGAGAGGCCAGCCAGTCGTGCTGATGCAGCAAGGGTAACAGGGCAATTAGGGAAATCATCTTGAATTCTCCTGGGGAGGAATTTGTTTAACTTTCTGAGGTCTAGAATGGGGCGATCCCCAGATTTCTTTGGAACCAGAAAGTAATGGGAGTAGAACTCTGTGTTTTCGAGATGCGGGCACCAGTTCTATTGCCCTGTTGTTCAGAAGGCCCTGACTCCCGGTGAGGAGATCTGACTGAGAGGCCGACAACCTGGGCTGTCGATGAGGATGACATCGGGGTTCCAAGAAATTGAGAGAGTAACCCTCGCTAATTATCCAAGAACCCATTTGTCTGAGGTATGGACTTCCACTGGTTGTAGAAGTACATCAGACGACCTCCCACTCGGAGGAGAAAGTTCCACCCGGGCAGAGTGGATGGAACTTGGGCCAACGACTATAAGGCGCTTGGGAGCTTTAGGTCCCTGCGCTTTCTGCTGCGTCTTCTTTTGAGGTTGGGCAGGTTGGCTTTTATGGAAGCTTCCCCTGCCTCTGCCTCGAAAGGACTGACGACTATGAAACTGACGTCTGTTCACATGCCCCCGAGAGGGGGCATGGAGGTCTGGCCAACTTAATGGCCGATCTAGTCTTCTGAGTGGCCTCTAAGGCTTGCTCCACCTGAGGGCCAAAAAGAAAGGAGCCATCAGGCAGCGCCATCACCTGCTGCTGAGCATCATTCGTGGAAGCCAGAAGCACGTGAGCCAGGAATGGCGCCGAGCATAAACTCGCGCTGCTGAGCGAGAAGCAGTGTCGAAAGCATCCATGGCGGTTTGACCTGTTGGTTATTGACCAACACTTAATAACGGCCGAAGAAGCTCTGACTTGAACCGAATCTGAAGAGCTTCAACCATTCTTTTCATAGAGTGCCACAGGATATACTCATACTGAGAAAAATAGCCTTGATAACTGGCAATACGCATACTTAGAGTGGAGGCAGCAAAGACTCTCTTACCTAATGTATCAATCTTACGAGACTCTTGTTAATAGGTCGAGCTGTAGTAGTTTGAGGAAGAACGACCTTGTCATTCTCTGCCAGGACTACAATAGATCCGAGAAGGCTTGGGATGCCAAATGGGACGCATCCTTGGGAGCTGAATACTTATCAATGGATTTAGCCACTGAGGAATAAGAGCAGGTTATTCCATACCATTTGAGACAGCGCCTCAAGGAAGGCTGAATCGGAGGAGTCAAACCAGGGATCTCCAAGCATGAAGATACTGGAGTCTTAATATCTTCCCAGGATCGATGTCTGTAGTCTGGAGAGAAAGAGTGGATCCCAGGCTCTTCAACAGAGACTTAAAGGACAGGTCCTCGACCACAGGCTCTGTAGCAAAGAAAGATCCTGTTTCCTCCACTTCATCACCCAACCAGGGTCTGGGTCAGGCTCAACATCATCTCCTGATGGTCCAGAAAGGACTGTTTGGACAGGAAAGGAGGAAAATTAGAGAGGAGGAAATGGCAGAAAACAAGGAGAGTCCCTATAGTTGCCGCGCCGAGACGGCAAAACGGGCCGAAGACGACATCTGCAGGAGGCGACGACGTCAAGAGGCACGCCGCCCTCAACGCCGCGGCGCGCTGCCATGGACGACGCCGCTGCACGGCGCGCCAACGGCGCCACGGACGACATCGCTGAACGGCGCCGCGGACGACGCCGCAACGGCATCGCAGACGGCGCTCAACGGCACCGCCCGATCCAACGGCATCACCGGGCGGCGCTGCGAGACAACGCTGGCCACCAACGGGCGCCGAGACCACGCGGGCACCGCGCAACGTGCGCGCAGCCCGCGGTTCCAAAACGGCGCCGACATGGCCACAGACCTGCAGAAGGCGCTGAAAAGCCCCGGGAACCTGGAAAACAAGAGAAGGAAAATACTAGGAGATAAGGGCATCGGTGAGGCCTGCGCCGCAGCCATGTGAGGGGGGGAACACCTAGCACGGAGTCGCTTAGCACCGGAAGACGCGACTCAGGAAGGTCCAACCGCCTACCTGATCGCCGAGGAGCCCGAGGCCCGAGGTAACCGAGCCAGGCAGAAGAACCAACCTCCGAGCCCATCGGCCCATAAGAGCGCCCACTGATGAAACTGCTTCATCTGGAGCCCTACCTATAGGCGGAGGGGCCCGGCGTCGGTGTGACTACTTATTATCGGAAGCTGCCACTCCGGCATGAGACCGCAACTAGCAAATCCATAACCGACCGCCGACGCAAGAGACATACAGAGGGCTTAATTGTAGTGATGCCTTCTTTGACCAGGTCAAGAAGAGTCGAGGCCGAACGGCCGAGAATGCGCATCGCTTATTTTATGTCGGCGGGGACCGCCCATCCCCCGGCATCGGACTGACCGTAGTCGGAACCCCGCTGAGGAGAAGGAGGCTGACCGACCCAGCCCGCTGACTGAACAGCTTTCATACGAAGTCTCCCTACCGCCACCTGACCTGCTCATGGTCGACTGGCCCAGTAGGCCGAGACTTCTTCAAGTAAGTTAAATTTAAATATTAGAAAATTTTACGAAAAATAGAATAAAACTAACGATACTACTATCGTGATAATGTTACAAAAACAAACTGAAAACCTGCGCTAGTTTGAAGTTTGACTCCGACAGGCGAGCGACGCCGTCACTGAAGCGCATCGACGGCGGGAAAAAAGGAACTGAGGTGCTGGAGGGTCGTCGCCGAGATGGTCATTACCGCCGAGCTGCTCGCGGGCGCTCGCGGTCTCGCGGCGCCGTCTCGCGCACGACCCTCCAGCAAAAAGTTTGCTCCCGATGGGTCTTAGTGCCTCCGGCGCCAATCCCACTAGTGTGAATGAGTGGTGGAGACTTATGTCCAGGAAGATTAACTCCACTCTTCGAAGTGGCAGCTGCAACTGCACTCCAGTTAGCATCTGGCATATTCAGATCACCCATCAGCAATATCTCCCCTTTTTCTGCCATTCTAAGTATACTTTCTATCATTTTCTTGTCCATTTCCTCCCCCTGAGAAGGGGGTCTGTATACAACCCCTGTGCGGATTGTGGTGCCATTGCCTGTCTCCAAATTTACCCACAGTGCTTCTTCTCCTCCCTGTTTACCCTTTTGTTCTGTTGCTTTTATTCCTTCCCTTATGTAAAGAGCTACTCCTCCTCCTCCTCTTTTACCCTCCCTGTCCCTCCTGTAGATAGTGTATCCTGGTATTTTTACGTCCCAGTCATGGTTTTGTGTGTACCATGTGTCTGTGACTGCCATGATATCGCAGAAAAAAAAAACATTTTTTTTGTAATGTAATTAAAAAACAGTCATGCCTCTGTTGTACCATCACTCTATATGTCCCACTCACAACTCTGTGTGACTGAAAGATAAGGGACAGCATGAGAATGCTAATGCCATAATAACTGGGTATGATGTCATACCCAGTTATTATGGTGTTTGATCGCACTGACAATTAGTGCATTAAAACGGGATCACGGTCATTATATATATTACGGGGGCCCAGTAGCACCCCTATAGTTAGGGCTGAGTAGCCTGTTTAATGTTAAACTGCTAAATTTGCACATTAATGTCTCTGGCTCCCTTTGACAAAATGAGCTGATATTTTGTATGGGTTGTCTAGGAGGCAGCGTCTTGTCGCGAGGATTTTTGTGACAGCAGCTTGTGCAGTTTCTGAGACCCATATGTATAATATACTGAGCATGTTTTTTTTTTTTTACTCTCCCCTACAGCCTACATGGAATGGAAGTTTTATCCCAAAGTTGCAGGGTACATGTGTCAAGTCCTAAGATAATGCCTTTGACAGGTCTGATGAGAAAGTATTAAAGGGTTCCAGAGTTATACGGTTTTACACTTTACTGTTTTCCAACCTGCGCATGTGCAGTAGGGTTTATGAGATAATGTTGCTCGGTGAAAGTAAAAATTTGATGCCCCAAATGCTCGTTTTTGCTTTTGCACCACTGAATTGGCAGGTAACCAAATATATTTTGTGCTGTGCCAACCAGCATCTTGTTACTGATTTCCACAAACTAACAAAGGTGGAAAACACTGAACCTAGCTACACGGGACCCGTTTAGCCAGATTTTAATGTTTGTTTTTTTAACTTGATACACCCAAATACTTTTTCTGGGCACCCAAAATACTGGGTGCCAGCTTATCAAGAGGTGCACTTCCCCTATGTTCTCTGTATGAGAACAGTGGGAATTTCTTGACTTCTGCAGCTGCAGCTGAACTCGTGCTGCTGGCTGCAGTGTGAACTGTGAGCCGCCATTGCCCTGGTGTCTAGAGGCACCACCCACCCGCCAATCAGTGTCCTCATAAATGTAAAAACGCATATTCCCTGTTTGGGGGGGGGGGGTAAAGAATCAAGATGTCTGTAACGCTGCTCCGCTCCCTGCTCTACCATCTTTACCCAGGCATTTTTGCAGATTTAATTTGTAAAATGTACATTTTTAATTGCACTACCATTTGAGCAACAGTGGGGAATCTGCTTTGGTGTTTCGCAGATACTGGGCTGTTCACTTGGGAGACGTGGTAGCTATTGTCATGCTTTAAACCTGGAGTTTCTTGCTGGCAGTTTTTTTGACGGGGCTAGATATAGCAGGAGGGTTGATGGCGATTGATTGAGGAAGCCCCCCACCATCCTTCCATTAAGAGCCAGGTGAACTCCAGAGAGAAGATGGTGAGACCTGCAGGTACACTATACGTGCTGAAACACCCACTTTATATTTTAAATTATGTTTATAAATAATACAAACTTCGAGGCTACTCTGGTGTCCAGTGGCACCCCCCCACCCTCCGATCGCTGTCCCCATTATGTTACGTTTGTTCCCTGGTATCTAGTGGCACTCCTACCTTCCAATCGCCGTTCCCATATTTTAATTTTGTTCCCTGGTGTCTAGTGGCACCTGCCATCCCTGTGTTTTAATTTTGTTCCCGGTGTCTAGTGGCACCTCCCCACCCACCCCATTTCAGACACAACACCGAAAATAAGAAAATGGCCCTCACTGTTTTTTATTTTTAATTTTTCAAGCCTGTAAAAAAATTCTCTCTTACCGATCAGCCCCCACCCTATCTCCAACTCAATACCCACCACTCACATCCCCAGTATACCCCTACACAGTCTCACTCACCTAAACAGGTCCAAGGTTCAAGACCCACTATCCAGTCAAAGACACGTCTTGCTGCTAGAACCGGCAACTGCAATATGAGAAACTAAGGTAAATGCGGTTCAATGTATTTCAACGGAGGTTTCAACTTTTATGCATAACCTTGCCATTTTTTAACATTTTGACCCTAAATTTTCAACATGGCCTTTTGAGGACCCCACCTCATGAACAATAGGACTGTCATTATGCAACTCCCGCCCGAAAGGTGACTTTGTGGTCACTTGGCTAATTCACCTTTTGGGCAGGATTTCAAATGTTTTTTTCTGCCCTTGTTCATGAAGAGAAGTCATAAGAAGGCTATGTTGAAAATTTGGGATCAAAATATGTACAAATGGCAAAGTTATGACCATTTGTTGCAATTTTGCTACATACGCTCATAGCTTTAGAAATGTTAAATATTTTCACCCCAGATTTTAAACATAATCTTCTTATTACCCAGCCTCATGTATGTCACAGCTGTCATTTTTCAAATCCTGGCCAAAATGTGTTTTCGCACCTGTGGTGCAGCATGGCATTGCAATTGTACAGAATTATGTTTTGGCAGGGATTTGGAAATTTTTTGTACCAGGTACATGAGGTGGAGTAATAAGATGGCTATGCTGACAATTTGGTCACTGTTGACCTATAAGTGGAAGTACAGGGCCCAGAGGGCCATGTGCTTCCACAGCTACATACATATATGCATCTACGGAGGGATGGGAGTGTAGGGCCTGGAGGGCCTTGTTCTTCCACAGGCAAATGATTATACTATCTCAAAAAGTAAAAAAATAAATTGCAAAAAAATCTGTTATTGCTCTAGTTAGGGTTAAAGCCACAAAAGTAGGGAAATGTGGCATTAGAGTTTCCAAACCTAAAACCCCACCCCCACACTCACCCCATTCTCATAAAATCTACACAACTGACCTTATTTACAGATGGAATGTCGTGTGTGTTAGGCTTGAGAGGCCCAAGACACACCCCACACCTGCTGTTCTGCCTGGTTTGGGATGGTGGGGTATTAGGGTTGGAAACCCTAACACCTCATTTCCCAACTTTTGTCGCTTTGACCCTAACTGGAGCATTAACCAAGGTAGGCGCGGTGGTGGATGACCTAGGGGGATGGCAGGGGTTGCAGGATGATCTGGCAAAGCTTGAAACCTGGTCAGACACCTGGCAACTGGGCTTTAATGCCAAAAAGTGCAAGGTGCTGCATTTTGGGATGAAGAACCCAAGGAGGAGTTACAGCTAGGGGAGTGCAGCTAGCCCAGACAGAGGAGGAGAAGGATCTGGGTGTGCTCATTACAGGGTCAATGAACAACTCAGCACAATGTAGGAAGGCAGCTGCAAAGGCCAACAAAATGCTGGGTTGTATTGCAAGAGTATATCCTCGAGGAGGGAGGAGGTGATTCTGCCACTGTATAGGTCATTAGTTAGACCACACCTGGAGTACTGCGTGCAGTACTGGCATCCGTATCTGAAGAGGGACATTAAGTTACTGGAGGGGGTGCAGCGCAGAGCAATAAAGATGATCAAGGGGCTGGGGGACTTATCATATGAGAGGAGGCTGAAGGAGTTGAACATGTACTCACTGGAGGGGAGGAGAGGAGAGACAGGGGTGACATGATTGAAACCTTTAAATACATGAAAGGAATAAACAAGATGGGTACAGAGGGGCTGTTCAAAGTAAGGGAGGGGAAGGCCACCAGGGGCCATGATATGAGACTGGAGCGAAGAAGGTTCAGGAGGGAGATGATGAGACACTTTTACAGAGAGGTGGTGGCTGGGTGGAATGCATTACCTGCTGAAGTGGTATGCAGAACAGTGGACTGCTTCAAAAGAGGATGGGACAGGACAAGGGGAGGGTTAATGAAGGGAAGGGTGGAAGGAGGGCAGCTGCAGAATAAGGGTGCTAGCTACATTCGAGCAGACTTGATAGACCTCTACGCCTTTATCTGCTAGCAAATTTTGTATGTTCGTATTAACAAAGATTTTTGCAACTTATTTCCTTACTGTTTGAGATAGCATAATAGTATCCTTATTTTACTGTGGAAGCGCGGGTCCTTTGGACTTTGCACTCCCATCCCTCCGTAGTACATATACTGCATGGGCGCAGCTGTGGAAGCACAGGGCCAATCGGGCACTGTGCTTCCATTTATGGGACAACAGTGACCAAATATTCAGCATAGCCATCTTATTATCCAACCTCACGTACCCAGTACAGAAAATTTTTGAATCCCCGCCAAAACGTAATTCTGTACAACTGCAACGCCATTCTACGCCACAGGTGTGAAAACACATTTTAGCCAGGATTTGGAAAATGAAAGCTGTGACAACTGCAACAAACGGTCGTAACTTTGGCATTTTTACATATTTTGACCCCAAATTTTAAAAATAGCCCTCTTATGACCCCACCTCATGAACAATATGACTGTCATTATGCAAATCTTGGCCAAAAGGTGAATTCGCCAAACGACCACAAAATCACCTTTTGGGAGGGAGTTGCAAAACAACAATCATATTGTTCATGTGGCGTGGTCCCCAAATGGCTATGTTAAAAATTGGTGCCAAAATGTCTAAAAATGGCTGAGTTATGAATAAAAGTTGAAACCCCCATTGAAATACATTGAACCGCATTTACCTTAGTTTCTCATATTGCAGTCACTTGTTCCAGCAGCAAAACATGTCTTCTATCGGAGAGTGGATCTTGAACCTGTTCGGCTGAATGAGGGTGTGTGGGGGTGTACTGCGGGGTGTGGGGTGGTGGTGCTGAGAGGGAGGTGGGAGTGGGGGGCTGATTGGCAAGGTACTATTTTCTTTTTTTACAGCCTAAGCTCCATTTATATCACCCTGTCAATGCATTTACAATTTTCATTGAAGTCTCAGGAACAAATCCCAGGACAGACCAAAAAGGGCTTCATTTTTATGCAGAAGTCCACCTTTGCATGACATTGATTAATTAATAAATTTAAGCAAGGGTGCTCCATTCAAACACATGAATCAATCTTCTCATATTTGTTATTTGTACAAGTTATGCTACTTCCAGTGAAAGAGAAAAGTCATTCTTACTGTTTCCCCAGTAAATAAAATTTAGAACTAAAACAATACCTCAGTGGAAAAAAAATAATTCATGTCATAGTCATCACCAACCACTGGAA
This sequence comes from Neoceratodus forsteri, assembly GCA_016271365.2. Classification (NCBI taxonomy): domain Eukaryota; kingdom Metazoa; phylum Chordata; order Ceratodontiformes; family Ceratodontidae; genus Neoceratodus; species Neoceratodus forsteri. Next base: position 805,248,884 of record CM057453.1, read on the forward strand.
AGCACAGGGCTAAATCTGTGTCCATTGTAGGGTAAGGAAATGCAAGACTTTTTATATCATAAAAGCGGTTAAAGGAATTTTGGCCAGCAATTTACTTCCACAAGTCATAAAACAATAGTTTCAAAAAGGAACAATTTAAAATTGCAAACTTAACACCTTCTTCTAAGTCTAGGAGTCCATGGAAGCCAATGGAAACCTTTGGCGTTTTTGGAGCACACAGGCATTGCTCGCTCCCTAATGGTCTCGGGGAACTGCTTTCCTCAAGTTTTCTGGGTCAGACACCGTCCAAGGTGATTACCAACATATCAAGCTCACCTAGAAAGGAAACGGTATGGCACTCTCTTTATCCTCTCATTCCTGTGTTCTTCATCCTTAACCCTTGAAACAGAGACATAGGGAAAACAGAGTAGTGTGGACCTGAAACACCAGATAAGGGAATCGTGTGTATCTAAATCCACCTCCTATTCACTTAGGAAGGGACCAGGGCTCACCTGTGTACACCGAGCCACCGCAGTCGCATCCACACCTACAGGTCTGTCCTACCTTCCAATGGACTACTTTAGGGCTAGTCTGTGAGTAGTAAGGACGCTGTCTTTTTTTCGCTCACTTCCCACCTTCCATGCTTGATTTATAACTTATGCATCTCCCGGATGTACCAAAAGAAAAAATTACTTACCATAGTAATCTTGTTTCTTCCATGCTATTCTACAATACTCATAACTCTTGCAGTCAGCATTTTAAGATGGAACTGCCCAGAGATAGAATGTATGCTAATGATGGAATCATCATTGGCTCATGCCACTTTTCAAATGCTGCCCTTATCAGCTGCCAGTGTTCTAACGCTTCAGATTTCATGCAGAGCCTGCAAGGACAGGTCCCGCCAAGAGCTATAGCTATCTAATAATGATAATACTACTACTAATAATAATAAAGAACAATAAATCAACCTAACAAATCCCCAACTGGAGAAAGAAAACACCCCCTTAACGTCAGAATCACCTGAAGAAGGGGAAACCAATGCCCCACAGGGCTCAAAAAATTGAAATTATGTACCTACCGTAATTCTTGATCTTCTTGGATGAAGTCTCCACCACTCATTCACATTAATGGGAGTACACTGGTGGTGCTCGGACCCAGTGGAAGTAAACTTTTTCAGGAGGGCCGGCGCCTCAGATGGAGCTGCAAGGAAGCAGCACTGTGAGCCCGGTGTGCGGTAATGTCTATCTCAGCGTTGACCCTCCAACCGCCTCAGTACTTTTTTCTGAGGATGTGCAGCGTAACTAATGTAGAAAGGACTAACTTAAAAATTGGACATAAGATAGTCCGAATGACCGTGTAAGAAGGGTCAACAAAAAAGCCTTCACAGCTCAGCTATTGAGGGAATGAAGACCATAAACAGAGAAGTGAGCTTGGAGGATAGTGTGTGAGCATGTGAATGAGTGGTGGAGACTTCGTACAAGATGATCAAGAATTACAGTAGGTACATAATTTCCATTCTTCCTGGACATAAAGTCTCCACCACTCATTCACACTAATGGGAGAGTACTGAGCTTAATAATCTCCCGAGACGGGTGGTAGGAGATAAAGAGCTCACGTGCTTAGGACAGAACTCCATTAAGAATGGTCCTGCCAAATGACAGATGTCGTCTGGCATGGGCATCCAAGGTGTAGTGCTTAATGAATGTATACACGGAGCTCCAGGTAGCTGCATTGCAAATATCTGCAATGGGCATGTTACAGATTTCCGCCAGAGATGCTGTGACTGCTCAGGTAGAGTGCGTGTACACTCTGCCTTCCAGCTTGACCTGTGCCATAGAATAGCAGTGGCAAAGGCATGCCACCAGCCACACTGAAATGCACCTGATGGCAATAGGTTGACCCAGCCGGGTCTCACTGAAACAAACAGTTGTTGAGCCTTGCAAATTTCCTTTGTTCTATCTAGACAGAACTGCAGTGTTCTCTTAACATCCAACAAATGAAGGGTACGCTCCTCTTCATTCTGGAAGTTTGCAAAGTAGGTAGGAAGGACTAAAGGTTGGTTTAGATGGAATTCTGAGACAACCTTAGGGAGAAACTTAGGATGAGCCTGAGAACTACTCTGTCCTTGTGAAATACAGTGTATGGGGGGGGGTCTGTGACCATTGAGTGTATTTCAGAAACTCTACGGGCCGAAGTAATGGCCACCAGGAAGGCCATTTTCCAAGTGAGGAACTTCAACTCGCAAGTAGCTAGGGGCTCGAAAGGTTTACGAGTGAACATGTCTAGCACAATGCTAATGTCCCAGGCTGCAACTGGACATCTAATAGGAGGTCTAGTATGCAGAATACCCCAAAGAAACCTCTTAACTACAAGCAACTGAGCCAGCGACATGGAAAGTACCGATGATAATGTGAAATGGCACAAAGATGAACTTTGACTGTGGAGTACTGCAGACATGTATTTGAGAGGTGTAAGAGATACTCAAAGACTTTATTCAGTGGGCAGGAAAAAGGATTACAAGAGGATTTTGCACACCAGATAGAGAAACGCTTCCATTTAGCTGTGTAGGTTTTTCTAGTGGCCGGCTTATGCGCAGCCAAAAGAATATCTGAAACTCCTAGAGAAACATTGAACCTATTCACCTCTATCTCTTCAGAAGCCAAGCATGAAGGTAAAGTGACCTCAGGTTGAGATGGGCCACAGGACCCTGGGACAGAAGGTTCGCCTGAAGGGAAGCATTTTTGAGGGGGTTTCCGATAACTTGTTGAGTAGCGGGAACCATATCTGCCAAGGCCAGAAGGGGGCAATGAGAATCATTCTGCACCTCCTGGGACTCCAATTTGAGCAGTATCCTCTGAATTAGGGGAAGAGGAGGAAATGTGTATAGAAAGTGTTTTGTTCACCACAACCTGAATGCATCCTGACAAAAAAAACCAAGGTCATGGATTTCTGGAGCAGAAGAGAGGCAGTTTTGGTTGAGGGGGGAAGCAAAAAGGTCCAGGTCTGGAGTTCTCCACTCTTTGAGGAGTGACTGAATGATGGTTGAGTCAAGAGACCACTCGTGAGGATCTACCTCTGCTCTGCTGAGATGGTCTGCCAGCCCATTTTGTACTCCTGGCAGGTAAACTGCCTGAATCAGAGCCTTGTGCTCCAGGCACCATTCCCACACTCTCATTGCTTCCCTGCATAATGGGTAAGAGTGTGCACCGCCCTGTTTGTTGATGTAGTACATCACTGCCTTGTCTACTTGAAGGGGAATGTTCTTGTGACAGAGTACATCCTTCAAAGCTCGGACTGCATAGAGGATGGCTCTCATTTCCAGGACGTTTATGTGAAGTTGAGACTCATCCCGAGTCCACATACCCTGGGTGTGGAGATCCCAGCAGTGAGCTCCCTAAACCATCAGAGATGCATCCGTGGTAATGGAGATCTGATGATCTAGAGGGGCGAAGGGATATCCTTGCAGAAGGTTGTCCTCCTGAGACCACCAGCTGAGTGACCTCTTCAGAGGTTCTGTCACCTTGATGAGAAATGACTGAGGGTGAGTTGTTGGGGATCGCTGAACACTGAGCATCCACTGAGAGGTTCTCATGTAAAGATGAGCCAAGGGTACAGTGAACACCGAGGATGCCATGAGGCCCAACATCTGTTGCATCGAGACAGCTCGAATCGAGCCATGTTCTCTGAAGTATAGGGCCATCTGTAAGATATCGCTCCTTCTGTCCTCTGGAAGAAAAGCCTTCGCACAGGAGTTGCCCAGAAGAGTTCCTATGAAGAGGAGCTTCTGGAAGGGGTGCAACTATGACTTACTGAGGTTTAGCAGGACTCCCAAGGACATGAGGAAGTCCGAGGCCGTGGCCATGGCCTCCAGAGTCTCTTGCCTGGAGGGACTAGCTAGAAGCCAGTCGTCCAGATATGGGAATACTTGTATTCCGATTTTCCCAAGGTGTGCTGTGAGAATTGCACAACACTTTGTAAAAACTTGAGGGGCCGAGGATAGCCTAAAGGGCAGGACTCAGAACTGAGGAACTAATAGTGTTGATCCAATGCCACGAACCTTAGGTATGTGTGGTGATTTGGGTGTATGAGAATGTGTTGGAAAGCATCCTGCATGTCCAGGGAGGCTAGCCAATCATGCTGATGAATCAAAGGTAGCAGGGTACTGAGTGATATCATCTTGAACTTCTCCTTGTGAAAGAATTTGTTTAACTTTCTGAGATCCAAAATGGGGCATGTGCCGCTATTTTTCTTTGGGACAAGAAAGTAATGGGAGTAGAAACCTGTATTTCATTGATCCAGCAGAACTACTTCAACTGCCCTGTTGTTCAGAAGGCCTTGTACCTCGGAAGCAAGAAGGTCTGATTGTGCCATCGACAGCCTGGGCTGTCGTTTGGGAGCATGATCCGAAGAGTTTTCTGATAGATTGAGAGAGTACCCATCGCAGATTATCCTGAGGACCCATTTGCCTGATGTTATAGATTTCCACTGGTTGTAGAACTGAGTCAGATGTCCTCCCGCTGCTGAGGAGGAGGAGTCCCCCTTGGGCAGCTGAGGTGGAACCTGGGCCAGAAGCTCAGAAGGTGGCACTGGGTGCTTTTGGGCCTTGTGCCTTCTGCTGCGCTTTCTTTGCAGGTGAGGGTTCTGATTTCTGTTAAAACGTCCTATGACTTTGCCCCAAAAGGACTAAAGGTTGTGAAACTGGCACTTGTTCCCACCCCCTCAGGAGGGGGCGGGTGTAGGTCTGGCTGACTTAATGGCAGACCTAGTCTTCCATGTGGCCTCTAGTGCTTGCTCCATCTGAGGTCCAAATAGATACATATCATCAAAAGGTAAGGCCATGACTTGCTGCTGGGTGTCATTCGTGAAGCCCAAAGTACACAGCCAAGAGTGGCGACGGGTGCAGATGCCAGCTATCACCGCCCGGAAAGCGGTATCGAAGGCATCCATTGCAACTTTAACTTGTTGGTTACTGAATTCAATACCCCTAGTTATGGTTTGAAGTAGCTCTGAGTTAACTTCCGATTAAGGCAGAGCTTCTACCATTGTTTTGAGCGAATGCCAAAGAACATACTCATATTGAGAAAAATAGCCCTGGTAGCTGGCAATGTGCATGTTCGGGGGTTGAGGCAGCAAAGACTCTCTTACCTAAGGTGTCTATCTTGTAAGATTTGTTGTTTATAGGACGGCAGTAGATTCCTGAGGGAGGACAGCCTTATCATTCTCTGCCGTGACCACTATGGCATCAGCAAAGGCTTGTAAGGCCAAGATGGGGAGATACATGGGGGGGCATATTTCCTGTCTATGGACTTGGCCACAGAAGGAATAAGAGCCAGATTCTTCCACACCATCTGCAAAAGGGTCTCAAAAGAGGGCTGTACCGGAGGGGTTAAATCCATAGGGATTTCCGGGACATGAAGACATTGGAGACGCAGAAGCTTCCCAGGATCAATTTCTGCGTTCTGGAGAGAAAGGGTAGAATTTTAATTCTTAAGCAGAGACCTAAAGGAAAAGTCCTCAATAACAGTCTCTGCAGGAGGACTGATCCCTGCCCCCAGGGCAGTGTTCACATCAACATCATCACCCAGTCTAAGATCTGGATCGGGCTCAAAATGATCTCCTGACAGTTCAGGGGGGACTGCATAAACAGGAACGGAGTGAAAACCAGGAGGAAGGAGAGAAGGAGGAAGAATCAGAGTTAAAAACCTCTGGAAACTAGACGGCGCCGCACCCATCCCCGGTGCTGTTGAAGAACATGGCGCTGAGAACAAAGAAGGAGCCATCATAGAAAACGGCATCACACATGGTGCCGACAAAGAGAGTGACACCAAACCTGGTGCCATGCCAGACCCGACACTGAGGACAGTGCCGACAGAGGCCGTGTGGTGGCACAGCCAACAGCACCTGCGAAAGCCGCAAGGGACCTCGCACTGGAGAAGTCGGCACCGCAGATGACAGCAATGTCATAGAAGTCTGAGAACTGAGATTTGCAGTTACAGGATGAAAAATGACAGGAGATAAGTGCATCGGTGTACACCCCTGCACCACAGCCTTGTGAAGAGGATAGACACCAGAGCGCAGAGTCGACAGCACCACAGGTGGCACCACGTGACTAGGAAGATCTAACCGCTCCACCTGCTGTTCCAGAACCGAAGGGCCTGAAGACCCCGGTGTCAGACTGGCTGGTTCAGGCAATTGGGCCAACCTCCAAGCCCACTGCTCCACAAGAGCAGCCCACTGGTGAAACTGCTCATCAGAAGCTCCTCCAATAGGTGGAGAGGAGCTAAAGTGTTGAAGAGGCCGGCCATCAGAGACAGAAACCAGCGACTCTGACAGAGGTGGAGACCGGCACCTGGTCCTAATAACCAACTGTCTACTCACAGATGTACCACAGGGTGACCTCGGGTGATGCAGTTTCTTCTTCGACCTGTGTGCTGAAGAAGAACTCGAGGCCAAACGGTGCTGAGAATAGGACCATTTCTTTTTATGATACCAAGGAGACCGCCCAACTTCCTGAGCATTGGACCATCCATTGTCAGACCCCCCCCCCCGGAGGGCAGCGGTCCAGACCCGGCCCCGCTGACTGAACAGCTTTCATACAAAGTCTCCCTACCATCACTGGCCCCACTCATGGTTGACTCTGTCAATAGAGGGCTGAAGATTTCTCTCTTGTAGAAATAGAATTTATTAAATATAATCGGTACTTATCAAAGATAAAATACAAAACAATAAACTGACAACTAAACTGCTTGTTTGAAGTTTGACTCCTGGCAGGCGAGTGACATCATCACTGAAGCGCACTCGATGGCGGGAAAAAAGGAACTGAGGCGGCTGGAGGGTCGACATCGAGATAGTCATTACCGCACGTGCCAGGCTCGCGGTGCCTCTTCCTCACAGCTCCATCTCACGCGCCTGCCCTCCTGAAAATGTTTGCTCCCACTGGGTCCTAGCACCTCTGGCGTACTCCCATTAGTGTGAATAAGTGGTGGAGACTTTATGTCCAGGAAGATCAGATATGCCAGTGTGTGCCACCCTCGCACATACAGTAGTTGCTCATCTTGGAGTGCAGAGGCCACTGGTTCTAGAAGGGGAGGCAGGGTGGGTGAGTTATGAATACTGGAGAATACCTTGGAAGAAACAAGATTACTATGGCAGGTCATTTTTTCTTCTCACCCCAGGAATTCTCCAATATTCTTAACTCTTGTAGACTACAAAGCAGTACCTATGGAGGTGGGCACAGAACTTGCTTTGGAAACAGACTCTGCAGGTCTGCTGTACCAAACCTGGCATCATTTCTGGACTGGGTGTCCAGGATGTAATGCTTTGTAAAGGTGTGTACTGTTCTCCAGGCAGCTGCTTTACAGATCGCCACTAATGGAACATCCCTGGCAGCTGCTATGGTAGCAACTGTGCCCCTTGTGGAATGTGCCTTCAACCCTGCTGGGGTTCTTTTCGAGCTTTGGAGTAGCAAAACTGAATACACTGAACTATCCAGTGAGAAACTTGAGAAGGGGGGTGGGATGGGAGAAAAGGCAGTCGAGGGGATGCCGATCAAGGAGGGACTCTGTCTCCACCCCCCTGGGGACCAGGAGGATTGCAGGAAAAGACCAACTGGAAAAAGTGCAGACCAGGAGAAAACAGAATCCCCAAGGAACACGAGCAGGGAAATGGAACTATAGGAAAGGGTGGAAGGTAGTCTGCTAAATGCCAGGAGCTTGGGCAATAAAATGCCTGAGCTCCAGGCGATGTTAACTGAAGGAGCAGTGGATGTGGCAGCGGTCACTGAGACTTGGGCCACTGCAAGATATGACTGGGACCTGAACCTGGAGGGTTACACTATGTTCAGGAAGGACAGGGGAGGAAGGGAGGAGGGTAGCAATGAAGTAAAAACTGCATTGGCATAAGGGGAGTAGGGAGGCGGAGGGAACCGTGGAGCGATTTGGGTCACCTTGATAACAGGGGGGGGCAAGAGAGTAAAAATAGGAGTGGTGTATAGACCCCCTGCCCTGGAGGAGGAGCTGGAGGACAGTCTGGTGGCAGATGTTAGGAGACACTGCAGACTGGGCAGAGGGAAGGTGGTGGTGTTAGGGGACTTAAACATGCCAGGAACAGACTGGGAGACTATGACATCCTCTGTGACCAGGGAACAGAGGTTGTTGGATGTCTTTCAAGACGCTGCTCCTAACTCAGCAGGTGAGGGAACCGCCCAGGGAGGCACGGATACTGGATGTGGTCCTGGCAGACAGTGACCAGATTGGGGCCTGGAGGTAAGGGACCCATTGAGGGGAGTGACCATGCCACGGTCTGGTTCTGCTCTGGACATAGGAGGGTAGAAGGCTGCACAAAGACGGAATAACCGACTTCAGGGGGGTGGATTTAATGAAATGGGAAGGATCCTTATGGAGCATTTGTATGGATTGGGTCGACATGGACGCTGATAGTAGGTGGGAAATCATCAGGAGAGGATGCAGGATGCTACCAGCACCTGTGCAAGTAAGGCGAAATGCGTGGGGCCCAAAAACCCTGTTGGTGGACCAGGGAAGTCCAGGAGGTGGTGGGGGAAAGAAAGCAGCCTATAAGAAATCAAGTGCTCAAGGAGTGAAAGGGATCGAGGGAGTATGAGCTGATGGCTAGAAGGGCCACTAGAGTGGTGGAGGGTGGCTAAGGCAAGGAAGGAGCAGAACCTGGCCAGGAAATTAGGAGAGGAAAAGGGGTTCTTAGATACATTGGGGAAAGACGAAGGGTGAAGGGCAGATTAGCAGGATTAAATCAGGGAAGAGATGGGCACAAGACCCAGAGGAGTAGGCTGAGGTACTAAATGAGTACTTCACCTAGGTTTCACCAGGGAAAATGGGATGCTGCATACATGGAGGAGACAGAGATAATGAGGAGGGGGGCCCTCACCAATCGGCAGGTCTGGGGAGAGGGGGCATCACTGGCAGGTGGGGGAGGGCTAAGCAGAGAAGAGGTACTGGAAGTGGAAATCACAGCAGAGAGTGAGAAAGCCCTCAGCTCCCTTAAAATGGAGAAAGCACCGGGCCGGATAAATTACATCCTAGAGTGCTGGAAGGAACTTGCAGATGTCCTGGCTGAAACCCCTGGCAGAGCTTTTCACCATCTCTGAGGACAGGTGGTGCCCCAAGACTGGAAGGTGGCACATGTAGTGCCTATCCACAAGGGGGATCAAGGAGGTGGCAGGGAACTACAGGCCTGTCAGCCTGACATCAGTGGTGGGCAAGGTGATGGAGGGCATTGTCAAGGAGAGGCAGGGGACCTGGATAAGTCAGGGTGCCTGGACGACAGACAGCATGGATTCATCCTGGGGAAATCTGTCAGACAAACCTGGTGGAGTTCTATGACTGGGTGACAAGTGCCTTGGACCTGGGTAGACCAGTGGATGTCCTCTTTCAGACTTCAGCAAGGCATTTGACTCTGTTCCTCACGTGGCCTGTTGGATAAACTAGGAGAAATGGGTGGGAAACCAGATGATCCGATGGATGGCAATTGGCTCTGGGACTGGACCTAGAGGGTCGTAGTTGGTGGGATAGTCTCTTCCCAAGGAGGGTCATTAGTGGGGTCCCAGGGATCAGTCCTTGGGCCCTTCTGTTCAACGCCACGTTCTGACATAAGGACAGGAATCAGGAGTGAGATGAGTCTCTTTGCAGATGACTCAAACTGAGGCGGTGGTGGATGGGGAGGAGGAGGGTGGCCTGCAGGGGACCTGGAGGCTCTGGAAAGATGGTCTAGAAAGTGGAAGCTGAGGTTTAATACAGGGAATGCAAGGTACCTACCTGGGGCTGGGAAACCTAGGCTAAGTGTACACCCCTGGGGGAATACTACAAGTCTCAATGGCTGAGAGGGACCTGGGGTGGTGGTGGATGTCAAGATGAACAACTCTGAGACTTGTAGGAGGGCAGCAGCCAAGGCCAACAGGATGCTGGGATGCATCGCTAGGGGATCACTCAGAAGGAGGGAAGTGATACTCCTCTGTATAACTGCTTGGTGAGGCCGCACCTGGAGTACTGCGTGCAGTTTGGGAGGCCGCACTTGAAGAGGGACATTAACCTCCTGGAGAGGGTCCAGAGGAGGGCAACCAAATGATTTGGGGCTTGGGGACAGGACCTATGAGGAGAGGCTCAAGAGCTAAATACTGACACTTTGGAAGAGAGAAGGGACTGGGGACATGATAGAGGTCTTCAGGTACATGAAGAGGGTAAATAGGGAGGAACAGTGAGGGTGCTTCAAGGAAGGAGGAGGGGCCACTAGAGGGCATGGGTGGAAGCTGGAGGGGAAGATTCAGGAGAAAGGAGGAGGTGCTACTTCACTGAGAGGGTGGTAGAGCCATGGAATGCACTACCTAGGGGCTGGTGGAGGCAGAGACAGTGGAGGATTCAAGAGGGAGTGGGACAGGTACAGGGAAGGGTTCAGGAAGCAAATCCAATGCAGCAAGAATATCTGGAACTGGGAAGGAGAAGCCAGAGAAGGCGTGGGGGACAGCAAGGTCAGCACCCAGGGTTGGGGCTGACCAAACGAGCAGACACGAAAGACCATTAGGCCTATTCTGCTGGCATTTTAGTATGTTAGTATGTTAGAAACTGACCTTTTAGATGCTGGATTTCCTTTTCCTACATCCCCATAAGTCAGGAATAGCTGTTTTCTGTCCTGTCTGTGGTTCTTATTAGCCGTCATGTAGTAAATCAGGGCTTGTTTGACATCCAGACTGTGAAGTCTATGCTCACCTGAGCTAGAATATTCAGTGAAATAAAATGGTAGAGTAATGGACTGGTTTAAATGGAAATCAGAAACCATCTTGGGAAGACATTTCCTGTTGTTCATAGGATTACCTTGTCTCTGTGAAATGAAATGTAGTCCTGATCATTGCATTGAGCCTGAAGTTCACTGATCCTTCTGGCAGAGGTTATTGTCACCAGGAAAACAGTTTTCCATGTGACATATTTCAAATGAGCTGACACCATAGGCTCAAATTGGGGACCCATGAGCTTGGCTATACAAACATTCAAGTCCCAAGCTGGCACCAGTTCCCTTTGAGGGGGGTGCAGATGGGCCAGACCTTTGAAAAATCTCTTGAAGATAGGATTGGATGCCAAGGGGGCATCTTTTCCAGCTAAAATGTAGGCAGATACTGAAGCCAGGTGGACCTTCAAAGTTGTGGGCTGCAAGCCCAGGGAATGTAAGGGTAAGACAGTCCAGATTGGATGCCAAGGGGGGCATCTTTTCCAGTTGAAATGTAGGCAGACACTGAAGCCAGATGGACCTTCAAAGTTGTGGGATGCAAGCCCAGGGAATGTAAGGGTAAGACAGTCCAGCAAAGCTGGAACTCTGCCTGCGCTGGTACCACATCATTGGTGGAACACCAAATAGAAAACCTTTTCCTTTTTGAGGCATAGGTTTTCTTAGTAGATGGCTTTCTGTAACCTCTTAAAACATTCAGCACACACTCTGAGAGATACAAGCCTGTATACTCTAAGTCCTCAAGAGTCATGTCTTGAGTCTGAGGGATCTGAGGTTCGGATACAGAATCCTCCCCTGATTGGAGGTTAAAAGGTTATGCCTCCAGGGGAGATGTATGGGTTTGGCTACAGACATGGAGAGCAGCAGAGAGTACCATGGCTGCCTGGGCTAGTCTGGTGCTATCAAGATCATTGATGCTGGTTGGGATCTGAGTTTGATCAAAACTCTGAGCACCAAGGGGAATAGAAGAAAGGCATACAGGGCCAATCCAAGGCCAGAGCATCCAGGGGGATTGTCTCCTGGGCTGGGGGCCTGCAACAGTACTTTGTCAGGTGCTGGTTCTCATGGGATGCAAAGAGATCCATCTCTGAAGTACACCACCTTCTGAAAATCGTTTCCATCACCTGTCGGTTAAGGGCCCATTTGTCATGGGCCTGGTTGTTTCGACTGAGGGCATCTGCCAGAGTGTTATCCTTCCCTTGCAGATGGATGGCCTGAAGACAAACTCCCAAGGAGTAGGCCAAGCCCCACATTTTCATGTCCTCTGTGCACAGACGGCTTGACCTTGTTCCTCCCTGCTTGTTTATGTACAACATTGTGGTGGTATTGTCTGTTCTGATCTGTACCACACTTCCCTGCACTAGTGGGGCGAAGTACTGCAGGGCCAGCAACACTGTTCTAATTTCCAGTAGACTGATATGCTGGAGTGACTCTGCACTTGACCATGTACCGTGGGTGGTGTGATCCCCCAGATGGACACCCCACTCTAGTGGTGATGCATCTGTTGTTAGAACCACTGATGGGAACTCTTGTTGAAAAAGAACCCCTTCTCTTAGGTTGGTTTCCTCTTTCCACCACTGGAGGGCCTGCAGTAACATTTTTGTTACTGGAATCAGCTTTGAGAGGGAGTCCCTTCTTTGGCACCAATGTGCCCTTAGGTGGAATTGTATGTCCCTCATCTAGAACCTGGACCCCAAGACTGTGCCCGTGGTTGTAGCCATATGGCCCAGTAACTGAAGAAACGGCCTTGCAGTTTTTGGTCTGTTCAAACTGAAGGAACCCACAATCTGTACAATTTGTCTTACCCTGTCTAGAGGTAGGCAGGCCCTGTCCTCCAGGTATTCAACTCTGCCCCTATGAACTGCAGTACCTGTGCAGGTAGAAGGACAGACGTTTCGAGATTTATCAGAAACACTAAGGACTCAAAGAGGCCCTGAGTGAGCTGCAAATGTTCCCTTACCTGTTGTGGTGAGTTTCCTACCACCAATCAATTGTCTAGATATGGGAATGCTGTGACACCCAACCTTCACAGGTGTGCATTATCACTGCCAAGCACTTTGTGAACACTCTTGGTGCCGAAGTGAGACTGAATGGTAGTGTTGAGAAATGAAAATGATGTACCTACCGTAATTCTTGATCTTCTCTTGTATCTTCACCATTCATTACTGATTGGGTGTAAGCCGGAGGCGTGCACCCACTACAGGAGGTTTTTTTGGTTTTGTTTCAAGAGGAGTCAGCACCAACGGCACCGCCCTGAGAGGACGATCACAAGGATGCTGAGGGGCGGCCGTTAGGTCAGAGACTCCTCCTCCATCCCATTTCTGTTAGTCAGAGAGGTGAAATAAGAATAAGAAAAAAGGAGAGCAAGGCAAGAGAGCTGAGGGATTGACAAAGGAAAGGATATAAACTGAAAAAGGAATAAGCCGGAAGAGGACAGAAAAAGGAATGCCTACCCTAAGGGACCGCAGGGCCTCACTCCTGGGGCGGCTTCAAGGAAGAAACAGATACAGGAGAGAAAGAAGAAGGAAGAAGAGAGGAAAAGAGAAAGAGGGATGTTGGGAGGGGAGAAAAACTATGCCAATTGAGAAACTGATCTAAAAGCTTATAAGCGCAGAACCAAAAACAAGGGAGCAAGGATCCCATTTGGTAAGACTGAGAGAAGGTTTAACCGAACCGCTTGCACAGCTTGGACACAAAAGGCAGATTCTCTACACCTCCCACCATCCCCAACCCCTTAAATTGTAGCTGAGAGCTCACAGACTGCCACGGCAAGGATCTGTTCCAAAAGGAGGTGAGGGGGAAGGAAGCCCACTAGCACCCTGTTAAAGTGCTAACACAGATGTGTGTGTGTGTGGGGGGGGGGTATTTGAAGCCCTACAGATGGCACCCCTTTACGTAAAGGACACAGTGGGAACTCAATCAGACTCCCTGAAGGCAAGGCAACAAAATCACCAGCTCAAGGTAACTGGAATGTCAGGACAGCATTAAACCAGCAGAGGCTGACACAATAGGGGATTGAGACTTGCCAGAGGGACCTAGAAAAAGGGAACTGAGCCATTTATGGAATGGTTTATTTAACTGTGAATTGAACAACATGGCTAAGAAGGAGCCAAGAGGTCACCCCTGGGGCAATCAGAAAGAGTTCCCTCAGGATAGAGATAAATCTTATCCGTTCCCCTTCTTCCCTCAAGAAAATGGATCCGTCCAGCGAAGAATGGAAAAATCAATATTTTTTTTTTATTTTTTTTAGGCTTTAAGGCCAAAGAAGAAGAAGGAGGAACGAGCAGGGAGGGGGAGACGCTGAAGAAGGAGGCCCATGAGGGGAAGGTGGGTGGGTATCAGTAACGAATGGTGAAGATACAAGAGATCAAGAAGAAAAAATTACTCACCTTAGTAATTGTGTTTCTTCTAATGGAGTCTTGCTATATTCTGACAATTGCAGTTAGCTCCAACACTTGAACTACCCTGGAGAGTGAAGGGGCAAAATTCTATGCCAGGCATAGAACGTTGGGCTCGAGCTCGGTTGAAAAGTCTGTCTGTAACACTTTGAATCCAAACTGTCAGATTCTTACGAGCTAAAACTCACTGACTATATAATGTGGAAATTGTAAAATTCCTACTAGCCAACTGGCAACAAAGACTTTAGATTCCTAACAGACTCAAGTCAGGAAACCCAAAGACCAAAAACCAAGCAATAAGAAATAAAAAAAAACTCTTAACTAATCAAATACAAGGCACCCAACACAACAGAAAGTGGTCTAAAGACACCCCTGTGGTGCAACACTACACCTGACCACCCACTTCCCAAAACAGGTTCTGAGAGGGGAGGCAGGGAGGGAGGTCAGAATACAGCAAGACTCCATTAGAAGAAACACAATTACTAAGGTGAGTCATTTTTTCTTCAAACAACATGAAGTCTTGCTGTATTCTGACAATTGCAGACTACAAGCAGTACCTCCGAGGAGGAGGGACAGAACCTACTTTGGGAATAGGCTCTGCAGTACTGCTGTGCTAAACCTAGCATCACTCCTAGCCTGGATATCCAGAGAGTAATGCTTGGTGAAGGTATGAACTGTTTTCCAGGTGGCTGCTTGGCAAATTTCTAACAAAGGAATATCCCTGGCCGCAGCCAGAGATGCAGCTCTACCTTCTAGTGGAATGAGCCCTCAGGCCTGAGGGTGAAGTTTTTCCGTTTCTCATAGCAGAATTGGACACAGGACACAATCCACCTGGCAAAGGTTCTCTTGGTGGCAGGTTTGCCCTTACTTAACTTCCCCATAAGTGAGGAACAACTGGAAGAAGTCAAACCTGTGACCCTCTGTATGTTCTATGTAGTAACTAAGGGCCCTTTTAACATCCTGAGGGGACCACAGTCTCTGGGCTGTGAGAGTCCACAGATGGGCTCCCCAGCCCAAAATGAAGCATCCGTGGTAAGGACCACCAAATGAGACTGAGTAACATATGGGACCCCTTGCCTTAAATTGTCCTGATCCTGCCACCATTGAAGAGCTTAGATCAATGTCTGAGTCACTGGAATCAGTTTGGTAAGAGGGTCCCTCCTTTGGGACCAAAAGGCCCTCAGATGGAACTGAATGTCCCTCATCTGGAATCTTGCCCCTTGGACCGCTGCTGTAGAAGCTGCCATGTGGCTCAAGAGCTGAATGAATTGCCTTGCAGGTTGGGACACCTGAAGACTGAAGGAAGAAGCCAGTTCTATAAGAACTCTTGCCCTTTCCAGAGGAAGAAAGGCTCTTGCTTTGACAGTATCTGGCTCTGCCCCTATAAAGGTAAGAAGCTGTACAGGTTCAAGAACCAATTTGGGAAGGTTGAATAGAAATCCCAGGGAAATGAGCACTTGCTGAGTCACTTGCAGATCTGACTTGACTTGGTCTGGAGACTGACTCACTATTAGCCAGTCATCCAGATATGGAAAAATGGAAATATTTTGCCTTCTTAGAAAGGCAACTACCACTGCAAGGCACTTTGTGAAAACCCTTGGAGCTGATGTTAGACCAAAGGGCATTGCTCAGAACTGATAATGGCCTGAGGGCAACTTGAACCTGAGGTATTTTCTGTGGGAGCACCTGATGGGGATGTGAAAGTAGGCATCCTTGAGGTCCAGGGAGGCTAGCCAGTCTCCTGTCCTCAGGGAGGGAAGAATTATTCCCAGAGTCACTATCTTGAACCTTGGTTTTAAAAGATGTTTGTTCAGGTATCTTAGATCTAGGATGGGTCGCCACTCCCCTGACTTTTTGGGGGTAAGGAAGTACCTGGAGTACAGACCTTTACCCCGGTGTAGGGTAGGAACTCTCTCTCTATGGCTCTTAAGGCCAGAAGAGATAAAACCTCTGCCTCTAGGGCAAGGGTTTCGGACAGACTTGCAGGTGGAAAAGATCTGGTTCTCATCTTCAGAAATGTTTTGAAGCTGAGAACCAGTCCCTGGCTTACTACTTCCAGGACCCACTTGTCTGAAGTAACAGATATCCAGTCCTGGACAAAGTAAGCCAGCCTGCCTCCTACAGGGATAGAAGAGTCGACCCAGGCAGACCCATCAGGGTGTCTGCTTGGCAGGGGCCTTAGGCTGAGGAATGAATGTAGCCCTGCTCATCCCCCTTCTGCCTCTCCCTCTGAAGAACCCCCTCTGTGAAAAGGGAGAAGAGGCCTGTGCTAGGTAGAAAGACCTATGAAAAGGCCTGCCCCTGCCCCTTGATTGCTGCCTTTGAGGAGTTGCCTGCCTCTCCTTGGCCTGAGCACTCCTATAAGTGGTCCTGTACTCATCCATTTTCTTCATGTAATTTTCTGTCTGCTCCCCAAACAGAGAATTACCCACCACAGGGAAATCCATGGCCTTAGCCTGGGTGTCCTGTGAAAGGCTAGTACATCTGAGCCAAGCCATCCTCCAAAGAGCCACAGATGTAGCCATGGCTCTTGATGACACATCACTGGAGTCCACAACAGCATTAAATTGTACCTTTGATGCCTCAGTTCTGTCAGCAGCCACCTCCTCCAGCTCCTTGGCCAGCTGGGGGGAGGTCTGCTTACCCAGTGCCAGTACAGTGTCCCACCTGGACCTCTGGTACCTGGCTATATAGGCCATACAGTTAGCCTGCCTGAGTCCCAAGGAGGATGCCATGTACTGCTTCTTTGCCATGGCATCCATCTTCCTGGAGTCTTTGGCTGGGGGGGGGTGAAGCCAAGGGAATATTTGCTTTGTGACAGGCTGCAGCCTGCACTACCCCAACATGGCTGCATTGCTGGTAGAAAAACTCTGTATCTGAGCCTGATAAAGTATACCTCTTGTCCATCCTTCTGTCGATGGGACGTACAGAATTAGGAGACTTTAGCATTTTTTGTGTCTGCTTCCCAAAGGACTTATGAAGGGGACTAGACAGTCTTCTGGATTCTGGGATGTCCATCATTTCAACAAAATCAGGCTCCTCTTGATCCTCCACAGCCTCCTCCATAGGAAGCTGGAGGGTTTCAGCCACTTTTCTGTAAAACAGACAGTGGAGGGGGGACTCAGAAAGCCTAGGAGGGGAAACACCAGAAGGTCTGTCTGGGGAAATGTCCGGTTCCACAGGCACATCCAGACTTTTACCATCATCACCATCATCTTCAAAATCCCCCTCCTCTTCAAACTCCGGTTCATAAAAGTCTTCAGGGGAATAATCTTGAACCGGGGAAACCGACCAAACCGAACCCCTGCCAAAAGGCACCGGATCAGTCGGAACTGGACGAAGCGATTCAACAATCCGAATCGCTCTGGCTATTTCTTCGGCAGTCAGAACATGAACCTCTGGATCTGAACCAGTCAATTTCTCTTTGCGTTTTCTTTTTGTAGGAACCAACCTCTCAGGATCGGCTCTCCTCTTGCCCGAAGAAGTATCGCCCTGGTCAGAGGGCACTCCTTCTGGTTCAGTCGGAACTGAACCAGGCTGGTCATCCGGGTCAGCGGACTTCTCAGCCTCCTTTTCCCTAAGTCTACCTAATCTTTTTCCTAGGGTAGACTTAGGACAGTTTTTACATATTTGGCAGTCTTTATCGAGGTGGTCAAACCTCAGACAATAAACACAGGTGGTGTGGGGATCGGCCTTAGCAAAGACCTCCCCACACTCACTGCAGTGTTGAAACCCAGTAGGCCCGTTTTTTTTCTTGGGTTTCTCAGACATGGCCAGCATAACCAAACTTACTCTTTTTTCGGCAACCGCCAGGCAAGACTCCCTTATAGGTTTCTAACCGTGTTACGGGTATTGGAAAAAAAAGTTGAAACATGTTTTTTTTTAAACCGATAAAGACCAGTAACCACACACTAAGGAAAAACCAAAGAGTTCAAATATGTTGGATCGGTTCAGCCAAACTGATCGAGAATACAAGTTTTACAATTTCCACAAAATAACAGAGAAACTATCTAAAGTACTCATGATACCGCAGACAGAGCCTGAACTGACAATGCGAAAATAAATTTGGAACGAAACCGACAACTTTAACTGACTTGGAATCGAGCAGAAGGAGAAATCTCCGGAGCGACTGTTCAGTGAGGCAGAGTAAAGAATCTGACAGTTGGGTTTCAAAGTGCTGCAGACAGAGACCTCAACCGAGCTCGAGCTCAACGTTCTATGCACTGCATAGAAAATTAACCCTCTACTCTCTGGGGCAGTTTAAAGGCTGGAGCTAACTGCAGATTGTCAGAATACAGCAAGACTTCATGTTGTTTGAAACACAGTTTTCCAAGTCAAGTACTTGAGCTCTGCTGAGGACATAGGCTCAAAGGGGGGTTGCATAAGTTGAGCAATGCAAATATTCAAATCCCAGGCAGGAGCAGGATCCCTAAAAGGGGGATTAGTATGAAGCAATCCTTTGAACATTTTACAGAATACAGGGTGAGATGACAGAGAGGAAGACTTCTCCACTGACAGAAAAGCAGAAACAGCTGACAAATGAACATTGAGAGTAGCTGGTTTGAGGCCTAGGCCATTAAGGTGAACCATATAATCCAGAACTGTAGACAACTCAGCAGTGTCTGGGGATATATGCTTCTTGGAACACCAAATACTGAACCTTTTCCATTTGGAGTTGTAAGTTTTTCTAGTAGCAGGCTTTTGAGAAGCTTTCAGATATCAAGAACCCCTTGGGAGAGATGTAATTCTGCCTACTCTAACTCTTCAAGAGCCATGCCTTGAGATTGAGTGACTGGAGACTGGGGTACCAAATCGTCTCCTGAGAGTAAGTTAACAGGTTGTGAGTCCTGGGAAAAGACAGGGGAAGATGGACTGCTAGGGACAGCAACAGTGGGTACCAAGGCTGCCTGGCCCAGTCTGGAGCAATCAGAATCAATTTGCAAGGTTGTGACCTTATCTTGACAAGAACCTTGAACAGCAGAGGGAAAGGAGGGAAGGCATAAAGAAATTTCCTTTCCCAGTTCAAAATCAGAGCACCCAGAGGGACTGAGCCCAAGACTGGGGGTCTGCAACAAAACAGAGAAAGTTGGTGATTGTCTGGGGCTGCAAAGAGATCTATCTCTGGAGTGTGCCACCTTGAGAAAATCACTTTCAACACCAAAGGATCCAGAGACCATTCGTGATGGCCCTGGGAAATCTTGCTCAATGCATCTGCTATCACATTGCCCTTTCCTGGGAGGTGGACTGCTACCAGAGAGGTCTGTAGGGAATAAGCCAGGGATCATATTTTCATGACCTTCGTGCACAAGGCCATGGACCGAGTGCCTCCCTGCTTGTTGATGTACCACATGGTGGTAGTGTTGTCAGTCCTGACCTGAACCAGCTTGTTCTGTATTGACTGAGAGAAAGCTTCTAGGGCAAGAAGTACTGCCCTGAGCTCGAGGAGGTTGATATGAAGAAGGGATTCCTGAGGGGACCACAGTCCCTGGGCCGTGAGAGACCCCAGATGGGCTCCCCATCCCAAAAGGGAAGCATCTGTGGTAAGAACCACTGAGTGAGTCTGAGTGACAAATGGAACACCTTGCCTCAGATTGTCCAGGTCCTGCCACCACTGAAGGGCCTGATTAAAAGTCTGAGTAACAGGAACTAGCTTGGTAAGAGGATCTTTCCTTTGGGACCAAGAGGTTCTCAGATGGAACAGAATGTCCCTCATCTGAAACCTGGCCCCTTGGACCACTGCCGTGGAAGCTGCCATGTGGCCCAAAGGCTGAAGAAAATGCCTTGCTGGTCGAGAAACCAGAGGGAGGAAGGAAGAGGCCAGCTGAGAGATGGCTTTTGCCCTTTCCAAAGGGAGGAAAGCTCTTGCCTTGAGCATGTCCAGCTCTACTCCTATAAAAGTGAGGAGCTGTACTGGCTCAAGAAATGAAAATTATGTACCTACCGTAATTCTTGATCTTCTTGGACGAGTCTCCACCACTCATTCACACTATTGGGATTTGCGCTGGAGGCACTAGGACCCATCGGGAGCAAACTTTTTGCTGCAGGGCCGACACCAGAGATGGCGTCGCGAGGCACGGTGCCGTGAGCACTAGCTCGCGCAGCAATGACTATCTCAGCGTTGACCCTCCAACCGCCTCAGTACCTTTTTTACCAAGGAGGTGCAGTGCAACTAACGTAAAGAGTAACCTAACCTTAAGACCGGACATAAGATAGTCCGGGCGACCCGTGTAAGAAGGGTCAAGAAAGAAGTCTTCATGGTCTAAAGATTTGAGGGAGTGAAGACCAAAACAGCGGTGACTCGGGGATGGAGGGTGGTGTGAATGGTGGTGGAACTGGGTCCAAGAAGATCAGAATACACGATAGTGTACGTAATTTTCATATCTTCCTGGACATAAGTCTCACCACTCATTCACACTATTGGGAGAGTCATCGAGCTAATAATCCCGAGAGGGCGGCAGGAAGACCAAGAGCTCACGTTTCTGGACAGAAGTCCATTAGGATAGTTCTGCCGAAGGTGGAATGTCGCTCAGGATGAACATCCAGTGCATAATGCTTATCCAAAGTATGCACTGAGCTCCAGGTGGCGGCATTGCAGATGTCTGCAATCGGAACATTCTAATTTCTGCTAGGATGCAGCGACCGCTCTGGTGAAGTCAGCGTCAACCCTACCTTCCAATTTAACCTGTGCCATGGAATAGCAATGTCGAAGACATGCCACTAGCCACGATGAGATGCATCTGATAGCGACAGGTTGACCCAGCCGGGTCTCGCTGAAGGAAACAAACAGTTGTTGGGCTTTGCGAAAATCCTTGGTTCTATCTAGATAGAAACGCAAGGCTCTCTTAACATCCAAGGAATGAAGAGATCGTTCCCCTTCATTTTGG
The DNA here is from genome assembly GCA_016271365.2 of Neoceratodus forsteri. Lineage (NCBI taxonomy): Eukaryota > Metazoa > Chordata > Ceratodontiformes > Ceratodontidae > Neoceratodus > Neoceratodus forsteri. Next base: position 805,269,894 of record CM057453.1, read on the forward strand.
AAGTCCGCAAAGTAAGAGGGAAGGACCAAAGGTTGGTTTAGATGGAATTCCGAAACAACCTTGGGAAGAAATTTAGGATGAGTGCGAAGAACTACTTTGTCCTTATGGAACACTGTATACGGAGGGTCCGTAACCAGGGCATGTATCTCAGAGACCCTGCGGGCTGAGGTAATGGCCACTAGGAAGGCCGTCTTCTAGGTGAGAAATTTTAGCTCACAGGTAGCCAGAGGTTCGAAAGGTTTCCAAGTGAGTATGTCTAGCACAAAGTTAATGTCCCAGGCTGCAACCGGACGTCTTATAGGGGGTCTGGTATGCAGAATTCCTTTAAGAAATCTCTTAACCATAGGTAACTGAGCCAGAGACAAAGAAGAAAACGGCTCATGATACGCTGAAATGGCACTAAGGTGAACTCTGACTGTAGAGTACTGAAGACCTGAATTTGAGAGGTCCAAAAGGTACTCCAAAACCTTGTCTGTGGTGGACAGGAAAAGGGATTCCAAGAGGACTTTGCACACCAGTGCGAAAAACGCTTCCACTTAGACGTGTACGTTTTCTGAGTAGCTGGCTTCCGAGCAGCCAGAAGAATGTCTGAAACTCTTCGAGAGACATTGAACTGGTTCACTTCTACCTCTTCAGGAGCCAAGCGTGAAGGTGAAGCGATCTCAGGTTGGGATGGACCACCGGACCCTGAGTCAACAGGTTCATCTGTAGGGGGAGTGGTCTCGGAGGGGCTGCCAACATATTGTTGAGTAGAGGAAACCATAGTTGTCAAGGCTAAGAGGAGCAATGAGAATCATCTTGGTCCCCTGGGACTCGAATTTGAGAAGTACTCACTGAATTAGAGGAAGAGGTGAAAGGCGTAAGAAAGCGTTTTGTCCAATCGCAGCCTGAACGCATCCTGACAGAAAATGCCAGGCCCTGGATTTCTGGAGCAGAAGAGAGGCAGTTTTGCGCTGAGGGGATGCAAAAGGTCCAGGTCTGAGTTCCCACTCTTGAATAGTGATGAACTATGGTTGAGTCGGAGACCACTCGTGAGGATCTGCCTGTGTTCTGCTGAGGCGGTCCGCCAAGTCGCTTTGTACACCTGGCAGGTAGACGCTTGAATTAGAGATTTGTGTTCCAAGCACCATTCCACACCCTCATCGCTTCCCTGCATAAGGGTGTAGAGTGAGACTCGCCTGCTTGTTGATGTAATACATCACAGCTTTGTTGTCCATTTGAAGGAGAATGTTCTTGTGACAGAGGATGTCCTTCAAAGCTCGGACTGCATAAAGGACGGCTCTCATCTCTAGGACATTTATGTGAAGCTGGGCCTCGAGTTGAGTCCATACACCTTTGAGTGTGGAGAGAGCGCATGGCTCCCCATCCCTTAGCGTGCGTCTTGTGGTGATGGAGATTTGATGATCCAGAGGAGCAAAGGAAATCCTTCCAGGAGATTGCTCTCTTGAGACCACCAGGTGAGAGACCTCTGTAGGGTTCTGTCACCTTGATGGGATAAGACTGTGGGTGAGTGGTTGGGAACCACTGAGCACTGAGCATCCATTGGGTGGTTCTCATGTGTAGCCGAGCTAGGGTACAGTGAACACTGAGGATGCCATGAGGCCTAACACATACGCTGCATTGAGAGCCCTGTAACTGATCTGTTCTCCCCAATGTAACGGGCCATCTGAAGGATATCGAGCCTTCTGTCCTCTGGAAGGAAAGCTTCTCAAGAGGTGTCCAGTAGAGTCCCTATGAAAGGAGTCTCTGGGAGGGCTGCAACTGTGACTTCTTTAGATTTAGCAGAACCCCATGGACGTAAGAAGTGAGAGGTCATCTGAACGGCTTCCAGGGTCCCCTGTCTGGAAGGGCTTGCTAGGAGCCAGTCGTCCAGGTAGGGAAACACTCGATTCCGAAGCTTCCTGGAGATGCGCTGCGAGAACTGCACAACACTTTGTAAAGACTCGCGGCGCCGAGGATAGCCCAAAGAACAGGACTCTGAACTGATAGTGTTGACCCAGAGCCACAAACCTCAGGAATTTGTGATGCCTCGGGTGAATAGGAATGTGCTGGTAAGCATCCTGCATGTCCAGGGAGGCTAGCCAGTCATGTTGATGAAGCAAAGGTAACAGGGTTCCTAGAGAATTATTTTGAATTTCTCCTGGGGAGAAATTTGTTTAGCTTTCTGAGGTCTAGAATGGGCGATACCCCCAGACTTCTTTGGAACCAGAAGTAGTGGGAGTAGAACCTGTGTTTGGCTGATGCAGAGGCACCAGTTCTACTGCCCTGTTGTTTAGAAGGCCCTGGATCTCGGCGGCGAGAAGGTCTGACTGAAGGATTGACAGCCTGGGTTGTCGTTTGGGAGGACGATTCTGAGGGGTCTCCAGAAAATTGAGAGAATACCCCTCGCGAATTATCCGAAGGACCCATTTGTCTGAGGTTATGGACTTCCACTGGTTGTAGAAGTGCATCAGATGACCTCCCACCAGAGAGGAAAAGTCCACCTAGGGCAGTTGAGATGGAACTTGGGCCGGCAACTCATAAGGTAGCGCTGGACGCTTTGGGCCCTTGCGCTTTCTGTTGCATCTTCTTTTGAGGTTGGGCAGGTTGGTTCTTATGGAAACTTCCTCTGCCCCTGCCTTGAAAGGACTGACGATTATGAAACTGACGTCTACCGACATGCCCTCGAGAGGGGGTAGGAGGGGGTCGAGCCAGCTTAATGGCTGACCTAGTCTTCTGAGTAGCCTCTAGAGCTTGCTCTACCTGAGGACCAAAAAGATACGAGCCATCAAAGGGCAACGCCATCACCTGCTGTTGTGCATCGTTCGTGAAGCCCGAAGTACGCAGCCAGTACAAATACCAGCGGCTGCTGAACGAGAAGCAGTGTCGAAAGCATCCATGGCTGCTTTGACCTGTTGGTTATTAGATTCAATACCTCTGGTAATAGTCAGAAGAAGCTCTGACTTAGAGTCCGAGTCCGGAAGAGCTTTAACCATTTGCTTGATAGAGTGCCACAGGATATACTCATACTGAGAAAAATAGCCCTGGTAACTGGCAATGTGCATACTTAAAGTGGACGCAGCAAAGACTCTCTTACCTAATGTATCAATCTTACAAGACTCTTTGTTAATAGGTCGAGCTGTAGTAGCTTGAGGAAGAACGACCTTATCATTCTCTGCCAGGACTACAATAGGATCCGCAAAGGCTTGAGATGCCAAGATGGGACGCATCCTTGGGGCTGAATATTTCTATCAATGGATTTAGCCACCGAGGGTAAGAGCAGGATTATTCCATACCATTTGAGACAGCTCTCGAAGGAAGGTTGAATCGGAGGAGTCAAATCCGTAGGGATCTCCGAAGCATGAAGATATTGGGTCTTAACCGCTTCCCAGGATCGATGTCTGTAGTCTGGAGAGAAAGAGTGGAGCTCAGGTTCTTCAACAGAGACTTAAAGGACAGGTCCTCGACCACAGGCTCTGTAGCAGTGAAAGATCCTGCTTCGTCCACTTCATCACCCAACCGAAGGACTGGGCAGGCTCAACGTCATCTCCTGATAGTCCAGGGAGGACTGTTTGGACAGGAAAGGAGTGAAATACAGAAGAGGAAGAAAGAATTGAGAGGAAAGAGGAGTCCTCGAGAGCTCCCGGTGTCGAGGAGGCAAACGGGACCGAAAACGGCGCCGAAGAACAGAGCGGCGCCGAGGACGGCGCCAAGAAGCCACCCGGTGGCGCGGACGGTGCCGAAGACAGCGCCGAGAAGGCACACGGCGCCGACATGAAGCTCTGTGACGCCATGACGGTGAAGTGATAAGCTTCCCACGATGCCTAAAACGGTGTCGACAAGCCCGCTGACGTTGCTGGACCAGCCAAAGGCGCAAAGCATCCCAGGATTCTGAGAAACATGGTTAGAGGGGAAATAGCAGGAGATTAGGGCATCGTTGTGGCCCCTGCGCCGCAGCCATGTGAGGGGGGGAAACACCCAAGCGCGGAGTCGTCGGCACCGAGGAAGGTGCCACGCAACCAGGAAAGTCTAACTGCCCTACCTGGTCGCCCGACAAGCCCGAAGGCCCACGGGCAACCGAGCCAGGTAGCAGAACCAACCTCCGAGCCCATCGCTCCATAAGAGTGGCCCGCTGATGAAACTGCTCATCTGAAGACCTACCAATAGGCGGGGTAGGACTCCGATCCCGAAGACGGCGGCTACCGGAAGCAGAAGTTGGCGACTCCGAAGGAGGAGACCGGCAACTAGCCATGATAACACAGCGTCGACGCACAGACATATCAGCGGGCGACCTCGAGTGATGCCTTCTCTTTTTAGACCTGTGGGCCGAAGAAGAGCTCGAGGCAGAACGGTGCGGAGAATGCGACCGTTTGTTTTTATGCCTCCAGGGGGACCGCCCATCCCCCCGGGCATTGGACTGACCGTTGTCGGACCCCCGTTCGGGAGAAGGAGGCGGACCGGACCCAGCCCGAATGACTGAACAGCTTTCATACGAAGTCTCCCTACCGTCACCTGACCTGCTCATGGTCGACTCCGTCAAGTAGGCTGAGACTTCTTTATTGTATATTAAAATAGAATAAACTTAAGCGATACTATATCGAGATAATACTACAAAAAAATAAACTGAAAACTATGCTGCTAGTTTGAAGTTTGACTCCCGACAGGCGAGCGATGTCGTTACTGAAGCGCACTCGACGGCGGGAAAAAAGGAACTGAGGCGGTTGGAGGGTCGACGCCGAGATAGTCTTTGCTGCGCGAGCTAGTGCTCGCGGTGCCGTGCCTCGCGACGCCATCTCTGGTGTCGACCCTCCAGCAAAAGTTTGCTCCCGATGGGTCCTAGTGCCTCCGGCGCAGATCCCAATAGTGTGAATGAGTGGTGGAGACTTATGTCCAGGAAGATCTGACCTGGGAAGATTGAGAAGAAACCCCAAGGAAGTGAGAACTTGTTGGGTAACCTGCAGATCTGACTTGACTTGGTCTGGGGACTGGCCCACAAGGAGCCAATTGTCCAGGTATGGAAAGATAGAAATCTTTTTCCTTCTTAAGAATGCCACCACTAATGCTAGGCACTTTGTAAACACCCTTGGAGCTGAAGTTAGGCCAAAGGGCATTGCTCTGAACTGGTAATGGCCAGAGGGAAATTCGAACCTGATGTACTTTCTGTGGGAGCACCTGATGGGAATGTGAAAATAGGCATCCTCGAGGTCCAGGGAGGCTAGCCAGTCTCCTGGCCTCAGAGAGGGAAGAACTGTTCCCAGAGTCACCATTTTGAATTTTGGCTTTATTAGGTGCTTGTTTAGGTATCTTAGATCTAGGATGGGTCACCACTCCCCTGTCTTTTTTGGGGTAAGGAAGTACCTGGAGTACGGACCTTTGCCCCTGTATGGGGTAGGAACTCTCTCTATGGCTCTTAAGGCCAGTAGAGAAGAAACCTCTGCCTCTAGAGCAAGGGTTTCTGATGTATTTGCAGGCGGAATGGATCTGGGTCTCAGTTTCGGAAAATTTTGAAACTGAGAACCAGCCCCTGGCTTACAATCTCTATGACCCACTTGTCTGAGGTAACAGACATCCAGTCCTGGACAAAGTAAGCCGGCCTGCCTCCTACCGGAATGGGGGAGTTGACCCGGGCTGACACATCAGGGTGTCTGCTTGGCAGGAGCCTTAGGCTGAGGGGTGGATGCAGCCCTGCTCAACCCCCTTCTGCCTCTCCCTCTGAAGAACCCCCTCTGAGAAAAGGAAGAAGAGGCCTGTGCTTGGTAGAAAGGTCTGTGAAAAGGCCTACCCCTGCCCCTAGATTGCTGCCTTTGAGGAGTTGCCTGCCTCTCCTTGGCCTGGGCACTCCTGCAAGTGGTCCTGTACTCATCCATTTTTTTCATGTAATTCTCTGTCTGCTCCCCAAACAGAGAATTACCCACCACAGGGAAATCCATGGCCTTAGCCTGGGTATCCTGTGAAAGGCTAGTACATCTGAGCTAAGCCATTCTCAAAAGAGCCACAGATGTAGCCATCACTCTTGATGACACATCACTGGAGTCCACATCAGCATGAAACTGCACCTTTGATGCCTCGATCCCATCAGCAGCCACTCCCCCTCCAGCTCCTTGGCATCACCCTACGCCGGGCCAGGAATGACAATCTTGATAGAAGAAGCCATACCATTTGCCTAATGCAGATCACTGTCCCTGCAAGCCTGGAAGCCACCTCACTGGTGTCGTAAGATGCCCTTGCCTGATACCTTGCCAGCTCCAGGCCTATAGCAGAGAGGGCAATGGCCTGTCTAGATTGCTCCGTGTCAGGCATTGATGCTACAAGCTGAGATAGCATCGATCGTAGATGCTTGTTGTAGGCAGCATGGTGTGCCTGATGTGATGTGATACACAGCATTGCACGACAGAAAGAGAACACTCTTTGGCCCCAACCAGTCAAACTGTAGAGAATCTGAGTCCGACGGTCGGTCGTTCGCCAGGCGGCAGCACTCGGAAGGAGTCTCTAGGGACACCAATCCCAAAGGCAGGTTGGGAAGAGAACCTAGGGACTTGGATGGGGCACAGTACCTCCTCCTGCAGTTTGCCAGGGCTGGGTGAGGGTCAGCTGGAGACTGCCAAGAACAGATAGACACCTCCTGGAAAGGGGTAGGCCAGGATGGCACCACCAAATGTTGGGCGCTGAATTCACTGAGGAACTCATGCATCTCCCGCTCAGTATTGTCTCACCTAACATTGGAGATATGGAGATCCCCAACTATCCTTGAAATGAAGTGCTGATATTCAGTGAAATCAGCGTCAGAAGATAGGTGAGCAGAGGGCTCCTCTCCCTCCAAGGAGAGAGCCGAGGAGGATGGGGAACTCGAATGCCCAGAGGACTCCTGCGGTGGGGGGGATAGGTGAAAAATCTGCTTATGCCTATATCTAACATATGAGGGGAAGGCCGCCGCAGTGCCTCTGAATGTCTCCCAGGATAAGAGACCTGTAGGACCAACATGGCCCAGGAGAGGGGGGGGGGGGGTGGCTGCAGAGGAATGGGAGAAGGGCACCTACAAGGAGGTAACTGTACTCTGCTAAGGCTCTGGAATCAGGGGAACGGAACACCAGCTGGCGGGGTCCTGGCTAGCAAACCAGGTCGCAGAATGGAACCCTGGGGATGCGAACAATGGAAGAGCCTAGAGGGTGTCCTCCCTTGTGACGTACCTGGGACTGCATGGATCCAGAAGGACAGCCCACAGCAACGCCACCAGAGGGGTCCCTCGAGCCTAAGAGGGAGAGGTGGGACCCGGCACTATGGCTCCTGCCTATACCCCGAGGGGTGGCAGATGGAACTGGATGTGCCTCACCCTGGCCCCTCAACCCCTTGGACTTAGAAGATGCCCTCCTCCTTGACACCAGCGACAGAGCCCACTGATCCAGGGGGTCTCTCAGGGGAGTCCCTCGAAGACAGGGCCCCTAGTCCACCCTGAGAAGGTGCAGCAGTACCTGAGATGTCAGCTGCCACAGTCCCCTCTGGAAGAACAGACCCCTTCCCCATTCCCACGCCATTCCCCCCAAGGGCCCCAGGCCACCCCCAGCCTGGGAGTCCTCAGAGGAAGACTGCTGCAGAGACTGAGGAATGGGTATGCTGGGCCACCTGACACCATGTCCCACAGAAGACTCCGATCCCAAGGAATCGGGGAGCCAGGACGGGTCCGCGTCTGAGTCGTCTGGTTTCAAGGAAGAGCCTACCAGAAGGACCTCAATACTGGCTACCCCAGGAGTCTCCATAGAAACGGCGTGGGGAAGCATGCCAGTGCCTTCCACAGTGCCATTCAGCATCAGCGCACTGCAGACAAATCCAGAGCCAGGCAACGACCAACCCACGGCTCCAGCCAAGTCCCCAGCATCACCCTCGGTGCCGGGACCCAATATATGGCACTGTCAACAGAGTCGACTGGGCCCACGGCACTGCCAGCGGCGCCAAAAGCCATCACGGCACCGTCCCCAATCACCAGCGCCGCTCGTGGTGTTGGGATCTAAGACGGTGCCGGAAACCGGTGTTGAGGGTCCACCCACGTCGGGCCCGGCAACCATGGGCTACGACACTGGGGGAGCCTGCACCTCCGACGAGGTGACTGCCAAGGCGGTGTCCCAACTTTGGCCCCGGGAGGGACCAAGGTGTTCCCCTGACTCCGTGAAAGAGGCCTCCTTGGTAAGACTTGAAGATGCGGAGGCCTCCTTCTCTTCAGACCGTATAGGCCTGAGAGGGGACCCGGAGGATGGGTCTAAAGATCTGGCCTGGGAGGCCTGAGAACGACACTGTCCTCCAAAAGTTGGTGGGGCCCTGCCGATTTTGATCGCGCAGACTTCAAGAAATGAAAATTACGTACCTACCATAATTATGATCTTTCTGTGTATCTTCACCATTCATCACAGATGGGTATCTGGCCGGAGGTCAGGACCCCGCAGGAACTTTTTTTTTTAAAAAAGGTAGGCGGAGCCAATACACCATTGGCGCTGCCCTCAAGGCCGACGTACTGCATGGCGCTCGCAGGTTGGCCATTAGACTGTGTCGACTCTGCCTGCCTGCCAGTTCTGATTCACCGGAGAGGTAAGAGGAAGGGATGGAGGGTGGGACAAGAGAGTCCAAGGGACAGAAAAAGGGAAGGATGTCTGAACTAAAAGGAGAAATAATGACTGAGAGGACAGCAGAGAAGAAAAAATTACTCACCTTCGTAATGTTGTTTCTTCTAATGGAGTCTTGCTGTATTCTGACATATGCAGTGAGTCCCAACCTTCGAACTGCCCCTGAGATGAAAGAGTTAACTTTCCATGCCAGGCATGGAACGTTGAGCTCGAGCTCGGCTGAGACTCTGTCTGTTGTTCTTCAAACTCAAACCATCAGATCTTTACGAGCTAAACTCACTAAGGTCCTGTGTGGAAGCTGTAAACCTACATTAGCCAACTGGCTACTAAACATAAAAACACATTTTTTGGTCCCAACACAAAGACTCAAGTTAGGAGACCCAAAAATGAAAACACAACACCCACTCACCTCAAAAAAGAAGGGGTGAAACAAAAAGGGTGGGCACCTGCTAAGTGCCAACACTGCACTGCCCACCCACATCCCAAAAACAGAGGTTCTGAGAGGGGCAGGCAGGGGGGAGGTCAGAATATAGCAAGACTCCATTAGAAGAAACAACATTACTAAGGTGAGTCATTTTTTCTTCAAACAACATGAAGTCTTGCTATATTCTGACATATGCAGACTACAAAGCAGTACCTCCATGGAGGAGGGACAGAACCTACTTAGGAAATAGGCTCTGAAGCACAGCTGTACCAAACCGAGCATCACTCCTAGCCTGGATGTCCAGGGAGTAATGTTTGGTAAAAGTGTCAACTGTTTTCCAGGTAGCTGCTTGACATATCTCTAGACTAGGGATGTCCCTGGCAGCAGCCAGGGAAGCAGCTGTACCTCTGGTAGAGTGAGCCCTCAGGCCTGAAGGAGGAACCGTACCCAGTTTTTCATAGCAAAATTGGATACAGGAGACAATCCACCTGGCAATGGATCTTTTTTCCCTTTACCAACCTCCCCATAAGTGAGGGACAGTTGGAGGGAGTCAAAACTGTGACCCTTGGTACACTCTGTAGTAACTAAGGCTCTTTTGACATCTAAACTGTGCATTCTCCTCTAGCCAGAGGAGGAATGGTCAGAGAAGTACACAGGAAGAGACATAGATTGATTAAGGTGGAAATCTGAAACAACCTTAGGCAAGAACTTCCTGTTAGACCTGAGGACCACCTTATCTCTATGAAAGGAGATAAAATCAGGCCCCACTGACAAAGCTTGCAATTCACTTATGCATCTGGCAGAAGTGATGGCTACCAGAAACACAGTCTTCCAAGTCAAGTACTTAAGCTCTGCTGAAGATAAAGGCTCAAAAGGAGGTTGCATAAGCTGAGCAATGCAAACATTGAGGTCCCAGGCAGAAGCAGGGTCCCTGAATGGAGGGTTGGTGTGAAGCGATCCCTTGAAAAACTTGGAGAAAACAGGGTGAGCTGAGAGAACAGGGCTTACCTGCTGAAATAAAAGCAGACACAGCTGCCAGATGCACTTTCAGTGTAGCTGCTTTCAGCCCCAAGCTATTTAAGTGAACCATATAATTAAGGACTGTGGGCAGATCAGCAGATTCTGGGGAAATATGCTTCCCAGAGCACCATATGGAAAAACTTTTCCATTTAGAATTATAAGTAGCCCTGGTGGAAGGTTTTCTAGAAGCCTTCAGGATATCCATTACACCCTGGAAGAGGTGTAAGTCAGCAAACTCTAACTCTTCAAGAACCAGGCCTTGAGATTGAGAGATTTGAGGTTCAGGTATCAAACCCTCCCCTGAGCACAGGTTAACAGGTTGTAATTCCTGGGAAGACACAAGGGAAGATGGACTGCTAAGGACAGTAGAAGTGGATACCAGGGCTGTCTGGCCCAGTCTGGAGCAATCAGGATCATCTTGCAGGGTTGACATCTGATTTTGACTAGCACTTTGAACAGGAGAGGGAAAGGGGAAAAGCATAGAGAAACTTCCCTTCCCAATTGAGAACTAAGGCATCCAAGGAACTGAGCCCAACACTGGGGGTCTGCAGCAAAAAAGGGGAAGTTGGTGATTGTCTGGGGCTGCAAAAAGATCTATCTGAGGGGTGCCCCATCTGGAAAAAATCACTTCAAGACCAGGGATCCAGTGACCATTCATGATGGCCCTGGGAAATCCTGCTGAGAGCATCTGCCAGGACATTGTCCTTTCCTGGTAGGTGAACTGCTGTGAGGGAGGTGTTCAGGGAGTAAGCCAGAGACCACAACTTGATTGCTTCGGTGCACAAGGCCATTGACCGAGTGCCTCCTTGCTTGTTGATGTACCACATTGTGGTGGTGTTGTCTGTTCTGACCTGTACAACTTTGTTCTGAACGGATCTGGAAAAAGCTTGAAGTGCTAGAAATACTGCTCTGAGTTCCAACAGATTGATATGGAGCAGAGATTCCTGAGGGGACCACAACCCCTTGGTGGTCAGGTCGCCCATGTGAGCCCCCCACCCCAAGAGGGAGGCATCTGTAGTAAGGATTAAAGAGTGAGACTGGGTGATAAAGGGAACCCCTTGTCTCAAATTGTTCTGATCCTGCCACCACTGTAGGGCCTGGATCAGGGTTTGAGTTACTGGGATCAGTTTGGTCAGAGGGTCCTTCCTTTGAGACCAAAAGGCTCTCATATGGAACTGAATGTCCCTCATCTGAAATCTTGCTCCCTGCACTACTGCTGTAGAAGCAGCCATGTGCCCCAGGAGCTGTAGAAAATGCCTTGCTGGTCGAGACACCTGCAGGGTGAATGAGGAGGCCAGAGAGACCAGGGTCCTTGCTCTGTCCAGGGGAAGGAAGGCTCTGGCCTTCTCTGTGTCTAGCTCTGCACCTATGAAGGTGAGGAGCTAGACAGGCTCTAGAACTGACCTTGAAAGATTTAGGAGGAAACCCAAAGAAGTGAGCAGTTGCTGAGTTATCTGTAAGTGTAACTTGACTTGGTCTGGGGACTGGCCTACTATGAGCCAGTTGTCCAGGTAAGGGAAAATGGCAATTTTCTGCCTTCTTAGAGAAGCAATTACTACTGCCAGGCATTTTGTGAATACCCTTGGAGCAGAGGTGAGGCCGAAGGGCATTGCACTGAACTGGTAATGGCCTGAGGGCAGCTCGAACCTGAGGTACTTTCGATGGAAGCTTCTGATGAGAATATGGAAGTAAGCATCCTTGAGGTCCATGGACACTAGCCAGTCCCCTGGCCTTAGAAAGGGTAAAATAATTCCCAGAGTCACCATTTTGAATTTTGGTTTTAAAAGGTGCTTGTTTAGGTATCTGAGATCCAGGATGGGCCGCCATTCTCCTGTCTTTTTTGGGGTAAGGAAGTACTTGGAATACAATCCTTTGCCCTGGTGTAGGGGTGGAACCCTTTCCACAGCTCTGAGAGCTAGGAGGGAAGAGACCTCTGCCTCTAAGGCAAGTGTCTCTGATGGATTTGCAGGTGGAAAGGATCTGGTTCACATCTTTGGAAACTTTTTGAAGCTGAGAACCAGTCCCTGGCTTACTACTTCCAGGACCCATTTGTCTGATGTCAGAGACTCCCAGTCCTGGACAAAGTAAGCCAGCCTGCCCCCTACAGGTAGCTGAGAATCGGCCCTGGCAACCCCATCAGGGTGCCTGCTTGGCAGGGGCTTTGGGCTGAGGTGTGGAAGCAGGCCTGCTTGTACCCCATCTGCCTCTCCCTCTAAAGAACCCCCTCTGGGCATAAGCAGAAAAGGAGGCCTGGGCTTGGTAAAAAGGCCTATGAAAAGGCCTGCCCCTGCCCCTGGCAAGCTGCCTTTGAGGAGTGGCCTGCCTTTCCTTGGCCTGTGCACTCCAATAGGTGGTCCTATACTCATCCATTTTACGAACATACAAAATTTGCCAGCAGATAAAGGCCTAGAGGTCTATCAAGTCTGCTCGAATGTGCAGCTAGCACCCCTTATTCTGCAGCTGCCCCTCCCTTCTTCATGTAATTCTCTGTCTGCTCCCCAAACAGAGAATTACCCACAACAGGAAAATCCATGGCCTTAGTCTGGGTATCCTGTGACAGGCTAGTACATCTGAGCCAAGCCATTCTTCGAAGTGCCACAGATGTAGCCATGACTCTTGATGACACATCATTTGAGTCCACTGCAGCATGGAATTGCACCTTGGATGCCTCAATACCATCAGCAGCCACCTGCTCCAGCTCCTTGGCAAGCTGGCCAGGGACCTGTTTTGCTAGAGCCATGACAGTGTCCCATCTAGATTTCTGGTATGTGGCAATATAAGCCATATAATTTGCCTGTCTGAGCCCCAAGGATGCTGCCATGTACTGTTTCTTTGCCATGGCATCAATCCTCCTGGAGTCCTTGTCTGGGGGGTGTGAAGCCAAGGGAATATTTGCCTTGTCACAGGTTGCAGCCTGCACTACCCCAACATGGCTGCATTGTTGTGTAAGGAACTCCGTATCAGAGTCTGACAATGTGTACCTCTTGTCCATTCTCTTATCCACAGGAAGTATAGGGTGAGGAGTTTTTAGAATTTTAAATGTCTGTTTCCCAAAAGATTTATGCAAGGGAATAGACAGTCTCCTAGACTCTGGGATATCCATCATTTCAACATAGCCAGGCTCCTCTTGATCATCCACAGCTTCCTCCATAGGGAGCTGAAGGGTTTCAGCCACTTTTTTATAAAACATAAAATGAGAAGGGGACTCAGAAAGCCTAGGAGGAGACACTCCTGAAGGTCTGTCTGGGGAGATGTCCGGGTCAATGGGCACATCCAGACTTTCAAATCCACATTCACTCTCCTCGTACTCCTCTTCCCCCTCCTCTGGTTCATAATATTCCTCTAAATCATACTCTTGAACCGGTGGAAACGGCCAAACCGAGCTCCTACCTGACGGTGCCGGTTCGGTCAGAACCGGGGAAAGCGACTGGACAATTTTGATCGCTTTGGCTATTTCTTCAGCGGTTGGAGAGGAAAGTTTTGGATCCACACCAGCTGATTTTCTAGTCCTCTTTGCTGGAACCGACTCCTCAGAGTCGGATCTCCTCTTGCCCGAAGAAGTCTCGCCCTGATCAGAGGGCACTCCTTCTGGTTCGGTTTGAACCGAACCGGGCTGGCCATCCGGTTCAGCTGACTTTTTGGCCTCCCTTTCCCTGAGCCTACCAACTCTCTTCTCCAGGGTAGCTGCAGGAAAATTTTTTACAAATCTGGCAGTCTGCATTGAGGTGGTCAAACCCCAGACAGTAAACACAGGTGGTGTGAGGATCAGCCTTGGCAAAGACTTCCCCATACACACTACAGTGTTGAAACCCAGTGGGCCCGGTTTTTCTTTTGGGTTTCTCAGACATAATGCCAGTCCTATCCAAACTTACCCGTTTATGGTAATCCGCCAGGTAAGACCCTCTTATCGGTTCCCAACCGTGTCACAGGTCGTGGAAAAAAACGTAATAAAATCTGTTTTTCTTAGAATCGATAAGAACCAGTAACCACACTCTAAAAGTACAATTTTGGATTTTTTAAACACTTGATTGGTTCAAACCGAACCGATGAACCCTTTACAAGTTTCACACAGAAAGATAAAATAACCTATCTAGTACTCACAAATACCACAGACAGAGACTGAACCGACAGGTTACAGTTTAATTTCGGTCGAAAACCGAGAAAATGGCACTTTAACCAACAAAATGAACCAAGCAGAAGGAGAAATCTCTGGAGCGACAGTTCAGTGAAGCGGAGTAAAGAATCTGACAGTTTGAGTTTGAAGAACAACAGACAGAGTCTCAACCGAGCTCGAGCTCAGCGTTCCATGCCTGGCATGGAAAGTTAACTCTTTCATCTCCGGGGCAGTTCGAAGGTTGGGACTCACTGCATATGTCAGAATACAGCAAGACTTCATGTTGTTTGAAGGGAAGGGAAGGGGCTGATTGATCACAGGCAGCACAGGTTTGTCAGAGGGAGATCCAGTCAGATGAATTTAATAGGTTTTTTCGACTGGGTGACAGGAGTGGTGGACTGGGGAGGGGCAGTGGGCATGACCTATCTGGACTTCAGAAAGGCTTTCGACACTGTTCCTCACAAAAGTTGGGGGTTGAAAGAATGAAGGAGGACCTTGATTGACTAGAGAGGTGGTCCAAGGTTTGGAAGCTTGACTTCAATGTAGGTAAATGCTAAATTATGCATATGGTGTATGGAAATACACGAGCAAAGTATGAGACTAACAGGGTGGGAATAGTAGCTGTGGAACAAGAGAGGGCCTTGGATGTCATCATCTCATCTGACCTGAAGGTGGCAAATCAGTGCCAGGCCGCGGTCGGGAGGGCAAGCAGAATGTTTGGGTGTATAAGTCAAGGCATAGCTAATAGAAGGAGGGAAGTCATCATGCTCCTGCATGTAGCCCTGGTCAGACCTCATCCAGAGTTCTGTGTACAATTCTGGACACTACACCTGAAGAAGGATACAGAGAGGGTGGAGGAGGTCCAGAGGAGGGCTACTCAGATGATTCAGGGGATGCAGGGGACGGCATACGAGGAACGGCTTAGGAAGCTGGATATGTACACATTGGAGGATAGGAGAGATGGGGGATACAATCGAGATGTTCAAATATCTAAAAGGTATAAACAGGAAGCCAAGGGGGAATCTATTTCAAATAAAAGGAAGTTCAGCAATTAGGGAACACAGTATGAGGTTAGAGGGTGGACAGTTTAAGGGTAGGGTGAGGAAGTACTGTTTCACGGAGAGGGTGATAGATGCTTGGAACGACTTGCCAGAAGAGGTAGTTGTGGCAGAAATGGTCTTGGGTTTCAAGCACACATGGGATAGGCAAATGAGTATCCTGGGAGGAAGGGGAATGGGTAATGTCTGGGGGAGAAGGGGGCTCAGTAAAGGGGGATACTGGGCAGACTAGGTGGACCATGTAGGTCCTTATCTGTCAACATTATTATGTATGTATGTATGTATAACAGGGATGGCGATCGGGGGGTGCCACTAGACACCAGGGCAGTAAGGAAAAATAACAGGACAGCAATCCGGGGTTGGGAGGTGCCACTAGACACCACGGAAGAAAAAGAAAACTAACAGGATAGTGATCCGCAGGTGGCAGGGGTGCCACTAATCAAAACTAATGAATTAATGAGGGACAGCGATCCGTGGGGGAGGGGGTGCCACTAGCCACCTGGGACTGCAATGGAGAGTGAGGAACCAAACACCAGGGAAACAACGGATGACAATTCACACTGCAGCTGGTAGCATGAGTTCAGCAGGCTGAAGAAGTCAGGAAAAATCCATTGTTCTCATACAACGAACATGGGAGAAGTACTCCTCTCACTAAGCTGGGCACCTGGGATTTTGGGTGCCCAGGAAAAGTATTTCTGACCCTAATTGAGAAAAACAAACATCAAAATCTAGCTGAATGGGGCTTGTTTAGCTAAGTTCTGGTGTTTGATTTTTAAAATCACAAAATATTTATGTATTTCCATGCTTTTAAGTTTTGGAAATAATTAGGATGGCTCACGAAAAATGATTTTTCCTCATGAAAAAAGAAAGGATCTCGCAAGAAAGAATCCTTTTTCAAGAGATCAAATCCTTTGTTGAACGTTCTCCCTCTATCCTGGAAAATGATCTCCCTTTTGAAAACAATGGAAACTTAAAAATGTAATAACTTTGCAACACATTATTTTTCAGCAAACAAATGCATGGCAGTTCTGTTACCCAAGCTGTTTCTACCATAAAAAAAAAAAATCACACCAAAATTCCACATGGTCTGGACGCATGGCGATGAGGGAAAAAAATGCAAAAAATGTTGACTTAAGGTTTTTGCACTATCCAGATCTCATAATTCGTACATCTGACCAGAGTGAAACTTGCCAAGTCAAGAGATCTACCCTTGGGACAGTGCATACCAAATTTTGTGCAAATCCATTGATTGGTTGCAAAGTTATTGAAGTGCAAAATTTGAGGTTTAACACTAAACATGTTACTCAACACTAACTATAAGGCTGCAACCATGCCCATATAATAAATGAATTTATTTATTTTATTTTTGTTGACCAGGAAAGGTCAATTCTGAAAATTCTGCCTGTTTTCAACCTCGTCCCGGGGAGGGGGGATACAGATGGTTCCAACTGACACTGAACCAGATTAAGCTGCTGGTTTTTTAGTGAATGGGGGAAATTTGGCCAGGATGCCAGGAAAATTCCTGACTACGCTGCTACTGATTTCCCCTTCTCAAGGCTGTGCTATTCCCTCCCATCATATTTCAGACCATCTGATACTTCTCCAAGAACTTTTTGAATGCAGTCGCTGTGGCCTGTGGCGTTGTCCTTTCTCTGGACCAGGAGCACGCCTTTGACTGCATGGCACATGATTACCTGTTCACTGTTTTGGACTGGTACGGCCTCCACCCCTACTTTTGTTTCATGTATACGACTTTTTTATGCTACTGCTACCCTTACCCCATTTAGTAACTCCAGTGCGGGCACCCCCCCCCCCTTTGTGGCGGGGTGTCCATCAAGGTTGTCCTTCTCAGCCCCTTGCTGTATGTTTTCTCCATCGATCCTCTACTTTGATTCAATCACCACTATTGGGAGATTCAAGGTATTTCCCTGTCCCCCAAATGCCCAGATTTTCATACTTTAGCTTATGCAGATGATGTCTGCATTATGCATTCTGATACCTCCCTTGCTCCCTGAGTCTCTGCTACTCTGCGTTTCTTTTCTCACATGTCTGGTACTGCTATTAACTATTCCAAAAGTGCGATAATTCCCTGCTGTCTCTCCTGTACCTCAGTGTCCTCATCTATCGATGACATCCCAGTTTGTGATACCCCAGTAAAGCTCCTAGGAATTTATTATAACCACCCAGAACCTGGTATTTTCAACTGGAAGACTTGCTTGTCTAAAGCTGAGAGAAGGCTGTTGGTGTGAAAACACAGGACGTTGGTTAAATCTAAATGTGGCTATTTGGTTAAAACCTTGTCGCTTCCTTGCTTTACCTACCTTAGCTGTGTTTATCCCCCACCCCCTTCTTTGGAGACTAAATTGTTCAGCCTTTTTTTTCAAGGGTTATGGGACTCTTGCCTCAACCCTATCAAGAGGGACATTACTTATCATACTTGTAGTGCCAAGGGTTTGCACATGGTCAGTCCAGTGGCTTTTTATTATAGTTTGCTCTTTTCTACGAATTTCACCACCTCTTTAAGCCCAGCCTTGTTTCATGGCTCCCTCTGCTGATGGATTGGATAGTGCCCCTTTTGGCCTTTCCCTCTCTGGCTCATATTCATTCCCTTGGATGAGGTTTTTTGCCTGTGCTCCTGGATGACATACTTTGTCAGGTCAAAAGATTATATACTTGGACTTCTGGTGACGTCACGAAGCTGAAAGGAGCCTAACCAGTAGTTCTTCCTAACTAATCTACCTACAAATCCTCCTAAAACCCTCCATTTCAACCTCAAAATGTCTCAGAACTCAGGAAGGACACCTATAGCTGGCAACAGAGGCAGAAATTGTGCTAATGGCAAAGGCAAAGTTAGGGATAGCACTTAATTAAATGAATACCCTCCCAGCAGATCTATCTTACCAGGCAGCTCCCATGTGGCCAGGCATGACACCTACGGCAAAAATGAACAACTCTCTTACACCAGATTTGAAACACTCTTAAATGAGAGAACAGAATCCAGAAAAGAAAATAAACAAGAATTTAGAGCAAAAAGCAATAAAAGCAATTATCTACCTTGGAGACACGCATCGGCCTAATCGAGGAATGGGTTGCTAAAACCGAGGACACAACAGCACAGCTCTCAGAAGTAGTCCAGACTCTCTTGGTACAAACTGGGGAGCTGCAATCCAAATGTCTGGACCTGGAGGGTTGCTCTCGATGGGAAAATCTGCACCTTTATGGGCCTCCAGAAGATATGAAGACTACTCCAGTGGCCCCCTTCATAGAAAATCTTTTAAAATATATAGTGGAACTCCCAGCTACATATGTACTTCATGTAGAGAAAGCACACTGAACTCTGCCTGACGGCACACCCACGCTCCATTGTTTTCTAGTTAAGCTCCTACAGTGTAAAGGAAGACATTTTAAGATGAGCCTGGGCTAAAAAAGAAATTAAATACCTCTCATTTCGCCTGTTCCTTGATCATGACTACCCCCAGGAGATACAGCAGCAGAGGCTACATTACCTTACGATTCTGCGGGTACTCCACGAGAAGACAATATGATTCCATACTCCATATCCCTCCAGGCTTCAAATCTTTTGGGAAGATGCTGTCAAGATCTATTCAACAGCTGAAGAGGCCTTGGAAGCTCTTAAGGAGTGGAACATTTCGATAACACAAACCCGGAACCAAAACGACAGGAGAAGTGATCTGGTATGGCAGCACACCACTAGCAGGAAGCAAGGGGGGACCAAAACATTGCAACACGCCGAAGTTCTATGCAGAATCCAATCTCTGCTTGACAGAAAAACTGGGCAGGCAGAGAAGGCAACCTGAGAAGCCATGGTCTTTCAAACTGGCTGTTTGAACTCTCTTGAATCCGGTTTCTGATATCCTCTGAAAATTCCCCCAACATCAGTGGACTGACAGATGGCTAAGTATTTTAATAAATACACCCAGGCCCTTTTTTATGTTGGAACTGATGTTTCTGATGGGAGGGGAGTGTAAGAAGGCGGATTATAACAACTCTGAAGCCCACCCATCGTCGCAACCCACTACAATTACTCTGGGACTATAGGGTTTTCATATTTAGTTGTTTAATATATGAAATGGGGGTCTCTCTTACTGGATCCAACAAGCTCCACCTCCCTTTACATTGGAGGTCCTAGATTAGAGCTATTTTTATTTTCGTTAACATTTTGTAACTTAAACCAGTGTTAATTTAGAATGAACCCCCGGTGATCTCTTGCACTAAACAATGCCAATCACTGGTGTTTAATCTCCAACTATGCAGGAGTAAGCATGAGGGGAGACAGAGGGCAGCAAATATATAACTTTGCGAGAAGGGCTAGATTGCTGTCCCTGTTACTTTGGTTATAAATAAGATGGGATATGATAATTGCAAATATTTCTACATTCTGTAATGCATACTTTATGTTAGAAAAATCTACAGGTAGATTGGTGACATGGGGAATGTCAATATGTGTGCGGCCCGTGTCCCTAGTACCTTAATGCACATATCTTTTCTTTTCTCAGGAGCCCACTGTCACCGCAGCTCTAGAGGAGGTCTTCCGATAATGGAAGCACTCACAATCCTCCTTGTTCTTCTCAAACAGAGTGAGGACACAGGGGCTGATACTATAGATTAGCCCCCAGCCTTGGAAGCAAATAATTATGTTATTGTTCATCATGGTTGAAGTTATTGCTGAAGCCTTGTTGGCTTGTATGTTATGTTTTATTTTTTCAGGGCACCAGGAACCTACGAGCAAAAATACCAGTCCTAAACATACAGACAGGTTGTGGGAAGGGGGATCGCCCCTGCACTTGGGAAACCAGAATTTTCTAGCGCATCATCAATCTGACAAAATAGATATTATTTAAATATGGCACAACCATACACTATATGCACATTTAACGTGCATGGGATAACTAGACCCATTAAATGAAGCAAAATCCTACAATACCTGAAAAGAGAGGGGGCTAATATTTTACTGCTGCAGGAAACCCACGTTTCCCAAAATGAACACAAAAAGTTTGAGCATCTGGGTTTCTCTTGTGTGGTGGCCTTCTCCTATATGGGGGGCAGAAGGAGAGGGATGGCTATAATGATAAGGCAGGGTGTGCAATTTAAACTTAAAGACCAAATTACTGAAAGGGCGAGGAGATATGTGTTACTTAAGAACCATTTAAATGGTCAACTGGTTACCCTGGCCTCTGTTTATATTCCCCCTGCAGCTGAATTTGAGCTATACAGATCCTTTTTCCTCCCAATCAGCAGAGTGGGCTGAGGGACAGGTGATCTGTGGGGGGGGACCTTAACCTCAATGTCTCAGAGGGAGGGGCAGACTATCCTTCCTTCTGTCACGTACATAAAACAGCCAGTAAGGTTCAAAAATTGACTCAGGAGCTGAGGTATGAGGATGTTTGGCGGTTTATACACGGACCCTCATTTAGGCATACTTTCTACTCCCAGGCCCATGAGACGTACTCATGTCTAGACTTTCTCCTGACCCCACGAGAACAGTTGAATATAATGCAAAGTATCTGGATGGGAGACTTCACCCTTCAGATCACACCCCAATTGTTTGCAGATTTAGTACACAAAACACACGAAAGAGAACTTTTGGGAGATTAAATCTCTCCCTTATGAGGGACAAAGGTGAGCCCAATAAAAACAAAAAAACAAACTTAGTGCATAAGCATGAGGCAAGGGTTACCCCAAAGGGCATTGGCTGAGAAGCCAGACTTGAAAGAAATACAAAATCACACATACCCCCATAATGCAAAGCATCGTGGTCTGTATATGCAAATCACCACAAAATATTATGCTGGTTCAACTTTAAGCAGGGGTGGAAGAGGCTGACCTCCTGTGGGAGGAAGACCCAGGCTCAGTCAGACTTGCGCGGGGATGTGGAACGGGTAGCTGACCGAGGTTTGTCCTGGTGTTTGTGGTTTCCGCTGGACTTATCCTTGTGAGATAAAGAAGTGGAAGCACCAGAGGCCGGGGAAGAAGAGGTACTTTTGTGGCAAGGCAAGGCAAAATTTATTTAAAAACGCCTAATCCTGGAGGCTCAGGGCGCTGTACAAACAAATAAAACACATCTTCACAAACAGAATCATTAGATACAAAATAATTAAAAACACAGAAACAGTAATGCAACATATAACATTTTTTTGAACAAATCAGATCATTAAATTAACCATTCAATCCAGAAATGCCTGAGCAAATAGGAGGGCCTTGAGGCGGGTCTTGAATACCTCTAAAGTAGGGGCCCCCTTAACCCCAAAGGGCAGCGAATTCCAAAGGACGGGAGCGCCGACACTAAAAGCCCTGTCATCAGCAAATCTCAACCTTATCCTTGGAATCGCTAGGGGGTCTCCACAAGAGGAACAGAGGGGGCGGAGAGAGAGAGCAGGTACAAGAAGGTCAGACAGATAACCAGGGCCCTGACCGTGTAGGGCCATATAAGTGAAAAGACTCACCTTAAAGAGAATCCTCCACCTGACTGGCAGCCAGTGCAGCTCACACAACACCGGTGTAATATGGCAAAATTTTGGCTGCCCGGTAAGTAACCGAGCAGCTGTGTTCTGCACTAGCTGCAGTCTGCGGAGATCACCTCCCGCAACCCCAAGGTAGAGCGCATTACAGTAGTCAAGCCTTGATGTAACAAAGACATGTATCAAAGTGGGGAGGTCCAGAGGCAGAACAAGGGGCTTTATCCTGGCGACATTTCTGAGATGGAAAAAACAGGAGCGGACAATGGAGGATATCTGCGCCTCCATAGTCAAACTCCTATCCAGAATGACACCAAGATTTCACACCCTAGAGGAGGTCTTCAATGAAACAGATCCCAGAACAAGTCCAGTCTCTGATCCACAGGCTATCCTATCATGCACTCTGTTCGACTCCACACCAGTACCTCCATCTTATCGGGGTTTAGTCACAACCAGCTGGAGGCCATCCAGTCGTTAATCTCAGCAAGGCAGTTGTTAAGCACATCTACTGCGTTGGATGTTCCTGGGGCAAAGGAATGGCATAGCTGGGTACCATCAGCATAGCAATGAAAACCCAAGCCATACTTCCTAATGAGCCCTACCAGGGGTAGCACGTACACTGCGAACAACACTGGAGCTAATACTGACACCTGAGGAACTCCACAAGATAGGTGGCTAGGGGTGGAGGAAAAATTCCCCATCACAACCTGTTGCCTCTTGTTGGTTAAAAAGGACTCACACCAGCTGAAGACAGTGCCAGTGAGTCCACAGAGATCCCTAAGGCAGTCAAGCAGCACACAATGGTCCACGGTGTCAAATGCTGAGAAGAGATCCAGGAGAACAAGAATTATCTTATCCCCTCGATCTCTCACCCTGAAGACATCATTCAGCACCCAAACAAGTGCAGTTTCTGTGCTATGCCTCATCCAAAATCCCAACTGGAAGGGTTCGTATAAGTCGTGGGCCATGAGGTGCTCTTCCAACTGAAGCGCCACTACCTTCTCCACTACCTTTGCCAAAAAGGGAAGATTAGAGATAGGTCGGTAATTTGCTCTGACCTCTGGGTCCAGAGATGGTTCCTTTAAGAGTGGTCTCACCAATGCTTCCTTCAAGGCATCAGGGAACACCACCTCAAATAAGGAACACCAGATAATCAGGGCAAACACCGGGCTAACAGTGTTGATGCATCTCATCAAGAAATGCGTCGGCACCAGATCCAATTCGCAAAAGGTGTGCTTCAGATTGGTTGCCACCCCAATGACCTCACGTACCCCAACTGGTCTAAACTCCCCCCAACCAGGCAGAGTGCACTCAGAACACTTCAGGCAACCACTGCCAGCTATGATACTGCTGACTGGAGAAACGCCCTGCCGGATACTGACACTCTGTCCGAGAAGAATCGAGCTAACTCTTCGTATTCAGCATCAGAAAAAAACCTCTTCGGCTTTAGACAGGTATGACGAAGTAGTCTGTCCACAGTCCAAAAAAGTATAGCTGTCAGTTCTTCCCAGCAGCAATCTCCCAGGACAGGAACATTGCCTTCTTATGGTTGATTGCCCCCTGGTATGCATTATAGTGCACACACAGTGCCAGTTTGTCCTCTTCCAGGCCGGACTTTCTCCAGCAGCACTCTAACCTCCAACCCTTTCTCTTCATCTCCCTGAGAGTCCCATCATACCACGGGGACCTCAAGAAGGAAGATTTGGGTCATACATGGACAGATGCGAGGGAGTCAATGGTGTCAGATAGCACCTTATTATAAGCACCCACCCCAGCACCAATGCCTCCAACCCATGCATCACCCACTCTAGATAGATCGGCTGTTGCCAAAAAAAACCTCTGGGGTCAATCCCCGCAAAGAGTGACAGCTCATCATCTCTGTAGGGGGAGGGTGTCTGGTGGAAGCCCCGAACATGAACTGCAACATGCAGTGATTGGACCATACCACCTGATCAATCCTGAGATTATCTATCTCAAGCCCCAGTGAGAACACCAAGACCAACATGTGGCCACCCTGGTGTGTCGCAGCAGAAACAACATGCAACAGGCCTTGTGAAGGTCCTTCTCCATCACTCTTATCCTCTGCTGCAGCATGAAGGCTTCCAGGGTCTTCTAGTGGTGTAGCCAGGTGCGCTGGTTAAAATCCTAGCAGTGTAGGCAGGTCTCAGTGTCATGATCTGGGCATAGGTAGAGCAGACAACGATGAGTGGCCATCCTTATGGGAAAGCTGCTTGCCTTAAGCATATGTCGATTGCCACCGCTTGAAAGAAGAGGATGGAGAAGAAGATACGCAAGAAGTACTGTAAAAAAGAAAACTTTTTTGGAAAATAATAAAGCACGGGTAATGCAAATACAATGGCGGTCGACTATAACAGAAGGCATCCATGAAGGTCCGACTTGTGCGGGTCAACGGCAGGAAAACAACTGAGGTTGGACTGGGGGAACTGCCCCTTTTATACCACAGGTGGACATTGGGGGTGGGCCAACGTCAGGGAGTGGGGTCCCCACTAATGACTGCTAGCTAGAAATCTTCTGTGGGGTCCTGGCGCCTGCTGGCTTCAGTCCTAATGGTGTTGCCTGCTGCAAGAGCTCCCCAAAGTGAGATCTGGAGTTATCGCCAGTGGGATGGATGGACTGGGATGTGGAAGAACATATCCTGGAGGTCCAGAGAGGAGAAACCCATGCCATGCTTCAGAGATGGTATGATCTAATTCAGTGTGACAATCCTGAACTTGCACTTTCTAAGAAACTGATTTAGATCATGAAAATCCAGTAAAGGGCACCAGCCCCCATCTGTTTCAGGACTAGGAAGTACATGGACGTGTACCACTGACTTGCCAGGGGGCCTGGAACATGGGCTAGGGGTCCTTTTGTGAGGAATTGAGCAACATCCTTCCTGAGAGCGGACAGCAGATCCTACAACACCAAGAACTCCATTGGAGTGTGGGATCGGTAAGGCAAGGTGTGACAGCTTCAAAATCTAGTGGCAACCCTCTGCCAACCAACCACCTTGAGAACCCACTTGTCTGATGTAATGATGGACCAGTAAGGCCAGAACTAGTGAAGCTGACCTCCACAGGGAGCTGTGTCAGGGACTGGACAGGTGAGGGGTGTACAGTCCCCGACCCATACTTGGCAGGTTTGGAGGGGGCACCAGCTGCTAAGGCTGGAGAGGCACCACTTCCTTCACCCCACCTTTTTGGAGCCAATGGATGGAGAACATGGCCTTGGGATGCCAGGCTTGAAACTGCCCCTGCTGGGGCTGCTGCTGCTGAGACTGCTGTAGCTGAAAAGGTCAAAACTGAAGGGTCTTTTTCGTTTGCTTCTGACCTTTTGGGTCCTTCTGGGATGAAGTCTCAGAATCTATGGTGGCAATGGACTTCTCAATCCTAGTGAGGTGCCCATCCACTCCTGAGCCAAAGAGGTTGGACATCAGGCAGTTTATGCTAAGTATCTGCCCTGAAAGTGGAGATCCTCAGCCAGGCCCTGTGATGCATCGCAACGGTCGCTGCCATGGCACAGGCACAGGAATCGCCAATGTCCATGGCCATCTGGAGCTGGTGTTTAGCTAGTGCTTGACCTTGGTCTCTGACGATCTTTACAGGTAGCCTGCTTATCAGCATGCAGGTAAGGGAGGACACTGTTGAGCACTCCAAACAAGGGATGACCAAAGTGAGCCATCATCAGGGTGTAACTTACTTGATGGAGACCAAGAGAGGACATGGCTTAAACCTTCTTAGCCGCATGGTCAAGCTTTTTTGACTTCTTGTTGCGAAACTTGTCTATGTCCCCAGTATTTCCCGACTTCCAGAAGACTGAGTCAGACACCAGACCCTGGGCTGAGGGGTGGGAAGAGAATGCGGGCAGAAAGCCAGAAGGGACCACATATTTGCAGACCGGATGGGCTGAGGGTGCTGGGCAGGAGGCTGGATGCTGCCAAATCCCCGGAGCTGGTCCCATAATGGCCTCAGCAATGGGAAAGGAGACCCCAGGGATTTGTCCTTATCCGGGATATCAGTAAAAGGGTATTCAGCCCTTTTTTGAACTTGCTCCAAAATAACATTTATGAACTACTACATGAGTTGGAGGAGAGCCTCAAAAGACACTGGCCCATGGTCGGTAGTCAGTTCTTTGACCAGTTCCCGGTTGAATGTAGGTGTCCTTGAGGACTGCATAGAGGACCCAGTGGAATCTTCAGAGGTCTCATCAAAGGTGGCCCTCAACATATTCCTGCCATGAACCACTCAGGAGTCATCTGAGTGGTGACTTCCATGAATAGTCACCCTAGCAAGCTGGTCCCCAGATGGGAGTGCTTAGTAGGTGCTCCCCACATGGGCTGCTGTGAAGCAGCCCATGCGGGGTTGAGAGACACATGGAGACAGTTGTCTCAGAAGGAGCAGTGTGGGCTTGACCAGCACCAGCCAGTTGACCATAGAGGTTGGGCCAGAGCCCTACCCCACCCTGCCAAGGCCCACTGCCACCAGAGGAGCTCCTCGTAGCACCACCGCAACCTCCAGTGGAGCGTTTCATCATTCGAAGATGAAGAGAGTTGTGGGCAATGGCTCCCACTCAAGCAAGATTGAGAACTTGAGAAGCACCTCAAACTCAACCTGTACCTTGACCTCGACCATTGACCTGGGGGGGCTGATGTGGAGGAGATGCAAGCAGAGATGCCATACACACAACAAGCACTGGGTTTGAATGCATGACATTCGGTGGAGCCCCATCCAGAGTGGTAACTGTGAGGGATGCCAACCACTCCACGTCCTCATGAATGGGGACTGGGAAGACCAGGGTCTTAGAGATAGACTCATCATCACCCCTCTCTGATACCTGGTCAACAGGGTTGGGAAGAAAAAATTACTCACCTTAGTAATGTTGTTTCTTCTAATGGAGTCTTGCTGTATTCTGACAATAGCAGGGAGTCCCAACCTTCAAACTGCCCCGGAGATGAAAGAGTTAACTTTCCATGCCAGGCATGGAACGCTGAGCTCGGGCTCGGTTGAGACTCTGTCTGTTGCTGTTTGAACTCAAACCGTCAGATCTTTATGAGCTAAACTCACTGAGGTCCTGTGTGGAAGCTGTAAACCTACACTAGCCAACTGGCTACTAACATAATAACAAATGTTTTGGTCCCAAAACAAAGACTCAAGTCAGGAGACCCAAAAAATGAAATAACACAACACCCATTCACCCAAAAAAAGGGTGATAACAAAAAAGGTGGGGCACCCACTGAGTGCCAACAATGACACTGCCCACCCACATCCCAGAAAAAGAGGTTCTGAGAAGGGAAGGCGGGGGGAGGTCAGAATACAGCAAGACTCCATTAAAAGAAACAACATTACTAAGGTGAGTAATTTTTCCTTCAAACAACATGAAGTCTTGCTGTATTCTGACAATAGCAGACTACCAAGCAGTACAAGAGGGACAGAACCTACTTAGGAAATAGACTCTGAAGCACAGCTGTGCCAAACCGAGCATCACTCCTAGCCTGGATATCCAGGGAGTAATGCTTGGTAAAAGTGTGAACTGTTTTCCAGGTAGCTGCTTGACATATCTCTAAGATAGGAATATCCCTGGCAGCAGCCAGGGAAGCAGCTGTACCTCTGGTAGAGTGAGCCCTCAGGCCTGAGGGTGAAACCTTACCCAGTTTTTCATAGCAAAATTGGATACAAGAGACAATCCACCTGGCAATGGATCTTTTAGTGGCAGGTTTTCCTTTACCAACCTCACCATAAGTGAGAAACAGTTGGAGGGAGTCAAACTTATTATGCTTGGTATGTTCTATATAGTAGCTAAGGGCTCTTTTCACATCAAGACTGTGTAGCCTCCTCTCACCAGAGGAGGAATGGTCAGTGAAGCACACAGGAAGAGACATAGACTGGTTAAGGTGGAAGTCTGAAACCACCTTAGGCAAAAATCTCCTGTTAGTCCTGAGGACCACCTTATCCCTATGGAAGGAAATAAAGTCAGGCTCCACTGACAGGGCTTGTAGCTCACTTATGCACCTGGCAGAAGTGATGGCCACCAGAAACACAGTCTTCCAAATCAAGTACTTAAGCTCGGCTGAGGACAAGGGCTCAAAAGGGGGTTGCATAAGCTGAGCAATGCAAATGTTAAGATCCCAAGCAGGGGCAGGATCCCTGAATGGAGGAATGGTATGAAGCAATCCCTTGAAAAACTTGGAGAAAACAGAGTGAGCTGAAAGAGAAGAGGGCTTACCTGCTGAAATGAAAGCGGAAACAGCTGCCAGATGCACTCTTAGTAAAGCTGGTCTGAGACCCAAACTATTCAGATGGACAATATAGTCAAGTACTGTGGGCAGATCAGCAGACTCTGGGGAAATAAGCTTCCCAGAGCACCATATGGAAAATCTTTTCCACTTGGAATTATAAGTAGTTCTGGTGGAAAGCTTCCTAGAAGCCTTTAGAATATCCATAACACCTTGGGAGAGGTGTAAGTCAGCAAACTCTAACTCTTCAAGAGCCAGACCTTGAGATTGAGAGATCTGAGATTCGGGTACCAAACCCTCCCCTGAGCACAGGTTAACAGGTTGTAATTGCTGGGAAGAGCCAAGGGAAGATGTACTGATAAGGACAATAGGAGAGGATACCAGGGCTGTCTGGCCCAGTCTGGAGCAATCAGGATCACTTTGCAGGGCATCCAGGGGGACTGAGCCCAACACTGGAGGTCTGCAGCAAAAAAGGAGAAGTTGGTGATTGTCTGGGGCTGCAAAAAGATTTATCTGCGGGGTGCCCCATCTGGAGCATGTCACCTCCAAGACCAAGGGATCCAGTGACCATTCGTGATGGCCCTGAGATATCCTGCTGAGAGCATCTGCCAGGACATTGTCCTTGCCTGGGAGGTGTACTGCTGTGAGGGAGGTGTTCAGGGAACAAGCCAGAGACCACAACTTCATTGCTTCTGTGCACAAGGCCGTAGACCGAGTGCCTCCTTGCTTGTTGATGTACCACATTGTGGTGGTATTGTCTGTTCTGACCTGAATAACTTTGTTCTGAACAGACTTGGAAAAAACCTGAAGTGCTAGAAATTGTGCTCCGAGTTCCAACAGATTGATGTGAAGCAGAGATTCCTGAGGGGACCACAATCCCTGGGTGGTCAGGTCGCCCAAGTGAGCCCCCCAACCCAAGAGGGAGGCATCTGCAGTAAGGATTAAAGAGTGAGACTGAGTGACAAAGGGAACTCCCTGTCTCAAACTGTTCTGATCCTGCCACCACTGCAAGGCCTGGATCAGGGTTCGAGTCACTGGGATCAGTTTGGTCAGAGGGTCCTTTTTCTGAGACCAGAAGGCTCTCAAATGGAACTGAATGTCCCTCATCTGAAATCTTGCTCCTTGCACCACTGCTGTAGAAGCAGCCATGTGCCCCAGGAGCTGCAGAAAATGCCTTGCTGGTCGAGACACCTGAAGTGTGAATGAGGAGGCCAGAGTTATCAGGGTCCTTGCCCTGTCCAGGGGAAGGAAGGCTCTGGTCCTTTTTGTATCTAGCTCTGCGCCCATGAAGGTGAAGAGCTGAACAGGCTCTAAAACTGACTTTGAAAGATTCAGAAGGAAACCCAGAGAGGTGAGCAGTTGCTGAGTTATCTGTAGGTGTAACTTGACTTGGTCTGGGGAATGGCCTACTATGAGCCAGTCATCCAGGTATGGGAAGATGGCAATCCTTTGCCTTCTTAAAGAAGCAACTATTACTGCCAGACATTTTGTGAACACCCTTGGAGCAGAGGTTAGACCGAAAGGCATTGCTCTGAATTGGTAATGGCCTGAGTGCAGCTCAAACCTGAGGTACTTTCGATGGGAGCTTCTGATGAGAATACGTAAATAGGCATCATTGAGGTCCAGGGAAACTAGCCAGTTCCCTGGCCTTAGAGAGGGTAGAATTATTCCAGAGTCACCATTCTGAATTTTGGCTTTAAAAGGTGCTTGTTTAAATATCTGAGATCCAGGATGGGCCGCGATTCTCCTGTCTCTTTTGGGGTAAGGAAGTACCTGGAGTACAATCTTTTGCCCTGGTGTAGGGGTGGAACCCATTCCACAGCTCTGAGAGCTAGAAGGGAAGGGACCTCTGCCTCTAGGGCAGGTGCCTCTGAGGGATTTGCAGGTTGAAAAGATCTGGTTCTCAGCTTTGGAAATTTTTTGAAGCTGAGAACCAGTCCCTGGCTTACTACTTCCAGGACCCACTTGTCTGATATTAGAGACACCCAGTCCTGGACAAAGTAAGCCAGCCTGTCCCCTACAGGTGGTGGAGAATTGGCCCTGGCAAACCCATCAGGGTGCCTGTTTGGCAGGGGGTTTTGGCTGAGGGGTGGAAGCAGGTCTGCTTGTACCCTTTCTGGCTCTCCCTCTAAATAACCTCCTCTGAGCGTAGGCAGAAGAGGAGGCCTGGGCTTGGTAGAAAGACCTATGAAGTGGCCTGGCCCTGCCCCTGGGAAGCTGCCTTTGAGGAGTAGCCTGCCTTTCCTTGGCCTGGGCACTCCTATAGGTGGTCCTATATTCGTCCATTTTCTTCATGTAATTCTCTGTTTGTGCCCCAAACAGAGAATTACCCACAACAAAAATCCATGGCCTTAGTCTGGGTATCCTGTGATAGGCTAGTACATCTGAGTCAAGCCATCCTACGAAGTGCCACAGATGTAGCCATGACTCTAGTTGACACATCATTGGAGTCCACTGCAGCATGGAATTGCACCTTGGATGCCTCAGTACCATCAGCAGCCACCTGCTCCAGCTCTTGACAAGCCGGCCAGGGACCTGTTTTGCTAAAGCCATGACAGTGTCCCATCTAGATTTCTGATACCTAGCAGTATAGGCCATATAGTTGGCCTGTCTGAGTCCCAAGGATGCTGCCATGTACTGTTTCTTTGCCATGGCATCAATCCTCCTGGAGTCCTTGTCTGGGGGGTATGAAGCCAAGGGAATATTTGCCTTGTCACAGGCTGTAGCCTGCACTACCCCACCATGGCTGCATTGTTGTGTAAGGAACTTTGTATCTGAGCCTGACAATGTATACCTCTTGTCCATTCTTTTATCCACAGGCGGTATGGTGTTAGGAGTCTTTAAAATCTTAAATGTCTGTTTCCCAAAAGATTTGTGTAAGGGAATAGACAGCCTCCTAGACTCTGGGATATCCATCATTTCCACATAGTCAGGCTCCTCCTGCTCATCCACAGCTTCTTCCATAGGAAGCTGGAGGGTTTCAGCCACCTTTTTATAAAACATGAAATGGGAGGGCGACTCAGAAAACCTAGGAGGAGACTGTCTGTCTGGGGAGAATGTCCAGGTCAATTGGCACATCCAGACTTTCAAAACCACATTCACGCTCCTCATACTCCTCTTCCTCCTCCTCCGGTTCATAATATTCCTCTAAATCATAATCTTGAACCGGTGGAACCGACAGAACCGAGTGCCTCCCTGATGGTGCCGGTTCAGTCGTAACCGGGGAAAGGGACTGCAACATTTTTATCGCCTTGGCTATTTCTTCAGCAGTTGGAGAAGAAAGTTTTGGATCCACACCAGCTGATTTTTCCTTTCTTGTTCTCTCAGCTGGAACCGACTCCTCAGAATCGGATCTCCTTTTGGCCGAAGAAGTCTCGCCCTGGTCAGAGGGCACTCCTTCTGGTTCAGTTTGAACCGAACCGGGCTGGCCATCTGGTTCAGCTGACTTTTTGGCCTCCCTTTATTTATTTATTTAGCTTTTGTTGACCGGGTAAGTGCACTAGACAAATCCTGCCTATTTTCAGGCACGACCCGGGGGAGGGGGATACAGATGAATGCCAACTGACCTTGGACCAGATTAAGCTGTTGGTGGTATTTTTAGTGAATGAGGGGAATTTGGCCAGGACACCGGGGAAATTCCCCTACTCTTTTCGATAAGTGCCATGGGATCTTTAACATCCACCTGAACTACCACCAATCCAGGTAGATGGGACCTCGGTTTAACATCTCATCCGAAAGACATCCCTGAGCCTACCAACTCGTTTCTCTAGGCTAGCTGCAGGAACATTTTTACAAATCTGGCAGTCTGCATTGAGGTGGTCAAACCCCAGACAATAAACACAGGTAGTGTGGGGATCAGCCTTAGCAAAGACTTCCCCACACACACTGCAGTGATGAAACCCAGTGGGCCCGGTTTTTCCTTTGGGTTTCTCAGACATTCTGCCAGTCCTAACCAAACTTACCCTTTTAATGGCAATCTGCCAGGCAAGACCCTCTTATACCGGTTCACGACCCGTGTGCTGGCGTGGGCAAACGTAATAAAATCTTTTTTTTTTAGAACCGATAAGAACCGGTAACCACACTCTAAAAGTACAGATAAAGATTTTTTAGCAACTTGATCGGTTCAAACCGAACCGATAAACCGTTTACAAGTTCCACACAGAAAGAAAATAATAACAAACCTATCTAGTACTCACAAATACCACAGAAAGATACAGAACCGACAGGTTGCGGTTTAAATTTGGTCGAAAACCGAGAAAAATGGTACTTTAACCAACAAATTGAACCGAGCAGAAGGAGAAATCTCCGGAGCGACTGTTCAGTGAGGCGGAGTAAAGAATCTGACGGTTTGAGTTCAAACAGCAAAAGACAGAGTCTCAGCTGAGCTCGAGCTCAGCGTTCCATGCCTGGCATGGAAAGTTAACTCTTTCATCTCTGGGGCAGTTCGAAGATTGGGACTCACTGCTATTGTCAGAATACAGCAAGACTTCATGTTGTTTGAAAACTCTTGACCACCTGATCAACCAGTTTCGAGGTTATCAAGCCAGATGGGGGTGCCATGGAGCTGGCAACTTGCCTCTCGACCAAATGTGGCTCAGCCAAAGCTGAGCACTCAGGAGACTTTAACTGGTTGGAGGAGTCAAGGACATAGGAGGAGTGTGATCTCTCCCAGTCCCACAACCGAGGGTGGGGGTTCTTGTTTTTATGGTTCTTACTATGAGAGGTCTGGAGGGCCTGACACATGTCATGAAACTCCCCAGTGAAGGATGCTCTAATACTAGGCGGTACAGGCACAGAATGTGTGGGTCCGTCAATAGTATCTTCTGCCAGCACATGATGCATTGTTTGAAGCAACGAGTGGGCTTCAATTCCTCTTGCTGCATTGTTCAATCGAGCAACAAGAGTGGTGCTGAAGAATACACTCAGAAGTCAAAAGGTAGAGAAAAGTCACCAAGTTTGCCAATGGTGCACTTAATAGGCCCTACAATGTGTGAAGCTACAAAGGAGGAGACTAAACTCTTCCAGTGGAAAGGAAGATATGATGTCATGGGGCGGAGCCAAGGAATATATCACCTGGGTGGTGAGAGAAGCTTTGCTTAAAGACGTTCCAGTGAATCAGCTCCTTAAGGAAGAACTGCCAATGCGTGTACAAGTGAACCATATCCACACCCCTAAAAGGAGCCATTAATACAAATCTACAGACATTATTGTACACAGTGTTCAGTCTTGATAGATTATTAGTGGAACTTTGTGAGAAGATGGGAGAACAGTAATCTAAGAGGGGGAGCATCGCATACCTACCAATAGCGAGCCTGACATCCAAGGTCATTAGATCTTTAAGTCAAGACCTAATGCTCAGTTTCTGGCTAATCCACTTGACAGTGAGCGCATACTGCTTGGAAAAAGTCAGAGGTAACATGGGTAACATCCAGATACTTAAAGGAGGCAACTACATCATGGGGGGGGGATACCATCAGATGCAAGGTCATGGAAAGAGGAATCTGATCCAATCAATTTCAACAGCCCAGGTTTGGACCAAACAACGCTGCTTCAGGCTTTGTGGCATTAAGCAGAAGCCTATTATTTAAGAACCACTGTTGAGTGGAACCCAATTATTCAGTGAGGGTAAAGGAGATAGCAACTAGGGATTTGTCATTGTGGAATAACATCAAGTCATCCACATAGAATACTACCTCCCTGGCCCACCTTAAGGAGGGAATCAATGAACTGGGAGAAAAGTACATGCCCAAGAGTGCAGTACCACAGTTGAGACCATCATAAGGTTGGAGGTGTAACCCCCTGAGCAAACCTGCTGTGATCTGCCAGACAGCTAGCTCTGAAACCAGGATGAGGCTACTGTGGAGATACCGATGTTCTTCAGCTTAGTCTGAGAATGCTATGGTCCAGCAGTTCAAATGCTTTTGTCAGGTCAACAAAAATGGCACCAGTCAACTTACCCCTTTCCATGTTTTTGACAACATGATTAGTAAATCTGACCAGAACAGTAGTGGTGCTGTACCTTTTTCGAAAACAATGCTGTTGGGGTGGGGTGGGGGGTGATTTTACTTGGACACGTACTTGGTAATTTGTTGAAAGCTAATCCTTTCTAGGAACTTAATCAGAGGAGAAAGGGAAATAGGAAGGTAATTATCAAGCAGAGAGGGGTTGCCCCTTTAAAATCTGTACAACCCTGACTTGCTTCCAGATTCCCAGCATTGATGAAGTAGAAAGTGACAGATTAAACATTTTCGATTGAGGGTTCACAATGGCACTGGAGAGTATTTTAAGGAACCTTGGGTACCATGTGTCACTTTTTGTCCCACCATAGTTGAGGAGCATGTTGAAAAGTTTGTAGATCTCCCTAGAGGAGGTTGTCTTAAAGTTGAAGAGGGGCTGGATGGAGTGAAACCATCAGCACCCCTGCGAGTACACATTTAAATAAATGACCTTTGGTGGAAGTAATTCTTCATAGAAGGACAGATCTGTGAGTTTAACACTGAAGGCCTCAGAAGTGAGGCTGAGATCAGATAGCACTCCCATCTCTATTTCCAGTCTAATGGAATTGTGCTTATTTCTTGTTTAATCAGGGAATTAAACGCAATCCAGAATTGTTTGGGGTTGCCAAGGCTCTGTGACTGCTGATTTTGTAAACAATTAACCTTAGAAACAGACTGTGACGGCAGATAAGGACTGCTTATGAAATGGCTGGCAGCAATCAAGCATACTGATTGGTTCCTAAGAATGTGCTAATTCGTCTTAACACCACAGAAAAAAGATCAGGCTATGCCAGGCGGGCACTGATCTTCCCATTCTTCCAGTGTTCCAAATTAGAATGTTAAAAAAATAAAAGCTGCCTTCTTTTCACTTGCTCTCCTCTCCTCACAAACGAACCCGGCCGATCACTGTAGTGCTGCCAGACCCAGTCGCAGACTGTACAGCTGAAAAGCTGCTCATTTCCAAATTTCCTGCCCGCTGAATGTACCACCACAATTTCATCCAGCAGCCTGCCCAAGACTTTGGCCTGGTGCAGAGGGACAGAACCCTGTTGCATGTGCTTTGTCACAGAGCTCCTTGTAGGAAGCCCTAGTCCGAGTCCCCAGCACTGTGGTATAATTTCCGGTAGCCCCAACCGTGAGACCAATGGTACTTAAGCCTTCCCCCCAATTCCAGCTGAGAGATGGCAGCCACAGGACCCGTCACAGCTGCGAGTGTCCAGCACGAGACCCTCACCCCCCCATTCCTGGCTGTGTGATGCCGAGCAGCAGCCAGTTGCCCCAAGCGCGAGACAGATGGCGCTCAACCTCAGTTGAAACTGCTGTCTAACCTGCGGTAGCCTGCCAGGAGCCCTTGTCACACTGGAGAAAAATGTTTGTTCTGCAAACACAAACCGTAATTTATTTTTCCAAACTTAGGAGTGCTACCAGTTTGGTGGTGTGGGGTGGTACCATGGTAACTACATAGTTGAAAAAATACAAATACAGAACCCTAAACTGCTCAAAAATCTTTAAGTAAAAAAGGAAAACTGTAGGCAGAGGAACTATTTGAACTATTTTACTAAAAATTAAGACAAACTTTTAAGTTTTTCACTACTTATTAAAGTATTTTTTTTTACTTTCACGTGCATCTATAATTTAGATGCCCATTTCATAAGTGCAATAAGCCACTCCAGGGGCTGTGTGTTAGACACTTTAACACACGGCTAGGAGGCAAGATGCACTCGGCCGGTGGACTCTTGACTCACTATGCCAACTAGCCGTGTGTTAAAGTGTCTAACACACACCCTGGAGTGTCTTATTGCTTACTTGGCCCACCCAGTCTGCCCATTTCGCTACCTATTGGCTAAGTTGCAGATCCTAGTTAATCAACAGCCTACTTCCTCCTACCCCCACTAAAATTGTCTTATGTCTGTCCCATGCATTCTTGAATTCCACAATTGTTTTGACTCCACAACCTCCTCAGGAAGGCTGTTCCATGCATCCATCACCCTCTCCATGAAAAAATACTTCCTCACGTTGCCTCTGAACTGTCCCCCTTCTATCTTTGAATTATGCCCCCTTGTTCTTGCACATCTCTTTTTCTGAAAGATGTTACCTTCTTGGACTTTTTTGATTCCCTTGAGGTACTTCACAGTTTCTATCATGTCCCCCCTCTCCCTCCTTTCCTCAAGGGTATACATATTAAGCTCTTTTAGTCTCTCTTCGTATGGCTTCTGGTGCACACCCTACATCATTTTGGTTGCCCTCCTCTGGACTACCTCCATCCTGTCTATGTCCTTGCGGAGACAGGGTCTTCAGAAATGAAAATTATGTACCTACCGTATTTCTTGATCTTCTTGGATGAGTCTCCACCACTCATTCACACTAATGGGATCTGCGCTGGAGGCACTAGAACCCAGCGGGAGCAAACTTTTTTTGCTGGAGAGCTGGCGCCAGAGATGGGGCAGGCGAGGAGTGGCACCGCGAGCCTCAGCTCATGCGGTAATCACTATCTCGGCGTCAACCCTCCAACTGCCTCAGTACCTTTTTTTTCGAGGAGGTGCAGTGTAACTAACCTAGAAGGACAGCTTAAACAAAAACCAGACATAAGATAGTCCAGGCAACCCGTATAAGAAGAGTCAACAAAGAAGTCTTCACAGCATAAAGATTTGAGGGAGTAAAGACCAACAACAGAGGTGAGCTCGGGGGATGGAGGGTGGGCCTGTGAATGAGTGGTGGAGACTCGTCCAAGAGATCAAGAATTATGGTAGGTACGTAATTTTCATATCTTCCTGGACATAAGTCTCCACCACTCATTCCCACCAATAGGAGAGTACCGAGCTAATAATCCCCCGAGAGGGTGGCAGGAGAGACCAAGGGCTCACAGTTTAAGACAGAAGTCCATTAAGGATGGTTCTGCCAAAGGAAAGATGTTGTCTGGCATGGACATCCAGAGCATAGTGTTTAACGAAAGTATGCACTGAGCTCCAGGTAGCAGCATTGCAAATATCTGCAATGGGCACGTTGCAGATTTCTGCCAGAGATGCCGCAACCGCCATAGTAGAGTGAGCGTAAACTCTGCCTTCCAGCTTAACCTGCACCATGAAATAACAGTGGCGAAGGCATGCCACTAGTCATGCTGAGATGCATCTAATAGCGACAGGTTGACCCAGCTGGGTCTCGCTGAAGGAAACAAACAGTTGTTGAGCTTTACGAAAGTCTTTTGTTCTATCTAGATAGAAACGTAAAGCTCTCTTAACGTCCAAGGAATGAAGAGAAATGAAAATTACGTACCTACCGTAATTCTTGATCTTCTTGGACGAGTCTTCACCACTCATTCACACTATTGGGTATAGTGTCGGAGGCACTAGGACCCATCGGGAGCAAACTTTTTGCTGGAGGGTCAGCGCCAGAGATGGCGCCGCGAGGCACTGACGTCGCGAGCCCTAGCTCGCTGCAGTGACTCTCTCGGCCGACCCTCCAACCGCCTCAGTACCTTTTTTACCAAGGAGGTGCAGCGCAACTAAACTAAAGATAACCTAACTTTAGGCCCGGACATAAGATAGTCCGGGTGACCCGTGTAAGAAGGGTCAACAAAGAAGTCTTCACGGCCTAAAGATTTGAGGGAGGAAGACCAACACAGTGGTGAGCTCGGGGGATGGAGGGTGGGCATGTGGAATGGTGGTGGAGACTCATCCAAGAAGATCAAGAATTACGTAGGTACATAATTTTCTTATCTTACTGGACATAAGTCTCCACCACTCATTCACACTATTGGGAGAGTACCGAGCTAATAATCCCCCGAGAGGGCGGCAGGATAGACCAAGAGCTCACGTTTCTAGGACAGGAGTCCATTAAGGATAGTTCTGCCAAAGGTGGAATGTCGCTTGCATGAACATCAGTGCATAATGTAGAGTATGCACTGAGCTCCAGGTGGCGGCATTGCAGATGTCTGCAATAGGCACGTTGCGAATTTCCGCTAGGGATGCCGCGACCGCTCTGGTAGAGTGAGCGTAGACCCTACCTTCCAATTTAACCTGTGCCATGGAATAGCAGCGTCGAAGACATGCCACTAGCCATGATGAGATACATCTGATAGCGACAGGCTGACCCAGCCGGGTCTCACTGAAGGAAACAAAAAGTTGTTGGGCCTTGCGAAAATTCTTGGTTCTATCGAGATAGAAACGCAAAGCTCTCTTAACATCCAAAGAATGAAGAGAATGTTCTCCTTCATTTTGGAAGTTCGCAAAGTAAGAGGGAAGGACCAAAGGTTGGTTTAGATGGAATTCTGACAACCTTGGGAAGAAATTTAGGATGAGTCATGAAGAACTACTTTGTCCTTATGGAACACAGTATACGGAGGGTCTGTGACCAGGGCATGCATCGCAGAGACCCTACGGGCTGAGGTAATGGCCACTAGGAGGCAGTCTTCCAGGTGAGGAATTTTAGCTCACAGGTAGCCAGAGGTTCGAAAGGTTTCCAGTGAGCATGTCTCATACAAGGTTAATGTCCCAGGCTGCAACTGGACGTCTTATAGGAGGTCTGGTATGCAGAATTCCTTTAAAAATCTCTTAACCATAGGTAACTGAGCCAGAGACAAAGAAGAGACCGGCTCATGATACGCTGAAATGGCACTAAGGTGAACTTTGACTGTAGAGTACTGAAGACCCGAATTTGAGAGGTCCAAAGGTACTCCTAAAACCTTGTCTGGTGGACAGGAAAAGGGATTCAAAGAGGACTTTGCACACCAGAGCGAAAAACGCTTCCACTTAGATGTGTAAGTTTTCCGAGTGGCTGGCTTCCGAGCGGCCAGAAGAATGTCTGAAACTCTTCGGGAGACGTTGAACCAGTTCACTTCTACCTCTTCAGGAGCCAAGCGTGAAGGTGAAGCGATCTCAGGATGGGATGGACCAGCGGGCCCTGAGTCAACAGGTTCACCTGCAAGGGGAGTGGTCTCGGAGGAACTGCCAACATATTGTTGAGTAGTGGAAACCAGAGTTGTCGAGGCCAAAAGGGAGCAATGAGAATCATCTTGGTCCCCTGAGACTCGAATTTGAGGAGTACTCTCTGAATTAGAGGAAGGGGCGGAAAGGCGTATAGAAAGCGTTTTGTCCACTGCAGCCTGAACGCATCCTGACAGAAAATGCCAGGCCCTGGATTTCTGGAGCAGAAGCGAGGCAGTTTTGCGTTGAGTGGGGATGCAAAAAGGTCCAGGTCTGGAGTTCCCCACTCTTCAAATAGTGACTGAACTATGACTGAGTCGAGAGACCACTCGTGAGGATCTGCTTCTGTTCTGCTGAGATGGTCTGCCAAGTCGTTTTGTACACCTGGCAGGTAAACCGCTTGAATTAGAGCTTTGTGTTCCAAGCACCATTCCCACACCCTCATCACTTCCCTGCATAAGGGGTAAGAGTGAGCACTGCCCTGCTTGTTGGTGTAGTACATCACTGCTTTGTTGTCCGTTTGAAGGAGAATGGTCTTGTGACAGAGAATGTCCTTCAACGCTCGGACCGCATAAAGGACGGCTCTCATCTCTAGGACATTTATGTGAAGTTGGGACTCGAGTTGAGTCCACACCCCTTGAGTGTGGAGAGCGCAACAGTGAGCTCCCCACCCCATTAGCGATGCGTCCGTGGTAATGGAGATCTGATGATCCAGAGGAGCAAAGGGAAATCCCTCCAGGAGATTGCTCTCCTGAGACCACCAGGTGAGGGACCTCTGTAAGGGTTCTGTCACCTTGATGGGATAAGACTGCGGGTGAGTGGTTGGAGACCACTGAGCACTGAGCATCCACTGAGTGGTTCTCATGTGCAGCCGTGCTAGGGGTACAGTGAACACTGAGGATGCTATGAGGCCTAACATACGTTGCATTGAGAGAGCTGTAACTGATCTGTTCTCTCCAATGTAATGAGCCATCTGGAGGATATCTTTCCTTCTGTCCTCTGGAAGGAAAGCTTTCGCACAAGAGGTGTCCAGAAGAGTCCCTATGAAAAGGAGTCTCTGGGACGGCTGCAACTGAGACTTTTTGAGGTTCAGCAGAACTCCCATGGATGTAAGAAGGCGAGAGGCCGTCTGTACGACATCCAGAGTCCCTTGTCTGGAAGGGCTTGCTAGGAGCCAGTCGTCCAGGTAGGGAAACACCTGGATACCGAGTTTCCTGAGATGCGCTGCGAGAACTGCACAACACTTTGTAAAGACTTGCGGTGCCGAGGATAGCCCAAAGGGCAGGACTCTGAACTGATAGTGTTGACCCAGAGCCACAAACCTCAGGAATTTGTGATGCCTCGGGTGAATAGGAATGTGCTGGTAAGCATCCTGCATGTCCAGGGAGGCTAGCCAGTCGTGTTGATGAAGCAAGGTAACAGGGTTCCCAGAGAAATCATTTTGAATTTCTCCTTGGGGAGAAATTTTTTAGCTTTCTGAGGTCTAGAATGGGGCGCATTCCCCCAGACTTCTTTGGAACCAGAAAGTAGTGGGAGTAGAACCCCGTGTTTCGCTGATGCAGAGGCACCACTTCTACTGCCCTGTTGTTTAGAAGGCCCTGAATCTCTGCGGCGAGAAGGTCTGACTGAAGGGTTGACAGCATGGGCTGTCGTTTGGGAGGACAATCCGGAGGGGTCTCCAGAAAATTGAGAGAATACCCCTCGTGAATTATCCGAAAGACCCATTTGTCTGAGGTTATGGACTTCCACTGGCTGTAGAAGTGCATCAGATGACCTCCCACCGGAGAGGAAAAGTCCACCTCGAGCAGTTGAGATGGGACTTGGGCCGGCAACTCATAAGGTAGCGCTAGGCGCTTTGGGCCCTTGCGCTTTCTGTTGCGCCTTCTTTTGAGGTTGGGCAGGTTGGTTCTTATGGAAACTTCCTCTGCCTCCGCCCCGAAAGGACTGACAATTATGAAATTGCCGTCTACCAACATGCCCTTGAGAAGGGGCAGGAGGGGGTTGAGCCAGCTTAATGGCTGACCTAGTCTTTTGTGTAGCTTCTAGAGCTTGCTCTACCTGAGGACCGAAAAGATAAGAGCTGTCAAAGGGCAACGCCATCACCTGCTGTTGCGCATCATTCCTGAAACCCGAAGTACGCAGACAGGAGTGACGGCGAGTACAAATACCAGCAGCTGCTGAACGAGAAGCAGTGTTGAAAGCATCCATGGCTGCTTTGACCTGCTGGTTATTAGATTCAATACCTCTGGTAATGGTTTGAAGAAGCTCTGGCTTTGAGTCCGAGTCCGGAAGAGCCTCAACCATTTGCTTGATAGAATGCCACAGGATATACTCATACTGGGAAAAATAACCCTGGTAACTGGCAATACGCATACTTAGAGAGGACGCAGCAAAGACTCTCTTACCCAATGTATCTATCTTATGAGACTCTTTGTTGATAGGTCAAGCTGTAGTAGTTTGAGGAAGAACTACCTTGTCATTTTCTGCCAGGACTACAGTAGGATCCGCAAAGGCTCGGGATGCCAAAATAGGACGATCTTTGGGAGCTGAGTATTTTCTATCAATGGATTTAACCACCGAAGGGGTAAGAGCAGGATTATTCCATACTATTTGAGACAGCGTCTCGAAGGAAGGTTGAATCGGAGGAGTCAAATCCGTAGGAATCTCCGAAGCATGAAGATATTGGAGTCTTATCAGCTTCCCAGGATCGATGTCTGTAGTCTGGAAAGAAAGAGTGGAGCTCAGATTCTTCAACAGACACTTAAAGG
This sequence comes from Neoceratodus forsteri, assembly GCA_016271365.2. NCBI lineage: Eukaryota > Metazoa > Chordata > Ceratodontiformes > Ceratodontidae > Neoceratodus > Neoceratodus forsteri. The sequence goes on from CM057453.1 coordinate 805,311,495, forward strand.
ACAGGTCCTCGACCACAGGCTCTGTAGCAATAAAAGATCCTGTTTCGTCCACTTCATCACCCAGCCGAAGGTCTGGGTCAGGCTCAACGTCATCTCCTGACAGTCCAGGAGGGACTGTATGGACAGGAAGGGGATGAAAGCTAGAAGAGGAAGGAGGAAAAGAGACAAAAGTAGAGTCCCTGAGAGCCCCCGGCACCGAGGAACCCGCACGGCGCCGAAAGCGGCGCCGAGAAGCCGCACGGCGCCACGGCACCGCACGGCACCACAGACGGCACCGCACGGCGCAGCAGGCGGCACCGAGAAGACGCGTGGCACTGCAGGCGATGCCGAGGATGGTGCCGCGAGGCCAGACAGCGCCGAAGGAACTCCCAGAGACCGAAAAACAGGCTTTGAAGGAAAGGAGACAGGAGATAGGGGCATCAGTGTGGCCCCCTGTGCGCAGCCATGTGAGAAACACCTAATCACGAGTCGAGCGGCACGAAGAAGGTGCCGCACAACCAGGAAAGTCAACGCCCTACCCGCCGTCCAGAGAGCCCGAGAGCCCACGGCTGAAGAGCCAGGTAGCCGAACCAACCTCCGAGCCCATTGCTCAAAAGAGCGCCCACTGATGAAACTGCTCATCTGAAGACCTACCTGCAGGCGGGGTAGGACTCGATGTCGGCGTCGGCCATCAGAAGCCGCTGCCGGTGACTCCAAAGGAGGAGACCAGCAACTAGCCCCGATAACCGAACGCCTACGCGCAGACGTATCAGAGGGCGACCTCGAGTGATGCCTTCTCTTTTTAGACCTGCGGGTAGAAGAAGAGCTCGAGGCCGAACGGTGCCGAGAATGCGACCGTTTGGCTTTATGCTTCCGCGGGACCGCCCATCCCCACGGGCATTGGACTGCCCGTTGTCAGACCCCCCCTTCCGGAGAAGGCGGCGGACTGGACCCAACCTGACTGACTGAACAGCTTTCATACGAAGTCTCCCTACCATCACCTGACCTGCTCATGGTCGACTCCGTCAAAGTAGGCCGAGACTTCTTTATCGTTTAATTAAAAATAAGAATAACTTAAGCGATACTGTATCGTGATAATACTATAAAAATAATAAAAACTGAAAACTATGCTGCAGTTTGAAGTTTGACTCCCGACAGGCGAGCGACGTCGTCACTGAAGCGCACTCAACGGCGGGAAAAAAGGAACTGAGGCGGTTGGAGGGTCGACGCGAGAGTCATTACGCGCGCAGGCTAGTGCTCGCGGTGCCGTGCCTCGCGGCGCCATCTCTGGCGCCGACCCTCCAGCAAAAAGTTTGCTCCCGATGGGTCCTAGTGCCTCCGGCGCTATACCCAATAGTGTGAATGAGTGGTGGAGACTTATGTCCAGGAAGATCGTTCTCCTTCATTTTGGAAGTTCACAAAGTAAGAGGGAAGGACCAAAGGATGGTTTAGATGGAATTCTGGAACAACCTTAGGAAGAAATTTAGGATGGGTTCTAAGGACTACTTTGTCTTTATGAAACACAGTATACGGAGGGTCTGTGACCAAGGCATGTATCTCAGAGACCCTGCGGGCTGAGGTAATGGCTACCAGGAAGGCCGTTTTTCAGGTGAGAAATTTTAGCTCACAGGTAGCCAGAGGTTCGAAAGGTTTCCGAGTGAGCATGTGTAGCACAATATTAATGTCCCAGGCTGCGACTGGACATCTTGTAGGAGGTCTGGTATGCAAAATTCCTTTAAGAAACCTCTTAAGCACAGGTAACTGAGCCAGTGACAAGGAAAGTACTGGTTCATGATAAGCTGAAATGGCACAAAGGTGAACTTTGACTGTAGAGTACTGCAGACCTGAATTTGAGAGGTCTAAGAGGTACTCCAAAATTTTATCTGGTGAGCAGGAAAAGGGATTCAACGAGGACTTTGCACACCAGAGTGAAAAATGCTTCCATTTGGCTGTGTATGTTTTCCTAGTGGCTGGCTTTCATGCAGCCAGAAGAATATCTGAAACCCTGTGAGAGACATTGAACCTGTTCACTTCTACCTCTTTAGGAGCCAATCGTGAAGGTGAAGCGACTTCAGGTTGGGATGAACAACAGGCCCCCGAGTCAAGAGGTTCATCTGAAGGGGGAGTGGTTTCAGCGGAGCTGCCGACATATTGTTGAGTAGTGGAAACCACATCTGTCAAGGCCAGAAGGGAGCAATGAGGATCATTTTGTCTCCCTGAGATTCGAACTTGAGAAGTACCCTCTGAATTAGAGGAAGAGGTGGAAAGGTGTATTGAAAGAGTTTTGTCCACTGCAGCCTGAATGCATCCTGACAGAAAATGCCAGGCCCTGGATTTCTGGAGCAGAAGAGAGGCAGTTTTGTGTTGAGTGGGGATGCAAAAAAGGTCCAGGTCTGGAGTTCCCCACTCCATGAATATTGACTGAACTATGGCTGAGTTGAGAGACCATTCGTGAGGATCTGTCTCTGTTCTGCTGAGGCAATCTGCTAGTTCGTTCTGCACTTCTGGCAGGTAGACCTCTTGGATTAGAGATTTGTGCTGCAAGCACCATTCCCACACTCTCATCGCTTCTTTGCATAAGGGGTAAGAGTGAGCGCCACCTTGTTTGTTTATGTAATACATCACTGCTTTGTTGTCCGTTTGAAGGAGAATGTTCTTGTGACAGAGAATGTCCTTCAACGCCCGGACCGCATAAAGGACGGCTCTCATTTCTAAGACATTTATGTGAAGCTGGGACTCGACCTGAGTCCACGTACCTTGAGTGTGGACAGCCTGACAGTGAGCTTCCCACCCCATCAGGGATGCATCTGTGGTAATGGAAATCTGATGATCCAGAGGAGCAAAGGGATACCCTTCTAGGAGATTGTTCTCTTGCGACCACCAGGTGAGTGACCTCTTTAGGGGTTCTGTCACCTTGATGAGAAAGGACTGCGGGTGAGTGATTGGGGACCACTGAGTACTGAGCATCTACTGAGAAGTTCTCATGTGAAGGTGTGCTAGGGGTACAGTGAACACCAAGGATGCCATGAGACCTAGAATCCATTGCATCGAGAGAGCTGGAACAGAGTCGCTCTCCCCGATGTGATGGGCCATCTGAAGGATATTGCTCCTCCTATCCTGAGGAAGAAAAGCCTTCACACAGGAGGTGTCCAGAAGAGTTCCTATGAAAAGGAGTCTCTGGGAGGGCTGCAATTGCGATTTTTTGAAGTTTAGCTGGACTCTCATGGACGTGAGAAAGCGCAAAGCCATGTCTACAGTGTCCAGAGTTCCCTGCCTGGAAGGACTTCCCAGAAGCCAGTAGTCCAGATAAGGGAACACCTGTATTCCGATCTTTCTGAGATGTGCTGCGAGAACTGCAAAACACTTTGTAAAAACTCACAGCACTGAGGATAGCCCAAAGGGCAGGACTCTGAACTGATAATGCTGCCCCAGAGCCACAAACCTCAGGAATTTGTGATGCTTTGGGTGAATAGAATTGTGCTGATAAGCATCCTGCATGTCTAGGGAGGCTAGCCAGTCATGCTGATGAAGCTAAGGTAACAAGGTTTCTAGTCAAATCATTTTGAATTTCTCCTTGGGTAGAAATTTAGTTTTCTGAGGTTCAAAATGGGGCGCGTGCCCCGGTTTTCTTTGGAACCAGAAAGTAATGGTAGTAGAACCCTGTGTTCCGTTGATGCAGTGGCACTACTTCTACTACCCTGTTGTTCAGAAGGCCATGAATCTCGGTGGTGTGAAGGTCTGACTGAAGGGCTGACAGCTTGGACTGTCATTTGGGAGGATGATCCGGAGGGGCCTCCACAAGACTGAGTGAATACCCCTCGCGGAATATCCGGAGGACCCATCTGTCTGAGGTTATGGACTTCCATTGATTGTAGAAGTGTGACAGATGACCTCCCACCACTGAGGAAGAGTCCACCTCGGGCAGCTGAGGTTGGACTTGGGCCAACGACTCAGAAGGTGGCGCTGGCCACTTTGGGTCCTTGCGCCTTCTGCTGCATTTTCTTTTGAGGCTGGGGGCTTGGTTTTTATGAAAGCTTCCTCTGCCTCTGCCTCGAAAGGACTGACGGTTATGGAGCTGGCATTTATTAACACCCCCTCGAGAGGGGACAGAAGAAGGTTGAGCCAACTTAATGACTGACCTAGTCTTTTGTGTAGCTTCTAGAGCCTGTTCTACTTGAGGGCCGAAGAGATACACACCATCAAAAGGCAACGTCATTACCTGCTGCTGTGCGTCATTCGTGAAACCTGAAGTGCACAGCCAGGAATGACGGCGGGTACAAATGCCAGCCACTGCCGCTCTGGAAGCAGTATCGAAAGCATCCATAGCCACTTTAACCTGCTGGTTGTTAGATTCGATACCCCTGGTAATGGTTTGAAGTAGCTCTGACTTTATGTCCGATTCCGGTAGAGCTTCAACCATCTGTTTGAGAGAGTGCCAAAGGATAAACTCATATTGAGAGAAATAGCCTTGGTAGCTGGCAATACGCATACCGAGGGTGGAGGCAGCAAAGACTCTCTTACCTAAAGTGTCTATCTTACGAGATTCTTTGTTAATAGGTCGAGCTGTAGTAGTCTGGAGGAGGACAACCTTAAAATTTTCTGCCAAAACTACAATAGGATCCGCAAAGGATTGGGACGCCAAAATGGGTCGATCCTTGGGGGCTGAGTATTTCCTATCTATGGATTTAGCCACCGATGGAATGAGAGCAGGATTATTCCATACTATTTGGGACAGCATCTCAAAGGAGGGCTGTACTGGAGGAGTCAAATCCGTAGGGATCTCCAGAACATGGAGGTATTGGAGTCTTAGCAATTTCCCAGGATCGATGTCTGTAGTTTGGAGAGAAAGAGTGGAAATTAAGTTTTTCAGCAGAGACTTAAAAGACAGGTCCTCGACCACAGGCTCTGTGGCAGGAATAGATCCTGTTTCTTCCACTTCATCACCCAGCCTAAGGTCTGGGTCAGGCTCAATGTCATCTCCTGACAGTCCAGGAGGGACTGCATGGACAGGAAAGGAGTGAAAATCAGAGGGAAATGAGGAAGGAAAAGGGTCAAAGGAGTCCTGAAGGGTAGACGATGCCCTGAGAACCCCCAGCGCCGCAGAAACGCACGGAGCCGATGAAGACCACGGCACCGAGGACGGTGCCGAGAAGCCACATGGCACTGAGGACAGTGCTGAGAAGCTACACGGCGCTGAAGATGGTGCCGAGAAGCCACACGGCACCGAAGATGGCACCGAGAGGCCTGATGGTGCCACAAAGCCTCGCGGTGCCAAAGACGCACACGGCCCGAGGGCAATGCTGACAGATGCATCGGTGCTGAAGATGGTGCCGAGCATGCCACTGAAGGCATCAAAAAACACCCCAAGACTCCGAAAAACAGGATTTGAGGAGAAGGGAGGAAGAAGAGCAGGAGATAGAGGCATCGGAGTGGCCTCCTGTGCCACAGCCATATGAGGGGAGGGAATACGTAAGCGCGGAGTCGGCGGCACGAAAGATGGTGCCACACGACCAGGGAGGCTCAGCCGCCCTACCTGGTCTCCGAAGAGGCCCGAAGGCCCCCTCAGTGACCGGGCCAGGCAGCTGGACCAACCTCCGAGCCCATTGCTCCATAAGAGTGGCCCACTGATGAAACTGCTCATCTGAAGACCTACCAGAGGGCGGGGTAGGGCTCCGATGTCGAAGACATTGGCTACCAGAAACAGAAGCAGGAGACTCCGAAGGAGGAGACCGGCAACTAGTCCCAATAACTGACTGTCTATGCACAGACATATCAGAGTGCGACCTCGAGTGATGCCTTCTCTTTTTTGACCTATGGGCCGAAGAAGAGCTCGAGGCTGAACAATGCTGGGAATGCGACCGTTTAGTTTTATGCTTTCGAGGGGACCACTTGCCCCCTCGAGCATTGGACTGACCGTTGTCAGACCCCTTCTCCTCCTCCAGCCCGACTGACTGAACAGCTTTCATATGAAGTCTCCCTACTGTCACCTGACCTGCTCATGGTCGACCTCCGTCATAGTAGGCTGAGACTTCTTTGTAAATAAGAATAAACTTAAGCGATACTTATTCGACATATTACTACAAAATAACAAAACTGAAAACTATGCTGCTAGTTTGAAGTTTGACTCCCGGCGGGCGAGCAACGTAGTCACTGAAGCGCACTCGATGGCGGGAAAAAAGGAACTGAGGCGGTTGGAGGGTCGACACCGAGATAGTCATTACCGCATGAGCTGAAGCTCACGGTGCTGCTCCTCGTGGCCCCATCTCTGGCGCCGGCCCTCCAGCAAAAAAAATTTGCTCTCGCTGGGTCCTATTGCCTCCGGCGCAGATCCCATTAGTGTGAATGAGTGGTGGAGACTTATGTCCAGGAAGATCTGCACGCAGTACTCCACATGGGGTCTCACCAACTGCCTCTACAGAGGGATAACAACTTCCTGTTTTCTACTGGTGATGCCTCTCCCTATGCATTCCAGTATCCCCCCAGCTCTCCTTACTACCTTCTCACATTGCTTACCTACCTTTAGGCCATCTGATATGACTACCCCCCGATCCCTTTCCATTTTTGTTGTTGTTAGTAACCCCCCCCCACACTGTGTACTCTTCCTCTGGGTTATTGTTTCCCGGGTGCATTACTTTGCACTTCTTTAAAATTGAATCTAAGCTGCCATACATTTGACCATTCCTCCAACCTTGCCAAGTTCCTTCTCATCCTTTCCACCCCCTCTTGTGTATCAACCTTGTTGCAGATCTTTGTGTCCTCTGCAAAGAAGCATACTTTTCCTTCCAGTCCCTCTGCAGTGCCACCTACTGTATAGAGACATTAAAGAGGACCAATCCAAGTACTGAACCCTGCGGTACCCGCTAGTAACCCCCCTTTCTTCGGAGTGGACTCTGTTTACTATTACCCTCTGTGTCCTGTTGTCCAGTCAATTTTTTACCCAGGCTACCACCTTGGAACCCACTTCTAGGTTGGCTAACTTGTTTATTAATCTTTTATGAGGGACTGTGTCAAATGCCTTGCTAAAATCTAAGTAGGCCACATCCACAGCACCTCCCTGGTCTACTACTTTGGTCACCCAGTCAAAGAAATCTATTAGATTCATCTGACAAGACCTTCTCCCTGTGAATTCATGCTGCCTTGGGTCCTATGCCCCACTTGCCTTCGAGTATTCAACAATCCTTTCTTTCAGAATTGATTCCATTATTTTCCATACCACTGAGGTCAAACTAACAGGTCTGTAGTTTCCTGCTTCTGCCTTGCTCCCACCTTTGTGAAGGGGAATCACATCTGCCCTCCTCCAGTCCAGGTACCACACCATCCTCCCATGATTTGTTAAAAAGGGTAGTCAATGGTGTCACTAGTTCTCCCCTTAGTTCTTTTAGAATTCTGGGTGAATCCTGTCAGGCCCCATTGCTTTGTCCACTTTCAGTTTTGGGAGTTCTTTCAAGATTCTTTCTTCTGTGAATGCAATGGTATCAACCCCCATCCAGAGTGCTTCTATTGTTTGGTTTAAGTACCTCCCCTTCCTCTTCTTTTGTGAATACTGAGCAGAAGTATTCATTCGGTATCCCTGCTTTTTCACTGTCATCCTCTGCCTATCCCCTCTCCTTTATTAAGCCTCACCATCCCTCCCTTGGTCTTTCTTTGCTCCCTAATGTACCTATAAAAGGTTTTATCCCCCTTCTTAACAGAGTTGGTTATCCTTTCCTCGATTTGGGCCTTTGCTATTCTGACTGCCTTCCACGCTTCTTTCAGCTTTAACTGGTACAGTTCTCTGTCCTGCTCCTTCTGTGTTTCTTTATACTTCCTGAATGCTCTCTTTTTCTTCCTAATCTTCCCTGCCACCTCTTTTGAGAACCATAGTGTTTTTTTTTTCCTTTGTTTTGTTTACTTGCTTCACACAAAGGCTTGTTGCTTCTGTGATGGCAGTTTTGATTTTTCCCCATTGTTCCTCCACCCCTCCTTCTTGCCTATTTGCTAGTGCTTTTCTGAGGCATTCTCCCATTTTGCCAAAGTCAGTCCTCATCAAGTCCAATACCCTTACTTTTGTATGGTTTGACTCTATGGCTGTGTTTATATGCTGACAACCTTGTTATGAGATTTGGATTTCACTCTTTCCTTATCAGAACAAGTGCTTATCCATATATTACAAGAAAATCCACCTACCTACTCACCTGCATTGTAACATCACAGTCTGTTGTCATGGTAAACACTATAATATCATAAACAAAGGCTCTAAGCGGTCAATAGGGAACAATCAAATGCTTCTGAATACACACTTCTTTGACAGGTTACCAAGATGTGCTAAAACTCTGGGAGGGAAAACTAAAAATTGAAAAGAAGTCTCTATAGAATAGTAATAGCTGAAACATTATGTTTATAAAAGTATATTCAAGTAGTGATTTGCTTTCTAACCCACACTGCTATGTGCTATTCGTTACATAATGCCTTTCCTTACATTTCTGTTAGCAGTACTCACCAAGGAGAGCCTCTGCTTAGCACGCTGGGTTGTAAGAAGACTTTGAACTCGCTCATTAATTGATTCCCAATTAGAATGAGAGTTCGACAGGAACCTGATAAAAAACATATCAGAACATTTTTTTATGGTTGTTGTGTCCATAGTCTTCACTTTATTAAACTGAATACACTAGGTAGATCAAGAACAAATGCTATCAGAATAGAATAGAACAGAACAGAAGAAAAAACGACTCACCTTAGTAATGTTGTTTCTTCTAATGGAGTCTTGCTATATTATGACATATGCAGTGAGTCCCAACCTTTGAACTGCTCCGGAGGTGAAAGAGTTAACTTTCCATGCCAGGCATGGAACTTTGAGCTCGAGCTCGGTTGAAAACTCTGTCTGTTGTTCTTCAAACTCAAACTGTCAGATCTTTATGAGCAAAACTCACTACAGTTCTGTGTAGAAGCTGTAAACCTACACTAGCCAACTGGCTACTAAACATAAGAACACATTTTTTGGTCCCAAAACAAAGACTTAAGTCAGGAGACCCAAAAAATGAAAAAATGGAAAAACACATCAGTCACCTCCAAAAGGGGGGTAAAAAACAAGGTGAGCATCTACTAAGTGCCAACACTGCACTGCCCACCCACATCCCAAAAGCAGAGGTTCTGAGAGGAGCAGGCACGGTGGGAGGTCATAATATAGCAAGACTCCATTAGAAGAAACAACATTACTAAGGTGAGTAATTTTTTCTTCAAACAACATGAAGTCTTGCTATATTATGACATATGCTGAACTACACAGCAGTACCTCAAGGAGGAGGGACAGAACCTACTTAGGAAATAGGCTCTGAAGCACAGCTGTGCCAAACCGAGCATCACTCCTAGCCTGGATGTCCAGGGAGTAATGCTTGGTAAAAGTGTGAACTGTTTTCCAGGTAGCTGCTTGACATATCTCTAGGATAGGGATGTCCCTGGCAGCAGCCAGAGACGCAGCTGTACCTCTGGAAGAGTGAGCCCTCAGGCCTGAGGGAGGAACCTTACCCAGTTTTTCATAGCAAAATTGGATACAAGAGACAATCCACCTGGCAATGGATCTTTTAGTAGCAGGTTTCTCTTTACCGACCTCACCATAAGTGAGGAACAGTTGGAGGGAGTCAAACCTGTGACCCTTGGTACGATCTATGTAGTAACTAAGGGCTCTTTTGACATCTAAACCGTGCAGTCTCCTCTCGCCAGAGGAGGAATGGTCAGTGAAGTACACAGGGAGAGACATAGATTGGTTAAGGTGGAAATCTGACACCACCTTAGGCAAGAACTTTCTGTTAGTCCTGAGGACCACCTTATCTCTATGAAAGGAGATAAAATCAGGCTCCACTGACAATGCTTGTAATTCACTTATGCATCTGGCAGAAGTAATGGCTACCAACAACACAGTTTTCCAAGTCAAGTACTTAAGCTCTCCTGAAGACAAGGGCTCAAAAGGGGGTTGCATTAGCTGGGCAATGCAAATGTTAAGATCCCAGGCAGGGGCAGGGGCCCTGAATGGAGGGTTGGTGTGAAGCAACCCCTTGAAAATTTGGAGAATACAGGATGATCTGAAAGAGAAGAGAGTTTACCTGCTGATAAGAAAGCAGACACAGCTGCCAGGTGCACTTTTAGGGTAGCTGGTCTCACCCCCAAAGTATTTAAATGGACCATATAATCCAGGACTGTGGGAAAATCAGCAGATTCTGGGGAAATTTGTTTTCCAGAGCACCAAATGGAAAATCTCTTCCATTTGGAATTATAAGTAGCCCTGGTGGAAGGCTTTCTAGAAGCCTTCAGGATATCCAATACACCTTGGAGAGGTGTCGGTCAGCAAACTCTAACTCTTCAAGAGCCAGGCCTTGAGATTGAGAGATTTGAGGTTCGGTACCAAACTCTCCCCTGAGCACAGGTTAACAGGTTGTGATTCCTGGGAAGACACAGGGAAGGTGGACTGCTAAGGACATAAGGAGTGGGTACCAAGGCTGTCTGGCCCAATCTGGAGCAATCAGGATCATCTTGCACGGCTGAGATCTGATTTTGACTAGCACCTTGAACAGAAGAGGGAAGGGGGAAAAGGCATAGAGAAACTTCCCTTCCCAACTGAGAAGGAAGGCATCAGGGGGACTGAGCCCAACACTGGGGGCCTGCAGCAAAAAAGGGGAAGTTGGTGATTGTCTGGGGCTGCAAAGAGATCTATCTGCAGGGTGTTCCATCTGGCAAATACCTCCTCCAGTACCAGGGGATCCAGTGAAATCCTGCTGAGAGCATCTGCCAGGACACTGTCCTTGCCTGGGAGGTGAACTACCATAAGGGAGGTGTTCAGAGAGTAAGCCAGAGACCACAACTTCATTGCTTTGGTACACAAGGCCATAGACCGAGTGCCCCCTTGCTTGTTGATGTACCACACTGTGGTGGTATTGTCTGTTCTGACCTGAATAACTTTGTTCTGAACAGATATGGAAAAAGCTTGAAGTGCTAGAAAAACTGCTCTGAGTTCCAACAGATTGATGTGGAGCAGAGATTCCTGGGGGGACCACAATCCCTGGGTAGTGAGGTCGCCCATGTGAGCTCCCCACCCCAAGAGGGATGCATCTGTAGTAAGGATTAAGGAGTGAGACTAAGGGGCGAAGGGGACCCCCCGTCTCAGATTGCTCTGGTCCTGCCACCACTGAAGGGCTTGGATCAGGGTTCGAGTCACTGGGATCAATTTGGTTAGAAGGTCTCTCCTTTGAGACCAAAAGGCTCTCAAATTGAACTGGATGTCCCTCATCTGAAATCTGGCTCCCTGCACTACTGCTGTCGAAGCAGCCATGTGTCCCAGGAGCTGAAGAAAATGCCTTGCTGGTCGAGAGACCTGCAGGGTGAAAGAGGAGGCCAGAGAGATCAGGGTCCTTGCTCTTTCCAGAGGAAGGAAGGCTCTGGCTTTTTTTGTGTTCAGTTCTGCACCTATAAAGGTGAGAAGCTGGACAGGCTCTAGAACTGACTTTGGAAGATTGAGAAGGAAACCTAGAGAAGTAGGCAGTTGCTGAGTTACCTGAAGATGTAATTTGACTTGGTCTGGAGACTGGCCTACTATGAGCCAATCATCCAGGTAAGGAAAGATGGCAATTTTTTGCCTTCTTAAGTGGGCAACTGCTACTGCCAGGCATTTTGTGAATACCCTTGGGGCAGAGGTTAGGCCGAAGGGCATTGCGCTCAACTGGTAATGGCCTGAGGGCAGTTCGAATCTGAGGTACTTTCGATGGGAGCTTCTGATGAGAACATGGAAGTAGGCATCCTTGAGGACCAGGGACGCTAGCCAGTCCCCTGGCCTTAGAGAGGGTAAAATAATTCCCAGATTCACCATTTTGAATTTTGGTTTTAAAAGGTGCTTGTTTAGGTATCTGAGATCCAGGATGGGCCGCCATTCTCCTGTCTTTTTTGGGGTAAGGAAGTACCTGGAGTACAATCTTTTGCCCTGGTGTAGGGGTGGAACCCTTTCCACAGCTCTGAGAGCCAGGATGGTAGAAACTTCTGCCTCTAGGGCAAGGGTCTCTGATGGATTTGCAGGTGGAAAGGATCTAGCTCTCATCTTTGGAAATTTTTTGAAGCTGAGAACCAGTCCCTGGCTTACTACTTCCAGGACCCACTTGTCTAATGTTAGAGACTTCCAGTCCTGGACAAAGTAAGCCAACATGCCCCCTACAGGTAGTGGAGAATCTACCCTGGCCACCCCATCAGGGTGCCTGCTTGGCAGGGGCTTTAGGCTGAGGGGTGGAAGCAGGTCTGCTTGTACCCTGTCTGCCTCTCCCTCTAAAGAACCCCCTCTGGGCATAAGCTAAAGAGGAGGCCTGGGCTTGGTAAAAAGGCCTATGAAAAGGCCTGCCCCTGCCCCTGGAAGGCTGCCTTTGAGGAGTGGCCTGCCTTTCCTTGGCCTGTGCACTCCTATAGGTGGTCCTATACTCATCCATTTTCTTCATATAATTCTCTGTCTGCTCCCCAAACAGAGAGTTACCCACAACAGGAAAATCCATGGCCTTAGTCTGGGTATCCTGTAACAGGCTAGTACATCTGAGCCAAGCCATTCTGCGAAGAGCCACAGATGTAGCCATGACTCTTGATGACACATCATTAGAGTCCATTGCAGCATGAAATTGCACTTTAGATGCCTCAATACCATCAGCAGCCACCTGCTCCAGCTCCTTGGCAAGCTGGCCAGGGACCTGCTTTGCTATAGCCAAAACAGTATCCCATCTGGATTTCTGGTATCTAGCAACATAAGCCATATAATTTGCCTGTCTGAGTCCCAAGGATGCTGCCATGTACTGTTTCTTTGCCATGGCATCAATCCTCTTGGAGTCCTTGTCAGGGGGGTGTGAGGCCAAGGGAATATTTGCCTTGTCACAGGCTGCAGCCTGCACTACCCCAACATGGCTGCATTGTTGTGTAAGGAACTCCGTATCAGAGCCTGACAATGTGTACCTCTTGTCCAATCTTTTATCCACAGGAGGTATAGTGTGAGGAGTTTTTAGAATTTTTACTGTCTGTTTCCCAAAAGATTTATGCAAAGGAATAGACAGTCTCCTAGACTCTGGGATATCCATCATTTATACATAGTCAGGCTCTTCTTGATCATCAACAGCTTCCTCCATAGGGAGCTGGAGGGTTTCAGCCACTTTTTTATAAAACATAAAATGAGAAGGGGACTCAGAAAGCCTAGGGGAGACACTCCTGAAGGTCTGTCTGGGGAGATGTCCGGTTCAATGGGCACATCCAGACTTTCAAATCCACATTCACTCTCCTCATACTCCTCTTCCTCCTCCTCCGGTTCATAAAATTCCTCTAAATCATACTCTTGAACCGGTGGAACCGACCGAACTGTACGCTTACCTGATGGTGCTGGTTCGGTCGGAACCGGGGAAAGCGACTGGACAATTTTAATCGCTTCGGCTATTTCTTCAGTGGTTGGAGAGGGAAGTTTTAGCTCCACACCAGCTAATTTTCTAGTCCTTTTTGCTGGAACCGACTTCTCCGAGTCGGCTCTCCTGTTGCCCGAGGAAGTCCCGCCCTGGTCAGAGGGCACTCTCTCCGGTTCAGTTGAAACTGAACCAGGCTGGCCATTCGGTTCAGCAGACTTTTTGGCCTCCCTGAGCCTACTGACTCTTTTCTCCAGGGTAGCTGCAGGAAAATTTTTATAAATCTGGCAGTCTGCATTGAGGCGGTCAAACCCCAGACAATAAACACAGGTGGTGTGGGGGTCAGCCTTAGCAAAGACTTCCCCACAGACACTGCACTGTTGAAACCCAGTGGGCCCGGTTTTTCTTTTGGGTTTCTCAGACATAGTGCCAGCCTAACCAAAAACTTGCCCGTTTATGGCAATCCGCCAAGCAAGACTCCCTTATCGGTTCCCAACCATATCACGGGTCGTGGAAAAAAACATAATGAAATCCGTCTTTTTTAGAACCGATAAGAACCGGGAACCGCACTCTAAAAGACAGATAAATGTATTTAAAACAACCTGATCGGTTCAAACCGAACCAATAAACCGTTTACAAGTTCCACACAGAAAGTAAATGTAAACCTATCTAGTACTTACAAATACCACAGACAGAGCTTGAACTGACCGATTATGTTTAAATTTGGTTAAAACCTAAAATGATTACTTTAACCGACAAAATGAACCAAGCAGAAGGAGAAATCTCGGGCGACTGTTCAGTGAGGCAGAGTAAAGAATCTGACAGTTTGAGTTTGAAGAACAACAGACAGAGTTTTCAACCAAGCTCGAGCTCAAAGTTCCATGCTTGGCATGGAAGAAAAATTACTCACCTTAGTAATGTTGTTTCTTCTAATGGAGTCTTCTATATTATGACAGTGCAGTTTGATCCAGCTCTAGAACTGCTCCAGAGGTGAAATGGTTAAACCATTCCAAAATAGAATTTTGGCCACAAGCTCTAAGAAGCAGCTCTATCTGTGTTATTTCAAACCTGAACTGTCAGATCTTTACGAGCCAAACTCACTAAGGTCTGTGTGGAAGCTGTAACCTACACTAGCCAAATGGCTACCTAAATAATAACAACCATTGCTGGTCCCAACACCCAAGACTCAAGTCAGGGGACCAGAAATACTAACACAATTCTAATAATATGAGAATAAAACATAAGTATAATAAAACACACACACACACACACACACACCCAAAGCCCCAAAAGGGGACAAAAATGCTAACAGGGCATAAAAGGTGCCCACACCAAGTTGCCTGCACCCCACCCAAGTAGAGGTTCTGAGAGGGCAGGTTGGGGGGGAGGTCATAATATAGCAAGACTCCATTAGAAGAAACAACATTACTAAGGTGAGTAATTTTTTCTTCAAACAACATGAAGTCTTGCTATATTATGACAGTAGCAGACTACACAGCAGTACCTCCATGGAGGAGAGGCAGAACCTACTTAGGGAATAGGCTCTGAAGAACAGCTGTGCCAAACCGAGCATCTCTCCTGGCCTGGACATCCAGGGAGTAATGCTTGGTAAAAGTGTGTACCGTTTTCCAAGTAGCAGCCTGGCAAATCTCTAATATAGGGATGTCTCTGGCAGCTAGAAGCAGCTGTACCCTGGTAGAATGAGCCCTCAAACCGGGGATTCTGCCCAGTTTCTGATAACAAAATTGGATACAAGAGACAATCCACCTGGCTATTGATCTCTTAGTGGCAGGTTTGCCTTTCCCAACTTCACCATAGGTAAGGAAAAGTTGGAGGGATTCGAACCTGTGACCTTTGGTACGCTCTATATAGTAACTAAGAGCTCTCTTAACATCCAGGCTGTGCAACCTCCTCTCACCAGAAGAGGAGTGATCGGTGAAAAATACTGGAAGGGAGATAGATTGATTAAGATGGAAATCTGAAACCACCTTAGGCAAAAACTTCCTATTAGTCCTAAGGACTACCTTATCCCTGTGGAAAGAAATAAAGTCAGTTTCCACTGACAAGGCTTGCAACTCACTTATGCGTCTGGCAGAAGTGATAGCCACTAGAAAAACAGTTTTCCAAGTTAGGTACTTAAGCTCTTCAGAAGACAAAGGTTCAAAAGGGGATTGCATTAACTGGGCAATGCAAACATTGAGATCCCAAGCAGGGGCCGGTTCCCGAAAGGGTGGATTAGTATGGAGTAATCCCTTAAAAAACTTGGAAAACACAGGATGAGAGGAAAGAGAGGATGACTTTCCTGCTGACACAAAAACAGATACAGCTGCCAAATGAACTCTCAGGGCAGCTGGTCTGAGACCCAAGGAATTAAGATGTACCATGTAATCTAACACAATGGGCAAATCAGCAGATTCTGGGGAAATATTTTTCCCAGCACACCAAATGGAAAACCTTTTCCATTTAGAACTATAAGTAGCCCTAGTGGAAGGCTTTCTAGAAGCTTTTAGGATCTCAAGAACACCCTGAGAGAGGTGTAAATCAGCAAGCTCTAACTCCTCAAGAGCCAGGCCTTGAGGTTGAGGGATTTGAGGTCCGGATACCAAACCCTTCCATGGGCACAAGTCAACAGGTTGTGATTCCTGGGGAGGCAAAGGGGAAGATGGATTGTCAGTGACAGAAGGAGTGGGTACCAGGGCTGCTTGGCCCAATCCAGGGCAATCAGAATCACCCTGCAAGGCTGAGATCTGATTTTGACTAGTACTTTGAATAGGAGAGGGAAGGGGGGAAAAGCATAGAGAAACTTCCCCTCCCAATCCAGAAGAAGGGCATCCAGGGGAACTGAGCCCAGCACTGGAGGCCTGCAACAGAACAGAGGAAGTTTGTGATTGTCTGGGGCTGCAAAAGATCTATCTGAGGGTGCCCCATCTGGCAAAGACTATCCCAGCACTTGAGGATCCAGGGACCATTCGTGATGGCCCTGGGAAATCCTGCTGAGAGCATCCGCTAGACATTGTCCTTCCCTGGAAGATGAACTGCTATGAGGGAAGTGTTCAGGAATAGCCAGAGACCACAACTTCATTGCCTCGGTGCACAAGGTCGAAGACCGAGTGCCCCCCTGTTTGTTGATGTACCACATTGTTGTGGTGTTGTCTGTTCTGACTTGTATCACCTTGTCGTGGACAGATGCAGAAAATGCTTGAAGAGCTAAAAAGACAGCTCTGAGTTACAGCAAATTGATGTGGAGCAGAGATTCCCGTGGGGACCACACTCCCTGAGTGGAAAGGTCGCCCATGTGGGCTCCCCAACCCAGAAGGGAAGCATCTGTAGTGAGAGTCAAGTCGTGAGTAGGGGAATGAAGGGGACCCCCAATCTTAAATTGCTCTGATCCTGCCACCACTGGAGGGCTAGGATCAAGGTTCGAGTCACTGGGACCAACTTGGAAAGTGGGTCTCTTCTCTGAGACCAATAGGTTCTCAAGTGAAACTGAATGTCTCTCATCTGAAATCTTGCTCCCTGCACAACAGCTGTGGATGCAGCCATGTGCCCCAGGAGCTGCAGAAAGTGTCTTGCCGGTCGAGAGACCTGCAGAGTGAAGGAGGAGGCCAGAGCCACTAAATTCCTTACCCTTTCTAAGGGAAGAAAGGCTCTGGCTAGCTTTGTGTCCAATTCTGCCCCTATAAAGGTGAGTACCTGGACTGGTTCCAGAACTGACTTTGGTAGATTTAGCAGAAAGCCCAGGGAGGTGAGAAGCTGCTGGGTGACCTGCAAGTGAGATTTACCTGTTCTGGGACTGGCCTACAATGAGCCAGTCGTCTAGATAGGGAAAACAGCAATCCTTTGCCTCCTTAAGTGAGCCACTGCCACTGCTAGACACTTGTGAATACCCTTGGGGCAGAGGTAAGGCCGAAGGGCATTGCTCTGAACTGGTAATGACCTGAGGGCAGTTCGAATCTGAGGTACTTTCGATGGGAGCTTCTGATTAGGACATGGAAATAGGCATCCTTGAGGTCCAGGGAGGCTAGCCAGTCCCCTGGCCTTAGGGAGGGTAAAATCATTGCCAGAGTTACCATTTTGAACTTTGGTTTCAAAAGATGCTTGTTCAGATATCTGAGATCTAATATGGGCCGCCATTCTCCTGTCTTTTTTTGGGTAAGGAAGTATCTGGAATACAGACCCCTGCCCTGGTGCAGGGGAGGAACCCTTTCTACTGCTCTGAGAGCTAACAGGGATGAGACCTCTGCTTCCAGAGCAAGGGTCTCTGAAGCACTTGCAGTAGAAAAGTCTGCTTCTCAACTTGGGAAACTTTTTGAACTGAGAACCAGACCCTGGCTTACTACTTCCAGAACCCACTTGTCTGAGGTTAAAGAAGCCCATCCTGACTGAAGTAAGCCAGCCTGCCCCCTACCGGTACAGGAGAATGGGCCCTGGGCACCCCATCAGGGTGCCTGCTTAGCAGGAGCTTTAGGCTGGGGGGTGGGAGCAGGTCTGCCCACCCCTCGTCTGCCTCTGCCTCTGAAGAAGCCCCTCTGAGCATAGGCAGAGGAGGCCTGAGTCTGGTAAAAAGGCCTGTGAAAAGGCCTACCCCTACCCCTGGGGGTATGCCTTTGAGGAGTGGCTTGCCGCTCCTTAGCCTGGGCACTCTTGTAAGTAGTCCTATATTCATCCATCTTTTTCATGTAGTTCTCTGTCTGCTCCCCAAACAGAGAATTCCCCACCACAGGAAAATCCATAGCCTTAGTCTGGGTATCCTGTGACAGGCTAGTACACCTGAGCCAGGCCAACCTACGAAAAGCTACAGATGTGGCCATGACCCTAGAGAAAACATCATTAACATCCACAGCAGCATGAAACTGAACCTTAGAAGCCTCAATGCCATCAGCAGCCACCTGTTCTAGTTCACTAGCCAGCTGGCCATGGGCTTGTTTGGCTAATTGCATCACAGTATCCCATCTAGATTTCTGATACCTAGCTACATAAGCCATATAATTTGCTTGCCTGAGTCCCAGAGAGGCTGCCATATACTGTTTTTTTGTCATGACATCAATCTTCCTGGAATCCTTGTCCGGAGGATGTGAAGCCAGGGGAATATTAGCTTTATCACAGGCAGCAGCCTGAACTACCCCAACATGACTGCATTGCTGAGAAAGGAATTCTGTATCAGGACCTGACAATGTGTACCTTCTGTCCATCTTTTTATCTACAGGAGGCACAGAATTAGGAGTTTTTAAAATTTTTATTGTTTGCTTCCTAAAAGACTTATGTAAAGGAATAGACAATCTCTAGACTCTGGAATATCCATCATTTCTACAAATCAGGCTCCTCTTGCTCATCACAGCTTCTTCTAAGGAAGCTGGAGGGTTTCAACAACTTTTTGTAAAACATGAAATGAGATGGGGACTCAGACAGCATAGGGAGATTCTAAAGGTCTGTCTGGGGAGATGTCCGGTTCAATGGGCATACCAGACCTTCCCAGCCACATTCATACTGTTCATAATCATCCTCCCCCTCCTCTGGTTCATAAAATTCCTCAATATCATATTCCTGAACCACTGGGACCGGACGAACCAACCTTTTGCCAGATAGTGGCGATTCGGATGGGCCCTGAGACAGTGACTGGACAATTTGCATGGCTTTTGCTATCTCTGCAGCAGTTGGAGAAAGGGTTTTGGACTCCAGACCTGCTGATTTTCTTGTTTTCTTTACTGGAATTGGTTCCTCAGAACCAGCTTTTCTTTTGGCCGAGGAAGTAACGCCCTGGTCAGAGGGCACTCCCTCTGGTTCGGTTGGCACCGAACCAGGCTGGCCATCCGGGTCAGCGGACTTTTTGGCCTCTCGTTCCCTGAGCCTGCCCAATCTTTTCCAGGGTGGCTAGGAAATTCTTACATATCTGGCAGTCTGACTGGAGGTGGTCAAACCCCAGACAATAAACACATGTGGTGTGTGGGTCAGCCTTGGCAAAGACTTCCCCACAAACATCACAGTGTTGAAACCCAGTGGGCCCGGTTTTTCTTTTGGGTTTCTCAGACATAATGCAATCCTAACCAGAAAACTTGCCCTTTTAACGGCAGTGCCAGGCAAGACACCCTTATCGGTTCCTAACCGTGTCACGGGTATTGGAAAAAACCGTAATAAATCTGTTTTTTTTAGAACCGATAAGAACCAGGAACCGCACTCTAAAATATTAAATTTTAGTTTTAAATGAGTTTTAAACCCAACTGATCGGTTCAAAACCGAACCGATAACTTACAAGTTCCACACAGACAAAACCTTCAATTTACTTACGGTTACCACAGATAGAGCTTGAACCGAACGGTTTTGCGGTTAAATAAAACTATTCTCGTTGAATCCAACCGAGAAAACACTTTAAACCGAGAAGTGAACCAGCAGTAGGAGAAATCTCCGGAGTGACTGTTCACTGAGGCGGAGTAAAGAATCTGACAGTTCAGGTTTGAAATAACACAGATAGAGCTGCTTCTTAGAGCTCGTGGCCAAAATTCTATTTTGGAATGATTTTAACCATTTCACCTCCGGAGCAGTTCTAGAGCTGGATCAAACTGCTACTGTCATAATATAGCAAGACTTCATGTTGTTTGAAAGTTAATTCTTTCACCTCCGGAGCAGTTCGAAGATTGGTACTCACTGCATATGTCATAATATAGCAAGACTTTGTGTTGTTTGGATTGAGATTTCTTTCAGTGTTTTTCAACATTAGATGTCTGAAACCCTTTTCAAAGCAATGAGCAGATATACTGCTATAGCAGTGATGGTATGAAGACACACACTGAAGCAATTACATGCTCAGTGTCATCACAGAAGGGCTGACGAGGAGCTAGAGAAGCTCAAAGCACCACAGTATTTGTCAGCAACCATTTACTGCCTTATGCTGGTTACATACCTTGGCCCAGATATTCAAAAGGGTTGCATGCGCAATCCACTGATGCAACCCGGCATGAAATTCAAAAGGGAGAAGTGCGCGGCACAAATCCCGTTGCACCGGAGCGCATCAGCAGTGCATGCAGGTGCAGGTGGGGGGGAAGGGTGTGCCCATGCATACCCTGCACAGCCCTATATTCAGCCCGGGATGTGCATAGCCATGCATCGCGCCAACCCTACCTGTGCCAGCACAAAGTTGATTTAAAAAAAAGGAACAACTGATGGCCACCCACAGGTGCGCTGCCGCACTGCAGGGCGGCGCACAGCAGCTGCCACCTGTGGGTGGCCACCCAACTTCTGGCTGCACCTGACGGTGCCCCTCATGCCCGATCGTGGGCTTGTAAAAAAAAGATTCATGTCCAATATCCCTGGTGGTCCAGTGGACCGCTGTCCGCCCGATCGCGGACTTTTGTAATTAAAAACATAAACAATACCAATATCCCTGGTGGTCCAGTGGACCGCTGCCTGCCCGATCACGGGCATTTGTAATAAAAAGAACTTCTGTCTATTATCCCTGATGGTTCAGTGAACCGCTGCCAGCCCGATCGCAGGCATTTGTAAAAAAAATACATAAATGTCCAGTATCCCTGGTGGTCCAGTGGACCGCTATCTGCCCGATCGTGGGCATTTGTAAAGAAAAGACATAAATGTTCAATATCCCTGGTGGTCCAGTGGACCGCTGTCCGCCCGATCGCGGACTTTTGTAATTAAAAACATAAACAATACCAATATCCCTGGTGGTCCAGTGGACCGCTGCCTGCCCAATCACGGGCATTTGTAATAAAAAGAACTTCTGTCTAATATCCCTGATGGTTCAGTGAACCACTGCCAGCCCGATCGCAGGCATTTGTAAAAAAAATACATAAATGTCCAGTATCCCTGGTGGTCCAGTGGACCGCTATCTGCCCGATCGTGGGCATTTGTAAAGAAAAGACATAAATGTCCAATATCCCTGGTGGTCCAGTGGACCGCTATCTGCCCGGCTGCGGGCATTTGTAAAAAAAAAATACATAAAATGTCCCATATCTCTGGTGGTCCAGTAGACCGCTATCTGCTCGATCATGGGCATTTGTACGAAAAAGACATAAATGTCCAATATCCCGGGTGGTCCCGTGGACCGCTATCTGCTTGATCGAGGGCATTTGTAAAAAAAATGATGTCAATATGCCTGGTGGTCTAGTGGTACCCCCCTCCCCCCACCGCCCACTGACTCCACCGCCCGCTCCCCGGTTAGTCAGCAGCACCCCACCCACCTGTCGCCCCACCGCGCCAACTGACACCGTCGGTGGGGCTGTATACCATTGGCCCTGGCGTGGAAGCCAGTAGCCATGCAACCATACTGTACTAACATTCCAGATATGTGAATGATCCCATTCACATATCTGGAATGTGTAGTAGCGGTACCGGCTGCATGCCCATTGGCTCACGCCAGGACTAATGGGCGACAGCCCTACCAACGGTGTCAGGCGGCGGGCGCAGGTGGTGGTGCTGCCACCTGCCAGCTGACCAGGGGAGCGGGCGGGGCCTGGTGGGTGGGTGGGAGGGGGGTACCATTAGACCACTAGGGATATTAGACATATTTTTTTTTACAAATGCCCTCGATCGGGCAGATAGCGGTCCACTGGACCACCAGGGATGTTGGACATTTATTTTTCTTTTTTACAAATGTCTGCAATCGGGCAGATAGCAGTCCACTGGACCACCAGAGATACTGGAATTCTTTATTTTATTATACATATGTCCGCGATCGGGCAGACAGCAGTCCACTGGACCACCAGAGATATTGGATTTTTTTTTTATACAGATGCCCACAATAGGGCAGGACAGCGGTCCACTGGACCACCAGGGACATCGGACAGAATTATTTATGTATTTATACAAATGCCCATGATCGGGCAGACAGCAGTCCACTGGACCACCAGGGATATTGGACGGAATTCAAATTTTTTTTTTATTCAGATGCCCGCGATCGGGCTGTGGAGCACATCGCCGGCTGCAGGGGGCATCAGTCCCTGACAGCTGCTGCCTGGCAGGACACCAGGCGCAAGTCATCGGGGATCAGCATACCTGTATGCAAATGGGGCCATAATGCCATGCAAATGGCCCCATTTATGCCTTGCATACATTATGGCCCCATTTGCATGTCAAGTTTTGAATATCACGGTAGCTGTGCACAGCGTAATGGAACTTGTGCTAGCGCATCCCCATGCTCCACTCTGGCCACTTGCACTGGCGCAGTGCCACTCCGCCATACACACTGTGAGTGGCCAGGGTGTGAAATTCAACACTGCTGAGCCATGGCGCAGCTCCGATGAATATCGCCCCGTCCACACCCCTGCACAGCCAAGTTGAGCTGCGCCCAAGCTTGCACCACAGCCTGGTGCAGTTTGAATATCTGGGCCCTTGAATTTATGTTAACACACTTTGCTGGCTACTTAAAATAGAAACTCTCTGCTTGAAAGAAATATTATATGTGATAAAAATATATTATATGAGTTGAATATAACTATTTTATGAAGGGTATAATAAATAAAGATTAAAAAATGGAAACTGAGTCCTGTTAGGTGTTTTTCTCTGTATGTGGTCCTTTGTGAGTGCTCTGTCATTGCTTTCTGTGTAAGTGATGGAAAAGAGAACAGATGGGACTGGGAGGTAAGCAAGCAGAGGGCAGCAGCAGTCAGCAGAGATAAAGAAAAAACAAGTTGTTGAAACAACCAAATTGTACAGTATGTATAAATATTCTGAAGATCTAGTCATTCCATCTTCCATTACAATCAGCCCCTCATTCGCAACAAGAGCTTGCTGTTTTTGCTATTCTTCAACACTGCTTTGTTTTAGGTTCACTGTATGGACCCTTTGTAAATTATGCACAATTTTTGGCCACGATAATTGAGGGTTTGTCCAATTTGGAAGCACAAAACGTCATACTTGCAGGTAATTTCAATGCCCTAATAATCCACAGTTGGACAAATCCTCTGAACCTTCAAAAGGTAACACAAATATAACAAATAAAATAGTTAACATCGTACAAATAGAAGAACTGACATATTCCTGAAGAATCAATCATCCTTTGGAATAGGGATATACATACTTTGATAAAAAGAATAAAGAAAATCTTTGCATGCACTATATTTTAATTTCAAAACAACTGGTTAAGGATCTACAGTGACTTCAGACCACACAGTAGTGCAGACAGACTTAAGAATAAAGAAAGGAATTACAACTATCAATGGTCCTTTAATAATTACTGAAAAACAGACTTCTGAACTTTAATAATAGAGGTAATTAGGGAAAACAGGTTCTATAATTACAGTGGTCAACAACCAATAATATCCTTTCAAGCTGGGCTCAATAACATTAGATTTGAAGAACAAGAGACAATATATTTGCAAGTTAAACAGCTGCATAAATTAATACTACAGGACTACAACAAATATGTCCATGAATTGACAAAAGTATAAAATTAAACAAACTCTGGTTAGACCCAACACGGCTGCTTCAGAGCGTTGAGTTCTAGTGAAAAGTGGTCAGAGTGCTTGCCATGGCTAATGCTGTACATGCATGAGAAACAGTCCACCGTGCCCAAGATGGTCACCATGACAGAAGTGCACATGAGCGATGCTTGTGCATGCTCAATGATTTCATGGTGGCCATCTTGGGCATGGTGGACTCTTTTGTTTCACCCGCAACTGCGGAAGTGATGGGTGGAAACAAAATACTGCTTCTTCAGTGGGGGGGGCACTAAGGGGAGAGATCGTGGTGACCTAACCTACCAGCACTGATAGCAGCACTGTGGACACAGGACCACAGCAGTTTGGAAGCACAGAGCTGAGGTATCTGGTCACATGTTTCCAGAGTCCCTTTCACCCTCCTAGCAAAACATCTGTAGGCTCCACCCATGCAGTAGTAAAAGGATGCACACTAGAACATGGAAGCATGATATAATAAGTGCCTCTTCAACACGGAGATGGTAAATACTAATTATTTAATCCAATTCCATTGCATCAGATGTCTGACACAAAGGGAACTTGTGCAATAAGTAGGATATAAAAGTACTGCCCTGGAGCTTCATGATAGGAATAAGCAATATAAAGACATGGGGCCCAATTCTCAAAGCCCCAGGAGCAATGCAAAGTGCCTGCACCAAACAAAAATGGTGCAAGTGGCACCTTGCATCATAGATTGCCACCAGAGCTATTGTCAAAGGCAGCCTGTGTCAACCACAGGCTGCTTGCTCTAAACAGGGCTTGCACTGCCTGTGCGCCCACAAATGGGCTATGACATGGCGCAAGGGGGCATGTGGTAGATGTAAGCTGCCACATACCTGATATCGGGATTCTCAGAACTCACCCAGAGGGACAAATTCAAAATACCCCTAGACCAGCTAAGGCTGGGCTGGTCTAAGGGCACTCAGAAAATCTCCTTTTGGGAGAGCTGACCCATATGCAGCATTGTGCCCCCACCCAGCCACGATTGTGCCTTTTTCAGTATTGAATAATCATTAGAAGGCCCCCAACGACCTCCAATTGTGCCTTATGCAGCAGTGAATAATCATTATCATGCCCCCGAACCCTGATTGTGCCTTATGCAGTAGTGAAATATCATTACCATGCCCCCTGACCCCAACTGTACCTTATGCAGTAATGAATAATCATTATCATGCCCCAACCCCCGATTGTGCCTTATGCAGTAGTGAAATATCATTATCATGCCCCTGACCCCCGATTGTGCCTTATGCAGTAGTGAAATATCATTATCATGCACCCCAACCCCAATTGTGTTTATGCGTGAGTGAAATATCATTATCATGCACCCCAACCCCTATTGTGCCTTTATGCAGTAGTGAAATATCATTATCATGCACCCAACCCTATTGTGCCTTATAGTGGTGAAATATCATTATCATCCCTAACCCCTATTGTGCCTTATGCAGTAGTAGCGATATCATTAACTTTTGTCTAATGACACCATTATCGCTACAGAACAGAAACCCCCTTAATCTGGTGATCTGAGTGGTCCCCGCCCCATCTCGGCAAGTAGTGCCCTACCCCAGCCCCAACCCGTAATGGAGCTGGCAGCCCTCCTCTCATCTCCATGGCCAGCACCGACTGAACTGTCATTCTGATTGCTGTACTGTACAGTTTACGCAATGTGTGTACACTATGCAGGACAGCTATCATAATGACAGTTCAGTTGGTGCTGGCTGCGGAGGTGACAAGAGGACTGTGTCAATGCTGGCTCTAATACAGGATGGGGAGGAGCTGGGTGGTGGGCACTACCTGCTGGAAGGGGTGCGGAGGCCACTAGATCACCAGATTAAGGAGGGGTTTCTGTTCTGTAGTGATAATGGTGTCACAGATGTAAAGTTAATGATATCACAGCTGCATAAGGCACAATCGGGGTCAGGGGCATGATAATGATTATTCAGCGGCTGCCTGAAGAGGTAATAATCAATGCCTCCTGCACAGCTTGTTCGGGTTAGCCTTGACACTGCGTGTTGACTTTCCCACCCACCCACCCAAGCTTGACCCTAAGTTAAGCACCTCCCTGATCACATGACTTCCTACCAACAGTTTTCTAACTCCCAAGTTTCCCATTAGCAGAGTATAGGACTTGGCCACTAGAGGGACTTCCATCCTCCTGACTCCCATACCTCCTGTCCTCCCTTTCCTATTGACTCTCCCCATCTCCCAGCCTCTCTACTACTCCCTAGGCTAACCTCATCTATGCTACCTAATCTTCAGTGCAAATAAGCTCTATCCCTCGGACCTCCCATTTCTCCTCCTCGCCAGTCCCAGTCTCTCACTACCTCCCCTGCAGTGTCTTTCCTCCAACCACCACCAGAGTCACTGCTGCGCTCTTGGTTTTGCCACTCCAGCCCACCGAAGGACCACCCTGCAACTCCACTCCACAGTCACCTCTGGGTCTCTGAGCAGTATCCCCAACCAGGATTTGAAACTGGTACCTTCTGCACTAGAGTCTATCACCCTACCACTGAGCCACATGAGACCTCACAATAATGTGTGCTGATGTGCCCTACTTATACCACCCTGGGCCACTGCCCCATTGATACTGCTAACTGGCCACCCCTTCTCATGCTATCTGCCCAGATTCCTCCTGATTGTTCTCTGTATCCTGCTTCTTGGTCCCCCTTGTCCCACTCCTGAGGGACGCTCCCCCACACCTCCCACACTCACAAGCCACCATCGACTGCCACCCACCCTATCATGGCCTGTCAGTCATCCCTTGCCCCCCCAATATATCTCCCAAGAGTAATATACCAGCACACACCACTCACTTTTCTAGCATATCCAACACTTGTCACTCTGACCATCCTATGTACTATTCGCTCCACTACCAGGTGACAGATCTCACTGACACATAGGCAACAATCCCTTGCTCTACTCAGAATCCTTGCTCTCCTCCTGCTTATTTTGGGTAATATTCACCCCAACCCAGGCCCTGTGATGCCCACCCTGAGCTGCACACACCATGGGCTCAGGATGGCTGCAATGAATATCTGCAGCTTAACCAATAACACCGCGGGCCTTCAATGCTGGATGCTGCAGCATCAGCGTGATATCCTAGACCTCTCTGAAACCTAGCTCTCCAATAGGACACCTAACTCAGTGGTCACTCTTCCAGGTTTTACCCTACACAGGAACGACAGAGTGGGCAAACGTGGAGGGGGTGTGCTGTGTATGTCCGGGACTCCTTGATCTGCCATGCACTCCCAACACCCGCTCTAGACCATAGTGCCCAAGCCTTATCTGTGAAACTCACCCCAGAGCCTTCCAGAGCCCCCCTAAATATTATGGTAGCTTATGTCCCCCGAGAAACCAAGCTCCCATCATACAATCTTTCGCCAACTACATCTCCAGCTTCCCCCCAAAAATGGAACACATCATAGTTAGTGATTTTAATGTGAATTGGCTTGCCAGTTCGGGTGTCTCAGATCAAGGATACTCTTGCTGCCTTAGATCTGACCCAACTCATCAAACAACCAACCAGGGTGAACTCCACTAAGAGCTTCAGCACCTTGATTGATCTTCTACTTACAAACAGTCCCCACAGAATCTCTAACTTGGTGGTCCTTCCGGACTCCCTAAGTGATCACTCTCCCATATCATTTTCCTGGTCTTGTTTTCAATAGAATCCTGAACCACACAGGTCAGCTCATGTCATCTCTGGCCTGGAGGCTCACTAAACTTAAGAAATACCTAACCCTTTGGGACTGGTCCCCTGTCTCTCAGGCTGCCTCTGTAGATGAAGCCCTTGATTACTTTACCTGCTCCTTTAATAAGGTATGCAATATCTATGCACCTCTCTCAAAAGTGCAGACCAGGAAACGTCATGCCACCTGGATCACACCTGAATTGCTCCATCAACTGAAGCATAGAGATGAACTCTAGCATAAAGTAGTCGCCTCTGGCTCACAGACTGACAGGCAGGGCTATAAAGCAGCTCGTAACAAATGCACTTGGGCAATAAAGCAGATCAAATCTGACCACTACAAAAAGACCCTTGCCTCCTCCTGGGGGAATGCTTGGTTGTTTTGGGACAATATCAAGGAACTCAATAGCAAATTTCAGCTTCCCCCACCCTCCCTACTTACCATAAACAGTATCCCCACCACCGACCTACGGGCCATCGCCGACTGCCTCAATTCGTCCTTCTCTGACCTCAGTGCACTACTTCCAAACAACTTCTTTGATCCCATTCGAAATCCCACCCCCAATCTTCAGTATCCCCTTCTACTTCAGGGTAATCACTATGAATGAGGCTAGACCTTAGCTTGCTACTTGTGCTTCAGTGGCTCTTGCTACTGCAGGATTCTTTTATAAGAAGATACTTCAGCTAGTGCTAGACACAGTACTCTCCCCATTGACTGACTTCATTAACTGCTCACTATGCTTGGGACAGTTCCCAACAGGCTGGAAAATTGCCACTATCACCCGTATACTGAAATGTGGGGATAGCACGTCCCCAACAATTATCGTCCCATCTCCATCCTCCCCCCTCTCTCAAAAGCCCTAGAAAAGATAATAGCTACATAGCTCACCAAATACCTGCATACAACCTACTGTGCAATGAGCAACATGGTTTCAGATCTGGGCACAGTACAACCACAGCCCTCACTGAGTTCTCTAACTTCCTTCACTCGGCCCTGGATAAAAAATATATTGCTGGAACTGTTTACATAGACTTGTCAAAGCTTTTGACACTGTCTCCCACACCCTACGCCTAAGCACACTCCACCACATAGGTCTATCGAAAAGACTCATAACTTGGTTTACCAGCTACCTTACAGTTAGATCACAATGTGTCAAAATAAACAACACCCTCTCAACCACTCTGCCAGTCTACTTTGGGGTCCCTTAGGGCTCCATTCTCGGCCTTCTGTTATTCAGTATTTACCTGAATGCCCTCCCAAGTTCTGCTCCGCAAACTACTCTTGTATGTAGAAGACATGGTTCTCTTTGCCTCACACCCGTATCCTAGTGTTCTGCAGGCTTCCCTCCAACACACTTTTAACCAGATTGAGAACTGGTTCATAGACCATAGACTCGTGGTCAACGTAAAAAAGACAAAGTCCATACTCTTTGCCCATCGTCAGTACAAGTCCAAAGATGTGCAACTAACAATCCTCTCCCACTCTCTCTCCTTCCACTAGAGCAAGTCACTACGTATAAATATCTGGGCCTAACCTTTGACTCTTGCCTCTCATACTACTCACACATTAACAATCTATCCACAGCCAAAAACACCCGTACAGGATTACTGTATAGGCACAAAAACTGTCTACCACCGGAAGCCCTCAATCTGGTCATCACCTCCTCTGTCCTCTCTCTAGTTGATTGTGGGCTCACAGTCTACTTGGCTGCTGATCCCATGTCTCTGAACAAAATCCATCTGGTCATCAACAAAGTGTGTAGACTCCTCCCTGGGACAGGTAAGCGTACCCATACGTGTACCCTGTATACCCTGGCAAACCTCCTCACCCTGGATGAAAGACTACGTTATCAAACATGTCTCCTCACTAAAAAGATTCTCCTGGGGCTATACTGAGGGTTAAAACCTCATTATCCCAAAGTCTTTCCATTACAGAGCTCCAGTCTGGTACAATGAACTCCCCCAGTTGTTTCCTCCATCTACAAGTTAGGTCCCTTTAAGATAGCTCTCAAAGAACATATACTTGCCTCGCAGCGCTGTCAATGCATCACCTCATTTAGTAACCCACTATTCTTTCCCCACCTCTGAGCACCCATCGGGTGGTGTAGCTCCAGCAATGACAGTATCTTCTCACTGTGTTAATTGACATTGCCGGTTGCTACCGGGCCATACTATATCCTCTGCCTTGTACTATAATGGTGCTACCTGCCACACAAATTACCTTCTGTGCAGGGCTAGTACCCCTGAATACTATAGTTAACCTCTTGACAATGCCTCTTGTGGCAGCACATGCTTGTTGAATATGTTAGTTTTTCCACTCCTTACTATGCCCTAGGTTGTTTATGTCCTCTAGCGCACCAACACACTGGTGTACCACTGTAATCTGTTGATTAACTGCTGATTGTATAAGACAACCTATCAGTGTGTCACTGCAAACTGTTGATTATCTACTGATTGTATAAAGCAACCTTTCTTTATATTGTGTAGAACCTGGAACACTGCAGGCCACTGGGGCCTGGAACCATTTAGCTGTTGTGATTGTATATTGTAGGTCTTTTTTCTGTTTGGTACGGAGCCTTTGTAAATGAGTCTCTGACTCAAAGGTTGTAAATCCTAGAATATTAAAATAAATAAATAAATAAAACACTCACTACTGCATAAGGTACAATCAGGGGTTGGGGAGGGAGGCTGCTAGCCCAATGGGGACTAGAGTGGCACACAGCTGCCCTGTGGCTTGCGACACACACTACTATCACGCCGTCTGTTTGGCACCTGGCCCCAGATTGCATAAACCACAGGACTTAGCAGCCAGGACAATGCCCAATTGAGAATAGGGCGAGGGTCCCTGGCACAAGGGAAGCCACAAGCAGATGCTATGGTCGCAGCTTGTTTCTATCCAAAGCTCCTTGAGAATCGAGCCCATAAAGTCTAAGGGAAAAGATCATGTCTTAATGAAAATATCTTCAATAATAAAAGCAGAAGGTCATGGAAATCATTTCTGTGTGGCTTTTCGTGCCTGTGTTCTGCAGATGCAATTATGACTTGGTTGCTGGAAAACAAGCAAATCTTTAAATTGTATTACTTTGGCAAGTTATTTTTTTATCAGCACTGTTTTCTTCTCCTTTGGAGCACTGTCCCACCTGTATCCCTTTGACCTGCAACTCACATCTTTACAGTCCCTCCTGACACTCTCCCTTTCCAAAATATGTATTAAATACTAATGTTTCAGCTAACTCTGCCATAAGGGAAGGTTAATTAAATGCCTACACAAATTTGTAACAAGTTATGATCCAAGAGAAGAAAAAATTACTCACTGTAGTAATCTTGTTTTTTCTAATGGAGTCTTGCTGTATTCTGACAATATGCAATTAGCCCAAGCACTTAAACTGCCCCAGAGAGGAAAGGGTTAACTCTATGCAGGAGCATAGAACATTGAGCTTGAGCTCAATTTTCAAACCTCTGTCCCTGGTACATTCTCTTGTAACCGCAGATTCTTACGAGCACTAATATTAACTAACCTAGCTCTGTAAACATGAAAAAAATAGGCCACAGGCCACAACACTCAATACGCGTCAAAGACTCAAGCTGAGAACCCAAGAACAAAACCCTAAACAGATAGTGATATAATGGTAATAATAATAATAATAACATTAATAATAATAATAATAATATCAACAAACTCATCCCATCCAGGATGAGACAGAGAACTACACCTGTGAGGTGCAGCACTCGCCTACCAACTCTAACACTCAAAGTAAGGTTCTGGAGGACGAGGCGGGAGGTCAGAATACAGCAAGACTCTATTAGAAGAAACAAGATTACTACGATGAGTAATTTTTTTTTCAAACAACATGAAGTCTTGCTGTATTCTGACTATATGCAGACTACCAAGCAGCACCCCCTGGAGGAGGAATAAACAGAACCTACTTTGGAAAAAGGCTCTGTGGTACTGCTGTGCCAAACCTAGCATCACTTCTGGCTTGAGTATCCAGACAGTAATGCATGGTAAATGTGTGAACAGTTTTGCAGGTGGCTGCTTTACAGATTTCTAATAATGGAATGTCTCTAGCTGCTGCCACAGAGGCAGCTGTACCCCTGGTTGAGGGAGCCCTCAGGCCTGAGGGAGGCTCCTTGCCCAAATTTCTGTAACATAACTGAATACAAGAGACAATCCACCTGGCTATTGTCCTTTTGGTGGCAGGTTTACCCTTGCCCACTTCTCCAAAAGTGAGAAACAGCTGAGAACAATCATTTCTATGACATTAGTATGGTCCACATAATAACTTATAGCCCTTTTTACATCCAGACTGTGCAGCCTTCTCTCACCTGAGGAAGAATGATCAGTAAAAAACACTGGCAGTGACATAAACTGGTTAAGGTGAAAATCCGAAACCACTTTGGGAAGAAATTTCCTATTTGCCCTAAGCACAACCTTGTCTCTGCGAAAGGCGATAAAGTCAGGCTCCATGGAAAAGGCCTGTAATTCATTGATTCTCCTGTCAGAGGTAATGGCCACCAGGAAAGCAGTTTTCCAAGTCAAGTACTTTAGCTCAGCTGAAGACGTACGTTCAAAGGGGGGCTGCATAAGCTGTGCAATGTAGATATTAAGATCCCATGCTGGAGTAGGTTCCTTAAAGGGAGGGTTAAGATGTTTCAAACCATTGAAGAATTTACTAAAAACAGGTTGAGATGCTAGGGAAGATCCCTTCCCTGCTGACAGAAAAGCAGACACAACTGCCAGGTGAACCTTAATAATAACAGGCCTAAGGCCTAGACTATGTACATGGACCAAATAGTCCACAGTCGTAGACAGACCAGCCAAATCTGGCTGCACATTCCTCTGAGACCAACAGATGCTGAATCTCTTCCACTTTGAATTATAAGTCTTTTTGGTGGGAGGCTTCCTAGAAACCTTCAGAACATCCAGGACCCCTTGTGAAAGATGCAGGCCTGCATACTCTAACTCTTCAAGAGCTAGGCCTTGAGCCTAAGAGAACTGAGATTGGGATACCAAATCCTCCCCTGAGAGGAGGTTAGGAGGTCATGCCTCCTGGGATGGCAAAGGGGAATTGTGACTGACAGGGACATTAACAGAAGGTACCAGGGTTGCCTGGCCCAGTCTGGTGCCGCCAATATCAGTGTACAGGGCTGAGACCTGATTTTTATCAGTACTCTGAAAAGAAGAGGAAAGGGGGGAAGGCATACAGGAACCTGTTCGTCCAATCCAGCACTAAAGCATCCAGAATCACAGACCCTAGAAGTGGAGGTCTACAGCAGAAGAGGGGGAGATGATTGTTGTCTGGGGCTGTAAAGAGATCTATCTCTGGAGTGCCCCACCTCCGGAAAATAATGTGTAGGACTTGGTGGTTCAGTGACCACTTGTGGTGACCCTGGGAGATCTTGCTCAGGGCATCTGCCAGCACATTGTCCTTCCCCGGGAGATGCACAGCCATGAGGGAGGTTTGGAGAGAGTAGGCCAGAGTCCAAACCTTCATGGCTTCTGTGCACAAGGCTGGGGACCGAGTGCCCCCTTGCTTGTTTATGTTTTACACAGTGGTGGTGTTGTCTGTCCTGACCTGCACCACCTTCCCCTTCATTATTTATGAGAAAGTCTGAAGGGCTAAGAACACAGCCATGAGTTCCAGTAGGTTAAAGAGAAGGAGAGACTCCTGCTGTGACCATGTGCCTTGAGCAGTGAGGCTTCCCAAGTGAGTTCCCCAACTCAGAAGGGATGCGTCTGTGGTGAGAATCACCGAGAGTGACTGCTGAAGAAAAGGAACTCCTTGCCTTAGATTGTCCTTCTCCAACCACCATTGGAGAGTCTGGATAAGAGTTTGGGTTACTGGAATCAACTTGGTGAGAGAATCCTTTTTCTGTGACCTAAAGGACCTGAGGTGAAACTGAATATCCCTCATTTGGAACCTGGCTCCCTGGACCACTGCAGTGGATGCTGCCATGTGGCCTAGAAGCTGGAGAAAGTGCCTGGCCAGACAAGACACTTGAAGTCTGAAGGAGGCTGCCAGGTCTGATAGGGCCCTCACTCTCTGAAGTGGCAGGAAGGCCTTTGCCTGAATAGTATCCAACTCTGCCCCTATAAAGGTGAGAAGCTGGACTGGCTCAAGCACTGACTTGGAAAGACTGAGAAGGAGTCCTAGGGAACCCAGAAGCCTCTGAGTAACAGCCAGAGCTGGCCTTACCCGAGCTGGAGACTGGCCCACAATGAGCCAGTCATCTAGGTAGGGGAACACAGAGATGCCCTGCCTCCTGAGGAAGGCTACAACTACCACCAGGCATTTTTGTAAAACTCTGGGGGCAGAAGTGAGGCGAAGGGCATGGCCCTGAACTAATAATGACCTGAGGGCAACTGGAACCTGAGGTACTTTCTGTGGGAGCATCTGACTGGCATGTAAAAATAGGCATCCTTGAGGTCCAGAGAGGCTAGCCAGTTTCCTGGTCTCAGGGAAGAATGATTCCCAGAGTCACCATTTTGAATTTTGGTTTTTAAGATGTCTGTTCAGATGTCTGAGGTCTAGGATGGGTTGCCAATTCCCTGTCTTTTTTGGGGTGAGGAAGTACCTTGAGTATAACCCTTTTCCCCGCTGCACAAGAGGAACTTGTTCCACGTCTTTTGAGCAAAACAAAGAGACCTCTGCCTCTAAGGCAGCTGTTTCAAAATGGTGACTATGGGAATCATTCTTCCCTGATTAGATACTAAACAAATATTTTTGCTCAGTATTTACAAATGAAGAGGGGGAGGTACATAAAACAAACAGTAGAAACACTCTGGATACAGAAGTTGATACCAGCTCATTTACAGAAGAAAGGGTTCTGAAAGAACTCTTAAAACTGAAGGTGGACAAAGCAATGGGGCCTGATGGGATTCATCCCAGAATTCTAAAAGAACTAAGGGTAGAACTAGTGACACCACTGACTACCCTTTTAACAAATCATGGGAGGATGGGGTGGTACCCGAGGACTGGAGGAGGGCAGATGTGATTCCCTTCACAAAAATGGGAGCAAGGCAGAAGCAGGAAATTACAGATCTGTTAGTTTAACCTCAGTGATAGGGAAAATGATGGAATCACTTCTGAAGGAAAGTATTGTCGAGTATCTAGAGGCCAGAGGGGCACAGGACCCTAGGCAGCATGGATTCACATCGGGAAGGTCATGCCAGATGAATCTGATAGATTTCTTTGACTGGGTGACCAAAGTAGTAGATCAGGGAGGGGCTGTGGACATGGCCTACCTAGACTTTAGCAAGGCATTTGACACAGTCCCACACAAAAGATTGATATATAAGTTAGCCAGCCTGGGAGTGGGTCCCAAGATGACAGCCTGGGTAAAGAATTAGCTGGAGAATAGGACACCGAGAGTAATAGTAAATGGAGTCCACTCAGAAGAAAGGAGGGTTACTAGTGGGGTACCGCAGGGTTCAGTATTAGGACTCGTACTCTTCAATGTCTTTGTAAGCGACATTGCAGAAGGACTGGAAGGAAAAGTATGTCTCTTT
The DNA here is from genome assembly GCA_016271365.2 of Neoceratodus forsteri. NCBI lineage: Eukaryota > Metazoa > Chordata > Ceratodontiformes > Ceratodontidae > Neoceratodus > Neoceratodus forsteri. The sequence goes on from CM057453.1 coordinate 805,346,478, forward strand.
GCAGATGACACAAAGATCTGCAACAGAGTTGATGCACAGGGTGGGGTGGAAAGGATGAGAAGGGACTTGGCAAGGTTAGAGGAATGGTCAAATGTATGGCAGCTTAGATTCAATGCTAGAAGTGCAAGGTAATGCACCTGGAAAAAAACCCAGGGGAAGAGTACACAATGGGGGGTGAGATACTAACAACAACAAAAATGGAAAGGGACCTGGGGGTAGTCATATCAGATGACCTAAAGGTGGGCAAGCAATGTGAGAGGGCAGCAAGGAGGGCTGGGGGGGTACTGGGATGCATAGGGAGAGGCATCACCAGTAGAAAACAGGAAGTTATTATCCCTCTGTACAGACAGCTGGTGAGACCCCATCTGGAGTACTGTGTGCAGTTCAGGACCCAATCTCCGCAAAGACATAGACAGGATGGAAGCTGTCCAGAGGAGGGCAACTAAATGGTGCAGGGTCTGCACTGGAGGGACATATGAAGAGATGAAAGGAGCTTAATATGTATAGCCTCGAGGAAAGGAGGGGAGAGGGGACATGATAGAAACATTCAAGTACCTCAAGGGAATCAACAAAGTCCAAGAGGGTAGCATCTTTCAAAAAGACATGTGCAAGAACAAGAGGCACAATTTGAAGATGGGGAAGTGGCTCAGAGGTAATTTAAGGAAGTATTTTTCACAGAGAGGTTGTGGATGCATGGAACAGCCTTCAGAGGAGGTTGTGAGTCAAAATCAGTGGTGGAATTCAAGCATGCATGGGACAGTCATAAGGCAATTCTAGGGTGGGAGTAGGAAGAAGTAGGCTGCTGGTTAACTAGGATCTGCAGCTTATCCAGTAGGTAGGAAATGGGCAGACTGGGTGGACCAGCGGTCCTTATCTGCCATCAAATTCTATGTTTCTATGTTTCCTGTGGGGTGGCAGGCTTGAAAGAACTTGCTCTGATTTTGGGAGAACTTTTGAAATTTAGAGCAAGTCCCTGACTCACCACTTCCAGGACCCATTTCTCTTAGGTAACAGACTTCCAGACCTGGAAGAAATGAGCCAACCTGCCCCCTACTGGGATAGGGGAGGTGGCCCGGACTGACAAATTAGGGTGTCTGCTTGGCAGGGGTTCTAGGCTGGGAGGTGGATGTAGCCCTGCTCATCCCCCCCCCTACCTCTCCCTCTGAAGAAACCCCTCTGCTGGAAGGTAGAGGAGACCTGAGCTTGGTAAAAATGCCTCTGAAAAGGCCTACCCCTGCCAGCTCTAGACTGCTGCTTTTGAGGAGTAGCAGACCTTTCCTTGGCCATTGCACTCCTACAGGTGGTCCTGTACTCGTCCATCTTCTTCATGTACATTTCTGTCTGCTCCCCAAACAGAGAGTTCTAAACCACAGGAAAATCCATGGCCTTAGCCTGGGAATCCTGAGAAAGATGAGTACATCTGAGCCAAGCAAATCTCCTCAGGGAGACAGATGTAGCCATGACTCTAGATGAACATCATTAGAGTCCATGATGGCTCCACCTGGATTTCTGGTACCCAGCCACAAAAGCCATATAGGAGGCCTGCCTGAGTTCAAGGAGGATACCAGGTACTGTTTTAGCCACAGCATCCAGCTTCCTGGAGTCCTTATCTGGGGGTAGCTCAAGGGAGTATTAGCCTTGTCACAGGCCCAGCCTGTACTACCTCAACATGGCTGCAATGATTGTATAGGAACTCTGTCCCAGAACCTGACAGCATATACATCTTGTCCATCTTCCTATCCACAGGAGGTATGGAATTAGGTAACTGCAGAATTTTTACGTTTGTTTCCCAAAGTTTATGCAGGGGAATAAAAAGTCTCTTGGACTCTGGGACATCCATCATCTCCACAAAGTCAGGTTCCTCTTCCTCTTCAAATGCTTCCACAGTAGAATGCTGAAGAGTTTCTGCCACCTTTTTGTAAAACAAAAAGTGAGAGGGACTCAGAAAGTCTGGGAGGAGAAACAAGTAGGCCTGTCTGGGGAGATGTCATGCTCCACTGGATCATCTAGGCCTCCTTCAGAATCATCTTCTTCTCCCTCCCAGGCTATCTCATAGAAGGCCTCTGGATCATATTCGGATTGAACCTGAACCAAACTCAACCAACCGTCTGGAAGAAGTCATTGGTGTCACAAACACACTCAGCAGGTCAGGCCCTCTGCTCCCACAGTGCCAACCTCCAAGCACAGTATTGAGAACAGGTAACAGACAGGGTAACCCTCCTGTCTGCTTGTGGGTCCGAATCACCTTTAATCTCAAGTTCTGGGGGGATACAAACTGTGAACCTTAAGCTAGCATATCCAAATGTACAGGCTCAGATAATCTGCTCTTGGGGATGCCAGATATCTTTCGCTCACGGGACCTAACCAGGTATCCAAAAATGAACCCTTAAAACTCTATAAAAGACCTTAGGTATATTCTTACATTTTCCCAGTTTGGTAACACTATCAATCTTATGAACAGTTTTGTCATTCTTAACCCTCCATACGTCACATGCAAAAGAAAGAACTTGGATGACCCACGCAGTAGCTTTCAAATGAAAAGTTTACTTAAAAATGGATAACAATATGTAAAATGTAAACACAGAACACTATATCACAAAGCATACACTCACAAAAAGAAAAACAAAGACAACTACAGACAAACTCTTACCAAAGTACATTTACATCTGTTCTCTCTAATGTATTACCTCTTTACAGTGCTTAAGTTAGATCTTGTTTCTTAAGAGCCCAAAAATGTTATGTTCTAAGTTCAGCCTCAGTATTCAGTTTAATCTGTCTCTCTCACACACCCCTTCCATGATATCATCTAGCTCCTCCTTTTAGAATATAAAAAATATACAAACAGGATGTCCTATCAGGAGGGATATTAAATAAGGTGACATCAGCAAAACCTCATTTCCCAAATATGACTCCTAAATTAACATTTTCTCTGATCTTAAGCAGCTCTTGTTCCCAAGGCACATGAAAGGATTTTTATAACTTTAGCACCATGGTGGGAACATGTTTTTCCTCTAAGATGTCATAAAAGTTCTACGAGCCCTATATCCTGGTAGCTGGGTCACTTCTAATTAAGTCAGAAACAGAAGACCCTTCATTAAGTCTCTAGTCTTTTAATTACCTCCTGGTTTCAGGTTAATATATCCAGTTATTTCCACTAAAACCTGGGGGGGGGGGAGCACCCATAGCCCAGCTGGTCTTATGGAGACAATCACACACTACATTTTATATTACAAATATCATAGAACAATCACAACCAGTTGGCCAAGCGTCACAATCCTCCCCACCTAGACTGAATTTGGGGCTCTATCCCTTGCATGGGATGAGCTTCCCAAATCAGTTCTCTCCTCATACAGACATGACTGGCCATTGCTGTTCTGATTGGTCGCTCCAGCCCTATGTAAGATTGTCATGTCATACCCCTGCAAGGCAAGACTCCACTTAACAGTCTACCATTAGTTTTTCCCATTTGGGTCAGCGGAATCAGGGGGTTGTGGTCCATTTGTACCTTAAAATGCTGCCCATATAAGTATGGGTCTAATTTCTTTAGGGCCCAAACTATGGTAAAACACTCTTTTTCCAAAGTAGAGTAAGCCTGCTCCCTGGGAAGTAACTTTTTACTCAGGTACACTATCGGGTGATCTTTCCCTTGGTTGGATGTCTGACTCAGTACTGCCCCAATACCCATGTCTGAGGCATCAGTCTGAACTGTAAAGGGTCTGCTATAGTCAGGACTTTTCAATACAGGAGCACTGCACAGTGCCTCCTTTAGTCTTGTAAAGGCTTTTTCACAGGCTGGTTCCCAGGTAATTTTCTTAGGCATCCTTTTCTTTACCAGGTCAGATATGGGAGCAGCCAGGGCATTGTAATTCAGTACAAATTTCCTATAGTACCCTGCTATCCCTAGAAAACTCCTGACCTGCTTCTGCATTTCTGATCTGGTCCATGCCTTGATCACCTATATTTTCACTTGGTTGGGACAGAGCTATCCCTGGACTACAACATGCTCCGAGTATGCCACTTCAGCCATGGCCACTGGCATTTTGCAGCTTTGACAGTCAGCCTGGCCTCTGTATCCTGCCCAGCACTTCCCTAAGGTGGGACAGGTGTTACTCCCAGCTGGCACTAAAGATGGCAATGTCATCCAGGTATGCCACGTACTCCTCAGCACCATTTAACACCTGGTTCACCAACCTTTGGAAAGTAGCCAGGGTGTTCTTCATTCTGAAAGGCACTACTTTAAATTCAGATAAGCCTATTGGAGTGATGAAGGCTGACCTCTCCCAAGCTGTGTCCATTAACTCTACCTGCCAATACTCCTTTGTCAGGTCAATAGTCATACAGTAAGTCGCCCCTCCCAACTTGTCCAGGAGTTCGTCTGTCTGGGGCATCAGGTGGGCATCTGACTTCATGACTGCAGTCAGTCCACGACAGTCCACACAGAAATGAGTAGAGCCATCTGGCTTGGGCACAAGGACTACAGGTGAGGCCCAGGGGCTGTGGGATCTCTGGATTACCCCTAAATCCAGCATTTCCTCCACCTCCCTCCTAATGTCCTTTTGGACAGCCTCCAACACCCAATATGCTGTCTGACAAATGGGCATCTGTGTCCTTGTCTCCACATCAAGCATCGCTAAGGGGGTTTGTTCAGGCTTGGCACTAACCAGTGGGGCAAAGTCTGCTAAAACCTCCCTTACTTCCTGGATCTTGTCCAGGACCAGCTGGGGTGACAGTTTAACTGCCTCCATAAAGAACTCCCACTTGCTTTCTTCCAGCAAGTCCAGAAGGGGGTCTCCTTCACCCATTCCCTCCTCAGGACTACATACTGCAAACACCATGTCACCCCTGTTGGCATATGGCTTCATAATTCTGTCTGTCCTCTGTCAGGTAACCCTATGATATAGTTCACATCATTTACCTTCCTAACTACTTTGTACGGTCCTGCCCACTCAGCCTACAACTTGTCTTTCCGGACTGGAATAAGGACCATGACTTTCTGACCCACTGTGTATGAGTGAGCTCTGGCTCTGCAGTCTCACCACACTTTTTGTTTCTGTTGGGCAGCTGCCAGGTTGCTCTTGGCTATCCCCATAAGCTCCTTCAGCCTTTCCCTAAACCAAAGGACGTAATCCACTATGGGAGTTCCCTGGGTGGCATGCTAGCCTTCCCAGTCCTCCCGGATCAAGTCTAGAGGCCCATGTACCCGGCGTCCATATAAAAGTTTGAAGGGGGGAAAATCCTGTCGACTCTTGGGGCACCTCCCTGTATGCAAACAGCAGGTGGGAAAGGTAATTCCCAGTCCCTCCCATGCTGTTCAGCAAACGCTCGGAGCATTGACTTTAAGGATCCGTTAAATCTTTCCACAAGCCCATTGGCTTGCGGGTGATAAGGTGTCATGCATCTCTGCACCACCCTACACTTGTCCCACAAACATTTCATCAGGTCCAACATGAAGGAACCCCCTTGATCGGTGACAACCTCCTGCGGAAACCCAACATGGCAGAAAATCCCAAGTAAGGCATCTGCCACTTTGTCTGTCCTCAGCGAGGATAGGGCGACTGCCTCTGGATACCAGGTGGCATAATCCACCACAGTCAGGACGAACCTCTTCCCGGAGGAGCTGGGGGTATTTAAAGGCCCCACAATATCCATTCCCACCCTCTGGAATGGCTGCTCCACTATGTGCAATGGAATTAGGGTGGCTTGTGTTTTCTTACCTTCCTTCCCTATTTCTTGGCACCGGTGACAAGACCTGCAATACTCCTTCACCTGCTAGGTGAAGTTGGGCCAACAGAAATTCTGGACCAACTGCTGTGTAGTGCACATGATTCCCAGATGACCAGACAAGGGAATATCATGTGCAGTCTTGAGCAACTGCTCACGATACCCCTGGGGAACAACAAGCTGCCTGCCTATCACCCCTCCCTCTGTCTGCACAGCCTGAGTAAACATCAGTCAATTTTCCCAATAAACCTTATGTTTACTATCACCTCCATCTGCTCCATCAGAGTCTGCCCAAGCCCTCAGTTTCTCTAGACTAGGGTCACTTTTCTGTGCAGCTGCAAATTCCTTACCCATTCTCAAGGTATGGGAGAGGTCCTCTTCAGTCTCTAAACTAGGGTCCCTAGCACTAGCATCCGGGCACTCAGGATTACTGTCATCCCTAACCCTCTGACAATGGGTCACCCCTCCTTTCTTGGAGTAACCCTTCATAGCTGTGTGGTTAACTGCTACTGGGGAAATTTCTTCCCCCTTTTCATTAGTCTCCCTAGCAGGAGAGACAGGCTGGGGAATCAGCCTCCCAGGTATTTCCACACTGGCTTCTGTGGAGTCCAAGGAAATGAAAATTACGTACCTACCATAATTCTTGATCTTCTCTTGTATCTTCACCATTCATTACTGATTGAGGTTAAGCCGAGCGCACCCGCTCTGAGGAGTTTTGGGTTTTAGTGGCTCCAGCGGTGCCACCCTCGGAGACCAGCGTGCTGCGTCATGCATAGCGGGCGGCCATTAAATGCCGCAGACTCCTCCTATATCTCAGTTCTGGTAGCCAGAGGCGAAAATAAAGGGTAAGAAAAAAGAAAGCAAGGCAAGAGAGCCGAGGGATAGAAAAAGGAAAGGAAATAAACTGAAAAAGGAAAAAGCCGATGGAGAGTAGACAGAGGAGAGAGAATTCCTACCCTAAGGGACCGCAGGGCCTCCTTTCCGGGCGGCTCTAGGGGAGGAACAGAGAGGAGGAAAGGGGAAGAAAGAAAGAAAGAAAGAAAGAAAGAAAGCAAGCATGTTGAGAGGGAGGACAGTGCCCATCGAGCATTGGTTGAGAGGCTTATAGGCTCGAAACTGACCAGGGAGCAAGAATCCCAGTTAGCAGGACTGAGGGGAGGTTCAACCGAACCACCTGAACAGATCTGAAGAGGGCAGACTCTCTGAACTCTCAACACGCCAAGTCCCTTCATCCTAGTTGAGGGCCCTTAGACTGTCCGGGCAGAAACTGTTCTGAGTAGAGCGCCCATCCAGGAAGGGGACTAAGTCCCTTAGCACCTTGTTAAGTGCTAACACAGAAGTGTATGGGAAAGACTATGGGCAGTTTTGTATGAAAAGTAGAGTGGAACTCAATCAGACTTCCCAGGGCAAGGCAGACAGATGCTCAGAGCTGAAGCTGAAGCTAGAAGAGCTTGAAATAAGACCTGCCAAGGGATTCCAGACTTCGTGAAGGCCAAGACAGGGCATGGCCACCTGGGCTGTGAAACTGCACCGACCTGAAGAGGTAAGGAATCGCACCATAGGGCAGTCAGAGAGAGTTCCCTCAGAATTAGAGAAATTTGGAACTGTGTTCGTTCCCCTTTACCTTGAGGAAAAAAGGAGATCCATTCACAAGAATGGGGAAAAAGAGCAGAAAAGTTTGTTTTTTTTTTCGCATAAAGGCCATGGGGAGTAAGAGGAACGAGACAGGAGGGGAAGACGCCACAGAAGGAGGCCACTGAGGGGAAGGTGGCTGGGTGGGTATCAGTAATGAATGGTGAAGATACAAGAGAAGATAATAATTACGGTAGGTACGTAATTTTCATATCTTCCCTTGTCAATCTTCACATTCATTACTAACAGGTGATGCAAGCCCCCCAAAAAGGGAGTTAGAACCCTGAGGAACAAGACCCTCAGCCTGCTGTTGGTGAGAAACAGAAGAAGACCCTGGCTAATACAGAGAGAAGCCTAAGTGGGAGAAGAGCTAGGAGGTGCCCCCCCGAGGATGGGGAGACTGAGGAAGCCCCTGCAGAAGTCTCCTAGCTCTGGAGGAAAAAAGACAGGTCCCCGAAAGCGGAGCGCATCACCCTATGCCGGGCCAGGGGTGACAACCTTGATAAACGAAGCCATGCTGTCTGCCTAATGCAGATCGCTGTCCCCGCAAACCTGGAAACCACCTCATTGGCATCATAGATGCCCTTGCTGTGTCTTGCCAGCTCCAGGCCTATAGCAAGAGGGCAATAGCCTGCACTGGTATGCTCTGTACAGGCATTGATGCTAAGAGCTGGGAGAGCATCGACCATAGATGCGATTGCAGGCAGCGTGGTGAGCCTGATGTGATGCAATGCAAGCCACCACACGAGAAGAAGAGAACACTCTTCGCCCCCACCGGTTGAACTGTAGGGATTTCGAATCCGGTGGACGGTCATGCACCAGGCAGCGATGCCCGGAAGAAGTCTCTAGGTAGACCAAACCCGAGGACAGGTTGGGAAGGGTACCCAAGGATTCCGAGGGGGCACAATACCTTCGACAACAGTCTGCTGGGGCTGGAGAAAGGGCGGCTGGCGACTGCCAGGAACGGATAGACGCCTCCTGGAAGGGGATAGGCCAGGAAGGTACCACCAGGTGCTGGGCACTCAATTCTCCAAGGAATTCACGCATCTCCCATTCAGTATTCTCTCACCTAACATAAGAGATTCAAAGATCCCTCACCATCCTCGAAAGGGATCGCTGATATTCAGTGAAATCAGCGTCAGAAGAAAGGTGAGCAAGGGGTTCCTCTCCCTCAGAGGAGGAAGATGAGGATGATGGAGAGCTCGAATGTCCAGAAGATTCCTGCGGCGGTGGAGAGAGTTGAAAGACCCGCTCATGCATATGTCTAGCGTATGAGGGAAGGCCGCGCAGAACCTCTGAACTGCTCCCAGGATAACGGACCCGTAGGACCGATATAGCCTGGAAGAAGCGGGGTGGTTGCAGAGGTACTGGAGAGGCACCTGCAAAGGCAACTGACCTCTGCTGAGGGCTCTGAAATCCGGGAGCGGAGCCGAGTTGGCGGGATCCCGGACAACAAACCAGGCTGCAAGATGGGACCCTGGGGATGCGATGACTGGAAGAGCCGGAGGATCCTCTCCGTGATGAACCGGGACTGCATGGATCCAGAAGGGCAGTTCACAACAACAACTCACGGAGGGAACCCAGGGCCCAAGAGAGAAAGGCGGGGTTGGCGCTACAGCTCCCTAGCCACCCCGAGGGGTGGCGGCCAGACCACGATGGCCGTCCCTCCAGCCTCGCCCTTGGACTCCAGAGAGCCCTCCTTGACTCAGCATTCTCCCACCCTGAGGGTGGCAACAGCCTGGGAAGGTATGTCACAGACCCCCTAGGAGGGCCCCTCCTCAGTCCCACATCACCCCCCTGGGACCCAGGGCCACCCCTAGCTCGAGGGCCCTCAGGAGAGGACGGGAGTGGGGACAGCGAGAGGGGCCCGCTGTGCCGCCTAGCACCCCGTGCCGCCGGGGACCCTGAAGAGTCAGGGAGCCAGGATGGGTCCACATCAAGTTATCGACCTCTGAAGGGACAAACCAGCAGAACCTCGATGCCCAGCAGCCCAGGGGGTCCCGGAGAATGGCTGGTGCTAGGGATGGCGCCGGATGACCCTAGCCCACCTCGACAGCTAGGCCCAGTCCTGGCTCTGTGCCACGCCCAGTTAGGTCCACGGCGCGCTTGGCGTCGGAACCCAACCGGCACCGCCCGAGAATGCAAACCCGGGCCCTCGGCAGGTCAGAGCGGCACGCCTGAGCGCCATCTCGATCAGCAGCGCATAAGCGGTGCCAGGATCGAAATGGCGCCAGAAGGCAGTGTCGAGGGTCCACCAGTACCAGGCCCAGCAGCGTGAGGCCCGACACTGGGAGCCTCACCTCAGAGGTGACTGCCAGGCGGTGTCCCTGTCGCGACCCGAAGGACTCACCTTCCCCGACACCGCGAGAGAAGCTTCCTCTTCAGCAAGAGAAGAGGAGGAAGTCTCCTCTCCACCGGACCGTATAGGCCGGGAGGAGGACCCAGGGAAGAGCCTAGAGACCTTACCTGGGGTCCCTAGACAACGCCATCCCGAGGTCGGCAGGGCCTTGCCGAGCAGGCAAGGCGGACTTGAGGACATGATGGTCCATGGAGAAACATGCGTTGCACGTGTCCACGTTGTGGTTGGGTCCCAGGCAATGGAGACAGACATCATGCCGGTCCGAGAAGGAAAAATGCCGGCCACAGGAGCACCGACACATAGGGGCGCGGCCCGACTTCGACTTACGCCTTGCTCCCGAACCGGACATGATGCGAACTAAACAAGGAAAAAAAGCAATAAAGCACTCGGCACCGTAGAACAGAAAACAACAGGAATGGCCTTACTGGTATGGGCGTTGAGGTGGTCGTGAAAACCTTCTGAAAAGCGAGGAGTCTTGAAGAAACCGAGGGAACGCTATACGCTACCGGCATGGCAGGTGCAGCCTCGATGTGGGAGGAAACAGAACTGAGATATAGGAGGTCTGCGGCACCTAACGGCCCCTCGCATATGACGCAGTACGTCGTCCTCGAGGGCGGCGCCGTTGGAGCCGACTCAAGAAAAAAAAAAAACTCCCGGAGCGGGTGCGCGCCTCCTGCTTAACCCCAAGCAGTAATGAATGGTGAAAATTGACAAGGGAAGATCTACAATTTCCCCTTCCCGCTTGGCTACGGGTAACAGCACACACCATCCTATTTGAGATTGTTGCCAAGGATGATGTTCACTGCTAAAGTACTGGCTACAGCCACCTGTTTCACCCCAGTCTAGGAGAACACTAGTGAGTGGCAATGGTCTCTCCTCTCCAGTGAATCCTGCACAGTTACAAATTCATTGGGTATAAGTTGACCAGGCTCCATCAGATCCTTTCACCAATGTTTGGGATGTCCCTCGTCCCTTAACCCTTGTGTCTGTACACCGTTCACCGTGACTAGGTGCACGTGTTCACTCATGTTCAAGGCATGCTTCCAGGGACACATAAGCAACCCACTTCTTTCCTAGCACCATTCTCGTATTGCTTGTCCTTTTAGGACACACACTCTGGCAATATGCCCAGTTTTTTACAAACCAATATTCATTTCTTTTCTCAGAGAATCTGTTCTCTCTGAAACCTGGGGCTAACGGTTTCATGGGGAGGCAGTGAGGGTTTAACTGCCCAGTGTGCTTTTCACTTTTGTGCTGCCCACCACCTCATTAAGCTCTCAGAGCAGGTCTGCTCTTGGCATAAGCGGTCCAAGAGTTCAGTAGCCTCTTGCACTGTTTTGGGATCTCGGTCCTCCAGCCAGGTTTTCAGCTCTGTTGGGCATGCCCAAAAAACTGTTCTAACAAAATAGCATTTTCAATTTTATCTACAGTTTGCTTCAATTCCTTCCCTCAGCGTTTAAAAACTGGCGTTGTTTGGTAGCTTGCTCCTGTGGTTCATATCAGGGCTACTCTGAGCTTATGGAATTTAGATCTGTATGCTTCAGCAGTTAAATCAAACTTTTAAAGTGCAGCTTTAAGATTGCCGTAATCATTACTGTCCCCATTGTCCATTTGACCCAATGCATCCCGAGTTTTCCTGGTAAGTAGCGGGGATAGCTAGAAGCTCCAGGACCCTCTAGGAACTTTAGCCTGAATACAAACTTTTTCAAAGGAATTTAAAAAGCATTCATATCTCCCCTCTTTAAATTTAGCTATCAATTTGAAATTCAATTTGTAACCCAGTCCTGTAGTTCCAGTTAAACCCAAGCCACTTACCTGCTCTGGTGCTGGTGGTTGGAGTCATAACTTCTCAGTTCATGTCACCTCTGGCACTCATGCTCTAATGTTCAGCTTCTTGCTGTTCACGCTCCATATCTCTTCTGCAGCTCACTGGTGTACACGCTCTTCATGGTCAACCTCCGCTGTTCGGTCAGCCTCTCACTGTTCACGGTCCCTCTTTCCTAGAACACCAGCTCCATTCACGCCAACTCAATCTGCAGCCTGAGTGCTTCTGGCTCCAGAATGCTGGTGACCTTCACCCTCCTGCTGTGGCCCTTTGCTGGCACTGGCCCTGCTGTCATCCTCACCAGATCTGGACACTGCACTGGCCGTACCCCTCCATGCTCAAGGTTTGGTCCCTTACAGTCACAGTCAGTGACTCGATGCTCTAGGTATCTGCTGCCATCAGGGCATCCAAGGTTCTGCTTGGTGGCTCTTCCCTCATACAGGACTCCTCTGTCCTGGTACAACTGCCTCAAGAAGTCTACACTGTGCCCTCTGTAGTTTGAGCCATCTTCTTTACCTAACTACGGCTACTCTAACTTGCACTTTAGAAAAATAAAACAGGTAGGAACTTGACTGTAAGCAAATTATATAGTTGTTCCTTTTTAAAATAATTCACTCCTTTTTTTTACAAGTAGGCTGTACAGTGTTAAGCTGACACACTGAAGAGTTAAACGCTTGTGTACCAAATTTTCAGATTGCTCTGGTCCTGCCACCACTGAAGGGCTTGGATCAGGGTTCGAGTCACTGGGATCAATTTGTTGAAGGTTCTCCTTTGAGACCAAAAGGCTCTCAAATTGAACTGGATGTCCCTCATCTGAAATCTGGCTCCTGCACTACTGCTGTCGAAGCAGCCATGTGTCCCAGGAGCTGAAGAAAATGCCTTGCTGGTCGAGACCTGCAGGGTGAAAGAGGAGGCCAGAGAGATCAGGGTCCTTGCTCTTCCAGAGGAAGGAAGGCTCTGGCTCTTTTTGTGTTCAGTTCTGCACCTATAAAGGTGAGAAGCTGGACAGGCTCTAGAACTGACTTTGGAAGATTGAGAAGGAAACCTAGAGAGTAGGCAGTTGCTGAGTTACCTGAAGATGTAATTTGACTTGGTCTGGAGACTGGCCTACTATGAGCCAATCATCCAGGTAAGGAAAGATGGCAATTTTGCCTTCTTAAGTGGGCAACTACTACTGCCAGGCATTTGTGAATACCCTTGGGGCAGAGGTTAGGCCGAAGGGCATTGCGCTCAACTGGTAATGGCCTGAGGGCAGTTCGAATCTGAGGTACTTGATGGGAGCTTCTGATGAGAACATGGAAGTAGGCATCCTTGAGGACCAGGGGCTAGCCAGTCCCCTGGCCTTAGAGAGGTAAAATAATTCCCAGATTCACCATTTTGAATTTTGGTTTTAAAAGGTGCTTGTTTAGGTATCTGAGATCCAGGATGGGCACGCCATTCTCCTGTCTTTTGGGGTAAGGAAGTACCTGGAGTACAATCTTTGCCCTGGTGTAGGGTGGAACCCTTTCACAGCTCTGAGAGCCAGGATGGTAGAAACTTCTGCCTCTGGGGCAAGGGTCTCTGATGGATTTGCAGGTGGAAAGGATCTAGCTCTCATCTTTGGAAATTTTTTGAAGCTGAGAACCAGTCCCTGGCTTACTACTTCCAGGACCCACTTGTCTAATGTTAGAGACTTCCAGTCCTGGACAAAGTAAGCCAACATGCCCCCTACAGGTAGTGGAGAATCTACCCTGGCCACCCCATCAGGGTGCCTGCTTGGCAGGGGCTTTAGGCTGAGGGGTGGAAGCAGGTCTGCTTGTACCCTGTCTGCCTCTCCCTCTAAAGAACCCCCTCTGGGCATAAGCTAAAGAGGAGGCCTGGGCTTGGTAAAAAGGCCTATGAAAAGGCCTGCCCCTGCCCCTGGAAGGCTGCCTTTGAGGAGTGGCCTGCCTTTCCTTGGCCTGTGCACTCCTATAGGTGGTCCTATACTCATCCATTTTCTTCATATAATTCTCTGTCTGCTCCCAAACAGAGAGTTACCCTAACAGGAAAATCCATGGCCTTAGTCTGGGTATCCTGTAACAGGCTAGTACATCTGAGCCAAGCCATTCTGCGAAGAGCCACAGATGTAGCCATGACTCTTGATGACACATCATTAGAGTCCATTGCAGCATGAAATTGCACTTTAGATGCCTCAATACCATCAGCAGCCACCTGCTCCAGCTCCTTGGCAAGCTGGCCAGGGACCTGCTTTGCTATAGCCAAAACAGTATCCCATCTGGATTTCTGGTATCTAGCAACATAAGCCATATAATTTGCCTGTCTGAGTCCCAAGGATGCTGCCATGTACTGTTTCTTTGCCATGGCATCAATCCTCTTGGAGTCCTTGTCAGGGGGGTGTGAGGCCAAGGGAATATTTGCCTTGTCACAGGCTGCAGCCTGCACTACCCCAACATGGCTGCATTGTTGTGTAGGAACTCGTATCAGAGCCTGACAATGTGTACCTCTTGTCCAATCTTTATCCACAGGAGGTATAGTGTGAGAGTTTAGAATTTTACTGTCTGTTTCCCAAAGATTTATGCAAAGGAATAGACAGTCTCCTAGACTCTGGGATATCCATCATTTATACATAGTCAGGCTCTTCTTGATCATCAACAGCTTCCTCCATAGGGAGCTGGAGGGTTTCAGCCACTTTTTTATAAAACATAAAATGAGAAGGGGACTCAGAAAGCCTAGGGGGAGACACTCCTGAAGGTCTGTCTGGGGAGATGTCCGGTTCAATGGGCACATCCAGACTTTCAAATCCACATTCACTCTCCTCATACTCCTCTTCCTCCTCCTCCGGTTCATAAAATTCCTCTAAATCATACTCTTGAACCGGTGGAACCGACCGAACTGTACGCTTACCTGATGGTGCTGGTTCGGTCGGAACCGGGGAAAGCGACTGGACAATTTTAATCGCTTCGGCTATTTCTTCAGTGGTTGGAGAGGGAAGTTTTAGCTCCACACCAGCTAATTTTCTAGTCCTTTTTGCTGGAACCGACTTCTCAGTCGGCTCTCCTGTTGCCAGTAGTCGCCCTGGTCAGAGGGCACTCTCTCGGTTCAGTTGAAACTGAACCAGGCTGCCATTCAGTTCAGCAGACTTTTTGGCCTCCTGAGCCTACTGACTCTTTTCTCCAGGGTAGCTGCAGGAAAATTTTATAAATCTGGCAGTCTGCATTGAGGCGGTCAAACCCCAGACAATAAACACAGGTGGTGTGAGGTCAGCCTTGCAAAGACTTCCCCACAGACACTGCACTGTTGAAACCCAGTGGGCCGGTTTTCTTTTGGGTTTCTCAGACATAGTGCCAGCCTAACCAAAAACTTGCCCGTTATGGCAATCCATCAACAAGACTTCATGGTTCCCAACCATATCACGGGTCGTGGAAAAAAACATAATGAAATCCGTTTTTTTTAGAACCGATAAGAACCGGGAACCGCACTCTAAAAGACAGATAAATGTATTTAAAACAACCTGATCGGTTCAAACCGAACCAATAAACCGTTTACAAGTTCCACACAGAAAGTAAATGTAAAACCTATCTAGTACTTACAAATACCACAGACAGAGCTTGAACTGACCGATTGCGGTTTAAATTTGGTTAAAAAACCTAAAAATGATTACTTTAACCGACAAAATGAACCAAGCAGAAGGAGAAATCTCCGGAGCGACTGTTCAGTGAGGCAGAGTAAAGAATCTGACAGTTTGAGTTTGAAGAACAACAGACAGAGTTTTCAACCAAGCTCGAGCTCAAAGTTCCATGCTTGGCATGGAAGAAAAAATTACTCACCTTAGTAATGTTGTTTCTTCTAATGGAGTCTTGCTATATTATGACAGTAGCAGTTTGATCCAGCTCTAGAACTGCTCCAGAGGTGAAATGGTTAAAACCATTCCAAAATAGAATTTTGGCCACAAGCTCTAAGAAGCAGCTCTATCTGTGTTATTTCAAACCTGAACTGTCAGATCTTTACAGCCAAACTCACTAAGGTCTGTGGAAGCTGTAACCTACACTAGCCAAATGGCTACCTAAATAATAACAACCATTGCTGGTCCCAACACCCAAGACTCAAGTCAGGGGACCAGAAATACTAACACAATTCTAATAATATGAGAATAAAACATAAGTATAATAAAACACACACACACACACACACACACACCAAAAGCCCCAAAGGGACAAAAAATGCTAACAGGGCATAAAAGGTGCCACACCAAGTTGCCTGCACCCCACCAAGTAGAGGTTCTGAGAGGGCAGGTTGGAGAGTCATAATATAGCAAGACTCCATTAGAAGAAACAACATTACTAAGGTGAGTAATTTTTTCTTCAAACAACATGAAGTCTTGCTATATTATGACAGTAGCAGAATACACAGCAGTACCTCCATGGAGGAGAGGCAGAACCTACTTAGGGAATAGGCTCTGAAGAACAGCTGTGCCAAACCGAGCATCTCTCCTGGCCTGGACATCCAGGGAGTAATGCTTGGTAAAAGTGTGTACCGTTTTCCAAGTAGCAGCCTGGCAAATCTCTAATATAGGGATGTCTCTGGCAGCAGCAGAGACAGCTGTACCCTGTGAGAATGAGCCCTCAAACCGGGATTCTGCCCAGTTTCTGATAACAAAATGGATACAAGAGACAATCCACCTGGCTATTGATCTCTTAGTGGCAGGTTTGCCTTTCCCAACTTCACCATAGGTAAGGAAAAGTTGGAGGGATTCGAACCTGTGACCTTTAGTACGCTATATAGTAACTAAGAGCTCTCTTAACATCCAGGCTGTGCAACCTCCTCTCACCAGAAGAGGGTGATCGGTGAAAAAATACTGGAAGGGAGATAGATTGATTAAGATGAAATCTGAAACCACCTTAGGCAAAAACTTCCTATTAGTCCTAAGGACTACCTTATCCCTGTGGAAAGAAATAAAGTCAGTTTCCACTGACAAGACTTGCAACTCACTTATCGTCTGGCAGAAGTGATAGCCACTAGAAAACAGTTTTCCAAGTTAGGTACTTAAGCTCTTCAGAAGACAAAGGTCTAAAAGGATTGCATTAACTGGGCAATGCAAACATTGAGATCCCAAGCAGGGGCCGGTTCCAAAAGGGTGGATTAGTATGGAGTAATCCCTTAAAAACTTGGAAAACACAGGATGAGAGGAAGAGGATGACTTTCCTGCTGACAAAAAACAGATACAGCTGCCAAATGAACTCTCAGGGCAGCTGGTCTGAGAACAAGGAATTAAGATGTACCATGTAATCTAACACAATGGGCAAATCAGCAGATTCTGGAAATATTTTTCCCAGCACACCAAATGGAAAACCTTTTCCATTTAGAACTATAAGTAGCCCTAGTGGAAGGCTTTCTAGAAGCTTTTAGGATCTCAAGAACACCCTGAGAGAGGTGTAAATCAGCAAGCTCCTAACTCCTCAAGAGCCAGGCCTTCAGGTTGAGGGATTTGAGGTCCGGATACCAAACCCTTCCATGGGCACAAGTCAACAGGTTGTGATTCCTGGGGAGGCAAAGGGGAAGATGGATTGTCAGTGACAGAAGGAGTGGGTACCAGGGCTGCTTGGCCCAATCCAGGGCAATCAGAATCACCCTGCAAGGCTGAGATCTGATTTGACTAGTACTTGAATAGGAGAGGAAGGGGAAAAGCATAGAGAAACTTCCCTCCCAATCCAGAAGAAGGGCATCCAGGGAACTGGGCCCAGCACTGGAGGCCTGCAACAGAACAGAGGAAGTTTGTGATTGTCTGGGGCTGCAAAAGATCTATCTGAGGGTGCCCCATCTGGCAAAGACTATCCCAGCACTTGAGGATCCAGGGACCATTCGTGATGGCCCTGGGAAATCCTGCTGAGAGCATCCGCTAGGACATTGTCCTTCCTGGAAGATGAACTGCTATGGGAAGTGTTCAGGAATAGGCCAGAGACCACAACTTCATTGCCTCGGTGCACAAGGTCAAGACCGAGTGCCCCCCTGTTTGTTGATGTACCACATTGTTGTGGTGTTGTCTGTTCTGACTTGTATCACCTTGTCGTGGACAGATGCAGAAAATGCTTGAAGAGCTAAAAAGACAGCTCTGAGTTACAGCAAATTGATGTGGAGCAGAGATTCCCGGGGGGACCACACTCCCTGAGTGGAAAGGTCGCCCATGTGGGCTCCCAACCCAGAAGGAAGCATCTGTAGTGAGAGTCAAGTCGGAGTAGGGGAATGAAGGGACCCCCAATCTTAATTGCTCTGATCCTGCCACCACTGGAGGGCTAGGATCAAGGTTCGAGTCACTGGGACCAACTTGGAAAGGGGGTCTCTTCTCTGAGACCAATAGGTTCTCAAGTGAAACTGAATGTCTCTCATCTGAAATCTTGCTCCCTGCACAACAGCTGTGGATGCAGCCATGTGCCCCAGGAGCTGCAGAAAGTGTCTTGCCGGTCGAGACCTGCAGAGTGAAGGAGGAGGCCAGAGCCACTAAATTCCTTACCCTTTCTAAGGGAAGAAAGGCTCTGGCTAGCTTTGTGTCAATTCTGCCCCTATAAAGGTGAGTACCTGGACTGGTTCCAGAACTGACTTTAGGTAGATTTAGCAGAAAGCCCAGGGAGGTGAAAGCTGCTGGGTGACCTGCAGAGTGAGATTTACCTGTTCTGGGGACTGGCCTACAATGAGCCAGTCGTCTAGATAGGGAAAAACAGCAATCCTTGCCTCCTAAGTGAGCCACTGCCACTGCTAGACACTTTGTGAATACCCTTGGGGCAGAGGTGAGGCCGAGGGCATTGCTCTGAACTGGTAATGACCTGAGGGCAGTTCGAATCTGAGGTACTTTGATGGGAGCTTCTGATTAGGACATGGAAATAGGCATCCTTGAGGTCCAGGGAGGCTAGCCAGTCCCTGGCCTTAGGAGGGTAAAATCATTGCCAGAGTTACCATTTTGAACTTTGGTTTCAAAGATGCTTGTTCAGATATCTGAGATCTAATATGGGCCGCCATTCTCCTGTCTTTTTTTGGGGTAAGGAAGTATCTGGAATACAGACCCCTGCCCTGGTGCAGGGGAGGACCCTTCTACTGCTCTGAGAGCTAACAGGGATGAGACCTCTGCTTCCAGAGCAAGGGTCTCTGAAGCACTTGCAGTGAGAAAAGTCTGCTTCTCAACTTGGGAAACTTTTTGAACTGAGAACCAGACCCTGGCTACTACTTCCAGAACCCACTTGTCTGAGGTTAAAGAAGCCCAATTCTGACTGAAGTAAGCCAGCCTGCCCCCTACCGGTGCAGGAGAATCGGCCCTGGGCACCCCATCAGGGTGCCTGTAACAGGAGCTTTGGCTGGGGATGGGAGCAGGTCTGCCCACCCTCGTCTGCCTCTGCCTCTGAAGAAGCCCCTCTGAGCATAGGCAGAGAGGCCTGAGTCTGGTAAAAGGCCTGTGAAAGGCCTACCCTACCCCTGGGGGTATGCCTTTGAGGAGTGGCTTGCCGCCTCCTTAGCCTGGGCACTTTGTAAGTAGTCCTATATTCATCCATCTTTTTCATGTAGTTCTCTGTCTGCTCCCAAACAGAGAATTCCCCACCACAGGAAAATCCATAGCCTTAGTCTGGGTATCCTGTGACAGGCTAATACACCTGAGCCAGGCCAACCTGAAAAGCTACAGATGTGGCCATGACCCTAGAGAAAACATCATTAACATCCACAGCAGCATGAAACTGAACCTTAGAAGCCTCAATGCCATCAGCAGCCACCTGTTCTAGTTCACTAGCCAGCTGGCCATGGACTTGTTTGGCTAATTGCATCACAGTATCCCATCTAGATTTCTGATACCTAGCTACAAGCTTCATATAATTTGCTTGCCTGAGTCCCAGAGAGGCTGCCATATACTGTTTTTGTCATGACATCAATCTTCCTGGAATCCTTGTCCGGAGGATGTGAAGCCAGGGAATATTAGCTTTATCACAGGCAGCAGCCTGAACTACTAACATGACTGCATTGCTGAGAAAGGAATTCTGTATCAGGACCTGACAATGTGTACCTTCTGTCCATCTTTTTATCTACAGGAGGCACAGAATTAGGAGTTTTAAAATTTTTATTGTTTGCTTCTAAAAGACTTATGTAAAGGAATAGACAATCTCTAGACTCTGGAATATCCATCATTTCTACAAAATCAGGCTCCTCTTGCTCATCCACAGCTTCTTCTAAGGGAAGCTGGAGGGTTTCAACAACTTTTGTAAAACATGAAATGAGATGGGACTCAGACAGCATAGGGAGATTCTAAAGGTCTGTCTGGGGAGATGTCCGGTTCAATGGGCATACCAGACCTTCCACCATTCATACTTCATAATCATCCTCCCCTCCTCTGGTTCATAAAATTCCTCAATATCATATTCCTGAACCACTGGGACGGGCCAACCAACCTTTTGCCAGATAGTGGCGATTGGATGGGCCCTGAGACAGTGACTGGACAATTTGCATGGCTTTGCTATCTCTGCAGCAGTTGGAGAAAGGGTTTTGGACTCCAGACCTGCTGATTTTCTTGTTTTCTTTACTGGAATTGGTTCCTCAGAACCAGCTTTTCTTTGCCGAGAAGTAACGCCCTGGTCAGAGGGCACTCCCTCTGGTTCGGTTGGCACGAACCAGGCTGGCCATCGGTCAGCGGACTTTTGGCCTCTGTTCCCTGAGCCTGCCCAATCTTTTTTCCAGGGTGGCTGCAGGAAATTCTTACATATCTGGCAGTCTGACTGGAGGTGGTCAAACCCCAGACAATAAACACATGTGGTGTGTGGGTCAGCCTTGGCAAAGACTTCCCCACAAACATCAGTGTTGAAACCCAGTGGGCCCGGTTTTTCTTTTGGGTTTCTCAGACATAATGCAATCCTAACCAGAAAACTTGCCCTTTTAACGGCAGTGCCAGGCAAGACACCCTTATCGGTTCCTAACCGTGTCACGGGTATTGGAAAAAACCGTAATAAATCTGTTTTTTTTAGAACCGATAAGAACCAGGAACCGCACTCTAAAATATTAAATTTTAGTTTTAAATGAGTTTTAAACCCAACTGATCGGTTCAAAACCGAACCGATAACTTACAAGTTCCACACAGACAAAACCTTCAATTTACTTACGGTTACCACAGATAGAGCTTGAACCGAACGGTTTTGCGGTTAAAATAAAACTATTCTCGGTTGAATCAACCGAAAACACCACAAACAGAAGTGAACCGAGCAGTAGGAGAAATCTCGGGAGTGACTGTTCACTGAGGCGGAGTAAAGAATCTGACAGTTCAGGTTTGAAATAACACAGATAGAGCTGCTTCTTAGAGCTCGTGGCCAAAATTCTATTTTGGAATGATTTTAACCATTTCACCTCGGAGCAGTTCTAGAGCTGGATCAAACTGCTACTGTCATAATATAGCAAGACTTCATGTTGTTTGAAAGTTAATTCTTTCACCTCCGAACAGTTCGAAGATTGGTACTCACTGCATATGTCATAATATAGCAAGACTTTGTGTTGTTTGGATTGAGATTTCTTTCAGTGTTTTTCAACATTAGATGTCTGAAACCCTTTTCAAAGCAATGAGCAGATATACTGCTATAGCAGTGATGGTATGAAGACACACACTGAAGCAATTACATGCTCAGTGTCATCACAGAAGGGCTGACGAGGAGCTAGAAAGCTCAAAGCACCACAGTATTTGTCAGCAACCATTTACTGCCTTATGCTGGTTACATACCTTGGCCCAGATATTCAAAAGGGTTGCATGCGCAATCCACTGATGCAACCGGCATGAAATTCAAAGGAGAAGTGCGCGGCACAAATCCCGTTGCACCGGAGCGCATCAGCAGTGCATGCAGGTGCAGGTGGGGGGGAGGGGTGTGCCCATGCATACCCTGCACAGCCCTATATTCAGCCCGGGATGTGCATAGCCATGCATGCGCAACCCCTACCTGTGCCAGCACAAAGTTGATTTAAAAAAAAAAGGAACAACTGATGGCCACCCACAGGTGCGCTGCCGCACTGCAGGACGTAACACAGCAGCTGCCACCTGTGGGTGGCCACCCGAGCTCTGGCTGCACCTGACGGTGCCCCCCCATGCCCGATCGTGGGCATTTGTAAAAAAAAGATTAATGTCCAATATCCCTGGTGGTCCAGTGGACCGCTGTCCGCCCGATCGCGGACTTTTGTAATTAAAAACATAAACAATACCAATATCCCTGGTGGTCCAGTGGACCGCTGCCTGCCCGATCACGGGCATTTGTAATAAAAAGAACTTCTGTCTATTATCCTGATGGTTCAGTGAACCGCTGCCAGCCGATCGAGGCATTTGTAAAAAATACATAAATGTCCAGTATCCCTGGTGGTCCAGTGGACCGCTATCTGCCGATCGTGGGCATTTGTAAAGAAAGACATAAATGTTCAATATCCCTGGTGGTCCAGTGGACCGCTGTCCGCCGATCGCGGACTTTTGTAATTAAAACATAAACAATACCAATATCCCTGGTGGTCCAGTGGACGCTGCCTGCCAATCACGGGCATTTGTAATAAAAGAACTTCTGTCTAATATCCTGATGGTTCAGTGAACCACTGCCAGCCGATCGCGAGGCATTTGTAAAAATACATAAATGTCCAGTATCCCTGGTGGTCCAGTGGACCGCTATCTGCCGATCGTGGGCATTTGTAAAGAAAAGACATAAATGTCAATATCCCTGGTGGTCCAGTGGACCGCTATCTGCCCGGCTGCGGGCATTTGTAAAAAAAAAATACATAAAATGTCCCATATCTCTGGTGGTCCAGTAGACCGCTATCTGCTTCGATCATGGGCATTTATGCGAAAAAACATAAATGTCAATATCCGGGTGGTCCCGTGGACGCTATCTACTTGATCGAGGGCATTTGTAAAAAAAATGATGTCCAATATACCTGGTGGTCTAGTGGTACCCCCCTCCACCCGCCCACTGAGCTCCACCGCCCGCTCCCCGGTTAGTCAGCAGCACCCCACCACCTGTCGCCCACCGCCCGCCAACTGACACCGTCGGTGGGGCTGTATACCAGTTGGCCCTGGCGTAGGCCAATGCCATACAACCATACTGTACTACACTTCCAGATATGTGAATGATCCCATTCACATATCTGAATGTGTATGCGGTACCGGGCTGCATGCCCATTGGCTCACGCCAGGACTAATGGGCGACAGCCCTACCAACGTGTCAAGCGGCGGCGGCGGGCGCAGGTGGTGTGCTGCTGCCACCCGGCTGACCAGGGGAGAGGGCAGGGGTCGGGTGGTGAGAGGGGGTACCATGACCACTAGGAAAATGAGACATATTTTTTTTTTGCAAAGCCTCGATGGGCAGATAGTAGTCCACTGACCACCAGATGTTGGACATTTATTTTCTTTTACAAATGTCTGCAATCGGGCAGATAGCAGTCCACTGGACCACCAGAGATACTGGAATTCTTTATTTTATTATACATATGTCCGCGATCGGGCAGACAGCAGTCCACTGGACCACCAGAGATATTGATTTTTTTTATACAGATGCCCACAATAGGCAGGACAGCGTCCACTGGACCACCAGGGACATCGGACAGAATTATTTATGTATTTATACAAATGCCCATGATCGGCAGACAGCAGTCCACTGGACCACCAGGGATATTGGACGGAATTCAAATTTTTTTTTTATTCAGATGCCCGCGATCGGGCTGTGGAGCACACCGGCTGCAGGGGGCATCAGTCTCGACAGCTGCTGCCTGGCAGGACACCAGGCGCAAGTCATCGGGATCAGCATACCTGTATGCAAAAGAGCCAAATGCCATGCAAAGGTCCCCATTTATGCCTTGCATACATTATGGCCCCATTTGCATGTCAAGTTTTGAATATCACGGTAGCTGTGCACAGCTATCGGAACTTGTGCGCATCCCCATGCTCCACTCTTCTGGCCACTTGCACTGGCGCAGTGCCACTCCGGCCATACACACTGTGAGTGGCCAGGGTGTGAAATTCAACACTGCTGAGCCATGGCGCAGCTCAGTTGAATATCGCCCCGTCCACACCCCTGCACAGCCAAGTTGAGCTGCGCCCAAGCTTGCACCACAGCCTGGTGCAGTTTGAATATCTGGGCCCTTGAATTTATGTTAACACACTTTGCTGGCTACTTAAAATAGAAACTCTCTGCTTGAAAGAAATATTATATGTGATAAAAATATATTATATGAGTTGAATATAACTATTTTATGAAGGGTATAATAAATAAAAGATTAAAAAAATGGAAACTGAGTCCTGTTAAGGTGTTTTTTCTCTGTATGTGGTCCTTTGTGAGTGCTCTGTCATTGCTTTCTGTGTAAGTGATGGAAAAGAGAACAGATGGGACTGGGAGGTAAGCAAGCAGAGAGGGCAGCAGCAGTCAGCAGAGATAAAGAAAAAACAAGTTGTTGAAACAACCAAATTGTACAGTATGTATAAATATTCTGAAGATCTAGTCATTCCATCTTCCATTACAATCAGCCCCTCATTCGCAACAAGAGCTTGCTGTTTTTGCTATTCTTCAACACTGCTTTGTTTTAGGTTCACTGTATGGACCCTTTGTAAATTATGCACAATTTTTGGCCACGATAATTGAGGGTTTGTCCAATTGGAAGCACAAAACGTCATACTTGCAGGTAATTTCAATGCCTAATAATCCACAGTTGGACAAATCCTCTGAACCTTCAAAGGTAACACAAATATAACAAATAAAATAGTTAACATCGTACAAATAGAAGAACTGACATATTCCTGAAGAATCAATCATCCTTTGGAATAGGGATATACATACTTTGATAAAAGAATAAAGAAAAATCTTTGCATGCACTATATTTTAATTTCAAAACAACTGGTTAAGGATCTACAGTGACTTCAGACCACACAGTAGTGCAGACAGACTTAAGAATAAAGAAAGGAATTACAACTATCAATGGTCCTTTAATAATTACTGAAAAACAGACTTCTGAACTTTAATAATAGAGGTAATTAGGGAAAACAGGTTCTATAATTACAGTGGTCAACAACCAATAATATCCTTTCAAGCTGGGCTCAATAACATTAGATTTGAAGAACAAGAGACAATATATTTGCAAGTTAAACAGCTGCATAAATTAATACTACAGGACTACAACAAATATGTCCATGAATTGACAAAAGTATAAAATTAAACAAACTCTGGTTAGACCCAACACGGCTGCTTCAGAGCGTTGAGTTCTAGTGAAAAGTGGTCAGAGTGCTTGCCATGGCTAATGCTGTACATGCATGAGAAACAGTCCACCGTGCCCAAGATGGTCACCATGACAGAAGTGCACATGAGCGATGCTTGTGCATGCTCAATGATTTCATGGTGGCCATCTTGGGCATGGTGGACTCTTTTGTTTCACCCGCAACTGCGGAAGTGATGGGTGGAAACAAAATACTGCTTCTTCAGTGGGGGGGGCACTAAGGGGAGAGATCGTGGTGACCTAACCTACCAGCACTGATAGCAGCACTGTGGACACAGGACCACAGCAGTTTGGAAGCACAGAGCTGAGGTATCTGGTCACATGCTTCCAGAGTCCCTTTTCACCCTCCTAGCAAAACATCTGTAGGGCTCCACCCATGCAGTAGTAAAAAGGATGCACACTAGAACATGGAAGCATGATATAATAAGTGCCTCTTCAACACGGAGATGGTAAATACTAATTATTTAATCCAATTCCATTGCATCAGATGTCTGACACAAAGGGAACTTGTGCAATAAGTAGGATATAAAAGTACTGCCCTGGAGCTTCATGATAGGAATAAGCAATATAAAGACATGGGGCCCAATTCTCAAAGCCCCAGGAGCAATGCAAAGTGCCTGCACCAAACAAAAATGGTGCAAGTGGCACCTTGCATCATAGATTGCCACCAGAGCTATTGTCAAAGGCAGCCTGTGTCAACCACAGGCTGCTTGCTAACTGGGGCTTGCACTGCCTGTGCGCCCACAAATGGGCTATGACATGGCAGGGGGCATGTGGTAGATGTAAGCTGCCACATACCTGATGATCGGATTCTCAGAACTCACCCAGAGGGACAAATTCAAAATACCCTAGACCAGCTAAGGCTGGGCTGGTCTAGAGCACTCAGAAAATCTCCTTTTGGGAGAGCTGACCCATATGCAGCATTGTGCCCCACCCAGCCACGATTGTGCCTTTTCAGTATTGAATAATCATTAGAAGGCCCCACGACCTCCAATTGTGCCTTATGCAGCAGTGAATAATCATTATCATGCCCCGACCCTGATTGTGCCTTATGCAGTAGTGAAATATCATTACCATGCCCCCTGACCCCAACTGTACCTTATGCAGTAATGAATAATCATTATCATGCCCCAACCCCCGATTGTGCCTTATGCAGTAGTGAAATATCATTATCATGCCCCTGACCCCCGATTGTGCCTTATGCAGTAGTGAAATATCATTATCATGCACCCCAACCCCCAATTGTGCCTTATGCAGTAGTGAAATATCATTATCATGCACCCCAACCCCCTATTGTGCCTTATGCAGTAGTGAAATATCATTATCATGCACCCCAACCCCCTATTGTGCCTTATGCAGTAGTGAAATATCATTATCATGCACCCCAACCCCCTATTGTGCCTTATGCAGTAGTAGCGATATCATTAACTTTTGTCCAATGACACCATTATCGCTACAGAACAGAAACCCCCTTAATCTGGTGATCTGAGTGGTCCCCGCCCCATCTCGGCAAGTAGTGCCCACCACCCAGCCCCAACCCGTGTGAGAGCTGGCACAGCCCTCCTCTCATCTCCATGGCCAGCACCGACTGAACTGTCATTCTGATTGCTGTACTGTACAGTTTACAATGTGTACACTAGTACAGCTATATAATGACAGTTCAGTTGGTGCTCGCTGGAGGTGACAAGAGGACTGTGTCAATGCTGGCTCTAATACAGGATGGGAGGAGCTGCGGTGGGCACTCACTGCTGGAAGGTGCGGAGGCCACTAGATCACCAGATTAAGGAGGGTTTCGTTCTGTAGTGATAATGGTGTCACAGATGTAAAGTTAATGATACTACAGCTGCATAAGGCACAATCGGGGTCAGGGGGCATGATAATGATTATTCAGCGGCTGCCTGAAGAGGTAATAATCAATGCCTCCTGCACAGCTTGTTTCGGGTTAGCCTTGACACTGCGTGTTGACTTTCCCACCCACCCACCCAAGCTTGACCCTAAGTTAAGCACCTCCTGATCACATGACTTCCTACCAACAGTTTTCTAACTCCCAAGTTTCCCATTAGCAGAGTATAGGACTTGGCCACTAGAGGGACTTCCATCCTCCTGACTCCCATACCTCCTGTCCCTCCCTTTCCTATTGACTCTCCCCATCTCCCAGCCTCTCTACTACTCCCTAGGCTAACCTCATCTATGCTACCCTAATCTTCAGTGCAAATAAGCTCTATCCCTCGGACCTCCCATTTCTCCTCCCTCGCCAGTCCCAGTCTCTCACTACCTCCCCCTTGCAGTGTCTTTCCTCCAACCACCACCAAGAGTCACTGCTGCGCTCTTGGTTTTTGCCACTCCAGCCCACCGAAGGACCACCCTGCAACTCCACTCCACAGTCACCTCTGGGTCTCTGAGCAGTATCCCCAACCAGGATTTGAAACTGGTACCTTCTGCACTAGAGTCTATCACCCTACCACTGAGCCACGGAGACCTCCACAATAATGTGTGCTGATGTGCCCTACTTATACCACCCCTGGGCCACTGCCCCATTGATACTGCTAACTGGCCACCCCTTCTCATGCTATCTGCCCAGATTCCTCCTGATTGTTCTCTGTATCCTGCTTCTTGGTCCCCCTTGTCCCACTCCTGAGGGACGCTCCCCCACACCTCCCACACTCACAAGCCACCATCGACTGCCACCCACCCTATCATGGCCTGTCAGTCATCCCTTGCCCCCAATATATCTCCCAAGAGTAATATACCAGCACACACCACTCACTTTTCTAGCATATCCAACACTTGTCACTCTGAC
Source organism: Neoceratodus forsteri (assembly GCA_016271365.2). Lineage (NCBI taxonomy): Eukaryota > Metazoa > Chordata > Ceratodontiformes > Ceratodontidae > Neoceratodus > Neoceratodus forsteri. The sequence continues at coordinate 805,374,048 of CM057453.1, forward strand.
CATCCTATGTACTATTCGCTCCACTACCAGGTGACAGATCTCACTGACACATAGGCAACAATCCCTTGCTCTACTCAGAATCCTTGCTCTCTCCTGCTTATTTTTGGGTAATATTCACCCCAACCCAGGCCCTGTGATGCCCACCCTGAGCTGCACACACCATGGGCTCAGGATGGCTGCAATGAATATCTGCAGCAACCAATAACACCGCTGGGCTTCAATGCTGGATGCTGCAGCATCAGCGTGATATCCTAGACCTCTCTGAAACCTAGCTCTCCAATAGGACACCTAACTCAGTGGTCACTCTTCCAGGTTTTACCCTACACAGGAACGACAGAGTGGGCAAACGTGGAGGGGTGTGCTGTGTGTCGGGACTCCTTGATCTGCCATGCACTCCCAACACCGCTCTAGACCATAGTGCCCAAGCCTTATCTGTGAAACTCACCCCAGAGCCTTCCAGAGCCCCCCTAAATATTATGGTAGCTTATGTCCCCGAGAAACCAAGCTCCCATCATACAATCTTCGCCAACTACATCTCCAGCTTCCCAAAATGGAACACATCATAGTTAGTGATTTTAATGTGAATTGGCTTGCCAGTTCGGGTGTCTCAGATCAAGGATACTCTTGCTGCCTTAGATCTGACCCAACTCATCAAACAACCAACCAGGGTGAACTCCACTAAGAGCTTCAGCACCTTGATTGATCTTCTACTTACAAACAGTCCCCACAGAATCTCTAACTTGGTGGTCCTTCCGGACTCCCTAAGTGATCACTCTCCCATATCATTTTCCTGGTCTTGTTTTCAATAGAATCCTGAACCACACAGGTCAGCTCGGTGTCATCTCTGGCCTGGAGGCCTCACTAAACTTAAGAAATACCTAACCCTTTGGGACTGGTCCCCTGTCTCTCAGGCTGCCTCTGTAGATGAAGCCCTTGATTACTTTACCTGCTCCTTTAATAAGGTATGCAATATCTATGCACCTCTCTCAAAAGTGCAGACCAGGAAACGTCATGCCACCTGGATCACACCTGAATTGCTCCATCAACTGAAGCATAGAGATGAACTCTAGCATAAAGTAGTCGCCTCTGGCTCACAGACTGACAGGCAGGGCTATAAAGCAGCTCGTAACAAATGCACTTGGGCAATAAAGCAGATCAAATCGACCACTACAAAAGACCCTTGCCTCCTCCTGGGGAATGCTTGGTTGTTTTGGGACAATATCAAAGAACTCAATAGCAAATTTCAGCTTCCCCCACCCTCCCTACTTACCATAAACAGTATCCCCACCACCGACCTACGGGCCATCGCCGACTGCCTCAATTCGTCCTTCTCTGACCTCAGTGCACTACTTCCAAACAACTTCTTTGATCCCATTCCGGAAATCCCACCCCCCCCAATCTTCAGTATCCCCCCTTCTACTTCAGGGTAATCACTATGAATGAGGCTAGACCTTAGCTTGCTAACGCCTTCAGTGGCTCTTGCTACTGCAAGGATTCTTTTATAAGAAGATACTTCAGCTAGTGCTAGACACAGTACTCTCCCATTGACTGACTTCATTAACTGCTCACTATGCTTGGGACAGTTCCCAACAGGCTGGAAAATTGCCACTATCACCCGGTATACTGAAATGTGGGGATAGCACGTCCAACAATTATCGTCCCATCTCCATCCTCCCCCCTCTCTCAAAAGCCCTAGAAAAGATAATAGCTACATAGCTCACCAAATACCTGCATACAACCTACTGTGCAATGAGCAACATGGTTTCAGATCTGGGCACAGTACAACCACAGCCCTCACTGAGTTCTCTAACTTCCTTCACTCGGCCCTGGATAAAAAATATATTGCTGGAACTGTTTACATAGACTTGTCAAAGCTTTTGACACTGTCTCCCACACCCTACGCCTAAGCACACTCCACCACATAGGTCTATCGAAAAGACTCATAACTTGGTTTACCAGCTACCTTACAGTTAGATCACAATGTGTCAAAATAAACAACACCCTCTCAACCACTCTGCCAGTCTACTTTGGGGTCCCTTAGGGCTCCATTCTCGGCCTTCTGTTATTCAGTATTTACCTGAATGCCCTCCCCAAGTTCTGCTCCGGCAAACTACTCTTGTATGTAGAAGACATGGTTCTCTTTGCCTCACACCCGTATCCTAGTGTTCTGCAGGCTTCCCTCCAACACACTTTTAACCAGATTGAGAACTGGTTCATAGACCATAGACTCGTGGTCAACGTAAAAAAGACAAAGTCCATACTCTTTGCCCATCGTCAGTACAAGTCCAAAGATGTGCAACTAACAATCCTCTCCCACTCTCTCTCCTTCCACTAGAGCAAGTCACTACGTATAAATATCTGGGCCTAACCTTTGACTCTTGCCTCTCATACTACTCACACATTAACAATCTATCCACAGCCAAAACACCCGTGACAGGATTACTGTATAGGCACAAAAACTGTACCACCGGAAGCCCTCAATCTGGTCATCACCTCCTCTGTCCTCTCTCTAGTTGATTGTGGGCTCACAGTCTACTTGGCTGCTGATCCCATGTCTCTGAACAAAATCCATCTGGTCATCAACAAAGTGTGTAGACTCCTCCCTGGGACAGGTAAGCGTACCCATACGTGTACCCTGTATACCCTGGCAAACCTCCTCACCCTGGATGAAAGACTACGTTATCAAACATGTCTCCTCACTAAAAAGATTCTCCTGGGGCTATACTGAGGGTTAAAACCTCATTATCCCAAAGTCTTTCCATTACAGAGCTCCAGTCTGGTACAATGAACTCCCCAGTTGTTTCCTCCATCTACAAGTTAGGTCCCTTTAAGATAGCTCTCAAAGAACATATACTTGCCTCATGGCGCTGTCAATGCATCACCTCATTTAGTAACCCACTATTCTTTCCCCACCTCTGAGCACCCATCGGGTGGTGTAGCTCAACAATGACAGTATCTTCTCACTGTGTTAATTGACATTGCGGTTGCTGCAGACCATACTATATCCTCTGCCTTGTACTATAATGGTGCTACCTGCCACACAAATTACCTTCTGTGCAGGGCTAGTACCCCTGAATACTATAGTTAACCTCTTGACAATGCCTCTTGTGGCAGCACATGCTTGTTGAATATGTTAGTTTTTCCACTCCTTACTATGCCCTAGGTTGTTTATGTCCTCTAGCGCACCAACACACTGGTGTACCACTGTAATCTGTTGATTAACTGCTGATTGTATAAGACAACCTATCAGTGTGTCACTGCAAACTGTTGATTATCTACTGATTGTATAAAGCAACCTTTCTTTATATTGTGTAGAACCTGGAACACTGCAGGCCACTGGGGCCTGGAACCATTTAGCTGTTGTGATTGTATATTGTAGGTCTTTTTTTTCTGTTTGGCACGGAGCCTTTGTAAATGAGTCTCTGACTCAAAGGTTGTAAATCCTAGAATATTAAAATAAATAAATAAATAAAACACTCACTACTGCATAAGGTACAATCAGGGTTGGGAGGGAGGCTGCTAGCCCAATGGGGACTGAGTGGCACACAGCTGCCCTGTGGCTACGCCACACACTACTATCACATAGTCTGTTTGGCACCTGGCCCCAGATTGCATAAACCACAGGACTTAGCAGCCAGGACAATGCCCAATTGGAGAATAGGGCGAGGGTCCCTGGCACAAGGGAAGCACAAGCAGATGCTATGGTCGCAGCTTGTTTCTATCCAAAGCTCCTTTGAGAATCGAGCCCATAAAGTCTAAGGGAAAAAGATCATGTCTTAATGAAAATATCTTCAATAATAAAAGCAGAAGGTCATGGAAATCATTTCTGTGTGGCTTTTTCGTGCCTGTGTTCTGCAGATGGCAATTATGACTTGGTTGCTGGAAAACAAGCAAATCTTTAAATTGTATTACTTTGGCAAGTTATTTTTTTATCAGCACTGTTTTCTTCTCCTTTGGAGCACTGTCCCACCTGTATCCCTTTGACCTGCAACTCACATCTTTACAGTCCCTCCTGACACTCTCCCTTTCCAAAATATGTATTAAATACTAATGTTTCAGCTAACTCTGCCATAAGGGAAGGTTAATTAAATGCCTACACAAATTTGTAACAAGTTATGATCCAAGAGAAGAAAAAATTACTCACTGTAGTAATCTTGTTTTTTCTAATGGAGTCTTGCTGTATTCTGACAATATGCAATTAGCCCAAGCACTTAAACTGCCCCAGAGAGGAAAGGGTTAACTCTATGCAGGAGCATAGAACATTGAGCTTGAGCTCAATTTTCAAACCTCTGTCCCTGGTACATTCTCTTGTAACCGCCAGATTCTTACGAGCACTAATATTAACTAGCCTAGCTCTGTAAACATGAAAAAAATAGGCCACAGGCCAACAAGCACTTACGTCAAAAGACTCAAGCTGAGAACCCAAGAACAAAACCCTAAACAGATAGTGATATAATGGTAATAATAATAATAATAACATTAATAATAATAATAATAATAATATCAACAAACTCATCCCCATCCAGGATGAGACAGAGAACTACACCTGTGGGGTGCAGCACTGCGCCTACCAACTCTAACACTCAAAAGTAAGGTTCTGAGAGGGGACGCAGGCCGGGAGGTCAGAATACAGCAAGACTCTATTAGAAGAAACAAGATTACTACGATGAGTAATTTTTTTTTCAAACAACATGAAGTCTTGCTGTATTCTGACTATATGCAGACTACCAAGCAGCACCCCCTGGAGGAGGAATAAACAGAACCTACTTTGGAAAAAGGCTCTGTGGTACTGCTGTGTTAAACCTAGCATCACTTCTGGCTTGAGTATCCAGACAGTAATGCATGGTAAATGTGTGAACAGTTTTGCAGGTGGCTGCTTTACAGATTTCTAATAATGGAATGTCTCTAGCTGCTGCCACAGAGGCAGCTGTACCCCTGGTTGAGGGACCCTCAGGCCTGAGGGAGGCTCCTTGCCCAAATTTCTGTAACATAACTGAATACAAGAGACAATCCACCTGGCTATTGTCCTTTTGGTGGCAGGTTTACCCTTGCCCACTTCTCCAAAAGTGAGAAACAGCTGAGAACAATCATTTCTATGACATTAGTATGGTCCACATAATAACTTATAGCCCTTTTTACATCCAGACTGTGCAGCCTTCTCTCACCTGAGGAAGAATGATCAGTAAAAACACTGGCAGTGACATAAACTGGTTAAGGTGAAAATCGAAACCACTTTGGGAAGAAATTTCCTATTTGCCCTAAGCACAACTTGTCTCTGAAGGCGATAAAGTCAGGCTCCATGGAAAAGGCCTGTAATTCATTGATTCTCCTGTCAGAGGTAATGGCCACCAGGAAAGCAGTTTTCCAAGTCAAGTACTTTAGCTCAGCTGAAGACGTACGTTCAAAGGGGGGCTGCATAAGCTGTGCAATGTAGATATTAAGATCCCATGCTGGAGTAGGTTCCTTAAAGGGAGGGTTAAGATGTTTCAAACCATTGAAGAATTTACTAAAAACAGGTTGAGATGCTAGGGAAGATCCCTTCCCTGCTGACAGAAAAGCAGACACAACTGCCAGGTGAACCTTAATAATAACAGGCCTAAGGCCTAGACTATGTACATGGACCAAATAGTCCACAGTCGTAGACAGACCAGCCAAATCTGGCTGCACATTCCTCTGAGACCAACAGATGCTGAATCTCTTCCACTTTGAATTATAAGTCTTTTTGGTGGGAGGCTTCCTAGAAACCTTCAGAACATCCAGGACCCCTTGTGAAGATGCAGGCCTGCATACTCTAACTCTTCAAGAGCTAGGCCTTGAGCCTAAGAGAACTGAGATTGGGATACAAATCCTCCCTGAGAGGAGGTTAGGAGGTCATGCCTCCTGGGATGGCAAGGGAATTGTGACTGACAGGGACATTAACAGAAGGTACCAGGGTTGCCTGGCCCAGTCTGGTGCCGCCAATATCAGTGTACAGGGCTGAGACCTGATTTTTATCAGTACTCTGAAAAGAAGAGGAAAGGGGAAGGCATACAGGAACCTGTTCGTCAATCCAGCACTAAAGCATCCAGAATCACAGACCCTAGAAGTGGAGGTCTACAGCAGAAGAGGGGGAGATGATTGTTGTCTGGGGCTGTAAAGAGATCTATCTCTGGAGTGCCCCACCTCCTGAAAATAATGTGTAGGACTTGGTGGTTCAGTGACCACTTGGTGACCCTAGGAGATCTTGCTCAGGGCATCTGCCAGCACATTGTCCTTCCCCGGGAGATGCACAGCCATGAGGGAGGTTTGGAGAGAAGTAGGCCAGAGTCCAAACCTTCATGGCTTCTGTGCACAAGGCTGGGGACAGTGCCCTGCTTGTTTATGCTTTACACAGTGGTGGTGTTGTCTGTCCTGACCTGCACCACCTTCCCTACGTTTTATGAGAAAGTCTGAAGGGCTAAGAACACAGCCATGAGTTCCAGTAGGTTAAAGAAGGAGAGACTCCTGCTGTGAATGTGCCTTGAGCAGTGAGGGCTTCCCAAGTGAGTTCCCCAACTCAGAAGGGATGCGTCTGTGGTGAGAATCACCGAGAGTGACTGCTGAAGAAAAGGAACTCCTTGCCTTAGATTGTCCTTCTCCAACCACCATTGGAGAGTCTGGATAAGAGTTTGGGTTACTGGAATCAACTTGGTGAGAGAATCCTTTTTCTGTGACCTAAAGGACCTGAGGTGAAACTGAATATCCCTCATTTGGAACCTGGCTCCCTGGACCACTGCAGTGGATGCTGCCATGTGGCCTAGAAGCTGGAGAAAGTGCCTGGCCAGACAAGACACTTGAAGTCTGAAGGAGGCTGCCAGGTCTGATAGGGCCCTCACTCTCTGAAGTGGCAGGAGGCCTTTGCCTGAATAGTATCCAACTCTGCCCTATAAGGTGAGAAGCTGGACTGGCTCAAGCACTGACTTGGAAAGACTGAGAAGGAGTCCTAGGGAACCCAGAAGCCTCTGAGTAACAGCCAGAGCTGGCCTTACCCGAGCTGGAGACTGGCCCACAATGAGCCAGTCATCTAGGTAGGGGAACACAGAGATGCCCTGCCTCCTGAGGAAGGCTACAACTACCACCAGGCATTTTTGTAAAAACTCTGGGGGCAGAAGTGAGGCCGAAGGGCATGGCCCTGAACTAATAATGACCTGAGGGCAACTGGAACCTGAGGTACTTTCTGTGGGAGCATCTGACTGGCATGTAAAAATAGGCATCCTTGAGGTCCAGAGAGGCTAGCCAGTTTCCTGGTCTCAGGGAAGAATGATTCCCAGAGTCACCATTTTGAATTTTGGTTTTTAAGATGTCTGTTCAGATGTCTGAGGTCTAGGATGGGTTGCCAATTCCCTGTCTTTTTTGGGGTGAGGAAGTACCTTGAGTATAACCCTTTTCCCCGCTGCACAAGAGGAACTTGTTCCACGTCTTTTTGGAGCAAAAACAAAGAGACCTCTGCCTCTAAGGCAGCTGTTTCAAAATGGTGACTATGGGAATCATTCTTCCCTGATTAGATACTAAACAAATATTTTTGCTCAGTATTTACAAATGAAGAGGGGGAGGTACATAAAACAAACAGTAGAAACACTCTGGATACAGAAGTTGATACCAGCTCATTTACAGAAGAAAGGGTTCTGAAAGAACTCTTAAAACTGAAGGTGGACAAAGCAATGGGGCTGATGGATTCATCCCAGAATTCTAAAAGAACTAAGGGTAGAACTAGTGACACCACTGACTACCCTTTAACAAATCATGGGAGGATGGGGTGGTACCCGAGGACTGGAGGAGGGCAGATGTGATTCCCCTTCACAAAAATGGGAGCAAGGCAAGCAGGAAATTACAGATCTGTTAGTTTAACCTCAGTGATAGGGAAAATGATGGAATCACTTCTGAAGGAAAGTATTGCGAGTATCTAGAGGCCAGAGGGCACAGGACCCTAGGCAGCATGGATTCACATCGGGAAGGTCATGCCAGATGAATCTGATAGATTTCTTGACTGGGTGACCAAGTAGTAGATCAGGGAGGGGCTGTGGACATGGCCTACCTAGACTTGCAAGGCATTTGACACAGTCCCACAAAAGATTGATATATAAGTTAGCCAGCCTGGGAGTGGGTCCCAAGATGACAGCCTGGGTAAAGAATTAGCTGGAGAATAGGACACCGAGAGTAATAGTAAATGGAGTCCACTCAGAAGAAAGGAGGGTTACTAGTGGGGTACCGCAGGGTTCAGTATTAGAGACTCAGACTCTTCAATGTCTTTGTAAGCCTACTTGCAGAAGGACTGGAAGGAAAAAGTATGTCTCTCTTGCAGATGACACAAAGATCTGCAACAGAGTTGATGCACAGGGTGGGTGGAAAGGATGAGAAGGGACTTGGCAAGGTTAGAGGAATGGTCAAATGTATGGCAGCTTAGATTCAATGCTAGAAGTGCAGGTAATGCACCTGGGAAAAAAAAAGGGGAAGAGTACACAATGGGGGTGAGACACTAACAACAACAAAATGGAAAGGGACCTGGGGGTAGTCATATAAGATGACTAAAGGTGGGCAAGCAATGTGAGAGGGCAGCAAGGAGGGCTGGGGGGGTACTGGGATGCATAGGGAGAGGCATCACCAGTAGAAAACAGGAAGTTATTATCCTCTGTACAGACAGCTGGTGAGACCCCATCTGAGTACTGTGTGCAGTTCTGGAGACCCAATCTCCATAAAGACATAGACAGGATGGAAGCTGTCAGAGGAGGGCAACTAAAATGGTGCAGGGTCTGCACTGGAGGACATATGAAGAGATGAAAGGAGCTTAATATGTATAGCCTCGAGGAAAGGAGGGGAGAGGGGACATGATAGAAACATTCAAGTACCTCAAGGGAATCAACAAAGTCCAAGAGGGTAGCATCTTTCAAAAAGACATGTGCAAGAACAAGAGGCACAATTTGAAGATGGGAAGCGGCTCAGAGGTAATTTAAGAAGTATTTTTCACAGAGAGGTTGTGATGCATGGAACAGCCTTCAGAGGAGGTTGTGAGTCAAAATCAGTGGTGGAATTCAAGCATGCATGGGACAGTCATAAGGCAATTCTAGGGGGTGGGGTAGGAAGAAGTAGGCTGCTGGTTAACTAGGATCTGCAGCTTATCCAGTAGGTAGGGAAATGGGCAGACTGGGTGGACCAAGCGGTCCTTATCTGCCATCAAATTCTATGTTTCTATGTTTCCTGTGGGGTGGCAGGCTTGAAAGAACTTGCTCTGATTTTGGGAGAACTTTTGAAATTTAGAGCAAGTCCCTGACTCACCACTTCCAGGACCCATTTCTCTTAGGTAACAGACTTCCAGACCTGGAAGAAATGAGCCAACCTGCCCCCTACTGGGATAGGGGAGGTGGCCCGGACTGACAAATTAGGGTGTCTGCTTGGCAGGGGTTCTAGGCTGGGAGGTGGATGTAGCCCTGCTCATCCCCCCCCCTACCTCTCCCTCTGAAGAAACCCCTCTGCTGGAAGGTAGAGGAGACCTGAGCTTGGTAAAAATGCCTCTGAAAAGGCCTACCCCTGCCAGCTCTAGACTGCTGCTTTTGAGGAGTAGCAGACCTTTCCTTGGCCATTGCACTCCTACAGGTGGTCCTGTACTCGTCCATCTTCTTCATGTACATTTCTGTCTGCTCCCCAAACAGAGAGTTCTAAACCACAGGAAAATCCATGGCCTTAGCCTGGGAATCCTGAGAAAGATGAGTACATCTGAGCCAAGCAAATCTCCTCAGGGAGACAGATGTAGCCATGACTCTAGATGAGACATCATTAGAGTCCATGATGGGCTCCCACCTGGATTTCTGGTACCTAGCCACAAAAGCCATATAGGAGGCCTGCCTGAGTTCCAAGGAGGATACCAGGTACTGTTTTTAGCCACAGCATCCAGCTTCCTGGAGTCCTTATCTGGGGGTAGCTCAAGGGAGTATTAGCCTTGTCACAGGCCCAGCCTGTACTACCTCAACATGGCTGCAATGATTGTATAGGAACTCTGTCCCAGAACCTGACAGCATATACATCTTGTCCATCTTCCTATCCACAGGAGGTATGGAATTAGGTAACTGCAGAATTTTTTGCGTTTGTTTCCCCAAGGATTTATGCAGGGGAATAAAAAGTCTCTTGGACTCTGGGACATCCATCATCTCCACAAAGTCAGGTTCCTCTTCCTCTTCAAATGCTTCCACAGTAGAATGCTGAAGAGTTTCTGCCACCTTTTTGTAAAACAAAAAGTGAGAGGGGGACTCAGAAAGTCTGGGAGGAGAAACAGAAGTAGGCCTGTCTGGGGAGATGTCATGCTCCACTGGATCATCTAGGCCTCCTTCAGAATCATCTTCTTCTCCCTCCCAGGCTATCTCATAGAAGGCCTCTGGATCATATTCGGATTGAACCTGAACCAAACTCAACCAACCGTCTGGAAGAAGTCATTGGTGTCACAAACACACTCAGCAGGTCAGGCCCTCTGCTCCCACAGTGCCAACCTCCAAGCACAGTATTGAGAACAGGTAACAGACAGGGTAACCCTCCTGTCTGCTTGTGGGTCCGAATCACCTTTAATCTCAAGTTCTGGGGGGATACAAACTGTGAACCTTAAGCTAGCATATCCAAATGTACAGGCTCAGATAATCTGCTCTTCGGGGGGATGCCAGATATCTTTCGCCTACGGGGACCTAACCAGGTATCCAAAAATGAACCCTTAAAACTCTATAAAAGACCTTAGGTATATTCTTACATTTTCCCAGTTTGGTAACACTATCAATCTTATGAACAGTTTTGTCATTCTTAACCCTCCATACGTCACATGCAAAAGAAAGAACTTGGATGACCCACGCAGTAGCTTTCAAATGAAAAGTTTACTTAAAATGGATAACAATATGTAAAATGTAAACACAGAACACTATATCACAAAGCATACACTCACAAAAGAAAAAACAAAGACAACTACAGACAAACTCTTACCAAAGTACATTTACATCTGTTCTCTCTAATGTATTACCTCTTTACAGTGCTTAAGTTAGATCTTGTTTCTTAAGAGCCCAAAAATGTTATGTTCTAAGTTCAGCCTCAGTATTCAGTTTAATCTGTCTCTCTCACACACCCCTTCCATGATATCATCTAGCTCCTCCTTTTAGAATATAAAAAATATACAAACAGGATGTCCTATCAGGAGGGATATTAAATAAGGTGACATCAGCAAAACCTCATTTCCCAAATATGACTCCTAAATTAACATTTTCTCTGATCTTAAGCAGCTCTTGTTCCCAAGGCACATGAAAGGATTTTTATAACTTTAGCACCATGGTGGGAACATGTTTTTCCTCTAAGATGTCATAAAAGTTTACGAGCCCTATATCCTGGTAGCTGGGTCACTTCTAATTAAGTCAGAAACAGAAGACCCTTCATTAAGTCTCTAGTCTTTTAATTACCTCCTGGTTTCAGGTTAATATATCCAGTTATTTCCACTAAAACCTGGGGGGGGGGGAGCACCCATAGCCCAGCTGGTCTTATGGAGACAATCACACACTACATTTTTATATTACAAATATCATAGAACAATCACAACCAGTTGGCCAAGCGTCACAATCCTCCCCACCTAGACTGAATTTGGGGGCTCTATCCCTTGCATGGGATGAGCTTCCCAAATCAGTTCTCTCCTCATACAGACATGACTGGCCATTGCTGTTCTGATTGGTCGCTCCAGCCCTATGTAAGATTGTCATGTCATACCCCTGCAAGGCAAGACTCCACTTAACAGTCTACCATTAGTTTTTCCCATTTGGGTCAGCGGAATCAGGGGTTGTGGTCCATTTGTACCTTAAAATGCTGCCCATATAAGTATGGGTCTAATTTCTTTAGGGCCCAAACTATGGTAAAACACTCTTTTCCAAAGTAGAGTAAGCCTGCTCCTGGGAAGTAACTTTTACTCAGGTACACTATCGGGTGATCTTTCCTTGGTTGGATGTCTGACTCAGTACTGCCCCAATACCCATGTCTGAGGCATCAGTCTGAACTGTAAAGGGTCTGCTATAGTCAGGACTTTTCAATACAGGAGCACTGCACAGTGCCTCCTTTAGTCTTGTAAAGGCTTTTTCACAGGCTGGTTCCCAGGTAATTTTCTTAGGCATCCTTTTCTTTACCAGGTCAGATATGGGAGCAGCCAGGGCATTGTAATTCAGTACAAATTTCCTATAGTACCCTGCTATCCCTAGAAAACTCCTGACCTGCTTCTGCATTTCTGATCTGGTCCATGCCTTGATCACCTATATTTTCACTTGGTTAGGACAGAGCTATCCCTGGACTACAACATGCTCGAGGTATGCCACTTCAGCCATGGCCACCTGGCATTTTGCAGCTTTGACAGTCAGCCTGGCCCTCTGTATCCTGCCCAGCACTTCCCTAAGGTGGGACAGGTGTTACTCCCAGCTGGCACTAAAGATGGCAATGTCATCCAGGTATGCCACGGCGTACTCCTCAGCACCATTTAACACCTGGTTCACCAACCTTTGGAAAGTAGCCAGGGTGTTCTTCATTCTGAAAGGCACTACTTTAAATTCAGATAAGCCTATTGGAGTGATGAAGGCTGACCTCTCCCAAGCTGTGTCCATTAACTCTACCTGCCAATACTCCTTTGTCAGGTCAATAGTCATACAGTAAGTCGCCCCTCCCAACTTGTCCAGGAGTTCGTCTGTCTGGGGCATCAGGTGGGCATCTGACTTCATGACTGCAGTCAGTCACGACAGTCCACAGAAAATGAGTAGAGCCATCTGGCTTGGGCACAAGGACTACAGGTGAGGCCCAGGGGCTGTGGGATCTCTGGATTACCCTAAATCCAGCATTTCCTCCACCTCCCTCCTAATGTCCTTTTGGACAGCCTCCAACACCAATATGCTGTCTGACAAATGGGCATCTGTGTCCTTGTCTCCACATCAAGCATCGCTAGAGGGGTTTGTTCAGGCTTGGCACTAACCAGTGGGGCAAAGTCTGCTAAAACCTCCTTACTTCCTGGATCTTGTCCAGGACCAGCTGGAGTGACAGTTTAACTGCCTCCATAAAGAACTCCCTGCTTTCTTCCAGCAAGTCCAGAGGGGTCTCCTTCACCCATTCCCTCCTCAGGACTACATACTGCAAACACCATGTCACCCCTGTTGTATGTGGCTTCATAATTCTGTCTGTCCTCTGTCAGGTAACCCTATGATATAGTTCACATCATTTACCTTCCTAACTACTTTATACGGTCCTGCCCACTCAGCCTACAACTTGTCTTTCCGGACTGGAATAAGGACCATGACTTTCTGACCCACTGTGTATGAGTGAGCTCTGGCTCTGCAGTCTCACCACACTTTTTGTTTCTGTTGGGCAGCTGCCAGGTTGCTCTTGGCTATCCCCATAAGCTCCTTCAGCCTTTCCCTAAACCAAAGGACGTAATCCACTATGGGAGTTCCCTGGGTGGCATGCTAGCCTTCCCAGTCCTCCCGGATCAAGTCTAGAGGCCCATGTACCCGGCGTCCATATAAAAGTTTGAAGGGGGGAAAATCCTGTCGACTCTTGGGGCACCTCCCTGTATGCAAACAGCAGGTGGGAAAGGTAATTCCCAGTCCCTCCCATGCTGTTCAGCAAACGCTCGGAGCATTGACTTTAAGGATCCGTTAAATCTTTCCACAAGCCCATTGGCTTGCGGGTGATAAGGTGTCATGCATCTCTGCACCACCCTACACTTGTCCCACAAACATTTCATCAGGTCCAACATGAAGGAACCCCCTTGATCGGTGACAACCTCCTGCGGAAACCCAACATGGCAGAAAATCCCAAGTAAGGCATCTGCCACTTTGTCTGTCCTCAGCGAGGATAGGGCGACTGCCTCTGGATACCAGGTGGCATAATCCACCACAGTCAGGACGAACCTCTTCCCGGAGGAGCTGGGGGTATTTAAAGGCCCCACAATATCCATTCCCACCCTCTGGAATGGCTGCTCCATATGTGCAATGGAATTAGGGTGGCTTGTGTTTTCTTACCTTCCTTCCTATTTCTTGGCACCGGTGACAAGACCTGCAATACTCCTTCACCTGCTAGGTGAAGTTGGGCCAACAGAAATTCTGGACCAACTGCTGTAGTGCACATGATTCCCAGATGACCAGACAAGGGAATATCATGTGCAGTCTTGAGCAACTGCTCACGATACCCCTGGGGAACAACAAGCTGCCTGCCTATCACCCCTCCCTCTGTCTGCACAGCCTGAGTAAACATCAGTCAATTTTCCCAATAAACCTTATGTTTACTATCACCTCCATCTGCTCCATCAGAGTCTGCCCAAGCCCTCAGTTTCTCTAGACTAGGGTCACTTTTCTGTGCAGCTGCAAATTCCTTACCCATTCTCAAGGTATGGGAGAGGTCCTCTTCAGTCTCTAAACTAGGGTCCCTAGCACTAGCATCCGGGCACTCAGGATTACTGTCATCCCTAACCCTCTGACAATGGGTCACCCCTCCTTTCTTGGGTAACCCTTCATAGCTGTGTGGTTAACTGCTACTGGGGAAATTTCTTCCCCCTTTTCATTAGTCTCCCTAGCAGGAGACAGGCTGGGGAATCAGCCTCCCAGGTATTTCCACACTGGCTTCTGTGGAGTCCAGGGAAATGAAAATTACGTACTACCATAATTCTTGATCTTCTCTTGTATCTTCACCATTCATTACTGATTGAGGTTAAGCCGAGCGCACCCGCTCTGGGAGTTTTGGGTTTTTAGTGGCTCAACGGTGCCACCCTCGGAACGACGTGCTCGTCATCGCATGTAGTGAGCGGCCATTAAATGCCGCAGACTCCTCCTATATCTCAGTTCTGGTAGCCAGAGGCGAAAATAAAGGGTAAGAAAAAGAAAGCAAGGCAAGAGGCGAGGGATAGAAAAAGGAAAGAAATAAACTGAAAAGGAAAAAGCCGATGGAGAGTAGACAGAGAGAGAGAATTCCTACCCTAAGGGACATGAGGGCCTCCTTTCCAGGGCTCTGGGGAGGAACAGAGAGGAGGAAGGGAAGAAAGAAAGAAAGAAAGAAAGAAAGCAAGCATGTTGAGAGGGAGGACAGTGCCCATCGAGCATTGGTTGAGAGGCTATAGGCTCGAAACTGACCAGGGAGCAAGAATCCAGTTAGCAGGACTGAGGGAGGTTCAACCCAACCACCTGAACAGATCTGAAGAGGCAGACTCTCTGAACTCTCAACACGCAAGATCCCTTCATCCTAGTTGAGGCCCTTAGACTGTCCGGGCAGAAACTGTTCTGAGAGCGCCCATCCAGGAAGGGGACTAAGTCCCTTAGCACCTTGTTAAGTGCTAACACAGAAGTGTATGGGAAAGACTATGGGCAGTTTTGTATGAAAAGTAGAGTGGAACTCAATCAGACTTCCCAGGGCAAGGCAGACAGATGCTCAGAGCTGAAGCTGAAGCTAGAAGAGCTTGAAATAAGACCTGCCACGGGGATTCCAGACTTCGTGAAGGCCAAGACAGGGCATGGCCACCTGGGCTGTGAAACTGCACGACCTGAAGAGGGTAAGGAATCGCACCATAGGGCAGTCAGAGAGAGTTCCCTCAGAATTAGAGAAATTTGGAACTGTGTTCGTTCCCCTTTACCTTGAGGAAAAAAGGAGATCCATTCACAAGAATGGGGAAAAAGAGCAGAAAAGTTTGTTTTTTTTTTCGCAAAGGCCATGGGGAGTAAGAGGAGCAGACAGGAGGAAGGCATACACAGAAGGAGGCCACTGGGGGAAGGTGGCTGGGTGGGTATCAGTAATGAATGGTGAAGATACAAAGAGAAGATAATAATTACGGTAGAGTACGTAATTTTCATATCTTCCTTGTCAATCTTCACCATTCATTACTACAGGTGATGCAAGCCCCCCCCTTAAAAAGGGGGGTTAGAACCCTGAGGGAACAAGACCCTCAGCCTGCTGTTGGTGAGAAACAGAAGGGGAAGACCCTGGCTAATACAGAGAGAAGCCTAAGTGGGAAAAGAGCTAAGAGGTGCCCTCCGAGGATGGGGAGACTAAGGAAGCCCCTGCAGAAGTCTCCTAGCTCTGGAGGAAAAAAGACAGGTCCCCCGGAAAGCGGAGCGCATCACCCTATGCCGGGCCAGGGGTGACAACCTTGATAGACGAAGCCATGCTGTCTGCCTAATGCAGATCGCTGTCCCCTCAAGCCTGGAAACCACCTCATTGGCATCATAAGATGCCCTTGCTTGGTGTCTTGCCAGCTCCAGGCCTATAGCAGAGAGGGCAATAGCCTGACTGGTATGCTCTGTATCAGGCATTGATGCTAAGAGCTGGGAGAGCATCGACCATAGATGCCGATTGTAGGCAGCGTGGTGAGCCTGATGTGATGCAATGCAAGCCACCACACGAGAAGAAGAGAACACTCTTCGCCCCCACCGGTTGAACTGTAGGGATTTCGAATCCGGTGGACGGTCATGCACCAGGCAGCGATGCCCGGAAGAAGTCTCTAGGTAGACCAAACCCGAGGACAGGTTGGGAAGGGTACCCAAGGATTCCGAGGGGGCACAATACCATCGACAACAGTCTGCTGGGGCTGGAGAAAGGGCGGCTGGCGACTGCCAGGAACGGATAGACGCCTCCTGGAAGGGGATAGGCCAGGAAGGTACCACCAGGTGCTGGGCACTCA
This sequence comes from Neoceratodus forsteri, assembly GCA_016271365.2. Taxonomy (NCBI): domain Eukaryota; kingdom Metazoa; phylum Chordata; order Ceratodontiformes; family Ceratodontidae; genus Neoceratodus; species Neoceratodus forsteri. The sequence goes on from CM057453.1 coordinate 805,390,720, forward strand.
ATTCTCCAAGGAATTCACGCATCTCCCATTCAGTATTCTCTCACCTAACATAAGAGATTCAAGATCCTCACCATCCTCGAAAGATCGCTGATATTCAGTGAAATCAGCGTCAGAAGAAAGGTGAGCAAGGGTTCCTCTCCCTCAGAGGAGGAAGATGAGGATGATGGAGGCTCGAATGTCCAGAAGATTCCTCTGGCGGTGGAAAGGTGAAAGACCGCTCATGCATATGTCTAGCGTATGAGGGAAGGCCGCGCAGAACCTCTGAACTGCTCCCAGGATAACGGACCCGTAGGACCGATATGGCCTGGAAGAGCGGGGGGTGGTTGCAGAGGTACTGGAGAAGGGCACCTGCAAAGAGGCAACTGACCTCTGCTAGGGCTCTGAAATCCGGGGAACGGAGCCCGAGTTGGCGGGATCCCGGACAACAAACCAGGCTGCAAGATGGGACCCTGGGGATGCGATGACTGGAAGAGCCCGGGGGGGATCCTCTCCCGTGATGAACCCGGGACTGCATGGATCCAGAAGGGCAGTTCACAACAACTCCACCGGAGGGAACCCCGGGCCCAAGAGAGAAAGGCGGGGTTGGCGCTACAGCTTCCTAGCCACCCACGAGGGGTGGCGCCAGACCACGATGGCCGTCCCTCCGCGCACCTTGGACTCGAGAGAGCCCTCCTTGACTCAGCATTCTCCCACCCTGAGGGTGGCAACAGCACTAGGAAGGTAGCTGTCACAGACCCCCTAGGAGGGGGAGCCCCTCCTCAGTCCCCACCACATCACCCCCCTGGGACCCAGGGCCACCCCTAGCTCGAGGGCCCTCAGGAGAGGACGGGAGTGGGGACAGCGAGAGGGGCCCGCTGTGCCGCCTAGCACCCCGTGCGGCCGGGGACCCTGAAGAGTCAGGGAGCCAGGATGGGTCCACATCCAAGTTATCGACCTCTGAAGAGGACAAAACCAGCAGAACCTCGATGCTGGCAACCCAAGGGGTCCCCGGAGGAATGGCTGGTGCTAGGGATGGCGCCGGATGACCCTAGCCCACCTGCGACAGCTAGGCCCGGTCCTGGCTCCTGTGCCACGCCAGTTAGGTCCACGGCGCCGCCCCCGGCGTCGGAACCCAACCCGGCACCGCCGAGAGTGCAAACCGGGCCTGCGACGAAGGTCAGAGCGGCACCGCCTAGCGCCATCTCGATCAGCAGCGCCATAGCGGTGCCAGGATCGAAATGGCGCCAGAAGGCAGTGTCGAGGGTCCACCAGTGCCAGGCCCAGCAGCGTGAGGCTCGACACTGGGGCACCTGCACCTCAGGGGGACTGCCAAGGCGGTGTCCCTGTCGCAGCCCGGAAGGGACTCGACCTTCCCCGACACCGACGAGAAGCTTCCTCTTCAGCAAGAGAAGAGGAGGAAGTCTCCTCCACCGGACCGTATAGGCCGGGAGGAGGGACAGGGAAGAGCCTAGAGACCTTACCTGGGAGTCCCTAGACAACGCCATCCCGAGGTCGGCAGGGCCTTGCCGAGCAGAGCAAGCGGACTTGAGGACATGATGGTCCATGGAGAAACATGCGTTGCAGCGTCCACGTTGTGGTTGGGTCCCAGGCAATGGAGACAGACATCATGCCGGTCGAGAAGGAAAAATACGTACAGAGCAGCACCGACACATAGAGGGGCGGCCCGCCTGACTTTACTTGCTCCCGAACCGGACATGATGCGAACTAAACAAGGAAAAAAAGCAATAAAGCACTCGGCACCGTAGAACAGAAAACAACAGGAATGGCCTTACTGGTGTACGGCGTTGAGTGAGTCGTGAAAACCTTCTGAAAAGCGAGGAGTCTTGAAGAAACCGAGGAACACTATACGCTACCGGCAGGCAGGTGCAGCCTCGATGTGGGAGGAAACAGAACTGAGATATAGGAGAGTCTGCGGCACCTAACGGCCGCGCATATGGCGCAGTACGTCGTCTCTTTGTGGCGGGCGCCCATGGAGCCGACTCAAGAAAAACTCCCGAGCGGAGTCGCGCCTCCTGCTTAACCCCAAGCAGTAATGAATGGTGAAAATTGACAAGGGAAGATCTACAATTTCCCCTTCCCGCTTGGCTACGGGTAACAGCACACACCATCCTATTTGAGATTGTTGCCAAGGATGATGTTCACTGCTAAAGTACTGGCTACAGCCACCTGTTTCACCCCAGTCTAGGAGAACACTAGTGAGTGGCAATGTGGTCTCCTCTCCAGTGAACCCTTGCACAGTTACAAATTCATTGGGTATAAGTTGACCAGGCTCCATCAGATCCCCTTTCACCAATGTTTGGGATGTCCCTGCGTCCCTTAACCCTTGTGTCTGTACACCGTTCACCGTGACTGGGTGCACGTGTTCACTCATGTTCAAGGGCATGCTTCCAGGGACACATAAGCAACCCACTTCTTTCCTAGCACCATTCTGCGTATTGCTTGTCCTTTTGGGACACTGTCTGGCAATATGCCCAGTTTTTTTTACAAACCCAATATTCATTTCTTTTCTCAGAGAAATCTGTTCTCTGAAACCTGGGGCTAACCGGTTTCATGGGAGGCAGTGAGGGTTTTAGCTGCCCCGAAGGTGTGCTTTTCACTTTTTGTGCTGCCCCACCCGCCTCATTCGCTCTCAGAGCAGGTCTGCTCTTGGCATAGCGGTCCAAGAGTTCAGTAGCCTCTTGCACTGTTTTGGGATCTCGGTCCTCCAGCCAGGTTTTCAGCTCTGTTGGGCATGCCCCAAAAAACTGTTCTAACAAAATAGCATTTTCAATTTTATCTACAGTTTGCTTCAATTCCTTCCCTCCAACGTTTTAAAAACTGACGTTGTTTCGTGGCTTGCTCCTCGTAGTTCATATCAGGGCTTCTGCTGAGCTTATGGAATTTAGATCTGTATGCTTCAGCAGTTAAATCAAACTTTTTAAAAGTGCAGCTTTAAGATTGCCGTAATCATTACTGTCCCCATTGTCCATTTGACCCAATGCATCCCGAGTTTTCCTGGTAAGTAGCGGGGATAGCTAGAAGCTCCAGGACCCTCTAGGAACTTTAGCCTGAATACAAACTTTTTCAAAGGAATTTAAAAAAGGCATTCATATCCTCCCCCTCTTTAAATTTAGCTATCAATTTGGAATTCAATTTGTAACCCAGTCCTGTAGTTCCAGTTAAACCCAAGCCACTTACCTGCTCTGGTGCTGGTGGTTGGAGTCATAACTTCTCCAGTTCATGTCACCTCTGGCACTCATGCTCCTAATGTTCAGCTTCTTGCTGTTCACGCTCCCTATTCTCTTCTGCAGCTCACTGGTGCACACGCTCTTCATGGTCAACCTCCCGCTGTTCCCCGGTCAGCCTCTCACTGTTCACGGTCCCTCTTTCCTAGAACACCAGCTCCATTCTGCGCAACTCAATCTGCAGCCTGAGTGCTTCTGGCTCCAGAATGCTGGTGACCTTCACCTCCTGCTGTGGCCCTTTGCTGGCACTGGCCCTGCTGTCATCCTCACCAGATCTGGACACTGCACTGGCCGCTAGCCCCTCCATGCTCAAGGTTTGGTCCCTTACAGTCACAGTCAGTGACTCGATGCTCTGGGTATCTGCTGCCATCAGGGCATCCATAAGGTTCTGCTTGGTGGCTCTTCCCTCATACAGGACTCCTCTGTCCTGGTACAACTGCCTCAAGAAGTCTACACTGTGCCCTCTGTAGTTTGAAGCCATCTTCTTCCCTAACTACGGCTACTCTAACTTGCACTTTAGAAAAAAATAAAACAGGTAGGAACTTGACTGTAAGCAAAATTATATAGTTGTTTCCTTTTTAAAAATAATTCACTGCCTTTTTTTGCAAGTGAGCTGTACAGTATTAAGCTGACACACTGAAGAGTTAAAGCTTGTGTTACCAAATTTATTGCATCGCTGACAACCAATCTGTCACAAACGTACTCAGCAGGTCAGGCCCTCTGCTCCCACAGTGCTAACCTCCGAGCGCTGTATTGTGACCAGGTAACAGACAGGGTCTGCTTGTAGGTCTGAATCACCTTTAGTCTCAAGTTCTGGGAGGATTCAAACTGTGAACCTTATGCTAGTGTACCCAAATGTACAGGCTCAGATAATCTGCTCTTCAGGGGGATGCCAGGCATCTTTTGCCTAAGGGCACCTAACCAGGTATCCAAAAATGAACCCCTAAAACTCTATAAAAGACATTAGGTACATTCTTACCTTTTCTCAGTTTGGTAACACCATCAAGCTTATAAACACTTTTGTCAGTCTTAACCCTCCATACGTCACATGCAAAAGAAAGAACTTAGAAGACCCAGGCAGTAGCTTTCAAATGAAAGGTTTACTTAAAAATGGATAAAAATATGTAAAATGTAAACAGAGGACACTATATCACAAAGCATACAATCACATAAAGAAAAGCAAGGACAACTACAGACAAACTCTTACCAAAGTACATTTAAAAGTTTTCTGTCTAATGTATTACCTCTTTACAGTGCTTAAGTTAGATCTTGTTTCTTAAGAGCTCCCAAAAAATTATGTTCCAAGTTCAGCATCAGTATTCGGTTTAAACTGCCTCTCTCACACACCCCTTCCATAATGCCATCTAGCTCCTCCTTTTAGAATATAAAAAATATACAAACAGGATGTCCTATCAGGAGTTATATTAAATAAGGTGACATCAGCAAAACTTCATTTCCCAAATATGACACCTAAATTAACATTTTCTTTGATCTTGAGCAGCTCCTGTTCCCAAGGCACATGAAAGGATTTTTATAACTTTAGCACCATGCTGGGAACATGTTTTTCCTCTAAGACATCATAAAAGTTTACGAGCCCTATATTCTGGTAGCTGGGTCACTTCTAATTAAGTCAGAAACAGAAGACCCTTAATTAAATCTCTCTAGTCTTTTAATTACTTCCTGGTTTCAGGTTAATATATCCTGTTATTTCCACTAAAACCTGGGGGGGGGCAACCAAGCAAAAAACTCCAGCACCACCCACTGCAGTTAGGATAAATAAGACCCACTCACAAAATACCCAACAAGGTATAATGCGTGTTAGAAAATCTTTCTCACTTTATTCAGTACATTCATATCTGAAAAGCAGCCAAAAAGTACCTATGACCTTCTAAAATGAGTGCTCAAGTGAGACCCACCAACCTCTTACTGGTTTTGCTTCAGAGCATCATCAGGGAGGGGGGGAGCACCCATAGCCCAGCTGGCCTTATGAAGACAATCACACACTACATTTTTATATTACAGATATCATAGAAGAAAAAATTACTCACCTTAGTAATGTTGTTTCTTCTAATGGAGTCTTGCTATATTATGACATATGCAGTGAGTCCCAACCTTCGAACTGCTCTGGAGGTGAAAGAGTTAACTTTCCGTGCCAGGCATGGAACTTTGAGCTCGAGCTCTGTCTGTTGTTCTTCAAACTCAAACTGTCAGATCTTTACGAGCTAAACTCACTAAGGTCCTGTGTGGAAGCTGTAAACCTACACTAGCCAACTGGCTACCAAATATAAGAACACATTTTTTGGTCCCAAAACAAAGACTCAAGTCAGGAGACCCAAAAAATGAAAAACACAACACCCAGTCACCCCAAAAAAAGAAAGGTGAAAAAAACAAGGTGGGCATCTACTAAGTGCCAACACTGCACTGCCCACCCACATCCCAAAAACAGAGGTTCTGAGAGGGGCAGGCAGGTGGGGGAGTCATAATATAGCAAGACTCCATTAGAAGAAACAACATTACTAAGGTGAGTAATTTTTTCTTCAAACAACATGAAGTCTTGCTATATTATGACATATGCAGACTACACAGCAGTACCTCCACGGAGGAGGGACAGAACCTACTTAGGAAATAGGCTCTGAAGCACAGCTGTGCCAAACCGAGCATCACTCCTAGCCTGGATGTCCAGAGAGTATTGCTTGGTAAAAGTGTGAACTGTTTTCCAGGTAGCTGCTTGACAAATCTGTAGAATGGGGATGTCCCTGTCAGCAGCCAGGGAAGCAGCTGTATCTCTGGTAGAGTGAGCCCTCAGGCCTGAGGGAGGAACCTTACCCAGCTTTTCATAACAGAATTGGATACAAGAGACAATCCACCTGGCAATAGATCTTTCAGTGGCAGGTTTCCCTTTACCAACCTCACCATAAGTGAGGAACAGTTGGAGGGAGTCAAACCTGTGGCCCTTGGTACATTCAATGTAGTAACTAAGGGCTCTCTTTACATCTAAGCTGTGCAACCTCCTCTCGCCAGAGGAGGAATGGTCAGTGAAGTACACTGGAAGAGAGATAGATTGATTAAGGTGGAAATCTGAAACCACCTTAGGCAAGAACTTCCTGTTAGTCCTGAGGACCACCTTATCTATATGAAAGGAGATAAAATCAGGGTCCACTGACAAAGCTTGTAATTCACGTATCGTCTGGCAGAAGTGATGGCTACCAGAACACAGTCTTCCATGTCAAATCGTAAGCTCTGCTGAAGACAATGGCTCAAAGGGAGGTTGCATAAGCTGAGCAATGCAAACATTAAGATCCCAGGCAGGGGCAGGGTCCCTGAATGGAGGGTTGGTGTGAAGCAATCCCTTAAAAAACTTAGAGAATACAGGATGAGCTGAAAGAGAAGAGGGTTTACCTGCTGAAATAAAAGCAGACACAGCTGCCAAATGCACCTTTAGGGTAGCTGGTCTCAGCCCCAAAGTGTTTAAATGGACCATATAATCCAGGACTGTGGGTAAATCAGCAGATTCTGGGGAAACATGCTTCTCAGAGCACCATATGGAAAACCTCTTCCATTTGGAATTGTAGGTAGCCCTGGTGGAAGGCTTCCTAGAAGCCTTCAATATATCCATTACACCTTGGGAGAGGTGTAGATCAGCAAACTCTAACTCCTCAAGAGTCAGGCCTTGAGATTGAGAGATTTGAGGTTTGGGTACCAAACCCTTCTCTGAGCACAGGTTAACAGATTGTGATTCCTGGGAAGATGCAGGGAAAGATGGACTGCTAAGGACAGTAGGAGTGGATACCAGGGTTGTCTGGCCCAATCTGGAGCAATCAGAATCACTTTGCAGGATTAAGATCTGATTTTGACTAACACTTTGAACAGAAGAGGGAAGGGGGGAAAAGCATAGAGAAACTTCCCTTCTCAATTGAAATAAGGCATCCAGAGGACTGAGCCCAACACTGGGGCCTGCAGCAAAAAAGGGGAACTTGGTGATTGTCTGGGGCTGCAAAAAGATCTATCTGCGGGGTGCCCCATCTGACAAATATTACTCCCAGGACCAGGGGATCCAGTGACCATTCGTGATGGCCCTGGGAAATCCTGCTGAGAGCATCTGCCAGGACATTGTCCTTGCCTGGGAGGTGAACTGCCATAAGGGAGGTGTTCAGGGAGTAAGCCAGAGACCACAACTTCATTGCCTCAGTGCACAAGGCCGTAGACCGAGTGCCTCCTTGCTTGTTGATGTACCACATTGTAGTGGTGTTGTCTGTTCTGACCTGTACAACTTTGTTCTGAACAGATTTGGAAAAAACTTGAAGTGCTAGAAAAACTGCTCTGAGCTCCAACAGGTTGATGTGGAGCAGAGATTCCTGAGGGGACCACAGTCCCTGGGTAGTGAGGTCGCCCATGTGAGCACCCCACTCCAAGAGGGATGCATCTGTAGTAAGGATTAAAGAGTGAGACTGAGTGACAAAGTGAACCCCTTGTCTCAGGTTGTTCTGATCCTGCCATCACTGTAGGGCTTGGATCAGGGTTCGAGTTACTGGGATCAGCTTGGTTACAGGGTTCTTCCTTTGAGACCAAAAGGCTCTCAAATGGAACTGAATGTCCCTCATCTGAAATCTGGCTCCTTGCACCACTGCTGTAGAAGCAGCCATGTGTCCCAGGAGCTGCAGAAAATGCCTTGCTGGTCGAGAGACCTGCAGGGTGAATGAGGAGGCCAGAGAGACCAGGGTCCTTGCCCTGTCCAAAGGAAGAAAGGCTCTGGCTACCTCTGTGTTCAGTTCTGTGCCTACAAAGGTGAGAAGCTGGACAGGCTCTAGAACTGACTTGGAAGACTGAGAAGGAAACCTGGAGAGGTAAGCAGTTGCTGAGTTATCTGAAGATGTAACTTGACTTGGTCTGGAGACTGGCCTACTATGAGCCAGTCGTCCAGGTAAGGAAAGATGGCAATTTTTTGCCTTCTTAGGTAGGCAACTGCTACTGCCAGGCATTTTGTGAATACCCTTGGAGCAGAGGTGAGGCCAAAGGGCATTGCTCTGAACTGGTAATGGCCTGAGGGCAGCTCGAACCTGAGGTACTTTCGATTGGAGCTTCTGATGAGAATATGGAAGTAGGCATCCTTGAGGTCCAGGGACGCTTGCCAGACCCCTGGCCTTAGGGTAAAATAATTCCCAGAGTCACCATTTGAATTTTGGTTTTAAAAGGTGCTTGTTTAGGTATCTGAGATCCAGGATGGGCCGCCATTCTCCTGTCTTTTTTGGGGTAAGGAAGTACCTGGAGTACAATCCTTTGCCCTGGCGTAGGGGTGGAACCCTTTCCACGGTTCTGAGAGCCAGAAGGGTAGAGACTTCTGCCTCTAGGGCAAGTGCCTCTGATGGATTTGCAGGTGGAAAGGATCTGGTTCTCATCTTCGGAAATTTTTTGAAGCTGAGAACCAGTCCCTGGCTGACTACTTCCAGGACCCACTTGTCTGATGTTAGAGACTTCCAGTCCTGGACAAAGTAAGCCAGCCTGCCCCCTACAGGTAGAGGAGAATTGACCCTGGGCACCCCATCAGGGTGTCTGCTTGGCAGGGGCTTTAGGCTGAGGGGTGGAAGCAGGTCTGCTTGTACCCCATCTGCCTCTCCCTCTAAAGAACCCCCTCTGGGCATAAGCTGAAGAGGAGGCCTGGACTTGGTAAAAAGGCCTATGAAAAGGCCTGCCCCTGCCCCTGGAGAGCTGCCTTTGAGGAGTGGCTTGCCTTTCCTTGGCCTGTGCACTCTTATAGGTGGTCCTATACGCGTCCATTTTCTTCATGTAATTCTCTGTCTGCTCACCAAACAGAGAATTACCCACAACAGGAAAATCCATGGCCTTAGTCTGGGTATCCTGTGACAGGCTAGTACATCTGAGCCAAGCCATTCTGCGAAGAGCCATGTAGCCATGACTCTTGATGACACATCATTAGAGTTCACTGCAGCATGAAATTGCACCTTAGATGCCTCAATACCATCAGCAGCCACCTGCTCCAGCTCCTTGGCAAGCTGGCCAGGGACCTGCTTTGCTAGAGCCATAACAGTATCCCATCTGGATTTCTGGTATCTAGCAACATAAGCCATATAATTTGCCTGCCTGAGTCCCAAGGATGCTGCCATGCTGTTTCTTTGCCATGGCATCAATCCTCCTGGAGTCCTTGTCAGGGGGGGGTGTGAAGCCAAGGGAATATCTGCCTTGTCACAGGCTGCAGCCTGCAGTACCCTAGCATGGCTACATTGTTGTGTAAGGCTCCGTATCAGAGCCTGACAATGTGTACCTCTTGTCCATTCTCTTATCCACAGGCAGTATAGTGTGAGGAGTTTTTAGAATGTTTACTGTCTGTTTCCCATAAGATTTATGCAAAGGAATAGACAGTCTAATAGACTCTGGGATATCCATCATTTCTACATAGCCAGGCTCCTCTTGATCATCCACAGCTTCCTCCATAGGGAGCTGGAGGGTTTCAGCCACTTTTTTATAAAACATAAAATGAGAAGGGGACTCAGAAAGCCTAGGAGGAGACACTCCTGAAGGTCTGTCTGGGGAGGCGTCCGGTTCAATGGGCACATCCAGACTTTCAAATCCACATTCACTCTCCTCATACTCCTCTTCGCCCTCCTCCGGTTCATAAAATTCCTCTAAATCATACTCTTGAACCGGTGGAACCGACCAAACTATACGCTTACCTGATGGTGCTGGTTCGGTTGGAACAGGGGAAAGCGACTGGACAATTTTAATTGCTTTAGCTATTTCTTCAGCGGTTGGAGAGGAAAGTTTTGGCTCCACACCAGCTGATCTTCTAGTCCTTTTTGCTGGACCCAGCTCCTCAGAGTCAGATCTCCTTTTGCCTGAGGAAGTCTCGCCCTGGTCAGAGGGCACTCCCTCCGGTTCAGTTGAAACCGAACCGGGCTGGCCATCCGGTTCAGCGGACTTTTTGGCCTCCCTTTCCTTGAGCCTACCAACTCTCTTTTCCAGTGTAGCTGCAGGAAAACTTTTACAAATCTGGCAGTCTGCATTGAGGTGGTCAAACCCCAGACAATAAACACAGGTGGTGTGGGGGTTAGCCTTAGCAATGACTTCCCCACAGACACTGCAGTGTTGAAACCCAGTGGGCCCAGTTTTCCTTTTGGGTTTCTCAGACATAGTGCCAATCCTAACCAAACTTGCCCGTTTATGGCAATCCGCCAAGCAAGACTCTCTTATCGGTTCCCAACCGTGTCACGGGTCGTGGAAAAAAACGGAACAAAATCAGTTTTTTTTAAAACCGATAAGAACCGGTAACCACACTCTAAAAGACAGATTAATATTTTTTAAACCTGATCGGTTCAAACCGAACCGATAAACCGTTTACAAGTTCCACACAGAAAAGTAAATGTAAACCTATCTAGTACTTACAAATACCACAGACAGAGCTTGAACCGACCGGTTGCGGCTTAAATTCGGTCAAGAAACCGAGAAAATAATACTTTAACTGACAAAATGAACTGAGCAGAAGGAGAAATCTCTGGAGCGACTGTTCAGTGAGGCGGAGTAAAGAATCTGACAGTTTGAGTTTGAAGAACAACAGACAGAGTTTTCAACCGAGCTCAAGCTCAAAGTTCCATGCCTGGCATGGAAAGTTAACTTTTTCACCTCCAGAGCAGTTTGAAGGTTGGGACTCACTGCATATGTCATAATATAGCAAGACTTCATGTTGTTTGAACAATCATAACCAGATGGCCAAGCGTCACAGTTGGTTCAGTCGGAACTGATTGCAGTGACTGCACAATGTTTATCCCTTTTGCAATCTCCTCGGTGGTTGGGATCTGCAGTTTTGGATCCGAACCAGCCAATTTTCTTTTCTTTTTAGATGGAGCCAATCCCTCAGAATCAGACTTCCTTTTGCCCGAAGAGGTATTGCCCTGGTCAGAAGGTATCTCCTCAGGTTCGGTCAGAACCGAACCAGGCTGTCCATCCGAGTCAGCAGATTTTTCAGCCACTTTTTCCTTCAGCCAATTCAACCGCTTATCCAGCGTGGCTTTGGGAAAATTAGCACAGATTTGGCAGTCTGTTTTCAGGTGGTCAAACCCCAGATAATAGACACAGATGAGATGGGGATCAGCTTTAGCAAAAGCCTCCCCACACTCCGTGCAGTGCCGAAACCCAGTGGGACCAGTCTTCTTCTTGGATTTCTCAGACATTGTACCTTTTTGCCAAGTTACCATATGAAGGTGTTCAAGCCGAGTAACTAAAGACTTTCAGTCACCAACAGATTCAAGGGTTGTAGGAAAAAAAAGGAAAATAAATTAGGGTTTTTTTGTGACCGAAAGAAACCGGACCCTACAGAAATAGAGTAAAACCAAACAAATTTACCACAGTCAAGGTATTCGATTTGACACCGGTCCAACTGATAAAGAACTGAACAGAAAAAATACTACTACCTATCTAACTACACTGCCTGTACCATAGAGAGATTTGATGACCGAAAAAACAAGAAAACAGTTGGAAAATACTGATCAAATTTACTACCGAACTGAAGCAGCAAGGAGCGATCTCGGAAGCGACTTCACAGTTAGGCAGAGTCAAGAATCTGATGGTTACAAGAGAATGTACCAGGGACAGAAGTCTGAAAACTGAGCTCAAGCACAATGTTCTATGCTCCTGCACAGAGTTAACCCTTTTCTCTCCACAGCAGTTCAAGTGCTTGGGCTAACTGTATATAGTCAGAATAAAGCAAGACTTCATGTAGCTTGAAGAGTGAAAATGTTTACATTATCTCCCTAGGAAATACTGCAAACCTGCAGCCCATTAAAACTAGAGGTATGGAAAAAGAGAGACCACCACTCCTTGCAGCTCACTACAGTAATTAGATACTGCATGCGTTAGCAGCCAGCAACATGAGAGCTCAAGATGGCACGCAGCAGCAGAGCAGATGAAGTGCTGAATAAGCAATGAAATGATATGGGGCTTGATTCTCTAAGAGGGCTTAGAGTGGTGCAAGCTGTGACAAAAAGCACCTTGCACTGAAGCCCAGTGCACCAGGGATCCTGCGCCAGATTCTGGTACAGGAGGGGGTTCCAGCTACTAAGTCCCCACATTTGCAGCAACTTCTCCAGTGCAACAAAGATAAAGCCCAAAGGAGGGGTGTGCCGCAGGCTCCCTCTGCCAAAGGCTAGTGGTCCCCCCAACAAGGTCCTTTGCTAACATACCCCAACATCTGACCTCGGTGGGCTAATGCCCCCATCTCCGATGCTGCCCATAACAAATATATGTATTACTTCCCCTTCCCTGATGTCCGATGCAGCCCATCATTAATATTTGTATTAAAGCCCCCCGATGTCCAATGCAGTCCATTATTGATCTTTGTATTAAAGCCCCCTTCCCGATGTCCAATGCAGCTCATTATTGATCTTTATGTTAAATCCCCTATCCCCTTCCCCAATACCACCCATTACTAGTATTTGTATTAAATCCCCCTCCCCCATGTCCGATGCCACCTGTCAATGTGCAAAATAAAAACAAATACCTATGCTTGTTGGTCTAGTGGATTCCAACCCCCCACCCTGGAAGAAGGTGCCCACCACCCACCTCCTACCCATTCTAACCCACCCCAAACCCGACAGCGGTGCAGCCTTCCTCTCACCACCATAGCTGGCTGCCGACTGACCTGTCAGTGAATGCGTACTATATGATACAGTACAGGCTCACCGACTGACATTAAGCGCATACTGTATTGTACAGTCTGCGCCCATTGACCGGTCAATCAGCAGTCAGCTGTGGTGGTAAGAAGAGAGATGTACCGGTTGTTGGCTCTGGGTTTAGGATAGAGGGCCGAGTAATGGGCACCTCCTGCCAAGGTGGGGGGGGCGAGTTCACTAGACCACCAAGCATGGTATTTTTTTTTATTTTGCACATAAACATGTGGCATCGGCCATTGGGAAGGGGGATTTAATACAAATATTAGTAACAGGCGGCATCAGGGAAGGGGCTCTAATACAAAGATTAATAACAAGCTGCATCAGACATCGGGGAGGGGGGCTTTAATACAGATATTAATAAGGGGCTGCATTGGACATCGAAGGGGGGCTTTAATAGAAATATTAATAAGGGCCTACATTGGACATCAGAGAGGGGGACTTAATACAGATATTAATACTGGGCTGCATCGGACATCAGGGAGGGGGACTTTTCTTTATACATATATTCATAACGGGTGGCACTGGGGATGGGGGATTTCCATACATACAGTATATTTATTATAGATGGCATCAGGGCAGATGCAGTGCATTGGCACAGCCCTCACAACCCTCCCAGAGAACAGTTCTGATTATCCTTAGAAATATGTCCTCTGGGTGGGTTTAGTGAATCCCGTTTTCAGGGACATGGCAGCTTGTGTCTGCCACATGCCCCCTAGCACCAGGTCGTAGCCCATTTTGGGGCACACTGGTAGCGCAAGCTCCATTTGGGACAGGCAGCCTGTGGTTGATGCAGGCTGCCTTTGTAAATAGCTAAGGGGGCAATTTTTGTGCACGGTGCCACTTGCACCATTTGTGTGTGGTGCAAGCACCTTGTGTCAGTATCAGGGCTTTGAGGTTCAAGCCCATGAAGTCTAAGGGAAAAAGGTCATGTCTTAATGAAAATATCTTCAGCAATAAAAACAGAAGGTCATGGAATTCATTTCTGTGGGTTTTTTCATGCCTATGGTCTGCAGATGTCAATTATGACTTGGTTGCTGGAAAACTAGCAAATCTTTAAGTCATAGTACTTTGGCAAGTTCTTTTTTTATCATTACTGTTTTTTTCTCCTTCGGAGGACTGCCCCACCTCTATCCTTTTGATCCCCGACTCGCATCTTTACAGCCCCTCCTTGACACTCTCTCTTTCCAAAATATGTATTAAATACTAATGTGTCAGCTAACTCTGCCATAAGGAAAGGTTCATTAAATGCCTTAACAGATTTGTAGCAAGTTATGACCCAAGAGAAGCAGTGAAAATGTTTACGTTATCCCCCTAGACAATACTGCAAACCTGCAGCCCATTAAAACTAGAGGTATTGAAAGAGAGAGAGAGAGACCACCACCACCAATTGTAGCTCACTGCAATATAGTATGGGGTGGCAGCCGGCAACATGGGAGCTCGAGACAGCAGGCAGCAGCAGCACAGCCAATGAAGTGCCAAAGTGGAGAGGAGAAGGCTGCAGCTTGCCGGGGCAAGTTACACAGTACACGACTGCAGGCAGCGATGGCTTGACGGGCTATGGACTCGTGACTGGTGGCGTTTTACAGGCTGTGCTGAAGGGAAAACATTGAACGGGGGGTGGGATTTTCAGATAAAACCTGTGATAATAATAATAACCCCATCTGTTCCCCATGTTTTCTCCATCTCCAGGAACAGCCCTACTTTGGCTCAAACACCACCATGGTCCAAGCGTCAGCGGTTTCCCATGCAGCTAGCCGGGAGAAGGGGCTCTGATTCTTCCACAAGGGCTGAGCTGCTGCCGACATGCTAGAGGTATGGAAAGAGAGAGAGAGACCACCACCCCTTGCAGCTCTCAACCAAAGACATGATAGGTGAAGCCTACTCCAACTGATGGACGTCAGCCGCACACTGATTGCTCAATGGTGAGTGGGGCTGGAGGTCTGCTGGAAGGAAACGGGGGAGACACAGAATGCAGGGCAACTGCAGCTAAGCAACTACAAAGTTGCTGGTGGGGGGGAGGATGTAAAGCTCAGGCTCAGAGAGTGTAACTGTGTCAAACACAAAGAAAAAAAGAAAAAAGGAAGTTCAAGGAACTGCATTAAAATAGTGTGCCAATGGGGGCGGGTACCACTCTGCGGAGGCAAACAGCAGTTGCAGAGGGGAGGGGCAGGTGAAACACCATGCACCACCAAAGAGATATGGGCTGTGGACAAATGACCACATCACTGTAGGAGAGGACTGGGGTGCACTCCTGTCACAGTCCCTTCTCTCTCCTACAGTGATAGCAAAATGCCTGCAGGGCTCCGCCCATGCAGCTGTATAAACAGGATCAGATCAATCAGGAGACTTCTATAACTATAAGAAATGTACAATGTGCTTGATGGCTGCATAAATCTGGAAAAATGTTAGCAAGCCTTTTAAGAAAGGAAAAAGAACAGAATATAATTGTATCATTACTGAACAGGAATGGAGAACTGAAAACTAATGATGAGGAAATTAGATTAATTATATATAACTTCTATAAATCTATATATCAGGAAAAAATAGACACTGATCGACAACTCCTAAAAGAATTTATAAATAGTGGCAACCTCTACAGAGTGTAACTTCAGTTCCTTTACTGTTAAGGAAATTACTGAAACCATAAAAACACTTCCCGGAAGAAAATCACCAAGCTTGGATGCTTTGACAAATTAATTTTTTCATGTATATTCTGTAGACTTATCATCCTGGCTCTTTAAAATAGAGGAGGTGATGGATGGAGTTGAGCAACTCCAGAATCTATGCAAGAAGCAAAAGTAATTTTAATACATATACAGGGTAAACTCAAAGATAATTCTGACAGTTACAGACTGATCGGCCTTATTAAATTCCAATCAATATGGTTTCATTAAAGGAAGGACAATACCACAAGCTACCAGAAAATGCATCCTGTTTTTGAATTGCTAGATGTAAGAAGTGAACACAAGAATGATATATATTATGCTGTCATGCTAGATGCTAGCACAGCCTCTGGTGTTATCGATGGATCTTTTATGTTCGAAGTGTTAAAAGCTTGAGAAACTGCCATCTCCATTATTATAACTGTTATTGTGTTTATATAATAAGACTCTTGCAAGGAAGCAAGGTTTTTATTTATTCAGCACCCTTTCTTTGAGGCTCTAGGTGCTGTACAGAATACAGGCAGATGAGAAACTTATAGTTAGCACAAAACATAAGAGACATCAGAAATAAAATCCACAAAGAAAAGTATAGTATACTAAGACCCAAAGGCTTGTCTAAAAAGGTGCGCTTTCAGACCCCATTTGAAGACTTTCACCGAGGGGGCCTCCCTCAAAGATCTAGGAAGAGAGTTCTATAGGACCAGTGTGTCACAGGGCTGAACCGACCCTGTCCCAGTTGTTTTGGAGAAAGAGTTTAAATGCAAGGGTCTGTTTTATTCCCACCTTTTCTGTCTCTTCTCTGGTTGCGCATCCAAATTTTCTCGTGAAACCTAGGACTTGATCACCCCGATCGTCTTGCAATTCTCTGCCTTCACTTGCTGTTCTGTCTTTTCTTCCCCCCTGCATATCTGCTGGTATGAAAATATATGTGAATCATCATGTGGAAATGTAACTGATAAAGGGGTCCCTTTGTTTAGAAATGTATATAGTTTTACTGTTGCAATGTATATAGTTATACTGTTGAAATGATTGCAAAAATCTGTTTGGAACTCAAGGCATTAACCTGAGATGCTAGTTTGCAAACTCTATGAGAAGCTATAAGCAAGAGGTCAGTTCTGGGTCACAATGCTCTTTTTGCTGCACTTGCTGAAACTTACAAGAACACTGTGTAAGAAACATGCTGTTTTGTTAACAAGCGGGGGTTGCAAAGGCTTATAAAAACAAAGCTGCAATTTCTTGCAAGAGAGAAACACAGAGACGGAGACTGGAAATTGAGGAGAAACCCAGATGGAATTTCTCTGCTTATACTACCTTTGTAAATAGTTATATTGAACAATTGTATTATTTTATTTTACTGTTATTAATAATAAATCACTTGTTGTGAACTTTACAACTATTCCTGGTTTTCGTATGCTTCCTGACCTGTGCTTCGATGACAGATGGTATCAGCCTAAGTGGGATTTATGCCATGCATACTCTAAGCCAGGAGTTTTGTGCATGGATACTAGACCTGGTACCAGGGAAGTACAGAAGAAAGGTATGGATTCTGCAGCAGCAAGCCCAGGAGTGGTTACCAGGAGAATGGCAGCCAAACTAACAGAGACAGAAGTCCAACCTGAGATTGTACAGCTAGCATTAGTTATAGAAAAAGAGCAGGCAGTGATAGAACCTGAAGGCCTGACTGCCTTTTTCAAAGGGTGGGCTATACAACAAAAAGAGATGGAGAAACAGAGAAGAGAGGAGACGTAATAGAGAGAACAAGAAATTCAATGTTTAGAAGCACTGAGAAAAGAAGAAATGCAACGATTCAAACAGCAGAGAAAAGAAGAGATGCAGTGACAGGAGCAGTGATGGCTGGATGCCTTGCACGTTCTCAAAGCTGGAGGATCTGGCACTGGTCCAGCAGAGCAACAGGACACAAACAACTTAAAATACGTTACACTTACAAAGTTGTGTCCCTCAGATGCTATCGAAGCATACCTGACAACTTTTGAAAGGGTTGCCATAGCCTGCCAGTGGCCAAAGCAGCAATGGGCAATCAGACTGGTACCTTACCTGACAGGGAAAGTCCAACTTGCCTGCAGCAAAATGGATACTGCACAGTCCGAAAACTATGACCTAGTGAAAAGCGAAATCCTGGAAAGGTATGACATCTCAGAAGAGATTTCGGTCTCTGAAGTATAACTCAGTCAATAATCCTCAAGAAGCCTTTACCCGACTCAGAGAACTCCTGATAAAATGGCTCCAACCAGAGGGCAAAACAGTCCCACAGATCAACACATTTGCAACAGAGCGATTCATCAACATCCTGCCTTTAGATGTGCAGCTTTGGGTGAAAGAACACCGGCCTGAAAGTGGGGAAAAGCTGTTTCTTTAGCGGAAGACTACCAAATGGCCAGACAGACACCACAGCAGTGAGGTAACAGCCAAGACACTCTTTTTCACATTTAAACTCCAAGGGTGGGATATTCAAAGGAGTTGTGCATGGTGCAACAGGGTTGCACCATGTGCAGCCCAGCAATGCACCACAACACGATATTTAAATGGATGGGTTGCACTGAGCAACCCTGGATGCACTGGGGCGCACCTCAAATGTATGCAGCGCAAGTGCGGGGGGCTTGCCCATGCATATGCGGCACATCCCAATATTCAGCCAGGATGTGCGGCGCATATGCAGGCACAACCCCACCTTGCACCGCTCGGGGGGTGCAATGTTTTGCCCATTCAAACAGGGAACAAGTCATGGACACCCACAGGTGGGCCACCGTATTGCCGGGTGCAACACAGCAGCTGCCTGCCATGGGTGGCCTCCCACAACATTGCCCCATGCCCCCTGCCCAGGAAGCATTGTGCCTCCCTGCATCATCGCCCAATCGCGAGCATCAGTAAAGGACCTCCCTGGTGGTCCAGTGGACCGATCCCCGTCACCTGATCATGGGCATGTATTAAACATTATCCCTGGTGGTCCAGTGGACCGCTATCCCCTGCCTGATCGTGAGCATGTATTAACAAAATTCCTGGTGGTCCAGTGGACTGCTATCCCCTGCCCTGCCCGATCACGGGCATGTATTAACAAAATTCCTGGTGGTCTAGTGGACCACTATCCCCTGCCTGATCGCAGGCATGTAATGGAATACTCCTTGGTGGTCCAGTGGACCAATCACCTTCACCCACTCGCGGGTGTTTGTCAAACTCCCTGGTGGTCCAGTGATACCTCCCCTCCCCATCCACCCACTTAGTCCCCCTCCACCCTGCATCCCCCGGTCAGTGGCAGGTGGCAGCTACTCACTCGCAAGCCGCCCGCTGACTGACAGCATACAGTAGGGCTGTACGCCTATTGGTCCACTGTGTGGGCCAATGGGCCAGCAGACCATACTGTACTACACAGTCCCGATAAGTGAATGAATGCTCATTCACAGTTTGGGACTGTGTAGTACTGTATGGTCTGCATGCCCATTGGCCCACGCAGAGGACCAAAAGGCATACAGCCCTACAGTATACTGTTAGTCAACAGGCGGCCGGGCGGCTTGCGGGTGGGAGGCTGCTGCCCGCCACTGACTGGGGAGTGCAGGGTGGCAGGGGACTAAGTGGGCAGGTGGGTACCACTGGACCACCACGGAGTTTGACAAATGCCCACGAGCGGGCGAAGGTGATCAGTCCACTGGACCCCCAGGGATTTTGTTAATACATGCCCGCGATCAGGCAGGGGATAGTGGTCCACTGGGCCACCAGGGATATTTGTAATACATGCCCGCGATTGGGCGAAAGGGATCAGTCCACTGTACCACTAGGGAGTTGTAATCTATATGCCTGTGATTGGGCAAAGGGGTAGGGTCCACTGGACCACCAGGGTGTTATTAAACATATGCTCACAAATGTGCATTCAGGTGCGGAACCTGCCGAGGGGGCAGCAGAGCATCGGTCCCCGACGGCTGCAGCCTGGCAGGCTGCCAGGCACAAGTCACCGTGGATCGGCGTACCGCATGCAAATCGGCCATAATGACATGCAAAGGGCCCCATTTGCGCCTTGCATACATAATGGCCCCATTTGCATCCTCACAGCTGAATATCGCTGTTGTTTCTCATGCAACTGCACTTGCGTTGGCACAGCCCCCTGCTCCCCTGCTGCCACTTGTGCTGGTGCAGTGCGTGCGCCCTCAGTGCCATATTCAATGGTGCCGAGTCATGGCTCATCTCAGTTGCGCAGCGCCCAGGCTTGCGCCCCCCTGCCTGGCACAGTCTGAATATCCTAGCCATAGTCTGATAAGAACTCTGTTGGGGGTAACAAATCTGCTCCCAAAGACTTTATCTGCTATAAGTGTAATAAGTCAGGTCATATTGCTAGAAATTGCCATAGTAAGAAGAGTGACACTGGAGCAGATTTGTCCTTAGCAAACTGGGGCAAGTACTTAACAGATGTGAAGGTGGGAAGATAAGGCTGTGAAGGGACTTGTAGATTCAGGAAGCAGACAGATCCTAGTGCATACTGACGTGCAGGGAAAACAATGTCGAAAAGGACCAGGTACTGGTGTCATCTGCATCCACAGGAAGAAAAAATTACTCACCTTAGTAATTGCTTTTCTTCTCATGGAGTCTTGCTGTATTAGGACTATAGCAGTCAGCCTCAGCCTCTGAACTGCCCCGGAGAGGAAAGGGTTAACTCCAGAGAAGTCTGGAGTTCCGCAGCGCGAGGGCGCTGTTCAAAGCTCTATCTGTGCAGTTTGAAGTCAAACTGCCAGATTCTTTATGAAGCTAAACTAATATAGCAAGTCTGTGTGGAAAACCCTACACTAGCCATTGGCTACCTACCAGTAGTAGAACCACAAAACACACAACAATCACAGAATAGCAACAAAATTATTAAATATTGTTAGCATTACTGAAAAGAAGCATTAACAGACCCTCTTCCCAAAAGACTCAAGTCCAGGAGGGGCCACCTACCACTCAAGCTAACAACAGAATTACCTAGTTCCTAAACCCAATAAGCAAGAAAAGGCATGACACAGTGCTTACTAATTTGCCAACCCCATACCCAAGGAGGAGTTCTGAGCGGTAGGAGGGAGGGTTGTCCTAATACAGCAAGACTCCATGAGAAGAAAAGCAATTACTAAGGTGAGTAATTTTTCTTCAAACACCATGAAGTCTTGCTGTAATTAGGACTATAGCAGATTACACAGCAGTACCTCCATGGAGGAGGGTCAGAACCTACTTGGGAAATGGGTCTGAAGCACAGCTGTGCTAAACAGGCATCCCTCCTGGATTGAACATCCAAGGAGTAATGTTTGGTAAAGGTGTGAACTGTTTTCCAGGTAGCAGCTTGACAGATCTCCAAAATGGGAATATCTCTAGCAGCCGCTAGAGATGCAGCTGTACCTCTGGTAGAATGAGCCCTCAATCCTGAGGGGCTCTTACCCAGTTTTGGTAACAGAATTGGATACAAGAGACAATCCACCTTGCAATTGTCCTCTTAGTGGCAGGTCTCCTTTGCCGACTTCCCATAGGTAAGGAAGAGCTGGAGGTTCAAACCTATGACCCTTGGTGCGTTCCCAATAGTAGCTTAGAGCTCTTTGGCGTCCAGACTGTGCAATCTCTCTCCCTGAAGAGGAATGCTCAGTGAAAAATACTGAGAGAGATGGATTGGTTGAGATGAAAATCGAGACCACCTTTGGTAAAACCTCTATTAGTCCTAAGGACTACCTTGTCCCTATGAAAAGAAATGAAATCTTCTTCCACTGACAAGGCTTGCATCTCACTTATCGTCTAGCAGAAGTGATGGCCACTAGAAAACAGTCTTCCAAGTCAAAAACTTGAGGTCTGCGAAGACAGGGCTCAAAGGGGGTTGCATTAGCTGAGCAATGCAAACATTCAGGTCCCCAAGCAGGAGCTGGTTCCCGAAAAAGGAGGGTTAGTGTGAAGTAACCCCTAAAAAACTTGGAAATTACAGGGTGAGAAGAGATGGAAGCAGGTTTACCTGCTGACACATCATGGAGACTGCTGCCAGATGAACCCTTAAGGTAGCTGGCTTGAGCCCCTAGAAGAATTTAAGTGGACCAGATAGTCCAATAAAACAGTCAAATCAGCAGATTCTGGGAGATTTGCTTCCCAGAGCACCAAATGGAAAACCTCTTCCACTTAGAATTATAGGTGGCCCTAGTAGAAGGCCTCCTGGCCGCCTTCAAAAAATCCAAGACACCTTGAGAGAGGTGTAGATCACGGCAGATTCTCCTCAAGAACCAAGCCATGAGGTGGAGGGAACTGAGGTTCGATACCACACTCTCCCTGTGCACAGGTCAACAGGTCGTGGGTCCTGGGAAGCTCAGGGAGGTGGACAATCAGGGACAGAAGGAGAGGTACCAGGGCTGTCTGGCCCATCTGGAGCAATCAGAATCACCTTGCAGGACTGAGTTCTGATCCTCACTAGTACCCTGAAAAGGAGAGGGAAGGAGGAAGGCATAGATATTTCCTTCCCAATCCAACTGGAAGGCGTCCAGTGGGACTGATCCCAACACTGGAGGTCTGCAACAAAACAGAGGAAGTTGGTGGTTGTCTGGGGCTGCGAAAGAATCTATCTGAGGTGCCCCATCTGGCAAAGACTGACCCCAGCACTAGAGGTTCAGGGCCCATTCGTAGGTGGCCCTGAGAAATCCTGCTGAGGGCATCCGCTAGGACATTGTCCTTCCTGGAAGGTGAACTGCTATCAGGAGGTATTCAAGGAGTAAGCCAGAGACCACAGCTTCATTGCTTCGGTGCACAAGGCAGAAGACCGAGTGCCCTTGCTTGTTGATGTACCACATTGTAGTGGTATTGTCTGTCCTGACTTGAACTCACCTTGTTCTGGACAGAAGCTGAAAAGGCCTGAGAGCTAAGAGAGACAGCCCTGAGCTCCAGAAGGTGATGTGGAGCAGAGATTCCTGAGGAGACCACTCCCTGAGTGGAAAGGTCGCCCAAGTGAGCCCCCATCCTAGGAGGAGGCATCTGTGGTAAGTGTGAGGAGTGAGGAATGGGTAAGAAGGGGACCCCTTGAGTTAGATTGCTCTGGTCCTGCCACCACTGAAGGGCCAGGATCAGAGACCTTGTCACTGGGACTAATTTGGTGAGGGTCCTTCTTTGGGACCAAAAGATCTCAGGTGGAATTGGATGTCTCTCATCTGGAATCTTCTCCTGCACGACAGCTGTGGACGCAGCCATGTGTCCTAGGAGTTGCAGGGAAGTGCCTTGCTGGTCGAGAGACCCGCATGGTGAAGGAAGATGCCAGGGCAATGAGTCTGTCCACTCTCTCGGAGGGAGATATGCCCTGACAGACTTTGTGTTCAACTCTGCACCTATGAAAGTTAGTACCTGAACTGGTTCGAGAACTGACTTTGGAAGATTCAACAGGAATCCCAGAGAGGTGAGAAGCTGCTGGGTGACCAACAAGTGAGATTTTTCGTGATCTGGAGACTGACCCACTATGAGCCAGTCGTCCAGGTAGGGAAAACGGCCACCCCTTGCCTTTCAGACGAGCCACTATCACAGCCAGACATTTTGTGAAACCCTTGGGGCAGAGGTATGGCAAGGGCATTGGTTTGAACTGATAGTGGCCAGAAGGTAGTTCGAACCTGAGGTACTTTCTGTGAGAAGGCCTGATCAAGAATGAAAATAGGCTCCTTGAGGTCCAAGGAAGCTAGCCAGTCTCCTGGTCTCAGGGAGGGCAAAATCATTGCCAGAGTTAACATTTTGAACTTTGGTTTCAGAAGATGCTTGTTCAGGAACCTTAAATCTAAGATGGGCCGCCATTCTCCTGTCTTTTTGAGGTAAGGAAATACCTTGAATAAAGACCCTTGCCCTGATGGCAAAGGGAACCCTCTCTACTGCTTTGCATCCCAGCAGAGAAGAAACCTCTGTTTCAAAAGCAAGGGCTTCCAAAGGATTCAGAGGTGGGAAATGTCTGGCCCTCATCTTTGGGAACTGTTTGAAACTGAGGACCAGACCTTGGCTCACCACCTCCAGAACCCACTTGTCCGAGTTAGGGACAACCAGTTCTGGCTGAAATAAGCCAACCTGCCCCACCCGGGTACAGAGATTTCCGCCCTGGGCACCCCATCAGGGTGCCTGCTTGGCAGCTGTTTTGGCTGGGAAGAAGGGGCGGTCTGCCAGAGCCCTGCCTGCCCTCTTGAAGAAACCCCCTGTGAACAAAGGCTGAAGAGGCTTGAGCTTGATAAAAGGGCCTGTGGTAAGGCCTACCCCTACCCCTGGGGGCATGCCTCTGGGGGGGGGCATGCCTCTCTTTAGCTTGGGCACTTTTGTAGGTAGTTCTGTATTCATCCATTTTTTTTATGTAATTTTCTGTCTGATCACCAAACAGAGAGTTACCTACTACAGGGAAATCCATAGCCTTTGCCTGAGTGTCTTGGGACAAATTAGTGCATCTGAGCCATGCCAACCCTACGGAGAGCTACAAGAAGTGGCCATGACCAGAAGAAACATCATTAACATCAACAGCAGTATGAAATTGAACTTTAGAGGCCTCAATGCCATCGAAGCCACTAGTTCCAACTCACTAGCCAGCGGACCCTGGGCCTGCTTTGGCTAACTGCAAAATAGTGTCCCATCTAGACTTCTGATATCTAGCCACATAAGCCATGTAATTAGCCTGCCTGAGTCCCAAAGAAGCTGCCATATATTGCTTTTGCCATGGTATCAATCTTCCTGGAATCTTTGTCAGGGGATGTGATGCCAAGGAATATTAGCCTTGTCGCAGGCTGCAGCTTGAACAACACCTACATGACTACACTGCTCAGTGAGGAAGTCTGTATCTGGGCCTGATAAAGCATACCTTCTGTCCATTTTTTGTCTACAGGAGGGACAGAATGAGGATTTTTAAAATCTTTGTTGTTTGCTTCCTAAATGATTTATGCAAAGGAATAGACAACCTTCTAGACTCTGGAATATCCATCATTTCAACAAAATCAGGCTCCTCTTGCTCATCCACAGCCTCCTAAAGGGAGCTGGAGGGTTTCTGCCACCTTTTATAAAACACAAATGAGAAGGGACTCAGACAACAGAGGGGAGACTCTAAGGGTCTGTCTGGAGAAATGCCTGAGTTCAATGGCTCGCAGACCTTCCCAGTCACAAATGCACTGATCAAATTCCTCCTCCCCTCGTGGTTCATAAACTCCTCAATAACATAATCTTGAACCACTGACCTGCGAGCCACCCCTCTGGTTACTTGTGGAGGGCTCCAAGTCCCTGGACAAAGACTGAACAATCTGTATGGCTTTTGCTATTTCTGCAACAGTTGGAGAAACCATCTTAGACTCTGAACCTGCTGATTTCTTTGTCTTTTGCTGGTGCTGGTTCCTCTGAACCAGCCTTCTCGTCTCGAGGAAGTAATGCCCTGGTCAGAGGGCACTCCTCTGGTCCAGTGGGTACTGGACCGGGCTGGCCATCCGGTCAGCGGACTTTTGGCCTCCTCGCTCCCCTGAGCCGCCCAATCTCTTCTCCAGGGGTGGCTGCAGGAAAATTTTTACATATCTGGCAGTCTGAAAGGAGGTGGTCAGCCCCAGACAATAAACACAGGTGTGGGTCAGCCTTGGCAAAGGCTTCCCACAAACATCACAGTGTTGAAACCCTGTGACCCGTTTTTCTTTTGGGTTTTCAGACATAGTGCCAGCCTAACCAAAACTTGCCCCTTCTTCAGGTCGTGCCAAACAGACACCTTATCGTTCCTAACCGTGTCACGTGGTATTGAAAACCTATTAAAAACGAGGGTTTTTTAGAACCGATAAGAACCGGTACCTCACGCCTAAAAAAATTCGTCAAAATATTAAGAAACGATCGGTTCAGACTGAACCGATAATTATTTCCACACAGACTAAATTGCTTTACTTACTGTTACCAGATAGAGCTTAGCCGAAACCGCTGCATTTTAAGATTTCTTGCCGTTTTCTGAACCGGCGAACCAATCAAAACCGCGAGTGGAACCGAGCTGAAGGAGCTATCTCTGGAGCGACTGCTCAGTGAAGCGGAGTAAGAATCTGGCAGTTTGACTTCAAACTGCACAGATAGAGCTTTGAAACAGCCTGCGCTGCGGAACCCAGACTTCTCTGGAGTTAACCCTTTCCTCTCCGGGGCAGTTCAGAGGCTGAGGCTGACTGCTATAGTCCTAATTACAGCAAGACTTCATGGTGTTTGAACACTCAATACTATCCCACCAGCCAAGTGACTCTCACTTTTAATGGAGTGTTACATCAAATGAAAGTGTGGGTAGTGCCTAAGTTACCTGTACCTGTGATTATACTAACATACTAAAATGTCAGCAGAATAGACCTAACGGTCTTTCATGTTCTACTCGCTTGGGTCAGCCCCACCTGGGGTGCTGACCTGCTGCCCTTTGCCTCTCTGGCTTCTCCCTTCCCAGTTCCAGATATTTTGCTGCATTGGATTTTGCTTCCAGAACCCTTCCCCTGTACCTGTCCCACCCCCTCTTGAACCCCTCCACTGTCTCTGCCTCCACCAGCCCCCTAGGCAGCACATTCCATGGCTCCACCACCCTCTCAGTGAAGTAGCACCTCCTCCTTTCTCCCCTGAATCTTCACCCCTCCAGCTTCCACCCATGCCCTCTAGTGGCCCCCTCCTCCTTCCTTCGAAGCACCCTGACTGTTCCTCCCCTATTTACCTCTTCATGTACCTGAAGACCTCTATCATGTCCCCTTGGTCCCTTCTCTCTTCCAGTGTGTACATATTTAGCTCTTCGAGCCTCTCCTCATAGGTCCTGTCCCCAAGTCCCAAATCATTTTGGTTGCCCTCCTCTGGACCCTCTCCAGGAGTTTAATGTCCCTCTTTAAGTGTGGCCTCAAAACTGCATGCAGTACTCAAGTGTGGCCTCACCAAGCAAGTTATACAGAGGGTATCACTTCCCTCCTTCTGAGGTATCCCCAGTGATGCATCCCAGCATCCTGTTGGCCCTGGCTGCTGCCCTCCTACAAGTCTCCGAGTTGTTCATCTTGACATCCACCACCACCACCCTCAGGTCCCTCTCAGCCATCGAGACTTGTAGCATCCCCCCCCCCGGGTGTACACTTGGCCTGGGTGGAGTACCTTGCATTTCCCTGCATTGAACCTCAGCTTCCACTTTCTAGACCATCTTTCCAGGGCCTTCAGACCCCCCTGTAGGGTCACCCTACCCTCCTCCCCATCCACCACCACCCCCAGTTTTGAGTCATCCGCAAAGAGACTCATCTCACTCCTGATTCCTGTCCTTATGTCAGAGACGTAGGCGTTGAACAGGAGGGGCCCAAGGACTGATCCCTGTGGGACCCCACTAATGACCCTCCTTGGGGATGAGACTATCCTGCTAACTACGACCCTCTGGGTCCGGTCCTGGAGCCAATTGCCTATCCATCTGATCATCTGGTTCCCCACTCCTATTTCTCCCAGCTTATCCAATAGGCCCACATGAGGAACAGAGTCAAATGTCTTGCTGAAGTCCAGAAAGAGGACATCCACTGGTCTACCCAGGTCCAAGGCACTCATCACCCAGTCATAGAACTCCACAAGGTTTGTCTGACATGATTTCGGACTAATCCATGCTGTCTATCATCCAGGCACCCTGACTTTTCAGGTCCCCCCAGCCTCTCCTTGACAATGCCCTCCATCACCTTGCCCACCACCGATGTCAGGCTGACAGGCCTGTAGTTCTCTCCTCTCCTTGATCCCCCTTGTGATAAGCACATATGCGCCACCTTCCAGTCCTGGGCACCCACCCTGTCCTCAGAGAGATGGTGAAAGCTCCGCAGGGTTTTGCCAGACATCCGCAGTTCCTTCAGCACCTGGGATGTAATCTATCTGGCCCCGTGCTTTCTCCGTCCTAAGGGAGCTCAGGCTTCCCTCACTATCTCTGCTGTGATTTCCACTTCCGATACCTCTTCTCCCTGTAGCCCTCCCCTCCTGCCAGTGATGCCTCCCCTCTCTGCAGACCACTGGATCGGTAAGGCTCCCCTCCTCAGTATCTCTGTCTCCTCCCATGTATGATGCAGCACCCCATTTTCTTGGTGAAAACTGAGGTGAAGTACTCATTTAGTACCTCAGCCTGCTCCCCTGGGTCTTGTGCCCATCTCTCCCGATTTAATCCTGCTAATCTGCCCTTCACCCTTCGTTTTCCCCAATGTATCTAAGAACCCCTTGTTCCTCTCCTAATTCCCTGGCCAGGTTCTGCTCCTTCCTTGCCTTAGCCACCCTCACCACCCTAGTGGCCCTTCTAGCCATCAGCCTATAGTCCCCGATCCCTTTCACTCCTTGAGCACTTGAATTGCCTATAGGCTGCCTTCTTCTCCGTCACCACCCCTGACCTCCCTGGTCCACCAGCAGGGTTTTCGGCCCCACCGCATTTCGTTCCTTTACTTGGTACAGGTGGGTAGCATCCTGCACCCCTCTCCTGATTATTTCCCACCTACTGTCAGCATCCATGTCTGACCCAATCACATCCAAATGCTCCTTAAGGATCCTTCCCATTTCCCTAAAATCCACACCCCTGAAGTCAGTTACCTCCATCTTTGTGCAGCCTTCTACCCCCCTCCTAGGTCCAGGCAGAACCAGACCGTGGCATGGTCACTCCCCGCCAACAGGTCCCTTACCTCCAGGCCCCCAATCTGGTCACTGTCTGCCAGGACCACATCCAGTACCCGACTCCTGGTCGGCTCCCCTACCTGCTGAGTTAGAACGTGTCTTGAAGACATCCAACAACCTCTGTTCCTGGTCAGCAGAGGATTGTCATAGTCTCCCAGTCTGTTCCTGGCATGTTTAAGTCCCCAACACCACCACCGTTCCTCTGCCAGTCTGCAGTGTCTCCCAACATCTGCCACCAGACTCTCCTCCAGCTCCTCCGCCAGGGCAGGGGGTCTATACACCACCCTATTTTACTCTCTTGCCCCCTTGTTATCAAGGGACTCAAATTGCCTCCACGTTTCCTCCATCCTCTACTCTCTCCCTATGTCAATGCAGTTTTTGACCATCATTGCTACCCTCCTCCCCTTCCCTCCCCCTGTCCTTCCTGAACATAGTGTAACCTCCAGGTTCAGGTCCCAGTCGTGTCATGCAGTGGGCCTGGTCCCAGTGACCACTCACATCCACTGCTCCTCAGTTAGCATTGCCTGAGCTCAGACATTTTATTGCCCAAGCTCCTGGCATTTGACCACGACTTCCACCCTTTCCCTATGCTTCCATTTCCCCTGCTCGTGTTCCCATGGGGATTCTGTTTCCCTGGTCTGCACTTTACCAGTCAGCATTTTCCCACAATCCTCCAGGCTCTAGGGGTGGAGACATCCTCCTTTATCTGCACCCTTGACAGCCTTTTCTCCCATCCCACCCTTCACAAGTTTAAACCCCACTTTCACCAATGAACTTCATTTTCAACTTAAGGATTCTCCTCTCCTCCAAATTGAGATGAGTCTATCTCTAGCATGCAGCTGCTTATCCTCCCAGGTCTCCCCAATCCCATCAACCCATACCCTCTTGCCTCACATCACTCCCTGAGCCACTGGTTTATCTCCCTAATCTTCCTTTTGTGTTCCCCACTAGCTCTTGGCACCGGCAGGATTGCTGAGAAGGAAACTGTGCATCCTATGTCATGACAGACCCTGGCAAGCTCCCTGAATCTTGCCTGTATCTCTAGCTCGCTATTTCCCTCAATGTCATTTGTACCCAGATGGACCAGTATGTCCAGGGAACCCTCACAATCCTTTGCCAGCTGATATACCTCATCCTTAGCCCTGTGCACTGTTAGTCCAGGGAAGCATTTTGTTCTAACTGGCCAGGCTTCTCCCTCCCTATCCCATTTGATACCCTTGATCATAGATTCCCCCAACAGGAGCACTCTGACCGCTCCTTTTCCTCCATTCCCCTCCATGTCCTCATCCTTTCTGTGACCGGCCCTCCACCCAGCCGGCTCTTTGTTCCTCCCCCATCTGGGTGCCACATGCCATCCCTCCTTATTTACCCTGGCCACCCCTCCCCTCCTGAGTATCCTTCTGTACCTTGCTAACTCCCCCCTCACTGCTCGCAACTGGTCCTTCTCCCCCATCTGCTAAACTAACCTGGCTCGTCCTCCCTTCTTTCCTGTCTCCATTTAGTCCCCCCTTGCTTGTCGTGTTCCCCTGGCCTAAACCCTCAGCTCCCTTTACTGAATCCTCCTTGTACTTCTGGTCCTTCTCCTTTACCTTTCCTCCCAACTGGTCCTTCTCCTGGCACTTTCCTCCCTCTTCCCCCTGCCCCTCCTGCTCTGATTCACTGCTCCCCCCATTTTTCTGCATTCCAGGTTCCCCCGTTCTTCCTGCTATCCGGCCCCTGCCTCCTGCCCCCCACTCCCTTTCCATCTCTAACCACCCCTGTCATGGCTACATCACCCCCCTCCTCCTCGAGCAGAGGAAGAGAATTGAAGCAGTTACTGAGTGTAAGGTCTGATCCACCTTCCCACCTTGCTTCCTTCTGTCTAGCCCTGGCCATCTGCCTACTTACCTGAGAATGTTGTCCCTCTGTCCCTCCTTTGTAAGGGTCCCCAGTTACCTGCCTGCTTCCTTGGTAGTGTCCTTTTGGACCCCCTCTGCCAGGGTCCCTATGTAACCGCTGAGTATTCTCCTGCACTCCTTTCTCTATGCCCCCGCCCCCAGTGCTTGGTGCAGCCCTGTGGGAGATCCCCTGCCCCCTTCCCCAACCATACCTCCCCCCTTCCCACAGTTGTCTCCTAATCCCCGCAATTTTCTTCCTAAGCTGTGCCAGCTGGTAGCACACTGGGCAACCACTGAACTTCCAAGCCCAGTCCAGTATCATGGCTGCTCCACACCCTGTGCACCCCACCACCCTCCCAAAGATGCCGGCCCTAATGACGTGTGGTTCCATCCCCTTCCAAGTAGGTTTCCTTGGGTGAGCCACCAGGTTCCCCCCTAGTCCAAGACACACCCCTACTGCCTAATCAGGTCACCCACTAATCTTAGATACAGTCCCATAGTACACGTAACCTGTTACTAGGTGCAGCACAACACAGTAAACTTATAAAGAGAAATGAACAACCCCTAAGCTCCTCTCTCCCAGCCTTTAAATCCAACCCCCAGTGGCTAGAACTACATGAGCTGTACCTGCAGCCTTTTCCTCCAATTGCAGGGGCAGGTGTTCCCCTATAAATTAGCAGAACTCTGGGAGAGGGGTGGGGAGGTGAGTCTTGGGCAGACACCCGACTTGAGAGAGAGTGTATTAGCCCTGTGTCTCCTCCAAGCCCAGCAGCCAAAGAACCAGGCCCAAGCAAATCCCACCAAATAGGTTTTAAATCAGAAGAAATAGGCCTCCACCAGCGCAGTCTGTTACACAGTGAAACATCCAACAAATGAGCCCACTTACAGCCACCAAACCAGTTTTCAAACTTCCATCAGCCCCCAAAACAATACCCTGCTAGCCCCTTAGGAGAAAAAAAGAAAATAAATAACCTTCTACCAAGTAAAATCCACAAGAAACCCTGTAAAAACAACAAGAAGCAGCTACTGTCCTGGAACACAACTGATCCTGTCCCCTTACAGTTCCTTCTGAGAAGACAAAGCAGCTAACCCCACAAACCTGATTCAGCTCTGCCTCCAGTCAATTAGCTGAGTGAGACCTGGCCAGACCATTAATACCCTTCCCTGACTTTGCAGTAATCTTTGCATCTACTGAAGTCAGCAACAAGGAATCAAAATTCAACTCAAAGCCCTCAAAATATGTTTGCTGCCAAAGGAAACAGGCCTCCAATTAAATCAGCTTCACTAACAACAGATCAAAATAGGCTTGAAATTAACAGATATAGGTCTCCAATTCAAATAACCAGGCCCAAGCAAATCCCACCAAATAGGTTTTAAATCAGAAGAAATAGGCCTCCACCAGCGCAGCCTATTACACAGTGAAACATCCAACAAATGAGCCCACTTACAGCCACCAAACCAGTTCTCAAACTTTCAACAGCCCCCAAAACAATACCCTGCTAGCCCTTTAGGAGAAAGAAAGAAAAGAAATAACCTTCTACCAAGTAAAATTCACAAGAAACCCTGTAAAAACAACAAGAAGCAGCTACTGTCCTGGAACACAACTGATCCTGTCCCCTTCCAGTTCCTTTTTGGATTCCTTGGAAATCACTTTCCAGGATTTACTGAGTTAATCAAAGATGGAGTAAATCCTGATGTTTCAGCAACTGTGGTGACAAGTGCTCACTCAGGCAAAGAAAATCTCAAATGGTGGGAACTCTTTTCCTTTCGTCGATTTTGATTCAGACTTGTTTGAGCACAGCTCCAAGATGTGGAAGTCCAGGAAAGAAAGACGACACCTAAAGAAACAGTGGCAACAAAAAACTGTTGAACATAAGGGGTTAACATATGAAAATGCTGAAACTAAACTGATCACTGATTGTGATTTTCTTTCAGAACAAGCTAACAATGTTTCTCTCCAGGGATATGTTAAGCAGCTGTGGGTGAAACCAAAACAGGGTGAACCTACGTTTAAAAAATGTAATGGGCTACTGTACAGAGTTTGGGTTAAACCTCAGACACAGGACCAGATAGAACAATTGGTTATACCACAGAAGTATAGAACAGAGTTGTTACAGATAGCACGATAGTCCTAAGGCTGGTCACTTAGGAAGGGACCACACCCTTGCTGGATTGCTGTACAGATTTTACTGGCCTGAAATTCATGAAGATGTTGCTACCTATTGTAATTCCTGTGCTGAGTGTCAAAAAGTAGGCCTAGTGACTAAAAAGACAAGGTGCCCCTGATGCCCCTACCCTTGATAGATATGCCTTTTGAGAGAATTGCAATGGATGTGGTCAGCCCCTCAGACAAAAGTAAAAAAGGGTAATCAATTACTTCTGGTAGTATGTGATTATGCTACTCGATACCCAGAGGCAGTTCCAATGTGTACTGTCACAGCCCCAAAAGTGGAAGTAGAGCCAGCCAAAATTTTCAGCAGGGTGAGCATACCAAAAGAGATTATTACTGATCAGGGTAGTAATCTTGGTGCTACATTACTGAAGGAGTTGTACCAACTACTAGGCATCACTGCCATAAAAACCTCCCCTTATCACCATCAGACAGATGGTCTTGTTGAGTATTTTAATCAAACCCTAAAATGCATGTTAAAAAGGTTTGTAAAAGGGGAAGGGAAGGATTAGGACCAATCCTTACCTTACCTTACCTGCTTTTTGCTTGCAGAGAAGTGCCATAGGCATCAACAGGTTTTTCTTCATTTGAAATGCTATATGGTAGACAACCTAGAGCTCCACTAGATGTAATACAGGAAACATGGGAAGATAACCACAATCCAAAATAATCTATTATATCTGCCCTGAGAAAGAAGCTGGCAAAATATGATGAAATCACCCATAATAATCAGGAAGAGGCCCAAAACCAGCAGAAGGTGTATTATGACCATGGGGTAAAAGAAAACATTTTTGAGCCAGGTGAAAAGGTCTTGTTACTGTTACCCACTATGGAAAATAAACTGTTAATGAAGTGGCAAGGGCCTTATAAGGTTCTTAGACGTACTGGCACGGTTAACTATGAGACTGAGACCCCTGACAGGAAAAATCCTACTAAGATATACCATGCTAACCTCCTCAAGAAATGGGTTGAAAAAACACCAAAGGCTGCTTTGCTAGTTTTACCAGAAACTGATAAAGAAGATATTGATGTAGCTTATGACAGATTGGAGTAAACTGTAACTGCTGATGCTGTAAAGTCGAACGTTTCCTTAACCTCTGGACAAACTGCAGAAATTCGTAACTTGCTAAAGACATTTAACAGTACTTTTACCACAGTGCCAGGCCAAGCAAAAGGGATCGAGCATGTAATAGTGAAAAGGAATGTTCGCCCTATTAGACAAAAGACATACAGACTACTAGAGCGGTTAATGAGCTGACGTGGTTAAGGAAATACAAAAAATGAAAGAATCGGGTATCATAGAAGAGCCAAGAAGTGTGTAGTCATCACCAATCATGATTGTAAACAAAAAAGATGGGGGTGTAAGAATCTGCCTTGATTTTAGGAAACTTAGTAAAGTGTCAGAATCTGACAATTATCAGCCGGATCGTCGGTGCAGCGGTTAGATTTCTGCTTGTGATGCCAACGACTCAGGTTCGGGAACAGACCCTAGTCATCGGAGGGCCAGCCAGGGGGAGAAGAATCGAGCATCCCAGGGACTGCTCTCTTTCTCTGGGGAAGGGCAGGGTGAATGTCCGATGCTTGACGGACCCCTGGTGGAGGCCAGAGGTATCACAGCAACCCGCATTAGGAAGTGACTCGGAGGGGCAGGATGGATGCTGGATGTCATTGCACGTTCCCACCCCCCATGTACAGCATACAAAAAAATCACTTCCTGTCGACGACCCTAGATGAAGCCTACCCAACGTGTGGCACTGGTAAGGGGGACCAGCGTCGCACTCCACCCTGGGAAGCAAGCCGGGGGTATCCGAGGGGTCGCGGTCTAATGCTGAGGTAGAGGCTGGGGTCCATGACCAGGCTGAGATGCCAGGTCGGCCGTAGTGGGGGCAAAAAGCATAATAAATAAAACCAAAAAAAATTTGACAGTTGTCTTATGCCCAGAACAGATGATTTGGTGGACAGATTGGGGACTGCCAAGTATATCAGTGCCCTCGATCTCACCAAGGGTTACTGGCAAATCCCCCTAGCTAAATTATTCGGAGACAAAACTGCTTTTGCCACTGCTATAGGATTCTATCAGTTCACAACCATGCCGTTTGGTTTACATGGCGCACCTGCTACATTCCAGCAGTAGATGGATGTAATTTTATTCCCTCACACTGATTATTGTGCTGCATACCTGGATGATGTCGTGGTGTATAGTCTAGACTGGAAAACCCACCTGGAGCACCTATGAGCAGTTATCCAATCGATCAAAAAGGCAGGTCTGACAATTATTCCTACCAAGTGTGCATTGGGCATGCAGGAAACCAGATATCTGGGCTATGTTTTGAGAGATGGAGAAGTCAAACCAGAGGTTTCCAAGATAGAAGCTGTAGCTAACAGCCCTGTCTCCAAAACCAAGAAACATGTCCGGTCAGTTTTAGGGCTGGCTGGTTATTGTTGGAGATTTGTTCCCAGCTTTGTTGAGTTAACTACTCCCCTCACTGAACTTACAAAGAAACAATTCCCAAATAATGTGAAATGGACCCCAGAGTGTGACAAGACTTTTTGGGCCATTAAGGATGCATTATGTTCAGCCCCTGTTTTAAGAAGCCCAGACTTTGAGAAACAATTTTTGTTACAGACAGATGCATCAGAGGTAGGCCTAGGTGCAGTCCTGAGTCAAAATACAGATGGGACAAAACATCCTATTCTACACATAAGTAGGAAATTGCGCGTCAGAGAATAAAGGTATTTCGCCATTGAAAAGGAATGTCTTGCAGCAAAGTGGGCAATGGAGTCCCTAAGTTTTACCTACTAGGAGCAGACTTTGTACTTGTAACCAATCACAATCCTCTCTGTTGGCTTAACAAAATGAAGGATAAAAATTCTAGAATCACACGATGGTACCTGGCACTACAGCCATTTAAATTTAAAGTGATGCACAAATCTAGGAAAGAGAATGTCAATGCTGATTTTGTGTCTAGATATGGATCAGGAATTGAGAATTCCAAAGGTTAATAAATATATATATATATATATGAGTTGAAACTTCTCCGTTTGATATGCTGCATATGCACTGAACTATAAAGTTTATAAGCTACTGTCACATTAAAGGAGAATTTAAAGACATTTTTGGAAACCTGTTTTTGTAAAACAGGTTCCCTCTTAAGGAGGGGGTATGTGACAATGTTGAATGATCACCCTGACGGTCTTGTAATTCTCTGCCCTCACTTGCTGTTCTGTCTTTTCTTCCCCCCTGCATATCTGCTGGTATAAAAATATATGTGAATCATTATATGGATATGTAACTGATACTGGGATCCCTTTGTTTAGAAATGTGTGTAGTTTTACTGTTGAAATGATTGCAAAAGGCTGTTTGGAACTCAAGGGGTTAACCTGAGAAGCTAGTTTGCGAACTCTATGAGAAGCTGTAAGCAAGAGGTCAGTTCTGGGTCACAATGTTCTTTATGCTGCACTTGTTGAAACTTACACGAACACTGTGTAAGAAGCATGCTGTTTTCTTAATGAGTGGGGGTTGCAAACACTTATAAAAACAGCTGCAATTTCTTGCAAAAGAGAAACACAGAGACTGAGACAGGAAATTTAGAAGAAACCCAGATAGACTTTCTCTGTTTATACTGCCTTTGTAAATAGTTATACTGAACAATTTTATTTTACTGTTATTAATAATAAATCACTTTAATTTTACAACTGCTTCTGGTTTTCCTATGCCTCCTGACCTGTGCCTCAATGACACAGTGCCACCATCTCAAAGGCACGATCGCCAGATGTTTTCAGTCGAGCCCTGGGAACTGCTACAAGGCCCTCCTCAGCAGAACAGAGAGAGAGAGAGAGAAAGAGTGCAAGAGGCAGGCAGGAGTCAGGAGGTCTCGCAGATAGCCTGGACCTGAACCATATAAGGCCTTGTAGGTGAGTAAACCCACCTTGAAGGAGATCCGCCACTTTACTGGCAGCCAATGCAGGCCATGTAGTACTGGGGTCAAATGACAGGACCTTGGGAGGCTCGTCAACAACCTGGCTGCTACATTTTCCAGCAGCTGCAGGTGGCACAGGACCCCTTCGCTGACCCTGAGATATAGAGCATTGCAGTAATCGAATCTGGACATCACAAAAGCATGCACTAGTGATTGAAGGTCACCAGGAGGGATTAAAACTTTAATCCGGGTGATATTTCTATAATTTTAAAAAACAATCTGGACAAAAGATGTCACCTGAGACTCAAGTGTCAATCTGCTGCCTAGGATCATGTCCAGATTTTCCACCTTTGCAGATGCCAGAAGAGGAACCATCCTAAGCATCAAGCCCGTTTCAGCCTGCAAAATGTCAACCTCCCTCTGGCAGATCATCTTGATCACCAGCACCTCCATCTTACCTGGGTTGAGCATCAACCAGTTAGAGGACATTCAGTCCTGGCTCTCAGCCAGATATTTGTTTAGCACCACCACTGCATCACATGTTCCATGCACAACAGACATGTACAGTTGAGTATCCTCTGTGTAGCAGTGAAACTCCAAACTATAACATCTAATGATCTCACCCAGGGGTAGCATATACACTGTGAACAGCATGGGTGAGAGGACGGACCCTTGGGGACTCCACAAAGCAGGGACTTAAGACGGAATGTAACATTTTTCATCACCACCCTCTGAGTCCTGCTTATGAGAAAGGACTCAAGCCAGCTGATAACAGTGCTGGTGAGTCCACATAGCCCCCTCACATGATGCAATAACACCGCATGGTCCACAGTGTCAAATGCTGAAGAGCGATCAAGGACAAGTACTGATCGCTCTCCTCTATCTCTATCTCTAGCCCTAAGGAGATCATTTTGCACCTTGACCAACGCAGTTTTGGTGCTTTATCTGGACCTAAACCCTGACTCAAGGGGCTCATGGATGTCAAAGGCCATGAGGTGTGCCTTGAGCTGCGGAGCCAATATTTTCTCAATAACCTTACCCAGGAAGGGAAGGTTAGAGACTGGTCTATAATTCACCAAGACTTCTGGGTCAAGAGATATTTTTTTCAGAAGGGGCTTTACCAATGCCTCTTTTAAGGCATCAGGAAATAGCCCCTCCAAAAATGAGCACCAAACTATCTCGATGAACACTGGGCAAACAGATCCCATGCATCCTACTAGGAGATGGGGTGGTCCCCGGGTTCAGTTTACAAAATGTGGGCCACAGCTTCAAAATCTCCTCACAAACTTCTTCCATCCCACCATTTTGAACTCACTCCAGACAAGGGGAGTACTCTCAGGGGCATCCAACATGCCACCTCCAGGCTGAGAAAGCCCGGTTGGGGAAATCGTAGCCTTGATAGAGGACACTCTGCCAGAGAAGAACAGAGCAAACTCTTCACACTTTGCCATTGAAATGAATCTGACCGGCAGAAAATAGGTAGGATGAAGCAGCCTGTCCACAGTCCAGAAGAGTTGAGCTGGTCTGTTCTTCCCTGCAGCAATCTCCCTGGACAGATAATCTTCCTTTCTTATGGGAGAGTGCTCTCTGATACTCACCATAGTGAGTTCTCAGAGCCAGCTTGTCCTCCTCTGACCACAATTTATGCCAACGATGCTCCAGTCTTCGACTTTTGTTCTTCATCTTCTTGAGCTCCCCCTCAAATCAGGGGTTCCCTCAAGCAAGAGGACCTTGATTGTATATGGACTGGCATGACAGAACTAAGTGCCGAGGTGACAGCCGTATTATAGGCTGCCACTGCTTCACTCAAGCTGACCATGCAGGCAGCACTCAGTGCCAAGAGGTCCATTACCACCACCACCACTAGGCCTTCTGGGGACAATCCTCTTAAAGGGCAGTAATGTACCAACTCCAAAAGAGAAAGGCTCATGGGGGGGGGGGCAACAAGAACTGCAATGTGCAGTGATCTGTCCAAAAGGCAAGATCAGTCCTACGATCACATATCTCAACCCCAGTGAGAATACTAGGTCTGAGGTGCGACCATGGCTGTGGGTCACAGAAGCAACTGCTTGTGCAAAGCCCAGAGATGTCATCAGCTGGAGGAAGTCATGTCCAACTTGCAATGATTCATCATTAATCCAAGCACTGAAGTCACCCAGGACCAGCCACCCGGGCAACTTCAACGCTCTTTCGATGACAGACTCTGCGACTTCCTGCAGAAACTCTTTCTCATGTCCCAGAGACCAGTACACAAGAAGAATTCTGCAGCCCGCACCTGGACCCCCACACATGGCCATGCATTCAAATGATGAAGCAGATCCCAATGGGTGCACAAAGAAGTTCACGTCAGATCTAAAACAGATGACTACACCCCTGCCCCTGTGTTCCCTCCTTGTGCAGTGTACCGCAGAGAACCTGGCCAGGATGGACACCTCCAAAACTGGACTACTGTAAGATTCCAGATAAACTCATTCATTACAGATGCCTTTATTTTACTTAATGGGGTGAGATAGGGGTATCCCTTATCCCCAAACCTGTTTGTACTGTGTCTGGAACCTTTCTTACAGATTATTAGAAAGAATCAGGAAACTGAAGAGGTGAAAATAGGGGCTAAACACTTGAAACTAAGTGTTTTTGCAAATGATATTCTGAAAATGTACAGAAATCATCAAAGATAATTTTTCAGGAGGTGAATATGTTTTCAGGAATTTCTGGATATCATTTTAACTAAAATAAATCAATAATAACGAACATTTCTAAAACCAAGACACAATTACTACAAGAATTTGAATCAGAATTTAGAATTGAAACAGTTATTAAATATTTGGGAACACCATTAACTAATGATCAGAAAACTAATATTAAAATTAACTTTACTAATGCAAAACAAACAAGCCTTTGTCAATGCCGAATGTCTGTTTGCTGGCATTGGCAGTGGTAGTGTAGAAGTTACAGAGCTGCATAATAGGAATGGCAGTGAAGTATTGAACTGAAGCCAACCCCACCACCACCCTGCAGAGAGTGGCAGGCATTGGGGTGTGCCTTTGGGTCATCAGGCATAACGGCCACGCCATTTCACCACACTCCACCCTGCAGACACTGACAAGTGTCACGGTGTTCCTTGGGGTCTTTGGCCCTTATGCACACCTCATTCCATTAGGAAATATGGTGAGATGGGTGCGATATAGGAGAATGGGGTGACCTTTGGGGCCGAAGAGTCCAAGGCATACCTCGATGCCTCTCACTGGCTGCAGGGTGTGGAATGGTATGAGCATTACAGGCAAGAATCCCAAGTCACACCCCTGATGCCTGTCATTCTCTACAGGGTTGGGCGTTATGGTTGGAAACCCTAATACCTCAGGCATTCGTTGGTATTTTCACTCCAAATTTTCAACATGTTTTTTTTGTGACCCCACCTCATGAACAGAGGGAATATATCAGTTTGTTAGCCGAAGCTGCTTAGGCACAGCGACTACTGCATTTAGCAGCACAGGTGCAAAAACATTCCGAACAGGATGTAAAATGACAGCTGTACTGTTCATGTGGAGGTGTAAAATGGCAATGTTGCAAATCTGCAGTAAAATATTTAAAAAATGGTGAAGTCACGAAGCATGACATAGAAACTGTGCAATGCACACCCATAATATAATTAGGTTGGGGATTTTTACAGCAGATTGTCAACTCAGGCATTTTGGTGCCTCCGATCATGAACAGTGTCACTGTGATTTTCTTTATCTGTCCCAAACAATGATTTCCTATAGCGACCACGATCTCTGCGCTTGAAAGTGTGGAAACACACTTCAGCCATGTTGTGAAAATGACAGCTGTACTGTTCATAAGGAAGTGTGAAAAATGCCACTGGTGAAAATCTGGACTGAAAATATTACAAAGTCATGAACTTACGAGGATGCGTGGAAACTGCTAATGCTCACTCATCAACAGTCATTTTATGGACTTTGTCACCAAATTGTCAACATAGCCATTTTAAGACCTCTGCTCATGAACAGTGTAACTGTGATGTTCTTTAATCTGTCCCAAACATTGCTTTTGCACACCAACAGCACCATTGTGCGCCATATGTGCGAAACACATTTTGGGGCGTATATATGAAAATGGCAGCTATACTGTTCATAAGGAAGTGTAATAAAATGGCAATGTTGAAAATCTGAAGTGAAAATATTAAATTCGCAAACTTACGAGCATGCATAGGAACTGCGCAACGCACGTCAGTAAAACAGTCATTTTTAGGAATTTTTTCACCAAATTTTCAACATAGCCATTTTAAGACCTCTGCTCATGAACAGTGTCACTGTGATTTTCTTAATGTGTCCATACATTGATTTCACACATCGACTGCGCCATTGTGCGCTACATGGGCGGAAACATATTTTGGGCAAGATGTGAAAATGACAGCTGTACTGCTCATAAGGAGGTGTGTAAATGGCAATGTTGAAAATCTGGAGGAAATATTGAAAATTGCAACTCACGAAAGGCAGAGAAAATGCTAACCCACACCTCGTAAAACAGTCATTTTTAGGAATTTTTTCACCAATTTTCAACATAGCCATTTTAAGACCTCTGCTCATGAACAGTGTCACTGTGATTTTCTTAATTTGTCCCGTACATTGATTTCGTACACCGATTGCGCCACTGTGTGCTACATGGGCGGAAACACATTTTGGGTGAGATGTGAAAACTGACAGCTGTGCTACTCATAAGAAGGTGTGGTAAAATGGCAATGTTGAAAATCTGGAGTGAAAATATTGAAAATTTGCAAACTTACCAACGCGCGTAGGAACTATATAACGCACGCTTGTAAAACCGTCATTTTTTGGAATTTTTTCACCAAATTTTCAACATAGCCATTTTAAGACCTTTGCTCATGAACAGTGTCACCATGATTTTCTTAATTTTTCCCATACATTGATTTTGCACACCGACTGCGCCATCTTGCGCTACATGGGCGGAAACACATTTTGGGTGAGATGTGAAAAATGACAGCTGTACTTCTCATAAGAAGGTGTGCTAAAATGGCAATGTTGAAAATCTGGAGTGAAAATATTGAAAATTCGCGAACTTACGAGCCTGTGTAGGAACTGCGTAACACGCGTTTATAAAACAGTCATTTTTTGGAATTTTTTCACCAAATTTTCAAAATAGGCTTTTTGAGAGCCCACCTTATGAACACTGGCAGTGTCGTTTCATTAATTGGGCCCAAAAGGTGATTTTGCACAGTGACTGCGAAATCACCCTTCGGACCCGAATAACGCCATGCCAGTGAATCATTCATGAGAAGGGGTCCCAAAAACCCCATGCTGAAAATTTGGTGCAAAAATTCCAAAAAATGCCTGAGATATGCGACAAAGTTGAAAAAACCCTATCTATCCCATTATACAGCTTACTGGCATTTCCGCAGTTCGCGGTCGGCTTTGAAGAGTGCAGACGTATTCCCAGTCCATTGAAGATCGCTAATCGAGTCCGGAGATAAGTATGGGGTGAGGAGGGGTGGGAGGCAAGCGCAGTGGTGGGTACGGGCTGTGGGGAGGGGGCAGGAAGACTGTGTGGGACCGCTTTTTTCTTTACAGGTATTTAAAAAAAACAAGATGACAGGGCGCTTTGTCAGCTGGGGTGGAGCTCCCAGCGTGGCAGAAGGATGGCTGGGGGTATGGAGCTGACGGGGATTGGGCACTTCGCCGGCCGTGACATCTGCTGCCACCTGGGGTGGCTCCCAGTGTGGCACCCTGTACTGGGGAGACAGGAAGTCGACGGATTGGGCACCCCGCCAGCTATATTTATTGAGTGTTGCCACGCTTGGGGTGGACACCCAGCGGCATTTGAAGGGCTTTTGGGGAGCGAGCATCCTCTCTGTCGGCTACAGAGTGTGTGGGGGGAGCACGCAGTATGTGTGTGTGTGTGTGTGTGTGCGTGTGTGTGTAGGGGAGTTGCGTATGAGCAGGCGATATCTGATCGCTGCTCACCGAAGCGTAGCTCCCCCTTTCAACTGTACGCCACTGCATTTTGGAGCTGTCATAGACAGATCCAGCATGCATTGGCAGACAGGGGCCGCGCCTGCCAACACACTGACTGAATTGGAAGAGGGGGTGACACACCTCCGAAAACTCGGATGATGGCACTATGTTTCTTGCACATGCGTGCAAGCAAACTTAAAAATGAAACATCGGTTAGAGAATTGGCAAAACCTGTCATTATCACTAAGGGGAAGCATTGATACATTAAAAATGATGGCTATACCACATGTTATTTATGTTATGCAGAATACTGTGGGTTCCCCTTCATTTTCCTGGTAGAGTGATCTCAGGAGAATATTCACAACATTTTTATGGAGTGGTGGAAAGCATAGGATAGCTTGATCATTATTCATTATTCCTAGAAATGTAGGAGAATTAGGAGTTCCGCATCCCCAGATCTACATGAAGTCCCATATTATTCGGGAATGGAACTTTTTAAAGACAGAAGAGCTTGGCATATTCCAAATTTTAATAGATTATAACTATAAGATGGAGCTAAATATTAAAAATCTTTTTATATATTTCAAACACTTAGACTTAAACACTTATTCAGACTGCGCCTGGCAATGGTGCAAGCATGGGCGCAGCGCATCTGGGATGTGCTGAGGCCAGGACCAGGTGATATTCAATGGTGATGCGCCATAGCGCAGCACCACTGAATAGGGCATGGAATGTGCATGGAGCAGTGACACTGCACCGGCGCAAGCCACAGATAGGGAGCACTGGGGATGCGGCAGCGCAAATACAGTTGTGCTGGGTGCAGCACCCGCGATATTCAGAAGAGGACATGCAAATGGGCCATAATATATGCAAGGCACAAATTGGGTCATTTGCATGTCATTATAGCGCATTTGCATGTGTTGTGCAGGGCAGCTCGGCAAAATGTGCCTGGCACTCTGCGTTGCCTCTGTAAGCCCCTGGCGGTCTAGTGCCCCCCTCCCATAGGCCCAAT
Organism: Neoceratodus forsteri; assembly: GCA_016271365.2. Lineage (NCBI taxonomy): Eukaryota > Metazoa > Chordata > Ceratodontiformes > Ceratodontidae > Neoceratodus > Neoceratodus forsteri. The sequence continues at coordinate 805,433,841 of CM057453.1, forward strand.
TGCGGGCTGTAGGATAAGACAATCCCATACCTGCTTGTCCATTTGAATCCCCCTCCTTCTTGTTCTGCCCAATCTCGGCCATCCGAAATTAATATATCCCCTGGTGGTCCACTGGTATTCTCCCTCCCTCCCATTTTGCCCAATCACGGGCATCCAAAATAAATAAATTCCCCAGTAGTTCATTGGTATCCCTCTCCCTCCCATTTTGCCCAATTGCGGGCATCCGAAATGAATAAATACCCTGGTGGTCCATTGATATCCCCCTCCTTCCCATTTCACCTGATCATGGGCATCAGAAATTAATAAATCCCCCAGTGGTACATTGGTATCCCCCTCCCTCCCATTTTGCCAATCACAGGCATCTAAAGTGAATATATTCCTGGTGGGCCAGTGGTCCCTCCCATCCACCCACAGAGGACCCCTGCCACCCAGCCCCGTCACTCAGTAGGCGGCTGCACTCTGCTTACATACCACCCAGCCACCCCCCGAATGACAGCTTACAGTATGATCTGTAAGCTAATTGGTCCACAGTGTGGACGAATGGGCTTGCACACCATACTATACTACACAGGCATGAATCTGACACAGGACATAACTGGAATAAATGGGACGTACCTTAGGCGGGAAGGGAAAGGGAAGACAAAAGCAACTTTTTTTTTTTAAGTTGCCACAGGGGAAACAACTGGAAAAGCCAGAAAAAATAGGGTATACTAATACGGAATGCCGCAGGGTGAGCTGCCAAGAGGCCCTGGCTCTGCTCGAGAGGGGATGGTGAGTGGGTGGTATTCAGTGGAGAAGATGTTCAGGAAGATCTCCAGTTATGGTAAATACTTAACCTTTGTATCTTCCCTGAATCATTCTCCACTGAGTCCCATTAATGGATCCAAGCATAAGGCTTCCCAACCTGAGGGTGGAGCTGGCTCATCATGAAGGTACCCATGTAACCTCCACCATCTGCATGGGGGGAAAACACCTAAGGATGGAGGCTCTCACAGCTCTGGTGAGACCTGGGGACTGGTCAGGGACAGGTGGGTAGTACTGTGGCACAACAGCATGAAGGCTCCTCGAAAGGTCCAGTCTGACCCTAGGGGAGAAGAAATGAGCCCCCTGGTAATGTGAGTTAAGTAACTTACACCAGGCCAAAAGAGCCAGTCAGGATAGGTGAACCCATGCCATCCTCTGAATATAGACGTTCTTACCAGTCTGGAAGCCACCTTGTTAACACCATAAGATGCCCTTGACTGGTGCCATGCTACCTCCAGAACACAGGTAGAAAAGTCTATGGCTTGTCTGGCTGCCATTGGGACATTGTAGCCAACAGGCTGTGCAGCTACAACCATAGGTGACAGTTGTAGACCACTGTATGGGCCTGGTGTACACAGACACACATAAGGGCATGTTGTGTCAATGTAAAAGCCTTAATTCCCAGTGCATCTGTATGGGCAAAGTCCACAGTATCTCAGGCTCCAAGGTAGGGTGAGGTACTGTAATCTCCTGCAGACCCTGTGGGTGCATGACACTGCATGTGAGGATCCTTGGGGACGGTAGGGGGTGGAAGAGGGACATCTCCTCAAGGCCTTGAATGCCTCCTTTATGGCTGTAGGCCACAGAGAAATGACCACAGTGTCAATATTGGGTACTCCAAGGAGTACCAATGGCAGGGCTGCCAGATTGCAGCTAGTGTATACATGCAGCTTGAGCACCTGGAGCACCTCCATCACAAATTGCTGGTATGGGACATACTGAGCCGAAGAGGCCAGGTGGACAAATGAGTCATTGCCTTCAAATGAGAAAGTGGAGAAAGATGAGGCACCAGTTCTGGGCATGGTCAGTATCAGGGAGCAAGGCCTGTATTGACCCTATCTGACTCTAAGCCAGTCCTCAATGGTGCTAACCAATGCACGATACTGTTCCTATGTTAGCAGCCCTATAAGGCCTAACAAGTAGAGAATCTTCTCCAAGAAACGCAAATGCTCTTCTAAGAGGGGGTTGAGACACCTGGTCTCAAAGGCCTCAGCCTGTGGAATTCTGGCAGGGGACTCACCCTAGGAGAGGTCCGACCAGAGCTGCCCGATGGAAGTCCACCTACATCAGAGGAGTGATCCAATTGGTGACCTGGGGGAAAATCCCTAGGTGAGGATCCTGGAGCTGTACAGGTCCCATGGGTCAAAGCCAGTCCTCACTGGTGATGAGGTGGACTAGCAGCTCCAAAGAGAAACCTGACTCTGGGTTGATATCCGACTCTAAGTTTGTGCCACCTCTGGCACCGAGCTATAACTGGATGACATTCATGAGAATATGGACCTCCTCATCACTGGCATCAGCAACGTCCTTGACACTGTGCTCCATGTTGACAGAGGTGCCAACACCAGGACTGTCTCCCTCTTTAGTGTTGCAGATGATACCGGGGTCAGAGACTGGCACCAGGCTGACACCTTTGTCAGAAATATGTTCCATGCCAGACCTAGACTGAGATCACATCTCTTGCTGGCACTAGCACCAAACTTAGAGTCATCCCCTTTCCACATCTCACTAACACCAGTGTGGGTAGAAACAGACTCGGAGCTGGCTCTGGCACTAGCATCAGACTCATTGCCAGGCCCTCCCCGATACTGTGAACAGTGTTGGGGGGCAGGTGCCATCTTTGGTAGCCCCTGGTTGTCATCAGTGCAAATGGTGACAACAGCATGGATGACTCTAAGAGATGACATCAAGATGTCCACCAGCATGGTCGAGGCATATAGCCTCACCTCTGCCACCGAGGACATCTGCTGTTCAAGGCAGGTCGACTGTGGAGGGTTCTCAGCTGACTGCCCAGAAGAAGTCGGCGGTCCACCAGACTCAACCACCAGGGTCTCCTACACCTCAGCATGGTGAGGTCAAGGAGAACTCTGAGGAAACAGAGGTCCCTGGAAGATGTTCAGAGGAAGGGCCAAGCAACCTTACCTTGGAAGCCTGAATTCAACACCTGCCAATGAAGGTGAGGATCAGCTGACCATGCCTTAATGCATGGTTCTCAAGGGTGTGGTGGTAGGTGTCATAGGCATTCATGTTGTGCTTTGGTCCAAGGCAGGCTATGCAGAGTTGATGCTAGTCTGTTGAGAGCATAGGGGCACTGATGCAGAGTGAGTGACTTTTTCTTTTTTGTGGTGCCTTTTGACTTAGACTTTGGCATTATCAGAAAAGAAATAAAAGGAGGAAAGGAACAACAGTATACAGAAAAGAATGTGGTGATGCAGAAGAAATTCACAGTGATGAGGGGAAGAGAGGAAACTGCTCCCATGGTGCACACTCAATAGAGAGAAAAACAAAACTGAGGTTGGTGAAGAAGCTGGCAATGGTTATTGGCAGGCATGTGGCACCACTTGGAGGTATGCAGGTACTGTGCCCAGTGGCTGTTGTCAGCCCCCCCAACTAAAGATTTGCTTCTTCAGTGTCCCAGTGCCTCCAGCCCAGATCCATTAGTGGGACTCAGTAGAGAATAATGACTCAGGGAAGATCAGGTGCTGTCCACCTAAACACCATGCAACAGAAATCAGTGCTAACTGCTAATAGAACAGTCATGTTTTAAACAGCAGTCATTTTTTTTTCTGTAAACAACTCACACACAAACAATAAAGCTGCTGCTCTCCCCTAGTGGTCCCCAATAGCAGAGGAACTATTTTATTTTAAATTTAAATGTAATTTTTTTTTTTAATTTTTATAAATTGCATTTTTTTAATTTTATGAGTGCAGTAAGACACTCCAGGGTGTTTGGTAGTTGTGCCACAACTGCACTTTCAGGGGCAGAAGGCACTTAGACAAACAAACAATTTAAGGGCACAGTACAATAGAATGAAACACAGTTCAGTATCACCACAAATTTATTAAAACTGCAAAAACTAAAGCAGTGACACCCTGAGGAAGAGCCAGAGTGGCTCGAAGCTGCTGGGGATTAGCAGGAGTCCTCACTTTGTTTCTGTAAGTACCACTGCAACCTTTTTGGGGGTTTTAATGAATTTGTGGTGATATACCAAGAAAAACTACTTTGTGTTTTTCTACTTTGGTGTGCCCTCTAATTTTTTTTGTTTGAGTATCAGAGCTGTCCACTTTAAGTGATGCACCCCCTCTTTATCCTTGAGTTCACCAAACTGTGTTGTGGGTCCGAAGACACTCAGCCTGCAGTCACATGACTACTATGTCCCTAGGGTGTGTGGTTTTGACAGAGCTACCAACATGCTGTCATGTCTTACTGCATACATAATGTGTTGTAAATATTTAAAGTGTACCATTGGTGTACAGTAATACTGCTGGCATGCTCTTGCTTCATCGACCTTACTGTGTATTGACTCTCAACCATCTTAAGGCAGGTCAGCAGCATGATGTTAAAAAAAAAGCTGGTTTGTTTACTATTTCTATACATTAGGAAATAAGAAAGCACAACTCCAGTGAGTAAAGGCTTAAATGGTTACTTCATGCTCCGCACTACTAATGTATTACGTCACATCAGCATTCTCGGTTACCATCAATTACAGGGGGCTACGTATCCTTAAGGAGCTACCATTTGTAGTGCTGCTCAAGTGCTGGTATAGGCAGCTCTAAGAGTGTGAAGGCTACTAATATCATACTTTCGGTTGGGACTGTTTCTTCTGTGGATTTTCAAGCCTTGCCGGGGCTTTGCTATATATTTCTGCCACATTTGTGTGACCTGCATCTGAATGGTAGCCAGAAAGAGTCCCAGATCTGGCATTCTGCCTGTGTCATCCATCTTGAAAGTCCAGTCCATCATTTTTAAGTATAATTCCACATTTTCCTTTTTCATTTAGTTATACAGAAATGTATGTGGCCGAACTGGTCCTTAAACAAACAAATGGACAAAGTTGTTTGTTTTAATTCTAATTTTATTGAGTCAGATAGTCATGCACAGAACAACAGGTACAAGTTGTAACTACTCAGGGCAGCAGTTATACGGCACAATGAGCAGTAGTTAAGAATTACAATAGAAATGATGACAGACATTACACAGGTGACAAAGGCAGCATATTGTTAACCCAGGCAGACACACAGTATGGAAAGCCCAGTTAACCTGTACCACGCGGTAAAGAGCATTAAACTCACTGGTGAGAAAGTATGGGAATTAGCAGTGCCCCAAGGACAATGGAGTTGTGTTGCTACCTTTTATTGTAACAACAAAAAAGTTCCAGTACACAAACATTCAGGCCTACCTAAAGCCCTTTGTCAGGTTCTTTTTCACCATCAATCACCTACTGTATAGTACAATGTCCGTCTGTTTCATTTAACCTGTCAGTTACGTTAGACGTCATCCAAGTTGTCTCTTCATGTGTATTTAGTTTGTTTCTATTATCTTGCAGATTGTCTAAATCAGTGGTTCTCAAATGGTGGGGCCAGCCTCCTAGAGAGGCCCCAGACTGTTCCAGGGGAGGCCCTGTCAAGTCTGAAAATTTGCAATATTTAAATTTTATGTTTTGGATGTTTTGTATAAAGGGATGAAGACAACTAAATATGGATAATGGTAGCTGTATTTCTTTACTTATCCACAAACTGGTGACCAGGAAAAGCCTACTGAGCCACAGCATATTTCTAGGTGTGTGTATATGCAAACTGATGACTGGGAAAGTACGCTGAGTCAGGGCTTGTTTCTACAGTAGGTGTTTATATGCAAATTGGTGACTGGGAAAGCATGCTGAGACAAGGCTTGTTTCTACAGTAGGTGTTTATATGTATACTGGTGACTGGGAAGGCACGCTGAGTCGGCTTGTTTCTACAGTAGGTGTTTGTACGTAAATTGGTGACTGGGAAGGTACGCTGAGTCAGGGCTTGTTTCTGCAGTAGGTGTTTGTACGTAAATTGGTGACTGCAAAGGCATGCTGAGTCAGGGCTTGTTTCTACAGCAGGTGTTTGTACGTAAGTTGGTGACTGGGAAGGCACGCTGAGTCAGGGCTTGTTTCTACAGTAGGTGTTTGTACGTAAATTGGTAACTGGGAAGGCACGCTGAGTCAGGGCTTGTTTCTACAGTAGGTGTTTGTACGTAAATTGGTGACTGGAAAGGCACGCTGAGTCATGGCTTGTTTCTGCAGTAGGTGTTTATATGTATATTGGTGACTACAAAGGCACGTTGAGTCAGGGCTTGTTTCTACAGCAGGTGTTTGTACATAAATTGGTGACTGTGAAGGCACGCTGAGTCAGGGCTTGTTTCTACAGTAGGTGTTTATATGTATACTGGTGACTGGGAAGGCACGCTGAGTCAGGACTTGTTTCTACAGTAGGTGTTTGTACGTAAATTGGTAACTGGGAAGGCACGCTGAGTCAGGGCTTGTTTCTACAGTAGGTGTTTGTACGTAAATTGGTGACTGGGAAGGCATGCTGAGTCAGGGCTATTTTTTCCAAGGGGATGCCCAAGATTTTTTCTGAATTTGAGGGAGGCTCAAAATCTTTTTCATGGCTTGGGGGAGGCTCAGTGTCACAAAACGTGAGAACTAATCATCTAAATCGTTTTTTTAATAGATGCATGGTGACTTGTATTTTTTTGATTTATTTTAGGTGGTATTTCTATATTGAGAGGTAGCAGTTAAGCAAATATTTTGGTATATGATTCGGATTACAAAACAAATATGTATTTCGTATTCCACTTTTAGGCCCAGTATTCCATCTATCCAAAAGAGCAGTGCAAACAGTATATTAAACAGCAGAGTGGCAACAGTGTGAAATAGAACTCCATTAAGTGGAACTCCAGTCAGAATGCTGGTATTCCTTCATGCTAACCAGTGTGCAAAACAGGGCAGCATACCAACAATTTCTAGCCTTGATAATCTGGGGCACTTCTACTGCTATCTTCTTGAGGTAATGTTTCCATGTTTTTTTGTCACAGGTGAAGATTCAAAGAAAAAGTTACCTACCATGTAACTCAACTGTCGGACCATTTTCAGCTGCAGTAAAAACTTCAATGCCCTGGACTTCCGTCTGCATAATCCTTTGGTATCTCCCCCCACACCTTCTCCAGCCAGGCCCTTCTTCACATCGGCTCCTCCAGCCCTGTCACCCAGCTTCTCGCTAACATACAGTACCATCAAACTCTGTCCTCCACAAGGGGCAGCAGGCAGGGCCTCTTGCCACATGGACTAGGTCCCAGATGGAGGAGCACCATGTCACTGGTGCAGGGCTTGCGGAGAGCCAGTACTCATCTTACCTGGCCGGGACTTTTTTTCTTGTTCTGATTCCCCTTGGAATGCATGCAGCGAAGATGAGCATGCACACGCATGCAATCGTACATCGTAGCATGGCACCAGCTTGCATCCCCCCTCCCTCTATGCACCTCTAACTGCACTATCACCTGTGGTCACTCAGGTGGCAGTGGAGCAGCACAGCTGACAACTATCTATCTCTCGAGGAGAAGAGTGTCCTCTGGGGGGCTCGATCTTCCTCTGCCTGGCTGGCACCCTATGAACTACATCTATTCCCGAATGCAGATCGCCCGCACCACGAGCAGTAGTGCTATTGCTGCATCAATGGGCTGACTAGTCCTTTGGCACTGTGAGGATAACTTTTAAAAAAAAGTCCAACTGAACATGCACTTTATTTTGATTCTAGCACTAATCAAAATAATAGATTTTTAAAGAGCAACTGACACAAAAAATGTTGCCAATTAAGGCAGCTCATCTCAAGCAGCTGTCTGCCCGAGAACTTCATAGAGGGCTAAATGAAATTTTTTTTATGCTGGCATTATTTAGAAATGAATCTTACTATCTTTTCAATCTCACTGCCAAGATTGTGCCCAGTTCTACAGTAGTGCCACAACCCCATCCCCAAAATCAGCATTTTGATGATGTGAAGTAAGGAGTGGAGGCTGCATGGTGCTTAATAGACAGGCTATGCTATTTGAGGTAGCACCTGTCTTTACAGACATATTTGTAACTTTGGCTGTCTCGTGCTGTGTAGGCTGTCTCGGCAGTGACCCTTCAACCGCCTCAGTCCCTTTTTTCCCAAGGAGGTGCAGCATACTTTAAGAAACACCTAACCTAACAACGGCATAAGAAGGTTCAACTAGAACAATGCCTTCACAGCCCAAACTGAAACAAGGAAGGTGAAGACCAGAACAGATCGAGTGAGCTGGGGGATGGTAGGTGGGCATATGAATAAATGCTGGAGACTTGTCCAAGAAGATCAAGAATTATGGCAAGTACGTAATTGTTATATCTTCCTGGACTTAAGTCTTCACCATTTATTCATACTGCTGAGTAGAGTACCAAGCTAAAACGTAAGTCCCCAAGCAGGGCAGTAGGAGATGGAGCTCACTCAGGACAGAAGTCCATTAGGGATTGTCCTGCCACAGGAAGCATGCTGTCTGGCAAGGACATCCAGAGCATAGTATTTAACAAAAGTATGCACTGAGCTCCAGGTAGCCACTTTGCAGATCTCAGTAATGGGAACAGAGCAGACCTCTGCCAAGGACGTAGCAACCGCTCTGGTAAAGTGGGCATGCACTTGGCTCTCCAACTTGACCTGTCCCATTGAGTAACAGTGGTGAAGGCATGCCACTATCCAAGCAGAGATGCATTTAATGGGTACTGGCTGACCAAGCCGGGTGGCACTGAAGGACACAACGAGCTGCTTGGATTGACTGTAATGTCCCTAGTTCTATTGATGTAGAACCGAAGAGCTCTTTTAACATCCAAGGAGTGAAGGGAGCACTCCCCTTCATTCTAGAAGTTAGGGAAATAAGTAGGCAGAACCAAAGGCTGGTTAAGGTGTAACTCTGAAACCACTTTGGGTAGGAACCTACAGTAGGGTGAGTACGGAGAACCTGTTTGTGAAAGACAGTATACAGAAGGTCTGTGGAAAGCATGTATCTCAGAGATCCTATGACCAGAAATGATGGCCACCAGTAAGGCAGTTTTCCAGGTCCGAAACCTGAGATCACATGTGGCTAGAGGCTCAAAGGGTTTAAAAGTGAGCATGTCTAGTACAAAGTTAATATCCCAGGGGACAACTGGCTTCTTGACTGGGGGCCTTGTATATAGAATGCCCTTGAGGAATCTTTTGAACAGAGGTAATTGAGCCAGAGTCATGTTCTGGACTGGCTCATGATAGGCAGAGAGTGCATAGAGATGTACCTTTACAGATGAGTATTGCAGTTCTGCATCTGAAAGGTCTAGCAAAGTATTCCAACACCTTGTCTGTAGGACACCTGAATGGGTCTGTAGAGATCTTAGCACACCATTCCAAGAAACTCTCCCATTTGACTGTAGAAAGTTTTCCTAGTGGAAGTCTTACGTGTGACCAGGAAGATCTCTAAGATTCTCTGAGAAACCTTAAACCTGCTAGAAGCAGTTGCCTCAGTGGGGCCACTGACAACTTGCTGATCAAGGGAAACCAAATCTATTGAGGCCAGTATGGTGCAATGAGAATCATCTTGCCTCCAGTCTGAACAACACCCGCTGAACTATAGGAAGAGGAGGAAATATGTACAGAAAGCCTGACTGCATCCTGACAGAAAATGCAAGGTTCATGATTTTTGAAGCAGAGTAGAGGCAGTTTTGCATTGAATGGGGACACAAAAAGGATCAGGTCTGGAGTATCCCACTCGTCGAAGACCAACTGCACAACATCTGGTGCTAATGACCACTCGTGAGGATCCGCTTCTGTCCTGCTGAGATGGTCCACCAGATTGTTTTGAGTCCCTGGCAGGTAAACTGCTTGAATCAGAGCATTGTGGTTGAGGCACCACTCCCCCCTCCCATACCCTCATGGCTTCTCTGCAGAGAGGGTAGGAGTGTGCCCCCGCCGTTTGTTGATGTAATACAATCACTGCTTTGTTGTCTGTCTGAAGGAGTACCCTGTGACTGACAACATCTTCCAAAACTCGGAGGGTGTAAAGGAATGCCCTCATCTCAAGAACGTTGATATGGAGGTGAGATTCTGCCTGGGTCCAAACTCCATGAGTGTGATGGCCCTGGCAGTGAGCTCCCCAGCTGAGGAAAGATGCATCTGTAGTGACGGTTATCTGAGATTCCAGCAGAGCAAAGAGGAGACCTTGCAGAAAGTTATCTTCTTCCATCTACCATGCAAGTGACTGACGCAGGGGTTCCGCCACTTTGATGGGGTAGGACTGAGGATATATTGCTGGGGACAACTGTGTGCTGAGCATCGACTGAGTGGTTCTCATGTGCAGTTGAGCCAGAGGCACTGTGAAGATGGAAGAGGCTATGAGGCCTAACATCCATTGCATGGAGCAAGCCCGAACAGGGTTCTTTTCCATGATGAAGTGTACCATCTGAAAGATGTTGTTCCTCCTGTCCTCCGGGTGTAAGGCCCTCCCTTTCATGGTGTCTAAGACGGCACCTATGAAGAGGAGCTGCTGAGAGGGTTGAAGCTGTGACTTTTCCAGGTTCAGCAGGACCCCCATGGAAGTCAGGAACTGAGATGCTGTGGATACTGTTTTCTCTTTACCCTGTCTTGACAGGCTTGCTAAGAGCCAGTCACCTAGGTAGGGAAAGACTTGAATGTTGTGCTTTTGAAGATGCACTGCGAGAACTTCGAAGCACTTTGTAAAGACTCGAGGGGCCAAGGACAGCCCAAAGGGCAGGACTCTGAATTGGTTGTGTTGACCCAAGGCGACAAAGTGAAGGAACTTGTAGTGGTTTGGGTGCACTGGAATATGCTGGTAGGCATCTTGCAATCCAGAGATGCCAGCCAGTCGTGTTGTTTGAGAAGTGGTAGAAGTGTCCCCAGGGACACCATCTTGAACTTCTTGCAGTACAAGGACTTGTTCAGCTTTCTGAGATCTAGAGTAGGGCGCATGCACCCTGTCTTTTTTGGAACCAGTAGAAACCTGTGTTTCATTCTGCCCAGGGAACTACTTCCATTGCCCTGTTTTTGAGAAGGCCCGCTATCTCCGAGGTGAGAAGGTCTGACTGAGCGGCTGACAGTGTGTTGCCGCTTGGGAGGAAAGTCTGAGGGAATTTCTGCAAAACTGAGTGAGTACCCCCTCGAACAATCCTACAGACCCACTTGTCTGTGGTGATAGACTTCCACTGGCTGTAGAATTGAGTCAGATGTCCTCCCAGTGCCAAGGAGATGTCCACCTCGGGCAGCAGAGGTAGAGCCAGGGCTGGATTCTCAGAGGGTGGCACTGGGTGCTTTTGGGCCTGTTCCTTCTGCTGCATTTTCTTTTGTGGCTGAGGAGACTGGTGCTTGTTTGTGGCTTCTCTGCCCTTTCCACGAAAGGGCTGTCTGTTACGAAAAAACTAATGGTTTCTGCCTCTCTGAGGGGCTGAAGGAGCTGGTCTGGCTGTCTTGATGGCAGTCCTGGTTTTCTGAAAGGCCTCCAGGGCTAGTTCCACCTGTTGGCCGAACAGATAGGTATCATCAAAGGAGACGTTCATAACCTGTTACTGGGCATCCAAAGAAAACCCTGTTGTCTAGAGCCAGGAATGTCTTCTAATACAGATTCCAGCAGCAACCACTCTGTAAGCCACATCATATGCATCCATAGATGCTTTCAATTGATGACTATTGTATTCTATTCCCCAGGTAACAGTCTCAAGAAATGAAAATTACGTACCTACCGTAATTCTTGATCTTCTTGGACGAGTCTCCACCGCTCATTCACACTATTGGGATCTGCGCCGGAGGCACTAGGCCCCATCGGGAGCAAACTTTTTGCTGGAGGGTCGGCGCCAGAGATGGCGCCACGAAGAATGGCGTCGCAAGCCCTAACTCGCGCAGCAAAGACTGTCTCAGCGTTGACCCTCCAACCGCCTCAGTACCTTTTTTACCAAGGAGGTGCAGCGCAACTAACCTAAAGGGTAACCTAACCTTAGGACCGGACATAAGATAGTCTGGGCGACCTGTGTAAGAAGGGTTCAACAAAGAAGTCTTCACGGCCTAAAGATTTGAAGGAGTGAAGACCAACACAGCGGTGAGCTCGGGGGGATGGAGGGTGGGCGTGTGAATGAGTGGTGGAGACTCATCCAAGAAGATCAAGAATTATGGTAGGTACGTAATTTTCATATCTTCCTGGACATAAGTCTCCACCACTCATTCACACTATTGGGAGAGGTACCGAGCTAATAATCCTCCGAGAGGGTGGCAGGGTAGACTAAGAGCTCACGTTTCTAGGACAGAAGTCCATTAAGGATAGTTCTGCCAAAGGTGGAATGTCACCTGGCATGAACATCCAGTGCATAATGCTTAACAAAAGTATGCACCGAGCTCCAGGTGGCGGCATTGCAAATGTCTGCGATAGGCACGTTGCGAATTTCCGCTAGGGATGCCGCGACCACTCTGGTAGAGTGAGCGTAAACCCTACCTTCCAATTTAACCTGTGCTATGGAATAGCAGTGTCGAAGACATGCCACTAGCCATGATGAGATACATCTGATAGCGACAGGTTGACCCAGCCGGGTCTCACTGAAGGAAATGAAAAGTGTTGGGCCTTGCGAAAATTCTTGGTTCTATCTAGATAGAAACGCAAGGCCCTCTTAACATCCAAAGAATGAAGAGAACGTTCTCCTTCATTTTGGAAGTCCACAAAGTAAGAGGGAAGGACCAAAGGTTGGTTTAGATGGAATTCTGACACAATCTTGGGAAGAAATTTAGGATGAGTATGAAGAACTACTTTGTCCTTATGGAACACAGTATACGGAGGGTCTGTGACCAGGGCATGTATCTCAGAGACCCTACGGGCTGAGGTAATGGCCACTAGGAAGGCAGTCTTCCATGTGAGAAATTTCAGCTCACAGGTAGCCAGAGGTTCGAAAGGTTTCCGAGTGAGCATGTCTAGCACAAGGTTAATGTCCTAGGCTGCAACTGGACGTCTTATAGGAGGTCTGGTATGCAGAATTCCTTTAAGAAATCTCTTAACCATAGGTAACTGAGCCAGAGACAAAGAAAAAAATGGCTCATGATACACTGAAATGGCACTAAGGTGAACTTTGACTGTAGAGTACTGTAGACCTGAATTTGAGAGGTCCAAAAGGTACTCCAAAACCTTGTCTGGTGGACAGGAAAAGGGATTCAAAGAGGACTGTGCACACCAGAGAGAAAAACGCTTCCACTTAGACGTGTAAGTTTTCCGAGTGGCTGGCTTCCGAGCAGCCAGAAGAATGTCCGAGACTCTTCGAGAGACATTGAACCAGTTCACTTCTACCTCTTCAGGAGCCAAGCGTGAAGGTGAAGCGATCTCAGGTTGGGATGGACCACCAGACCCTGAGTCAACAGGTTCAACTGCAGGGGGAGTGGTCTCGGAGGAACTGCCAACATACTGTTGAGTAGTGGAAACCATAGTTGTCGAGGCCAAAAGGGAGCAATGAGAATCATCTTGTTCCCCTGGGACTCGAACTTGAGGAGTACTCTCTGAATTAGAGGAAGGGGCGTAAAGGCGTAAAGAAAGCGTTTTGTCCACTGCAGCCTGAACAAATCCTGACAGAAAATGCTAGGCCCTGGATTTCTGGAGCAGAAGAGAGGCAGCTTTTCGTTGAGTGGGGATGCAAAAAGGTCCAGGTCTGGGGTTCCCCACTCTTCGAATAGTGACTGAACTATGACTGAGTCGAGAGACCACTCGTGAGGATCTGCTTCTGTTCTGCTGAGACGGTCTGCCAAGTCGTTTTGTACACCTGGCAGGTAAACCGCTTGAATTAGAGCTTTGTGTTCTAAGCACCATTCCCACACCCTCATCGCTTCTGTGCATAAGGGGTAAGAGTGAGCACCGCCCTGCTTGTTGATGTAGTACATCACTGCTTTGTTGTCCATTTGAAGGAGAATAGTCTTGTGACAGAGAATGTCCTTCAACGCTCAGGCCACATAAAGGATGGCTCTCATCTCTAGGACGTTTATGTGAAGCTGGGACTCGAGTTGAGTCCACACACCTTGAGTGTGGAGAATGCCACAGTGAGCTCCCCACCCCATTAGTGATGCGTCCATGGTAATGGAGATCTGATGATCTAGAGGGGCAAAGGGAAATCCTTCCAGGAGATTGCTCTCTTGGGACCACCAGGTGAGGGACCTCTGTAAGGGTTCTGTCACCTTGATGGGAAAAGACTGCGGGTGAGTGGTTGGAGACCACTGAGCACTGAGCATCCATTGGGTGGTTCTCATGTGCAGCTGTGCTAGGGGTACAGTGAACACTGAGGATGCCATGAGGCCTAACATATGTTGCATCGAGAGAGCTGTAACTGATCTGTTCTCTCCAATGTAACAGGCCATCTGAAGGATATCGTTCCTTCTGTCTTCTGGAAGGAAAGCCTTCGCACAAGAGGTGTCCAGAAGAGTTCCTATGAAAAGGAGTCTCTGAGAGGGCTGCAACTGTGACTTCTTGAGGTTCAGCAGAACTCCCATGGACGTAAGAAGGTGAGAGGCCATCTGCACGGCTTCCAGAGTCCCTTGTCCGGAAGGGCTTGCTAGGAGCCAGTCGTCCAGGTAGGGAAACATTTGGATACCGACTTTTCTGAGATGCGCTGCGAGAACTGCACAACACTTTGTAAAGACTCGTGGCGCCGAGGATAGCCCAAAGGGCAGGACTCTGAACTGAAAGTGTTGACCCAGAGCCACAAACCTCAGGAATTTGTGATGCCTCGGGTGAATAGGAATGTGCTGGTAAGCATCCTGCATGTCCAGGGAGGCTAGCCAGTCATGTTGATGAAGCAAGGGTAACAGGGTTCCCAGAGAAATCAATTTGAATTTCTCCTTGGGGAGAAAGTTGTTTAGCTTTCTGAGGTCTAGAATGAGGCGCATTCCCCCGGACTTCTTTGGAACCAGAAAGTAGTGGGAGTAGAACCCTGTGTTTCGCTGATGCAGAGGCACCACTTCTACTGCCCTGTTGTTCAGAAGGCCCTGAATCTCGGCGGCAAGAAGGTCTGACTGAAGGGTTGACAGCCTGGGCTGTTGTTTGGGAGGACGATCCGGAGGGATCTCCAGAAAATTGAGAGAATACCCCTTGCGAATTATTCGAAGGACCCATTTGTCTGAGGTTATGGAATTCCACTGGCTGTAGAAGTGCATCTGATGACCTCCCACCGGAGAGCAAAAGTCCACTCGGGCAGTTGAGATGGGACTTGGGCGGCAGCGCTCATAAAGGTGGCGCTGACGCTTTGGGCCTGTGCTTTTTCTGTTGCGCCTTCTTTTGAGGTTGGGCAGGTTGGTTCTATGGAAAGTTCCTCTGCCTCTGCCCCGAAAGGACTGACGACTAAGAAGCTGATGTTTACTGACATGCCCTCGAGAAGGGGCAGGAGGGGATCGAGCCAGCTTAATGGCTGACCTAGTCTTTTGTGTAGCTTCTAGAGCTTGCTCTACCTGAGGACCGAAAAGATATGAGCCATCAAAGGGCAACGCCATCACCTGCTGTTGCGCATCATTCGTGAAGCCCGAAGTACGCAGCCAGGAGTGATGGCGAGTACAAATACCAGCAGCTGCTGAACGAGAAGCAGTGTCGAAAGCATCCATGGCTGTTTTGACCTGCTGGTTATTAGATTCAATACCTCTGGTAATGGTTTGAAGAAGCTCTGGCTTTGAGTCCAAGTCCGGAAGAGCTTCAACCATTTGCTTGATAGAATGCCACAGGATATACTCATACTGGGAAAAATAGCTCAGGTAACTGGCACTACGCATACTTAGAGTGGACGCAGCAAAGACTCTCTTACCTAATGTGTCTATCTTACGAGACTCTTTGTTGACAGGTCGAGCTGTAGTAGTTTGAGGAAGAATGACCTTGTCATTCTCTGCCAGGACTACAATAGGATCCGCAAAGGCTTGGGATGCCAAGATGGGACGGTCCTTGGGAGCTGAGTATTTCCTATCAATGGATTTAGCCACCGAAGGGGTAAGAGCAGGATTATTCCATACCATTTGAGACAGCGTCTCAAAGGAAGGTTGAATCGGAGGAGTCAAATCCGTAGGGATCTCCGAAGCATGAAGATATTGGAGTCTTAACAGCTTCCCAGGATCGATGTCTGTAGTCTGGAGAGAAAGTGTGGAGCTCAGATTCTTCAACAGAGACTTAAAGGACAGGTCCTCGACCACAGGCTCTGTAGCAATAAAAGATCCTGCTTCGTCCACTTCATCACCCAGCCGAAGGTCTGGGTCAGGCTCAACGTCATCTCCTGACAGTCCAGGTGGGACTGTTTGGACAGGAAAGGAGTGAAAAATAGAGGAGGAAGAAATAATCGAGTGAAAGGAGGAGTCTCTGAGAGCTCCCGGCGTCGAGGAGGCGCACGGAACCGAGAACGGCGCCGAGGAACATCAGGGCGCTGAAAACGGCACCAGGCCTTGCACCATGCTGTGGAAGGTGCCGAGACGCTGCACCGTGCCGCGGATGGCGCTGAGATGCCGCACAGCACCGCAGACGGTGCCGAGATGCTGCACGGTGCCGAGAAGCCGCATGGCACCAAGGATGGCGCCAAGGACGGTGCCGAGAAGCCCTGGCGCCGAAAACCCTCCAGGACTCTGAAAAACAGGGTTTGAAGGATAAAGAGCAGGAGATAAAGGCATCGGTGTGGCCCCCTGCGCCGCAGCCATGTGAGGGGGGGAAACACCTAAGCACGGGGTCGACGGCACCAAAAAGGTGTCGCAAGGACCTAGAAAATCCAACTCATTCTACCTGGTCGCTCAAAGAGCCTGGAGGCCCACGAGCCATCGAGCCAGGTAGCCGGACCAATCTCCGAGACCACTGCTCCATAAGAGCGCCCAATGATGAAACTGCTCATCTGAAGACCTACCTGGGCGGTAGGACTCGATCGTCCGGCCACCGGAAACAGAGGTCAAGCACCAAGGAGGAGACCAGCAACTAGCCACGATAACCGAGCGTCTACGCGCAGACATATCAGAGGACGACCTCGAGTGATGCCTTCTCTTTTTAGACCTGTGGGCCGAAGAAGAGCTCGAGGCCAAACGGTGCCGAGAATGCGACCGTTTGTTTCTATGCTTCCCGGGGACCGCCCATCCCCGGGCATTGGACTGACCGTTGTCAGACCCCCCTTCCAGAGAAGGCGGTGGACTGGACCCAGCCCGACTGACTGAACAGCTTTCATACGAAGTCTCCCTACCATCACCTGACCTGCTCATGGTTGACTCCGTCAAAGTAGGCTGAGACTTCTTTATTGTATTTATTTAAAAAATAAGAATAAACTTAAGCGATACCTGTATCGAGATACTACTACAAAATAATAAAAACTGAAAACTATGCTGCTAGTTTGAAGTTTGACTCCTGACAGGCAAGCGACGTCGTCACTGAAGCGCACTCAACGGCGGGAAAAAGGAACTGAGGCGGTTGGAGGTCATGCCGAGATCTAGTCATTGTGAAACTGGGCTTTGTGCCATCCTGCGGCGCTATCTCTGCGCCACCTCCAGCAAAAGTTTGCTCCCGATGGGTCCTAGTGCCTCCAGCGCAGATCCCAATAGTGTGAATGAGTGGTGGAGACTTATGTCCAGGAAGAGATGAAAATTACGTACCTACTGTAATTATGAGCTTTCTGTGTATCTTCACCAATCATCACTGTTGAGTAGTTGGCCGGAGGTCAGAACCCCGTGGGAGATGTTTTTTTTTTTTTAGGTAGGTGGAGTTGACGCACCATTAGCGCCGCCCTCGAGGCTGACACGCCAGTTCTGAGTCGCCGGAGAGGTAACAGGAAGGGAGTGGAGGGTGGGACAAGGAAGTCCAAGGGACAGAAAAAGGAAAAGATATATAAACCAAAAGGAGAAATAATGACTGAGAGGACAGAAAGGCAGAAAAGTCGGAAACTAAAGGGATTGGGAGGGGCCCCAATCTCTGGAAAAGGAAGAGGGAGGTAGGGCAGGTAAAGAATTTAGGAGGGGGTTAAACATCCCAGACTCTGGTCCATCTCCAGATTACATAGGAACTGCAAGGAGTAGCCAAAGGCTTTCTGCCAGAATTCAAGGCACAGAATGGCTGGCAAACACTCCAGATAAGCAGAGTCGGCTATTCTGGAAGAAGTACAGGGTACAGAGAATTAACACTCTCTCAAGGAAAGATTATTGGTCAAAAAAGGGAAATTTTTTTTTTTTATGTATGAACAAGGAGAAATAGGTTGGACGGGAACAAGGAGGAGGAGAGAAAGGAGGGCATCTGTCAACTCCCACCCCACAGGGGTGGAGCCAAAACACTGGAGAAGGAGTTCCCCCCCTGCTGTCCTCTCTCCCAGGAACATTATTCCCCTGTGTGCCCCTGTTTTACACCACTCCTGAAGAAAGGAGAGGGGGGAGGGTTGGGCACAGAGAGGGAGGGGGACCCAAAAACTGAGGCCACAAGGGGATGGAGGGTGGGATCATGATGAATGGTAAAGATACACAGAAAGATCATAATTATGGTAGGTACGTAATTTTCATATCTTACCTGTGTCAGTCTTCACCATTCATCACTGCTGGGTGAGTGCCGAGCCCCCCGAAGGGGTTTTTCTTTTGCACCCTAAGGGACAAAGTCCCTTAGCTCTCAGTGGGTGACACACTAAGAGGGAGAACCTTCAGGGCCTGGAGAGGCCCGAGAGTGGGGAGAGTGAGACGGGGTCCCACCTGAGGGGGAAGGAAGTTGCCCAGACAAGCACCATCTCGTTCTATGGGAGAAGAGATAAGTTCTCTGGTAAGCAGGAGTTAATCACCCTACGCCGGGCCAAGGGTGACAACCAGGAAAGACGCAGCCATGCCGTCCGCCTAGTGCAGATCGCTGTCCCTACGACCCTGGTAGCTACCTCGTTGACATCATAGGATGCCCTCGCTTGGTGCCTTGCTAGCTCCAGGCCACGCGCAGAGAGTGCAATGGCTTGTCTGGTTTTGCTCCGTATCAGGCAATGAGGCTAGGAACTGACCTAGCCTGGACCACAAGAACCTGTCATAGGCTGCGTAGTGGGCCTGATGTGCAGAAATGGAAAGCAATAACCATGCCAAGTAGAAAGTCCTCCTACCCAGAAGTCAAAATCTGAAGAGTCTTGATCTGGGGGCCGGTCACGGTGAAGGGCGCAAAGCCCATCAGGAGTATCCAACTGCGTCAATCCAGACTGCAGATGAGGCATGGAACCTGGAGACTCCTGGGGTGTGCAATACCTCTGGCTGAGATCCCTTGGGGCAGGAACTCCGGAGAAGGGCCTCTGCCAGGAACACAATGATGCCTCCCGAAAGGGAGCAGGCCAGGGTAGAATCACAAGGGTGGCCTCGCCAAAATCGCCTAGAAAGGCGTGCACCGAGTGCTCAGGATTGCTAATAGTGGCAGGTGTGAGGTGCAAGTCCTCCAACATCCTCACGAAGAAGTGCTGATACTCAGTGAGATCAGCAGCTGAAGAGATGTGGACAGAAGGTTCCTCTCCCCCAGAAGAGGAGGGATGAGGAGCTGGAGGGCACCAGTTGTTCAGGGGACAGCTGCTTGGGGGGAGGTTGAAAAACCTGACTGTCCATCGCCCTAACGTAAGCTGGGAACCAAGCAGCCACCACTCTGAACTGCTCCCAGGAGAGAGACCCGTTAGGACCAAGGATGCCTGCTAGCACAGGAGAATGTGGCAGAGGAATGGGGACACAGCCGAGAACAAATATCGGCTGACCTCCACCTGGGCTAAGGAGTGGACCAGAAGCACCCACGGAAGAAGGTGCCCCAGAAGACCCCACAGCCGACAGCTGAAAAACCATTTTGGTAATGCCTTGGCTGCACCCGGAAGAATCCCCCCTTTGAGGCAGCCGGGTCCGTATAGGTCCAGAAGGACGGTCCCCTACCTCAAAAGAATGGGGCTCTCTCAAAGAGACCAAGGAGGAAGAGAGGAGATCTGCACTACAGCTTCTCCCAGGGCCCTGGTGGACCCCCTCCTAAAAGGCCGCCATGCTGACCTCATGCCCCTCGAAGTCCGAAAGAGCCCTCCTTTTCCTTGAGAGGGCAAGCCTAGGTAGCTGACAGCTCTGGACAGCACCCGAAGGAGCTATCCAGGGCACAGCACCCTCCCCTCCCGTAGGTGCTCTGATCGGCCCCAAAGTTGGGCGATCTAGGCACACCACAGGTGGGGGTACCACTGCTGAGGGGTCAGTGAACCCACCAAGACCAGGCTGCAGAGCAATGGTGGCCTGCACCACTACCCACTGGTCAGCACCCCTGACCCCAGTCTCGGTAGCCACCAACACCACCTCAGAAGGGGGCTGACTCTGGCTTGTCAAGGAGACTACCGGGCTGCCCACCCCAACAGCCAGTCCCAAAGGGTCAGACCATCTGTCTGACTCAGAGCTCAACTCCACCTCTGAGGAGGTATAGGCCAAGGCCCTGTGCCAAACCGTAAGAGGGCACCCACTGCCATCTTTGCCAAAGGGGCCAGAAACCAAAGCCGTGCCCGAGCCGATACCAGTGCCTCCTACAGCACCGTGAGTGGAATCCACGGGAGGCACGGCTCCAGCCCGAACAGGAGCTTCAGAGTCGGGATCAGCCATGGTGCCATCTGGCCCCATGGTGCCGCGAGCGGCGCCGAGGACAAAGACGGAGCCAACGACGGCACCATCGGCGCTGAGGATGGTACCACCTGGCTCCACGGCACCACAAACAGTGCCTAGGGCAGGGGTGGTGCCGATGATGGTGCCGACAGTGGAATCCGATGGCCCCACGGCGTCGAGCCCCTAGGAAACTGCGCCATGCTCACCCGCAGCACCGAGGCGAGACATGGACAAAGATGGCACCATAGCAGCTCCCATAGCGCTGCTAGCAGTGTCAGTGCCATGATTGGCTCCAACAGGAAGCCACGGTGCCGACGACGGCTCCTTCTGGGCCCACGGTGCTGCAAACAGCACCGAGACCCACAAGGGCGCTGACCGACAGCGTCAAGGACAGCACCGACCCGGGCCTTGTGAACCACGGGTCCAACACCAGGGGAGCCTTCACCCCAAAGGGCGATTGCCATGACAGTGCCTCCCGCCCGCTCCTAAAGGAGCCGGATGGGCTCTCCCAGACCGTGGAAGGAGCCTCACAACAGCTAGGCTACTAGTAGCCGAGGCCCTCTTCCTCGGTCTGTAGAACCAGGAGGGGACCTGGAGGAAAGGCAGAGAGAGCATGGCTTGGCCCAAAGAGTGCGTGCCCGACCCCCGAAAGTCGGCGGAGCTCGCCCCACTTTCCACGCGCGTTGCTCGATGACCCAGTGGTCCATGGAGAAACAGGCATCACACAAATCCATGTCATGAAGCGGGCCAAGACATGAAAGACAGCGGTCTTGCTGGTCGGTGACGGAATATTTTTGCCCGCAAGAGCACCGTCGCGTGGGGGGCCAACCCATTCTGGAAGTCTTCTTGCCCTCCGACCAAGACATGACCTATGCAGAAAAAAACACCAATAACAGATTTGACATCGCAGAAAATAAAATAATGGAAAGATCTGATCGGGCAACGTCGAGTATGGCAAAACAGAACCGGCAGGAACTGATGGACTTTGGCACCAAAGGTAAACCGGCAGGAATATAGAGATGGTGTAGAAGGTTTTTCGGCATTGAAGGATTTTCGGTGTTGAATTAGGCCTCTAGCGCAGCAGCTCCACATGAGGTGTGACCTCTACGGTGGGAGATGAAGAACTGGCAGGCAAGTGGAGTCGATGCAGCCTAATGGCCAACCTGCGAGTGCCACGCAGTGCGTCGGCCTCGGCGGCATCAATGATGCGTCGATTCCCCCTACCTAAAAAAAAAAAAAGCTCCCGCAGGGTCCTGACCTCCGGCCAAGTACCTAACAGTGATGAATGGTGAAGACTGACACAGATAAGATTTTTAAGTTTGGAGTCAGACTCCAGTAGATTCTCTGCAAGAGACTTAAGCGAGATCCAGAGGACATACTCATACTGGGAGAAGTGTCTTTGATAGCTGGCTATACACATGCCAAGAATTGCATCTGAAAAAGCCCTTTTTCTCATAATATCGATCTTATAATATTCCTTATTGATAGGACATGCTGTTACTTCCTGTAGTAAAACAGCTCTGTCATTCTCTGCAGGAATAACCAGTGCATCCGCAATGGGTTGCAAAGCTAGACTAGATCTCCTTTTAGGAGGGGCACATTTCCGATCTATGGACTTGCAAACAGAAAGAATAGAGGCAGGCCTAACCCACACAATTTCAGACAGAGTCTCGAAGGCTGGGTGAACAGGGGGCGTAAGATTCATTGGGATATTGGGGACATGAAGCCACTCAAGATGCATGAGCTTTCCTGAATCTAGAGAAGAAGTCTGCAGAGCCAGGGTTGCCTGCATATGCCTAAGTAAAGATTGAAAAGAAAGGTCCTCTTGAATAGCAGCCAGAACTGTTGGCTTATTGTCCAGGTTGCAGAAGGAATCTTCATCCACCTCTTCTGAAATGATACGGTTGGGTCAGACTCACCCTGCTCCATATCCCCCTCAGGGGGAGGGTGGAAGAGGTTTGGAGCCCAAAAGTCTGAGACCAGGCCTAGGAAGAGGGAAAAACAGTCAACACCGGACCCGGAGCCGACCCCAGAGGAGCCGGCGCTGAATGCGTTGCCGGACTCGGCACCAGCCGAGAAGAAGTCGGTGCTAGAGACAGCATCGCCCGAACAGCCAACCCAGACCTAGAAGAGAAAGAAGCGGCAGGGAATGGTACCTGTGCTGGTTTCTGTGAGGAGACAGAATGAGGGAGGTAGGCACATTCACTGGCAAGGGAAGAGATTCTGTTGCCAGAGTCAAATGCTCTATCTGACCCAAAGATCCCAAATGAGGTCCGAGGAACCTAGGCCCAAGGGCCCGGTACTGGGTCCGCAGGAAAGGGCAAATGGGCCAGACCTTGTACCCACTGTTCAATAAGAGCAGCCCAGTGGTGAAACTGTCCACTGGAAACCCCACAGGAGGACAGACTGAGCTCCACTGCCGAGATTCCGAGCAACTGCAGGCAAAGGCTGTCGGGGGAACTGAACAGAGCCAGGGAAGATCTCTCACTTATAGATGCCAATAACCTCTTGGGAGATGTACTAGATGGTGACCTTGAGTGGTATAATTTCTTCCCTTTCTGGTGAGAAGAGGAAGA
Organism: Neoceratodus forsteri; assembly: GCA_016271365.2. Taxonomy (NCBI): domain Eukaryota; kingdom Metazoa; phylum Chordata; order Ceratodontiformes; family Ceratodontidae; genus Neoceratodus; species Neoceratodus forsteri. The sequence goes on from CM057453.1 coordinate 805,456,823, forward strand.
ACTTGAGGCAGAGCGGTGCCGGGTCCCTGATCTGGATCAGAAATGCACCCATTTCTTTTTGTGTTTTCAGGAGTACTGTCCTCCCTTTCAAACACCGGACTGCCCATGGTCAGACCCCGCTCCAGAGAGTGTGATGGGCTGGACATAGTCCAGCTGCCAGAGCAGTCTTCCAAAGGAAACTCCCTACCATCACTGTCACCATCCATGGCCAACTCCTTTGATCGGTAGGGCTATCGAAGGACAAATAATAAAACTTTTTTTTTCCTGCAGAACATAATAAAATATCAGCTAAAACTGAATGAAACTGAATGCTATTGTCATACAGACATGAAGATCTGACTCCTGGTGGGCAAGTAACATCGTCACTGAAGCACACTTGATGGCAGGAAAAAAGGAACTGAGCAGATTGGAGGGTCGCCGTCAAGATAGCCTACACAGCATGTGCCAGTCTTGCGGTGCTGCGCATGTGCAGTCCTACCTTGACACCGGCCCTACTGAAGATTTTTGCCTCCTGCAGGGTCCCAACATCTCCATCTTGAACCCAGCAGTATGAATAAATGGTGAAGACTTAAGTCCAGGAAGATCATGTATTTGCAATTGTGCACACTTAAATTTACCAAATGTCAGTACTATAGCTGTGATGTAAGTTCTCATTTAGAAATCAGTCCCTCATGAACTTACTGCTTACTAAACATGCAATCTAATATTGGACCCTATGCACATAGGTGGCAGGGAATGTGTCAAATGTGCATACCCAGGCCTGGCGATCAACAGCAGCCATCCAATCAGATGGACTGCCTCCCAGCAGACAGGATCCTGCACTCTGTGTGGAGTGGAGACTTGTAGGATATAGCTGGTCCTCCCAGTACTGCTGTTTTCCAGTAAGGGGACCTACTTGTCTGCCCATGTTCACCACTGCGTACACAGTACTCATGATATAGTCAGAGGGCCATGGTAGCTTAATGTAAAGGATGGTGCCATGGTCACCATCCCGTTCAGTCGGTGGGAAGGGCACGTAAAGGCTAAGAAAGGGTCCCTGCCTGTGTATCCAGTGCCACCCACCATCACTCCATATAGCAGATTGGGCATAAAGCATGGCATGTAGCCATTCCCCTCCCCAGCCACCGACCTGGGCAGCAGCTGGATAGGGGTGAGGGTGCAGAAGAGGTATGGCTCAATGCCACAGAAGTAGTACATTTCTTAGTAACTATAGCACTGTTACACGCCAATAAGCAATTAAGTTAATGATTGATTTTTATTGTATAAGTAAACAATGTAGTTTTATAGCAATTAACAATGCTACTGTAGATTATGGCCTAGATATTCAAACTGCACCTAGAAAAGGCGCAAGTGGATGCTCCGTGCAACTGAGATGCACCGGAGCGCAAAACTGATATATTCAGAAGATGCGTGGGAGAGATGTGCCAGCGCAACACAGGCTGAATATAGCAATGATGCGCGATAGCGCAACCAGACATGCACCTGTGCAGCCTGAAATGCGCTGGAGCAACTGGAAGAAAAAATTACTCACCTTAGTAATGTTGTTTCTTCTAATGGAGTCTTGCTATATTATGACAATTGCAGTATGACCGCAGGTTAGAACTGCTCAGTGAAATAGTTAACTTGCCATGCAGGCATGGAACTTAGAGCTAGCTCAGTTGAAAACTCTGTCTGTTGTGCTCAAACGCAAACTGTCAGATCTTACGAGCAAAACTCACTAAGGTTCTGTGTGGAAGCTGTAAACCTACACTAGCCAACTGGCTACTAACATAAACACTCATTTTGACCTAAAGCAAAGACTCAAGTCAGGAGACCCAAAAATGCAAAACACAACACCAATTCACCCAAAAGGTAGGTGAAAACAACAAGGTGGGCATCAAAAAAAAAAGTGCCAACCCTGTACTGCCCACCACATCCCAAAACAGAGGTTCTGAGAGGGGCAGGCAGGAGGGAGGTCATAATCAGCAAGACTCCATTAGAAGAAACAACATTACTAAGGTGAGTAATTTTTCTTCAAACAACATGAAGTCTTGCTATATTATGACAATTACGAACTACACAGCAGTACCCCCATGGAGGAGGGACAGAACCTACCTAGGAAATAGGCTCTGAAGCACGGCTGCACCAAACCGAGCATCACTCCTAGCCTGGATGTCCAGGGAGTAATGCTTGGTCAAAGTGTGAACTGTTTTCCAGGTAGCTGCTTGACATATCTCTAGAATAGGGATGTCCTCAGCAGCCAGGGAAGCAGCCAGGGAAGCAGCTGTACCTCTGGTAGAGTGAGCCCTCAGGCCTGAGGGAGGAACCTTACCCAGTTTTTCATAGCAGAATTGGATACAAGAGACAATCCACCTGGCAATGGATCTTTTAGTGGCTGGCTTCCCTTTACCAACTTCGCCATAGGTGAGGGACAGTTGGAGGGAGTCAAACCTATGACCCTTGGTACGCCTCTTCACATCTAGGCTGTGCAGAATCCTCTCCACAGAGGAGGAGTGGTCAGTGAAGTACACTGGAAGTGAAATAGATTGATTAAGGTGGAAATCTGAAACCACCTTAGGCAGGAACTTTCTGTTAGTCCGAAGGACCACCTTATCTCTGTGAAAAGAGATAAACTCCTGCTCCACTGACAACTGTAATTCACTTATGCATCTGGCAGAGGTGATGGCTACCAAAACACAGTTTTCCAAGTCAAGTACTTGAGCTCAGCTGAAGACAAGGGCTCAAGGGGTTGCATAAGCTGAGCAATGCAAACATTAGATCCCAGGCAGGGCAGGATCCCTGAATGGAGGTTGGTGTGAAACAACCCTTAAAAAGCTTGGAAAATACAGGATGAGCTGAAAGGGAAGAGGATTTACCTGCTGAAATAAAAGCAGACACAGCTGCCAAGTGCACCTTCAGGGTAGCTGGTCTCAGCCCCAAAGAATTCAGGTGGACCATATAATCCAGGACTGTGGGTAGATCAGCAGAGACTGGGAAATATGCTTTCAAGCACCATATGGAAAACCTTTTCCATTTGGAATTATAAGTAACCCTGGTGGAAGGCTTCCTTGCGGCCTTCAATATATCCATTACACCTTGAGAAGGTGTAAATCAGCAAACTCTAACTCTTCAAGAACCAAGCCTTGAGATTGAGAGATTTGAGATTCGGGTACAAGACCCTTCCCTGGGCACAGGTTAACAGATTGTGATTCCTGGGAAGGGACGGGGAGGATGGACTGCAGGACAGCAGGAGTGGATACCAGGGCTGTCTGGCCCAATCCGAGAGCTATCAGAATGACTTTGCATGATTGGGATTTGATTTTGACTAGCACTTTGAACAGGAGAGAAAGGGAGGAAGACATGAGAAACTTCCCTCCCAACTGAGAACTAAGACATCCAGGAAGTAAGCCCAACACTGGGGGCCTGCAGCAAAAGAGGAAGTTGGTGACTGTCTGGGGCTGCAAAAGATCCATCTCGGGTGCCCCATCTGGCAAATACTACTCCCAAGACCAGGGATCCAGTGACCATTTGTGGTGGCCTGGAAATCCTGCTGAAAGCATCTGCCAGGACATTGTCCTTGCCTGAGGTGAACTGCCATAAGGGAGGTGTTCAGGGAGTAAGCCAGAGACCACAACTTCGCCGCCCGGTGGACAAGGCCGTGACAAGTGCCTTAGCTTGTGATGTACCACATTGCAGTGGTGTTATCTGTTCTGACCTGAATACTCTTGTTCTGAACAGATTTGGAAAAAGCTTGAAGTGCTAGAAAAACTGCTCTGAGCTCCAACAGGTTGATGTGGAGCAGAGATTCCTGGGAGACCACAGACCCTGGGTGGTGAGGTCGCCCATGTGAGCTCCCAGCCCAAGAGGACACATCTGTAGTAAGGATTAGAGAATGAGACTGAGTGACAAAAGGAACCCTTGTCTCAGGTTGCTCTGATCCTGCCACCACTGTAGGGCTTGGATCAGGGTTCGAGTTACTGGGATCAGCTTGGTAAGAGGATCCTTTCTTTGAGACCAAAAAGCTCTCAAATGGAACTGGATGTCCCTCATCTGAAATCTTGCTCCTTGCACAACTGCTATGGAAGCAGCCATGTGTCCTAGGAGCTGCAGAAAATGCCTTGCTGGCCGGGAGACCTGCAGGGTAAATGAGGAGGCCAGGGAGACTAGGGTCTTTGCCTTGTCCAGGGGGAGGAAGGCCCTGGCTTCCTGTGTGTTCAGTTATGCGCCTATGAAGGTAGAAGCTGGACCGGCTCTAGAACTGACTTTGAGAGATTCAGAAGGAAACCTAGAGGTAAGCAGTTGCTGCGTTATCTGAAGGTGTAAATTGACCTGGTCTGGGGACTGGCCTACTAAGAGCCAATCGTCCAGGTAAGGAAAGATGGCAATCTTTTGCCTTCTTAGGTAGGCAACTGCTACAGCCAGGCATTTGGTGAATACCCTTGGGGCAGAAGTGAGGCCGAAGGGCATTGCTCTGAACTGGTAGTGGCCTGAGGGCAGCTCGAACCTGAGGTACTTTCGATGGGAGCTTCTGATGGGAATATGGAAGTAGGCCTCCTTGAGGTCAAGGGAAGCTAGCCAGTCCCTGGCCTTAGACAGGGTAGGATAATTCCTAGAGTCACCATTTTGAACTTTGGCTTTAAAAGGTGCTTATTTAAATATCTGAGATCCAGGATGCCGCCATTCTCCTGTCTTTTTGGGTGGAAGTACCTATAGTACAAACCTTTGCCCTGGTGTAGGGAGGAACCCTTTCCACAGCTCTGAGAGCCAGGAGGGTAGAGACCTCTGCCTCTAGGGTGAGTGCCTCTGATGGAGTTGCAGGTGGAAAGATCTGGTTCTCAGTTTTGAAATCTACAGCTGAGAACCAGTCCCTGACTACTACTTCCAGGACCCACTTGTCTGATGTTAAAAGACTTCCAGTCCTGGACAAAGTAAGCCAGCCTGCCCTACAGGTAGAGGAGAATCGGCCCTGGCAATCCCATCAGGGTGCCTGCTTGGCAGGGGCTTTGGGCTGAGGGGTGAAAGCAGACCTGCTTGTACCCCATCTGCCTCTCCCTCAAAGGAACCCCCTCTGAGCATAGGCGGAGGAGAAAGCTTGGGCTTGGTAAAAAGGCCTATGAAAAGGCCTGCCCCTGCCTCTAGGAAGCTGCTTTTGAGGAGTGGCCTGCCTTTCCTTGGCCTGTACACTCCCTATAGGTGGTCCTATATTCATCCATTTTCTTCATGTAATTCTCTGTTTGCTCCCCAGACAGAATTTCCCTAACAGGAAAATCCATGACCTTAGACTGGGTATCCTGAGACAGGGTAGTACATCTGAGCCAAGTCATCCTGCGAAGTGCCACAGATGTAGCCATGACTCTTGATGAAACATCATTAGAGTCCACTGCAGCATGAAATTGCACCTTGGATGCCTCAATACCATCCATAGCCACCTGTTCCAGCTCCCTGGCAAGCTGGTCAGGGACTTGTTTCGCTAGGGCCAGCACAGTATCCCATCTGGATTTCTGGTACCTAGCAGCATAAGCCATATAATTTGCTTGTCACAGGCTGCAGCCTGCACCACCCCCACATGGCTGCATTGTTGAGTGAGGAAATCAGTGTTGGAGCCTGATAAGGTATACCTCTTTTCCATCCTTTTATCCACAGGAGGTATAGTGTGAGGAGTTTTTAAAACTTTTACTGTCTGTTTCCGAAAAGATTTATGCAAAGGAATAGACAGTCTCCTAGACTCTGAAATATCCATCATTTCTACATAGTCTGGCTCCTCTTAGTCATCAACAGCTTCCTCAACAGGGAGCTGGAGAGTTTCAGCAACTTTTTTATAAAACATGAAATGAGAAGGGGACTCAGAAAGCCTTGGAGGAGAAACCCCTAGGGGTCTATCTGGAGAGATGTCCGGATCAATGGGCACATCCAGATCTTCAAAACCATATTCACTCTCCTCATATTCCTCTTCCCCCTCCCTCGGTTCATAAAAATCCTCAAAATCATAATCTTGAACCGGTGGAACCGGCCGAACCGAACGCTTACCTGAAGGTGTCGGTTCGGTCGGAACCGGAGAGAGAGAGACTGAACAATTTGAATTGCTTTAGCTATTTCCTCAGCAGTTGGGGAGAGAACTTTTGGCTCTACACTAGCTGACTTTCTAGTCCTTTTTGCTGGAACCAGCTCCTCAGAACCGGCTCTTCGTTTGCCCGAGGAAGCATTGCCCTGGTCAGAGGGCACTCCCTCCGGTTCGGTTGGCACCGAACCGGGCTGGCCATCCGGGTCAGCGGACTTTTTGGCCTCCCTTTCCCTGAGCCTACCAACTCTCTTATCTATGGTGGCAGCAGGGAAATTGTGACAAATCTGGCAGTCTGAATTAAGGTGGTCAAACCCCAGACAATAGACACCAGTGGTGTGTGGGTCAGCCTTAGCAAAAGCTTCCCCACAAACACTACAGTGTTGAAACCCAGTGGGTCCGGTTTTTCTTTTGGGTTTCTCAGACATAATGCCAGGCTAACCAACTTGCCCATTTATGGCAATCCACCAAGCAAGACACCCTTATCGGTTCCCAACCATGTCACGGCTCGTGGAAAAAAACATAATGAAATCCGTTTTTTAGAACCGATAAGAACCAGGAACCGCACTCTTAAAAAGGACTAGTAGATTTTAAATACAACCTGATCGGTTCAAACCGAACCGATAAAGAATTACAAGTTCCACACAGAAAAAATTAAAGGTAAAACCTATCTATTACTTACATTACCACAGACAGAGCTTGAACCAACCGGTTGCGGTTTAATTTCGCCAAAAAAATGAAAAATAATACTTTTAAACCGACAAAATGAACCGAGCAGAAGGAGAAATCTCCGGAGCGACTGTTCAGTGAGGCGGAGTAAAGAATCTGATAGTTTGCATTTGAAGCACAACAGACAGAGTTTTCAACTGAGCTCGCGCTCTAAGTTCCATGCCTGCATGGAAAGTTAACTATTTCACCTCTGGAGCAGTTCTAACCTGCGATCATACTGCAATTGTCATAATATAGCAAGACTTCATGTTGTTTGAACAACAGGGAAGGATGTGCAATGGCACGTGAGTGAGGTATAACAGCCACAGTAGGGAGGGTAGGAACCCAAGACCAAAGGGGTGGAGGAAGGCACTGACAAAGTGCACAATGCACCCACACCCAGACCCCATGGGCACAGTATGAGAAACCACACAGACACCACCAACATAGGAGACCAAGGGGCGCACCATGCATGGCACAGAGGAGGGCAAGGACAGAGCATACCAGCACTAGAGGACCAAAGGACAGTATAGACCAGCCATGCACCATGGCGACAGTGCAGAGGAACCAAGCAGGGCAGTATCAGTAGCCACAGCACAGGCATAGAGGTTCAGAGGCAGACTGGCACACAGGCAGGTGGCAGCATGCCCCACATATGGCACATGCCCACAGCAGTGGGGGGGGGCCAGGAAAACAACAGAGGTGTGCACAGCACTGTAACTGGGGCTATGTGCAAGTGACAAACATGAGTAGCAATGACGGACACCCATAGGGTGGACAGGGGACAGCAAGTCAAACAGAGTGTGGTACAACAAGGTGGAGATGGTGCATGGTTGTGCCAAGGCACTGACACAAATGGGCAGTGGAATGGAAGGGGTGGTCGGTCAACCATGCACAACAACAGGTGACTGGAACAACTGTAATGTGAGGAACACACACACACACACACACACTTGCATGCAGCATCAAAAATATTTAATAACAAAAATGAACAGCAAAACAGTTGAAAAAACAGCCACAACAACCATAACAAAACAAAGTGAAGTAACAACATGTAAACCAGCAACAACATCTATCAACCTAGAAAACAGTATGAAAATATAACACTGCAGGGATGGGTCGAAGGTGGAACAGGGAATGCAAGGGGATAACTATGTACAATGGGAAACGGGGTGTGTGGCTGGAAACACTGGGGCCCTGTACAGTCACAAATGTCCATATTGGCCTATTGTCCATGGCCATGTGCCACCAGGCCCTCCAAAACACGGCGCAGCTCCTGGACCTCATCAACAAGTAGCCCCGTCCCTGACACCTGCCTCCTGGAAACACACAGCTGTGCCCCCTGCCTCCGGTAGATGGACACAATTAACATCTGCAGATGTGCCATCCCACCGCCGAACAAAACACCAGGGCGCTGGCCCACCAGCTGCATGAGCTTGACATCCTATGCAGGGAAAACAGAGAACACAGACTCAGTGCCACAGCCCACACAGGCATTGGTAGCCCCCTCCCCACCCTGGGCTGGGTGTGCATGCTTGATACTGGCCGGCCTCATGCAGAGGTCTGTCAACACACCATGCACAGCATACACCAGCAGCATGCCTGGACACAGAGCCACACAATGCATGGAATGTGGAACAGTGGACAGGCAGACTATGTCACCAAGGGACATGTGTCCATGCCCCCCACAGCGTGGGCCCCTGTCCCACATGTGCACCACACATGCAGGCCCTAGGTAACCCCATGTGAGCTCCAGTGGGTGCCCACAGCTGGGACTAGACACAACAATCAGGGTCCAGCACACAGCTGCCATGGGCACAACAGGACAACCACACGCTGCTGACACAGTGGTCCATGTGTATGTGACTGCCACCACATGGACATACACAGGAAGCAGGCAATGGCCCGCTGTGGGAAAGACAACCCCCCACGCTCCCACCCATGCCCCAAGTACACACAGATGCAGCACATGTCTCACACCTACCTGCCACATGTCAGGGAATACGCACCAGTGCCCCACACCCACCACCTGGGACCACTGATCAGCCCCTGCCCAGTCTGCCACCGCTCCACCCGACCTGCAAGGGAAACACAATGGAAGAGCGCTGTAAGCACCATGCATGAACAAACAACCCCCCTCAATGCAGCACAGTGCAGCATGCTGTGTGCCTGTCTGAGGTACGCACCACAATGTGGGGCCACAGTGCCATGGCAATGGTACAGTGGCACACCGGTTTACACAGGTGCAACTATGGCATGCATGGTACCAACATCCTGGCCCTGCAACCCATGCCCAGGCCACCATGTGGGCAGGGAAACACGCACCTGCTATGCACCTCAAACTACCCCAGGGCATGCAAAGAGAGCATGCACATAGCACATACATACCTGGGTGTGGCACCCCCCCCCCCCCATGGGCCTGGACCTGCAGTGTCCGGAGCCTGTGAGGATCCCTCCTCCTCAGATTACCATACCAATGCCTGCACTGCTCCCCTGTCCTGGGCACACCGGTTCTCCTCCTCAACATCCTGGCAACATGTGCCCACACCTGGGACCATGACACCTGGAGCTCTTCATCCCCAAACAACTGTCCCTCCAGGGCGGCAACAAGTGCCACCATGTTTGCCAACTCCACCTCAGACCAGTTGAGAGCCCTCGGCCTCCCTCCATCATCACAGGCCATGCTGTCACCAAAGGGCCTAGCAGTGTGTTGCACTGTACAGCAGGCAGTCTGAGCAATGTGTGGCCAGGCAGCACCTGTTGCGTAATAGGCCCACCATGTAGTCCGCTGCGCACCACGCACATGAACAATAGGCATGCACCATTGAAACACACTGCACATCACCGCACATGCTCAGTCCGGAAAGGCCTAGCAGGAGAATGGGGTCATGCCTTAGTGACCTGTGCATGCGCATATGCACGTAAGTGCCATCTTGGGGATGGCACTGTCACACCTGCAGCCATGTGCATTGTGCAAATCCTCAAACATGCGCCATGTCAGCTAATGGCACAACATAGGGGCATGCGCCATACACGTCATGCCCTGCCATGGTGTCAGCTGCGGTACTACGCATCGCGCATGTGCAGGTAGTGCACTGTGTGGAGATGCTCTGCGCATCTCAGATGTACGGCACAAGTTGAGATGGGCCAGGAGCAATTCTGCAATATTCATCCAGGATATGCTAATCACCTCATTAAGCAATTCAGGAGCAAGTCAGCTCATTATCAGTTCATCACTGGATGCTCCAGGTCTCATTTGCATGAGCTGAGCCATAAAAGCACCACACCACACCGCAGTTCACTGACAGGAACTGCATCCTGAAAGGTAGGTTTGTTTACATTCCTTTTACTACAGACTTGTATGTACTGCAGTATGTGTGACATTGCACAATTCCAGGGCATGCTGCCCATGTGCTCATGCTTGCCCCATTCATGTCCACAGGGGAAAGAATGTCTGATAGTGAGACAGAGGTGGAGATGAAAAAATGACATAGGCCAAACTTCACTGGGGATGAGAGTCATGCCCTGGTGGAGGCCTACATAGAGAGGGAGGCGCTGCTCTCAGGAGACACAGGGACCCAGCAGGACAAGGTGAAGGGCTGGGAGGAGGTCGTAACATATATAAACACCCATGGGCACTTCAGCAACACTCCCCAGGAGTGTATGAAAAAGAAGAACACTGATAGACAGAGGGCCAAGGAGAAGGTGGCCACCATTCAGGCATCCATGTCACGTACCGGTGGTGGCCCCTCCATAGCACCAGTTCTCATGCCAACTGAGGAGCTGCTCGTGCCCAGCCTCAACCTGGCATCCATCGTGGGTGTCCTGGGGGGGGGTAAGACTGGGGGCAGCCTATTGCAGCACTGTGAGTATGCGTGCTGAAACACCAGTTGGGGACTGTGTGTGCATGCCACAGGTGTGCCTGGTACGCCACACAGGGGCCTGTACTGTGTCCACGGTGCACCATACTGAGCTGCTGCAAATGCAGGCTGTGCCATGGAAACACATGCCTCTATGTGTGCTGTTGTGCTTCAACAGTGCCATGGTGAAGGACACAGGGTGGTGTGGCCCAACAACACTGGCTGACAGTGGCCATGCATACCATCAGGGGGCACCATGTTGGTTGTGGCGCCAGATGGCCATCGACAGAAGGTCCATGCACTGTCCAGCCACTGTAGGCAGGTGTGCAACAGTAGGGCTGGGCCATTGTTGGGGGGGATGGCCTGGCCATAGCCTGTGCATTAGGGCCCCATACCACACACCACCATGTGTGCGCACCGCTGCACACATGCGTGTCTCACACCACCAGTGCGCTGGTGGTACACAGGCCACAATGGTAGTCCCAGACATGTGTCATGTCACAGTCACAGCTGTGGTCCACATGCACACATCCCCCCATCTAGCTGTCTACCTGCCATACAGACACATGTCACTGTCCATGTTCATTTTCCGTCTTTCAGCTCCATCATAACTCAGGAGGGCCTCGTCAGCTGGGATAGGCCCCATGGCACTGGCAGAGGATGATGCGGTGCCATCCACATCCTCCGGTGCCATGGCTGGTGCATGTGGCCTTTGCCCTGCAAATGATTTGTTAGACATATTGAGGTTGGTTGCTGATGACCCCTTGTCCTACATTCTCATGCAGAAGGAGCTCACTGTGTCTGCACTTGCCTCGGTGGAGGATGATGATGATATTGATGATGACATAACCTTCGTTGAGGGATGCACAGGCAGCCCATGGCCTCCCACTCATCTGGTACACACACAGGTGGCAACAGGCAGCGCTGGTGGTCCTGTGCCTGTACAAGCCCTCCCCCTGTGCACTCCCCAGCCACCTGCTGCTGCAGCGGCTGGTGATGGACAGGGACAGGGTGCAGTTGTGGGGCATGGGACTGCCAGAACAGTCTGGCAGGGTGCTGCAGTGCTGCAGCAGCCAGTGGGAGACACTGTCCAGCCAACCCCTGGGCCTGCCATGCATGCCCACGCCCAGTCCCCACCCGAACAGTGGTCTCCTGTGCGGTGTTCCCAGATGGGAGACGTGGTACAGCAGGCCAGGACACACCCTACCTGTCAGTGACCAGCCCCAGAAACACCACCCACTAACAGGGTCAAGGAGCTCACCCGTCTTCTGTGGGAAACCGTGGTGGGCCAGGCAATGCTCAGGGAGGAGCTCCATTGACTGCATATGTAGGTTAGGCAACTGGTGGAGCAAGAGGCCATGGGATGTGCCCAGCTGCTTGGTGAGTTACGCCAACTGCGGGAGGCCATGACTGCATAGCTGGATCGGATTGCAGAGAACATTGCGGTGGGCTTTGCATCCCTGGCATCTCGTGGTCACAGTGGGTCCAACTGCACACCATGCAGTAACACAAGCACCCCCAGGGGACGGTGTTGGGTGACACCATCTGGGCTGACACCGCTTCCTGCCAGTGCCATCCCTGACACCCCAGGATCCAGTCTGTTTTCCTTGAGGGACACACTCATGAGGACCCGGCCACATTCTCAGGAGTCAACCTCTGCCAGGAGGTGTCGACAACCCCTGTGGCTGGTGAGCTGCCTGTGGCTGCCTCCCAGTCAGGGCGTGGCCACCAACGTGGCCGTGGTGGCCATACTGGCACATGGTGAGTCCTGTCGGGTGCAGTTGACAGGTTCATGTACACTGCTGCCATTGTCCACCACGCACCAAGCTGGCTGTGGCCAGGGCTGCATGGTGTGGCACACATGCACCCTGGTGTCACCCCTGCCTGTGCTGTCTGTGTACAATACAGGCCATGTGTGGGACAGTGGTGTTGTAGTATGTGGCATGGGTGTGATGAGTGCAGCACTGTGTCTGACATGCTTGCCTGCTGGCACATACCCTCTGATCCATGCCAGTCTCTGCAATGCCACGGTGCCTCTCCCTGTCCTTGGTGGAACTGCTGCAGATGCGTGTGCATGGTTGTGTGTGCTCTGCAGTGCAGCCCGCATCTGTTGTGCAGTGCCTGCCTATCTGCATGTATATGTATGTGTGTGTAAGTGTGTGTGTGTATGTCTGTCTCATTGATGCACAACTCATTCATCCTGGGTTTATCACCTTTATTGTCCAAAATGCTCCTCCACAATGGTGTCACAGTGCCTCCTGGCTCGGGCTGCCAGCGTTGGGTCCCTCCTCTCCATGTATGACTGCCCACCCCCTTCCTGGGGTTCCTCCTCATCTGAACTGTCACCCTCCTCCACCTGGACAGGTATTCCATGGTCAATGGCCATGTTGTGTAGCATGCAATAGGCCAGGAATATGCCGCAGGCTTTTTCAGGGCTGTATTGTAGTGCACCACCGGACCTGTCTAGGCAATGGAAAATGGAAATTACGTACCTACCATAATTCTTGATCTTCTTGGATGAAGTTTCCACCACTCATTCACACTAATGGGAGTATGCCAGAGGCATTAGGACCAGAGGGAGTAAACTTTTCAGGAGGGCCGGCGCCTGAGATGGAGCCACAAGGAAGAAGCGGCACCACGAGCCCCAGCACGTGCGGTAAAATGACTATCTCGGCGTTGACCCTCCAACCACCTCAGTACCTTTTTTTTCTGAGGAGGTACAGCATAACCAACCTAGAAGGACTAACCTAAAAATCGGACATAAGATAGTCCGAATGACCCGTGTAAGAAGGGTCAACAATAAAGTCTTCACAGCTCAGCCATTGAGGGAGTGAAGACCGTAAACAGAGAAGTGAGCTCAGGGGATGGTGGGTGGGCATGTGAATGAGTGGTGGAGACTTCATCCAAGAAGATCAAGAATTACGGTAGGTACATAATTTCCATATCTATCCAGTGAATGAAGGGTACACTCCACTTCATTCTGGAAGTTCGCAAAGTAGGTAGGAAGGACTAAAGGTTGGTTTAGATGGAATTCTGAAACAACCTTAGGGAGAAAATTAGGATGAGTCCTAAGAATTACCTTGTCCTTGTGAACAACAGTGTATGGGGGGTTTGTGACCAGTGCGTTCATTTCGGAAACTCTACGGGCTGAAGTAATGGCCACCAGGAAGGGCGTTTTCTAAGTGAGGAACTTCAACTCGCAAGTGGCTAGAGGCTTAAAAGGTTTACAAGTGAGCATGTCTAGCACAAGGTTAATATCCCAGGCTGCAACTGGACTTCTAATAGGAGGTCTAGTATGCAGAATACCCCTAAGAAACCTCTTAACCATGGGCAACTGAGCCAGTGACGTGGAAAGCACCAGCTTATGATACGCTGAAACTGCACAAATATGAACTTTGACTGTAGAGTACTGCAGACTTGTGTTTGAGAGGTCCAAGAGATACTCCAAGACTTTATTCAGTGGGCAGGAAAAAGGGTTCCAAGAGGATTTTACACACCAGAGAGAGAAAAGCTTACATTTAGCTGTGTAGGTTTTTCTAGTGGCCAGTTTACGTGCAGCCAAAAGAATATCTGAAACTCTATGAGAAACATTGAACCTATTCACCTCTATCTCTTCAGGAGCCAAGCATGAAGATAAAGCAACCTCAGGTTGGGATGGACCATGGGATCCTGGGTCAGAAGGTTCGTCTGAAGGGGAAGTGTCTTTAGGGGGGGTTCTGAGAGTCTGCTGAGTAGTGGGAACCATATCTGTTGAGGACAGAAGGGGGCAATGAGAATTATTCTGCCCCCCCGAGACTCCAATCTGAGTAGTACCCTCTGAATTTGGGGAAGAGGAGGAAAAGCATATAGAAAGCATTTTGTCCACCACAGCCTGAACGCATACTGACAAAAAATGCCAGGCCCTGGATTTCTGGAGCAGAAGAGAGGCATTTTTGTGTTGAGTGGGGATGCAAAAAGATCCAGGTCTGGAGTTCCCCACTCTTTGAAGAGTGACTGAACGACGGTTAAGTTGAGAGACCACTCGTCAGGATCCGCCTCTGTTCTGAGATGGACTGCCAGCTTGTTTTGTACTCCTGGCAGGTAAACCACCTGAATCAGAACCTTGTGCTCCAGGCACCACTCCCACACTCTCATTACTTCCCTGCATAATGGGTACGAGTGTGCACCGCCCTGTTTGTTGATGTAGTACATCACTGCCTTTTTGTCCGTTTGAAGGAGAATGTTCTTGTGACAGAGTATGTCCTTTAAAGCTCAGACTGCATAGAGGACGGCTTTCATTTCCAGGTCGTTTATGAGAAGTTGAGACTCATCCTGAGTCCACATACCCTGGGTGTGGAGATCCTGGCAGTGGGCTCCCCAACCCACCAGGGACGCATCTGCGGTAATGGAGATCTAATGATCCAGAGGGGAAAAGGGATATCCTTCCAGAAGGTTGTCCTCCTGCAACCACCAGGTGAGTGACCTCTTCAGAGGTTCCATCACCTTGATGAGAAAAGACTGAGGGTGAGTGGTTGGGGACCACTGAGCACTGAGTATCCACTGAGTGGTTCTCATGTGAACACGAGCCAAGGGTACAGTGAATACCGAGGATGCCATGAGGCCCAGCATCCACTGCATTGAGACAGCTCAAACCGAGCTGTGTTCTCTGATGTATCTGGCCATCTGTAAGATATCGATCCTTCTGTCCTCTGGAAGAAAAACCTTCACACAGGAGGTGTCGAGAAGAGTTCCTATGAAGAGGAGCTTCTGGGAGGGCTGCAACTATGACTTGTTGAGGTTCAGCAGGATTCCCATGGACGTGAGAAAGTTTGAGGCCATGGCTACGGCCACCAGAGTCTCTTACCTGGAGGGACTTGCTAGGAGCCAGTCGTCCAGATATGGGAACACTTGTATTCCAATTTCCTGAGGTGCGCCGTGAGAATTGCACAACACTTTGTAAAAACTCCAGGCATTGAGGATAATCCAAAGGGCAGGACTCTGAACTGATAGTGTTGACCCAATGCCACGAACCTTAGGTATTTATGGTGCTTTGGGTGAATGGGGATGTGTTGGTAGGCATTCTGCATGTCCAGGGAGGCTAGTCAATCGTTTCGATGAATCAAAGGTAGTAGGGTACACAGTGATATCATCTTGAATTTTTCCTTGTGTAGGAACTTGTTTAACTTTCTGAGATCCAGAATGGGGCGCATGCCACCAGTTTTCTTTGGGACCAGATAGTAATGGGAGTAGAAACCTGTGTTTCGCTGATCCAGCAGGACTACTTCTACTGCTCTGTTGTTCAGAAGGCCTTGTACCTCGGAAGCAAGAAGGTCTGACTGTATTGCTGACAGCCTGGGCTGTCGTTTGGGAGGGTGATCCAGAGGGGTTTCCGAAAGATTGAGAGATTACCCCTCGCGGATTATTCTGAGGACCCATTTGTCTGATGTTATAGATTTCCACTGGTTGTAGAAGTGAGTCAGATGTCCTCCCACTGTTGAGGAAGAGTCCCCCTCGGGCAGCTGAGGTGGGACCTGGGCCAGAAACTTGGAAGGTGGCACTGGGCACTTTGGGGCCTTGTGCCTTCTGCTGTGCTTTCTTTTGCAGCTGAGGGTTCTGGTTTCTGTTAAAACCTCCTCTGCCTTTGCCCCAAAAGGACTGACGGTTGTGAAACTGGCACTTGTTTCCACCTCCCCAGGAGGGGACGGGCGTAGGTCTGGCTGTCTTAATGGCAGACCTAGTCTTCCATGTGGCCTCCACCTGAAGTCCGAACAGAAACATACCATCAAAAGGTAAGGCCGTGACTTGCTGCTGGGCATCATTCGTGAAGTCCAAAGTACGCAGCCAGGAGTGGCGACGGGTGGAGATGCCAGCCGCTGCCACCCGGGAAGCGGTATCGAAGGCATCCATTGCAGCTTTAACCTGTTGGTTATTGGACTCAATACTCCTAGTTATGGTTTTAAGTAGCTCTAAGTGAACTTCCGATTTGGGCAGAGCTTCTACCACTGCTTTGAGCGAATGCCAAAGAACATACTCATATTGAGAAAAATAGCCCTGGTAGCTGCCAATGCGCATGCCCTGGGTTGAGGCAGCAAAGACTCTCTTACCTAAGGTGTCTATCTTGCAAGATTCTTTGTTTATAGGCTGGGCTGTATATTCCTGAGGTAGGACAGCCTTATCATTCTCTGCCAGGACCACTATGGCATCAGCAAAGGCTTGTGAGGCCAAAATGGGGCGATCCTTGGGAGGGGCATACTTACTATCTATGGACTTAGCCACAGAAGGAATAAGAGCCGGATTCGTCCAAACCATCTGTGAAAGAGTCTTGAAAGAAGGCTGTACCAGAGGGGTTAAATCCAAAGGGATCTCTGGGACATGAAGATATTGGAGACGCACAAGTTTCCCAGGATTGATTTCTGTGGTCTGAACAGAAAGAGTAGAATTCAAATTCTTGAGCAGAGACTTAAAATTAAGGTCCTCAATAACAGGCTCTGCAGGAGGATTGATCCCTGCTCCTAGGACTGTGTCAGCATCAACGTCATCAACCAGGCGAAGATCTGGATCAGGCTCCAAATCATCTCCTGACAGTCTGGGGGGACTGTGTAGACAGGAAAGGAGTGAAAATCAGGAGGAAGAGAAGAAGAAGAAGAAGAAGAAGAAGAAAGAATCGGAGTCAAAACCCCCTGAAGACCAGACGGCAGCGCACTCATCCCCAGCGCCGTTGAGGAAAACATCAACGAGAACAAAGAAGGGTCTGCCATCGGAAACAGCACTGCACATGGCACTAACAAACAGCATGGCACTGACAGAGCCACCGGCGCCGCAGCCGGCACCAACAGAGTCTGTGACGCTAAAGACAGCACAGACAGAGCCCCTGGCAATGGATAAGTCAGCACTGCAGGCGACGACAGCGTCACAGGAGTCTGAAAACTGCAATTGGAAGTAAAAGAAGGAATAATGGCAGGAGATAGAGGCATCAGTGTAGACCCCTGCGCCACAGCCATGTGAGGGGGAAAAACACCCAAGCGCGGAGTCAACAGCACTGAAGAAGATGCCGTGTGACTAGGAAGGCCCAACCGCCTCACCTGCCCGTTCAAAACCAAATGGCCCGAAGGCCTCGGTGTTGGACTGGTCAGCTCGGGCAACTGGACCAACCTCCAAGCCCACTGCTCCATAACAGTAGCCCACTGGTGAAACTGCTCATCAGAAGCTCCTCTAATAGGCGCGGAGGAGCTCCGGTGTCTAGGAGGTCGGCCACCAGAGACAGAAACTGGTGACTCCAACAGAGGTGGAGACCGGTGCCTGGCCCTAATAACCAACCATCTATGTGCAGACATACCAGAGGGCAACCTCGAGTGATGCTGTTTCTTTCTTTGACCTATGTGTCGAAGAAGAACTCGAGGCCGAATGGTGCTGAGAATGGAACCGTTTCCTTTTATGCTTTCGGGGGGACCGCCCATCCCCCTGAGCATTGGAACATCCATTGTCAGACTTCCCCTCTGGGGAGGGCAGCAGAGACTGGACCTGGCCTGGCTGACTGAACAGCTTTCACACGAAGTCTCCCTACCATCACCTGACCCACTCATGGTCGACTCCGTCAATGGAGGGCTGAAGACTTCTTTTGTACAAGTTAGAATTAATTAGAATCGGTACTGATTCGAGATAATCTACAAAACAAATAATCTACAAAACAATAAACTGAACTAAGCTGCTAGTGAAGTTTAACTCCCGGCAGGCGAGCAACGTCATCACTGAAGCGCACTCGACAGCGGGAAAAAAGGAACTGAGGTGGTTGGAGGGTCGACGCCGAGACAGTCATTAACGGACGCACTGGGGCTCGCGGTGCCGCTTCCTCACAGCTCCATCTCAGGCACTGGCCCTCCTGAAAAGTTTACTCCCTCTGGGTCCTAGCACCTCCAGCGTACTCCCATTAGTGTAAATGAATGGTGGAGACATTATGTCCAGGAAAATCATATCTTTAGCATGCCAAACACATGCTCAATAATGTTGCATGTTGTGGTGTGTGCCTCATTGTATCTCTCCTTGGCCCCACTGCTGGGTCACCTTATGGGGGTGAGCAGCCACGGTTGGAGGGGGTATGCACTGTCACCTCGGGGGCAGACACATGTGTTAGTTGCACTCTGGTGTGCGCGTGGCCTGTTCTGCCCCCCCACCACACCTTGACTGTCTATACTGCCACTACCTGCCCATCTGGATGCTATTCCCTCCACCCCACATATGCAGGCTCTGTTCCTCCACTGCGGGACCTCGTAACTGTGTTCTGCCTGTGGCCTGGCTGGCACTGGCCTGTCCAACACCTCCTTAGGCCGCTGGGTCCCATCCCTGCTTACATGGGTGACATGCTACTGTCCTGTCTATCCATTGTGCTCGTCGATCACCTGTACAATGGTGGTGTCTGTGGGCATCTGTTTCTTCTCGCAATACAGCATGTGGCTGCTGTGCTGTGCCCATGCCATGCTTGCTCTGTA
Organism: Neoceratodus forsteri; assembly: GCA_016271365.2. Lineage (NCBI taxonomy): Eukaryota > Metazoa > Chordata > Ceratodontiformes > Ceratodontidae > Neoceratodus > Neoceratodus forsteri. Next base: position 805,475,893 of record CM057453.1, read on the forward strand.
GCCCTCCACACCAATATCTCTGTATCTGTGAGTATCTATCCAGCACATCTTCTGGTTCCACAGTTCCGCGCATGGCATTTGGCCATTGCATTGAACCTGTCACTCCTCCCCCACCCATGCACTACCAGTGGCTGTGTGCTGTGCCACAGTGTTCATGGTGTAGGCATGGCATCCTGCACAACTCACCCTGTGGGTGTCCTGTGGGGATGGCCCCACCCTCAAATCTGCGGCACAGGATAGGCTGGTGCCAGATGAATGCATCATGTGTACTCCCAGGGTGTGTGGTGCAAACACTGATGATGAGCCCTGTGGCACTGCATACCACCTGGCAGTTGATGGAGTAGTACCCCTTCATGTTCATGTAAGCGATACTGTCTGGGCCAGGCGGTGGTGCGCATATTACCACATGGGTGCAGTCAATGTTCTCTATCACGCCTGGCATGCGTGCCACCCTGTGGAATTCCTGCATGTTTTCTGTACACTCTGCCTGTGTGCTTGGGAATGTGATGAACTATGAAGCATGTGGCAGCAGAGCATTGAGGAACTGTGTGAGGAGGCAGGACATGGCCAACTGTGTGATACCAGTGATGTCACCTACAGGTTTCTGGAAGGTGCCTATGGTGAGCAAGCATATTGCTGCCATCACCTTGGTCTCCACTGACATGGCATGACCCCTTCTGATGAGTGCCTGCAGTTCTTCATGGCACAGCTCACACAGCTGCCTCAGAATGGCCCTGTTGAGTCTGAACCGGCCCACTATCTCAGTGTCACTATGCTATCCAAAGATGATGGGCATGGTACTGTCTCTGGGCATACCACCTACAGGCTCTTCTATGTCCTCGCTGCTGTTCAACCCACCTCCTCACACCCCTCACTACCTCAGCCATAAGAAACACAGCCCCATCCATCTTGCTCCTGTTACTTCTACTGTCTACCAGTAGGTGGCTTGCAGTTAGGCCACTTCCTTTTATGCTTAACTTTGTGTTGCACATCTTGGAGGATGTGCCACAGATGTGCCGCATGCCTGGGCTGAACATGGGGCTGCGCAGAACATTCATGGGAATGCTCTCTTCAGATGCGCTGCATACATTATATTTGCACTGTGACGCATTCAGAATTGTGCTGCGCATCCCTTCCTTCTGAATATGGCCTAGGGTCGCATTTCTGAGTTGTACCAATGCAACTCAGTTGCGCACAGTGCACATCCTTTGAATATCTAGGCCAATGTGTTTATTAAGCAGCAAGTTCATCAGGGAATGTTTTCTGAAGGAGAACATACATCACATCAAAACTATAACACTGACATTTGATCAATGTAAGTGCATAGTAGTTACACCTATCTTCTTACACTTTATGTCAGTTTCTGCATACTTTGCAAATACATGCTAGTTAGGCATTAACTGAGGAAACAATGCCACAGAAGTAACACATTCCTTAGTAACTACAGCACTGTTACACCCTTCGTCTTACACTTTATTTTAAGTCAGTTTCTGTATACTTACTTTGCAAATACATATTAATTAGGCATCAACTGCAGAAACAATGCCACAGAAGCAGAACATTCCTTAGTAACTACAACACTGTTACAAGCCATTAAGTAATTATGTAAATAATTGATTGTTATTGTATACCAATTAACAATATTAGATTGCATGTTTTATTTTTGTATTTTTTTTGGTCACACAGTATGCAAGTGGTGAATCTGGGATTCAAACCCAGTTCTCCAGGTTTGTAGGTCAGTGCTCTTAACCACTACAGTATACTTAGGCTTGCCAGGATTTGATTTTAATTTTTTACAAAATTCAATTGAAAATATTGATCTTTATTTTGCAAATTTTCTTCTGATTGTTTTGTGTATTCTAATATTAAGCACGCAAAAATACATTATTTGATAGTTTTTCCGATTTATTTTGTGTAAAAAATGTATAGAATGTTATGTTAAAATGATCACACAAACAGACATACATAACCAAAGTTAACACTCCACTTGGGGTGGGGATGGGGGAATGAGATCACTAAATAGCAGCACTAATTAAAGCATCGTGCCATGTAAATATCAATATTATTTTGTGTCCGACACTTCTGGAGATCCAGAACTACAAAAAGATTCAGTAACAGAATGTTCAGTTGTCCTAGTCTTTTCATGGTAATGCCCTCGAAGCACAGAGCTCTCAGGTTGTGAGGGAAGTCAGACATTTTCGACACATGCTGCTAGTGACAATGAGAGCTAATCACTTGAAAGCACAGTATTTCCATTTGTATGCAGAGGATAACCGCATGATTTGCTCTCATTGTCACATTTGAAGTAAGTTGCAAGTATGCTGAGGAATGTAGCACTAAGCAATTACATTCAATAGCAGTTACTCAAAGGTCATTGTCAGGTTGGTGCTAAGTTATCTGATCTGACAAGCAACACAGTTACAAGAGACTGCAGAAGGTCACTGTGTGTGACTGAGTGTTAATGTTAATGGCAGATACAGCATTAAATGAAAATACCAGACTTAGAAGAAACTGAAACTGTCATTAGGGGAACAAGAATTAGACTTTAATCAAGATATATGTATTTTCGTCGGTTTGGCAATTTCCGATGCCGCCATTATTTACCGATGAAAACCGATTAATATCGAATCCCAGCAAGCCTAACTATACTGCAGTAAGTTTATAAGGGAATGATTTCTGAAGGATAACATACATCGGTAACAAGTCTAACTACACTGTAACTACTGTATAACTATACTGTAATTGCACTACTATGTAGTTGTTAAAAAGCAGCTGACACCTTCAAGAGAACTTTAACAAAACATTATATTAAGATAAAGTTCAGCTTGCATTTCACATAAGTTCATTATTACTCCTCCTGATTATTTATTGCTGAAGTAATTTGCATAAAAACAGGATTTTTGCTCCTGAAGAGTTCATCTATTTCTGTTGCTGTCTCCCTACCTGAGGTCATAATGCACTGCTTGTGACATCACAGTTATTCTCATGGCAACAGATTGTGATGTCACAACAGAGCATTATGACTTGAAGTAGGGAGTAATCTATAGAGGCAGATCAACTTTAAAGTAACTTTAAGGGATAAAATTCATGTACTTATGCACATTTTCTCAGTAATAAATAATGGGGAGGAGAAATCTAGAATATATATGGAATACAAGCAAAATTTTAACTAATTATTATGTTTTTCAAAGTTTTCTTTGCGGCGTCAGTGGCTCTTTAACTGATTTCACAATGTATGTTCTGTACTTATACAATTTTAACTGTGCTGCTTCTGTGGCATTGACCCACACCACTTCTGCACTCACACTCCTGACCTGCTGCTGCCCAGGTGGGAGGCTGGGGTGGGGCATGGCTACATGCCATGCTTTATGCCTGATCTGCTGTGTGGAGTGGTGGTGGGTGATGCCAGATAAACAGGGAGGGACCTTTCCTCAGCTATTACATGCCCTCCCACTGGCCGAATGGGGTGGCAGCTATGGCACCATCCTTCACACCAAGCTTGAGGGCTAGGGGCACAGTGGTGAACATGGGCAGACCAGTAGGTTCCCTTACTGGAAAACAGCAGTACTGGGAGGACCAGCCATATCCCACAATTCCCCACTCCACACAGAGTGCAGAATCCAGTCTGCTGATGGGCAGTCCTTCTGATTGGATGGCTGCTGTTGATCGCCAGGCTTGACTATGAACATTTAACACATTCCCTGCCACATATGTGAATAGGGTCCAATATTAGATTGCATGTTTAGTAAGCAGTAAGTTCGTGGGGGACTGATTTCTGAATGAGAACTTACATCACAGCAACAGTACTGACATTTGGTAAATTTAAGTGTGTGCTCTTGTAAACACATGTTACCTAGGCATTTACTATAAAAACAATATTATTATTTCTTAGCCACAGTATTGTCACAATGCCAATTAGTAATTATGCAAATGAAATATTTTTGTGTACAGTTATATATCAATTCACAGTATCAGACTGCATGTTTATTAACCTGTAAGTTCATGGAAGACTGGAATACAGACATGGAACATCATCTAAAGAGTTGCCAGTCAGTGCAGTTAAGTGTAGCAGACTGAAGTTACATTGTAATCATGTTTTAGTTACCATTCTAATTACACTTTTAAGTTTTTCTATGTGATTACCTTTCAGTTAAATGTCAGACACACACAGACTGTTGAAACAGTGCACAAGACCTATATTCATATGTAGTTACACTTTGTAAGAACAAATTTAATAATGCCAAAGTTAGTAACATAGTAGTTATACAATAGATCTGCTGTTACAATTTGCAATAGCTATTACATATGTAGTTACCCTTGTGAGAACAAATACATAATGCCAAAAGAGATGCAGTGGTAGTTGCACAAAGAATGTTCTGTTACACTTTGCAACAGCTATTAAATGTGTAGTTACACTTGTCAGAATTAATTGATTTGTGCCGAAAGGGAGACAGTAGTAGTTGCACATTAACTATTACTTCATGCAAATTATATAAGTACACAACATGCAAATGTGAAACTAGTTAAAAACTATATAGTAGTTACAAGTAACTGCAGAGTAGTTACGGTGCAGTTACAGTGTAGTTACTTCATGCGAACTGTGTGTAAGTACACAAGTGAATGTGAAACTAGTTAACAACTACATTGTGGTTATATGTAACTGCACAGTAGTTACAGTGCAGTTACAATGTAGTTATACAGTAGTTACAGTGTAGTTAATGACACTCAAAATAAAGTGTTACCGACTGTTTTACTAGAGTGTGTACTAGAGGTGTTTTCTGCAGTGTGTTTACAGTTGTCTACAGCACAGTCTTTAAAGTGTTTAGCAATGTATAGAATCCTATGTAGTGTAATGCATTTCTTTTTGTTTAGTCACTCTGGGAAGCAAATGGTTAAACTTTCAGGTCTTCTCTGAAACCCCTGTCAGTCATCTGGACAGTGGTTCTGAGCAGGAGCAACCACCCCGCAGCATAAACTACAATGGAATGTTGCAGTAGGAGGCAGTTGCTCACAGCGAACTGAGCTGTAGTCACCAGTCTGAGAGAGGGAGCTGCAGTGAGAGGCTTCCAACCCTCTCCTGTCCTGATTTACAGGTCTTAGTTCAGTCCTAGAGTAGCTGGGTGTCGAGTCATGGTGCCGCTCTTCTTCAGTGGTGTACCCCAGTGTGGGGTGAAGGACTTTTAACATACCTGGTCATGGGAACCATGAGTAAAATGTGGGAAACATCCCTGAGCTGTGAGAGACTTTTTCTTTGTGCGGCAGCCCACAGCTAGCTCCTCCAGGATGGCCCCAACGGGAATGCCTGTGAGGGTCTGGAGGGACTAAACTCCAGTTTGCCTGACAGGATGTTTAAAAGATAACAGTCCACAATGTATCTCACTGGCACAGTTTCTGTAGTGGACAGAGTAGATTATCCTGACTAGGAAATGGGACACTAGCCTCTCTGATCAGAAGGTGGGGAATGCTATAAACAGTGTTGTACATGTCACAGAATGTGTTTTCAGTAAGGACATAATCTGTCCCAAAATGTGCAATTTCTGACAAGAATGTAAAGTGTTTACAGTTAAGGACATATGCTGTCCACAACAGAGTTTTCTAGTTTCTGGCAAAACGTGTTTTCTGTATGGGCACCAGCTGAATTCAAGTGTCTCTGCTGTGTGGAAAAATGTGCTTTGTGAACCCAAAATGGTCAAATCCTGTGGGGACATTATTTGTCTTGACTCTGATTCCAGAAGAGGGATGGACAAAGAGACTTTTGCTTGATCCCTATTTCAGGGACCTTCTTGGACTTTGTGTACAATAATAACTGACTTTGTATCCTTTGTACTTTCTGCACCTGCCCCCAAGCAGGCAAAGGCAAACCTTGTTGGTTTTCCATCATGGATCCAGAATAAACCTACTTGACCCTAGCTAAAGGAGAGAACATTCATTTGTGATTACTGTGTTTTAGTGGTGCCCTACCATGATTGCACAGGTCCCCAATGTCATGGCCTACCCCAGTTCAAAGGCTAAATAGAAATGTTTTGTGTAACACCTACCTCGAGAACCAAGCACTGTAGAGCAACCCCAAGCCAGGGAGGGGGGAGCAGATGTCAGCAGCAAAGCAGGTTCATACTCTAACAAACCAGGTTACATAAAAAAATGCTCACAGTAGTAACAATAAGTCTGCACTCATCTCAGCCTTGAATTGTCACCCTGGAGATGGAGTTTGGAATTATGCAAATTGAAATTCTGCAATGTAGTCACATTCGCCCTTTCATTCTAATGGTAGATATATTGCTGAAGAGCAAAACAGAGCAATGGCCACCTATCCAACCTATTCTAGTATTCTTTCTTAAAGCAGCAGTGCATGACAGCAGTTAACATTTTGGTCCATACTTTTTTATTTTATTTTTGGTTGCCCCTTATCTTCTGACTTGTTTGATACCCTCCCCCCATTTTGGGTCTGTTATAGTACATTTCCTTTACATTTTAAATAATAAAAGGAGTGCTCCCTTTAATATGGATTGGACCAGGTTTCCCTCAGTATTCTCACTGTTTTTGTGCGGTACGTCTATTGTCTCATAAGGCCAGGGAGCAATGCCTGCTGTATGTTAGTTCATTTTCATCGCAACGGAAGTGACATTAAACAATGCATGTATAAAAACAAAAGAGACTGTTAATGAAAACCAGGTATGAGCCATATTAAAAGAAGTGCTCCTTTTATTATTTCAAACATGAAAAATAGTACTAAAGCAGACCCAGAATAGGAAAAGAAAGGTTTTTATTAAGAATGCAAAACCACCACACATTTAAAATTGTAAAAAACTGTAATTGTTGTAGGAATGAAATGCTCAAGCAGTGAAAACATATTAAGATTGTAGCAAAGACCCTTATTTTAATAAGGTACTAGGAAGTGGAGGTAGAGGTGGGCTTGCATAAATCACTGGTAAACCCTTTCGAAGAAACAACATATACGTGTTAAATACAACATGATAAGTTTGTCTACTGGCAATTAGAGCTTACTAGTGATGACATACAAGTCTGCAGACTCCAAGCAATATCTTGGAAGGCAGGGCCAATAACTTATTTAGGAAAAAGATTCTGAAGCACTGCAGTTCCAAACCTGACACCCTTCTGGATTGAATGTCCAGGCAGTAGTGTGCATTAAAGAAAGATGTGTACTGTTTACCAGGTAGCTGCTTTACAAATCTCCTGCAGGGGTATGTCCCTCCATGCTTCCACAGTGGCAGATGTAGCTCTAGTAGAGTACCTCCATAGACCCTTGGGTGGCTGTTTACCAGTATTTGTTTTACAGAACTGCTTGCAGGAGACTGTGAAATAGTCTCCTTAGCAGCTGACTTGTCTTCGCCTACCTCACCATCAGTGACAAACAACTGTATACTGTTGGTTCTGGACCCTTTAGTCCTTTCCAGATAGAAGCTCAGAGCCCTTTTTACATCCAGGCTATAGAGCTTCTCTTCACTCACATACATGTAGGGTTTTGGAAAACACACAGGCATGATTACTGATTAGTTCAAATGAAATTCTGACACCACTTTTGGAAGAAATTTGCTATGCATCCTTACCACCACTTTCTCCCTATGGAAGATAATACAATTTGGTTCTGTATAGAAAGCTTGCACTTCACTGACCCTTCTGACAGAATTTATAGCTATGAAGAATACTGTTTTTCAGGTAAAGTCCTTGATGTCTGCTAAGGACAGGGGTTTGAAGGGAGGCTTGATCGCTGTGCTAGAAATTAAGATTAAAATTCTTGATCTTCAGGAATATCTTCACCATTCATTACCACTTATGGGTCTATGCCAGAGGTGCTAGGGCCCTGTAGGAGCCAGAACTTTTTGGGGGGTCAGTGATGTGGTGGGCACTGCATGCGTGATGTCGCATGTCAATGCATGTGTCAGCGGATATACAGTGGTACCAGCCCCCGGATACCTCAATGCCTTTTTTACTGAGGAGGTGAGCAGCATGGACCGAACAAGTAACCTATGCACTTAACCTAAGGACATAAGATAGCCCTGGGGGCCCCATGTAAGAAGGGCCACAAGACCCAATAACACAGTGTCTTCACAGCCCAAACCAAGTACAAAGTGGTGAAGACCTCAAGAAAACCATGCTGGAGCGACTCTTGGGGATAGTGGGTGGGTGTGGTAATCCATGGTGAAGATATTCTTGAATCTGGAGTACTGTGTGCGATTCTGGAGACCCCATCTCTGTAAGGACATAAACAGGATAGAGGCAGTCCAAATGAGGGCAACTAAAATGGTGCAGAGTCTACACCTGAAGCCATACGAAGAGGGACTAAAAGAGCTTAATATGTATACCCTTGAGAAAAGTAGGGAAAGGGGGGACATGATAGAAACTTTCAAGTACTTCAAGGGAGTCAACAAAGTCCAAGAGGGTAGGATCTTTCAGAAGAGAGATGTGCAAGAACAAGGGGACACAATTTGAAGATAGAGGGGGACAGCTCAGGAGTAATGTGAAGTATTTTTTCAACAGAGAGGGTGATGGACGCATGGAACGGCCTTCCTGAGGAGGTCTTGGGGTCAAAAACTGGGGGAATTTAAGAATGCATGGGACAGACATAAGACAGTTCTAGTGGGGGGTAGGAGGAAGTAGGCTTTTGGTTAACTAGGATCTGCAGCCTATCCAATAGGTAGGGAAATGGTCAGACTGGGTGAGCCAAGTGGTCCTTATCTGCAGTTAAAGTCTATGGCCCAGATATTCAAAAGGGTTGCTCCATGCGCAACAGGGTTGCGCATGCGCAAGTCCTACATTGCGCCATTCTGCGATATTCAGCAGGAGGCAGTTGCTCCACTGGCAACAGGTTGCGCAAAAGAGCAATGCAAATGAATGCATGCTCAACAGGAGGGGGAGGAACCATGCATAACCTGCGCAACCTGATATTCAGTCGGGTTGTGCAGAGTTGTGCATGCACAACCCAACCTGCGCCTGCACAACCTTGAGCCAAAAAAGGATCAAGTTGAGGGCCACCCACAGGTGAGCTGCTGTGGCAGCTTAGACGCAGCTGCCACCTGGCTGGCCCCCAACTCGGTCCCTGTGCCCCCACCAGCCCGATCGCGGGCATCACAGTTATGAAACCCCCACATCTCCCACAGCCCGATCGCGGGCAGTACAAATACATGAACCCCACACACATCTCCCACAGCCCGATCGCGGGCAGTACAAATACATGAACCCCCACACACATCTCCCACAGCCCGATCGCGGGCAGAACCTGTGAACCCCCAGTGCCCGATCGCGGGCGGAATGTAACCCTCCCCAACTCGAATAACTCCCTGGTGGTCCAGTGGACCGTAAAGCCCGATCGCCAGGCAGAATGTCACAGCACAACCCCCAAACATCTCCTGGTGTCTAGTGTCCCCCACCCACCCACGAGCCCCTCCACCGCTCCCCCGCAGCCGGCAGGCGACAGCATCCACCGCCTGCCGCCCGCGCCCGCCGACTGACTGTCCGGTGGGGCTGCCGCAGGGTGGCCAGGAGCAAGTCCTCGGGGATCGGGCGCACCTACATGCAAATGGCATGCAAATGGGGCCATAAATAGATGCAAATGGCCCCCCTCGCCTTGCATAAATTATGGCCCCATTTGCATGTCACCTTTTGAATATCGGAAATTTGCGCATGGCGCAATGGTACTTCTTGCACACCGCCCAAGTTTAATGCTCAACTCGGCGACTTGCGGTAGCCTGGGTTCCACTGCGCCCATGCATGAAGTGCGTAGCTGGTGGGTGATATTCAAGGTTGCTCAACAGGCGCAACTCCTTTGAATATCACCCCGGCCACACCCCTGCACAACTATTTTGAGCAGCGCAGGGGCTTGCGCCTCAGACTGGCACAGTTTGAATATCTGGGCCTATGTTTCTATGTTACTGGAAGTATATAATTTTAATATCTTCCAAGAATCAATCTTCACCATTGATTCCCCACTTGTGGGTCAGAGTACCAAGCTCATAGAAGTCCCCTGGACTACTGGGGCTGGAGCTCAGGGCTCAGTCAGGATAGTAATCCATTTAGAATGATCCTGCCAAAAGTGGCATGCTGCCTGGCACGGACATCACGGGCACAGTGCTTGGTAAAGGTGTGCACTGTGCTACAAGTAGCAGCTCTGCAAATTTCATCAATAGTCACAGATCGGATTTTTGCCATGGAAGTAGCAAACTGCGCTGGTGGAGTGCGTGTGTACGCTGCCCTCCAATTTAACCTGGCTCATAGCATAGCAGAGGCAAAAGGCAATTTATAATCTAGTTAGAAATTCACTTGATTGTGACAGACTGTCCTTACAGTTTGGGTCAAAAGGGTCAAAAAGCTGTTTAGACTGTCTGAAATCCTCAGTTCTGTCCAGGTAAAACCTAAGGACTCTCTTAATATCCAGCAGGTAGAAAGTCCTTTCTCCCTCATCCTGGAAGTTGGCACAGTAGGGAAGGTAGGATTATGGCCTGATTAAAATGGAACTCCAACACCACCTTAGGTAGAAACTTGGGGTGCATGTGGAGCACTACCTTATCTCTATGGAAAACACTATACAGAGAATCTGTAACCAAAGCATGGATTTCAGACACTCGGTGTACAGAGGTGATAGTCACCAGAAATGCTGATTTCCAAGTTAGAAACTTTATGTTACAAGTCTTAATGGGCTTGAAAGGCTTATGAGTGAGCACATCCAACACAGTGTCAATGCCCCAGGGAGCCTCCGGTTTCCTGATGGGAGGCCTTGTGTGCAAAATACTCTTGCGGAACCTCTTAAACAGAGGCGGCTGTGCTAGGTAGAGGGTACCCACTTGCTTTTTGTATGCTGAAATAGCACATAAGTAAACCTTAACATGGAATTTTGCAGGCTAGCATCAGAAAAGTCTAATAAGTACTCTAGAACCTTGTCAGGTGGACACCTGGAAAAGTCCATAGAGGTTTCCGGCACCAGATGGAAAATCATTTCCACTTGCCTGTGATGTCTTCCTGGTGGAAGGTTTACACGCAGCCAAAAATGTCTCAGAAACTCTTTGAGATACCCTGTATGTGTTCTCTTATATCTCTTCAGGAACCAGGCCTGGAGATGAAGGGAGTGCAGACTGGGATGGACCAGCTGACCCTGGGTTAATAAATCTATCCTGAGTGGCAGAATACTCAGTTTGCTGACTGAAGGGTGATTCAACAGAGAACCATACCTGCCAAGGCCAGCAAAGGGCCACTAGGATCATCTTGTCCATCATGTGCCTCTAGTTTTTATAACACCCTCTGGATGAGAGGGGTTAGAGGGAATGCATACAGAAACAGATTTTGCCTTGGCGGTCTGAATGCATCCTGATGGAAAACAGGAGTGTAGCCAGAAATTTCCATTTTGTACACAATCTCCAACAGTTACACCCCCCATTAAAAAATGTGCACATCCCTTCCAAATGGCACCCCCTTCCAAACAAGTCAGATTGTTGTCAGATGATTCCTCTACTCTCTAAAGAGGTTATACATGTATCAGATCCTCCTCAGTGGCCTATACTAACCCAAATACTACAGATTAGAATGATAATATTAACAGAGTGGCTTATGGTTTGTGACAGGCACTCAACAAAACTGTACACAAATGTGTACAGTGAGTATGCCTGTCTACACCCTTGATGGAAAACACCATGTGCTTGATTTCTAGAGCAGAACTGAGGCGGTTTACTGTAAAAAGAGGTCCACATCTGGCGTGCCCCACAAGTGGAATAATGATTTCGCAATGTCTGGTGCTAGGGATCACCCATCAGGATCAGCCTCTCTTCGACTGAGCTCATCTGCCAGAGTGTTCTGGATCCCTAGCAGATAAACTGCTTGCAGCAGGATCTCCTGTTTCAGGCACCAATCCCACACTCTCATTACCTCCCTGCAGAGGTGGTAAGAGTGTGCTCCTTCTTGCCTGTTGATATAATATGTGACAGACTTGTTCTGTGTTTGGAAGAGAACTGTCTTCTGGCTGACCAAGTCCACTCGGGATTTCAGACCATACAGTACTGCCTGCATCTCCAGCACATTGATGTGGAGATGAATCTCTGATGGGTTCCAGACACCTTGTGCCTTAATACTCTGACAGTGGGCTCTCCACTCCAACAGCGAGGAATCTGTGGCACGAATCACCTCTGGCTCTGGAGGGTGATGGGGAAGCTTTGGAAGAGGTTGTCCTCCACTGACCACCACATCAGGGACCTCACCAGGGCTTTTGTCACCTGCATGGGATAGCCTTGAGGGTGTGATGTCCGTGACCATACTGCACTGAGCATCCACTGGGTTGTCCTCATGCGTATTCGCGCCACTGGTACTTGTGAACACTGAGGAAGCTAACAGACCCAGCATGCATTGCACAGAGTGGGCTTACAGAGTCTGGCATTTCATTATATAACGTACCATCTGCAGGATTGCTCATAGTTTTTATTTATTTATTTATTGAAATGTTTCACGAGGAGGGCACACTGAACAAGTTGCTCATCTCACGGTGCGTCCTGGGGGAGGGGTTACATAGGGTTGTGAAGGATGATCAGTTACAATAGTACGTGGGTAGTACAAACAATACAACATTGTAAGATTGTGCAACAGTTGGAACACAAGGTATTGTACAATAAACGGTAGAGGAACATTGGGCAAATTACAATACATGTCCAAAATCATACAAAAGAACATATGAACATACAAAACAATAATAATGCTATAGAACCATTTATAGTGCATGAGTGTACCAGGAGCAGGCTCGAGGTATTACGCAAGTGCTGTTGGAGTAAAAAGGATGAGGTTAGGTTGTGCACACTGGTGGCCCAGAAGGGCAAGTGGAGAAGAGAGGGGGAAAAGGCAAGAACTGAATATGAGGAGAAGGGGTAGCCATTTCCTGATTTCCCCCTTCAGGATGTTGAGAACCCTGCCGGGGGGGGTCATGGTAGGAAGGCAGAAACTGGGGATAGGTATAAGGTGGGTTAAAGCAGGAAATGAAAATTACGTACCTACCATAATTCTTGATCTTCTTGGACGAGTCTCCACCACTCATTCACACTAGTGGGATCTGCGCCGGAGGCACTAGGACCCATCGGGAGCAAACTTTTTGCTGGAGGGTCGGCGCGAGAGATGGCGCCGCGAGGCATGGCGCCATGTGCGGTGGCTCGCGTGGTAATGACTATCTCGGCAACGACCCTCCAACCGCCTCAGTACCTTTTTTACCAAGGAGGTGCAGCGCAACTAACGTAAAGAGTAAACCTAACCTTACAAAACGGACATAAGATAGTCCGGACGACCCGTGTAAGAAGGGTCAGCAAAGAAGTCTTCACGGCCTAAAAATTTGAGGGAGTGAAGACCAACACAGCGGTGAGCTCGGGGGATGGAGGGTGGGCATGTGAATGAGTGGTGGAGACTCGTCCAAGAAGATCAAGAATTACAGTAGGTATGTAATTTTCATATCTTCCAGGACATAAGTCTCCACCACTCATTCACACTAGTGGGAGAGTACCAAGCTGATAATCCCCCAAAAGGGTGGCAGGGGAGCCAGAGCTTACACGTCTAGGACAGAAGTCCATTAAGGATAGTTCTGCCGAAGGCAGAATGACGCCTGGCATGAACATCCAGTGCATAATGTATAACGAAGGTATGCACTGAGCTCCAGGTGGCGGCATTGCAGATATCTGCAATTGGAACATTGCGAATTTCCGCTAGGGATGCCGCGACCGCCCTAGTAGAGTGAGCGTACACTCTACCTTCCAATTTAACCTGTGCCATGGAATAGCAATGTCGAAGACATGCCACTAACCATGATGAGATGCATCTGATAGCGACAGGCTGACCCAGCCGGGTCTCGCTGAAGGAAACAAACAATTGCTGAGTCTTGCGAAAATTCTTGGTTCTATCTAAGTAGAACCGCAAGGCTCTCTTAACATCCAAGGAATGAAGAGACCGTTCTCCTTCATTTTGGAAGTTCAGTAAGAGGAAGCACCAGAGGTTGGTTTAGATGGAATTCTGACACAACCTTGGGAAGAAATTTAGGATAGTCATGAAGAACTACTTTGTCCTTATGGAACACAGTATACGGAGGTCCGTAACCAGGGCATGTATCTCAGAGACCCTGCGGGCTGAGGTAATGGCCACTAGGAAAGCTGTCTTCCAGGTAAGAAATTTTAGCTCACAGGTAGCTAGGGTTGAAGGCTTCCGAGTGAGCATGTCTAGCTAAGGTTAATGTCCCAGGCTGCGACGGACGTCTAACAGGGGTCTGGTATGCAGAATTCCCTTAAGAAATCTCTTCACCATAGGTAACTGAGCCAGAGACAAGGAAGAAACCGGCTCATGGAGCAGCGAGAAATGGCACTAAGGTGAACTTTAACCGTGGAGTACTGGAGACCTGAGTTCGATGGGTCGAAGGTACTCCAGAACCTTGTCTGGAGGACAGGAAAAGAGATTCAAGGACTTTGCACACCAGAGAAAAAGCGTTTCCACTTAGAAGCGTAAGTTTCGGGTAGCTGGCTTCGAGCAGCCAGAAGGACGTCTGAGACTCTCGAGAGGCGTTGAACCGGTTCACTTCTACCTCTTCAGGAGCCAAGCATGAAGGTGAAGTGGCCTCAGGTTGGGATGGACCAATGATCCCTGAGTCAAAAGATTGATTTGCAAGGGAAGTGGTCTCGGTGAGGCTGCCGACATACTGTTGAGTAGAGGAAACCATAGTTGCCGAGGCCAGGAGGGAGCAATGAGAATCATCTTGGTCCGCTGAGACTCGAACTTGAGGAGAACTCTCTGAATTAAAGGCGGTGGAAAGGCGTAAAGAAAGTGTTTGTCCACCACAGCCTGAGCATCCTGACAGAAAATGCCAGGCCCTGGATTTCTGGAGCAGAAGAGAGGCAGTTTTGCGTTGAGTGGGGATGCAAAAAGGTCCAGGTCTGGAGTCCCCCACTCTTCGAACAGTGACCGAGCTACGGCTGGGTCGAGAGACCACTCGTGAGGGTCTGCCTCCGTCCTGCTGAGGTGATCTGCTAAGTCGTTTTGTACACCCAGCAGATATACCGCTTGAATTAGAGACTTGTGCTCCAAGCACCACTCCCACACTCTCATTGCTTCCCTGCAAAGGGGATAAGAGTGAGCACCGCCTTGCTTGTTGATGTAATACATCACAGCTTTGTTGTCCATTTGAAGGAGAATGTTCTTGTAACAAAGAACATCCTTCAATGCTCGGATCGCATAGAGGACCGCTCTCATCTCCAGGACATTTATGTGGAGCTGAGTTTCGAGCTGAGTCCATACACCTTGAGTGTGGAGAGAGAGACAGTGAGCTCCCCATCCCATTAGCGATGCGTCTGTGGTGATGGAGATCTGATGATCCAGAGGAGCAAAGGGGAATCCTTCCAGGAGATTGCTCTCTTGAGACCACCAGGTGAGAGACCTTCATAGGGGCTCCGTCACCTTGATGGGATAAGACTGGGGGTGAGAGGTCGGTGACCACTGAGCAGAGAGCATCCATTGGGTGGTCCTCATGTGTAACCGAGCTAGGGGTACAGTGAACACTGAGGACGCCATGAGACCCAACATACGTTGCATCGAGAGAGCTGTGACCGATCGGTTTTCCCCGATGTAACGGGCCATCTGAAGGATGTCGAGTCTTCTGTCCTCTGGAAGGAAAGCCTTCACAGAAGAGGTGTCCAGAAGAGTCCCTATGAAAAGAAGCCTCTGGGAGGGCTGCAGCTGTGACTTCTTCAGATTCAGCAGAACTCCCATGGATGAAAGGCGAGAGGCCATTTGAAGCGGCTTCAGAGTCCCTTGGCTGGAAGGACTCGCTAAGGAGCCAATCGCTCTAGGTAGGGAAACACTGGTCCGAGCTTCCTGAGATGCGCCTGCAGAACTGCACAACACTTTGTAAAACTCGGCGCCAAGGATAGCCCAAAAGGCAGGACTCTGAACTGATAATGCTGACCAGAGCTACAAACCTCAGGAATTTGCGATGGGTGGGGTGGATCAAGGGATATGCTGGTGGCGTCCTGCATATCCAGGAGGCCAGCCAGTCGTGCTGATGCAGCAAAGGTAACAGGGTACCTGGGAAATCATTTTGAATTTCTCCTTGGGGAGAATTTGTTTAACTTTCTGAGGTCTAGAATGGGGCACATTCCCCAGATTTCTTTGGAACCAGAAAGTAATGGAGTAGAACCCTGTGTTTCGCTGATGCGGGCACCAGTTCTATTGCCCTGTTGTTTAGAAGGCCCTGGATCTCGGCGGTGAGGAGGTCTGACTGAGAGGTCGACAACCTGGGTTGTCGTTTGGGAGAACAATTCAGGGTTTTCCAAAGATTGAGAGAATAACCCTCAGAATTATCCGAGGACCCATTTGTCGAGGTTATGGACTTCCATTGATTGTAGAAATCGTCAGACAACCTCCACGGAGGAGAAGTTCCATCTCGGGCAGTGTGGATGGAACTGGGGCGGCAATTCATAAGAGTAGCGCTGGGGCTTTGGGCCTCAAGCTTTCTGCTACACCTTCTTTTGAGGTTGGGCAGGTTGGCTTTATGGAGCTTCTCTGCCTCTGCCTCGAAAGGACTGGCGACTATGAGGCAGACGTTTACCTACATGCCCCGAGGGGAGAGGTAGGCGGGGGTCTAGCCAACAATAGCCGACCTAGAATTCTAAGTGGCCTCTAGGGCTTGCTCTACCTGAGGCCCAAAAAGATAGGAGCCATCAAAGAGCAACGCCATTACCTGCTGCTGAGCATCATTCGTAAAGCCAGAAGTACGCAGCCAGGAATGGCGTCGAGTACAAATACCTGCGGCTGCTGAACGAGAAGCAGTGTCGAAAGCATCCATGGCGGCTTTGACCTGTTGGTTATTGGACTCAATGCCTCTGATAACGGTTAGAAGGAGCTCTGACTTGGAGTCGGAATCTGGAAGAGCTTCAACCATTCGTTTCATAGAGTGCCACAGGATATACTCATACTGAGAAAAATAGCCTTGATAACTGGCAATACGCATACTTAAAGTGGAGGCAGCAAAGACTCTCTTACCTAATGTATCAATTTTTCGAGACTCTTTGTTAATAAGGTCGAGCTGTGTAACGAGGAAAAACGACCTTGTCATTCTCTGCCAGGACTACAATAGGATCCATAAGGCTTGGGATGCCAAAATGGGACGATCCTTGGGAGCTGAATATTTCTTATCAATGGATTTAGCCACTGAAGGAATAAGAACAGGATTATTCCATACCATTTGAGACAGCGTCTTGAAGGAGGGTTGAATCGGAGGAGTCAAATCCTTAGGGATCTCCGAAGCATGAAGATACTGGAGTCTTAATATTTTCCCAGGATCGATGTCCGTAGTCTGGAGAGAAAGAGTGGATCTCAGGTTCCTCAACAGAGACTTAAAGGATAGGTCCTCGACCACAGGCTCTGTAGCGCTGAAGGATCCTGTTTCCTCCACTTCATCACCCAACGAAGGTCTGGGTCAGGCTCAACATCATCTCCTGATAGTCCAGGAAGGACTGCTTGGACAGGAAAGGAGTGAAAATAGGAGAAGAAGAAGAGCAGATAGAAAGGAGGTCCCGAGGCCCCGGCGCTGAGGCCGAAAAGGGTCAGCAGGCGCAGCGGGCGCCTGGCGCCCGAAGCAGCGGCACCTAGCTGCACTGCGGCGTGCCCAGCGGCGCGTGGCGCCCGCGAACCTGGCGCGGTGGGCGGTGCCGTGAGACTCGCCCGGCACCGCAGACAGTGCCGCAAGACCAGCGGCGCCATGGACAGCGCCGCAAGGCCCCGGGCATCAAAAACAGGCGCCAACAAGCGCAGCGACCCAGCGGAAGCGCGAGGACACACCTGGAACCTGGAAAGCAAGAGAGAAAAACCAGGAGATAAGGGCATCGGTGTGGCCCCTGCGCTGCAGCCATGTGAAGGGGAACACCTAAAAGCGAGTTGCTGGCACGAGCACCGCACAACTAGGAAGGTCCAACGCCCTGCCTGATCGCCCATCGAGCCCGAAGGCTCCGGGCAACCGAGCCAGGCAGAAGAACCAACCTCGAGCACATCGCTCCATAAAGTGGCCCACTGATGAAATTGCTCATCTGGAGCCCTACCTATAGGCGGGGTGGGGCTCCGATGTCGAAGATGGGAAACCGAGGTTGGCGACTCCGAAGGAGGGCTTGACAACTAGGTATGATAACCGACCGTCGGCCAGCGCAGAGCGTATCAGAGGCGACCTCGATGATGCCTTCTCTTTTTGACCTGTGGGCGAAGAAGAGCTCGAGGCGAGCAGTGCCGAGAATCGACCGTTTATTTTTATGCCGGCAGGGACCGCCCATCCCCGGGCATCGGACTGACCGTTAGTCGGAACCCGCTGAGGAGAAAGGGGCTGACGGACCAACCGACTGACTGAACAGCTTTCATACGAAGTCTCCCTACCGTCACCTGACCTGCTCATGGTCGACTCCGTCCAGTAGGCCGAGACTTCTTTGCTATAAGTTAAATTTTAAAATATAACAGAAAAGAATAAAATTAAGCGATACTACTATCGAGATAAAATTACAAAAAAATAAACTGAAAACTATGCGCTAGTTTGAAGTTTGACTCGACAAGCGGCGACATTGTCACTGAAGCGCACTCAGCGGTGGGAAAAAAAGACTGAGGTGGTTGGAGATTAGTCATGAACAGTCGTACCATGAGCCACCGCTGGCGGCATCATCTTTCTCATGGCGCCATCTCTCACCTTGACCCTCCAGCAAAAGTTTGCTCCGATGGGTCCTAGTGCCTCCGGCGCAGATCCCACTAGTGTGAATAAGTGGTGGAGTCTTATGTCCAGGAAGATCTGCTGAAGGAAAGGTAATTGTGTAGGGCAGAGGTAAGGGAGTAGTTGGAGGAGGAGTGTCGTATTTCAGTGGGAAGGGAATTCCAGATTTTAGGGAAACGATGGGCAAAACCAGTCTGACCGATGAGCGTGGAGCGGCAAGGGACCATCAAGGTGCGGGCGTCATTTGATCTGAGAGAGTGGGTGTGGGGAGGCGGAGTGGAGATAGAGGATGAGAGATAGGAAGGGAGCACCCCGAACCAGAATTAGGAGGTTAGTTTGGTACAGTGAGAGATGCATCTGTGAGACAGTGGAAGGAAGGTTATAGAGCAGTAGCATTCACAGTGGTGGGAGCGGGAAGGGGAGTAGATAGAAAAGCAGCAGAAGGAGTTAAAGAGAGTGTCCAACTTGGTCAGGGAAGATTTGGGAGTAGCACCATAGACTACGTCACAGTAGTCAAAGATTGGGAGTATCATCTTCTGGACAATTTCGCGCCTCGCAGTCAGCGGGATGCAACTACGATTCCTCTACAGAGCACCAGGCTTAGGGCACAGTTTCTTCAGGATAGCATCGATATATACAGAGAAGTTGAGGTGCTGGTCCAGCCAAACTCCATGATATCAAAATGAGTTGTCGTCCTCCAAGATGATCCCATCAAGGGTGTGAAAGGCGGGTAGTGTCAGGAGCCTAGAGAGTCTCTGCCTGGTGCCAAAGGTCATTGAGACTATCGTCTTGGCATTTAGAAAAAGCTGGTGAGAAACAAACCAGAGCTGAACTTGGTTGAAGTCATGCTGTAAGCATATAGTCTGCTTTCTGGAAGAAAGGCCAAGCCCAGGTCATGCCCAGAACAGCTCCTATGAACGGTAACTCCAGGGAGGGTTCCAGTTGAGACTTTACAGGGTTCAGTAGGCCTCCCATGGATGTCAGAAATTGCAAGGCATTACCCAATGCCTGCTCTGTCTCCTGTTTGGCCAGGCCTAAAATTAGCCAGTTGTCCAGATACAGAAAGACCTGGAGTCCTAGCTTTCTGAGGTGCACCACGAGGACTGCAAAGCCCAGCAGCACCAAGGAAAGCCCATATTGTAGGACTCTGAACTGGTAGTGTTGCCACTGTACACAAAACCCAAGGTATCTGTGGTGGCTGGGGTGCACTAGTATGTGCTGGTATGCATCCTGCATCTCAAGAGATGCTAACCAGTCTTCTTGCTTCAGATACGGTAGCAAAGAGCCCAGAGAAATCATCTTGAATTTTTCTCAATCCATGACTTTTTTCAGATTTCTGAGGTTGAGAATGGGGTGCATGCACCTTGATTTCTTTAGTACTAGGAAGTAGTGGGAGTAGAATTTTGTGTTCTTTTCTGGCTCTATTTCCACTGCCCAGTTTTTCAGATGACCTGCAATCTCCTGTGTTATAAGTGCTGATGTTTGATCTGACAAGGGATACTGCCTTCCTGCAGGATAGTCCGGAGAGGTTTCTGACTATTTCAGGGTGTAACCCTCTCAGATAATTGCAGCCCCCCCTGGAAGGCAAGGTCCACCTTGAGCAACTGAAGAGGGACCAGAACTGGGGCTGCAGATGGTGGCATGGAGCACTTTTGGTGCCTTTGCCTTCGGTTGTGCCTTCTTTTGGGATGGGGAGGCTAGGCGTTATTGTTTTGGGCTCCCCTTCCCCTGCCACAAAAGGACTGCTTGTTGTGAAAAGAGCTACATCCCCTGCCACTCTGCTGGTTAAAGAGAGCTGTCCTGGAGGTTTCAAGAGTTATTCTAGTTTCATTAGACTTTTTAGGAGACTGCTCCACCTGTTATTCAAACAGATAAGTGCCATCAAAAGGCACATTCATGGTCTGTAACTGGGCGTCCTGGGTGAAGTCAGCAGTCCACTGCTAGGAGTGATACTTGATGCACATGCAGTGGCTGTGGAGCAAGCTGCTGCATTAAAGGCATCCCTAGAGGCTTTACGCTGGTGACTGTTAGATTCAATACTTTGTTTAACAGCAAGCAGCATCTACTGTTTTGCCTGTTTGTCTGGTAGAGCCTCTTCCAGAGACTTACGCTAGCTCCAGAGGGTATACTCATGCTTATAGATGTGACCCAGGTAGCTAGCTGTCCTCATAACAAGGGTATCTGAGGCACAGGTCCACTTGCCCATACTGTCTACTTTTGGCGACACTATTAGTAAGGCGCACTGTGACAGATCTATGATGGGTCATCGACAAAATTTTTGTCGAACTACCTGACAGCGAAACCAGCAGATCAATTGCATTTTGCAGTCATCTTCCGGTTTCAGAGAACAACAAGTGTTTTCTTCAGGGGGGCTCTGCCCCCGAACCCCCCCACTTAGGATTCTCAGCTCCGAGTTGGAGCTGATTTGGGGGAGTGCAGGACCCTCAACAGACAGTGCCAGGTTCCAGCCAGTTCCCTACAGCAACGTGGCACTGTAGTCACTGTAGGGGACCCCGCGGTCGAAATATCACTGTCATGGGTGTATACCCACTGTAACTTCCTTGGGTATTATGGCTTTGTCATTCTTGGCCTGAGTAACAATGGCATCAGTTATTGGCTAAGTGAAGTATACAGGCTTAGTTTTTGGTAATGCATGTTTCTTGTCTGCCTGTTTGGGGACAGCTGCCTTAGCAGCAGGCCTCCTCCAAGCCATCTCTGAGATTCTCTAGGAAATTTGTGTAAAACTAACTAAACTGACACAAAAATAACAAATTCAAACAATTAAAACACTAAAACCAAAGAACTGAATATTTTCATTGCATAAATCAGTAAGTTCTGGCACCCAATGAGGAGAGTGATGACACTACTGATACACACTCGACAGCGGGGAAAAAAGGAACCAAGCCAGTTGGGGACTGATGCCGCTGTATCACAGCAGTATCACGTCAATTGAGTGATGGAATTTCGGCGACTGCAATTTGAGCGATGGCAGTTCCGTGAACGTGAAAAGGGCGACAGTGAATATGAGCACCCTACAGTAATGGCGACAATGGCTTCCCCCCTCCCCGAGGCGCTATGACCTCAGTGTTAGTTATGTAAGTAAGGGAGGTGCAGGAGGCAAAGCCCCCTGCAATAGGGGTGCAAAGCCCCCCGCAGAAAAGCAGTAATGCAATTGTCGCCCTTACTGTAGGGTGCCCATATTCACCATCGCCCTTTTCACGTTTGCTGAATTGTCATCGCTCAAACTGTGGTCATTGAAATTCCACTGCTCAATTGACATGGAACCATAGCAGCAGGCGTGTGCATCAATGTGCAACATTTCACAAGTGGTACCTACTGTATCACTGGCCCCCAGAAATGTTCTGGCTTCCACGGGGTCCTAACACATCTGGCACAGACCCACAAGAGGGAATCAGTGGTGAAGATTGGTTCTTGGAAGATCTAGGTTCAAATATCATGGGGGACTGGGTCCCTTACAGGAGGATACAAGTGATTTAAACTCTTGAGAAATGTTTTGAAAGCTGGCTGTAAGGCAAGGAATTTTGTATAGGAACGTTAATTATTTGGAATGTATGATTAAGCAAGACCTGATATCAGCACCCTTTTGACTGTCTTTAATAACAGAAATCTGAGAGACATTAAGTTGTTCCTTTCCTTACCTTTCCGTGTCACTTCTCCCACCAGATTTATATTTGTGATCATCAACAGCTCAGTTATAGCAGGGTTTCCACAGCACTACTGTGCCAATTATGTACCTACAGTGCACCGTTTGCTTATTTCTTGTAGTTGAATACTTTCTATTCCCCCCCAAAATGTCAATCACCACAGATTGTCTGCAGATTTTTACTAACTGTGTGCGCATGGGAGGTACATGACAAGGATACAGGGATGAAGACAGGGCCAGGGAAACAGAAGGCATGAAAAAACCTAGTTGCCTTCTCAATGACAGGTGCAGCACTCTTGATTGCTTATCTTCCAGCTTTGGTACCCCCAGTGTCCCATAATCCCACCACATCATTTCAAGATGCTAGACCTCCCAGTCCCCAAATGTCCCAGTGGCTGTATGCTGCACTGCAGTGCTTGCAACTCAGGTTCTGAAGCTAATTCAGAAGGCTGGCAATGGATGCACATGCCAGCCAAGCAGGAGCGGTGCCACATTCCACCAGGGCAGCAATCCCCGATGAAGGACCAGGGAGACTGCTCAACCACCAGGGGCATGCTGTGAATGAACAACGGCAACCAGTGGAGTTCATTTGGCACCACTGCTGGAGGAGAGGGACAGTTACAGACCCAGGAGAAAAGGAGAAAATGGTGGTCGCTATATAACAGCCACAAGCACTCTTGGACCTCACGCGCCTTCCACTGCTGCCACACCAAACTGTGTCTCAGTGGGGAGAGGATCCTCACTGAATACACTGCAATGGGGGGACTTGGAGCAGGAAGAAAGGGGTTAGATGTTGTTGAGAGCTGCCCTGCAGAAAAATCTGTGCGGGGGTGGGGGGGCAGTAGACTAGAGGATCAAAATCTATGTAACAAAAAAAGAGGCCTGACTTCTGTTCCAAATTACAGCTCAGTTTTACAAGTAAATCAATGTGCATGGTTAGTCTTCAAACCTTGGTTGAAGCAGTGAGTAGCCCGGGAGTGGACTTGATGACCGACGTAATAATGTGGTTGGCGAGAAAGGTAAAACTGCAGAGTGCTGAGTGCTGGAACTGAGGGAGTAATCCACAAGGTCGTCATCATCATCCGATAGTGAATCATCCTCCGAAGTACTCAAAGTGTGTGAGTTTGTGTAAACCTTTACAACAGAGATAAGATTAATTTACTGAATGACAAGATAAACAGGACAGATGAGAGTATATTAACTTTTACATTTTTAGTTTTAGAACATTATGAGAGAAGTTTAAAACTGACAGATATTGTCATTTTTAATCTATCTTCATCAAAGGTGACAATAGAAACATAGAATTTGACGGCAGATAAGGACCGCTTGGCCCGCCCAGTCTGCCCATTTCTCTACCTAATGGATAGGCTGCAGATCCTAGTTAACCAGCAGCCTACTTCTTTCTACCCCTACCCCCTAGACTTGCCTTATGGCTGTCCCATGCATGCTTGAATTCAACTACTGTTTTTGACTCCACAACCTCCTCTGGAAGGCCATTCCATGCATCCACAACCCTCTCTGTGAAAAAATACTTCCTTACATTAATTCTGAGCCGCACCCCCCATCTTCAAATTGTGCCCCCTTGTTCTTGCACACCTCTTTTTTTGAAAGATGCTAACCTCTTGGACTTTGTTGATTCCCTTGAGGTACTTGAAAGTTTCTATCATGTCCCCCTCTCCCTCCTTTCCTTGAGGCTATACATATTAAGCTCCTTTAGTCTCTCTTCATATGTCTTGGTGCAGACCCTGCACCATTTTAGCTGCCCTCCTCTGGACAGCTTCCATCTTGTCTATGTCCTTGTGGAGACTGGGTCTCCAGAACTGCCACAGTACTCAGATCGGGTCTCACCAGCTGTCTGTACAGAGGGATAACAACTTTCTGTTTTCTACTGGTGATGCCTCTCCCTATGCATCAGTATCCCCAGCCCTCTTACTGCCCTCTCACATTGCTTGCCCACCTTTAAGTCATCTGATATGACTACCCCAGGTCCTTTCCATTTTGTTGTTGTTAGTATCTCACCCCCATTGTGTACTCTTCCCTGGTTTTGTTTCCAAGTGCATTACCTTGCACTTAGCATTAAATCTAGCTGCCACACATTTGACCATTCCTCTAACCTTGCCAAGTCCCTTCTCATCCTTTCCACCTACCTTGTGCATCAACTCAGTTGCAGATCTTTGTGTCATCTGCAAGAGACATACTTTTCCT
Organism: Neoceratodus forsteri; assembly: GCA_016271365.2. Taxonomy (NCBI): domain Eukaryota; kingdom Metazoa; phylum Chordata; order Ceratodontiformes; family Ceratodontidae; genus Neoceratodus; species Neoceratodus forsteri. Next base: position 805,500,468 of record CM057453.1, read on the forward strand.
TCCAGTCCCTCTGCAATGTCTCTTATAAAAACATTGAAGAGTACCGGTCCTAATACTGAACCCTGCGGCACCCCACTAGTAACCCCCTTTCTTCAGAGTGGACTCCATTTACTATTACCTTCTGTGTCCTATTCTCCAGCCAATTCTTTACCCAGGCTATCATCTCGGGACCCATTCCCAGGCTGGCTAACTTGTATATTAATCTTTTGTGTGGGACTGAGTCAAATGCCTTGCTAAAGTCTAGGTAGGCTATGTGCGCAGCCCTTCCCTGATATACTACTTTGGTCACCCAGTCAAAGAAATCTATTAGATTCATCTGGCATGACCTTCCTGCTATGAATCCATGCTGCCTTGGGTCCTGTGCCCCTCTGGCCTCTAGGTACTTGACAATTCTTTCCTTCAGAAGTGATTCCATCCTTTTCCCTATCACTGAGGTTAAACTAACAGGTCTGTAGTTTCCTGCTTCTGCCCAGCTCCCACTTTTGTGAAGGGGAATCACATCTGCCCTCCTCCAGTCCTCAGGTACCACCCCATCCTCCCATGATTTGTTAAAGAGGGTAGTCAGTGGTGTCACTAGTTCTACCCTTAGTTCTTTTAGAATTCTGGGATGAATCCCATCAGGCCCCATTGCTTTGTCCACCTTCAGTTTTAAGAGTTCTTTCAGAACCCTTTCTTCTGTAAATGGGCTGGTATCAACTTCTGTATCCAGAGTGTATCTATTGTTTGTTTTAGGTACATCCCCCTCTTCATTTGTAAATACTGAGCAAAAATATTTGTTTAGTATCTCTGCCTTTTCACCATCACCCTCTGCCCACCCCCCCCTTTATTAAGCCTCACTATCCCTCCCTTAGTCTTCCTTTGCTCCCTGATGTACCTAAAAAAGGTTTTAGCCCCCCTCTTAACTGAGTTGGCTATCTTTTTCTCAGTTCGGGCCTTTGCTGCTCTGACTGCCTTCCCAGCTTCCTTTTGCTTTAACTGATACAATTCTCTGTCCTGCTCCTTCTGTGATTCCTTGTACTTTCTGAATGCTTTCTTTTCCTCTTAAACCTTCACTGCCACCTCCTTTGAGAACCATAGTGGTTTCTTACATGGTTTTGTTTTGTTTATTTGCCTCACACAAAGGCTTGTTACCTCTGTGATGGCAGTTTTTATTATTCCCCATTGTTCTTCCACCCCTCCTTCCTGCCCATTTGCTAGTGCATTCCTTAGGCACTCACCCATTTTGGCAAAGTCAGCCCTCCTGAAGTCCAGTACGTTTGCCATTGTATGGCTTGACTCTATTGCTGTGTTTATTGTGAACCATACTGTTCGATGGTCGCTAGTTCCCAGATGGCCACCCACTTCTACATCTCTGATCCTCTCACCATCTCCATTTGAGAGGACCAGGTCTAAGATTGCTCCCTCTCGAGTGGGTTCCAATACTAGTTGTCTAAGGCATGCCCCCTGTAGGGCATCTAGAATAACCCCACTCTTAGAAGTGGCTGCTACAACTGCACTCCAGTTAACATCTAGCATATTCAGATCATCCAACTGCAATATCTCCCCTTTATCTGCCATTCTAAGTATACTTTCTATCATTTCCTTGTCCATTTCCTTCCCCTGAGAGGGGGGGGTCTGTATACAACCCCTGTGCGGATTGTGGTGCCATTGCCTGCCTCCAAATTGACCCACAGTGCTTCTTCTCCTCCCTGTTTACCCTTTTGTTCTGTTGCTTTGATTCCTTCTCTTATGTAGAGAGCTACTCCTACTCCTCGTTTACCCTCCCTGTCCCTCCCGTAGATAGTGTATCCTGGTACTGTATGTTTACGTCCCAGTCATGGTTCTGTGTGTACCATGTTTCTGTGACTGCCATGATATCCAGATGTTCCTTCTCCATCAAGGCCACTAATTCAGAAAGCTTGTTACCCAGACTATGGGCATTAGCACTCAATGTTCTCCATTTTTTGATGGCTTTACCTTCTGTAGCAGCATCCCCATTGACCTTTCTACCTTGGTCTTTTTCTCATTTAGTACCCTGTTTTGTAGGGGGAGGCTAGGATTTTCCTGCTGCTTATCAGTGCCTCCCCCTCGACTAGTTTAAAAGCTTGCCAATGAAGACAATGTTCTTCGTGTACTTTTTATGAAAGAATTCAGGTAAAAAAATGGAATGAAACCAGGAGCCATCCAATGCACTTAACAACAGTCTCTTTAGAGAGACTGTCTGAAATAAAGCAAAAGATTTATGTGTTTGGATAATTCTCCTATGTTATAGAAGAATTAGCTTAAAAAAATGCTGCCATCTTAGTGAAAACCTTAAAACCATAATGTTTAGGTACAGCTCAGTTTGTACTTCATATATCTTCAATAGTGTCCTCCTTCCTGTGTTTTATTAATGAGGAAATCTGGACAAAAACTGCATCTTTATTCATTAGAGTTCATCTGTCTTAGCAGCTCATTTTCCTTGTCAAGTCATAATCCTCTGCTGTCACATCGCAGTTTACTGCCATGGAAATGGCAGTGATGTAACAGGAAGGGTAACATGATCTCACGTGGAGAAAAAGCAACTGGAACAAATTAAAGCTGAAGGAACAGAGATCCTGCTCAAATGTAAATGAACTCAGTAATACAGTAGGAGCCAGTAACCTGATGCAGGTAATCCAGATGTATAAGGGATATGTGATGGGCGTTCATGAGATATGGTATTTATCATCATGAGTGGTCCGTGACCTCTTGACCGTCATAAGTGGCGAAGCCACGAGTGAGGTCAAAAGAGGTCACTGATCACGAATGAAGATAAATACCATAGCTCATAACACACGTCACATATATGGTTTATACATTATACTTTAGTGCTTTCTTTATTTCAGTGATTTTTTTTTTATAGAAAGGAAAACGTTACCAGCTCTGTACACAGTTTATTTTTAGTATTCACTGAGTGAAGCCGTGACTGACATGTTGCCCAAGCTACCGTGTCCATGGCAACTAGTATCTAAGCAATAGTTGTCATACTGTTTCCATTGGATACTATAGCATGGCACCTTTAATTTGATTGGTCATTAGGGAAAGGGGCGTTTCTTGAGAGATGTGTGCATGCGCCAGTTCAGTCTGTGACCGGCCATCAACGGGGAAGGACATGGAGCTTTTGAGAGTGGATTGCTGGAGCCTGTGTAGCCAGGGTAACTTTCTGGGACCAAGAGGACTACCAAGTGGAGGACGTACGGAGATATGGACTTTGGTCTACTGAGGCTTTTAGAAGATCGAGTGCTTCATTACGGAAGCCGAGTTATGTTTTTTTCTTTTTTTTTACTTTATAGTATTTCGAGAATTTTGTTTATTGTTTATGTGATACTATCACAAATTAAATGTGGTGTCAGAAGTGTGCAACTGTACAGACCGTGGACATACTTCGCAGAATCAGAAGTTTGCTGTTTCGTACTCAAGTACTGTAGCTAGATAAATTTAATAACATACCCTACTGTGAAGATAAAAAAATGTATCTAACTACCTGGTGTTACTTACAATGGATATCATTTTTATTTGAGCTAAACAATGTAAATGTATATTGTATAAATCACTGTATATCACAGGACATCCCAATACATTCCAAATGGATTTCCTGTGACAAGCCCCGGTACACAGTATCCAGATATATACTGTAGTGCATCTTGTCATCGACTACTACTATAAATCATGGTGAGGAAAAATATAGAACTCGTGAACAAAATCTGAATTGTTTTTAACTAATATGTTTCTCAAAGTTCTCCTGGAGACATTGGCCACTCTTTAAGCCTTCACGGTGGTTAAGAGGAAAGGTGACACCTGACTGTTTTAGGGACAAAGGTGTTCAGTGGTTACTATCCTAATTTGAAAAATAAAATGTCTGATTTTAAATAACCCTAAAGTAACTGAAAACTGACAAGATATCTACACCATCCAGTAGTTATTGAATAATAACCTACCAAAACACCTCTTACCCTTTGAATAGTCAGAAGCATGGCAACACATCCTGTAATACCACCTCTTCTAACTTCCTCAGAGGTGCTCAACCTGAGCAGGCAAGGAGCCACCTAACTTTGGGTTCCTTTGCAGCTGCCTGTCTCTTATTCATACAACCCACTAGGCTTTTTGCAAAAAGCTTTAAGAGGTTCTCACTTCATGTAATAAAGGCAAGCAAGAGTTGATCAAGTTCTCTTGATCAAAATTCCGTAACAAAAATTAAAGGTCAGGAAAGTTTTTGGGGTTTTTTTAAGTTTCGTTTTTGTTGAACGGGAAAGGAGGACTAGACAATATTGCCTATTTCCAGCCTTGTCCCAGGGGAGGGGGACACAGATGGATGCCAACTGACATTGAACCAGATTAAGCTGTTGGTGGTATTTTTAGTGAATGGGGAAATTCCCCTACTCTTTTTGAGAAGTGCCATGGGATCTTTAGCATTCACCTGAACTACCACCAGAACAGGCAGCTGGGACCTTGGTTTAACGTCTCATCCGAAAGACGGCACCTCACGAGTACAGCACCCCCCTCATGCTGCACTACAGTGTCAGTACTGGGATTTAACCCAAGTGCCTGGTGTGGGGATGAACCCATAGCCTTCTGATGTTCCAGCTTCAGAGGCGAGTGTGCAACCTGCTGAGCCACTGACACTCTTCCAACCACACGGAGCTCTCCATTCCTCTGCACATGAGACACTCATCCTGTAAAGAGTGCCTCATGTGCAGGTGCCATGGAAACAGGAATATTTGAGGGAAGGATTTTTAAATTCTTTATATATCATCACTTGCACTCGATCAATAAGGAAATGTTACCCACCTTGTAACTATAGTTTTTTTCAATCAATGTTTTTATCTGATTACCACTTTAAGCATATAATGTAGCATGCACTTGCTCTCTGCCCTAGGACATAATAGTAGTTTGAACTAATCCATGCAGTGACCACACAACCCCTGAGTTTCAACTGCAAGATCATTTAGCAGTGCAGACCAGAAGGCCTAACATTTAAATTTAACACAAGTACATTTTACTAAAAGAAAAAAAAATTACTTCCAACAGTAATGTTGTTTCTTCCAGGGGATCCCTAATTATGCTTAACTAATGCACTTAGCCCAATAGGTTTAACTGCCCCAGAGACTGGAACATATGTAAATTAAGGAATTTTACAGCGGAACTTAGAAAGCCTCTAGGTGCTGCTGCTAACAGCAGCTTTCACTCAGATTCATTTCACGCTATGTGAGCAATAGCCCCCTAACTCCTATCCTAAGCTATCCTGTCTAATAGGTACAAATACCAAAACAGAAAACAAGTGGCCCAACTGGGCAACTATGGCAGACAAAAAATGGTAAACCAAAGTGAGTGAAGGCCAGCACTGCAAGTAGCGAACTGCAAGTAGAGAGTTGGGGCAGACTGGGTGGGCCTGGCGGTCTATTTCTGCTGACGGATTCTATGTTTCTATGTTTCTTTTTGAGGTTCTGGAAGGGGAGGCTGGGTGGGATGTTTAAGCATAATGAGGGATCCCCTGGAAGAAACAACGTTACTATGGTAAATAATTTTTTCTTCAAACCCCAGGAATCTCTCATTATGCTTAACTAATGCACACTAAGAAGCAATACCTTGGGAGGTTGGGTATAGAACCTATTTGGGAAAAAGGTTCTGCAAAACTGCAGTGCCAAACTTAGCATCACTTCTGGACTGTATGTCCAGGCAGTAGTGTTTTGTAAGAGTGTGTACCGTCTTCCAGGTAGCTGCTTTACAAACTTCCAGTAGGGGAAATGTCCCTTGCAGCCGCCAAAGAGGCAGCTGTGCCACAGGTGGAATGGGCTCTGAGGCCCTGAGGTGGCTGTTTGTCTGCTTTGTCATAGCAAAACTATATGCACAAGACTATCCAATGAGTGATAGTTCTCTTTGAAGCTGATCTGCCCTTACCTACCTTGCCATAGGTGAGAAACAGCTGTGAATGGGATGACCCGATATCCTTGGTGTGTGCCAGGAAGTGCACCAATGCCCTCTTGACGTCCAGACTGTGCAGCTCCAGGTCACCACAGTTGGACTTTGCTGTTAAAAATACAGTGAGGGTAATGGACTGATTTAGGTGTATTTCAAAGACCACCTTGGGAAGGAATTTTCTGTTGGTCCTGAGGACTACTTTATCCTTGTGGAAGATAATGTAGTTTGGGTCTGTGCAGAAGGTTTGACGCTCTGACACCCTTCTTGCAGAAGTGACGGTCACCAGGAAAACAGTCTTCCAGGTGACATACTTGAGGTCAGCTGTAGCTATATGCCTGAATGGGGGCTCCATGAGCTTGGCTATGCACAGGTTCAGATCCCATGGGGGAACAGGCTCCCAGACAAGTGGGTACAAGTGAAGGAGGCTCTTAAAGAATTTCTTGAAAATGGGGTGAGAAACTACAGTTCTTTCTTTACCCGCTGATATGTAAGCAGAAACTGCTGCCAGGTACACTTTGAGGGTGGAGACTTTGAGACCTAGGGCCTGTAGATGAACCAAACAGTCCAGAAGGACTGGCAGGTCTGCCTCAGAAGGGTTGATCTGCCTAGGCTCAAACCAAAGGATGAACCTCTTCCATTTGGAAGCACAAGTCTTCCTAGCAGCTGGCTTTCTGTAGACCCAGAATACTTGCAGCACATCCTCAGGGAGATGGAAATCTGAAAACTCTAGCTACTCAACAGCCAGGCCTTGAGATGCAGAGACCAGAGGTTGGGTAGGTTATCCTGCCCTGAGTCATGGTCAGCAGGGTGTGCCTTGGGGAAGGGGGACAGGTTGGTGCCTGGAAAGTGGCTAGAAGCAGGGGGTACCAAGGCTGTCTGACCCAATCTGATGCCATCAGGATCATGGATTCTGGCTGGCTCCTTAGCTTCAGTAGGGTCCTTAATAGCAGACGAAAGGGAGGGAATGCATAAAAGAACTTTCCTATCCAGTCCAGTGACAGAGCATCCAGGGGGATGGGACCCACAGCCAGAGGCCTACAACAAAATAGAGGATGCTGATGATTCTCCCCTGAGGTGAACAGGTCTATTTCTGGGGTGCCCTACCTCTTGAAGACTGTTGTCAGCACTTGTTTGTTTAGTGCCCACACATGGTGCCCTTGGCTGATTCTGCTGAGGGTGTCTGCCAGGGTATTGTCCTTCCCTGGTAAGTGGATTGCTAAGAGATGCATGTCTAGGTAGTAGGCCAGAGACCAGATCTTCGTTGCCTCTGTACAGAGTTTGGAGGATCTGGTTCTCCCTTGTTTGCTTATGTAGTACATGGTGGTACTGTTGTCGGTTCTGACTTGGACTGACTGACTTCTCAGCTGAGGGGCAAAGGCTCACAGGGCCAGGAAGACTGCCCTTAGCTCCAGAAGATTGACGTGCAACCCAGATTACCAGGGAAACCATGTGTCACTGATTGTCTGACTGTCCAGATGTGCCCTCCCCTCCAACCCAGAAGGGAAGCATCTGTAGTTATGACCACGGTAGGAGGCTGCTGCTGAAAGGAAATTCCCTGCCTGAGGTTTTACCCTTCCTTCCACCATCCTAGTGCTTGTAACAGGGTTCTTGTGACTGGCACTAGTTTGGAGAGCGAGGCTCTTTTTTGGGATCAAGGGGTTCTGAGATGATATTGTATATCTCTCATCTGGAATCTGGCACCTGGGACCACAGCTGTAATAGAAGTCATGTGCCCTAGTAATCTTAGGAAGCACCTTGCTGGCCTGGGCTGTCCCAGCATAAAAGTTTCTGCCAGGCTTTGAAGGTTTAGCACTCTGTACTGTGGGAGAAATACTTTTCCCTGCAGAGCATCCAACTCTGCCTTTATGAACTCCAAGGACTGCACCGGTTGCCACTGAGATTTTTGCTGATTTAACAGGAAGCTTAGGGATTCCAGCATTCCCTGGGTGAGACATAGATGGTCTCTGACCTGCTGGGGAGACTTCACCACAATCAGCCAGTCATCCAGGTAGGAAAAACTGAGATTCCTTGTCGCCTGAGGTGAGCTGCTACAACAGCCAAACACTTTGTGAACACCCTTGGAGCATAGGAGAGTTCAAAAAGGAGAGCTGAGAACTGGTAGTGATGTGAGGGCAGCTGAAACCTCAGGTGCCTCCTGTGACTGGGCCTGACTGGGATGTGGAAATAGGCATCCCTTAGGTCTAGAGATGTCAGTCAGTCACCCTGCTGTAGGGAGGGGATCATTATTGACAGGGTGACCATTCTGAACTTCGGCTTTGCCAAGTGCTTATTCAGATATCTGGGATCTAAAATGGGTCACCATTCCTCATTTTTCTTCTGAGTGAGGAAATAGCTTGAGTAGAGACCTTTCCCACAATGAGACTGGGGAACTGCTTCTGCAGCATTTGCTTGCAGTAGCTCTCTGACTTCCAACTCCAGCAGGATCTTTACTGTTGGGGTTGGAGTTGCAAAGTGTCTGTGGACCTGCAGTTTTGGGAAAAACTTGATCTGCAGGGAGAGGACCTGGCTCACCACCTCCAAAACTCACTTGTCTGTTGTAATGTCTTGCCAAGCTTGGACACAGTGAGCCAACCTCCCTCCTACTGGCAGTGGGTTGGCGACCGGGACAGAGCAGTCAGGGATTCTGCTTGGGCTGGGCCCTGGTGGCTGTAGCAGAGTCAGCCCTTCTGGCAGCTCTTCTGCCCCTGCCCCTGAAATAATCTCTTGTTTCAGAGTAATCTAAGGGCATGGGTAGCTGGTAGTAGGCCCTGGGGTAGTACCCCTACCCCTGCCTTCCTTTCCCTGAGGCCTATGGGAAGTGGAGGCATTTTCTTTGGCTGAATTGCTCTTGTAGGTGGTTTTATACTCTTCCACCTATTTCATGCAGGCTTAAGTCTTGTCTCCGAAAAGAGAATTATTCTTAGAGGGGAACTTCATTGCCTTAGCGTGAGTGTCCTGGGTCAGATTAGTGGCCTGTAACAAGGCAAACTGTCTCAGGGAAATGGCCAAAGCCATGACTCTGGAAGCAGAGTTGTTGGCATCCACTCTCATATGAAACTGGTACTTGGTAGCATCCAATGTTGTCCTAGCAGTATCAGCTATATTGTGTCCTACTTCAGTGGGAATTCTGTCACATATGGTCAAAACTGAGCTCCAGAGGGCCTACTGGTACTGGGCAGTGTAACACATGTACGTAGCCTGCCTAAAGAAGGGAGGCTACTGAGTACCCCTTCTTGCATCTGCCATCAAGTTTTCTGGAGTCCTTATCTGGAATGTGGGAGGATAAGAGCACCCTGGCCTTGTCACAGGCAGCTGCCTGGAATACCCCCTCATGGTGGGGTGGGAGTAGAGGTATTCAGCATTGCTTCTGTCCAGCTGGTACTTCTTTTCCACATTTTTGTGAACCCCTGGAATTGAGGTAGGAGTCTGCAGAATTTTCAGAGTTGCCTTCCTGAGGGACTTCTATGCAGACAGCAAAAGCCTTTTGGTGGGAGCTAGCCCAATCATCTCCAAGAAGAAAAACATTACTCACCTGTAGTAATCTTGTTTCTTCCAATGACATCCACTAATATTATTACTTCTTACAGTGCTCCTTTAAGCCAGCACTGCACCAG